>OY282505.1:51918641-53288016 GCA_958295605.1 Ajuga chamaepitys | reverse complement strand
TGATGAAATTTAAGAAGATGATCCTGCTTTTTATTGAAAATAATACAGCAAATATTTAGATGCCTTGTTCCTGCAACTAGTCTTGTTAAATTTGCACTCGTACTGCTCTTCTTCTTCATTCCAACTGCATTAGCAACACTCATTCTTACATTGATTTGCACCAAATTTGTAGTCTCTTTCTGAGGATATTCGGATAATCTTTCTTACTAGTCCGCCTGTAGACGAGGCAATGATTCTTCGACATTTTGGGTGAGCGTAACATAAGATTTTGTTTTATTTTTGTCGTTAAGTGTAGTTATTTTAAATGGTGGCCTCTCTCTCTTAAAATCAGCAATGCATTTGACAAGCAAGAACGCACAAACGAGGCCTGCCGAATTTATGCGGATGCTTTGGTGGCCTTGGGCAAGCAAATCGATATTAAAGTCATCAATCTCTGGACATCATTCCAACACAGACCTGATTGGGCGGCAGCTTACCTAAGGTACATCCATGGTTTATATTTTTGGTTACGACTAATCGACAATGAAACCTATCAACTTCCTCATCATTCTTAGCTACATATGAGCTCTCATTTTCAATTCATCTTTGCAAATTGAAATTCTTCTTTACATACATAGGTAGATGCATATATATATGTAGCATGCGTTATCACCACATCAATTTGAGCATGTAAAGCATGTTGGCTTCTAATAGAGCTCAAACTTATTCCTTTCGTTCTTGTTATTTGTAAATCTCCTAAGTCAAGGTTGTATTTGTGAAGAAAGCAGATTTAATTTTTCTATACAGGGACGGAATTCATTTCTCATCAGGAGGGAGCAAATTAGCAGTGAAAGAGATACTGAAGGTACTTAGAGAGGCAGAATGGGAACCAAGCTTGTATTGGCTGTCAATGACACCTGAATTTCCGGATGATTCACCGTACTACACAGTGGGTCCTGATGGAAAAACTACCATTAACGTCTCTCGCAATATTTCTCGGTGGAAAATCGAGTGGATGGAACAAGAAGAAGTTGAAGCTTTGGCCTTGAAATCTTCAGTTTCAGTTCCCTTCTGAACTGGGAATAGAACAATGATAGTGAAGAAATTGGATGTTCTTTCTAAGCCATTGATCATTGTTTTCGCACAGATTATTTGGGCCGCTGATGTGGAAAATACTAAAACACATTAGTTATGGACAAATATGCAAATGAAAGATTAATAATATGCTTAATATGGTAAGTGCTCTATCTTTATAAGATGAACGAGAATGGAAAACGACCTATTTTTTTATGGGACTGAAGGAGTATAAGGAAAAAAAAACCCTCTCTCCCCCTATTCAAAGTTCAAACCCACGGAAGAAGAATGATCGTTTTCTTTTGTTCGAATTTTATTTGTTCTTGTAAGTATTTGATGAAAAAATATATAATCAAAGAATGATTAGCGTGTTTTGAGTGATTTTTCGAATGAATTACGAACTGAAATAGTAAGTCTGTTGGGAATCATCCAAACTTGGTCTACTGAACATGCTTGTTGGTGTTCAAACGACCTGGTTGAACAACGAAACAAATGATAATTTGGGCAATGTCTATTTGGTAGCAACATCCGGACTATGGTTGTTCTGTTTGAAACTTTTTGTAGAACTCATAAAGTGTTCTATTGGGATATTGCGTCCAAATAAAAAAATGGCCAAATTTGAATACATCTTTAAACTCGATACTCTCTTCGTTCCAAATGAACTTGCACAGGGGGTTGACACACATATTAAGAAAAAATTGTTTTATGGGATTTTGTTGACTTTTCAAAGGTTGATTTAGGGTGGAGATTTTGAGGATGTAGATTGTGTTATAACTTTCCTTAAAAAGTGTGCAAGTTTGTTTGAGACGAACGAAAACAGAAAGTGTGCAAATTCATTCGGAACGGAAAAAGCTCTTAATATTTGGTTGAAACTTCCGAACTATGCGTGTTGGTTCAACTGTTACGGCTCGAACAATTTGTCCACTTTGGCGTGATACACAGTTCTAGCGAAATTTAGATTCATTACACTATTAGAAAAAAATTATACTTCCTCTGTCCCAATTAATTTTACACGGTTGATCAAATATGGATGTTAAGAAAAAATAGATTTTGGGAAATTTGACTTTTTCAAAGGTGGAGATTGAGAGAAAAAATTTATTTTTAAGGATGTGCAAAGTTAAGTGCGACGGACAAAAAATGAAAGTATGCAAATTTAAGTGGGACGGAGGGAGTATTTTTCTATTCTGATAATTTTCGTGGTCTATTCCTAAATTTAATTGATTAAACGAAGTAATATTTAAAAGAATTAGGGAGGAAAAGAAGTTGGAAACAATTTGCTTTAAGTTAAAGACAGTTTTTTTTCTTTTTCTTTTAACGAACGTAGATTTATAAAATTACATGTTGTGTTTGTGTGAATGCATGTATTTAAATATTTATAAACTGCATGGTGTTAATTTTCACAACCGATTTTGCACCACTGTTCTAATTAATTACTTAATTAAGAATTTCAATTCGTTATTTTTATTGTTAGGATTGATATTGAGAGATAAAGATTGCATCATAATTCCTAGTAAATCATTGAAGGGTTACATTGGATTCACATGTGCGTTGAGGCAATAACTTGATCCCTAAGCCAAGTAACTTTAGAGGGCCTTAACATTAATTCTCAACCTTTTATCTATAAATATGAGCACACCTCGCCACTTAATCTTAGGCGTGCAAGTCGTTCTCCAGTAAATTATTACTGGAGAGTGATAATTTTACTGGTGAACGGCTTGCCGTTGTGTTATTTTATTGGCTTTTTTTTCAAATTTTTGAAAGTTATTTTCGAATTCAAGGTTATTTCTCGAATCTCGATTGACAATTAAAATTTCAATTTTTCAGTTGATTAATATTTGGCCATGGCTATATGCTAGAGTAAATCGACTCTTCAGTTGTGAAATTGGGAACTCGAATCAAATCAATAATTTCATGAAATCAATGATTTTGAGTTGGTCTGGTTATATTAAAATTGATTTGATTTCGTTTGAACCATGAGTTTTGTTAACGCGTATTTCTTTTAAGTATTAAAAGAAGTTGCCGATCACTATATTGTGTTGATGTCGATTCATGAATAAGAAAAAAATGGAACTATGCCATATAGAGGTTAAGACAATAGAGAAAAGAAAAATGGGTTGTTGTAATGAGAAAATGACACAATTAAGAAGATAATGGAGGTGAAACTAATAGAATATGTTCATATTTAGGATTTGCAAAAAATTATCTAAAGGAGCATAATATATGTGTACTTACTTAGCATATCATATATATATATATATATATATATATATATATATTATAAATATGTATAACCTTAGTTTTGGTTTGGTTTAAATTGGTTCTGTATCATTTGTAACCACAAACTAAATCATAGCTTTAAGTTACTAATTTGTGGAAATGTAACCAACTTAATATAAGTAGAAACCATAATTTTTTGTTCGGTTTAGTTGAACTGAACTGACTTGATCGGATTGGAAGATCTTTTGTACAACCCTACTCATTCCTACCAAGAAGTCATGAAATTTAGGATAGCTTGTTATGAAATGCCACATTTGTTGTGGATATATTAATATATGTCTATAGCAACGGTTTTTATATTTAGGTGATGCTTTTAAGTACTAGAACACGAATAAAACATAAATTTAAAAAGTGAAACAACTAATTTCATGTACCGTAGGTTGTTCTACAAGTTTCCCGAATTGATTTTTATTTTTTATTTTTTCAAAAACATAAAGATAAATCACGCTTAAATGGTTTTTCCCTGTAGCGGAATATGGGAGTTTATAATATATGTATGGGATTTTTTTTTTTTTTAAACAAAGTTATGGTTAAAATATGGCCAATATTGTGATGACAAATAATGTACAGGCTTGTGCAAATATGGCAAAATACGAATGTAAATAAATTATTTTGGAGTAAAGATACAACTTATATTAATAATATTTTTATACAGTTAAAATATGTAGTTTCAACCGAAAATTATATATGGTTTTATTATTTGAACAGATATTGATTATAAAATAATATTTGAAATTATAAAAATACTACTCAATATTAAATTCACAATTATATTTTTGTGATATTAGAAATTAAAATTTATATTTTACTAAAAATTCAAATTATCTTAAACTGATTGAGTGTTATATAAATAGAAATAAACGTTATGATAATTTACAATTACTTCATATTGTCAAATTGTCATATATATATATATATATATATATATATATATATATAAAAGTTATTCTTCAAGTAACTGGGTTCGTTTTCTCTATGTGTTCTCAAACATGGACTAGAAAGCAGGGCTCATCGCGGAGGAGGAAGATGTCGACTTGACATATCTGGGGGAGAACAACCCCCCTCCCCCCCCTGTGTCTGAAGTGCCTCCGGCTGGAGATAAGGGGAAAGCACCAGCCTCCTCCACCGCCACGACCAAGAGCCCTCCAGCTAAGACTGCTAACAGAGGCCGCTCCATGACTGTTGCGGAGGTTCGAGCCTACGTGGCAGAGCGCAACAAACGGACCTCAGGGTACGAACTTTCGCACGAAGCCTCCACCAAGAGGTAAAAAACTTCGGATAAGGACAAAGGCAAGACAGTACGTCGGTCCTCCAACGATGCCTTTACCGTGGAGCTCCCGAAGTCCTTGTTGGACCTCAATAAGGAGGAGGCAGACGACTTCCTGAAACTGCTACCCACTCTTGAGGACAGCAAGACTCTCATGAAGGGTGATAGCCAGAAGATCCGTGATGTGATAGCGAAGAATCTAGTTCAGGTAAGGACCCCTTCCATCCTGGCACGATCTCTTATACTTGTATTTTTCATATCTTAATATCCTTTTATTTACCCTGACAGGCGGTATGGGCTTCGGGTACCTCATGAAAATGGAGGAGCAGACTGCTCATGCCCACGAACTGAAAGAGGCCTTGAAGACGAAAGAGAAGGTGTTGACTGTTGTCTCCCAGCTGAACACTTTCGTTCTGGAGAAGGAGGCCCTCCTGAAGGAAGTTGAGGAGTTGAGATCTAAACTGGCCGCCTCAGAGAAGACTCTTCTCTTCGGTCAGAGCTTCCTCTAGAACCTCCATAGAGGCTTGATCGAGCATTATCAACTCAGCACGCAATACCCACAGGACATGTGGCCCCATATGTCGTACTTCGTGAAGGTCGACCCCCTTTCAGCCAAGAATCAAATCGAAGCTCAGGGCCTTGCCCGAAGCTCAGTCTTACAAAGGCTTTAAAAGTAGTGGAGGAGCCTCCTTCCTTCAAGGTGGACAAGCCAGTTCCCCCAAATTACCCCTGGTGGCAAATGATGGTTTGTGAGGCCACCAACAAGCTGATACGCGATGTCTCCACTTCGAGGTTGACTCCTGCTGACAAATTGGAGTACGAAGTAGGAAGCGTGCTGCCAGCCACTGGAGCCTCGACAGAACATCCTCCCAAACTGGAGAAAATTCAAGACACCCCTACACCCGAGGTGGAGGATGTTGATGTTCAAGAAGGGGATGAAGCGGCCGACGCCCACTCCGAGGCTGAAAGAGGCGATGACGAGGAAGAGGAGGAGTAGGATCCTAGATTTCTTAGGGCAATTTGGTTTTTTGTTTTTCTTTTTGTGAATGATGTAGGGGGCACTGTCCTAATGTAAGTGTCGCCCAGTATACTCCCGTCTTGTAAAATCCAAAATATCCCTTTGGGTTTTTTTCAATGAAGTAGTATTTTTTCAAGTACTTTAGATCATATTTCGCATTTCATTGTATTTTTTCTGTTTTTTTTTTTTTTTCATAAAGTACTTTATTTCATGCTTCTTGATGTTTTGTGTCCTTTTTTCTTTCAAAATGTTGAAAGGTATGCTTCATACCTAGATTAGGTGGATAAATCCACCTATTCTCCCCCAAAAACATTGACCACTATTTGCCATAGCTGGTAGTGGTTAATATTGGGTTTTTATTTTCTTAAGTTTATAACTTCGTGCACGGCTGGGACCGAGGCTTCATGCCTGATTAAGTCCAAGGCTTCGTGCCTGGTTAAGACCAGGGCTTAATGCTTGGTTAAGACCAAGGCTTCGTGCCTGGTTAAGACCACGGTTTAATGCTTGATTAAGACCTAGGCTTCGTGCCAGATTGACTCTGGACTTTTTCACGTTTTACCCGCGCCAAGTTTAGTACTTAGGTTTGTACCATGCAGCACGAACTTTCATCAAAATGGGATGAGCTAGGTGTAGCCCTCTTCCCTTCTTTATATATACGGAATGTGCATCACATTCTCAAGCATAGTACTTCTTCAAGTTCGCGATGTTCCACGACCTGGGCAACTTCTTCCCTTATGTTGTCTTTAACTCATATCCTCCTGCACCCAGAACCTTGGACACTATGTATAGGTCTTCCCGGTTCGCGTCCAATTTCCCTGTGGGTTTTAGAGCTAGTCACACTCCTTAGCACTGAGTCTCATTTACGCAGTTCGCGCTTCTTCACCTTCATGTCATATACAGCCTTGAAATAGCCCTTATACTTCTCTACACGGTAGCGGGCCACTTCCATTTCTTCTTCAACCATGTCCAGGTTTTCTCGCATTAGAGTCTGGTTCTGGTTTTCGTCATAGTGGAGGATCCGATGAGATTCCAAGCCAACCTCCGCCGGTATCACAACTGTCGATCCATACACCAGGTTGTAGGGAGCTTCACCTGTCGCGGTTCGTGGACTGGTAATGTGCACTCACAGGACCAAATCCAATTCCTCCGCCCATTTTCCTCCAGCCTTCTCTAGCTGAGTTCTAATTTCGTCCACAATGGTCCTGATTGTAATCTCAACTTGGCCATTTGCTTGAAGATGCGCGACAGACGCCCTCCTCTGTGTGATTTTCATCATCTTGCACCATTGCGTTGTTTTACCTCCCACGAACTGCGTTCCATTATCTGAGACCAGTATGTAGGCACTCCGAACGTGCAACATATGTGTTTCCAAAGGAATTTGATCACAACATCCTCATTTATCTTTGCGACTGCCTCCGCTTCCACCCACTTGGTGAAATAATCAATTGCCATAATCAGGAATGTCTTCTTTCCAGGAGCTGTCGTGAACTTCCCAACTATATTAATCCCCCATTTATCAAACGGGCAATGTGATTGCATGTTTCTCAGTTCCTCTGCTGGGAGATGGATCAGGAGAGCATGCTTCTGGCACTTCTCACACTTTCGAACCAGGTCGTGGGCATCCTGTAACATAGTTGGCCAATAGTAGCCTACTCGCAATGCCTTCTGCACTATGTTTTTATATCCAGCGTGCGTCCAGCACAACCTTCGTGTACTTCCCTAAACACATAGCCTCCTTCTGACTTCGATACGCATCTTAGGTAAGGATGCGCGAACGCTCTCTTATATGATGTTCTCTGATCATACAAGATTTGGTGTACTTAAGCTTGGACGAGCCATTATAATCCTGCCTCTATTCGAAGTAAGTCCTAATGGGTGCCCGCCAGTCACCCTTTTCTTCAATTGTTGCCACTACCATTTATCCAAAATCTCTTTCTGCCATTAGGAGAGTGATCTTCCCTACACCCTCCTTCTTGGCGAAACTAGCCAATTTTGCCAAGTAATCTTGTTTTTTATTCTCCTCTCAAGGTATTTGTTTGATTTCCACCTTCTGAAATTCGGCCATCATGTCCACAACTTGGCCCGCGTATCTAGCCATCTTCGCGCTTCTTAATTCATATGACCCCTGAACCTGCTGGGTCACCAGTCGCGAATTAGAACAAACCACCACACTTCACGCTCCTAATTCCAACGCCATCTCCATTCCCCTCAGGATTTTTCTTCATACTCAGATTCGTTATTTGAAGTACGAAAGCTAAACTTTATCGCGAATTGCATTTCATCCTTTTCAGGACTTATAATAACTACTCCTGCTCCGCATCCTAAATTCGAGGATGAACCATCCATATAAACTTCTCATGTGGGTGCTTCGGGCATTTTCATGTTCTCCTGTATAAAGTCTACTAAGGCTTGGGCCTTAATAGTACTCCACGTCATACTCCCCCAGCTCAACTGCCCATTTGACCATTCTGCGCGAAAGGTCCGGACGACTTAAAATATGCCTCAAGGGTAAGTTAGTTCGGACTATCACCCGATGCGATAGGAAATAAGGTCTCAACCTTCGCGTAGTAGTTATAATGGCCAGGGTTGTCTTCTCCACTTCGGTGTATTGCGTTTCAGCACCCTGTATCAACTTACTTATGAAATAGATGGTTTCTGGACTCCTTCCTCTTTTCGGAGGAGGACCGTTCTCAGCGCGTCCTCACCCACCGAAATGTACAAGTACAATGCCTTCATGGGATAGGCTTTTTTTTTGTCACGAGCAACAGTAATAGAATCACCAAGAACGCCAGCTTTTCTCCCGACCTTAATCCTCTACTGCAGGAACTTCTCGAGCTAAACGATCTCCATAATCTTATCATCCACTGGCTTCGAGCAATCGATCACGAAGGTCGCACCCTTCTTCTTCCCGCCGTCGCGTCTTTACTCATTTTATTTCTTTCTTGTGACGAATCCACTTAGAAACTTTAGAATTTTGTTTATACGCATAAATGGATTTGAAGATGGAATTCTCCCTCAAGAAAGTACAACCAACGAAATCATCACATAATTCCATGCAGCAACTGAAAATCGATCGAGAATCGATTAAAAGTAAAAATATATTGTTAGAACTTTTGCAAATACATTTTCAATCTTCTACAAATTATACGATGATCTGTTTGATAATTGTCTATAGCTTATCATAACCAGGGCTTTGAATCAGAGGTTGAGAACATAGATTCATAGTTGCAGTTTCCAATGGAGGCATCCCTTTGACTTCCAATGGAAGCAAGCTCAAAAGCATCAAATTCATGTCCATTTTCCAGTTCAAGATCTGGTGGAACACTCACTGGATTGGGTCAAACGGGTCTGATTTCAAACAGAAGACCTAAATAATCATTCTTGACAAATATTATGAACCTGGAAATAGCAATCCATATGTTTTGCGATTATTGGGGCGGGCTGGGCCCGCGCATTCCAAGCTGCCGGAGGAGGTGATCACACCAAAGCTGACGCCTGGGTCGGAGACTACGCAGGAGGATTTGGCGGTGGTTTAGATTGTGAATAGCGTTGGATCGGTGCCGCGTGAAAAATTAACCTAATTATACCTATGTGGAAAAGAAATAAAAGAAAACATAAACCTAATAAAAAAGTTAGTGCCATATCGCTAAAAATCGTCCATGTCAGCGGCAACCGGTTTGATTACTTGCTGCTGGCGGTCGCAAGATGTTTTTGACAAGTTTATTCCAGTTACATAATGTTTTGAATTTGGATAACATTTAAATGATGTTTTATCAAGGATGGAAAACATACAGGACGAAATTAACAAATTTCTCAATAATTTTTTGGTAACCCATTCTGCAGGTTTCAGGTTATTAGATCTGATGGTTAATAATAAAGTTAGGAGATACTTGGTTTGAAATGTAGTGGCATGTGCCATGTCCGATGGGGCACATCCACGGACGGAACTTCCAAAACTGTATTTTAATTTAAAGACATAGTAGGGTATGATGTGTTTTGGAATTTGTAAAAAGTGTATTTGAAATTATAAAAAATAGGGTTAATTACCAAATAAATCATAACCTTTGGTCGATTTTTCAATTGCAACATGCCTTTTCAAAGTTTTCAATGTTCGTCACATACTTTTTTGCCCTTTCATTTACAACATCGCCACCCGTCTCCGGCCTTGGGAAGCTGACATGGCAGATGGGGCACGTGGTCTAGGCGCAAAACGACGTCGTTTTGCTTATGTTGGTGACAGATCAATTTTACACTTCATTAAAACTTTTTTTTTAAAGTCTACATCATAAATAAATTTTCCAATTAATAACAAATCAAAACAAATTTCTTTATATTAATTTGAAACTTAACCTAACATCACTCACACCCTCTCTTGTCAAATTATCCGTAGGCTGACCCCTTTCTTCCCCAAAGTTGTACATCCCCTCTGCAACAATGTCGAATTCGAGCTCGTCTTCTTCAACGCCAGCGGACCGTGCGAAGAGATGCAGGTGCGGGCTTCCTGCGCTTTTTCTGACTTCGTCGACGGACTTGCACCCGGCCCGGAGATTCTATCGTTGTCGGTTTTACGAGGTAAGGGTGTGACGTCATGTGTGGTATCTGGGAAACGATTCAGAAATTTTGTCATCCATACTTGTTATCTAACAGTTTGAAATGGGTCTCCTTTCAAGCTTGAATTTTTTCAGGATTTCAGTTTTAACTCGAAATAGGGAACCATTTAAGCTTGCTCGATTGTTATTAGAAATTGAGGGTTATTGCTCGATTGTAATTTGCCATTTAAGCTTGAAATTGCTTCATTTTTGAAGTAGTCATACTTGCTCGATTTCTACGATTTTTCTGGAATTTTAATTTTTTTTTGTGTTACTGTGTATCGTAGCAACCCGGTGACTGTCGTTTTTTTAAGTGGTTCGACCCCAAGATGCCGATTTTTCAGAAAGGTGCTTTTTTGAGCTTGAAGGCACAAAAAGAGAGTCTCGAACAACGATTGGTATGCAAGAATGAGATGGAGGGATTACTGAATCAGAAATTAGATATTGCTGACCGAAGGATTGAAGAGTTGAATATGTTCGGCATTAATTTGGGCAAGCAGGTCGAGGAGCTTAAAAATACCCATTCGGAACTTTTGCAGAAGAACAAGATCTTGAAGAAGATGCTCAAGGATGCACATTATAAAACTAAAATACTGGGAGTTATAATTTCTGTTCAAATTTGTGTTTTGACTTGGTTGCTTTGCGATGGTGGTAGGAAAATGTTCAAGCATGATATGTATCTATCGTGACAAGTTAGATATTCAGTCGTATTGTAATCCGAACGTAAAACTCTTTGCTTTTTTATGTGGAATATATTAGAGTTTTTGTCAAATTTGAGATATTCAGTCGTATTTTAGTTGTAGGTATTTGTGTTGTTGTATTTCGAACCTCACTTGAATTAATTTGCACAAAGGTATACACTTTCAGTTAAGGCGTGCCCACGCCTTATATTCAAAACGAAATTTAACATCCTGTTGGTTAAGGCGTGCCCACGCCTTATGCAAAAACATCTCCTGGAAATGCAATCTTTGTGGAAAATATGATGCATAAATGTGAAATATGAGTCTTATCAATTTGCAATTCCAATTAATTTGTAGCTCATGTTATTAACTTTAGAAGACAATACAAATTCAACACCATGTTTAACAGAAATTTAACACCACAAAATAATCCTATAACCACAATTTCAATCACTTGTTCAGAATGTACAGATGGAAACACATTAACATCCTAACCACAAAATATATGGGTTTATAGCAAAATGAAACTCCCATTAACCACAGTTCTCAAGAAGACTGGGACAAATTCCCAAAGAGGGGAAAAACAAAAGAAACCACAAATATTGTCATTTCCCAACAGTGCTTTCTTGGGTACTTGCTGTGGTAAATTTGATGCCCTTGGTGGGGACCCTTAAACTACTTCGACTCGTAGTAGGGGATGATCGAGCACTTGACGAAACAGTTGACTTTGCGTATGAAGGGCCTTCAGAAGCCGAAGCTAACGGGACTTTAGGTGGTGGATGTGCTGTGTTGGTCGTCGCCTGCTTGGTGGCAATTGATCCACTCACATTGATGACCTTCCTTGATCCAGGATTCTGCAATAAATTAGATGTCAACATTCAAGCGAATACAAAAAATGAATTTGTAAAAATAAGAAAAGTTCGGGTATACCTTGAAAAATATTTCCCCAGAAGCGGAGCAATATGCGCCGTGCCCTTTCCTCGCATTTCTTAATTCTCTTGCTCGGTTTGAGTCTTTAGAGGCACTACCCTGCGAATATTTCTTCTTTTTCCTACTAGCAGTTCGAGTTGATTCAGCGGTATAGGATCTTGTCATGGGTCGCTTACTCCCGACTTTATCCTGTGAAAATATACATTCCTTAAATAATAATAATAAGAACTTAAATATGCCGAAATGCTTGTAAATGTAATACCTGATTTTTAACCGTTTCTTTGCTGGCTCCTTGTGGTTGAGACTGTGCGACTTCATTGTTCATCGAGCCCTTACGGGGTCTGCCTCTTTTTCGTTTGACTTGTTAGATATTTTTTGGAGGGTTCTTGCACGATCTCTTGTTATGTCCCTTTTCCCCACAGCTACGACAGGTCATTTCAATGCCATGTCTTGTGACCCGGTGCGGGTTCTTTGGGTCTTCCTCAGGGGCTCTTTTACGCATCTTTTTAGGTCTCCCGGGCATCTTACGATATGGAGGTGGTTTAACCGGATTGCCCTCGGATTGGGGCCACATTTTTCTACCATTAATTGGCTCAAGTGCATGCGAATACGCTTCAATGTATTTGTTAACACTAAAATGGTGACTCACAAAATCCGCCGTATCCTTTTTCATGAATCGAATACAAGCACATGCATGCATACATGGAATACCATTTATGTCCCAAACTCTACACGTGCAAGTCCATTGGCCCAAATCAACAATAAATTGGTCAGCACTAATTGACACTTGAAACTTTCCACCAATTGCCGGCTTAACGGAACATAACCTACCGTTATACTCATTTCTTTCAAGTTTTTTTCGGATCAGGGGACATATCTTGTCTAGCACACCACTCATACTCTGCAATTTATCATGTTGTCTAGCCATAAGGGCGGTCCTAATATCCTCACACATGTCTATCAGATGTTTAGACCTAGACTTGACGATGTACCCGTTAAAGGTCTCGCACACATTATTATCCACAATATCAGATTTCGGGAGAGTACTTACAAATGACTTACACCATTTGGTGGGGTCCCTCTCCAGAAAGTTATGATAGGCTGGTTCGTTAAATTTCTTCATTTCTTCCAAATAAGAAAGGTAATCTGCCTTGTATGCGCTTCGCACAGCCCCCCAAAACAAGTTCTTCAACGCTTGACCTTTAAAGTCCTTCTTCCAATTGCAATATACATGCCTCGCGTAATTTCTTATATCCGCGTGCGGGGTGAGATTTTGTATTGCATTCAACAGCCCCTGAAATTGCAAGAAACCAAAACGAACAGTAGCTATATTAATTGTATCCAAATATCAATCCATATAAAAAGCATACTCCAATTAATAGAAATTGTACCCAAATTTCAATTCATATAAAATAAAACTTGGAACAGCCGCTATCTGAATGAATATACCAACTAAAAAAAGCATACACAAACTTAAAAACGCACATATCAGTGGCTATATAAATGAATTTATCAACTTTAAAAAGATTTACACCAACTTCATATCAAATAAAATTAAAATCGCTCAATTATCATGCTATAACAACCCCTTTAACAATGCAAAAAATAGATATCTTTAATTCGAGGGACCACATTCACAGAATAAATCATGCTTTGAATCAATATGAATCAGAATAATATATATATTGTTTGAAGTAATTTTTACCTGTCGGCCATAGGAGCGACAAATCGGTGGTCCCCTGAATCTCCAACCTTACAAAAATTCGCGAGTTGAACTACACCCACTTTACAGCAGCACTTGAACGAGAAGAAGAATCGAACCCAACTAAGCCAAGCAATCTCTGACTACAAATTTCGCGAGGCGGACGGCGGGAAACAGAATTTCGCCCAGATTGCGCCCTCTTCGCTGTCGGAGAAAAGGGGCTTCGAAACCCAGCAGTTGCCCTCTTCGTTGAACCCTAGTGTCGGCCTCCTTTGGTAAGGAGAAGAATTTCAGAGTCTTGCAATTTGAGTGGAAAGAATTTAGTGTTTGATATTATTATTTTGTTATTTCATTTGTTTAATGACGTGGATTTTCCAAAAAAAATGTGAAATGAGGTGTAAATAACTATAGTGGTAAATACGACCAAACGACGACGTTTATCTGCCATGTCAGCTTCCCAAGGCCGGAGACGGGTGGCGATGTTGTAAATGAAAGGGCAAAAAAGTATGTGACGAACATTGAAAACTTTGAAAAGGCATGTTGCAATTAAAAAACCGATCAAAGGTTATGATTTATTTGGTAATTAACCCTAAAAAATATGATATAGGCAATATGGTGTAAATGTGAAGAAATGAATCATCCAATGTAAAGTAAAATACATTGAAGATGATCCATACAACGTCCGGACATCAAAAGTGGAAATTTGTTGGGGTACCCAAGTAACCCAACTACCCATACCCCAAAGAAAATTATGAAGTAAATGCGTTGACCATGTTATGCGTATCAGTTTGATTAACTGAAAACAAGGAGGTGACCTCTCTCTCAACTTCACTGTCAATGGTGGATTGACAAAAACTTGGATAACTCCTCAAACCTAAACCATCCAATGCTGATTTCACCGTCGAAACACCGCTGCAACTTCGTGAGCCCCTGCTCCACTTCAAACCCTCACAACACCCAAATCCTCACCTCTCTCCACTTCCATGTTCCCGCCAAACGATTATCTCACGGTCTGACCTTTCCGGCCCGGAATTTCAGAGTTTCTCCCATCCTTTACTCATCGACTCCGCGAATTTCGAGCAGCGCGGATGATTTCCATGTGGAATTGGCTCGGCTGCTGGTGCTGTTGCCGGAGGAGATGCGGCAGAGGGTGAGCGACCATCCAGAGCTCCAGGATTTGATTGAGGTGGTCATGGACTTGGGCCGAAAGCCTTTGGCTCGCTTTCCCTCTGGGGATTTCGTCTTGTCGGATCACCCTATTACGATGGACGATATTCAAGTTGCTACTTCGCAGGTGCGCTGCTCTTCTCATATGCTTGCTAACGTTGTTTTTTCTTTGGCGAGCGTGAATGTGCCCTAATGCTTGCTTTGATGTATAGATTTTCTGAATTTCGGGTGTGGTTAGGCTTTGTTGTCGACGTAATGGATTATTGTGATAGAAATGGATGCGAAGTTCATCTGAAAAGGTTTGAGATGAAATTCCTGAGGTTGTGCTATACAAACACTGTTGTAAAGGATTTATCGATTGATCCCCATAATTCCCCAGGATATAACAGGACCTTTGGAGTGATCTCCAGTAGCAGGAACAACAAAATAAAAGAATGAATGCCCAACGGCAGCAGTATTTCTGTATGTTTATATGTTCTCACTTTTCTCTAAACCTTAAACAGGAGAATATATATAAGTAGAAGATGTATGATTGAGGTGCATTCAAGGGGGTTGCAGCTATAGAAAAATAAGGGAGTAAAGTGCCAAGTATTTTAGTTATTATGAAGACCAGGTCATAGTAGGTCAAACAAAATTAAATTAAATATAACTTATTCTTATTTGATTATCTTTTGAAATACTATTTTTCCAACATATTGTGCTTTGTCTTGGTTTTAGGATGGAGTCTCACTAGGTGAGTAAAGTCTAGCCTTCCTATTAGGTACACTTCAATGTGCGGGAATGTTCTGAGCTCTCCCGAACTTAACAAGTTGGACCATACTGAGCTCATTAACATCTATGCCTGTTTCTTCTGCGTTCGATTTAGTAGTTTTCCCCATAATTATTTACATGTTCTGTTTTGCCAAATGTGAAAGATGGATCTTTAACGGTATCTTTGATGGTATATGGATTAGGGAAATACGACTAGCCTTTCAGCAATTTAAATTTCTCCCAAATCAGGATGTACTGTAACCGCTGACTATCTTACAGAGTCCATTAAGTCCAAAAGGGAACTTGAATAAGAACTTTATCATGGTTTTATGTTGGCTCTGACCCATCTCTGCTCCTATTGATACCTTCAATGAGAGATGAGTGAATGACGTATTGACTTGTTGCTGAATTGCCAGTTTAGTGATTGATTGTCGTCTGCACTGAGATTCAACTTGTATCCTGGTTTTTCATTTTCTTCAAATACATTTGGATAAGGAAATGGTTTCAGGTTTAGTGGATATTGACCCCATGAATTTTATAAGAATTAGATTCTACCGTTGGGAAGTTGTATTGCTTTGTTTAGTGATCTTTAGAATGATTTGAAACATTATTGGAGACGTTTCTGTATGGTTAGATGTTTCGTAGGCTCTGAAATTAAGCAGAATGATATTAAAATCCTTCAAAAAATCTAGTGAGGGATTTTAATTCCATATTAATTATTGGTGTCACTGTTTGTTGGTAAACTTTGTAGGTTGGGGATTTTGCAGTTGATAATCGGGCTGGAATCAGCAGAACTTTGCACCGTATCAGTGCCATTAAGAATAGGAAAGGTGCAATCATTGGTTTAACTTGCCGTGTTGGGCGTGCAGTATCTGGAAGTGCTGACTTATTGCGAGATTTAGTTAAAGATGGTGCTTCCTTGTTGCTTATTGGGCCTCCTGGCGTGGGTAAAACCACAATTATCAGGTCAATATCTGCATTGTTATGTTTGAAAGTGTATCAATCAAAGGTAATGCATGTCAATGCAGCTGCTTTGTACTGTGAGAGACATGAAAACTTTTACAGATCGTTTGTGCAATGTTGAGAACAAACTATTAGATAATTTTGTGATTCTCTTGTGTTTGTATTTCTTGCATTTCCTTTAAACACGTTTTAAGTTCTGATTCTTTGCATGGACTTGAGTTTGGATGATGATCAAGTAACTAGCTGATCATCTAGATCAGTGTTCAAAATCTCAATCCTTTATTAAAGAAATGTGTGTTGCCTCATGTGATTCTATTATGTTTTACTTAACTTCTGCTTTATAGTTTATACCTAGGCTGTACTAATTTGGCAGAGACACCCTTCTTGGATCCTAACAAGTTCCACTGTTGGCGCTAAGATCTATTCATCACATAACAGCACTGTACAATGTAAGCAGGATCTGAGGGGGTGTTAAAGTTTATGACCGATCTTTACATTCAATTTGGATTTTTGTAACTTCCTCTAAAGCTGGACTCTTTTTCTTGTTTAGTTAGATATAAGCTGGTAACCAGTGGTTGTATTCAGATTTATAGACCTTCTAATTCTTATGTTCTATTTAATTCAGTGGACAGAATCGATGACAAAATCAGATTTGCCCATATCAGGAACACCTTTAGTAGATTATAATAATGGGGATCCACTTATATATTTTTAGTTCAGTTGTCCTTGGTAGCCGCGACGCTGCTTCTAGCACTTGAGAACTATTGTTAAGACTACGAGCTTTTCTCTGAAGTTTAGAGCCTCCATCTCAAAATTATGAGACTACTATGATTCTATGAACCAACATGAAGCTTTAGATCAGTGCTTGTTGTGGTTAATGAAGTCGTGGCATTACTTTGATCAGAGGACAGTTAAAAAAGAAGTTCCAACATATGGAATGGATACTTATTCTTGGAATAGCCCAAAAATAAATGGAGGCAGGACATATGGAAATATGTACTTCCTTTAGATCTTGTTTGTAATAGAGCCATTTGATATTGGTCTAATCTCAAATTCTCATAATCATCTGTTGGTAACATAGTGTTTGTTATACTCTTCCTTTAGGGACATAGCGCGCATGCTTGCAAATGACTACAAGAAGCGTGTAATGATTGTTGACACCTCTAATGAAATTGGTGGTGATGGCGATATTCCTCACTCAGGAATAGGCAATGCTCGTAGGATGCAAGTCCCCCATACTGATGTCCAGCATAAGGTATGAAAATTAGATGTACATCGACGGATGGCACTTTTCATGTACTGCTTAGTATAGTCTACAAAATATAAAAATTTGGAATGAATAATAGAGTGCAAAGTTTTTGGATGAACGTAAACCAGATAAATCTTATTTTACGTATGATTGAGATTCTCGTGTGCATAATTTGATTTTGTTGTGATGCAGAAATTTTTAATTTGGCAATTGTAAAAAAGAACTGAATTTGTGACTTTTGGATGTGTACCTTCTGGATTAAAGTATGACGTATTTAAAGGGAGAAAATGCTGCACATAGCTCATTGGGTTAGTGTTACGAAATACTGCATGAGTTCATTTGGGTTTGCTTCTTGACTCACTGTAATGCAAGTTTTCAAGAATCTGGACATTAAAATTCTGATTAGGAGTTCTCCTAACAGAGAAAAGATACTGTGGTTTTGTATATGTTCTTGTAGGTATTGATAGAAGCTGTTGAAAATCATATGCCGCAAGTGATTGTGATAGATGAAATTGGCACGAAGCTTGAAGCTACAGCTGCTAGTACAATTGCACAACGTGGAATTCAGCTAGTTGCAACAGCTCACGGAATAACAATCGAAAATTTAGTGATGAATCCTGCTTTAGAGATGCTGGTTGGAGGAGTACAGGTGACTTCTGATGTGTAACTAAGATATTCAGAAGCAGTGATATACATATACCTCTATATTTCATAAGATGAAAAAAATGGATTTCATGCAACATTTTTAGTAAACCTGATTCTGTAACTAACAGGCAATTAATTGGAATCACCTAGAGAAAAGATGCATTAATCCCGGAGATGTGAAAATATATGCAAATATTTTAATATCAGATAAAACCAAGGAAGTAAATTTTCTTTCCTTCAATAAGGAAAGATTTATTTGATTGGCCACATGATTTAAAGATACTCTTTTCAGGCTATAGATGTTTATCTTGCACTTATAGTGCTCCAATTGTGAACACGTCCAAGCTGCAGTCATTACAAAACCAGAGCATTATATCATTTCCTCACAAACTTGTAGAACCCCTTTGTGGTCATTGCTTTATATTTGAAGTGCCAAAAAGCTATAGTAATAACCAAGAAATTTTGAATTGGCTAGCTGAAGATTACATTCAAACCTATTGAATTGTGCATTAAGTACATGGGGCTTACAGGGGCATTTTTCATTATCTTGATTTTACCATTGCAAATGGTGCTGCTTGCTATGCTTTGGTCTATGTAGTCTCATAATTGTCCTATCAATTCCAATGTTATCTTATCACTTGAACGCGTTACCAATGGCTTCCATTCATTTATTTAAGTGGTTCACAATGTAACATTATCACTACTGCTTGCCAGAGTGTTACTTTAGGTGATGAAGAAGCAAGTCGCAGAGGGGTTCAGAAGACCGTGTTGGAGAGGAAAGGACCATCCACTTTTAGTTGCGGGGTGGAGATAATTACTAAGTCAGAGATACGAGTCCATCGTGATTTAGAAGCAACAGTTGATGCTTTACTTTTAGGTTTGTTTTCCTTCATCAGCATGTTGAATGATATTTCTGTTAATTTCATCATTATGAAACCATCTTCAATGTATGTGCCGCTGTTCTTTTTCCTTGAGTAGGTCGTAACCCAAGGTTTGAGGTTCGAAAGCTCAATCAGGGATCAATAAAGGAATTAGAGCCAAGAGCTTTCACAAGTGATTTGTCTGAAACAAGCAGGGAGAGTGGGACCAATGATACTTCTGAAATGAATGATGGTTACTCTTGCGAAGATGCGGTTGTCTCTGAGGAGAATTCTTCTAGTGACGAGGATGCTCTTTGTATATTTCTTTATGGGGTAAGAACCATCAAATAATCATCGACCTTTTCAGTTGCTATTTTCTTGCAAATCTAGTATTCTGAAAAGAATAAATCACTTAGTGGGTATCAGTGGAATGTGAAGTTGGACCGTTGAATTATGATTAGCTTTTACCATATCAGTTCTAACGATTGAGTTTCTACATAGGAACAAGAAAAGTGCACCTTTGGAGGAAAATTATATTGTTTCTAGGAACATATTGAATCGTAGATGTTTGTATAATTGCTCAACATATTCTAGAACAAAGTTGTCATGATTCATTTCTATGGTCAATGTTTAAGATGGAATAGCGGAAGTTTGGTATATTGCATTTTCTAGGTCATGTGATAACCTTCTTTCTATACATTTTTCTTTCTTTTTTTCTTCAAGTAGTTTTTTTAAGATTATTATAATTTAGAAATGGTGATGAGATAAGTATTGTCTGTTGATCTATGATGTAGAATAGTTGCTACTCATTGCTTAGATTGTTTATGAAGAGTGGTCCATGTGGATATTAAAATGCAAGAAGTGTTATAGATATCGGAGGCAATTGCAGTTCAAGGGATGAAACAATTGAAGATGGATGATACAGTTGAATTTACTGACAACATAAGCGAAGCAGATGTGTTATTAGCTTTGCAATCCAAGCTCAAAAAGAATTCTAGGCTTCAAGCTGTCGCCAGATCGCGTGGCATTCCTACTTATATTGCCAAGGTAACTATGGCGTCATCTAGGTTTTACATTCTCATCTTCACTACCACTTAACAAAAAAGGGGAGCAGGTTGTTGCCTTGTGCCATTTTTTGTCTGGTAAATTTCCTTTCATCCTCATCATATTTTCCCGTTCTTTTTACTTTTGCAGACAAGCTCTTCGGCTCAGATAACCAGGGCTTTACAATCTTTGATGTCCGACTATGAAGATGGTTTTGAGTTTTATGAATCTGAAGCTAAGTCAAATGACTCCGAGAAAATTGACGCCTTGGAGGTAATTCAGATCTCCTGTTCTCATGAATTTTAGAATATACACTTGCTGAAACTTGTTCATGCTTGTTGTGCTATATGCTAGATATCATGTTTACAGATCTGGGCTTATTATCTGCCAGGAAAGGAGGACAACTGTGGTATTTATACTATTTAAGTCGTTAAACATGTGAACTAATCATATAAGCCATGAAGAAACTTACTATGACCATAGTTCATGACAGAGTAACTAATTGACATTATCCCTGGCGGATTAATATACAACTTCTTTGTGCTAGATTACATTATTGTTTTAATTCAATATTGACTCTACAAAGTTTAATGTATAAAGGAGGCGAGAATTGCGATTGAGCAAACGGTAATCCCAAAGGGGGAGTCTGTTGATCTGCTACCCCGCCCATCAAATATATTACTGCTCCAAAAGGATCTCATTCGTAAATACAATCTTAAATCGCATAGAGTTGCTTCTGAGCTTGGTGTGCGGCTCCGCATCCTCCCTCTACACGGTACTGATGATGAAGACAGTCCTGAAGGTGAAGAATCCGGTGATGTTAGTTTCGGTGAAACAAACGGGGCTGCCTTCAATATTGACCGATTGCCTCTCCTTCCTGACTAGAAGCACAGGTACATTTGTACATTGGTATATAAACGATTTATGTAAAGATGAATTTTTGCCACCAAGATCTCTTTTTTTGTCTTGAGCTCTCAAGTATCTCGTTTTCAGTCAGATGCATTAAAAGTGGGGCTGCTGACGAACATGGCATTTGGTAAAAAGCTCGTGATCGAGCTCAATTAACACTCGTTCAATCTTGTTTATTTCTGTTCGTTTGACCAACGAACAAAACTTGAACATTGAAGGCTCGTTTGTTGATGGCTCGTGAACATTTTCCATTGGGCGCGTTTACCATAAAAGTTAATAATAATAATAATAATAATAATAATAATAATAATAATAATAATAATAATAATAATAATAATAATAATAATAATAATAATAATAATAATAATAATAATAATAATAATAATAATAATAATAATAATAATAATAATAATAATAATAATAATAATAATAATAATAATAATAATAATAATAATAATAATAATAATAATAATAATAATAATAATAATAATAATAATAATAATAATAATAATAATAATAATAATAATAATAATAATAATAATAATAATAATAATAATAATAATAATAATAATAATAATAATAATAATAATAATAATAATAATAATAATAATAATAATAATAATAATAATAATAATAATAATAATAATAATAATAATAATAATAATAATAATAATAATAATAATAATAATAATAATAATAATAATAATAATAATAATAATAATAATAATAATAATAATAATAATAATAATAATAATAATAATAATAATAATAATAATAATAATAATAATAATAATAATAATAATAATAATAATAATAATAATAATAATAATAATAATAATAATAATAATAATAATAATAATAATAATAATAATAATAATAATAATAATAATAATAATAATAATAATAATAATAATAATAATAATAATAATAATAATAATAATAATAATAATAATAATAATAATAATAATAATAATAATAATAATAATAATAATAATAATAATAATAATAATAATAATAATAATAATAATAATAATAATAATAATAATAATAATAATAATAATAATAATAATAATAATAATAATAATAATAATAATAATAATAATAATAATAATAATAATAATAATAATAATAATAATAATAATAATAATAATAATAATAATAATAATAATAATAATAATAATAATAATAATAATAATAATAATAATGTTTTATATCACTTATGTAACTCATTTATTTTAAAATGCCCATGAACTTCTTGTTGAAAGAATCAAATTCAATAGTCTTTTGACTCTTTTCACAGAAGTAGAATATCTACTATTCATGTTCTGAACACAATTGTTGAACTTGGTGTTTGTTAAAATTAACAGACTCGGTTCGAGCTCAGTTCACTTCAAAACTTAGGAAACATTAGACAAACAAAGCTTATATGGCTCCGTAAACGGCCCTACATAGAAGTTCATTAACTTGTAATCGCAACGACCCAATGGAAGGGTCGGTTACATAGAAGTCCATTAGCAACTCTCTCTCTCTCTTTATAATTTGTTGATATGTTGTTTTATGTGAATGCTTCAGAAAGAAAAGTTCTACCTGGATATTTTTATGCTTGTCTTATAATCGTCTCCGATAAGTTATGTTCTGGGAGTTAGATAACAAGGTCAAGAAAGTGAAAAAGAAGACAGAAGTTGACATGTTAAGATTTGACTGAATAGTGCTAGTTTCTCTTATGATATTGTTTTTCTTTCGGTCTGTTGTGTCTTGCCTTTTGAATTGTCCAACTACCTCAGAAGCATTTTAAATAAACAAGATAAGCATAAATTTGGTAGGTTTTATTTCATCTGTATTTGACCATATGATATTTAGTGCTCCAAACGGACTTGCATAGATTCCAAGTATTCAATTCTTATTTGATGCTCTTTTTTTTCCACTTGAAGCAATGTAAAAAGTAGTTAATGCTTATCTAGAATCCCAAAGTCAAACCTTTTTAAAGATTCAGTCCTATATGAAGATAAAAATTTGTTAAGAGGGGATAACGTTAATCTATGTCATAATTGTGTTTTATTCAGCATTAATCTGGAGGGGCACTGACCCTTTTTATTTATTTATCTGTTTTGGGAGAAAATGGTGCTCAGACTAAAACTTTCACTGAAGTTGACATAAAATGATGAGAAATCATTATACATCTCTCTTGGCGGGTCAGCTCCATTGCATGGGTAGGATAGAGGTTGTAATTCGGGACGCGGGGCCACCAGACCAATGTCATAAGTTGGACTAGGCCTTTTGAGCCTGATAATGCTTCGGGCTAAGATTCCTATGACCCAACCCGTGTAAAATGTCGGGCAGGCTAGACTGATCCATTGAGCAAGTCTAGTTTTGCCAACTATAGGTAAGAATTCTTTTTTTTTTTTAATTGTGAAATGATATACATACAGTTAAGATTTCTTGAATACGAGTCATACTGAAGACCAGCTCGTAATTATAGTTTCTAAACAAAGCCCCAAATATGTGAATGTATGGAGATCTTTCAATTAGGGGTGGCAATATGGATTATCAGATCAATGCTCGATTTCGAGTCGATTTGGATTACATATCAACAAGTTATTTGAAACATATGATTATACATTATAAAGAATATATATTGATTTCGGCAATTCAGGTCAGAATTGGGATAATCGTGTTAGAGTTTCTCTTTGTCATTTCGGGTGAAAGATTGCGACCCTACTTTGAATTAGTAAGTGCTTAATGTATATATTCATTTTTATTGTTTATTTGAATGCACAAAAGGGACCTCCATTAAGATGATAAAATTGCAAGTGATGGTTACTTAAGTTTTTTGTTTGATTCTGCACTTTTCCCTTTTATAGTACAATAATAATATGTTGTTTTTGTTGTTATTGCTTGAGAAAAGGTGTGTGTAAATTGCACATTTAGCACTGCCTCTGAAAACTTAAAAGTCCAATGTAAAGTGCTCATTCTTTATGCAAAGAGAATGTAATGTAGTTGATATGCTTATTTTAATTTTAAGGGGCGGTCAACTTTTGTTCTATCTAGATTAATTTTTATAATATTGTTAGTTTATACAACATTATATATATGGTTATGAAGTTCAAAACATGCACCATCTCTAGCTGGCATCCAATACTAATTGTGCATTGAGCTTTTGTTGCAATCTTGTTGTGCTTCTCACATGATCATTGTTTTCTAGTCTTATTCTTATTTCTGCCATTATTGAAATGGATCCAGAATGAAGACTGAGAGGGTGAATTTTTACTTTCAGGAAACAAGGGATGAACTCTTGCTTTAAAATCCTGAAGAAAGAAAAACATTATATAGTAATATCTATAAAAAAAATTAGAAACTACAAGTCTACATGTGCACCATCTCTGAAGTGTTTTTCTAATACTCCCTCCGTTCCGGTCTAACTTGCCTACTTTGATCGGGCACAGAGGTTAAGAAAAAATAGATTTTGTGAAATCTTTGAAAGTGGAGATTTGAGGGTGAAGATTGTGAGAGAAATTTATTATTTATGGGCTGACATGTTAAGTTGGGATAAACCAAAAAGAGAAATAGACAAGTTAGAGCGGGACGGAGGTAGTATAAGTTTAAATTTGAGGTTATTCTTATCGATCCGCCCAACTGGGACAATCGACATTAATTTGGTGCATGATGAGAGATAAATTAAACTATAATACTAAATAAATGATAGATTGTCTAAGTCGAATAGTAAGGCAAAGAATTAGCCCTAAACTTGGGGGGAGTGTCAGATTCAGTTAGTTCTGGTCTTTGATTTTCTATAGATTCATCCAATTATATGTACACTCATAATATTATATATATATGCATAAAACACACACGACCCTAAACTGAGATACCTCACTTTACATGCAACCCTTCAGGAATATTCTAATAACTCACTATATTCGAAATCCTGGCCCTTCAGAACCTCGTGGGGGAAAGATCGGCACTATAGATTTAGAGAGAGAGGGGTAGAGCCCAAAATATGCTTAGCAAAATCGACGTGAATAATTCACCACACATCCTAAAAAGTGAATTTAAGATTAAAGGTCTGTGTATTTTTTATTTAAATAAGTACGAGAACGAATGGTGGACATTTTCACTTAAAAATGGGTAGAGTAGAAAATGCTCAAAGCAATTTGGATTATTACAATAAATGTTTCATCTTCTATTACACTTAATTTAATACACAATATATATTAATTTCAAGATGAAATACGAAAATGTTACAATTTATCTCATATGCCAAAAGGGACAAATGCAAGAGGTCAACCTGCTGACTTGGCAGACTCGTAGGTAAATAAGTCATTTTCCACTAGTGTGACTTGTTGTCAACTTTTCTTGTATGGATTTATCATCTTTCATTAGGTGATCAATTGGTTATTTGGATAAGTGACTACTGATATTATAATAGGAAAAAAGTGATATTGTATATAATGACAAAGCAGGAAGCGCTATAAATGCCTTGTCGAGCTTACTTTCGTTCCTATCAGGAACGGAGCCAGAATTTTATAACGAGGGAGCAAAATAATTTCTTTAAAATGTATATAAATGATTTTTGGGAATTTAAGAATGGCAAAATCAGTTTTGTAACTACAATTACACAGTATATATATATATATAGTACGTTGGTCGGAAAATTTGAGGGGCGCTGCCGGCTTTCCTATTAATGTTATAGGAAAACTCAATTTCATTTTATAGTTTACAGTATTCTCATGGGACCAGAACAGGGCTCAATCAAAACTCACATATATAATAAGTTAATTGCGTTTATATATATAAATTTTAAAATACAGATACATTATCAGATAATTATATAGGGATCCTTTTATAACAATTTAGACTTCTCTCTATCCATGAGTAGTTCTCTTATGCACCAGTTGTACAGATTTTAAATCTATATAATTCTGAGTTATAGATAATTATGATAATGTATTAATGTTTATGCTAAAATGTATTACTTGTTCTGAAAAATCTATATTATGTTGAAAATGTATTAATGTTTATGTTGAAAGGTACTATCATGATAAAAGGTAATACATTTTTTCAGAACAAATAATATACTTTAATATAAATAATAATACATTTTTATGAATTCGCTTGCGACCTGGATTGGACGGACTTAAATTACATTCTCCGGTATACATGAGACATAGTGCTCTATTCATAACATGATACTTCCCCTGTTCAAAATGAGAGTTTGTTTTAAAAAATATTTTGTATCAGAATATCTAAAACGAGAATCTTGTTTTAAAGAAAATTTTTGAATCAAAATATAGGTCGGTTATTGAATATCCACATCTTGTGGGCTTAGGTCAAACCTTAATGATGACATCCTCAACAACACCAAAATTGTCGATATACAATGAATTTTTCTCCCTCCTGGCTTATTTTGCAAAGAGAAGTTGGTATGAGTATTAAGCAAAATTATTTTTTGGTTGTTTGTTAAGCTTTCAAAGGTGGATTGAGAGTGAAGATTTTGAGGATGAAGATTATGTTATAACTTTCCTTTTCTAAGTTATGCAAGATAAAGTGGGACAACCCATTAAGAAAAATGTACAAGATAAGATGGGACGAAGGGAGTACATTACTAAATAGAATTTGGAAAAAAATGTTATTATGTAAGAAACAAGTGTCATTTTCTTTAGATTTGATTGCATTGCATCGCAAACGTGCGCCCACTTCCAACTTCTCAAGTGGAAATCCTTGTACTAATTTAGCCCCAAACCCTCTCTATAAATATTCCTACCTCACTATCTCTAAATTCTCTTACACCATCTTTGCATACTTCTCTTCACCTAATTCATCCATACTTGGCATTATTAGTTGAGTGTAATGGCTGCTTTACTCATCAAATTCTGGTGCTGTTTCGTATTAATTGCATTCTCATTTGCCTTATGTGAATCGCGCGCTCTTCCTTCCCTCACCCCTCGTCCTAAGACACACGCATTGATAGAGACCGCCCAAGAAATGATCAAAGAAAGCTTGCGGAGGAAAGAGGTCGCGGAAAATTGGTATGAGTCTAAACGAGTTAGTCCAGGGGGACCTGATCCGAAGCATCATTAATTAATTCGTGTCGTGTTTTACTGAACAGAAATTTTTAATTTAGAGGACGCATGCATGCGTTGTAGTTAATTTCATGATAGAATTTTCCTAGGTTTTATTTTCTTTTATTTTCTTTCTTTTTTTGGGTTCTTTTTGCATGGACCAGTGTAACATTTGATTGCGTCATCAGGGAATAATTCAATGAGTTTTTTAATAATCGTAAAAGAGTAGTTAATTTTTTATTTTATTTTGTTCACGGAAAGATCACTTAATTAATTATTATTATGTGATGTACGTATGTATTAGTACCTTCTATAAATGTTATATTATCTGATCTGCATTTTTGGACAACTTATAGCTGTTACCCCTTAAAATATTACTCCCCCTATCCCGACCTAATTGACCAATTTCATTCGGTACAGAACTAAGGAAAAGCAAATTTTGTGAAACCTTTGATTTTTTTAAAGGTGAAGATTAAAAGTGGAGATTTTGAGGATGGAAATTGTGAAAGAATATACTATTTATGGGCTAGGACAATTAGGTTGGACAAACAAATATAACAAGTTGACCAATTAGGCCGGAATGGAGGGAGTACAATATAGAGAATATTGATTTTTTTTTTATTTACTTTATGAATTATAGTGATGTTTTTTTTTTTTTAAAAAAAAAGGGACCGGAATTATTGATGTTGACTTGTTGAATGCGCCAACGCTAATGGCCGCACTTGTAATGAAAAAGGTCTCCTTTATTCATCATGTTGAAATTTATATACTATCTTTATTCACGTCCATAATAGTACGAAGTCAAGAGTCGAGATGAGCTTGTAGGCGTTCATGTTTGATTTGTTTATTTTTTATCCAATTTAAGCCAAGTCTATATGTTTAAGAGTGTCCGGCTTTGTTCATGAATGTCCTCGTGAACAAATAATTATTCATGAATATTAAATAACATTTTCCTAAATTTTCATATCAATTAACGAATTTAACCAAATACTTATTAGCATAACAAATAATGTAAGAATATTAGATTTTATGCAGTATGAATATCATTGTAATTGTTGTAGTTCTTGTTCTTGTTTTTTATGCTCTTATTGTTATTGTTAAGTGGGTTTTAACGACCTTGTTCACGAGATATTAGTTAGCGACCCAATCAATATTCAAGAGATATGTTCGTTTATAAAGCTAAAAAGTTATTCGTTTCTTCAAATAAACTGTTCGAACGAAATCCCGTCTATTTACAGTTCTAAGTACTACACAAATAAGCAGAAGAAAAAGTCATCGTAAATAGTGTATTAGCAACACTATTAGCTCGTCTCCTAACATATACACCTATAAACAAATGATGATTTCAATAACTAATACTTATAATCCACCATTTATCTATAGTCCGCGAACCACAATTGATTGAGTTTATAGCATCCACGACAACATTTGAGTCCGACTCATAGTGATCCTATAGTAGCCCTACGACTTTGAATCCATTTAAAAAAGAAGAAAATATGTGTTTGCTGAAAGTTAGAGAATGTCAGAGTTATTGTTGATTGAGGAAGTGTGCTTTAGCAGAATTGCATTCCCTTAATGAAATTTTATCGGGTGGTAAGATAACTCGACGGGTAAATGAATAATAAATTTGGGTATTATTCAAACCTCTTAATAATTGAGCAGAGCATGGTACGGATAGGATATATAGAATATTACATGTTCACTCTATCCGTCTGTACAAATATGTATTGTTATGCATGTTGAGTATTCTATATAATAGCACTATCTAATATATTATTTAACATATAAAATAACATATAATTTTTGTATGATTTAGTACATCACATTACATATGATATATATGCATATTATAAATTTTTTTTTATTTATTAATCAGGTTACCCAGTTATTCGCAAGAAACCCGATTGCCCAACAAATATTAACCATCCTATCTGAATCAAATAGGGTAGAATATTCGTACTCTATCTAATCCGTTTATAGCGAATTTTTAGTATATTCATTTTAACTTAGTGATTACAATAATTAATAAAAAAGAAACATGCCAAAACGAAAATATAAAGAAAGAAAGAAAGAAAGAAAGAAAGATGGAAGCAAGGAATTTATGGGGGGCATTCTTTAGTTTATTTAAAAAATTAATAAAAGAATTACAACCTCAGCAGGTGGTATGTCGTAGAAGGACAAAAATGTAAAAATTTTCCAAGTTACATAATGAAAATCTATTTTGAAAAACATAACGATTTAAAATTAAAATGGATAAAAATTATCATCGAAAAAAATTATTTATCAAAAAACTTTGCACACAAACTCACATAAAAAGAATATATAAAAAAATAATAAAATAATTATAAAAAAAGAAAAAGTGTGAGGGCTGGGGGGTTTATCCCACGTTGGCTGACTCAACACCATTAACAACTATAAAATTAACAACTAAAATAAATGAGACCAATAGACCACATTACTTTTAGTGCAAGTAGGTCCTTAAAATATTTGTATACACCTCATAATTACATTTCTAATCGATCTGCGGGTTATTCATGTCTACTACAAAGCCTAGTGGGCCAACAATTAAGATCGGGTTGGGCTGGGCTGGCCGAAATTTCATGGGACAACTAAATATTAATCTCAAGATTATGGATTGCTCAATATTCGATACATAAGTAAATTGGATCCTCTATTCTAATATTTTACTATATCTAGCATATCTCATGTGTTAATGAGTGATGTCATTATATACCGAAAAAGATCTTCTAAAACAAATCGTGTTTCATCTAATATTTCAAAGCATAGCATTCACTACATGTCATGTGTATAGGATGGCATCATAAATATACACATGGCAATTAGTAAAAGTTGTGAAATACAAGATGAAACATGGTTTGGAATGGAGGATCCTATCTGATTATCTATACATGTTGTGAGCTAAGAATCAAGTGTGGCTTCACAACTCCTGTGCATTTGTCTTTACAGAAGCCAGAATGAAGTAAAAAGGAGCTGGAAATAGCACAAAATCAGTTAAAACCATTTTTGATGGGGAAAACAGTTTCAAGATCAAAACTGTTGTCAAAGGGGTCCAAAATCGTTGTCAAAGGGTGAAGAAACCGTTGCAGACTGATGTTGACAGTTTCCAAATTCTGTTTCACCTGTTTTTCTGTTGTAAAGCCAATGAATGTAGATAGTCGGTTTCTGAGCTACATACATGATATATATACACATTTGTAACCCCTCAAGAGCTCTCAATTGTAGAAACTAGAGAGATACAAGAGTTAGAGAAATAGAGTTAGAAGTAGTTGGATTATTTCTCTTGGAAGCTTGATTGTATAATTCTCTTGTAAAACAGTTGAGTGTTAGTGAATTGGTGAAGGCATTGTCACCCGTGGATGTAGGTTTCACAAACCGAACCACGTTAAATCCTTTTGTGCTGTTTTGATTTTCAGTTTTTAGATTCATTTTTCATCTTGAATCATAAGGTGTGAATCTTGTAGTTTGAGTGAGTTTTGTGTCTTGTTCTTGATCATTTTCTGAATCTGGATTAACAAGTGGCGCCGTCTGTGGGAAGAGACGATTCCAGGAGTTGAAGAATATTTCAGAATGTCGATTGCAAAGCTGGAGACAGAAAAATTCACAGGTAAGAATGACTATGGACTATGGAAGCTGAAAATAAAGGCACTGCTTGTGCAACAAGGACTCTCAGCTTTTTTTTGAAGGAATCCAAACGTGGCTCCAGTAGCAGTGATCCAGGAAAGGAAATAGAAGATGATCCCAAGAAAGCTGATATTGATGAGAAGACCCTGGAAACACAAGAAAGGGCTCACAGCATCATTATTCTCTGCCTCTCAGACAAGGTTTTAAGGGAGGTGGCAAGGGAAACAACTGCTATTGGAGTAATGAGGAAACTGGATCAATTATACATGGAAAAGTCAATGACAAATAGACTTTTCTTGAAGCAAAAACTGTATGCATTCAAGTTTTCAGAAGAGAAACCAGTTGAAGATCAGTTAGAGGAGTTCAACAAGACATTGGATGACCTTGAATCTGTTGAAGTGACCATGGGAGATGAAGATAAAGCATGAAGATAAAGCCATACTACTCCTGAATTCATTACCAGCATCTTTTGATCATCTAAAAGATGCCATGCTCTATGGCAGAACCACCACAGTTACATTTGTTGTTGTACAATCTGCATTAAGATCAAAGGAAATGCAAAGACTAACTTTAGAAGGGAGAGATTCTGTTGGAGAGGGCTTGTTTGTAAAGAAGGGGAAATTCCAGAAAGGAAAGAAAGTGGCAAGTTCTGCAGACAACAAGAAGGTGCCTGGGAAAATTCAAAAACCAACTGAAGGGAAGGAAACCAGGAAGTGTTTCCATTGCAAGAAACCAGGCCACCTGAAGAAAAATTGCTATGAATTTAAGAAGAAGAAGCAATCCATGAAAGCAAGCAGCTCAACTAACAACAATGCTGACATTGTTGAAGCCATAAATGAAGATCCACATGTCTTGAACATAACTGAGTCTAATCCAGAATCACAGTGGATTCTTGATTCAAGATGTTCCTTCCATATGTGTCCAAAACTATCCTGGTTTGAAGATTTCAAGGAAATAGAATCTGAAACAGTGATGCTGGGGAACAATGAACTCTGTCCAGTAAAGGGAACAGGTGACATCAGACTAAGGATTCATGAGGGCTCAATCAAAATACTGAAGAATGTCAGGTATATTCCTAATCTGAAGGGAAACTTAATTAGTCTTGGCACTTTAGAGACTAGAGGATGCAGTTTTAAGTCAGAAAAGGGATATTTGGTGGTTTGTAAAGGAAATCAAGTGGTCATGAAGGGCATCAAGAAAAAGAGTTTATATTATCTTGATGGAGAGGTTGTGATAGGTGAATCTGCTATGGTCTCAAAGACTGATTATGATTTGTGGCAGGGGAATCTAATATCCAACAGCTAGTTAAGCAAGGCTTAATAAATGCCTCAGGAAATTTGAAATCTGAAAAACCCTGTGAAGAATGCATATTAGGTAAATCCAAGAAGATACCATATCCCACTGGCAAGCACACCTCTCAAGGTGTGTTGGATTATGTTTATGCTGATCTGTGGGGGCCATCTAGAACACCAACTCTAGGTGGAGGAAGGTTTTTTCTCAGCATTATGGATGATTACAGTAGGAAACTATGGCTGTATGTATTAAAGGCAAAATCAGAATGTTTTGCTCAGTTCAAAGAATGGTGTGCTGCAGTTGAGACAGAAAAGGATATTAAACTCAAGTGTCTTAGGACAGATAATGGACTGGAATTCATGTCAGAAGAATTCAAGAGCTTCTGCAAGAACAAGGGAATTAAAAGGCACAACACTGTCCCAGGAAATCCTCAACAGAATGGAGTGATTAAAAGGATGAACAGAACAATATTGGAAAGAGTTAGGTGTATGCTATTGAGCTCTGGCCTGGAAAAGAGGTTTTGGGGTGAAGCAGCTGCTACAGCAGCTTATCTTATAAATAGAACTCCATCTGCTGCTTTAAATCATAAAACTCCAGAAGAACTCTGGACTGGAAAGCCACCAAGCTATTCACATTTGAGAGTGTTTGGCTGTAAAGCTTACTCTCATGTTAAGAATGATAAACTGGAAGCCAGGGCAGTAAAGTGTATCATGATAGGATATCCATATGGAATAAAAGGATACAGACTGTGGTGTACAGAGCCAAACTATAAGAAGATTATTGTGAGCAGAGATGTAGTATTCTGTGAAGAAGTCCTACCATTTAAGAAACAGCAAGATGGATCAAAGCTGGTTCTGAATAATCCCTTAAATGTTCCACTTAAGGTGGAGTCACCCAGCTCAGAAGCTGGATCTGATTCAGAGGACTCAGGTGAAGAGGATAATCAAGATAGGGACTCAGAACCTCAGAGCTATCAACTCATCAGGGATAGAGGAAAGAGAGTTATCAAACCATCAACAAAATATGCTGAAGATTATCTCACAGCATATGCCTTAATAACTGCTGAAGAAGAAGTAGAGTTTACTGAGCCTAGAAATTATACAGAAGCAATTACAAGTCCTGACAAAGATAAATGGATCTTTGCAATGCAAGAAGAACTTGAATCACTGGAAAAGAATCAGACCTGGGTGCTAGTTCAGAAACCTGAGAATCAAAAGTTGGTAAGCTGTAAATGGATTTTTAAGAGGAAAATTGAAGTGACTGAGACTGAAAGGGTCAGGTTTAAAGCTAGGCTGGTTGCAAGAGGATTCACTCAAAGAGAAGGAGTGGATTTCAATGAGATATTTTCTCCAGTGGTAAAACATACTTCTATCAGAATTTTACTGGCTTTGGTAGCTCAGTTTGATCTTGAGTTGGAGCAGCTGGATGTAAAAACAGCTTTCCTGCATGGTGAGTTAAAGGAGAAAATTTATATGTCTCAACCTGAAGGCTACATACTACCTGGGAATGAACATAAATGTTGTTTGCTTCAGAAATCACTTTATGGACTAAAACAAAGTCCTAGACAGTGGTATTTGAGATTTGATAGTCATATGAAGGTCATTGAGTTTGAGAAATCAAGGTATGACAGTTGTGTCTATTTTAAAATTGCTGGAAAAGAAGTAGTGGTGTTTCTTCTCTTGTATGTGGATGATATGTTAGTAGCAAGCAGAAGCATGTCAGAAATTTCTAAAGTCAAAGAACAATTGAAAGCAGAATTTGAGATGAAGGAGTTGGGACAAGCTAAGAGAATTCTTGGAATGGATATTCTGAGGGATAGATCAAAAGGTCTTCTGTATCTCTGTCAAGCAGATTATGTCAATAAGGTGCTCAAGAAGTTTAACATGCATGAGTGTAGAACAATATCAGTTCCTCTTGGTCAGCAGTTCAAGTTGTCTGAACAACAGAAGCCCAGAAATGAAGAAGAAGTCCTGGAGATGAGTAAAATTCCTTATTCAAATGTTGTAGGAAGCATTATGTATATCATGATATGCACAAGACCAGATGTATCTCATGCTATCAGTGTAGTGAGTAGATACATGTCCAATCCTGGAAAGAGTCATTGGGAAGCCTTGAAATGGGTGATGAGGTATCTTAAGGGAGCAGGAAGTTATGGAATTGCATATCAGAAACTGGAAGGCAGTAAGGAAGATGCAGTGCAAGGATTTGTAGATTCAGATTTTGCTGCCAATATTGATTCAAGAAAATCTCAGACTGGGTATGTTTTTACATTGTATGGGGCAGCAGTTAGCTGGAAATCAATGCTACAACCTGTGGTAGCATTGTCAACAACTGAAGCTGAATTTATAGCTTTAACAGAGGCAGTTAAGGAAGCTGTTTGGATCAGAGGGATACTTGCAGAGTTTGGCATAAGACAGGAGGTTGTGAAAGTACATTGTGATTCACAAAGTGCTTTACATCTAGCAAAACATCATGTGTTTCATGAGAGATGCAAACACATAGATGTTAAGCTACATTTTGTCAGAGACATTGTTGACAAGGGAGCTGTAAGCTTGGTCAAGATCAGGACAGAAGAAAATGCTGCAGACATGTTGACAAAAGCACTACCTCGAGACAAATTTCAATATTGTCTTCAGTTGGTAGGCATTAAACTGGTTTAATCAGAAGATATAAGGAAGCCCTTAAGTGACAAGGGCAGGTGGAGGTGTTTTTGGTATTCAATTCATGGATGAAGGTTTAGATGTGTTGGATGGTTGATAGTTGAGAAGCCAAGGTGGAGATTGTGAGCTAAGAATCAAGTGTGGCTTCACAACTCCTGTGCATTTGTCTTTACAGAAGTCAGAATGAAGTAAAAAGGAGCTGGAAATAGCACAAAATCAGTTAAAACCGTTTTTGGTGGGAAAAACAGTTTCAAGATCATAACCGTTGTCAAAGGGGTCCAAAACCGTTGTCAAAGGGTGAAGAAACCGTTGCAGACTGATGTTGACAGTTTCCAGATTCTATTTCACCTGTTTTTTCTGTTGTAAAGCCAATGAATGTAGATAGTCGGTTTCTGCGCTACATACATGATATATATACACATTTGTAACCCCTCAAGAGCTCTCAATTGTAGAAACTAGAGAGATACAAGAGTTAGAGAAATAGAGCTAGAAGTAGTTGGATTATTTCTCTTGGAAGCTTGATTGTATAATTCTCTTGTAAAACAGTTGAGTGTTAGTGAATTGGTGAAGGCATTGTCACCCGTGGATGTAGGTTTCACAAACCGAACCACGTTAAATCCTTTTGTGCTGTTTTGATTTTCAGTGTTTAGATTCATTTTTCATCTTGAATCATAAGGTGTGAATCTTGTAGTTTGAGTGAGTTTTGTGTCTTGTTCTTGATCATTTTCTGAATCTGGATTAACACATGTCGTATAGTGGTTATTTTAAATAACAAAATGGAATATAAATTGAAATAAAGGATCTCATCTCATAGATAAGCTTAATAGAAAATTGCAAATCTTTTATAGATGACATTATTTTCGTAATATGGGGGGACTCAGGCGGAGTCCCATGCCCGAAGCATGTCAATATGTGAAGGAGATACTTAAAGATCCTAGTAAAGTTTCATTCTAAAATTAATATTATAAAATTTGCTAGGCGTTAATTGATCGGTAAATATAATGACTCAATTTCTGTAAAATATTTTAAAAGCACTTAAATAAGCAAATAATAATTAAAACTTTTATAAAGAGAGATAATATGAAATAGCCTTTTGGGTAACTTTTATTATAATTTAGCATTTCTTGTAACTATATAATAATTTTAGCTTTTCTAGTAATTATATTATAATTTTAGCATTGTCACGATATTCACTCATCACGATGTTCATTTGCCACGACATACACCATTGCCACGACAATTTGAAAAGATTATTTGCCACACGATGCACTTGCCACATCAGTTTGGAGGCTAAAATTATACAAATTCGTGACAAGTGTGTATCGTGGCAAGTGAGCATCGTCACAAGTTTATATCGTGGCAAGGCTAAAATTATGGTATAGTTACAAGAAAGACTAAAATTAATTTATAGTTACAAAGATGACAAAGTTATTTTAAACGTTACAAAATGGCTATTTAAACTCATTTTCACGTTTATAAATGTTTGTGTTACATCCTACCCCTGTTAAAAGAAATTTTGTCCTCGCAATTTCAAAACGAACCTGATTCCTATTCGGTTTCCTTCCAATCCATTCCTAAATACTTTAAGCTTTCCCTTTTGGTATCGAATTTGAGTGTGATCCTCTACTTTCTGGTCCATTTATATTATTTGGGCACTCAAACATTATGTACTCTGGTTCATGGCATCGAAAACACTTGCCTTACTTTAGCAGACATTCTCCCTAATGTTTCATCCCGCAACTATCACAAGTAGGTCTCTCTTGTTGAGCTTTGGATCCAAATGTTTCTCCAGTCCTATCTCTCTTGTTTTGGTTCTCATGCATATATTCAATGTCATCATCCCACTTTCTCTGCTGGAGCTATCGACTACTCTCAACCTTGCTTTCCCCATATCCATACTAGCTGATATGTCTTCTGCCCTTATAACTGCCTCGCGTAGGTCATGGTTCCTAGTCCCGCTAAGTTATGACGGATCTCGGCACGAAGACCGTTACGAAACCTTTGAGCCTTCTTCTGTGGAGTATCCACCAAATGACAGGAGAAACGACACATGTGATTAAATTTGCAATCGTAGTTAGCCACAGTCATGCCTCCTTGGGCGAGGCTCAAGAATTCCATCTCCATCTTTCCCGGCACGCACAAGGATAGTATTTTTCCTTGACAATCTCTGTGAACCCCTCTTAAGTCAACCCAGCACGCTCATCATCTGGTCTAACCTTTAGTGATCGTTCCACCACGTCCTGGCATCTCCTTTCAGTTGAAAGGCGGCGCATGACACCTTTTGGCCATCAATGCATGCTATGTAGTCGAAAATAGTATGTAGCGTGAGCATCCATTCTTTAATAGTTGTGGGCCCCTCAGTCCCAAAGAATATAGGCGGAGTGAACTTGTTGAATTGGGTAATGATTTGTGCTTGCGTTGGCTCCTAAGGAGGAGCATTGTGATTTGCCCTTTGCAGAAAGCCAGCTAACACTTGTTGTGGATTGTGCACACCCGCTGGTGCTCCTACATCGTTGTTGTTCCCGTTATTACGTCTAGTCGACATGATCCTTATTTCCAAAAGAGTTCTAATCAGTTAATCCTATATCAGATCGTGTAAGAGAGAGAGAGAGAGAGAGAGAGAGAGAGAGAGACCATCTAGTTCAAGAAATATAAACGAATGAGGTAACTTGAAACAATAAAAATGTTCAAAGTATTAGCCGTCGTTATCAATCATATACTTGTTTAGTCCGAATAGCACTAGGGTTCAACCCGCATGACTACACTACTATTCGTCTTCGAAGAGATTCCCTAAGTTTTAGGAGTATCCTAAAAGCATCTTGCTACAACCCCTCACTGACACATTCGTATCTAATAAGTATCTTAATCATACTACACATAATCTAATGTCATGAACTCAAGATGCATGCCTCATACTTTCATAAATGTAACATATACATACTTGAAGATCATAATTAGCATGCCTATTCATGTATGCAAATTTTAAGTGGATAGAACTTAGACCGTACCTCGGAGCTGACGTGGTGAAGTTGAGACGGACAGTGATGCATTTAACACGACTGGCTGAACAATTTTCTTTTAATGTTATGTATAATACACACACACACACTAGACTCAAATTGACTTACTTTTTTTTTTTTTCTTTTTAAGCAAGTCTACAGAAACGTAAACCTATTCTGATACCAACTGTAATGATCCGATTTTTGTAAATATTTTAAAAGTACTTAAATAAGCAAATAGTAATTAAATCATTTTGTATTAAGTATTACGTACAGTAAATAGGGGTTTAACAATTAATCGAGGTGTAGGTGTAATTACACGGGGAGAAATTGAAAATGTAGACGGTCGGTGAGAACCTAAAACCTAAACTAGTCTCCCTTCTTCCGATATCAATATGCAACAATTCATATGTAAATATATCAATATTTCATCTGGGACCATAAAAAACCAATTTGGATTCCCTGTTACAGTAGGTGTTTCATCATCTGTTACACTCAATTCACTAGGTGGCACATATTAATTTGTAATATTATACCATACACGTGTCGATTAGTGAATGAATGAAAAATAAGATGTAATACCAAAATGTAACAGATGATCTCATAAGATAAAAAACAGTTTTTAGGATGTATAGTTCATATGCTAAATTAGGCATGTCAACGGGGCGGGTCAGGTCAGGTTTCTGGATTTTCTGACCCGCCCAACCCCTGCCCCGCCCTGCCCCGTGACCCGCCACGGGGCAAGAAAATTCCCCCCGTGATCTGCTCCGCACGGGGCGGATCTGCCCCGCCCCGCCCCGCCACTATCTTCTTCTTTTTTTTTAATAAAAAAAATTAGTTTTTTTAGTTAAAAAACTTGATTTTTTTTATTGAAGTCAATAGGATTTTAATTTTTAGGTTTACATTAACTTTGTATCAATATTTTTAATTTCTTTTTAAAATTTAATTATTAAAAAATAGAATTTAATTATTTAAATTTACTAGATCTAGTCATAATCTAATATATTAACTAGACATATAGTATAACATATTATATATAAAATTTTATATTATAAATATATATATATATATATATATATTTTATATTTCTTTGTATATATATATCCATATCTATATAATAATACATAATATATATTTAAAAAAATTATACATACATAGGGACGGGGCTAGGCAGGGCGGGATTCCTGACCCGTATCTGACCCGCCCCGTGGACGGGGCGGGACGGGGCGTGCCCCATTCTCCATCGGGGCGGATTTTGCTCTGCCCCAAAGGCCTCAGATCAGAGCGGATAGGGGCGGGGCGGATCAATTTTGACATGCCTATGCTAAATGAATGGTTGCGGATTATAGACAGTTGTTAACGGGTTGGGCCGTGGTTTGGTGATGGGCTGGGCTCGGTTATGACCCTGTTGTTATAATCACTGTTTTTGCGTTGCTACTTTTGATTCTTTGGTTTCTTCATGCAAAATTATGATCGAATCCAAATTATGAAAAATATAGAGGAATCCTCTTATGAAAGTTTTGTGTGAACTACATATGATTCATATCGTCGAATTAGGATTCATATTCAGTTTTTATTACTTTACTAGTAGTATCTTCGTGCGATGCACGATTTATAAATGTAAATTAATAAATTAATATTTATTTTATATTTTTATATAATTTTAATATAATAAAATTTTACATCAATAATAATAAGATATGAAAAATTATAAGTTAATGAAAAAAGAGTGCAGTGAAAAGTATTAAAGACTAAAATATATGTTAGTATGGATATTTTATTTTTCTTAATGTATGAATATCTCTAGCATCCTTCTATAGAAGTCATGTTAATGATTGAGGCTGAAATTGCAATATATGGTTGACATGGAATATATTTGTAATGTTAAAATTTAGTTACCGTTTTCATAAATAATTATTCATTAATAATATTCAATAAATTTATAAAAAAATTAATTTTAAGAAAATGTGTTTAATCAGCACAAATAGTTTTATCCGGCTAATATATGGCAGGTTATTGCCAATAAGTGTATTTTATATTGGGGTTGAATTTTATATACTAAAAATTGTGATTTCCAGAATTGATAATAAATTTTGGGCGAAAAACTTCAAAATTATTAATTTCGATAAATTTTAAATTTTATTATTATATTAAGTATAGATTTATTGCATATGTGACAATCGAATTGATTGTATATGTGGCAATCCCGAATTCATCTTCCTTAGATTGGGGTTCTATTTCCCACACTGAATTAGGCGGTTCTGAATCTTCTGTAGTTGAGAGTGTGTATTTCGATGTATTTTCTTATATTCTCTTTATGTGGATAACTTTGTTTTATATTCTCTTTACGTGGATAACTTTGTAAAGAGATTATGCATTTCGTGTATTCTCTTATATTCTCTCTACATTGTGAATGTGAGAAAATTACGTCGAGCCGTCAACTATAGAGGATCTGTATCCGAATCAGTTTGGTAACTTTGAAAACGACTACGGTTGTAATTTGTTTCTCTTTTGATTATCTATAAACTTTCTTTATCGTTTGAAAAAAAAATCCACCAAACCTTCTTTGACCATCAACCTAACCATGTCTTGAATGGTTGACTAGTAAGAGAGAGGGAGACTTGCAACTTGCAAGCAGTGGATAGTGGGGCATGTTTGACGATGATTATGAATACTGCGGATTTTGTAATTAAACTAGTCGAATCTGGACACGAAAACATAAAATAGTAAAAGAAATCTGCTCCACCTACCCCCAACAAGTAGCATAGCAGCCAACTGCTCTTCAACTCATCAAAGATTCAAATTCCATTTTAGAACACAGACGGCTCAAAGTTGCAGAGCAAGAAGAAGTAAAATGGTGGGTCCCCGTCGACCGCAGTTCGTGCTATTCGGATCGTCCATAGTTCAGATGAGCTACAATGTTGGAGGCTGGGGCGCTATTTTTGCTGACCTTTACGCTCGCAAGGTGCCATTTTTCTGCTTTATTTATGTATAAGGATGATTTTTTTTATCATAGTTGTTGTTTCTAACTTCTAAGTTTGTTTTGGGAAATTGTTTCTGGTTGTGGCCTTTTCTGGTGATGACATATGTTGGATCAAGAGTTAGAAGTTATCATGCTTTTGTGTTTGTGTGTTCGATCATACTGTTCACAAACATGATTTGAAGTGATGAATTTGGAAATGTTCCCACTGATTTGCTTGTGTTTTGATCATAGATTCTGATCTTGGGTCTTTTGTTTCCCGATAAAGGAAATAGATGTTTACAGAGTGAAAGGTGCTCGATGAAAGTCCTTAAAGAAAATCCTGCACTGGAAACGTGATGAACAAAAGAACATAATTAGATGCATCTTGATGAAACAGTCCTTTATCTACCACCATTATTGTCATCCATTGGTACATTTGTAACGAATCGAGAGTTGAAGTTATGATTGTTAACTTCTGCTCTCGATTTACAATGGTGGAATCGGCAAATTGTAAAATAAGTGGTGGATATAGGACGGCATCAAGACGAATTTGATGATGGTGGTAGTGACATAAATTAGATGTTAAAAGATGTGGTCAATGCAGTAATTGAAAAAAAACTGAAAGTAGATGAATTTATATATTAAGTTATACAGAAAATTCTGCAGTGAATGCGAATTGTTTGTGTAGTTACTCAAGTGCTTTGGATGATTATAAAAACTGTCTACTTAAGCATAAGAATAGAATGCTTTACCTACAGTAGCTTCGAAATATGTTGAAGCATCTTGTTACTTATTGACCACTACACATATCCACTTTCAACAACTATTTATTCCTAAATTATTGAAGGCGGATGTGCTACTGCGAGGATACTCTGGTTGGAACACGAGGATGGCTCTTCGGATCTTGGAGGAGGTTTTCCCCAAGGTATATCCTACATACATGATACTAAAAGATTGACATAGCTTGTATGATTAATTACTCTTCAATGACTGCATCCGCTAACAGCTTGTTTTGAGTTCAGGATGAACCTGTTCAGCCTTCTTTGGTTATATTATATTTTGGCGGTAATGATGCAACGAACCCTCACGCAAGTGGCCTCGGTGCTCATGTGCCTCTTCCTGAATTCATCGACAACATGAAGAAGATGATAGTTCATATCAAGGTCAGTTCAACTCCAATTTGCCTTCTGTTTGTTCGCAAATTACAGCTGATGTTGATAAGCAGATGAGCAGCTTTACACAAGAAAATACCCTATCACACTGCGTGTACACCAAAAAAACCATTAAAAGCTTAGGCCCCATTTGGATGGAGGGATTTGTGCTATGGATTTATAAATCCATTGTCAAATCCACTCCATGTGTTTGGATAAAATTCTAAATGAGTGGATTTATAAATCCAGATTTTTAAATCAACTCATTTAGAAATCCTAGATTTGAGATTCTCCATTTTACACTATATTTGGGTGGATTTCAAATCCTTTGACAAATGTAGTCATTTACAAATCCATCTTCACTCAAACCCCTCTCTCTCTCTCTCTCGTCCCCCCCCCTCTCTCTCTCTCTCCCATCCCCCGCTCTCTCTCTCTCTTCTTCTCTCTATCGCTATCTCTTCCTCTCGTTCTCCAATAAAATGCTCATAATATTTTTTTATTTTTATTTTCTTTTATCTCCAATAAAATGCTCCCAATAATTTTTTGGGATATAAAATACATAATATGTATATATGTATGTATATATATAATTGGAAAAAAATTGTTCGATTAATTTAGATGTAGATAAATATTATTTTATTTAATAAAAAATATAAATTGTTAGTTTAAACTTAAAAGAAAAAAATTGAATTTTACAAATATTGTACCAGTTTTTTGCCAAATAATGGATTTGAAAATTTTGGATTTAAAAATCCTTTCACAAATCCACCATAAATCCAAACAAGAGATTTCAAGTCCATGGATTTCAAATCTAAGGATTTTGAAATCTATTCATTTTAAATCCCTTGACAAATCAAATCCCTCCATCCAAATGGAGCCTTAATGTTTTCTTGGACTCTAACTGTGACATAATCTCACCTTCATGAAGCAAACAGATTTCAGTTCTCTTTGCTTAGTCTTTAGTTTGTATCCATAATCAGTGTAAAGATCAACGAATCTCAGCCCCGATTTGGAATACTGACATCACAGTATGAATGTAAAGTGAATTTACTAGAATATCATGGATATATCTATTCCGGTTAGTTCATGGTAGAAAATAGAAGGAAAATGTGGAAAATATCTGTTAATATGGGAATTCTTTTTATATATGATTTCTAAATTTCATTGGCTAAAAAGGCAAAAAAAACATAAATATTGATCTATGTAACAAGTAATTTAAAGAAATTTGTTGAACATATAAAGACTATTGTAGTCTTGTATCAAATAATTCTGAATTCTTGTTGTAGCATCAGAGAATGTTTCATACCATATATTATCTATATATCTCTCTAAACAAGTAGTATTATTTTGTTACATACTAGGTTGCATTTGTGTATTGAAGTTTGTCATAATATTCCATAAAGTTAAATTTCTAAATCTTTAGTCAAGTGTCCATTTTTTTCAATTTCTTACTGATTGAAATATCTAAATATCAAGCTACCAATATTCTTACCAATATCGATACTTTCAACTTGATCGTATGGATATCTGGTATTTCGATGAAACTTGTAAATGATATTGTTCGAGATCCAGAAGAAAAGTAAATACCATGTTGAATAACCAAATGGTTATGTCTGAAGCTACTTCTTCCTTATAATCCTGACAACATTGTTCACCTATGCCAGGGTCTTTCAGATAAGACTCGGATAATATGCCTTACTTCTCCTCCAGTGAATGAAACAAAAATTCGCGAAATTTTCGGGTAATATATCACGTTTTAAGGACTCCTGATATCGTTTCGCCTATCTTTTCTTATTATCATTCTGAATATTCAGGAGTGCACTTGATGATCAAGCGCGGACGAACGAAGGGTGCCGTATATATTCAGAAGCTTTGGTAGATTTGTGCAATGAAATGGATGTTGAAGCCATCAATCTTTGGACTGCAATCCAACAAAGAGATGATTGGGCCAATGCTTGCTTTATGTAAGTCACAACTTTTCCCTCTACTGCAAAATCATACTTCCTTGCAATATAATTATAAAAACTTCCTTAATGTTCAACCTAATTGGTAAAAAGAACTTTATTTACTGCACAAAAATCAAATTGAGGGGTTCTGTAAGAAAAGTACAAGCCTCTTAAGCGTATCACAATAAGATATGGTACTGTATCAAAAATGAGAATTCCAAATTTCGGTATTTCATAAGGTATGTTGGGGTATAGAAGTATGGAAAATCAGCAGTATTTACTAACACTATACCAAACTTTCCGTATACCAAATTTTCGGAAGGCGACGATCCACTGGGACTGAGACACGACCCAAACTTATACCGACTGAAATTTTTAGTTACAGTAACGGTATGGAATTTTCATAGGTGTTTGGGTGCGGCATATAGAGATAGAGGGCCAGCATATGCTTTTATATTATACTCCCTGTGTTCCACCTAAATTTGCATACTTTTCTTTTCGGTCCGTCCTACTTCACACCCTTAAAAATAAAATTTCTCTCACAATCTCAAAATCTCCACCCTCAATCTTCACTTTTGAAAAAATAAAAAATTTCTCAGACTTAACATCCGTGTCCGATCAACCGTGCAAAAATAGCTGGGACGGAGGGAGTAGTTGGATAGTTGAGAATCTTGAAAGTTGTTGCAATAATAGCTTATGGTCTGTTTTTTTTGGTGGCAGAGATGGGGTCCATTTATCAGCAGAAGGGTGCAAAATAGTGGTGAAGGAGATACTAAAAGTGCTAAAAAGGGTTGATTGGGAGCCCAATCTATACTGGTTGAAAATGGAAGCTGAATATCCAGAGGATTCCCCCTATTACGTTGTGGGCCCTGATGGCAAGACCACTGCCAATGTCACTAGTCATATCTGTACTTGGCAAAGGGAATGGCTCGATATTTAGCTGGACGAAGGCCCAACAGATTTTGATAATCAATTTTCTTTGTTCGTCACAACTTTTAAGCACAAAATTATTTATTCCACTTGTATTTCACTAAATTGAAATTGGAGTTATAGCCCAATCTATTTTGTATTGTGAACAAATAAAGAAAAAATGTTCAAATATGAAGTTCAACTTTTCTCCAATGGAAGTATAGATAAGCCACCAAAATAATCTTTTGGTGCCCGCTGTGAATGTCGTATATTCAAGGACATAGTATTCAGCAAATTTATTTCATCGAAAAAGTATTGTTACTCTTATGACCAATAAAAATTACTCCTTCCGTCCCGTTCTAACTTGCCTACTTCGATCGGACACGGAGATTAAGAAAAAAAAACAAATTTTGTAGAATTTTTTACTTTTTTAAAGGTGGAGATTGTAAAATAAATTTATCATTTATGGACTGACAAATTAAGTTGGGACAAACCGAAAAAAAAAGTAGGCAAGTTAAAGCGGGATGGAGGTGTAATATATTCTCAAAATAAAATAAAAAACAAAGTATTCGTATAACGTTGAGCTTTAGTTGCTCAAACATGTAAATCTTTGCCAAAATATATTATGTTGCAAATTTGTAGCATGTTTGCCCAATTACACCATGCAATTATTGTACAAAAATCCGACTCAATGCTTTAAGGTTTCATTTAAATCAAATGATATCAAAGCCGTTGAAGCAAATTGTTGAATTTTCATGAATTATAAATCATATCGTTTTCATTAAAAACTATTTGTATAGAGATTTTGAACTGAAAATATAGGGACGCGGATCCGGTGCAGTTGCTCTAAAACTGCACCATGGTGCAGTTTGGCAAACTGCCTTTTATACCCCAAGCCCCTCCCAGCTTTTCCTTTGTTTCTTGTTATTATTTATTTGTTTTTATTTGCCTTTTGTTTACTGAATGACACGTTCTTTATTTTATTCCTTTATTTCATTTTATTAATAATTTCTTGCCAAAAAATTTCGTCTTTACTGCATTGAATTTTTTTTATATTTTTAAAATTGAATCAAGCCCAAAAATCTTCTTAGTCGAATCGAAAAATTCGATTAGGTTCAGTTAATCTAAAGCTTTTACATATATTTTTTTAATTTTTTATAGCAAAAATTCTTAATTTTCATGATAATTTTTCCACGGAATAGACAAATTAAAGAAGAGATCAAAACGTAGGCATAAGTTTTCCTTTTCGGGGATGTTACGGTGTAAAATTATATATACATATCAATTCGATTAAGAAAAATAATTTATAATATATAAATAATTAAAAATATATAATTAAATTTAAGTAATTTTGTTCGGCTTGGTTTGGCCAGCTGAATTTCTCTTGGTTAAGAATCAAACCGAACTGTAAATCGGTTCTAGTATTTGAAATCGAACCAAATCGATTGTATATACACAACCGAAACAAACCGAGCCAAACTCAATCACTCGATTCGGATCGAATTTTCGATTTTGTTCATCCTTACCTGTATTAGAAAATTTATATGATGGGGAAAAACTAATATATGACATATATAATATTAAAATTTGACCGAGTACCTATTACTTCCTCCGTCCCGACCTAATTGGTCTACCTTCCTTTTTTGTTTGTCCTAATTTAATTGGCCTAACCCATAAATGGCAATTTTTCTCACAATCTCCACCTATGAAAAGTAAAAAATCCACAAAATTTACATTTTCTTAGTCTCCGTGCCTGGTCAAGGTAGGTCAATTCGGCCGGTACGGAGGGAGTACTTTTTAACTTAATTAGTGTTAATCTGAAAATTAAATAACAAAATAAAAAAATATATATTGTGAGGGCACGTGTCTCCGGTGGGTTTGTGCATCTATCTATTGGAATGGAAATGTTAATTAGATAATTTGAAAGAATTTTGTTCAATAACTATGTCGAATGTTCTAGACCTTTGCTGTGTCTTTTTTCTTTCTTTATTCTTTTGTCTTTTGTATTTTTTTGTCCATCTATTATGAGAATGCAGGTCAAATATAGAATAAACATGCTATCTAATTTGAATGTTTAAATTTGTGTCGTAATTTTTATAAAAATAATAGTAGTAATATGGTTAGTGAGCCTGAACAACATAATAAGATATAAATATACATACAATTATTGACGAGCTTATTTGATCGGATTAAATTATCGTGTTTTTATTAATTTGCATTCGGGATGAAGTTTCCAACCCAATAAAATTAATGAACGGATTATAATTAGCCTTATTTAGAATAGAATGCCATAGGAAAAAAAAAAGGCAGAATGTATATAGATGATGCAAAATGAAGGTGTCTTTCACTAAAACAAAAAATCTAGAATAAGGAAAGAAACATTCAAGTGTGACTTGGGGGTAAGAAGGGCAGTTTGCCCAACTGCACCACCGTGCAGTTTTAAGGCAACTGCACCGGATCCGCATCCAAAATATAGATTCCAAAACCTTTTATTTCAAATCTCAGATCCAAATGCAACCTAACGGCTTATCTCTACCAAAAAGTAAACATTAGAGACGAATTTGTCCTTTTACCCAAAGCATTAGTCTTACATATGTACCTAAAAATACACTATCGACGTTTTTGCATCTATGAGTAACATTAGGGGCGTATTCGACCTTTTCCCTGGAGTCCAGAAATACAACTTGGTTCACGCTGATGAAAAACAAATAAGGAAAATTCATAGTGGACAAATTGTTCCTCTCATCTGTTACTTGTTACAACAAAGATAGTTACCTAATTGGCAAACAAACTCTCACATGGTGATAAGTTAAAGCAAAGATTTACAACAGATAATCAAACAAGTGAATGGATACACCAGGCAGAAAACAAGTGAAAAGGCAAATACCACCAGCAGCAGCAACACAGTTGATCGTCGGATGATGTTACTCTTTCCTCCAAGCAATGACATTCAAACAAAACTGAGCCGTGTTCATCCGATATAAAAAGAATCTCTATAAATGATAGATCAAGTAGTCCGCCATATTCAGTGCCAACGGAATCAGTAACATGTTTACGTAGAAAGTTGGAATCTGCCACTAGGCTTTTTTCTTCTCCATCCCTGAAGGTTGTACAGTGTAACAGCTTTTAGTGCAATGAACAAAGAAAATAAAATAATACTCCAACAGAACTGAAGGTTGAGAAAACTTACAAAAGCTGCATAATATACAAATGTGAGGCCCGCTAGGATAATAAACCCAATTTGAAACACATTATACCTGTAAAGGGGAAAAACGATCATTTTACACAATTTCAAATGTCCAATTCAATTGGAAGTTTGATCTATGCACAGGTACCGTATCCGACATCCATTTGCACACAATACACATGCATGTGTAAATAGATGGTGGCTACTGAACTTGGTGTAAATTGTAATTCACCTCTGGAGCATCTAAAAGACTATTGAGGGGGAAAAGTGAATTTAAACTCACTTGTACAAATATTTGATTCCACGAAGAGATTGCAATGTATGGCCAAATATCTCCTGGGCTGCAGTAGCTTGGGCATAATATCCAAATGCAGTCGCGCAGAACTGAATCACACTGTCAAAACAATGAAAATATTCAATTCAAAATTCAACAGCAGCAGAAGTTTGAGTTGCTTACAATGTGAAAACAGGAAGAAGTCATTGAAGTACAAAGTAAATGGTCGAAGCAAATAACATTAAATCCGATTCTAGTGAAACATGAACAATCCTCTCCAGAATAGATACATACAAAACAATTACGGTACCCACGTGCTATCCTCAACTACATTCATTTTCAACCATTAGTATAAAGGTAGACGTTTACGAACTGAAGCACAAAGCTCAAGACAGTTACCTGATTGAGCAAAGAAGAATAAGGCCCACGTTAAAAAGAAATGAGTTCATAAGTGTAGCTCCCCATCTGTAAACAAGTTTATATGTCAGGCAATGAATTTAAGGCCGGAGATAAGAGAAAGAAAAAGAACAGTGAGAAAATGAAATGAACGAAATCCTAAAAAGGAGTCTGAAACACAACGAAGAACATACTTCATAGGATGGATAGTAATGAAAACTAGCTTCAAGCCAATCATCATTGCCCCAGCAATCACAGCAACCAGAAGATAGAAGCAGAAGAATGCAAATGCTGCAGTTCCCAGAAGACCTAGAAGTAAAAGAAACCAGTAAACGTTCAAATAAATGCACTATACAGTAAACATTAAAATAAATGCACCATTATATGGCAAAGAAAGAAAACAAAGTATATTTTCGATTTACCCCAAATATCATCCAATTTGATGAAAATCTCATTAAGAAAAGCAGACACAGGAGGGTCAATCAGCAGATATATTACTATATGTGCAATCCAAGCCACTGAAACAATCAACCTGTTCAAAGTAATCAATATTGGAATTAACAATCAGGGCAGAACCGCTAAGCTTGAAAAACGACATACGAAGTAAGCATGTCAGCTAAGGTAAAACAACATACCCTAGAACGCCAAGAACCAGTTTTGCAAGGTAGCCAAGAACAGTCATTGCCCAAGTAGCCTCAGCCTGAAGACAACAATGTTATTAGATTCACTTTGTTCATTCCCTTTTCACTCTTCTTCCATCTTAGTGATGCGGGTGGGGGAACTAGAATTTCCAAGTAGCACAATGTAGATGAATTGAATAAATTGTTCACTCAATTTTTGCTTATCACACCTTTTCGCCTTGAGGATACATCTCTTCCAAAGCTTTCACGTCTTCTTCCAGAAGAAGTACCTCCTGCAGTCGGAATTAGTTATGAGAATAACCATTGGAAAGAATCCAACAACTGAGAAATGTGTTTAATTTCAACAGTTACAATATGTAACAGCCCAAGATAGAGATCACAAAAGCAAGGAAAAGGACGACACAGAACAAAGGAGCACCAAGTCAATAAAGATATTTCTTTTTTTAATAAGAAATAAAGATATTTTCTTATTAAAAGCACATAATCTAAACAAAGAATTAAAATTGTACTTCAGAATATGATTAATTATGTCTCACACATGAATCAAAAGTTCAAAGCCATTAACCGTCAGAGTTAAAATTAGATTTGTCATCATCCAACGTAGTTGAAAAGGCATTTCCAGCCATTATTAATCATAAAAAGTGTCCCCTCAAGCTGGTCCTAGTGCAATAACAAACATCACACACTTGAATTACTAAGTCAGACAAGGAAAACTACGATACTCTATTCCATATATAGAAAGGAAATTCAAAATGCACAAGAGAAGAACAAAAAACTACAAAGATAACACGACAAACCTTTTCTACACTTTTCACATTTTTACGCCATTTTCTTCCTTTGTTGCCACTCTTTTCATCCTGACGAAGTGCATCTGCTGCTTTTTTCAGGTCTCTCGCCTTTTTGGCCAGTTCAGTTGCTTCCTAAGAGATCAAACTTATGCTTCACATTTGAATTGCTCATATAGGAACCCAATTCGCAGGGACATGATTCGCATCCATTTAGGAAAACAAAGAAAAGTCCAAAAGAAATGCAAAAACATTAGTACCTTGATATACTGTGAGCGTGTGATAACAGCCTTTGGGCGCCGGACAAATGAAAATATGAGTCCCAATGGAAGGCAAGCTATGCCGACACCACCAAAAATCTGTGGTTGCAGCATGCAGAGCAAAGAAACTGAGCAATTGAAAGTAGTGCCAAAACATAATTTAAGAAAAACTACGCAAGCCTATACAGCAATTAATGAATACATCCATAAACAACGTAGATTACAACTCCGAGCAAGTGTGCATCTGCATGTGATTTAACACAGAAAAATAGCTACCCAAACAGGCACGTCAATCTATGATCTAACCATGAATACGAGGCAGTGTAAACATCAAAAAGATTTGCATGGCGTCATTGTCAAGAAAAGGTATGTAATGAGAAATTAGTAAGAGGGTAACATACAGTGAAAAGCACGGATCCAACTATGGTAGCGAGAGCTACAATGTATTCTGGGAAGGTAGTCCGCATGGTCCATGTTGTCTCAGATGATGCACTGGCAGAATATGCAGAGCACTGAAAATAGAAATGATAAATGTTGTAAGAATCAAGAAGCAATTCAAATAATTTATAACTTCTTTCTGACCTGTCTAGCTCCACTTCCAACACATTGTTGACCACTTGAGAAGTCCCATGATGATGGGAAGGCCTGGGTGGACGAGGAAAGGTGCCTAACAGTGAAATCCACCTTACCCAAAAGCCCTAAGACAACAAATACAAGTTAACAAAATTAGGTTCTCTACCCTGCCAAGAAGCCCTAGGACAACCAAAAACTGTAGAAAGAGTAAGCCCTTCATGATAGAAGGGTGGCAAATCAATTTGGATTCAGCTCACAGGCAGAGCTCAATATTAACTAAAAAATGCCAACTCAAAACCAACTATACCTATCCAATCAAAATGTTCAGGTTTTCGGCATGTTATTTCAGTTTTTACGAGTATGCCTTGGTACTTCTCTAAACTTCACACAGGTATGCAGGATAAGTAGGTCATATTGGTTGACTTAAAATCGAACTATTAAGTTATTGAGCTAATCAAATCTAACCCAAACTCATATATATTATATAGATATTAGGTTCTTGTCGTGCTTTAAGGTCAAGAACTGCCAACCCTACATGAAACTCCTAAATAGCCATATTCCCAAAACTTCCAAAGACTTAAAATCCAAAAAAGAAAAAAAGAAAAGATGCAATAACAGCGAAACATTATGTACATATAGCTACTGCATCAAATGCCATCAAGAATCGAGACCAGTCACCAGTAAATTATTTTCTTCCACAAAGACGTTTAACTTAAGCTCATTAGACGAGATTCTAAATGCTGCATGACACAATTATCACGATAGGAAATGATAACAATGTCCATGGAAGAAATCAAAATACCACACACCATCAACTTCTATAGATGTTGGTACTAAAACATAGGATTCAGTAAGTAACATAAACCAATCAAATTCAAACACTCACTTGAGAAATCGGAAGGAATGTTCATTACGGAACCAATTTAGAATCCACTACTATGACAGCCACAGCCAAAGAGAAACCACATGACTCATCAGCATCAAGAGTGAATTCAACTAAAACAGATGCTGTTTGTAGAACGAGAGAACAATTACCAGAAACCAGTCTACTCATGAAGCCTTAATTGCTATACCAAGTAAGCTGGTGTTTAAAAACTAGAACAGAGCAAATTAACCAATCCAAATCTGCCCATTCCTATCCTACTCCCTACTCAGTTATATCGAAACTACTTCAGAAACATGTAATATCACAAAATAATCAAGCAATAACTCAAAATCTTATGATCAACAAATTACCGTATAAAATTCCCAGAAGTAGAGCACAAACAACAGCTGTCACAACCACCCATATCAACGCACTTTTCATCCTCTTCCCCACACTCCTGAAAACCCAAAAACGGCCACAACCATGTTAAAACGATATGCAAAACACCAATAAATATATAAAAATAGATTTAACAAAATAATAATAAAACTGTTTACTTGTCTTGGTCGCCTTCGTAATAGAACATAGCAAAAGGAATGATAAAGAAAACAAGGATAGCATCAATAATGTAAATAGCGAGCCACAACTCCTTCATCGGAAGCGTAAGATTGCAGGCGCCGTTATAAATCGCGTGGCGACAGGCCTGCCGGTTGGCGACATCAGATGGGAGCATGAGAATAGAGATGGCGGCAACGGAGAGCCCCAAAACGACGACGAATTTAGGGAAATAAGCCTGGTTAACATCATCAGGGTGTTGGTAGTTGACGAGGAGGTAGAGGTTGATTATGAAGACCAGGACGCACACTATTATCGCGACGATCACTAGGGCTAAATTGAAATCCCCCATTTCTGGGCGGGTAGAAAATAGAGCCTCTCCTCTTTCGAATCAACGTGTTGAAATTCTAGGGATTTGATATGAATAAGTTTCAGATTGGAGAAACAGATCTGGTTTTGAGTGGATTTGTTTCACTTTTTCTTTTTTCTTGTTTGGTTATTGAATTTGAAAAGGAGAGAGAGAAGGCGGGTTTGCTCCGGTGACGGTGAAAGATGGATGAACAGAACGGAAGTGATTTAACGAGGATATCAAATTACCGTAACGGCCTCACGATGAATTACCGTTTACAAGTTGAATTTTTTTATCAAAAGATCATGTTCAGGAAAATTGGCAATATGTATTGTTGGGCTCAACTATCCCTCATGGACACATCAAAGTAGTTGTTTATTAAGATTGTAAATAATAAATCAGGTTAAATCGACTCCAACATACTACTCCCTCCGTTTCATAAAAAAATTCATTTTAGACACTTTAAAATATTTCACAATAAGTGTCACTTTACCATAAAAATTACAATTCTTCCAATATTAACTCAAACAACCTACTTAATTTAGTTTATTATTTCCTTATTTCACAAAACATACCACTTAAATATCAATCCTTAATTTCTCCAAAAATAGCTAATATGACATTCTTTATGAAACGGAGGAAGTATAATTTAAGTTTATCTAAAATATTATCAAGCTTTTGGTATTAAGTTTGAACTTGTTTAATTATTAATCAAATCGAATTTAAACGAATTATAATCAAATGAATACAGATCGAGCCCGAAATTGACACTTTTATACTTATTTTAATAATTTGTAAGTTCGAGTAGAGTTTTATAATTTTATTAAACATAAAAATATGTTCAATTTTTTTTCTAATATTTAGTCAAATATCAAACAAGCTTTATCAACAATCTCAGATGGTGTATCAGAAAGGTGCTTAAAAGTTCAGATTCTTATTTTGTAACCACTATATACATAATTTTACACATAAAAAATAGATATATTTATTGAAGAAAAAAATACTCTCATCGTCCCGGTCTAATTGGCCAACTTATCATATTTATTTGTCTCAATCTAATTGTCCTAGTCCATAAAAGGCAAATTTTCTCACAATCTCCACCCTCAAAACTTCCACCTTTAAAAAAGTCAAAGATTCCTAAAATCTATTTTTCCTTAGTCTCCGTGTCCGACCAAAGTTGACCAATTAGGCCAGGACGGAGGGAGTAATATTTTTTTATGTTGTATAATGATAGGCTTACTGTTTATTTTAATCCTTTCCCTAAGCATATACTATATCCGTCCCGAATGAACTTGCATACTTCCCTAATCGGGGTATCCCACCCCTTTTGCACATTTTTCATTTCAGGAAATAAAATTTTACATCTCTATCTCACATTAAGCACATAATTACAAATCTGCCATCACATACAGGTAAAAACAGATTTGACTAAGTCAACATTTATCAAAAACTAACTTTTCTTAATATGTGTGCCGGGAGCCAGTGCAAGTTCATTCGAGACGGAGAGAGTATTCCTTAATATATTAAAAATGTCATCTAATTGTTTATTTTCATATTTATCATTAACTGAACATACTTATACAATGACTGAGATGGGCATCAATACCTATAAAATTTAATAATTTAACTATATTAATTTTTATTTTTAATCCGTATAAAAATAACTGTAGGACAACAGAAAATAATCTTCAGGAAATATTGATGTGTCGGATGCCTGCCAGTGTTCTGTTTCAGTGGAAAATTTCTCGTTATGCGGACACAATGCAGTAAATATCTTTGCCTCTATTTTTATGAAAGGGTTTGAAGGATAATTTGATCTTTCGCCAATATCAACACATCAATACAATGTCATTTGTTTCATAAGTAGCTCTACAAATTTTAGATCCGTAAATTTACTAATTATCTACAGTTTTTTATGAAAAATATATACCACCTCCATTCATTTCTAACTTGTTTACTTTCCTTTTCGATTTGTCCCAATTTAACTTATCAGTTCATAGATGACAATTTTTTCTCACAATCTCCACTCTCAAATCTTCACCCTCAATTTTCACCTTTAAAAAAATCAAAAAATTCACAAAATCTATTTTTATTTTAACCTCCATACCCGGTCAAAGTAGACAAGTTAGATCGAAACGGAGGGAGTAATATTCTACTACCTCCGTCCCAGCTTAACCTGCCTACTTGCCATTTTAGTTTGTCTCACCTTAACCTGCCTACCCCATAAATAGCAAATTTCTCTCACAATCTACACCCTCAAAATCTCCATTCTCAATCTCCACCTTTAAAAAAGTCAAAGATTCCACAAAATCTATTTTTTCTTAATCTTCGTGCCCGGTCAACCTAGGCAGGTTAAGCTGGGACGGAGGGAGTAAAAGATATTACTCATTTTAAAGTAAGGTAATTTGCTACAAATATATTAATGTCTAACATATTTATTTGTTATGAGAAATATATTATGTTTGAAGATAATACATTTTTTTTTTCTACAAAACAAGTAATATACGTTTCAGTATAACCATTAATATTTTTTTTAAAAAAAAAAACGTTACACAATCCCTGGATCCATTAGCAACCCAAGTATACAGATTTAATATTTGTGCTCCAGTATAAATGAGAATTTATGTTACTCCTTTTTTTAGCAATGAATTTATGTTACTCGTCGGTAAATTACATATTTTGATTAGAAAATGATGCACATTGTCATCATACCCAAAAAGAAGACGTGTACCGTCAAAGCTAGTTGGACTAATTGAAATTCTATTGTGCTTCAGCAGTTAAAAAAGCCAAATCAAGGGATAATAAGTGAAAATCCAATTTATAATTGTGGGGTTTTACAGTGTTGGCAGATTTCTATGTTGATGAGAGATTTCATAGTGCCAAGACATGGCACCAGCCTGTCACAACTCACAATGTTGCCGCTCTGTCGGCCCATTACTTTTCGGATGCTCCGGTTAGATGACCCGTTAAATACACTTGCATTATGTGTCTCTTCTTTTTCTTGCCAGAAATAGGGTGGCGCAACGCCTCCCCCGTTAAAAATTTAAAAGAATGTTCAATCACTTTGTCCAAGTGTTCAATTATTCTCCAAACAAATAGGAGTATAAAGTTTTCGACTACGTCGAACGTATTTTGAAGCGTTTTCTCACCGATGTGTTCGAACACTTCAATTTCACGTTTTAAAATTATTCTGTCGATATCAACCGGACTCTAAGACAAAAGAAAACTAACATTTTGATAGAGTATATTTAGAAATTTTGGGATGTTAATAGCAGCACCCACTATTTTAGCGCTAACCCAAAAGCACCATAAGAGAAGGAACCTCACTTCACACGCGAAAAAAATCTATTTCGAACCATCATTCAACCATGTTAATATGCACATTTTGTTCCCTGAAATTCCTATTTCCTTAAGAGATTTAAATATTTTTTTCCATTCTCTTGTCAGATTGGAACCGATTCTGAACCCTTACGACAATAGAAGAAAATGGTGCATTGCATGTTCCTCACAACAGATCAAAATAGTCACGAAGCAACATTGTTCACTCCATTTTCTAGCTGCTAAACACTGGTCTTCATAACATGATTCTTCATTTCCTAATAAACGATACTGCACAACGAGCACTTAAAATCATACCAACATGCCTCACTATTCACCACTCAGTACAATATACCCTCCAATTAGGATAAGCTCACAAGCGGAGTACATCTTCATGCTCATGCATTGCCTTCCTAGAAACTAGATTATGAACTAAAATCTTGAATTCTAAGGATACAAAATACACCTAACCCCCTAACGTCTGTTTTTCATTTATCAATATGCAGAGAAGATTTACAATTATAGTACTAGCAAGATATCTAACCGTTAATAGTTCGCCAGAAGGTGCTTGTCCTATTCAAGGTGCTGCTACAGTTGAGGGAAGGTTGAAGAAATTACTCATTCAAAATTTCTGTTCTTTCCCGCTCAGGTGGTTGCACTCCCGAGAAGAGAGCATCAAGACTGGAAAAAAAAAAAAAAAAAAAAAAATGATGATTAAATTTGAAGGTAAAAAGAGCAGCCGTTAGGTAGCGGGATGAAACGATTTCATGTAAGCAGATTAGCATTGCATTTCCAGAGGAATTTATCAGCCTTACCTACAATTTTGAGGAACTCTCCAACCAGATGAATTCGAATCCGGAGGCGAGGATAAAAATATTTTCCAGTCTTCAAGCAAGATTCTGAGGTCATGAAGCTTACTCTGTAGCCCAAAACAACAGTTTGCATGCATTGTACAGACCTGATTTAGATCATCGCTGGGTTCACAAAACCCACCAAAGTAAGTAGTATCCAAGAATCTCATTTGTAGCCCCATGTCTGTGATAAAGGAATCGTTCTTGATTCTATTGAGAACGTCTTGATCATGCAATCCAGGATATAATTCGTGTGAGGAATGCCAGAACTTGTAAAACTCTATAGATCTGTAATTTGATCTGACAAATTTGAATCCTCCATTAGGCTTATTTTCTAGATCGTCAGATCTGCCAGAGAAATGATCGCATGCTATCTGGAAGTCTGCTTCTGGATAGAAGTGAGGAAATGGATCTCTGAACCACATAATATCTGCATCCTAGGAAAAGAAAGGAGGTTTAGAAGAGAAATTTGCAAAAAGATCAAATACTACAAACAAAAATATTTGAAAATAAATTAGCAAAAAACTACCAAAAAAATACTTAGTGTGGGTTGGTTGATGAGCTCCCTGTTGAAGGCCTTCTTACAAATATCAGTTTCCATGTAACATGACATCATTATGCACTACTAAGATATATCGGTTTCTATATGTATGAAAGCATTAGATGCAGGAACGGAGTTGTTGAAAATTTTGTAGAATGATAAAATTTATCCAAAAATCATCGAGCTTCGTGCATTCATTTTAAAAAATTTGGCAACTGTGAAGTTTAATACTTCTTTTGGGCCTAAAAGCTCCATTTCAGATTACGAGTATAAAAAGAGAGAGATACTGGAGTCTTGGATTGGTAGAGAGATAGAGAGCCTACTGTGAAAACAAAATTGTACCCCATTTCAAGAACAGATCGTAGGAACTCAATCCTTCTCCACATCATCTTCAAGTAGTCTGGGGTCATAAAGTAAGCCTCTTGCGAGAAGTCAACTCCTTCAGTGATGAGAGCAAAGCAATGGAAGTGTAGAACCTTACAACGAGAAAATGCTTTCCAATCTAAAGAAATAATCACCAAATGGTTCAGTAACCAGCGGGTTCGCTCTCCAATTCTGAAACTCTCAAGAAATAGATCAATAACTGAATTTGGTGCTGCCCATGCTTCATTTAGGGTTGTTAAGATCACTGTGTTATCTTGCATAGAAGCATCCTTCAGAACTTTTTCAAGACTATACTCCTTACTGTCCTACAACAACTAGGAGATAATTAGGAGATGAAGTATGATAATTTTATAATATACTTTTTAGGTCAAAGAATGAAAGAATATGACTGAGAACATAGCAACCATTGGTGATTGTGAGACAATTCTTAACATACCCTAAACAGCACACAGACAGTCAAAGTGCTAAGTGCAACAGCTGCTAAACCAGAAAAAAATTCAGAACTAGGTTATGTGCAAAAGCAATATATACTATAATGCGAGTTCAGATAATTACACTCTATGGAGTTATGAATAAATTAAAATTGAACGCACGTTTGAAGAGTCAATTAGTTTCTTTTATACAAGTCTGAACTTTCATTATTATCGCAATTAGACTGTTGGATATCTTATGACAGATAGTATTCAGAGTCTAAACTCTTCTTACCTCAGGTCTCTTTCTCCCCCTCCCCTACCGCTCCCTGTTTGCTGTATGTGTGTTTGGCTAGGGGTGATCAGTTGGGGGAGGGAGGGAGTTGAGTAAGTGCACGGCTAAAATAGCAAATCATCCTGACAAAGCTATTTTATGAAACTCCACAGCTAATTGTACTGAATACAAGAGAAACAGAATGACATACAACATATTGATAGACGTAAATCACCTAACTATTGTCAGAAATAAGAATTTTAAGTTGAGTTTAATGATATTTTGAGCTACACTGAACCATTATTTATTCTCATAAATGATAGTCAATCTCCTGAAATGTCATGTTTGTGCTTTTATGCTTCGAATCTAACAGTGTTATCGGATTATAGACTCTGATTGTCTTAAAACTTGAGTCGAATTTCAGATGCACCTAAGATAAATTTGCAGTACCTAAACTTCAACTAATTTAAAGAATATGAAATATACAATTAGATCGACATATAACATGTGCTGAAAATGAACAAAAATCAAATCGTTTAACTCCAAAACAGTCTATATTATTCTATTCTTCTTCTTTTGGAGTTTATACCACATATTTGTAAATACTATTCTTTAACTGGTTCTAGTTGTTGTTGTCTCTCTCATATATAAAACTAAAGAGATGATCCGAGTGATTAAAATACTGAGAACTTTCGTAATCAACAGAAGGAGGAGGTATCGGTTTTGAGCTTCACAATTTCTCCACAAATTAATCATCCACATCCAATAGGGGAAATCGAGAAAGTAATTTGAAAAATCGAATAAAAGGAAGAAAAAAATTAAGATGTAACAGCAAGGAGTCTAACCAAGGATAAGCCGTCGAAGATTGGGAACAAGTGAGCGCTCCGTGAGATTCCGAGGTTGGCGGCTCTGTGGAGGAATAAGCAGGATACAACCGCCGCCGCGAAGAGCACCGCCAATAGCATCGGAACACCTGTTCGCCGGCTGTGAGAGGATAAATCCGGTGAAACCGGACTATTCATCATGGAAAATGTGTTCAGGAGAAACAACGGGCACAGAATTTATGGTGATGTGAGAATGGGGTTGGGCATTTTGCCATGTTTGCTCGTTGTGTTGCACAGTTGTGAAGAGACGTTTTTCGTGAGGAGAGAGGTAACAGTAAATTTAGTTTTTACCACTGCGTTGAATCCAGTTTATTAGATTTTGCCAGGCGTTAAAAGTTGTTGGGCAGTAGTGGACCAGTACGCTAGTCTCTATAATAGCGTCGTCGACATAAATATAGCTCCGTTTGCTTAACATTGAGCTTAGTAAATTTAGAGGATCGGATTTCAATAAAGCACACTCATTAATTTTCTCGGTCAGATTTGGCTCAACACTTCTCAACCTTAAGCAAACTGTAGTTATGGAAAGTTATAGATTGCCGTTTAATTTTTTTATGTTTTTTATTTGAAAAAATTGATCAAAATGTCCTTCATGTTTCACATAATTAGTTACATATCATTCATGTTTTAGCATTTGTTAAAATGATCTCTAACTAACAAAAAATTGAATAAAATGTCCTGCGATCGGCTATTGCCTGTAAATCAACATATTACAGCTGATGTAGCGTGAGACTTAATAATGTGGAATCTTTTTTTACTCCTCTTCACCAGAAATAACATTTAGCTCCAAAAATAAAAAAATAATTCACTTTTTGGAGGGAATATTAACACATTTCCCCCCAAATTGCACTCTTCTTGCCCTACATATAAAATGGAAAAAACTTCGACTAACACTAATACACGGAAACAGAACCCACTAATAACCAACAAAAATCAACGATCAATTTTTAACTCACATACATATCACAGCAACGAAAAACACACAATGATATTATCAACATAATTTTCAGGTTGTTCTCGTTCCCCTTTGTACTTTTCTGCAGCTCTTCAACTCTGTGTGCGAGCTCCATTATTTCCACATGTAGCTACGGAACGATAAGATTGTCTCCTACCCATAGTGGTGGGTCAATCCATTCAAAAAATTCACACCCATCTCTCTAAGATGGCAGAAAAAAATAACAAATTAACAAAAGAAAGAGGAAATAGAATACTCCGATTGTCCATTCTTTCAAAGAATCTGAGGAAATTTTACTTACATTCCAATTACGACAGTCGTAGAACCGCTTCCCTCTGTTCCTTCTTTTCTAGTTTTGCATATGACCGCTCTTATACCGCAATCGCATAATAGAGACCCCACCTGTGACGTGTTGAAGTACGACATTTTTTGTATAAAGGCTGCTGCAGAAATATGGTAAAATGTGAAATTTTCAGAGCTGCATATGAAGAAGAAGTGATGTGGTCCTCCATTTTATATATAGGGCAAAAAAGTTGAGTTTTGATGGAAATGAGTTCATTTTCCCTCCCAAAAGTAAATTAATTTTATTTTTTTAAGCTAACTGTTATTTATGCTGAATAGGGGGTAAAAAACGATTCCACATCATCAAGTCCCGCACAACATAAGCGGTAACATGTTGTATTTACAGGCAATAGTCGATCGCAGGGCATTTGATTTAATTTTTTGTAAGTTGGAGATCATTTTAACAAATGTCAAAACATAAAGGATATCTAACTAACTATGTGAAACATAAAGGACATTGTAACCAATTTTTCCTTTTTATTTTGCTACGTAACTTTTAGACAAAGTCTCATATGCATCAGTTGCACATTGTATCAATTTTTACCGTGATAGATTTACTCATCATATGTAATACTTTTGGCATAAATAGTACTCTCTTGGTCCTGAATGAACATGTGCATCCCTAAAGGGTGCACACATATTAAAAAAAAAAAAAATTGTTTTTTACTTTTATGTTGACTTTTTAAAGGTAGATTGAAGGTGGAGATTTTAAGGGTGGAGATTGTGTTATAACTTTCCTATTTAAGAGTGTGCAAATTTGATTGGGACGTACTGAAAAGAAAAGTGTGCAAGTTCATTCGGAACGGAGGGAATAATACCTTTTGACCGGATAGATCCGTGCAACTGGTGCACAAGAGGTCTCCCCTGACTTTTTTTATTACTCCCCCGTTTACAAATAAGTGTCATTTTACACTTTCAGGTGAAATTTAAAAAATTATAAAATGTACAACAATATTCTTCTAATTTTATCTCCATCATTTTCTTTATCACCGTAAATTTCTCCAACCTTCTTTATATAATATTACAAAGATTTGCATGGAAATTTTTTTAGATCTAGCTAAGGAGAATATTGGAAGAGAGATGCAGAAAACCTGAAAATGCAAGAAAGACATTTTTTGTGAAAGAATAGATTTTCCTAGAACGACACGTATTTGTGAACGGGGATGTACATTTATTATCTAAAGCTACATTTGTGGCAAAATCTATCTGCGAGAAATTATCGTCGTCAACATGTATATTAATCAATTATTAAATTTATTTAAATGATAATATTAACTACTTGTAATTTCAGTTGACATATTACAGGTATATATATACTAATAAACTATAAAATATACAAAAAAGGAATTCTACATTTAAAAATCGAGACATGTCGATAAAAATTTACAGGAGTCCAACCGAAATCCAATACTAAATGGAAACTAATTGAAAATTCTCTTAGGGTCCATTTGGATGGAAGGATTTGAGGGGTGGATTTGAAAATCCATCATCAAATACACTCAACTTATTTGGCAAAAAAAAATCAAATCAAATGATTTTAAATCCCTCCTAAATTTCTAGTTCAATTTGGATGAATCTCAAATCCATCAAAAAACCTAGTCAGTTACAAATCTATCCTACCTCTCATATATGTATAATCACATTATCACACACATTTCACACGTTTCACACATTACACATATCACTTCACACACATACTACACGCTTCACACACATATTACACACTTCACATATATACTACACACACACTACATACACTTTCATTATCATCATCATTTCAAAAATGTTAAAAATGAATTGAAAAAAGGAAAAGGTTAAACAATTCAAATTCACTTATTTAAATTTAAACATCTATATAAAAAAATTGAAATAAGTGAATTTCTAAATATAAAAAATTAAAAATTAAATTCTGTACTTATAAATTCTTCCATGCAAACACAACCTTACAAAACCTTCCATACGAGGTATGAAGCCATGTTCTCTTGCGATCTACTAGTGATTTCATATTAGTTGCATTTTTTAACAAATTACTTCTGTATAAAGAACAATGGTACTTTTATTTTCAAAAATAGAAAAGAAAAAAAAAAGTTGATAACTGCATCGTGATTAGTACTTTTTATCGACACACGGAATAAATGTACGTCCCATTTAAAATCAATAACTTTAAAGGGTAACATACATCTTAAGATTCTTAAAGTATTATTTTATTTTAATTGATTTTTGAAATTTTAAGTTTTTAATTCAATTAGTCCCGAACTATTTCAATTGGTCCCTTATGTTTTGAAATTATTTCAATTGGTCCTTAAACTATTACAAAAATCTATTTTAAGGTCTCTAGAGAAAAATACATAAAATATGTGATATCACCGATTTCATTCAAAATGATATTATAACATATCTTTTATTAATAAATATTGTGTAATTTTTCATTATGATACTTTTACCCCCCAAACGAAGGTGAATTATACTAGAATACCGATTTGAACAAAACTCCGAGATTATAATTTTTCAAGAATTTCATCTAAACTTTGAGAAAATACTTTGTGGTACTTTATTTTAGTTAGAAACGTGCTAATTTGATCTAGATATTTTGAACTCGATCTATCTTGAATTTAAAGTATTTGAACATTATCAACGAAATAACTTTAATTTTTTAAAATATTATAATGACCTTCAAACATAAATTTTTAAAGTCCTTTCGTTAATAATGTTCAGCTTTACATTAAATTCAAGATATACAAAGTTCAAAATATCTAGACTAAATTAGCACGTTTCTAACTAAAATTAAAATACTACAAAGTATTCCTCAAGGTTTGGATAAAATTCTTGAGAAATTATAATTTTGTTCAAATCATATTCTAGTATAATTCACCTCGTTTGGCGGTTAAAGTATCATAATAAGATTACCAATATTTAATAAAAGATATGTTATAATATCATTTTGAATCAAATCGGCGATTTCACATATTTTATGTATTTTTGTCCTTTTTAAGATAGACTTTTGTAATAGTTTAAGGACCAATTGAAATAATTGTAAAACATAAGGGACAATTGAAACAAAAAATACTTCAGGGGCTAATTGATTTAAAAATTTATAACTTCAAGGACCAATTAAAACAAAATTATATTTTAAGAATCATTTGAAACAAACATTAATACTTTAAGGATCTTAAGATGTATATTGCCTGTTGACTCGGTATACACTGCAGCGGAGTAGTTCAAGACATTATGTCCACTAAGCCGCTAGTATATCCACCGATATGTTACTAAGGAAGGTTCAAAGACACAAGCTATCTCTCCTGATGCAATAGTATCTCATGTGAACTGTGTACGCGAGTCTGCATTCATGCATACATCAATTCCACTCATGTGGAGGATTGTTGAAAAAATCGGTTTATAGATCAGTTTTAACTCGGGTTTAAGCCGATTTATATATAACTTACATTTAATTCGAGTAGAGTTAGATAGTAAATTATAAAACAACGTTTCACAAGGATGATTGTAGTATTAAGAATTTCTCAAAACAAATTTTTGGTGAGCCAGAAATTGATTTAACTTATGCCCAACCACGAGAAGGAACCTTCAGATGGAAAATTGTGCTTCTTCTGTAATTGCAGGTGTTGGGAACGTGGTGCTAAATCTGAATTATGGAAATGAGTTGTTGCTAAAGGATGTGCTGCATGTCCTGGACATCCTAAAGAACATGGTTTCAGGCTCGTTGCTAGTCTCTCATGGTTTTAGGTTAGTATTTGAGTTTGAAAAGTTTATTTTGAGCAAGTATGGACATTTTCTTGGTAGGGGCCACACAAATAAAAGATTGCTCAAAAGGAATATAATGTCTGTATGCCGTACTGACTAAGTTGGCAATAAAAATGAGTCTACTTCTGTTTGTATGCTTGAGTGCTCTGATTTATGTCATGTTATATTAGGACATGTTACTCTAAATGCTATAAAATGATTAGTTAACCTTGAGTTGTTTCCAATAAAAAAAAAATCGAAACACAAAAGAAATGTGAAATTTCTGTTGAAGCCAAAATGGCTAAGTTGCCTTTCTATTCAGTGGAAAGAAATACTACATCTCCTCTAGAGTTGATACATGTGGATATATGTGACTTAAAACTTCTGCAAACAAGATGGGGTGAAAAGTATTTTATAACATCTTTTGACGATTGAATAATTTTTTATTATGTATATCTTTTGAGAAGCAAAGAAGAAGTAATCGAAGCTTTCAAGATGTACAAAATGAAGCTGAAAATCAACTAAATAGCCGGATTAAAATAATTCGGAGTGATAGAGATGGTGAGTACGTAACACCCTTTGAATAGTTGTGGTCTGAGTGGGGTATCATGCATCAAACTACGACACCATCCTCACCTCAGTCAAATGGTGTTGCAGAACGCAAAAACCGAACTCTGAAAGGAATGATGAATGCAATGTTGATTGGTTCGGGGGTTACCTTAAAATATGTAGGGTCAAGCAGTTTTGACAGCTAACCACATATTAAACAAGGTACCACACAAAGGTAAAGATGCAACACCTTACGAGTTGTGGAAAGGGCAAAAGTTATCCTACAAATACCTCAAAGTGTAGGGCAATTCAATTTAAAGTAAGATAAAGATTGCACACAAAATTTCAAATCATAATCCGGAAATTGTATGTATTAAAAGAAAAGGATGTTTATATTTGCACCACTCTTTTCTCTCTACCCACCACATTTTCTTCTAACACCGTATTTTTTTGTTTTTATATTTCATTTTACTTAATATACTACATAATCAACCTATTATACTCTTAACCCCCAAATTAATAATCCATCTCTTGCAAATTAATGGCAGCAACAGACTCTTGAATGGATCATATTTTCTTGAGGTTGCTTGAACGGATTATACGAAAACGGAGAATCTAAAGCAGTAAACAAAAAAAGTATGAATTAACAGTTTAACAGAAATGTCATATAGAAGAAGATTGGAAGTTCAATTGTGGAGTCGGAAATTGCAAAAGAAATCAAATACCTCTTGGCATTTTTCTGCATCTTATCAAACTGCCACATCACTGTTTGGACATATTAAAAACGGTTTTGCATCGATTCGACATTTGCTTACCCTATATTATGTTCAGACTGATTTTCGAATTTCAATTGAATCAACATCTGTTTGGGCTGTAATATAATATTCAAATCGATTGATGATTATATTTTTGACATTTATATATAGTTCAATATTGATCTCTCAAATTACTATCCTTTTTATATTATTTGAGATTTAAGAATATGTTAATCTGTTCCTCCTCTAGAAGTTCAAGCAAACTCTCAGTATTTTAGTCATTTAAAAAGAAGACCTGAAAAACTAGTGAAAAAATATGCATGGAGAGAATGACACATTTATTTCATTATTTAAAGAAGGGCGATTTAATCATCTCATATAAGGATATTTTTGTCTAAATAAAAATAAAAATATGATGTAAAGAGAAAAAACTATGGTGCAAATAAAAACGGCTTAAAAGAAAATGTGAAAAGTGGAAAAATTTCCGAAACTAATCATCATCATCATGAATTAATAAATCATCCGATTTCTATCAACATCCTCAATAAATTGGGCCCGGCCCACAATCCCAATCAAATTCAACCGCCGGTAAGTGCCTGACATTTCCACCAGTCCGAAGAAATCACCAACGACTTATTGGTAAGTCAAAATCCAAAATCACCATTACTAAATCATCTCTCTCATGGAATCTCCAACTCTAATTCATTTTCAGGATTCTCCCTCCTCGATCCATTGTCCCCTCGCCGCCCTAATTCCTCAATTATTTTTAAGAATTTACATTTCTTTTCTTCAATAGAATGGCACAGAATGAGCAGTCATCCGCCGCCGGCGATGCTTCTGCGTCGTCTACGTGGGAGGATTCTCGTGAGTCACCGCCGGAGCCGTTCCCTCAGAGATTTCCGGATTTCTCGCGTAGTTTTTCACACCGAGAGCGTTTTGGGGGAATGAATAATCCGGGTTATGCGATGAATAATGATGGCTCGACTCCGGTTAGAGATGATCCTAAATCTTGCTTTGTTGCTTCGACTACGTTCTCCTTATTCGGTAATTTTTTAGGTTTCTATGTTTTTATTTTTACTTTTTACGGTTGCATTTGAATATGGGGATGATCAATTGATCATTGTCAAATTGGAAACTTATGTGCCTTCTTATTTTGCTGTATTCTAAGTTAAGAAATTATAATTTATTTTTAAATTTCTGGATGCACGGGATAAGTTGGTCTAAATTTGACAACGTCCATATATAATCAATTTTTTTTTTTTTTTTTAGTTATTATGTCGAATTGGAGATATTATATCCAGTTTCAGTGTACACTTTGAAGTAGTTTAATCACATTTTCTCTTTCTTTCTCCATAATGATTTTAGTTAGATTTGGTTTTGCGCATGGAATCTACATAACGAGCAAGAAATTAACACGGATTATATTATGTTTTTTCACTTTTGGTCTGTTTTCGATTTCAGTAGCTTTGACTATGGCATTTGGGCTTTATGGATCTGAGACTCTGCGGCTTGGACCTAATACCTCAATGTTGATAAAACCCTACCACTTATTCGTGGAGTCTGTAAAGGTATTATAACATTAGCGCCATATTCAATTATATTCCCACAACTTACTCTTGTTTTTTTGGCCGGACGTCACCTTTACATTTGTATTCTCAATACTTTGAGCATTGTGTATAAGTTGATCATAGCTTTTACCAGGTAATAGAAGTCGGTGCAGCCAAAGGGTCAATGCTGTATGGATTTCATAGAGATCCACATCTTGATACTATGGTTATATGGCCTGAGACTCATAAGATCTCTCTTCCTGCCAGTACCCATAAGGTGAGCTGCATAAAATGAGGTTTTTGCACTGAACAACTAATTTTATCTTAAAGACCTTGTTCCATTTCTGGTTGCAAAATATACACATGTTCCTTTTTTATTTGATGAGCTCTTTACATGTTTCTCATTTTCAGGAATGGGTATACTATTTGAATGAAGGATCTCAAATAGATATATCTTATAGCGTGTACTCCCAGAGTTCATCTTCCCTTGTTCTTGTAATTGCGAGAGGTAATTTTCAGTTATACAGGAAGAGAACATATGGAATTCTCAGCATTCAAATAAGAAAAGGATGCATTATTTGACTTCGGGGGGGGGGGGGGAATGAATGGATGCCTGTTTCTAGAAGGGACATGCGAATTGCTCGTGCTGCTGCATATAATAGGCGACATTCTTGACTTTGTAGTTTGTATCGAATTCAATCTTTAAGTGCCCTGAATATAGGAACAGGAAAGAACATGCACAAGTGCCGCCGCTTCCCCTCATGGGTTTTATTTAATTACTGAACTTTTCAGAAACTTTGGAGATTTAGTAAATTGTCCTGATTTGGGTGTTACTGTAGATTATCATTGCAATTTATTTGCATGAAATTCGGGTGATATGAAAACATATTGTAGTGGTAGTTTCCTATGTAGCGTGAGAATGCTTGAGTGGTATCGTGTTCTTTAAGGATCTTTGGATCAGAAGTGACTACCTCTTGGAATTTTGTGTTTCTATCTATCTTTGCAGGGATGGGTTGTATTGATAACTCATATAACAAAAAAAAAGGAATTGATATTCCTAAATTAGTAACATGTCATAGCTGAGAAATTCTTCCACACCCATACCAGGATTGCCTAATAACTTTTTCTATCCTTATTTCCCGTGTGTCATACATCCAGCAGAATGCTGGCAATGTTAGGTAGGGTTAGGAAAGAACTTCCACTCATACCAGCAGCTACTGTTTCGGAAGTGGTTATTGCTTTTTCTCTGTGTCAGAACTGCAGCAGCATGATGGCTGATGTCAGTGTAGCATGATAGAATGGGGTCATGACACTAATGCACGCATTTACATTAAACTAGAGCTCTAAAGATAAATAAAATGGTTGTTTCATGCTTGCTTGTTTCTGTATGTTGGGAGTTGGAGGCGTCTATCTTGCTGTTTCCCCAAGTTCTTTCTATGCCCTCTAAGCACCAAAACTTAGAGTTCAATGGATTCCCTCACTGCCTTATTATTATTATTTTTTTATCCTTGAAATAAACAATACAATTCTATGTAGTGGAGATCTTTTTTAGCTTCTGATGGCTCATGTTACTAGTTTAACATGGTTACCCATGGTTTTATGTGTGCTGTCCTAAGATAATTTCTTTGAATGCTGGCAGGGGTTACTGATCTTCAAGAGTGGCTTAAGGATCCATTATATCCAAATCCAACCATATCATGGAATCCTATTCAAGGTGAGATCTGAGGGAGGTCGGGAGGTGGGGCTCTATATTTTATTTTAACCACTATTCATTGTTGCAGGAAATGGCTCAATGCAGAAGGAAATCTCTGAATCTTCTATATATTACATTGCAGTTGGTAATTTGAATCGTGAAGATGTCAAGGCAAGTCTCCACAAGGGCACTTTTTTCCGGTTATTTGAAAAAACTTTTAAAACCTGCATTACTTCTGCTTCATAATTTTGTTGGTGCTTGATGCATTGCACTTCAAGGAGTATCTTCTGAGTGCACATGTATCTTTTTTCGGCTTGTTTAGCTTGATGCTGTTGCTAATTGAAGTGTTTGGAGCCCTTTAAATACCATAGAATCACTGCAAAGTCAACTCCGTCCTTCTAGATTACCACTCCACTAGTCTACTTTGGATCATGTTCATTTTTACTGTTTCCATTGTTGATGACTTATTCAATGAATTGTTTTCTCATATTTTGATATTTTATATGTTATGCAGGTACAGTTGAATGTAAGAATAAAGGCTTTCCTTTATAATACTACAGAACCATTTTACAAGTGTAAGCCTGCAGACGGACAATGTACTTTTCAACTGTATTTCATGGGTAGCAATGCTGCTGTTCTTACCTCTCCTGGTCGACTGCATGTGAGTTTTTTATTTGGTGGAGTATTATATTTCCACAATTAACTTGACAACTTGCATCCTTGCTATGTATTCACCCTGAAATAGCTATGTATTTATTGCAATCCTCTCAAACATCAATCAAAATTCAAAAGCATGACCATTAACAGCGTCTTTCGGAGGTCCCACTGAAGATTTATTTCGTTAGACTTTTTGCATAAGTACGTTTTGTTTAAATATCCCCCACTGCATTAGCTTTTGCTCAAGGAAGAACGAAAGTTTTGATCTCCAAGTGGTTTTGGCAGTGTGTTCAAGTGTTTGAATGAGAATTAGTACTTAGTGATGGTAAATGATGACGTGGTATGAAAACTTAGTTTCAAAGCCTTATTCGACGAGATGTGCTGAAAAATAACTCAATTCACTTTGTTTTCATTGTATTCTGTAGGATGTGGTCGGTGGAGATTGGTTTGTTAAGCTCTCATATGGGCCTCGCTGGTTGACGTACTTTGTTGGGACAGGTATAGTATCTCTTGCATTTACGACAACTTGTTTAATCAAATCTGTTTATTTATTTGTTTTTTTATTTTCTCCACTTTTAGGTGGAATGATTCTTCTTATCCTGCTCATTAATTACTTCACGAACCATGTTCACCGCGAGACACCAAGAGATCATCAGCGTGGGTCCACTAGCCCTGAACCTGAAAGAAACCCTTTGCTTTCTCACAAAGATGATAGTACTTTGAGCGCGGATTCCTCTTATGCCTCTCTCTCTGAGAATGAAGAATATACACATTCTGGGGTTGAACAGGGTGGTAAACCAGTTAGAGACGAAGATAGCCAGCGTCTTTGTGCAATTTGCTTTGAAGCTCCCAAGGATTGTTTCTTTATTCCATGCGGACACTGTGTGGCTTGTTTTGGATGTGCGACAAGGTAAAATCCTAACTGTCCCATTTTAGCAAATTTGGTGCTTTGAAAATTATACTGTATACTGTATTCTCATTCTGCATATGGTTCCAGAAAATGCAAACGCATGAGGGGTGTGGAGAGACTTAAAGTAGTATGTGAGAAAACGTTTCAGTATGTTTAGAGGCTAGTTTGGATTGCTTCTTCTAATCATATCTTTTTATGTTTCTCCTAAAAATAATCACGTACTTCAATTACTTAATTCCAGATTCAATAATATGAAACCAAAAACCTTTTCATCCCACTATTCCCGACAAAAAAGAAATCAATTTGATATCCATATATAACTGTCTTCCCTAGGACAACCCGAACTTCCGTTCTCAAGTGTCTATCCCAGTACTACTTCCCCCAATATGACTTCCTCCAACATCCCTCAAAAGCGAACCACAACCATTGTGCTTGACATAAGGTAAGATTGTCTGATTCGCAAATGACAAGCCCACCTCCCTTAGAAGAACATATTGGTGTAAAAAGTAATGGGTAGCCATCATTTTTCATGGCTGGAGGTTCAAGAAAGTATTTGGTTTCCTAATTATTGATTTATTATTATTATTTTAAAATTTAAATTTGTTTTTAAATCTGTCACAGCCTAGTTGTAGTCGGTGATGAATCGTGAAATTGCTTGTGTTTTCAATTATTCAAGGATCATCTTTTATAATTTTAACACATTGCTCCAAAACGTGGTGATGGGAGCCAATAGTAGGTGTGTGACCTGACCCTGAGCTTTGCACTTGCAGGATATCGGAAACTTCCGGAGCCTGCCCTATTTGCCGGAGAAACACAAAAAAGGTTAGAAAGATCTATACTGTTTGAGCAGCACAGAGGGGTGTCTTGCATGTGTATGTTGTCTAGTTTTACTCAGTGTAAACTGCTTATATTCTCTTAGTTTGGATGATGAGTAAATATTGTATAGGAGTATAGACATAAGAATTTCCTAAAGTAGAAGGTTTTCACCCCCCCCCCCCCTCCTATCTGGGTATATTTCCAATCCAGAAAGTACTTTGTACATCAGCCACAGCTTGTTGTTGTTATTCATACTAAAATGCAAAGGTAAGTCCAGAAATCTTTCGATTTTATATTATATTCTAGGAACATTAGATGGATTTTTTTTCTTTTTTTCATGGTGATTATGCAATAAAAATAAGCGTTGCTGAGAAATAATAGGCAATTTAAGCAGGTAAATTCCTATTACTTCATAAGTTAGATATTCTGAGCCATTGGTCTAAGGTGCTCCAAAATTCTCAAGCACATTCTTTGGGCTGAAATAAAAAAGGAATAAATATCTTGCAAATTCACATTCATTTCTTCCTTGATTTTAATCTTGAAACATGATCCTTGTGTGGGAATGCAAAGAGTATGAAATTGATTGAGTTGAAACAAAAACTTTATCATGATATTATGGGCAACGTGGCATCCATGAGTGATGGATAAAACAAAATAAAAACGAAATTGATATTATGGGAAAAATTATATGTGAATAAGCTTTTCAACACCTTGTAAAAGTTGAATTTTTTTTGGTTAAATAAGAATTTGTATCCTCGATACAATTTTGCAACAGCCATCAAAGATCTTCATTAATATATGGGTGTGTTTACCCATGATTTGGATTGAGGAGCTCAAATTTCGATACAACATTTATTTATTCTTTTAGTCAAATTTGATTTTGCACTTTTTAACTTTAAGTAAACACACTATGTATGTAGTGAATGAACAAATTAAGCTTTAGTTGTTGTCAAGAAAGTTGATTACATACTACTCCTTCCGTCCCATAAAAACAGTCGTGTTTGGTGGATGCACAACTTAATTAAGTTGCAACCCTTTAGCTGTGGGTGATGGTCAGTTTTATCCTTTATTAATTTATTAAATTCATCAATATTTTGATGACACCAAAGTATAATAGAATTTTAAAAGGGCATCAAAGTAATTTTCCTTGATAACCAACTTGAATTTTTCAAACATGACTTCTTTTATGGGATAATAATAATAAATAATTTTAATACAAGACCCTGTACTTCAATCTAAAACATTGAATCATATTTATGCACTAGAACTTTGAATTTAAACTTATATTTCATTGATTTTGGAGGCCTCTGAGCGAATAAAGAAGAAGATAGGCCTCAGAAGAACACCTTTACAAGATCATCTTTTATAAGACTTAAGTTACTTCTATTCTAAAACATGTGACCCTTGAGGTAAAAAAATTATTACATCAAAAGCTAATTTATTCTTAAATATTACTTCCGTCCCGCTCTAAGCAGGAAGTTACTTCTATTCTAAAAAATGTAACCCTTGAGGTAAAAAAATTGTTACATCAAAAGCCAGTTTATTCTTAAATATTACTTTCGTCCCGCTCTAACTTTCCTACTTTTCTTTTCGGTTTGTCCCAATTTAACTTTACAGCCCATAAATGACAAATATTTCTCACAATCTCCACCCCTCATTCTCCACTTTTAAAAAAATTAAAGATTTCACAAAAAAAAAAATTTCTTAACCTCCGTGCTCGGTCAAAGCAGGAAACTTAGGCCGGGACGGAGGGAGTATGCTCTTAAAAGTAACAATTTTTATGTGAAAAAAATACTTTTATTGAAGTAACTCTATGTTCATGAGAAGGTCTTATTTAAGTGTTTGTCTACTAAGGAACCAGTTTATCTATTAACTTCATTACCAATCGGTTGGTATATGTCACGGGCTGCCAATCATATTATGTAATGATTTGGGGAAAATTTTAGTAAAATTGAGGTAATGATTAGCGTAAAAAATATAAATGAAGCCTCTTTCACTCCCATTATTCACCCCTCACCGTACCAAACAACCCCTAATACAATTATTCACAAACGTCAATTACTCAAAACATGAATTAATGAAAAAACAAACTAAAAAATTGCCTACGTACATTAAAAAAAGAAAAAGAAAAAAAGAAAGAAAGAAATCAATCAATCCTAAAGAAAACCTAATATAAAGGGTAATCATATATCGGACTCCAATATCCGCGTATATATTTTAACACTACTATGGGCATGGTGCAGCGAGAAGTGTGGAAAAAATAATAACACGCGATGTAACTTCGTTGATTATAAGAATATTCGAAAAGACACATAAATTGGGAATAAAACTCGTTCCTATTATCAATAATCAAAATTCACCACCTAATAAAATAGAGATGATCCCTATTTATGCTAGTAGAATAACTTAGGTACTAAGAAATTAATCTAATCTAAATCGAAAACAAATTAAAATAACCATAACATTATCACTAATGTAAAAAACTCAACGGATCTTAGATCGATCCAAAAAATCATAATACATTTCAAGAGGATTAAGTGATTTTTACTCACTAATATAAATTTGGTAGAATTTTTGACATAACCCGATCCGACATATAATATTGATCGATGGGCTAGGCAGGATTGATGTGGGCTAGGCACATTCTCTACGCTGATTCTTTGTCTCTTCAATATCTTGCTTCAACATATAATGTCGATATCATGTCAAAGCATTATCTCATTATTGAGACGGGGTAAAATTAAGCGGATCGCCCGATATTTTAAACGAATTAGGCTACACGAATCTTAGTCCTAAATATTATTGAACCTAATAGGCCCAATCCACTCAGATTGCCGGCCGATCTGACAATCTTAGTGCATTCTATGAGTATGAGCCGAACCAAGGTCACTAATTTTCAGGCCAAATGAATTTTTGGCTCAGGTCCGACTAGATGGTAGGCCAGTGAGTTAGTCCGGACTGGATGACCCAAATTACCACCTCTGATCATCATATGACACACAAGTCAATCAGAACAACGATAAATTATCTCGAGTGTGGTGCACATAGTTAAACTTACACAAATATATATATATATATATATATATATATATATATATATAAAATGGAAACAAAGAAATTGAGAGAATAATAGTTCAAGAAAACACTAGGCATTCCAAAATTGAGAGAGTTTGTTTATCCATTGAATCAAGTTTTCTTTCCCACAGCTTGTAACAAAAGAAGCAGCTTAAGGAAGAAATATGATGCTCCTCCAATGGTGGCATACTGCAACTCTTCCGTCCCTTCGACCGCCGGAAAATCGCCGGCGGTTGACCGGTTGAACCCGCCGGCCAACCACGCCAAGTTCTTGTATCCTCCTTGGTGCAATTTGGAGACACCCATCAAAGATCTTCATGTACATGAGACCACAAAATGATCAACATGTTACTTTTTTTTTTTTTTTGGGTAAACACGTTAGATTGTTAAGACACAAATTAAGGTTCTTTTAGCTTTAATTGCAACAAAAAACAAAATTAATTAACTTTTGATAAATTTTTAGCTACAATATAGATTGTAAAAATAAATTTATCAACTTTAAATTTTTTAAATTACGACATTGATAACGTTTTCGAACATCCAATTATGTTGCAGCCACCATCATAAGATTTATCTTGACAAGATCGTCATTTATCCATCACTTGTTTAATATTTTTCGTCTTCACTGAATTGACAACGAAAGTTGTGATATTCGTAACTTCAATTCTCGATTCATTGGCAAGCATGTCTGATTATGTTTGTGACTATGCAATTGAATGTTAAAAAATGCTTTTGATGTAATAACTGGAAAAATGAATTTTGTGAACTTTTTTAGTTACATATTAAAGTGTCTTGAAATTCACCATTATTTTGCAATTAACCTACCTTTTAACATGCAAGGAACTCTAATAACTTCACCCTGAAACAGAGAACTAGCCGCAGGGATGGAGCCAGGATTCTATAATGAGGGGGACGAAACAATTTTTTTAAAATATATATAAACGTTTTCGAGAATTTGAGGGTGACGAAATCATATTTTTAACTATAATTACACTGTATATGTATCGATGGAAATTTTTTTGAGGGGAGAGGGCGGCCGCCGCCACCAGTCTCCCTCTGGCTCCGTCGCTGACTAGCCGATAGATAATAATATATCTATATATTTTTTGTTTTATTTTCTAGAAAGACGAAGCTGAAGGGACGAGAGGATTCACTACCCGAAAAAAGAAATACATACAAATTAAACTAACAAAATGATGAATTACCTTAATCCCTCTCCACAAGCAACAAGCACCTTAGCATTTTTATCAGGGACAACTGTTTCCACATCTTCAACAAACCTGGGATTAATCATAGTAAACAACTGCCCTGTCCACAGCCCAATATACCCAAAATGCACCCATTTCTTCAACAGTGTAACAGGCCCGTTATCCTTATCCTCTACGAACAGCGGCACGTGCACCGACCCGGTTACACGTGCCTTCTCTCTCTCCCACTCTGGCCTGATGTCCAGCAATGTGTACCCTTCTGACTCCATTGCTGACGCTGCATCTTTTGGTGCTATGGGGGTCACTGCCCCTGACTGTATCAGCTCCTGAGCCCTCCCACCTAACACTGCGTGAACTCGTAGGGAGGCGGATCGCGGCGGAGGGGCGGATGAGGACGGTGGCCGGAGGAGTTTAGTGTGGTGGTGTTGTAACTGCACTGCCATGCTGGCTTTGACTCTCCCCCTTTCAAACCAACACACCCCTTATTTCTTATCCGTGAAATAAATTTGGATTATGTCGGGCCCATATGTTGGGCTCAGAGCCCAATGGGCCGCTGTGTTTTCAGAAATTGGGCCTCCCGTCCTACCCCTTTACACTCTATTCACTGGCGTTCACGGTATAGCGTGAATCGAATATTTAAAAATATTAAGGTTCATACTAAATTTTGATTATTTTGAAAATAAATATTCAAAATTAATCTAAAAAATTAAGACCGTATAATGCGGTTATTTATTTCTTTTGAGACAGTTTGGTTCATAATTTTGAATTTAACGGAACAGATCAATTCAGTACGGTTGAGTTCGGATATTTACAAATATTTTTATTTTTTGAATAACAAATTGAATTTGAAGATAATATATTGAAGCCTAACTAATATGAATAATTTTATTGCATCAAATATGTTTCCAACTCACTAACTTGTGTTTTGAAAATAATATAATAACTAAATAAAGTTTTTTAATTATTTATTACAAATTATGAATAATTTAATTTTCCATTTTTATTTAAATTCATTTTTTAGGAATAATATATTTTTTAATTTATAATTTGTTATTTTATTCGGTTCAATACAGTTCGGTATGGTCCGGTACGGTTCGGTACGAGTTTCGATTCGAAAGATTGAGAAATATTCAAATCCTTACCAAAAAAATAATCAGTTCAGTTCAGTTCAGAAAATGTCAAATCGTCAACGAATTTTTTTCGGTTTGAGATTTATTTGGCTCAAGTTTCGATCCAATTTTAATAACCTTCAAGTTCCATGCACAACTCTAATTCACACCCAACCTTTTGTTAAAGTAAAACTATTTTATTTTTTCTAGACCATATTATGCTTATTCTAATTGTTAATCGAGAAAATTTGAACATTTTCAAAACATTCGCTCTACGTTAATAAACAATTTTAAAAAACATTCGGTGAAAGTTGACCGAACATTTTGGGTGTGTTTATTTAAGGATGGGAAGTCCTGAATTAAACTTAGCTGAAAAAGTTAATGATACTTTATTAAAAATTGAACCCATAAATTTATTGAGGGGTAGACACCCTTTATGTTGTTTGAGATGCATGAACTGAACATCCTGAAATTAGTTAAGTAATATAAACCTATGATTAAAATTTTATAGCTGTTAAAAGAAAATCTAGACTTTACATTTTTAAAAAAAAAAGTAAAGATAAAATACCAACTGAAATATAAAAAGAGTTTTTAATGAAGTTAAAATTTGAACTATATAACATTTAAATTTATTCGAAATAAGAATCTTAAATCACAAAATAAACACAAAGATTCGCACAAATTATGTTGATTCGCACAAATTACTGGTTTTCACATTTACATGATTAATTACAATTTTTGAATTTATTTAGATTCAGAACATTTTATTTTTGTTTATGGATGGGGTAGAATGTGAAAAATCTGAACGTAAATTTTTTATTGCATTGATGTTAAATTTAAGGGATTTTCTGGGGTGCACCTGGGACACGGTGCACCTAAATGAGATTTACCTGCTTTGCAGGTTACATGTTAATATTTATCATTTTTAATTTATTTGTATTTTCAATTTATTTTTTCCACCTTTTTATTTTCCACGTTTATTTCTATATTGGGTCGGACTTTTATATATATTTTTTATTTTGGGCCTTCGAATTTTGTGAACTTATTTTATTTATTATTATTTATGCCTTCGAAATATTTAGTAATTTTAGTACTTATTATTATTTGTTGTAATTTTTTTCTTTTTTCGAAATATGTAGTGATTTCATTTTTTTTTTTTTTACATTTTATATGATTATAAAGAAATTGGTGTACCTGACTTTAGAATTTCAAAAACAAAAAAAGGTACATAAAATCGATATCAATTTCGATGCAATAAACTTGAATCATAATTTGGGAGATATTATTTTAATTAATAATAGACAATTAATTATTTAATGTTAATAATTTTAGGTGAAACCAACGGAATAGGTAACATGCATAAGAAGAGAGAGTATTATTTTGATCTAAAAGTTGGATTATAAGTTGACCAAATCTAATGGTTTAAAATAGTCTAGGTGCACCATGTCCTAGATTAGGGGTGGCAATTTCCGACACGACTTGAACAACCCGACACGATCGAACCTGTATTTTGAGGGTTAGGGTCAACCCGAACCCGAACGAATAAGAAACAGGTCGAACCCGTCTGACCCGAAAAAAATGTGGGTCGGGGACCCGCAACCCGTTTTTAAAAAGGGCAAATTAAAAAGAAATTAAAATTAAACAACATATTTAATAAATAATCATAATAAATGCATAAACCCTATAAAACCTACTAATCACATTGCTGAATATTTGATGTGGTAACTAATAATCATGTGAATGTATCGTCTAGAACCTACAGAAATCAATATTGTTTTGTCATAAAGTGTTCTTCCATTCTGTTTTTCTTATAGCTCTTAGATAACAAATTCTTACAAATCTAAGCATAATGGTCTATATATTATTCTACAACTAATGTTATTTTTTATATAAGAGATGCGAGTATAAAACATTGATTAGTAAACAAAATATGCTTAGAAAAGAGCATGCAACAATTACATTTGGTATTTGTAAGAGTATGATAAATTTTACTAGTAAAAGAAATTAACTGGATGAACTTATAAAGATGAATTATCCAATTAACAAGGTATTAGATATGTTCAACAGAATCTTAAAAAATGAGAGTGGGACAATGGGAGAGTGAGATAGTGAGAGTTTTTAGAATATTTTGGAAACTGCGTAATTTTGACTTTTAGAGTTTTAATATGATAATTTTGTGTTGTATTGTTATTGTGTGAGAATGTTGTTATTTTAGAATATTGTTATTGTGAGAGAAGTAGAAAATTAGAAATGATTTAAAAAAAAAAAAGAAAAAAAAAAAAAAAACGGGTTGAAAAACAGGTTGGCGGGTTGACCCGCAACCCGAACAGGTCGGGTTCGGGTTGCAGGTCTCGACCCGAATATGAAAACAGGTCGGGTTCGGGTTGGTAAATTTTTTGTAATAAGCAGGTCTCAACCCGACCCGCGAACCTGCAACCCGACCTGTTTGCCACCCCTATCCTAGATGCACCAAAGTTGGACTCTAAATTTAATGTTTGTTTTGGGAAAGGATGTGATAAAATTGATAAGATATTATCTAATGAACGTTAAAAAATGTCAAAATGTATAAAAGATTTAGATAATAATTAATAAAATTATTTAAATAAAATTATCATGTCTCCTATCGAACATGAAAATCCATAAAAAATATATCTCTGCGTCGATGAACATTTCAAGAATATTTGACTAATACGGTTGAATGTTTTAGTATATGTTTGATCCAATATAGAGCGGATCTATACTATATAATATAACAAATCCGCCTAATTTAGAAATCAATACAATTTTCCACTCAAATCAAACTCACTAAATGAGGAAATCCCGACTTTAAGCATAATATGCATTTCTGTATAGATTAGTGAAATTTTGGCGGTTTATGTATGAAAATATTGTGCGTTTAATTGATCAATCAGTTATGTATGATAACATATTAAAAATTAACGAAATTTGGGTTATTTATGCATGAAAATATTGGTACTTCAATTGGTCAATCAGTTATGCATGGTAACATATTAAAATTAGTCATTCGTCCTTTATTTATGTAATTTAATCCATAAATACATGATTAAGCAACACATGACCAAAATTGTGCACAAATCAATAATTAACCTACCATAGTAATATCAAATTATGTCGCATTAAAAAATGGATAAATGTCATGCAATTGCCACTACTGATTGAGAACAGACACGTATATAGATAAATTATATGGTAATGACTTTTTCCTTAAATTAATTTTATTATGTATGTGGTATATTAATAATTTATATGGCCCATAAGTGAAACAATATAGAGATATAAAGACAATCCTACTCCAAAATATGTTATTTAGATAATTCTGCATATATCCATTGCAACGAATTTCCCACATATATACTCTGAAATTTACAGATTCGTGTCCGTGCGCTCCATCCGTCTGTACCTATCGTGAAATCGCCACTAGGTCATTTTAATCTTTAAGGGAACAGTACTATATAAATAATTTTATGTACTTTCATAGTGATTATCGATCGTCGTTGTACCAGGTTTGAAATTAGTCTCAAGTTTTATTTTCCGCTCATCTCATATGGAATCAAACAGTATAATGTCTCAGAGTATTACTTCTAGGCTACGAGCTAGGAAAATATGTTTGAACGTGTACAAGTCTTATGACGCATATGATGTTTGTGTAAGTTTATATTTTCTAACAATTAAATCTTATCTGTTGTCTTATATCCTTATAAATTTATTATTTTTTTCCCTTCTCAGGCAATACCAAATGATTTCGTTAGTCAGTTTCTGCACGTGCTTCCAAAGAGAGGTATGTATACGTAATAGTTGACATCATTCAATTTCAGATGTGGTAATGTGATTTTTCTGTATAATAAATTAAATAGTTATCCATTGTCAATTTATAGTTTGACATCATATTGTGTGTATATATATATATATATCAAATTAAACTAAAGACAAATAATTGTATGTTGGTTGATTATGTGGATTAATTATTCGCGTGATTGTGCTACATATAAAAATTAATAAAATTAAAATATAGTGTTATTGGTACTCACTAAAAGCTTTTGAAGATTTCTTGAACATCATATCTGAAAAAATAAAAAATTAGATACTATGAAAATATATAAACGTTTATCATAAAATGATAAATACATATATATATACACTCATTCTTTGTATAAGATGATCAACATGACTCCCATACGAGAATGCTAGAGATATTCATAGATTAAGAAAAATAAATATGAATATTCTATAACTTACTCAATTTTATATAATTTTTTTATTTTAATACTTTTAATTAACTTTTCTTTATAACTTTCATCTCTTATTATTGATTGTAATATTTTATTATATTATATTATATAAACATATAATTTTTTTTTTGTATTTATAAACCGTGGGTTACTACTAATATTTAAGATATGTTCGACTAATTAGACATTTTTAGTATAAGGAAGGATAGTTTAGGCAAGTTAAAAATGAGTGAGTGTAATTAGAAGAAATAAAAAAAAGAAAAAGAAAGAAACTGGCATGAAAAGTAGGCGCCTGCGGTAAATCTAAATCCTGTTATTCGGTGCGAAACGTACTTAAATCCCGCCTTCCCGGAGACGATAATCAGACAACGGGAAGAATAAACATAAAAGTTTGTTCCTTTTTAAACTACTCTTCAAATTTCAGATGCTCTGTGAAATCTAGCTGCTTTGCTCTAGAGACCTAGGGTTCTTTTTCTTCGGTTTTGTTTCTGCCGCCGGAGGCAATGATGGCGGCGGTAGCCCGGGAGAAAATTGCAGCTCGAATCCACTCAGTGAAGTACGGAGGCACTGCCGACGTTTCATTGAAAATTGACCAGATACGGCGGCTCCGGGAACAGCTGTTGGCCGCGGATTTCATGTTAGTCGTGGAGTTTCTTCCCCCTATTCTTGACCTTCTCTCTGACCGTTTGAGCCCCGTCCGTAAACTCGCTACTCAGTAAGTGCGTCTGTGAACTGCTACTGTATATATGGGTGTTAAATTTCTTGAAATGTATACGTGTGGAAACGTTGATTTATACGGTTGCATAACAGAGTTTGATTAGTTCATAATTCCTCCATTTCGGTTTCTCCTTCCTTCTCAAATTGGTAATGCAGATACTTACTTGCAATGGTGCTTGTACCATGAATGTTGGTTCAAATGTTGTTTTTTGTTGGCAAAATGTGCTGAGGTGTTTTTATATTTATGGATGCAGTGAGTTTATGCAGTTGCAAAACAAAATTTGACACTCTTAACAAGTCTCTTTTTCCTTCTCATATTGGTACATGCTTGAATTAGTTCTTGTAGTGCGGATGTTTGTTGAATTTTTTGCATTTGTTCGGCAAGACACAGAGATATTTTGCTTGCATTTGGTAATTTCGTCTTCCATACTGTAGGAATGATTTAGAAAAATAGTTCTATTAGATTATCGTCAATTATTAGGAGAAACATGAAAAGGGTTGGTTAAGGTTCCATGATGGACCATTATTATGATTTTTGTGTCTTCTGGTATTCCATGTTGTACGTATTGTTAGTTTGTTACATATCTCTCTCTCTCCAGAGCTTGGTTTGGTTGCAGTCCAAGTCAGCTATTACCTTAGTTTATTTTGCAGCTTTTTCTGTACCATGAATGTTCGTCCTGTTGAACTTGATTTTCTTTTCAGTTGATATGTTTATGAGATTTCAATATTCAAAATGATAGTCACTTTGGAGAAAAAGTTATTAAAAGGCCTGCAAGAAAATAGAAGGGATTTGGGTTTTGCAAATCGAACTATCTTTAGAAGCCTTGGAAGGTTATCTTTATAGTGTTTCCTAATTTTCTTCAAGCCACTAAAGTCCAGGTCTGGGAGACATATGGTAAGATTCTGGGAGGATTCTTGGGTGGGCAATCAGCCTTGCGTCCTCATTTTCTCCCTTTTTGGCATTTCTACTTTTCACAAGGGATTTGCGTCTTACTTCAGTAGCTTGAAGGTATTATATTACTTCTAGGTGGGGAAGATGCTAGAAAATGGGTATTGGACCCTTCAGACGTGTTCTCGTGCAAATTTCAAGTGACTCCTTTCCTCCTGTTAATTGGTTTTACACCGGTTCCTAGAAGGATTCAAGTTTTCTCTTGGCTGGTGGTGCAGGGTAAGCTGTCAACCCATGATGTGGTTCAAAAGCATTTTAGCAGTGTCTTCCTCTCCCCTACTTTGTGTATATTGTGCAGAAACAATCTGAAAATCTGAAACACCTATTTCTTAAATGACCTTTTTCTCTCACTGTGGAACAAAATTGTTGTCAAATCAGATAACGCATCGGTACCACCTCTTAATGCCACTGAGCTTTTTACGTCAAATCCTAGCAGCCATATTAGCATTAGAGCTCAAGTATGGAGAGTCATTGTGCTAGCTCTGTGCGGTGTGGTTGGAAATATATAAAAGGATTTTTGAGATAACGAGGAAACCACATTGATGAAGTCATGGATAGGCTTAAATTTAGAGTTGCTTGGTGGGTCTCAAGTCATGGAGCCTTTCTTGTACCTGACATTTCTAGGAATTGGAGTATAGTGTCATAGTCGCACTTAGGAATCCCTCATCCCTCTAGCTCCCTTTCTCTTCTTTTGTACTTTGTTGGGGTTTAAGTTTTCATTAAGTTCCCCCCCAACATACACATACACATACACATGGAGACCAAAATACATAATAAGTAAAGGAAGGAGGGAGTTCTGGTTTTTCAGCTTTCATGATGCGGTGAAGTACAAGAATAATTCAATTAGTAGCTTCTTTATACATCTTTCACATTTTGGGCCTTGATAAAGGTCTTCACTGATGTAGGATGATTGGTGAAATTGGTCTGAAGCACTTGGAGTTGTTACCTGAAATTATACCAGCACTTGTAGATGTTTTGAAAGACGATACACCAGCTGTTGCTCGACAGGCTATCACATGCGGATTTGATATATTTCGCTGTTCTCTGATCAAAGTTGCCATCCAGGTTTGTCCAGATACCCAATCCTACTATGGAATTTTGTATTATGATTTTGATGTGCCATCAACATGGTTGGCAGTATGGTAGCTGGAAATCTAATGCATAATGAAATTGTGACCTTTTCGTGCCCTAAGAATTACATCTTATGATATGTATGTCACATCTTTTTTATTAATGAAAACTTATCTATATGGTTTTATAGATATAGCATAAATTGGAGATTCATTGATTTTTTTTCCTCACCTGTTATTTATCCTTGGATTAATTATTCTTACTCTTCTTTAGTGGATGTATTATTCTTAGTCATCTTGTTAACCCAGTCTAAGATGCTTTAAACCACTTATTCTCTGAAGGGAACTATTCCCTTGCATAGTTGCATAACCGCAGTTGCATTCTTGTTGTAGCTTTCTGTCTAACACGTTTTCAGTTATTAGTACACAGTGTTATGAGATTGTGCTTCAATTGAGCGAGGAAAGCCACCTCTAGTGCTTGTATTTAGACCTAGCTTTTACGTTTTCCTTTTTCTGAAATATTGTTTATTTTTGGCATATTCTCTTTTAAACAAATGTTGTTAGTGTAGAAAACTTGTTCTCACTCATTTCCCGGTATTTGATAAGAAAAGATACTTATCAAAAAGATTTTAAAAGGAGAATCTGGTTAGGTTTTGGTGCCACAATAGTATCATTACTTGGAGTGACATTAGCTTCTTCGTTCTCTATTTTATGAATACCATATTTGCAAGGGGTGCCTCTGTGCTATTAAATAATGTTGCAAATCCTCTTTACCAGGGTTTGTATTCAAGCAAGTTCAATGAATCACTTAAATCATCATGGGAATGTGTACTAAAGTTTAGAGATGAAATATACTCAATGGCTTTTGAGGTAAGTGTCTTAATAACATTAAATATGCTCTGTTTATGACCATGTTTTGACTTCAAAATATGTGCTAAGGTTGGAAGTGAAGGCAGAAGGTTGCCTGCACTGAAGTTTGTGGAATCTGTTGTGCTTCTTTACACGCCTGATCCTAGTGGCTCTTTGGCGCCACCTTCTGATCAATCTTCTGAAGGTACATCATTTTCTATATTTTGAAAAGCGAGGTGCTGGTGTAGTATGTAGATGCAGATTGTGTATGAACTCACATATATAATGTATTAATTACATGTATTTGTGTCTGTGCGTGAGTATTACATTTGTATATTTTACTTATGCATTCCTTAATTTTCTGCAGAAAAGTTGGATGAATTCAATATATCATGGCTTCGTGGTGGACATCCCATACTCAATGTTAGAGACTTGTCAGCAGAGGCAAGCAAAAGTTTGGGTCTTTTGCTTGATCAGCTGAGATCCCCATCTTTGAGATCACATAGTTATTTGGTGATCATAGTCCTAATCAAGAGGTATATAGTCAATTGCCCATTGAGAGGACTCTGTATTCTAACGCTCTCTCTTACTTCAATTGGTTTCCCATTCTATTGCTTTAGTCTTTCAGCAGTTGCAAGGAAGAGGCCTGCCTTTTATGGTCGTATACTGCCCGTTTTACTTGGATTGGATCCTTCAAGCTCTGTTAACGAAGGCATGCATCTTGCTGGGGTGCATCATGCGTTGAAGAATGCTTTTGAATCTTGTTTGAATTGTACACACCCTGGTGCGGCACCGGTATGTTGATTTTGTTCTTCATGTTTCACCACTTACTTTTCCTGTTGGGTATTGCACTTTTTTCTTATGTCTTTACTGCAACCTTTTCCTTTCTTCATAATGGTTTTATGAGTCTTGCTTCATATTTCAAATGTCATTACATTCACCTCACTGTACTATTTAACAATTCAAGAGATTTGCCTTTGAACCTAATATGGTGCTTGGTTGGGTGGTTTCGGGAGTGGAGAATGGGAATGGAAATAAAAAGTGAGTGCTTGGTACTGCACCACTATGACTTTGAATCCCATTTTTTAGGAAATGAACCATACCCCTCACAAGTGAGGGGAAACCGACCCATGACAAGTTTACAAATCTACTTTCATTCCTATTTCCATTCCATTCCTCATTGCATTTCCAACAACCCCTGATAGGTTTGTCTGAATTAAAGTTACTGATGCGCAAGGCACACTGCCTATTTAAACTCCCGAGGCTTGGGCACTCCTCTTGGACACGGGAAGGAAAACTACAAATAAGTGAAAAAAAAAAGAAAAATGAAAGAGAGGGCATTAATTATTAGGTTAAAAGCATCATAGTAAATATGAAAAATCAAGCATCAAACACACACGTCATAACCTAAAGTCATATGGTGGTCTGGGTTCAGCAGGCGCAAGGGGCAAAGCAGCACGCAACCTGTCAACCCATGTGTCTCGCGCCTCAGGGCGCACCTTTAATAGCAGTGGTCTATATCCAGTAATCTTTTAGACTGCATTTTCTGAATTATTTATGCCCTGTATGTCATTTGAATCTATGCTTTACAGTGGCGGGATCGTCTAGTTAATGCACTGAAAGAAATTAAAGTTGGAAGATCAGCTGGACAGGCTAAGAATGAACTATTGGATAATAGTGAAAAAACAGAGTGGATGAATAATTCCCCTGTGGCTCAAATTCGTGAGGTAATTTCTTTCATAACTTCCATCCAAAGAAATTATTGGAAATGATGTTACGAACTTCCTTACAGGATGAGAAACCTTCTATAGAATCAGTGACTGAACATAGTTATATTAGTAGAAAAAGAACTGGAGCACCGGATACATCAGAGTTGACTGAGGAAATGTCTGGAAAGCGTGCAAGATCCACTCCTGAGAAGTTAGGGGGACCAGGGAATGAAGTGAATAAGGGACAGGACAGCTCCCCTTCTAGTGGACAAAGGCCATTGTCAGATACAGATAGCGGACCTGTGCAGCAGCTTGTTGCAATGTTTGGTACATTGGTTGCTCAGGGTGAGAAAGCCGCTGCTTCTTTGGAGATTCTCATTTCTAGCATATCAGCAGACTTGTTAGCTGAAGTAGTTATGTCTAATATGCGTAATCTTCCTCCAAAAAGTCCAAAACCTGAAGCGGATGAAGAGGCACTCATAAATATGACTGGTCATCATGAGATGATTGGAAGTGATACCCACATCGCACATTTGTCATTGCTGCTGACCGACATGCTTACGCAATCTAGGTTGTCTCCAAAGAAAGAAAGTGTAATTGAAGATCCTCCTCATACAGTAGCTAATGAGGCATGTGTTAATTGCTTATTTGATAATGGTTTTCAATATGTAGCTACTTTTTATTTTGCTTCTCTAAATCCATCAATCCTATGTTACTTGTTTATTTAATGCAACTTGACTTTGGAATTGCAGCACGCTCTGGAAGAGGGAACACAGGTGGCTTTGGCCGACAGTAATGTTGTATATGATGACTTGAGCAATGCAAGGGAAGAAGCAACAATGACTGTCAGTGAGAATGTTTCTCCTGGGGAGGTTCCATCCCCAGTAGAGATTGATAATGAAAGGATCACATCTGAAGTCAATGATATCGAGGGTGGGACAAATGAAATTCCAGGACTCTCTTCGTCCACCCAGGATGATGAACTACCTGAAAATATGGATGTCTTTCCAAAGGGCTCGGATGATGCAGATGATGTTGATCAAGAGAAAACTGATTTAAGTGGCACACAAATAGAATCAGATGCCACACCAGTTGAATTAGCTCAATCTCTGTCTACAGATAGGTCTGAAGAGCTTAGTCCCAAAGCAGCAATTACAGACACAAACATGACTTCGTCAACTGCAACTTCGCTGGGGTTTGTTTCACAGTTGGTCCTGCCCAAGATAGCTGCCCCCCTTGTCAACCTGGCTGATGAACAAAAAGATCAGTTACAGCAACTGGCTTTTGTGCGCATTATTGATGCATATAAGCAAGTTATTGTTGCTGGAGGGTCTCAAGTCCGTTTTTCTATTCTTGCCCATTCAGGAATGGAGGTAAATACCGGGACATATGTGAGCTAGTATCTTTTGATGATACCAATCACTAATTGCTTGTTATGTTGTGTTTGCTTGATGCAGTTCCCTTCGGAACTGGACCCGTGGAAGTTACTGAAATCACATATATCGTCAGACTATGTAAATCATGAGGTAAATGTCCATTATTTTATTTTTTTGGTATACGTTGGGTGCAGAGGCTTGATATGATATATCTGATCCTGTTCATTAATTTGAATCGTCCTAATCTACTCTGGAAATTTCTTGATGAGAATGTAATGCCCTCTAACTTAAAAAGCTGCAATTTTGTTTGGACTTGTGATGCTATAATTTTCTTGTGTCGTAGAGACATTATTATATTTCTATGTTCTTATCTATTATTCTCTTGGCTGCTGATTGTTACTTGTTCCTGTCTGTTTCTGGACAATCTCTGGCGGGTTCATCTTAGATATGATAGCTAAACTAAATATATTTTACCCATTTTCTCTGACGATAGTTTATCATACATATATGGTTGACTTTTAGGTGAGTTGGCCGAACATTTTGGAGATCTTGAAATTCAGCATATGGCAGCTATTTTCAAATATAATAGTGATTACCATTGTTATTTGATATCCCTTCTTTTCTTGGTGAGCGATGGATATTCCTTTCATTTTTGTTTTTCTTGATTATGCATTTTAAAGACCTTGCACATGCATTTCCTTTTCTGCCTCGTGTCGTTTCTGTTTCCAAAGTCCATCTCTCTGTGGCATGATTATTTTAGACCCTTGTGATTTTCTATAACATGACTGATCAATGTATGTCTTCAGGGGCACGAGTTAACACTGCGCGTCCTATACAGGTTGTATGGGGAGGCAGAGGAAGACCGTGACTTTTTTATTTCAACGACGGCTACATCTGTATACGAAACTTTTCTTCTTCAAGTGGTGTGCATAAGTTTTCATCCTTTCATTTTATCTATCTTGAGTGTATTTTGAAAATGTATTCCATACTTATTTATTATATATTAATACAGGCAGAAACACTTAGGGATTCTTTTCCAGCTTCTGACAAATCTTTGAGTAGATTGCTTGGTGAAGCTCCATATCTCCCGAAGTCTATATTTGAAATGCTGGAGTGCTTCTGTTGTCCTGGTGGTAGTGATAATGATGAGGAGTTGCATGCTGGAGATCGAGTTCACCAGGGGCTTAGCATCGTCTGGAGCCTGATTTTGCTGAGACCTCCAATTCGAGATGTTTGCCTGAACATTGCTTTGAAGGTTGCCTTCCATATGATGAATTTCATTTCAGGAAAAAGTTTACTGTAGGGATTTTGATTATTGTCTCTGTTTTCCATCTTTATTCTTCTTCTGGAGTTCTCTCCCCATCCCTCTCCACGCACACACACAAAGACAAGCACACTCTTCACGACGCATACTTCATAAACATATCAAAACAAAGGGTCTTGGGGATATTGAAGTATAGTTGTTGTTATTAATTTATCAATGAATTAAAGATCATCATATGTTTATTACCTCTAATTCTAAGCTTAACAAATCAGATGATAAGAAAGAAATTTGGATTTCTTCACCCCACTGCATTTTTAAAAACATGTACACATCTATGTTCCTTAAGTTTCTAAATTTTTGTGGTTAACAATCAGAGGCCCTTGGGTGGTCTTCAAGAATTATTATCAAATTTGGGCTCATAAATCTGCGGTTTAGGAATGAAAAATGTGAATGTAATTGCTCTTTACGGTAGTGCCACCTAGCCTCAGACATTTATTGTTTCTTATTATTTGGAAGTGTGGACTTCCATTTGTCACTTCTCACTTAGTCTTTGTCAGATAATTATAAGGTTGATCGTAATACATCCATATTTTCTCTATGATTCCGAGCGGAGTATTTTTGTTGCTGAATTCATTGCTGATGGAAGTCTTTAAGAATCCTTTGCCTTTTATCATGTCTATTTTCCCTTTCGTTGTTGTTAATTTTATAATTTGATTTTTCAATAGAGTGCAGTTCATCACTTAGAAGAGGTGCGGATGAAGGCAATACGGCTGGTACATTTTGCAACTTTCTTTTCACTATATACTCCAGCATATTCTTCAGGAAATAACATTTACATTCATCATGATGTTTCTTTTCGGATATTCTAGGTTGCAAATAAGCTCTATCCTTTGTCATCAATATCCAAAAGGATTGAGGATTTTGCCAAGGAAATGTTGCTATCAGTTGTAACTGATCAAATTGCAGAGGCTGATGGAACTAATAGTGAACTACATAAGGTAATCATTGAAAAAGTGTAGTGTCAATAACAAATCTCTGGTTCAAATGTTTGAATGTGCAAGTTTTACCTATAAATGCAAGAAGATAACAGACAAATGTTAACTATTCATACCAAAAGGATCGCACAAAAATAGACGTCTGAAAATAGTATCATTCAGATTAGGTTTCACATTCATTAAAATATTGGTTTTTACTAATTGCGGGTGACCAAAAACACCTTTTTGCCCTCTTTTTAGAAACAGTACCTCCTTAGCCACTTATTTGCTTTAAAGGCTAAAAAACCCTATGGAAGGATGCGGGGAACCCATCAGGCCACGACATAAGGTTGACTGCAGAGATTAATGATAATTTTTCTATTTGATTGTATTTTGTCTTGAAGCATGATAATGTTTAAGCAGATCATGTAAGTTATACACAACTTTTTTGACACAATATTTTTGCGTAATGGTTCGCCAGTTTGTTTAGCGTGGTATTTTTTCATTATTATGTCAACCACAGGCATAATTGTTTGACATGATATTTTAGCATAATGTCTAAAGCCTAACATGTCAACCTCGAATATTCTACTTTTGTTTCATTGACAAGGCAGAGAGGATGACAATACTATGGCATCCTAAATCTGTTGTCAACCTTACCTTTTGTCTGATGGGGTTCACTGGTCTTTTATTGTCGGAATTTGTTAAAGGTGGATAGACAAAGTGGTTTTTTTGTACAAATAATGGTTTGACTACTTAAAGTGGGTTGCAAGGAATCAACTATTCTATCGTGTACTAGTTCTGAGTTTGATACTAGTAAGCTGGTTGCTGGCACTTTCTTCTGCTTATGTTCAACACTGTGGTTAATGTTTTCCATCTTTATAAACTTGTTTCGTCTAGGATGAAACTCCTTTAAATGAAAATCAGCCAGTTAGCTCAGCAATTGGAGAGACTTCCCCAGAAACTCATCAAGTCTCAGCATCTGAAAGCACTTCATCTTCTTCAGTGGCTGAGGTGCAACGATGCATGTCTCTGTATTTCGCATTGTGTACGAAGGTGACGTCAGTGCTGTTTCTGCGCTTCCTAGGATTGGTTTACATCTGTTACCAGAGTAGTCCGTAATGCTTCTAACCTAATGGTGTATTATGTTTGATCAACAGAAACACTCCCTTCTACGACAAATTTTTGATGTTTACAAGGACACATCAAAGGTGGCAAAGCAGGTTTGACACAATCGCTTCAATTTTATGTATGACCAATCTGCCGCTAGGCTGTTACATTGACCAGCTTTATGCTGATGCAGGCAGTTCATCATCAAATTCCCTTACTTGTTCGAACTGTTGGCTCATCCAGTGATCTTCTTGATATAATATCCGAGCCACCATCTGGAAGTGAAGGGCTTCTAACTCAGGTCTTATTTTATTTATTTATTTATATATTTATCTATTTCCCAATTGTAAATAGGGTTGTGTGGAAGTCTTTTACTGCTCATGAGTTATTTATGCATTTGCAGGTAGTGCATACACTGACTGATGGAGCAGTTCCTTCTCCAGAGTTAATTTCTACAATTAAAAGATTATATGATACAAAGCTAAAGGTAATTATAGATCATCTTCTTTTTCTTTTTCTGTGGTCCACTTTATTTTTCCATCAAGAATTGTCCTCTGAATTTCAACTTGCGAACATTCAGGGATCAATAAAATATATTATTTCACAAACCATTGCAATTATAAATATAGCTTGATCATTTCAGTCGATGAGTTCTATCATTGTCTTTGCAGGCAAATATGTTTTGTGTACATCCTTTTCCCCAGACTCTCAACATAATTAAATTAGAAGTTTTTCTCGTTCTGATTTTTATTGCGTCTGTTTACAGGATGTAGATATTTTGGTTCCAGTATTGCCATTTCTACCGAAGGAGGAGGTCACACTCATTCAAATCAACTTCTGTGAATGTTTCTTCTAATTGTTTTTTTCTTTTTGAAACTGAATCTGATTACTGCTCCCTATGCTGAGTCCTCTGCTACTGAGAAGTATCATATGTGTGGTTGAGTTACTTTATTCCCTGCATAGAATCAAACAAGTAAACTTAACCCTATAGCCGCTGTAATGTTTTCTTTCACACAAGTTTCCCTAGGTTCTATTCATCATTGTTAACCTGTGATTATCTCCAAAGCAAAATATTGTTAAGTGACGCGTACCACATTCACAAAGAAGAATGCCCAGATATATTTATGCTGCAGGTGACTTTCCTGTTTCATGAATGATTTGAAGAAATCTAATTTTTGACTGATCTGATCCTTCTACTTAGTTTTTTTTCAACAACAAATATTGAGCCGAGATCCACCAATAATAAATTGTTTTTGGCAAAAGCATGGGTAATTTTATGATACTTCTTGGGGTTTGACCTCTCCAGGTGTTTTTATTTGGGTTGTAGTTGGGTGGGTTATCAGTTTCGTTATCCTCTGACAATGTTATGCTCCAAATCTGTACCTGATGTTCATTAAGTTGAGTTGAAAACAACCGTGGATGCATTAGTATTCTTCTCCTTTACGTAATTTTATGTTTTCCATATGCATTCTTCCTTCCTTCTCTTCCTATTCTCACTACAAATTACTTTTCTCTGCTTGCCAGGTTTTATTTCGTTTCCCTCGTCTAGTTAATGCACCGCCAGATAAGTTCCAAGTTGTGCTTTCTCGTCTTGTTCAGGTATTTTATTGTTGGGTGTATTTGACCATATCGTAGCTTTTTCTGACATTTCTATTTGTAGCATTTGCAAATAGAAATAGGGATAAATCATGAAATTGCATCATAAGGGTATTACTGTTGTACTTTCTAAACAAGAATGCTTATGCAATACTCTTTTTATTTATTAAACATGAAATCAACCATTACTTCCCTCAGCCGCCCACCCCCCAAACTATTTGCTGAACATCACTCTATATGGTTTTATTCTTAGTTCTTCTTTCTTCCCAAGAAGTTTAGTCAGTCAGTATATCGGTCATGGATATAATTTAGTCAATGAAAATAAATATAAAGGGGTCTCCACTGTCATAAAATGTTACATGATGTTGATGGTTCCTGTGTTGCCAGCTAACAAGTTTTCCATTTGTTGTTTGTCTAGGGATTGAATAAATCTAATCCTGTGATGACTCCAGCTGAAGCATTAATTGCCATCCATGGAATAGATCCTGAAAGAGACAGAATCCCTTTAAAAAAGGCAATAGTTGTGCTTTCTCTGTAGTTCAATTATGCTGCATAGACTTGTTCACTGAATTTCGTGGTAACAGGTCACAGATGCCTGCAATGCTTGTTTTGAGCAGCAACATATATTTACTCAGCAAGTTCTGGCCAAAGTCTTGAATCAATTGGTAATCTTCTACCCTGGTGTCCTGCAATTTTATTAATTAAGTTATTTAACTTTAAGATTTTGATGTACAACTCAACATTGCATGGTAATGCAGGTTGAGCAAATACCTCTTCCGATGCTGTTTATGCGTACAGTACTACAAGCATTAGGTGCTTTTCCTTCTCTGGTAAGCACATCACTTATCCACATCTTGATTTATTTGATAATTTTGCTCCTTGATATGTGAGGCACCTCATTCATGTGAACCCAAACACAACAAGAATGTTAGTCCCTTCAACTAGATGTCTCTCTGTCTCTCTCTCTCTCTCTCTCTCAGAGAGAGACATTACAAGATTACTGTTTACCTGATTCTAGAGAGGATACAGACCCAAGTTCTTTTATGGTAGTGTATGAGCTCCTTGATTGGCCTTCCTTTTCCATGTCTTACTTTTCTGGAAAACATTTTTCAGGTGGAATTCGTGATGGAGATTCTTTCTCGTCTTGTAAGCAAGCAGGTAACTCAAAGTTTCTCCACATTTGGCAATCTTCTCCTTTAACCATAGGGTGCTAATTTCCCCTCTTGTTCCGCATACTATTTTATCTAATATGTGTATGATGCAGATATGGAAATATCCAAAGCTATGGGTCGGTTTCACAAAGTGTGCTCTTTCAACTATGCCACATTCTTACGGAGTTCTACTTCAGGTGTGTTTTGCGCACTCCGATATTTCTATATAGACTATACAGTTTTGTGTGACGTGTTCTGTTGACATGAGAAGAAGTTGTATTTGTTGGTTTGGAAATGAATTTGTGGGATGCATGAGAAGATGCAAAATGCATGAGAAGATGCAAAATGCTAGTAGGACTTGAAATATAATATTTTTGAACAATATACCGTAAAATTTCTCACGACACAAAATTCCTTTAATCTTTCAGCTACCTGCGGTGCAGCTTGAAAATGCATTGAATAGAACACCAGCTCTCAAGGCTCCTTTAGTTGCCCATGCAAGCCAACCAAACATAAAATCTTCTCTTCCAAGGTTTGAATTCGTCATATTTCACTGGATTCATTGAGTAGATATTTTTTTCTACATCAAATTAGTTTGTTTTTTTCCCCAGGTCAACGTTGGTTGTTCTTGGGCTAGAGTCAGAGCTGCAAACACCCGTTCAGACCCAACCAGTCCAAACTCAGACTGAAGAGACGGGCAACTCAGAAAAGGAAACACTGACAGATAAGTCCAAGGAATCGTCTATAGCTAGTTGATTTCATACTTGAAAATTGTCTGAATGCTTGTCAACGCCAATTTGCCTGACAAAGTGCTTTCAATTTTCCCCTCCTCCTTTCCCCTTTCCCCTTTCCCCCATTTTTGTTCAAGTAAGCTCTGTATCGGCTTCCATATAGTGTTATTTGGCCTTTTGGAGAACTTTTCTCCAGTCGGTCCTCAGTAGGGTAGTTGAAGTCATCTTGCATAGATTTGTTTTTCATAATACCATACACTCTACTCACATCAACTTCTTCCCGTGTTGCTCCTCCAGCTGTATTCTTGTAGGTTGCTTCTTTTTATGATAAATCAACTTCTGAGAGGTAAAGTTTTATATTCTTCTAACCACAATCCTTTTTCATCTGATGTAATTCCTACCAGCTTATATGTACTCCAATCGTTCTATGTGAAATTTGTGGTTGTTCCGTCTCTCTCATATTCTGTCGATATTTCCCACCTTCAGGTTTACATGTCATTACTTTTTAATATCTATTCGAGATTAATCTTGACTCTTGCTGAGTGTAATTTATTTGTTGTAATAATACAAGAGCAGACATTTTCACATTTTGTTCCGATGATTTTAAGATTAAGTGGTAATGTTTTCGATTCGAATTTCTCGACTGAAAAAATGGTTTGTTGAGTTAGGTGTTTGGTCTAAGCTTATAAGTTCCACAAAACATCTTATAAGTCCCTCTAGTTCGTCTTTTAAGATCTTATAAGTTACACTCACTTCACATACTACACACACTTTACATACTTCAAACACATATATATACACACACTTCTCACATTTTACACAGTACACATATTTTTTTCACGCATTTCAAACACACCACACACTTCACACTAATCAAAATATGTGCTATATTAACTTTTAAATTAGGCTCCAAATTCATAGCTAAATCACTTAATGTAATTTCAAGCTTATAGTCTCTTTTATCTAAATATTTTATTAACTTATAGGCTCTTAATAAATTACATCTTATAAACTCTTGAAACAACTTATGAGATGTGGAACTTAAAAGATGTTTGAAATAAGTTTAATCCTAATGTTTGCGATCTTAGAGATTTTATTGAGTCGGAGAAACTATGGTTAAGAAGGCAGAACCGTAAGAGCCTGTAAATCTGCAGAGTTTGTTCATGCCTGTCTTTTCGAATGGTTCATAGTGTTTGACTCGTCAAAACATCTTACAATATATTTAAAAGCTTATAAATTAATTGAAATGTGTTTGACAAAATAAAATGCTAAATAACTTATATGGTTAAAAAATAAGATGCTAAATAATTTATAAAATTTCAGAGAAAAAAGGAACAACTAGCAACTGCGAAACACGTCTTCAACGCGCAGGCAACGCCACCTTCTAACCCCTCGAGGGTACCCCTGTGGAATGCACATGCAGACATCGAGCTTCTTCTAGGTTTTTAGAAGGGAAAAACGCCACTCTTATTTTAAAAGGAAAAAATACCGGTTACTTTTGCTTGTTTTTTAGAAGGGAAAAATGGCGGTTAAACAAGCCTTGTTAAAGAAAGTCCACCCTGATTAAGAGAAGGTTTAGTTCGTATAAAGCGTGTGCATCAGGACCCCTCACATCCAAGAAGATACTCCTCTCTCTCACATTTCAGCCGATGTGGGATAAATCCTGTCGTCTCAACCCAAAACTTTGTCGGCACCGGCGTCCTCGGCCTGCCCCATACCTTCATGCGCACCGGGCTGGCTCATGTATGTCAAAACCGTAAGTAGCAAAATATCTTTCGTCAATTCAGAATTTCAGTTTTAAATTGGCGAAGAAGTCTGCAGAGTTTTGACACAGATTTTGATAGTTTGGTGGCCGTGAAAAGTAAAAGATAGGTAGTACCTAAAATCGTTGGGTCGATATGGATAATGACTTTAAAGACACATTTTGCTATTCAAATTTGGACTAGAGGTGCATTTTCTAAACAATATCTTATCTTTTCCTTAATAATTAGAATTTTTCGTCGTGTAATGCACGATTTAAAATATTTATTTGTAAGAAAAATCAAAGTCAAATAATTAAGCAACATAAATGAATACCTTATATTTTATTGAATAAACGAATGATCTATTAACTTTTACTCCCTCCATTTCATATTAATTGACGTTTTAGGATGTTCTTCTTTTTTCCAATCGATTGACGTTTTACATATTTTTTACCAATTCTACCAATTTTTTCCCTGGACTCAATCCTAAAATATCTCTACTTTTCAATCTATCACAGATTTTAATTTGGTCAAATCTTTAGCTGAGGGTATATCTGTCAAAATATTCAATCCTTAATTTTTCTCTTTCATCCTAAAACGTCAATTAATATAAAACGGAGGGAGTATTTCGTAACTCATATCCAATGTAAATTGTTCAGCTCCCAATAAATATTTAAATTTAAGCACAATAATTAACCATCATATAATTGTTTATTTTTATCTATTGCAAATAAAAGAAATCGATTAAAAAAATTATTAGTGCCTTTAGAATGTTGGAAAAATAAAAAGATTTGAGAGAGAGAGCTACAAAAATAAAGCAGGTCTCTAAATTCCCTAATTTTTTTCTCCCTAATGTGAGAACATGTAGAGCCGACAAAATTGGCTCGGCTCAATGAGTTGGTTCTACCGGCCCGACATTTTAGATGGGTTAGACCATCTGCGGGACCATTAAGACAACGGGCCCATCCCGATGAGCCAAAGGTCCGTCGGGCCACGGGCCAACTCGAAACTCTGTATATTTAAGGAGAGTGAGTTGAGTTAGGCTCAATAATTGTTGGCCCGATGGACTGGGCTAGGTTGGGCCGATAGACTAAATTGCTACCTCTAAGCACATGGGTTCCTTCCCTATATCTTTTTAGGGTTAATTATAAAAATAAAAATCACAATCCTTTGTCCAATTTTCAATTGTAACATGATTTTTAAAATTTATAAATGCTGGTCACCAACTATAAATTTTTTTTCAATTACAACTTCGACTAATTTTTTTTACATCTATTTGTGTCGTCATCGCCACGGCTAAATGCGCCTTGACTAGACATTCATTTACCCTCAATTAATTTCACAATCCGTCATTTTCATTGTCGTTAATTGAGAGTCGAAGAAGTGACATAATAAATAAATCACCAATTAATGACAATTAAAATGACGGATTGTGAAATTAATCGGGGGTAAATGAAAGTCTTGTTTAGGAGTATTAAAAGGTGGTGATGGCGACATAATCGGATGTCAATTTTTTTAGCCGATATTGTAATTGGAAAAAAAAAAAATTATAGTTCGTGACCAACATTAATAAGTTTTAAAAGTCATGTTGCAATTGAAAATTGGACCAAATGCCGTGATTATTTCGATAATTAACCATTTTTTTATTTGTAAAAAAATCAAATATTATGTGTGAATCTGGAAACTGAAAAATAGTTACTCTCTATTATTTCTGAACCATTGTAATATTGCAAGCAATATATATTAAATATATATATATGTGTGTGTATATGTATGTACGTATATATATATATATATGAGTTTGTTCATAAAACAAAATAAGTTTTAGAAATATAAAAAAAATTAAATAATATGAACAAAATAAAGTTTTAAGAATATATAACTAATATTACGAAAGGATTACTTAATATTGCATATATATATATATATATAACTAATATATATGTATGTATGTATGTAAGTATTTCTTTAATTTTTATTTGGATCTCAGACCGAATCAAATAATTCAACTCATTTTACATAAAAAATCTAACATAAATAATCGACAAACTATTACAATTTTATAGTATAACTTATTTTAAATTATGAAATCTAGATATCAAATTAAAGACCATGAAGATGATAAATTTGCTATATTTTATATTAAAATGGAAAAATAGCTAGAAATTATTTGCTTTTTAGTTTAATTTATTTTAATTAATTAATTTTTAATTTATTTTATTTTTACTATAAATGAATCAATAAAAAGTTATATACCAAATTGTCAACAAAATTTAATTTTGGAACTAAATTGAGAAGATTATACATATCTATAAAAAAATTTACCGTATATATGCAAATCTCTTAATATGTTAGTTATAGTTTAAACATGCTATTTTTAGAAGGTGAAATGGACGGGAAAATTTAATTGGTTTCCTTTTATAAAGAATTCTCTTTTATTATATAGTAAGATAATGGAACTGCTGAAAATAAACTAAATCCCAAAATTCATCAGTTAGACACGTCAAAAAGCTCAACATATTAGCTCTGTTGCAAAACTCCGACTAGCCCCTAATAGGCTTTCAGTAGCTTCCCATACATTTTTTGTTTGAATCCTCCTCATCTAATCCTTTTGAGGTCATGCCTAGTCCTTTAGTTTGCCAACTAATGTCTAGTAATTTATACAATATTGTATAATAGTGCAAAAATGAACGACATACATATTAGCACAAATTAATTAATAGTAGGATCCACTATAGGATTCAATTTGCGATAAATAACTTTAGATTGCATTTGGAATTTTAGATATCAGAATTTGAAACGAACGAATTTAAAATGAGAGGATTTGAAATCCATCAAGATCCCTTGAAACTTAGTTCATAATAAATGTTATGGATCTTAAATTTATGAGAGTTCCAACAAATAACACATTGCAGATTTTAAACTCATTCGAAAATCCTTATATCCAAATATAAATTACATGTCTTACGAGCTCAAGAGCTGATAAAGACCCTAGAAACGTTATAATTAGCTATGAATACAACTATTTGTATGTGTTGAGACCCAGTTAGCCGCTTAGAGGAAACATTGAATTGAACAAGGTCAAGACAATTATAGACCAAATTAAAAATGCTTACTGTTTTCACAAAATATGTTAGAATTTTTTTTTTTTTTTTTTTAGAACCATATGTGAGGCAAGTCTTAGGGTCCTTCTCTGATGCAACCTTGGTATCAATACTGAAATTTTATAGTCTGCACTGTTTACGTTGCAACACAAAAATTGACGAAATAAAATAAACAAACGAACACAAAAAATAAACACGAGGCTGTATCCCTCAGACCCCTTGGAACTTATTATTATTGATACTCCGTATATCGATAGGTTTTACAAAGATACTCGATTCTCTAACACCTAACCTATACTATATCAACAACGTCCGGCGACCCCCTTCGACTTGTTCGACACTAACACGGCAAATTACTGAAGGCCGGACGAGCTCTCCCGAACCCGCCTTGAAGTCTCTTCTCCCGAAGATCCTTCGACACGAACACAATAAAAACCTAATTACTATACTAACACCACGTACCAAGTACTTTAAATATAACAGTCAACTAAACACCTCCTATAATCAAGAAATCAAATAAATAAAAAGCAATCATGACAATTTTATATCTTCTGCCGCCTTGAGAGACCCTTTTAATATTTTCAATGCATTGTCATTTCTCTCCACATCACTCACGAAAACTGCTTTCAGTATGTATATATATTTGCACTAGTGCGTGCATTATGTGTACGTCTTTGATCGCTAGGCCCATCAGAACTAAATCCTGATCTATATACGAGATGACTTCTTCAAACCTTATTCGTTGTTGTTTCTTGATATCCAAGTATTACTTAACATCCAAACATTATCTCTTCATATCTTTTCCGATAATGATCTTAATAAATAATTTTCCTGCATTAAAAAAAATATCTACAATAAGTCAAATAATATAAGAGATTTTGACAAAAATATTGCCAACACAAAATAAAGATATCCTAACAAATAAAACTTTATTTCTAACCATTAGATGAAGCATCTTTCGATCACAACCGTTGATTTTAATTTCACCCATTTACCTGAGATTTTATTTTACTGCAGCAAAATAATGGTCAATTAAATTCCATCCATCTTTTAATTAACTTTCTTTCATTACCTGAAATTCCTCTCTCTTTCTTCCATGCTTTGAAACAGACTCAGGAAAGCTTCCATTTCAAAAGAAAATTCGTCACCATTTCTTCCCTTTCCTCACCCTCCCCTGCTTCAAGTTGTCTCCAGCAGACTCTATGTTTTATCCACATCCAGTTGATGTACAATTCCGGCAGAAACACGAAGCCCCAATTCGATTTCGCTCTGTGAAGAGGTTTGAGGATGATTGCTTGCTTCAGAAGTAGGTGTGTGCCTCCAACCCATCCGAAAAGAAGTAGAAGCATATATCAATCAGACGAAGTTGGATAGCTCAAGTGGCAGAGCATTTACTACCTAGGCCTTTGGTCCTAGGTTCGAGTCATCGTGGGGGGAGGGAGAGTTTTTTCTTTGTTCTTAGATTATGAGAAAAAAAAAATTGCATCTTCCAATCATCGGTGGCGCAAGCTCCTCCTTCGGTTTCCAGCGTCGGTAATGTACTGATTAGATTCTTTTAATTTCGACGATACCTTCATTAAGAAACATTTGTGTGTCTAGTTTTAAAAAAATCAGGTAAATTACACTTTTGATAAATTGTTACTCCCTTGTTTTAGCAACTATCCGCAGACTGTAGTAGATGCCCGATTATTAAGTTGCAATGTTTTGGAACTGCAAATTGAATATTTAGAAGTGGTTGTAAAATATGATCCCTACAGGTTAAAATTCCTTGATCACGTGACTAATTATTGAAATTATTACTTTGTAAGCCTTGTAATTAAAGCAACCCATGGCACTGGACTATATACTTTTTTTACATCCATCCAACAAATTGTTAGGGGAATCAAGTCATAGTATACAACAATTCACTATGACGTTTTGAATTCACAAACAAGCAGAACTAAATGAAGGTGGCTAATTCTTGGTAAGCATAGAGAGCATGAAATAAAACTTCAACAGATTATAGTAGTACAACGGCTGATCGATCATCTAAATCCTTTTATATCTAATGTCGGAACCATGCTTAGCTGTGAGAAACATAAAAGAAACTGGATTAGTTTACAACCAACAATTGAGACCATCTGTTTTCCACCTTTGGAATAATACACCAGCAATGTGAGAAACGCAATAAATTTCGTGTCGGAACAAAACTACCAAAATATTGTTTAGCAGTTACATTTTAATACATCTTTAATCAAAAGACTAACACTGTTCCCATCTAACGATCAACTATCAGCGTCAAAATCCTCTAGAGTGAACGTACAAGAATCGACATAATTAGCTACAATTTACATATGTCGGTTGTATACTCAGAGATTTAGTATTTAGCTTGGTAATGCCTAAAAGCTTGCAAATCAATCTTGGAAATGTCATGTAGTAAGTCTCTATGTCGGTCAATTTAATGGCCGCAACATCCTACCCATATCGGAACGAGCCTCTGAACATGTACATCTTTTTAGGTGTGACACGTGCAACTACACCTACAAACATTAACAATTTAATAGTTCTTTACCAAAACTCATTTTTTCCCGAAAAAATTCCACATATAAGAGTATATTATAAATCATAAAACAGTTACCGCGACTCTTAAAAATAGTCTTCTCCCACACGGAAGCGGTACGGTAACTAATAGCATCCGCATAATACATGATCCCGACCGTCTCAAGTTCAAACCTATCCTATTAATACACTTGTAGGGCGGGTTAGTGTTAATGGACCAATTAAGGGCACTAACAATGGATCTTAAAAAAGAAAAAAAGGGAACCGATTGACAAATTAAAAGTCAAGAAATCAATAAATCCAATTTCAAGACCAACTATACACTATTGTGAATTTCTACATAAAACTCTCAAAGAAAAGTACCAGGTGAGATGCAACTCCAGGAGCAGCTTCAAAAATAAAAATTCGATTTCCTGTATTGAATAAGTGAAGTAGAGGTGGGAAGCTGCTTGTCAGTCCACAAAGTAAAGCTTATCCACAGTCATTGTTGAAATCGTTTCACTAATTTTTATTAGTCATCCGATTCCCCTTAAGCGTACCATACTAAATGCATTGCGTTGCATGGAGGATGGAAGGATTAAAGTATGAGGCTTAAAAAATTATTTATTCAGTCCCATAAATATTTTAAACAGACATGACAATTCGACGTCTATCTGATAAATACCCGAGGACTTGTTTCCCAGGAACACCAATTTTTTTCTCTTTTTTTAAAATGATTGACAAATAGTGAACGTATATTCATTTTTTTTTTAAACAAAAAAACCTATTTTTTCTAAGCATATTCTATTGCAGCATGATCCATTTTATGCTTTCACGTACGAGCGAAAAAAATAGTTCACAAGCATGAGCCCTCAAGTTATTAAACATCCTATCGCAATGCCTGTGAATTGCCAGTGCAACAAATTCAAATCCTATCAAAACAAGTCATTACTATAAAGGGTTTATCAGCGGAATCATCCCACCCTTGACGTACACGAATTTGAAACATATGGTTAACAAAAAATAATATAAACGAATGCAGACGTCTTTTAAAAAAAAAACACCCTGGATTACATGTTATCTAGACATTACTTTGAACAATACCAATCGATCCAACAAAACAACAATTTCATTGATCGTAGCCGCCGCAAAACACAAGCACCAATGATCATAGCCGGCCACGAAATAAGAGCAAAAGAAAATTTAAAAAGCTGATTCTTCCAAAGCAACCAAACGGGTCTAGAAATTCAGAATTTAAACAGAACGTTAAACCAACATATGACAAACGTCAAATTACGCTAGATCTTAAGTCCAACAATCCATCGCCAGAACACTTGAGGTACGAATGGTCTCCACAAAATACTAATTAGATGGCATCCTCCATGCTTTCACCAACCTGTAGTTTCCTTTTGCAGCTCGGGGGGCCCCCGAGTTCCACAGTTTATGATCAGTGGCATGTCTCTTTCCATTCGCCTTTCCACGATCATCACTATCTAGCAACATCTTACGCCTCCCGTGGAGTCTTTTGAACCACTTAATTGCATCACTCTTAACATTCTTCCTTAGCATATTACTTTCATGTTTATTAACCAAAGGATATTACGAATCCTTATTTGCTGACTCAAAACATTAATCAGATGACACAACAAAACAAAGAATATATAATAGCATTGTCTGATCTACTTCACGGGGTTACTTGACCGAAATAAGTTTGCATTAAGATTATGGATTACATGGTTCCTCGATTTCATCTTTGGAATTCTGATCTACCGAAAACAACATAGTAGCCCCGCTTCTCGCAGAACGAAGATGCTCGATTACAAACAACCCGCAATCGTTCCTGAAGACAGAAACATACAAGCGAAAGTTGACATCCGTGGCTAGCTTAGACTAACAGTAGGCATGGATTTACTAAAACTGTTTATGAGATAAACATTTGTTTTTTTTTTAGTACAAAAATCCACTAACCACTTCTTTTGCTTAGGCCCACCAACGTTTGGCACAATGGTGTAAGGCCCAAAAGGAACAAGGGCCATGTTCTGAACCTAACACTCATACATTTCGTCCATCCCCTCCAGATGCAAACGGCGATTGGCGCCGGAAATTCAATCAAACACTTATTTTTCAAACATAGCCTAACCACTAGCGAAGCTACATTGCATACTACGAAAGGATGTGGTTGCATAATAATTCACTTACTAAAGCTTTTATCGAAGTTTCTGATTTGTGATCAACAAATGAGACGCTCGAATCCGAATCAAGCAAAGTCACCCGATTATCAATAGTGTCTAACACCAGCATCTTGAAGTGATGTAGCAAGTCCATGTACAATGGGATATAGATCCAAACAACAGTAAGATAAATATATCCATTAAAAAAATATAAGCCTTAACGTTCGACTGTAACAACAAAAAATAAGTAAGGGACATTATAACGACATCCAAAAAGTTGGACAAAACAAACAATATTGTTCGAGTGCTAGAATCTCACCGCTTTGCATCCATCGAGATTATCCTTCACAAAGCCTTTACGAAACTTCAACCTGTTGCATTCAGCGGTAAACCGCTCCTTAGTCGATAATGCCTCCTTTTAAAAACAAAAGAAAAAAAGGAACAAATAACCGACAAGAAATTAGTACTCAAGGGTTTTTTCTGTATATTTAGACAGGGAAAATAGAAAGAAAAATTCAATTGAGACACTAATGTTGTTTTCCTTAAAAACACCTTACGCACCATATCGATGACGGGGGAAAATCATATGTCCAGCCCATCGTTGACGCTGGCTCTCTCCTGATGATTTAATGCTTCGGAGACCATGTCAATTATCTGTTTTCAGTAGATCAACAGTCACATTAAGAAACCAAGCATTAGCAGCAAAGTTCTAGTAAAAAAGATCGTTAATTCTAATCAACTTTTTCGGCAGCTACGTAAATCAAATACCATAGTGCTCATCTAGTTCTTTGGTAAGAATTTTCTCATCTCTCTTCTAGTCAAATGCCTACCGATACTCGCTGTGATTATCTCGCTACCACCATAAGAAAAAAAACCAAAAAAAAAGAAAAAAAGATCAACCCACAAATTAAAAAATCCGACATTCTGTAAAACGAATAATTTGAAAAGAATGGAAATCAAAATTATCAGTTCTTACTCCTGATCTAGTTCCTCGTTCACCGCAAACATCACTTGCACCAATCTATCGGTATCACCTGAAATGCGTGCTTTGTCAAACTGATAGCTTGGGAGACTAACAACCTGTCTTGGCGTTGAATGCCACGCCTCCACCTCGTCATGATTATCGTCCACTCCAACATAATCTACGTTCCCTGCTACAGCAGCCGACGCGTAAATAAAATATTATGGCAGTAACAGGGGTTACGGGACAGTAATAAATGAATATGTGAAGAAAGCGAAAAAATAATTGCCTTACCATAGGGGATTAAAAAAAAAAAAGGGAAACACTAACTGGGTCATTATCTTACGCCCATTTTCCTGCGCAGACTGCTCTTTTAGGGATTTTAGGACTATTAGTGTAGCTGATTCTGGACTATTTCGACTCATGGCTTGTGTGACTTGGGTACCCAACAAATCGGCAAAGGAATCATTCAATTCAAGGCATTTCTTTGTTTCATCTACATTTAATTTAGCGTTGGGATCCACCATGCTGGCCACCGGATTCCCGCTATAGTCCACCTGAAAGTCACTAATCTCCGGGATTGCTTCCACGGGGCGGCACACGTTGTCGGGTTGTTCGACATCAAGCACATGACCTAATTTAACGTTTCCATATAGAGAGCTCTTCAACTCTTTAACCATCGAATGGAGGTCACATAGGGTTCTTTCCAATCGAAACCTCTCTTCATTGTCTAGCTGCATACGATTTAACTGGCCGCCAAGGGTTAATAGTGACATCTCCATGGATTCCACCGCTCCCCTAACCTTAGACATTTCTTGTGCGCCATCCGTCATGCACCTTAACATTTCCCCATTATGTTCGACCAACTTATGATTAAATGACTGAATGACGGACAGATTGTCTGAGAGTACAACTCGTACATTTATCAACTCGAGCAACACTAACGCGTCTCGCTCACCAACGTTACATGGGTGTAGATCATAATCACTGTTGTCGGGGACACTGTCCGCAGTGTCATCGGCAACAATACATGCCTGTTCCAAAAAATTATTACAAAGCGGGCAGATTTATTTTTCAGATAAAATGGCCACTCAAATTAAGATTTCGTTAATAGTAAATTTTTACTAAATCACATCACTCTTTTTTAATGGCTGATTAGGTGCGTTGTAGGTTTTCATTTCATCCTCCAACTAAACATCCGCTAACCCGAAAGCGTCTAACTATGCAATTGACAAACAGTTCCCCACCGGCAGCTCAGAATAACATGGATATATGCATCATTGATAATTACATCTAACTTGATCAAACTCCACTATTACCCAACAGGCGTGCCACTTATGCATGGTGTACCAAAACATAATCTCCAAAAAAAAAAACAACCACAGAATAATAATTCTAAACAATTATGGAGGGAAAGTAATAGGCGTCAATACGAAATAAAGATATGACAGAGTTATGTGGGGAATCAAATAAATTGTTTTAGGGTAGGAAATAATACACCAACCTTTCCTTTAATGACTGCCTTGCACCAAGGGTTCGTATTGATCTTTAAGATGATATTCTCTTACGTTTGCTTATCTGTCAAACCAATACAATTCAACCTTTCAGCGGTTATACGACCATGCTAAAAACGTTCCTTAGGCAGAACACCTGCGTTTGAGAACATAAGTGTATTAATGCGCAGCGATTTACAGCTAGTTAACTACAACAATAGTCATTGGAAAAGGTTTGGAAAACCTGGAGGAAAATTGAACAGTCGGGCAACACCGGATGGGAGGTTGGTTCAGAAACCTTAAACCTCCTAATGCTTTCATTCATACAATTAAGGAAGAACAAAGTCTAATTCTTCCTTGCAATCGCGGAGACATCCATCAACGGAAACATTATAGAAACTTTCATATCGTACGTCGTCGTCGTACTCAAAAGAGTTGCCATGGCAAAGAGAATAATCGCCTAACAAAATCTCGCCCGCATCTCTTGTCTTCAAAAAATCATGCTCCAACTTTTTTCAACCTAATTACATAGCGTCCCTCCGAGTTCACAACCCCATATCTTACTCTTACATCAGAGAGTATACTATAGTTCCCATTCGAATCTACTTCCTCGCCACCGTCGGGGACTCCCATCATAGTCGAGAAGTCGTCCAGGGTAATGTAGTGGCACACACCATCAAAGAAAAAAAGACCAGATTCGGGGTCATAAGAGTCTACTAGCTTCACAAATAATTCCTTATACTGAGAAGTGCCCACTAGCTCTAACAATCCCTAGAAATTGGCATACTGAACGACCTGACGCCTACTAGCCTTTAGGCTCCTAATAAGCTTCTGGAATTTGTTTAACGATAACCTCTAACTTACAATGTTTGGCCTATCGACGACACCCATATCAAAATTAGCATTCGCCAGAGGCTGTACGGGTCTAGCAGGAGCTGTCATAGGACAGAGAACCAACTCAAAGACAAAATCTATTTTAAAAGGCAGCGCCGAGGTTTGTGGCACGTCGTGTCCCACATTCCCGATGAAATCAAACATAGCATCAGTCTTTAAATGAACATTGGCGTTAACATTGTTCCAAAAATCCTACAAATGTACCTCATTTTTATTAGGAAAGACATAAGTCAACATGTAAATACAACGCCCAACGAAAATAATAATAAAAGGATCAAATAACTACAACACCGGCAGAAAATCTACACAACAAAAGTAACAACAAAGATATGGACTGAGAGATGTAACACATCTAATACTAACGTAGTACTTAAATTAGACTAGAATTTCAAGAATACTTACGACAATAAAAAAAAAGTCAATTATATTTCTACATTAGCCGACTTTATTAGTAAGCTATACAATATATATTACTGATTGAGCCCGGAATTGACAGTACTTAAATTACTATGACATCGAACACTACTTTCGTATTTCCTATCAAACAGGAGGGGGGGAGGAGGGGAGGGGGAGAGGGTGGGGTGGGGGGGTGCAGGAAAAGAAGAAAACTATTAGAGCCAGGGGTTGGTCATACGAAACCCCCAACATAAAACATACCACTATCAAAGTTATTACTAATGTTTTAGAAAAATCATTTCATATTTTATATTACTTTGCCGTCCTACACCATCCACTATTCTTTCTATCAGTAAGCGGTTGAAATCTTAGCGCCAATTTCAACCTAGTAACATATGTGTATTGGGGGTGCATGTTCATCACCAATGACATAACATTATAACATATGGGCAGAACTCCAAACCTAAACTTGATAAACAATCTAATCACAAAAATTAACTGGACGTAGTAGTTAAAGGCATCAACATATGATTAATTTCAATGGACAGATTACAAAACTCATGCACACCAAAAACGTAGAGAACCAAGACAAACAGAGGGGTAGCTGCCACTGATGAACAAAGCAGCGGTGTTATTGTAGAAATATGTTTAGGTAGCACTGGAGATCAACATTCCTACAATTATGTTGTACGATTTCTGCAATGTAAGTCCAAAAGTACCGGAAACGACAACAACCAAGATTTGGATGAATAGAATAAAGCTATAACCATCACAACATTTTAATAGATACTAATGAGGTAAGTAATGAAATTCCACCGGTTGTATTTACAACAGAGAGCGACATTGGCTAAAAGTGTAGATTGATTTGCATTCCCCTTCTTACCTCTTCCTAACCTTAATTCAATCAATATTATCAGCATTGTCAAATGTAATTTCATGTGTATTTGTGAAAAAAAACTAACAGAACAGAACTATGTGCTAATTTATAATAAAGAACAATGATTGTGTTTTATGGTTGGTGGAATCGCATATTAGACGAGCAAGCCCCGTTTGTCAACATTCTTTAGTCTAGACAACAATTAACATTAGAAACCGGATTAAATCTATTCGGCCCCTTTTCAAAGGATCAACTAGTAACAAAAATTAAAAAAAGAATGCTCGAAAGATGTCTCGGGTCTGGTTTCCTTACAAAATGATTTAATGGTCATTGTGTAGAAACTAAATGCATCAATTACAAGAACCGCATAACTACAACATTCTAGGAACTAAGAACCAAAACCCGTTGAAATTTAGCTTTAAAATTAGTCTACAACAACCAAATATACCTGGAATGATATCATGCTAAAAAGAACAACTAATAACAAAGCTTACATAAATTAAATATTCGAACAAATGAATTAAAATCTATTGTTGTAAGGAAAAACATAACACTAACAGAACAATATTGATTAAGCATAACTAACCATTGACTCAATTCCTGTGGCTGAGAGAGTGCATTCATGGGCAACAGGTAATCTTCCGTGATATGATGCTCCTCCCCGGATTCAGTAAGAGCCCGAAAGAATGACATGTTACTGCTTTGACCCTCGAATCGCGACTGTTGTTGATTCACTATTCTTGCTCTTTCATAAACCAACAATACAATACTTTGCTTTGGATAAATGAGTATTCTACGTCCCATATATATAGGACTCCACAATCTTAAACGCAAATTTCTATTGCCTCTTAGAAATACTAACAAATCAAATGTACTCATGACCCTATGTTCCCCCCATAGGACCTTCGTATATACTCCATATCCTCTTTATCGGAATTCTAACAGGCTCAAATTGAGGGACTGACTGTGTCCACTAGCAGTATCTCACAAGGCACCTCAATGATGGTGAAGACATGAAGATCTTTTCTGACTGTGGCGTGGAGGAGCTGTTTGGGAAACTAGAACATCGTCCGTCTTTTGCTCAAGCCCTAGTCTCGATTTTAAATTTATTTTCATTTATTTTTTCTGCACGAAATTGGGAGAACTACAAATAGGCGAAGACCCTCCCGTGATCCGTAGAATAGATAATGAAGGTATGTAAGAATTTCGAATCCAATTAGGCAAACCATCGTTTAACCTATGTATTTTTTGGATTTTTTAGGGGTAAGATGCGCAACAAACCTAAAGACTTCTTAATTAGAAACGTAATGGATACATACTAGACGAATAACAAATAAAGTAGAAATGATCAGTGGGTCGAAATTTAATTTTAACCGGATCACAAGCTCCGGAACGACCCGGCAACTGGGCCTGTAAGAACATACATATGTCTAACCCAATTATTCAATAGAATATTTAATTCATTAAATATTGTGTGGTATATTTCTAGAACACAACAAATTGAAATATATGATGTTATTAGTTAATTCCATAAATTGTCCACCACATAATGGAAGTAGTACTACCGCTGAAATTTAAAAATGGAACTTGTTTAGGTATTGTTATACTGTACTATTTGGATTTGGCGGGGGTTTTGTCGATAATGTGAATAGGTCATTATACACCGATCTCCAAGTAAGATTAATTAGATATGCTTTTGGTTCTTATTTTAGGTTTAGGAAAGTTCTACTGACATAACTTAACAAATCTGTTTCACGCGGCGCAAACTAAAATTCGGAGCCATATGTTGTAGATAAAAAAGGGAAAAAAGTTAGGAAAAAAAACAAAACAAAAAAGCCTCATCTTAATACGGATCTAACTACAGGTCCACTATGTGGACATAAGAAACATTAGGGGCATTTTAATTTTGTCGCTGGTAGTTGTATTCCAACTTATTCAGTTCGTCGATGTGATAGTAAGTACGTTTCATTCAGTACCTATCAAAATTCATTATGAAAGCTGGAAGAGCTTAGTCTACGTTCGAGACATATTCGATAAGCAGCCGTTCGAACAGACTTTTTGTAGAACGATGTCTCTTTAGGTTTTGTATTATCGTAGTAACTGACACCGAATATGCGCTAAAGGGGATGTGTCTGTTGGGGTATCTACACATTGAAGTGACTATACAACAAATGGTATTAGCACGGCAAACACATATTCTTCGCATTTGTTACAAGCCCGTTTAAAGAAATCCCTACCAATATATCTATATATATGTATAAAAGTCATATGGAGGCATTTATGTCTTTGTAATTTTTCCGCTTAAATTTTTTACAATAATTTGGTAAGTTCATGTTAGTTTTAGTAAGTTCATAATCTTCTTTCAATTTTTTAAAATGCAAATAACTTTTTTATTTCTAATCTATTTTTTATGCATAATATATCAAATTATTCATCTTTTCACGGTGTTTAGTTTGACATACATATCACATATATTATAATGGTATATTTGATTTGAAAAATAATTTTTTTATTGGTTATTATTTGCCTTTTAAAAGACGGTGAAACAACTGAACTGTTGGCTGGTTTCAAGTTAGTGCAAGCAGAATTTTTGTTGGGTGATGTGGGTATGGAGGGTTATAGAGATCAGTAGAGTGAGTGGCATACTTGTCCACCATCCTTTGCAAGGTAGGAGAGGGGTAAGATTCGGCATTTTAGAGTATATAATAGTCAGGGATGTACTATTTGGGTGAGGGGTTGGTGTGATTTTATGTGAGCTAAGGGACGTGTTGAAGACTGGGTGATGAGGTTCAGGGATACTGTTATGGATTTCAACACTATATGGTTTTGGGAAGGTAGGTTTGGGATTATAGTAGTTGTACGCAATAGTATAGTATCGGCGACGGGGTATGGCGAATGAAGTCTCCTTACTCGGGGACGAGATTTGCAGATTTAATAAATTATGAAATATTGGAGCATCAACTTGCTTTGGAGACTGACTATCATCTTTTGTTGTAGGTGATAGAGCTTTTTGTTCTCACAACCTACAATTAGCTCATCCGAGTCAATAACATATTTGCCCTTGCTGGGTCCTTCGATTGACCGAAGTAGTTCAGTCTCTTTATGGTGGTCTGTCAACCGTGGTGCAAATAAATTCTCAGCAACATATTTATTCTGCTCATTCATGATTTCCCCTGCCGGTCGCATTCTTTGGAGAGTCGAAGCTTTCAACCAAGAGTAGTATGCAGTATCCATAGAGCCCCCATCTCCTTATCAAAAAAATTGACAACTCCTCATATGATATCTGATCATCCAACACAAAATAGTAAATTGGTAGAACTCATATTTTAAGGGGGATCCATAACAAGTCACCACCAACTCTAACATTGATACCACGAAGGAGTGGTTTATCAACTTTTATTCGAACCTTGAACCTTAGAAATTTTCAAATGTCCCTTCTGTAATATCATCCAATCTCTCTAGACATCCTACTCTTGAAGCAATACGTGCCATTGAAATTTTGTTCATACAAGTCACTGGGATGTCATATGCTCTCACAAAAAATGTTGATTCGTCCACACGCATCGTAGAGGCTGCTCGTTACATGCCATGGCTTTAACGATAAAAAGTGCCCCTTCAAAAGTGCCAAAGTTGATTGGAAAGAACCCAATCTCTCGAGTCTTGGTCTTCGAACTTAACAATATCAGACTCATCCCCTATTCTCTCGCAAGGAAACACTTGCTACTCTTCTGTTTCCATGCATTGCGCATGACTTCGATAATATAGAATAGTACCCCTTTCGGCTTTTCAGAGCAAAGTCGTCCCACCGGATATGCAGGCCCGCACGGGCCCCGTCATCACATCAAGATCAACCACATCTGCATCATCATGCCTTCCGTCGGCCATGACCGTTTACCTCTAGATCAGTTGTAACCGTAAGCGAAACAACCTTAAAAACAGAGAATCAATGAAAACTAAGACCAGATTAGTGAAAATAAATGCAACCCTAAATAGCCTAACAAAGTTAATCCAACAATAAAACAAAAACCCTAGTACTAAAGTACGAAATCTAACTCATACTCGCACGAGTATTAGGGAGATGATGGTTAGTAGGAACGAAAAAAAAAAAAGCAAAAATATTAGATTAATAGGATAGTTCTAGGAATTTAAGAAAGAAACTACGTGCACGACGGACATAAACGACTCAAAAACCCTAACAAACTCTAGTGGGAACAAAACTTCTCACTAGAGAAGAACTTGTTTGTATATTATCGTAATATTATACGATAGACCCTTTTTATATATCATATTTTTTAAATTAACTTCTAGTTTAATATTTTATCTGTCAAATTATATTTCAATTTTGAAACATAAAATAGTGATAGTATAAAAAATACAAAACACAAAATAAGTATGGGATGACAGGTAAACCCAAGAGGTTGACGAAAGAAGCGGGCCGGGGCGGTTTCGAGTTTAGCAAAACCCCCCATACTCGCCCTATTACCACATCCTTAGTTTACTTGAAGGGTGATTCTGGGGAAAATTATCTTTTTCCCATGATCAGTTAAGATAAAACTCAAATATCTGAAAAAGAAAACAAAAAATAAAGATATGTAGAGTCATGGGTGTAGGATGTATCTTTGATATAAATTCACGTGAAATCAACGATATCGTAGACTGGTGTATTGCACCGAAAAGAGGAAAAGTTAGGTTTTAAGGTGTGGAAGTGAAGAAGTGAAGTCATCATATTTGTAAGTAGTTGGCATCTGAATTGGGTAGTTGGTAATCACAATGTTTGGTTAAAGCTTTTACGCTTTATTCTGTCGTTACAAATGGTAAAACAGATGGAACCAATGCTCAGCCTCCTGTGTAATGTTCGCTCTAATTTGGATCAATCAATAATGCACCAATGTGAGACTAGTATGAATATTAAGAGTGGTAATTTGGGTGTCCTGGTCCTGTTCAGTTCAATCTGTCGGATTAATGTTATACTCCCTTCGTTCTGACCTAACTTGCCTACTTTGACGGCACAGAGGTTAAGAAAAAACAGATTTTGTGGAATCTTTGACTTTTTTAAAGGTGGAGATGAGGGTGGAAATTTTGAGGGTGGAGATTGTGAGAAAAATTTGTCATTTACAGGTTGAAAAGTTAAGTTGAGACAAACTGAAAATGAAAGTGGCCAAGTTAGAGCGGGACGGAGGTGACATATTGGATTAAAAATTAGTGAGTAAAGTTCAACTTATTTTCTTAAAATATATTATGATTTTCGGGCGTGATTCGTTGAGTTTTTTATCCTTCGAGTCAGGCTCGTTGAACTCATTAATACTTTGGATCAAGATTTCTATAACATAATCTGTCTAAAATATCGGATGAGTCGAGCTGATCCGTCGTGCCAGACCTATTTTGCCACGCCTAGACGCTTTCTTCTTGGATGTATATTCTCCGCATACTGCAACTTCCTTTCGCAACTATGAAATAAAGTACAAGATTGATATCATATTGAACGAAATATGTGATGATATACTAATTGGGCGTGTTTGCTTAAGGTTTGGCTCAATAGATTTAAGAGATTAAATTCTAACAAAACATATTTATTAACTTTCATAGTCAGGTTTGGCTAACGCTCTCCAACCTTAAGCAGACACACTCTAAAACAAACCCTAATTTAAATTTATAACAAAAATATGACGAAAAATAATAAGCTTTTATCAGCATCTTCCCTTGTTTACCATGTATCTCCATCCGGTAACATAAGACTTAGAATAATTTTCATACATATTAAGAAACGCTAATAATAGAATTAAATATTAAATTTTAGCTTATTATTTCTTTTATACTCTTATATTTCATTTAGTGTTTAAATGTATTTGATTGATATGAAGAATATCAAGATACATTAATTAGAAATAAATATGAAAATAAATAATTAATGATGTACTTAATATAATAATTTATATATTTTTATGGGATGGACTGAAGTAGCGATCAAACATATTTTTATGAGACGGAAGGATATTAATTTATTGAAGCGATCAAACATATTTTTTTTTGCGTGTGGGGGTGTTCTTTTACAATGAAATAAGGCTTCGCAAAACTAATCTGTTTACACCAGAATGTTTGACTTAATGATTTTAAGTTTAGCTAATTAAAGTAGTTGCCTTTTTTTCAATTTTTTGTTTCCAATTATACATATTTACGTCGCGTTGATAATGAAAAACAAAACAATTTTCTATTTCACTGTTAGAATTCAAATTAATTAAATGCCTGAACATGCCAATGTAATCATATACTACCTCCGTTCTTTTAGTTGTCATTTTAACTTATTTGTTTTGTTTATAAATAGTTGTCATTCTAATTTTTTACCACTTATTTAACAATACTAATCTTATAGTGATGGAAAGTGTTAACAATATATAAAATGATTAAAAAAATCAAGGGATTTAAGGAAATTAGTCGAAGGTTAATTTGTCAACTTCTTAAATTCCTTAATTTTCTTATCCAAAGTTATAATGACAACTAAAAAAATGGAGGTAGTACTTTTTCACTTTTGAATTTCACCATCTATCGTTTTAATTGGTCATTAATTAGTTAGAATTTGAAATCTTTGCCACATAAATTGCATTTTACAGCGTACATAAATGCATTGGACTTGTATTTTTATTTCTCTATTTGTAGGTCTCATAATTAATATTGGTATGTAAGTTATGTGTTGCGTGCAAGTGATTATTCTATGATAATTTAAATTTCAGCTAAAAAAAATCAACCTTAAGCAATTAAAAATGTAAAGAATAAAAAAAACTAAAAAGATAATGACTGATTCTAGGACAACCCATAAATTAAAGGACAAGTTTTGTATTTTGTGCATTTTTGTCATATTTAGACTTTCAACTAATTTAAGATTTTTTAGTACAACTAATTTGAGAATTAAATGTATATTGTCAAATATTTCGGTTACAGGAAAACCTCATTTTAATGCAATTCGAATGCTCGGTAAATCTTCCATCTTCTATTACATTCAACTAGTACTATTCCCGTGCGATGCACGGAAGTTTATTTAAAAGTAATAATTTTAATAAAACTAAATATGATATAGTCTAATATTTAAATATGTGTTCGTTTTACCTAAACATATATAAAATTATAAATAATGTGAATATAAGTTTCTCGCATCTTATACATGAATTTAATATAACTCACTTTATATATAGGTATATTATATATGTATATATATAAAAATTAATATTAAGATAAATATCTTTTTCAAATGTTCATTTCTTATCTTTGAAATCCAAACGCACATTTCATGTGTCTGTTTCATTCTTCACCTATATGAATTGTAGCTTAATTAATTCTGAATGTTAAAACAAACATAAATATTTAACTATCAACTCATATTACTAAATAAAATAAACTGAATAAGGTTATAAGAAGATTATTTTTCTTTCATTTTTTCCATTCTACTTTAAATATTTAAATTTATCTAAATAAAGTTTTAAATTCTAATTATAACTATTTACTTTTGAAAAATCTTAGTTGTAAGTTTTAATATCTTACTTGGTATTTAGATATACAAAGAATAACAAAATAAAAAAAAAATAACAAAATAAGATTCAAAAGTTATTCAATAGTTGGAATAACAAAATAAAATATCTTTTATTTTTTCAATAGTTCGAATGACAAAATAAAACATATGAATCCTTAATATTTCTTAATACTTTCATATATATGTTGAAAAGTTTCAATTAAATTATACGTTTTTATTGTAAATAGTAGATTCATCTAAAGATACACATTGGTTACTGTAAAAATATTGCTTAGGTCGCAAAATGTGAAAAAAAAAAAAGGACATAATTGAGATTGGTTAATGTGACCAACTATTGTTTAGGTTGCAAAGTCTAAAAAGTATATATAGTTTAAGTTGGTTAATTTTACTTATTTAAAAGAAGTTTAGTTGGAACTTGTATAATAACATAGTTTAGGTTGCAAAGTGTAATTATTTATAGAAAAGTAACGTTGATATATGCAAAATATAAAAAAGTAATATTTTTTTTAAGATTAATTACCATATATAAAGTTATATATATGAGAGAAAGTCATAGTTTTGTGATTTATCAACAAAAATAATTATTATAACAAATAAACATTAGCAAATTTAATAATTTAATAAGATGATTATAAATCAAATATTAACCATCGCTTTTAATTCGATAAAGTATGTGTTCAACTGTATATACAATGATTTTTCTCTCAATGTAATAAATGAAGAAAACTTGAGACAATAAATTCAAATAAATCAAACTGATTAGTTGTCGTTTTAATGAAATAATCAAGTACTATAATTTGTAAAAGAGAATTATTTGAATGATTTTTAGTTTTGTTCCGAATCAATGCTATATTTGTTTTGCAACATACAATAAATACTGAAATCTTATTCAAATAATCAACGAACAAATAATATAATATTTTAAATAGAATATTTTATAATTATATATATATATATATATATATATCATATGGATGTCAAATCGAATATCGTCAAAAGATGATTAATTTGATATAGTACACATAATAAATATATTAGAAATAAAAAAAAGATATTTGCCACTTTAGAAAGTAAAATTAATTTTGATTTTTACTAAATGTGACAATAACTTATCAATCACAGTCTGAAATTTTAGGCTGGAAAGTGTTATTTACAGAAGTGTCCCTACCGTGACTTATATGTATAAATATATATAAATTTTTTTAATTTATAAAATAATTTTTAAATTCTAACTATAAATAATTTAAAATATCCATGAAATATATAATAAACGGAACAATGATATTTTATTTGGGTAGTTCATATGTAATGTAAAGTTTAATATTGTTTTTCTTTATGTCCCTACTTTTATTTTATATTTTTTTAATTTATCTAAATAAACTTTCAGTTCTAATTATAAAGTTAGATTTTCATTTGCAGCTTTTGAGATTTCATTTGGTGATTTCAAATATACTTAAATAATTTTATTTAATAAATTTTTATTTTAACAAAATAAAATTCAAAAGGTATTTAATAATTCAAATAACAAATTAAAGTCTACGAGCTCTTCAAAATATTTGGATATTTCGGTATTTTATATGGTATTGTAAATTATTTATATAAATGTTATATTTTTCTTACAAATAATTTTATTTATTTGAAGATAAAAATTGATTAATGCGGAAAAAGCTATTTAGATTTAAGAGTAAAAAGACAGTTGATGTTGGTTAGTGCGACAAAGTATTATTTAGCTTACAAAGTTTAGAAATATATAATTGAATATTATTAAAAGTAAAAAAATTAAAAAGATTGCAAAAATTAAGAAATGTCATAATTTAGGCTGCAAAGAATAAATTTAATTAAAAGAGTAATTTTAACAAAATACACACTATTAAAAATATAAATAGGTAATTAAAAAGAATTATAAAAAAATACTCATGATTTTTTTAAAGAAATTATTTTACTAATTTTAGTTGCAACTAAAACCAAAATATTATAGTTCAAGTTACAATGACCATCAATTATAGCGCAAAAATTAACCAACAAACAATCCGTTTATTCAAATCAAATATCTCATTATAATGTATGTGATATGGATGTCAAATCGAAGCTCGTGAAAAGATGAATAATTTGGTATATTATGCATAAAAATCGGATTTAAGATGAAAAAATAATTTCTATTTAAAAATAAATAAAAAAAAGTTATGAACATACCAAAAATAGGAAAAGTTACTAATTATAGTCTAAATTTTTGGAGGGAAAACTAAAATGACATTAATGCCCTCCATTTTACTTTTATATATACTAGTAATTTTCCCGTGCGATGCACGTAAGTTTAGTTAAGAAGTAATGATTTTAATAAAACTAAATATGATATAATCTAATATTTAAATATGTGATCGTTTTATCATAATAAAATATTTTTTTTTTTAAATTATAGGTAATGTAAATATAAGTTTTCCGGACGTCATATATGAATTTAATATAACTTACTTTATATATATAGAGAGAGATTAACATTAAGATAAATATTCAATATAAAAAAAAGCTATCTATTTAAAAATGATCATTTCTTATCTTTGAAATCCACACACACATTTAGTGTGTCTGCATCATTCTTCACCTATGTGCATAATATCTTAATTAATTATGAATGTTAAAACAAACATAAATATCTAACTATCAACTCATATTATTAAATAAAATAAACTGGATAATATTATAAGAAATTTATTTTTCTTTAATTCAATCTGTTTTACTTTAAATATTTAAAGTTATCTAGATAATATTTTAAATTCTAACTATAACTATAAAAAAAAAAAAAAAAAAAAAAAAAAAAAAAAAAAATTCTAACTATAACTATCACCTTTTAAAAAATCTTATTTGCAAGTTTTAGTACTTGGTATTTTCGATATACAAAGAATAGCAAATTAACAAAATAAAATTCAAAAGTTATTCAATAGTTTGAATAACAAAATAATTCAATAGTTGGAACAACACATAAAACATATGAGTGCTCCAATATTTCTTAATAATTTCATATATATGTCCAAAAGTTTCAATTAAATTATAAATTTATATTGTCAATAGTAGATACATTGAAGATATACATTGGTAAAAAAAAAAAAAAAAATCTTAGGTTGCAAAATGTGAAAAAAGAAAAGAAAAGAAGACATAATTGAGATTGGTTAATGTGACTCAGTATTATTTAGGTTGCAAAGTCTAAAAAACATATAGTTCTAGTTGGTTAATTTTGCTTATTTAAAAGAAGTTTAGTTGCAACTTGTATAATATCATAGTATAGGTTTCAAATTGCAATTATTTATAGAAAAATAACATTAATATATCTAAAATATAAAAAATTAATAAAAAAAATTCTAAGATTAATTATCATATATAAAGTTATATATATGAGCGAAAATCATAGTTTTTTGTAATTTATCAACATAAATAATTATTATATCAAATAAGCATTAGCAAATTCAATAATTTAATAAGCTGATTATAAATCAAATATTAACTTGAGACAATTCATGTCAGATAAAAAAAAACTGATTAGCTGTGGCTTTAATGAAATAATCAAGTAAAATGATTTGTAAAAGAGAATTATTTGAATGAATTTTAATTTTATTCTAAACCAATACTATATTTTTTGTACAACCCACATTAAACACTGAAATCTTACGTATCAACGAACAAAAAATATAATATTTTAAATTGAATATCTTATTATTATATATATCATATGGATGTCAAATCAAACATCGTCAAAAGATGATTAATTTGATATATATAGTATACATAATAAATAGATTAGAAATGGAGAAAAAAAAAGATATTTGCAACTTTAGAAAGTAAATAAATTTTAATTCGTACCAAATGTGACAACAACTTACCAATCACAGTCTAAAATTTTAGGCTGGAAAGTGTCACCTACTGTGGCTTATATATATATATATATAGATTTTTTTTTTAATTTATAAAATAATTTTTAAATTCTAACTATAAATAATTAAAAATAACCATAAAATATAGAATAAAAGGAACAATGTTAGTTTATTTGGATCATATGTAGTGTAAAGTTTAATACTTTTCTCATTATGTCCATGCTTTTATTTTATATTTAACTTTTACTTTATCTAAATAAACTTTCAAGTTCTAACTATTTAATTTTTTCTTTATTTGAATTTTCATTTGCAACTTTTAACATTTCATTTTGGTGATTTCAAACATACTTAAATAATTTTTATTTAATAAAATCTTATTCTAACAAAATAAAATGTAATTTAAAATTTATTTAATGATTCGAACAACAAATTAAAATCTTTGATTTCTTCAAAATATTTGAATATTTCCGTATTTTATTTGGTATTGCAAATTATTTATATAAATGTTGTAGTCTTCTTATAAATAGTTTATTTATTTGAAGATAAAAATTGATTAATGCGAACAAATTTATTAAGATTTTTTAGAGTATGTTAATTTGTGCGACCAAGTATTATTTAGCTTAGAAAGTGTAAAAACATATAATTGAAGTTTTAGTAAAAGTAAAAAATTAAAAAGATTGCCAAATATAATAAAAGTCATAATTTAGGCTACAAAAAGTAAATTTCCGTAAAGAGTAATTTTAACAAAATACTCGTTATTAAAAATATAAATAGGTAATTAAAAATAATTTCAGTAACTATTTTAATACATAATTATATATATACTCAAAGTCGTGATAAGAAGATATTTTAGCAAATTTGATTATTTAATAAGTTAATTATAATATAGATATTGTTGTTTTTGCCTTTGATTTGATAAGGTAGGACTTTCATTATTTAAACAATGGGTTTTCTCCCTGACTTAAATAAAAAAAATATTGAAAAATTCATGTCAAATAAAATAAATTGATTAGTTGTATTTTTATGAAAAGAAAATACTCAAATTATTTTATAAAGAAATTGTTTTACTAATATTAGTTGCAACTAAAACAAAAATATTATAGTAGAATTCACAATAAACATTAATTCTAACACAAATAATTAACCAACAAACAATTTGTTTATTCAAATAAAATATCTCATTATAATATATGTGATATGGATGTCGAATCGAAGGTCGTGAAAAGATAAATAATTTGATATGTTATGCATCAAAATCGGATTAAAAATGAAAATGTTATTTGTATTTTAGAAAAGTAAAAGAAAGTTATAAACTTACCAAAAATAAGAAAAAGTTACCAATTTTTGTCTAAATTTTTTGGAGGGAAAACCAAATTACATGAATGCCCTCCATTTTGCTTTTATATATATATATAGATTCACTATGTGATATATATTAATTTATGACATTATACGATACACATATCGATTAGTGATGATGTTAATCTAGTTTTCCCTCAACCAATGTCAATCTAATAAAAAAATTAAAAATTATCCAACTATATTATTATATCCCTATTGTAAAAAGTGATTCATTTTTTCGTCTCACGATCAATCGTGACGGTCTCACACAATTTTTTTGCTTATAGGAGTAATGTCTTCGTTAGCCGAGTGGAAGTAGCAAAATATGGATGGAAAATATCAATCCCAACAACGACCCCAAACGACGCCGTTTCCTTGCTGCCCTTCTATTTTGTATCTGTTTTTTTTCTGATTCTCGAGTTACATGCACACTAAACTCTTTTCTTACCCTCTTTTCTCTCACCAATTTCCCTTTTCATACAATTCTTTCAAATTCGTAATGTATATTTGTTAGTTCTCTCGCAACATATTTAGATCTCATACCTTCAATGGCTTCCGTTTCATCTGGTCCCCGAACTGTGGAGGAGATCTTCAAAGATTTCAGCGCTCGCCGTGCTGGAATTGTTCGTGCTCTCACTTATGGTACTCTGCGCTGCGCAATTTGCACATCCTAAAACAGTTAGCGTGTTTAAAAATTTCCTATTTTTTAAGCATAAGCTTAATTTTAATTTTCGTTTTGTTTCTGTTTTTGTTTTTCAGATGTGGATGAATTTTATGGACTCTGTGATCCAGGTAATTGTTTTTCAGTTAGGATTTAGTTCAGCTTACTTTATAAGTTTGAATTCCGGTTATTTTTCTATATTTGCATGAATGTTTTGGCTTTTTCGACTTTGGTTCTGATTTTGTGATTAATGTATAGCAACATGTTTCTGTTCGTATTTCCTTTCTTAGATTTTTCATTTAAGTTATTCTACCAAAAAATAATCCAATGTTCTTGATTTAGGTAATATAAAAAGAATTCGGAGTTTGTAATTTCGGTTTTTTTCCTTCCCATACCTTCCAATGCGGTCATTTGATTTTTTTTCCTTTAGTTTTTTTCAAAAGAGTTTCTTCTAATTATTTTATTGATTCTGGATTTAGTGAATTTGAGGCCAACTTAGCTACTTTATGGTCAATAAGAGAAGTGAATAAGTGATGAAATTCTCTTGAATTGATTTATAAAGCATTTGTTACCTGCAATGTACTGCAAAGGCTGATGAGGTTAATTTCGTGACTGTTGAAACATGGTAATATGAGTTCATCTGCTGATTACTTTCATTTGCTTCTTTTGTCTTATAAATATCCATTCTGCAGCATATCTTCTTCCTATTTTTTGTCATTTAGAGTACCTCTGATGACCATATAGATACATCTCAGTGCTTTATCCCGTATGTGCTTCTATTTGTAGTTTAATTATTTCTTTTTCCAATTTATATTTGTCTCATTTGGTTGTGTTTTCATTTTTGTTCTATCATTTGCAGAAAAGGAGAATTTGTGTCTTTATGGACACCCAAATGAAACTTGGGAAGTGAATCTTCCAGCTGAGGAAGTCCCCCCTGAGCTTCCAGAGCCAGCACTTGGGATCAATTTCGCTAGAGATGGAATGAACAAAAGAGATTGGCTTTCTTTAATTGCTGTGCACAGTGATTGTTGGTTGCTGTCTGTGGCTTTCTACGTTGGAGCTAAGCTCAATCGCAATGAAAGGTATATATAGTTTTGAGTTATTGAATGCTAAGTATTATGGTTCCATAATGTTTGCATGATGATTAATCCTTATTCTGTCTTTACCCTGCACATTAAGTAGGTAATGCTCTAGAAATTCTTCTAGTTGTTTCAAAGCTTGATTTTTTCCAGGCGCAGATATTATGATGCGATAAGTGACATAGCTATGAGCTCGTCTTTGTTTGCTTTTGACATCTGTTGTAATAATACCAGAGCAAGTGCATAAAATGCAATATTATTGCAAATGTTTAAAACGTCATGATGTTGATGTTCATATGTTTGTACTTCACATGGCAAGAATCTATTCCATAACTTCTGCTGAGTAAATAGCCCTTGCTGCTGCTTGATTGCTTTTATTTCTTCTTCTGACTGTACAGAAGGTTTCAAATTCAATCTTGTATAATATATATGTACTTTTGAGGGCTCTGGTACTGTGGAGCCCTGTGGCAAACAACACTATTGATACTTAATACATTTTGCGTATTGAGCACCTGTACTGCTTCAGTGGCTTGTACTCTTCTTGGCTAGTCATCCAGTTTGCAATAGAACTGCTTATACCAAATTCTTTTTAAAAAATAAGGAAAATAGCTTCATGATCTCTTTACTCCTCAAATAAGTTCTCCATACAATTCAACTATTCATTTTCAGCACCTGCAATTATCATCCTGAAGTATACAACCTTATTTTGTGCGTCTTTTTAAGTTGGACGAACTGTATTGCATAGTCTTAATGCTCGAACCAACCCCCCCAACCCCTCACCTACAGTATATCTATTTATTTGGTTTTCTACGAGGAAGAAAAGAAAATACTGTCTTGTTTTCCTGTTTAGAAGGTGCCTGCTGTAAACTTGGCTGTTTCCAGACAATTTCGGATGGAGAAATAGAAAGGCGAATGTTCATCTGCTTTCTCATTCTGCTTATAAGAAAGTGCGAGCATTCATGACATTCTGAACAGCTCAATGGTTTATGCATTTTGGGCATAAAAAATTAAGTGTTGAATCAGATGTGCTTAGAATGGTGGCTAGAAAAGGAAAAGGAAAATAAGTAAGGAATTAGTGTCAAGTGCTGAAGATATGTTCACCGAAGTTATTTCAGTATGTTCCACATCTGTATTCTTTATAAGGTGTGGGTAGTTAAACAACGAAGTCTTGTTTAGGACTGCTTAGAACTTGAAATTAAGAGTCTCGATTGATAAGTTATACTGTAAACCCACTTTGTTTTTTGGTGTTGCATAGAGAAGCCATACTTTTCTATATCATTTCTTAAAATTTGATAAGCATTACTCCAGACTATATATTTCATCATTTCTTCATTTCTTGTCATCGGAGGTCTAAATAATATACTTTACTTTTCATACTAATACTATCACACTATTCTCTGTGCCTCTCTCTTAGTGTGATCAGCCTTATTATGTGATTAGGAGGTAGTTGTTCTGAATGGTCAATCGTAGCCCTAGATGCTAATACTTTGAATTCAAGCTGCTGCATTTTTCTGCTGGTAGTATTCTTTGGCATCCATGCTGATATTTTCCTGGGTGGCCGCAATCATGGACGGACCTCCCATTAGTCGGGAGAGTCCGTCGCGGTCGGGCCCCAAAAAACTGGAGTATCTTAGGGGCCCGAATTTATTTAGATACCTCTATATGATATATAGGTATATTTAGATGTACTTTTGTAGATGATAAATTGATATTGTCTAATGGTTAGTGCATTTTCTTAATAATTTAAAAACAGGGTTTCGAATCTTTCTGACCTTTAACTTTGTTTTTTTTAACCTATGATAATATAAATACCTAGAATGTTGTAAATGCTTCAAAATTTTCATGTTATTCTTTAAGTTTGTACACTAGGAAAAAGATTATGATTCAACTTTTTTATGGTTTTTTAAGTTTATACACTAGGAAAAAAAATTATGGGCCCATTTAGTAAACTCGACTCAGGTCCAAATATTTCTAGGTACGGCCCTGGCCGCGATCTGTTGAAGTTGATTAAGCTGGTGAACGAAATTTGGCATATGTTATGTGATTAACTGTGTTTTGTCAACTTTACTTTGTTCCCATTTAATCTTATTACATAGTGAAAAATATTGGTGGACATACTATGTTAGATCTATGCATGCCTTGTGACTTAGTACACGTTACTTAGAATCTTGCTTATCAATTAATGTGGCAATCAAAGAGTTCTTTCATGGAAGACTTTTTAGCAAGTTTCACTTTCTGAAGGATTTACCTTGAAGTATTAAACAGTTCCAGATGTTACTTGAAGTATTAAACAGTCCCATTGAAACACAAGAGTTATATTTCCCTTCACCATTTCACTCAGGCAAACATCTTCTGGAAATTGGGAACCATCTGTCTTTTCATATTATCAATGCTCCAGTCAAGCATTAAGTTTTGGGTTGGACTAGGTTATGACCTTCGTAAGGCATTTGAATAAGTTTTCTTTGTGCCTTTACTTAGTGTTGATGACCCCTGATTGAAAGTGGAATCCGGGAATTTGTGGTTAGATTTTGTTGCAAATCTCTTCTTGCCTCTGGGGTATACAGACCTTTGGTGGTGTTTTTTTTGGTTGGGGGGACTAATGTTTGGTTTGACATGATAAATCATTTCTGGTTTTACATATTTACGGGTAACTGTACTTGCAGGAAGCGCCTGTTCAGCATGATCAATGATCTACCAACAGTTTTTGAAGTTGTAACAGAAAGGAAGCCTGTGAAGGACAAGCCTAATGCTGATAGTGGAAGCAGATCTCGTGGCAGCACAAAGGTATGGTTGAATCAAAGAGTATTTTTTTTTATATATTCTTTTATGCCACCTGGACAAAGACAGTATATATAATATTCATTTTATTAGTAGCTGTAGGCATTTCAGTTAAATTGTATCACGGCTGAAAAAGGCCTGTTTCCTTAGCTCGTTTCTCTGGAGCTAGCTTAGTTCTTTCGCCTTCTCTTGAATTTCTGCAAACTAAGGCTCTAATCGAACCAAATCAACCCAAAATTAGTTTGAGTTTATTTCGTTTATTTCTGGCCGAGGCCAAGCTTAACTATTGAATTTAGTCATGGCTTATGATGAGCTTGCTCGTGCCTATCCAAGTCTATAAACGAGCTTAATGAAATGTAAATTAATAGTAGAACTATTTATCAGTTTTTTCAAAAAGGTGTAATGTATTTACTAAAAATTATAAATTTATTCAAACGAAAAATCCCGTAAGTTATAAACTAAATGTCAAACTATCAGTTTTATATTTTACCAGAGCTAACAAGCTGACTGCTGTCAAATTCGAGTTTGGTTCATTGATTTAATGAGCCTCCTACTGCTAACATTTGAATAAAATGAAATGATGTGAAATATGGTCTTTATTTGCAGAGATCAAGTGATGGCCAGGCTAAAAGTAACCCAAAGCTGGAAGTCGAAGGTTACGAAGAGGATGAAGACGAACACAGTGAAACCCTCTGCGGGACCTGCGGTGGAAATTACAACGCGGACGAGTTCTGGATCGGGTGTGACATGTGTGAGCGGTGGTATCACGGGAAATGTGTGAAGATAACCCCTGCTAAAGCTGAGAACATCAAGCAGTACAAATGCCCTTCGTGCATGAAACGAGGTAGGCCGTAGCAATCTCTAGTTTTAAGGAACAGTATTTATGGGATTTCAAGTGTTGGTAGTGGATATCTTTGTTGTGTAATAACAGGTTATATTATGGAAGGATTGTTTTCTTATTCTGTAATAGGTGCTTCGCTTTATTTAAGGTGTAATAGTTGGTTTATAGGAATTTTTGGATCATCGTTTTGTTGATGTATCATTGAAGTGTAGGGTTGGTCTAGTGCGCCTCTGATTCGAATATTTGTTTGTTATTCTGAACCTGGGCTCCGAAAGCTGTCATGGGAAAAGGCCTTACTAACTTCAATATGGGCTCCAATTGTTGTAATGGGCCGTCTCTGAGGATTTTATGAGAGAAAATGTAAAACCGTGATTTCAGACGAATCAACCTTCTAACCTGTTTTGCAATTGTATTTGTAGCAACTAATCCACCAGCAAATCAAAACCAATCCCATAGAGCCCATTTCCATTATAGTAATTAAGTTGAATACATGAATGCACATCCAATCTTGATTCACCTAATACCGGTCTCTCCTATTTAAGCGTCACTGGCACTCTTGGCAAAATATTAAATATAAGCAATGTTCTAAAAGACGTTAGGCGTTAGACGGGGTTAATCGAGTCTAAGTGAAATTAAGCAGGGAGGAGTTGGGCAAAAAAATATAGGCGGTCAAGGACCGTTTAGCGCCTAGACAAGGTATAGTCGGAGGTAGTCGGGGACTTTTAGGCTTAGTTTGTTCAGGGTCACCTTAATATCAGGCAAATTTAATTAAGTACTGCACTATTCATTCTTGAATTAAAAAAATAAGTGGGTTTTTCACCTATTTAACAAAATAGGTGAAACAGGTGAGTTCACCTGAAATGACCGGGAACTGTTCAATGTCGCCTGTGGCACAGGCGACATCTAATAATTTTTTTTTTTTTTTTTTGATGAAAACGCCTGTGGCACAGGCGCTTTCTGTTTTTTTTTTTTTTTTTTTTTTTTTTTTTTTTTTTTTGAAAACGCCTCTGGTAGAGGCGTTTTATTGTATTTTTTTTTTTAAACCATATATGGAGAGTTTTTTTAATCGATTTTATTCTAATTGCATGTGTTTATATTTCTTTTAGCTATTTAACAAACTTTCAAACTTATTCTTATTCTTTTGTTCTTTAATTTGAGTCGAATTTAGAGGTTTAATGTTATCTAAAATGTATCGATTATGGTATTTTTTTTAAATTTTGTTACGATAATTTTTAGGATAATCACAAATACTTAAAACATGATGTAGCTTTTACACAAAATTATTACAAATAACTTGAAAAATAAAATGACTAATATTCATGTCCAGTCCCACAACGAGTTTTTTTCCTAATTCGTTTAGCTCTTCTTCTTTGCCCATCGATTGGGGCATCAGATTCCGTGTCTTGTGCGCCAACGGATTGACCATCATCCGGTGTCCCGATATTTAAACTAAATGTTGGCCGACCTGATGAAGACGATGTCTGACTTAAATATGGGATCGGAGATGTATTAAACTGTCCTGGATGACCTGCCCAAGCTGGTTGTTGAGGAATAATCGGTTCAGTCGTTGTGTAGTTGCCGACTTCCAGGAGCGATGTGAAGGACTGATCAAACCGCATTGAATCACGATGAGGAGTGAAATAGTCCTGTTCGTTCACCATCGGAGGAACGTAGCAGCCTGTCGGCATTTCCACACTGGGATGCTCGCGAACGGTAGAATGTGAAGGCCCGGGTTGATCGCCTGACACATGTCTAAATGTATGGGTGTCACGCGAGGTACTACCACCAGCTCGTTGTCCGAAGTTATGGCGTGTGGACGCACTACGTCTACTACCCTGCTGGGCTGGGCCATGTGGCATGGTCATCTCAGCCGCTTGGTGTTGTGGGACTGACTGTGGGTGATGGTAGGCAGCTCGGTGATCATGAAAGTTTTGTTGTGCTTCCAGATAGAACTCCTCAATCGACCTCCTGGCTGGCTCTCTCATGTAGCCCCTCTCTCCGACAACAACTCGATGCATTCCCTCAACGATCCTTTCCTAAATGTGAAGGTACAAATAAACATATATGAGTTTGGATTTTATAGTCAATAAGAATAAGAACTTGTGTACTCACCAAATTTTCGATATATGCATTAGCTGACGGCTGAGATCCCTCTTGTACACCTATTCCAGGAGTTATCAACCGACGTGTGATTTCTTGATACCAGCCCATGTACCCGACGTCCACTTCATCGCCGTGGTTCACCATTTGAGGGGCGGTCACAATAGTCTGATTTCTGGTGTTCCAACGCTCCACATATTGAGCGTGTGTTACAAGCCAGTTCTGACTGGAACGTCCACGTCGGTCTGTTCTACCATGCAAATTTCTGTGTTCAGCTTCAATCGACGGAGGGATAGACTGTCGCATACTGAATTGCCGAAATACCCGATCAGGGTAATAAAGCTCAACAACGTAATGATGGATAAGCGGACATTTAGATATCCATGTGTATGTAACGTTAATAATGTTGTCATCCAGATATGATTGGACTGTTGGTGGGATAGGCTCATATGGTCTCCAAATAAACTGCAATGTAAAGGAAAATTAACAGTAACTTATTACTTTAATTTAGGTTTTGAACGTACTAAGAGACAAATGTAGTTTATACCTCCTCCGGTGTTTGTCTATCCAGGTACTCTCGGATAGTCTTCACATTGCTATTAAGGCTATGAGTGAAATTGTGGTATTGTAACCATTCGGCTCCAAATGGTGTAATTGGGAGTTCACCAGCTTCTCCATTGATCGTACCTAAATCGAATCGTCGTCCCACATGTCTAGGCCTCAGAAATGTTATGCGAGTCCAAGCCCAGATCTAAAAGAAAGATCATAACATATATTTATGATTAGTGTGCGTTTAACTTGCATGTGGATGGTAAAAATAATGCAAAGAATGACGTTGCACCTGTAATAGCTGCATAGCCCCGCCGATGGACTTTCTATCTCTTCTTGCTGCACCACATAGCTGGTGGTACAGAAACCCCAAGACGGCACTGCCCCAACTGTATTCATCGCATTCAGAGATATCTTCCATTTCATTCAAGTACAACAGCGATCCTAGACTCCCGGACGTGTCTGGGCATATAATCGCACCCAACAGGATCAACGCAATCCCACGTGAATATTGCTCGACCTCGACATCGTCTGTTTCATCATCCACCGGGTTATCCCTCAAATGCACCCCGAGGGCACGCAATGAGAACCTCGAACCATTAATATCACCATCGTCTGGAATCCAACCAAGTAGAGCCTCACATCTACCTCTCCAATAGTCAGCTGTGGATTCTGTAACCCCGTCAATTACCAGCCTTCCATCCACCTTCAAGAAAAAGCTATTACCTCCGTCCCACTCTAACTCTCATACTTTCCTTTTTGGTTTGTCCCCACTTAACTTTCCAGCCCATAAATGACAAACTTTTCTCACAATCTCCACCCTCAAAATCTCCACCCTCAATCTCCACCTTTAAAAAAGTCAAAGATTCCACAAAATTTATATTTTCTTAACCTCTGTGCCCGGTCAAAGTAGGAAACTTAAGCCGGGACGGAGGGAGTAAATGATAAAGGTGTGACAACCTTCCACAACCCAATCCTATTCCATAACCTGCCACATGTTACTATTCCATTGGTCGTATTAAATTATTTATTGGATATAATTTTAATAATAAATAAATAAAATAATTTTTATTTTACGAAAATTAATTGTTTTTTTAGAAATTCTTATTTTTTTCTTTACAAATAGAGCCTAATATTGACATTAGAACTGTGCATGAAGCTTGGAGATTACCGAAATTGGATCCAATCCCGGACTGAATTAGTTCCGAATCGAAAATATCCATCGACTATTTGACATTTCTGAACCGAACTGAACCGATTATTTACCCGTTACGAAATTGGATATTTCTTTTATATTTGTAATTTAGTATTTTAGACATGTATTTGCAGCTTAATTCATTTTTTTTTTTTTTAATTTCGTAATTCAAAATTTGCAATTTTAATTTAGTTATTATGTTAGCATGTTATTAGAGGTGGCAAAGTCGGCCTGTCAGGCCGGCAATTTTAACAAATTATGGTACTATTCACGTTGGCATTAAAATTATACGTGCTCTTTTTTGCTAATTGATAAAGTAAGTGAACTCGCCTGTGCCACAGGCGAGTTCACTTTCCCCTGACACCACACCAGTGATCTCGCCCCTGGCAGGGGCGAGATCAATTAGAATTTTTTTTTTTTTTTTTTAATCTCGCCTATCCGTAATCTCGCCTGTCCGAGAGGCGAGTTCATGGATTTGTTTTTTTTTTTTATTTCGTCTACCTGAACTCGCCCATGGCAGGGGCGAGTTCAATTATTTCACCTTTTGCCTGCAGCATAATTTCGTGTATGGTTTTAACTAATTATTTTTGTGTATGATTTAACCAAGGACGAAAATATCGGTATTCGCGGAGATAAAGATCCTTCAATTTACGGAGATATCGATGAAATATCGATTAATATCGGAATATCGGTGTAATTTTCTGAAAAATATATTAAAAATTTAAAAAAATTATTTTGTGTGTATATATATATATATATTACCTAAAAAGGAATAATTTATTTTTTTAACTCGCATCCAACTTTTTCTTTATGTAAGATTAAGATTATCGTATAGTCAATGCAATAAATTCGATTAGTTAAAATTTATAATATTTAGTTTAATTATAAATATTTAAAATATCAATTAACTTTTTACGCAATTATTACAAATAACATGAAAGACAAAATCTAATATATTTTTTAGGTAAGACAAAATCTAATATATCAACGCAACTTTATGCAACTATTACAAATAACTTGAAAACTACAAAATCTAATATTCATGACCAGTTCCACATCTAGTTTTTTTTCTGTTTCGTTTTGCTCTCCCCCTCCGTTACTCGATAGGGGCATCGGATTTCGTGTCCTGGGCTCGTTGTGATTGAACATCATCTTGGGTGCTGATATTTAAACTGAATGTTGGATGACCAGACGAAGATGATGTTTGACCTAAATATGGAATTGACGACGTATTGAACTGTCCTGAATAACCACCCAAATTTGCATGTTGTGGATAAAGTGATTCAGGCGTCGTATAGTTGCCGACATCCAGGAGCGAAGTGAAGGACTGATCAAACCGCATTGAATTACGATGAGGAGTGATAAAGTCTTGTTCGTTCACCATCGGTGGCACATAGTAGCCCGACTGCAAGTCCACACTATGATGCTCATGAACTGTAGAACGGGAAGACCCAGGGACATTGCCTGACACATACCTAAATGGATGGGTACCACGCGAGGTAGTACCACTAGCTCGATGTCCGGAGTTAGCACGTGTAGATGTACTACGTCTCCTTCCTTGATGAGGGGCGTCATGTGGCATGGGCATCCCAGCCGCTTGTTGTTGTGCGGTCGGCCTTGGCTGATGGTAGGATGCACGATGATCATGAAAATTCTGTTGTGCTTCCTGGTATAACTCCTCAAATGATTTTCGGAATGACTCTCTCATATAGTCCCGCTCTCCGATAGCTAGTTGATTTATTCTACCAAGAATTCTAGCCTGAAAATAAAGGTTACAAATTAACATATATGATCTGAATTTTAAATATTTAATAAGTATATTATTTTTCTAGAAAAAATAACGTTAATAATAATAATAATAATAATAATAATAATAATAATAATAATAATTAAAAAAAAAAATAATAATAATAATAATAATAATAATAATATGTATAAATAAATAAAATAACCAAAATGTCACTAACACAAACCTAAACATGTGTAACTAAATAGCACATCAGAAATAAACATGACAAGATAAACAATAGTAACGTTACTAAGAGCAACAATAAAATATATGATTCGTCAACTTCACATATATAAAAGTTGAACATGATTCTTTATAATGAATATTCATCGGATAAAATAAATAGAATTACATATGTAATTTTGATACCTTAATGAAGTTTGAAACTAGTTGTATTTCTAATCCTTTTTCCGGGGCAAACGAGAGGGAGCACCGCGACCACTGATTTTTTGGAACCGAATTTTCGACAACCTTCAAAAATATTATACAATAATTACAAAACGATTTCCACCGATATACCAAACGAAATAAAAAATTTACATTATGGAAAGCATCTAAATATAAAAATTTGTACCTTAACAAATAATCTTCAATTTGTTTGAAGTCATATGCACAAAAACTGTGCAGCTTAGTGAAAGATAAAGAAGAAGAAAAAATTTGCAGAGAAATTTTTTGGATTGCACTTCATTCTGTAAGGAGAGTGTATGGAATGAGGAATGAGGTAAGAGAAGAAGGGGGTGAGCTGATGTATAAACTCGTTCGTTCAAAATTTACCACAAAATTAGTCAATGTGATGTAGACAACACACTGCAATCACCCCATCCACCACCACTTAAAGCGGCTGCACCCCTGCACCCTCTGCAACCACTGCCCTCCTCTACTGCCGCTGCATGCATGTGTAAGGTGAAATAATTGAACTCGCCCCTGCCATGAGCGAGTTCAGGTAGACGAAAAAAAAAAAAAACAAATACATGAACTCGCCTCTCGGACAGGCGAGATTACGGATAAATACGGTCCGTATACCTGATGTCGCCTCTCGCATAGGCGAGATTATAAAAAAAAATAAAAAATATATTCTAATTGATCTCGCCCTGGCACACTGTTCTGGTGTCAGGGAGAAGTGAACTCGCCTGTGGCACAGGCGAGTTCACTTACTTTATCAATTAGCAAAAAAGAGCAAGTATAATTTTAATGCCAACGTGAACAATACCATAATTTGTTAAAATTGCCTGTCAGGCCTGATATTTTAGATGGGTCGGGTCATAAAAATGTAGAACGAAGTACTATTTGGCTCGACCGGTGGAGCCCGATGGGGCAAAAGTCCGACGGGTCCCGGGCCGGCCCAAAAATCTAAGTATATTATAGGAAAATATTCCGGCCCGGGCCGACTAATTTTGGGCAGCCCGACCCGGCCCGACTAATTTTATGCCCGACTGATCCGGTCCGAAATATGACGTTAACAAAAATATTGATTTTATTGGGAAATAGGTTATGTATTTGGATAAAAGAAATTAATATCTATTAAAATATTGGGTTGTGTTGGGGTTGTTGATAAAGTTTAAAAATGTATTTTTTGGTTGTGGAGTAGGTTGTGTATGTGGATGAGAGAGAAATGAATATTTTATTGATAGGTTGGGTTGTGGAGGTTGTGAATAAACCTAGTCTTAGAATATATCATATCTGGACAAGGTATAATTGGAGGTAGTCGGAGACTTTTAGAACATAGCGTATAAGTAAGGATGAAAATATCTGTAATGTTGATATATCTGTAACTTAATTTTATCAAGATATGATATCAGTATCGGTAAAACACTGAAAATTTACTAAACTTTTAAAAAAATACCATTAAAAACACCGAAATTTTTGAAAATTTACTAAAATTTAAAAATGTACCTTATTTTTCTAGAAAATGTTATAAATATGACTTTGTATAAATAACTCGTCATATAATTGTTCTCTAACTTTACAACAAGAATTGAAAATAATTTAATGCAAAATTACAATATTTATATAAGGTTGATCCAGATAATATTTCTTAAATCTAGAGAACTGAATTATTTTATTTCTAGCAAATCAATTGGTAAAATTAGACCTTCTTATTCACTGATATGTTACAGACGGAGACTTTCCAATATTTCTTGTTATTCACATCCATTTACTCTATATTTCATTGATATTTTTCAACATTTGTTGTTACTTTATCATATTTACTGATATTTCATTGACTTCTGACCAATTTAATATGTAATCCAACGATTTTTAATTATATTAATTTGATTGTTTTATTTTTTTTCGTGTTTAAATTGACACACGAAAATATCGGACATTCCTAAAACAAATATCGAAGAAACATAAGTAAATATCGAAGATATTTTAATTCTTGCATACTGCGGTCACATAAGAGAGGAAAATCAAAAATCAAAATGAAGGTTAGCAAAATAAAATAAAATATATATATATATACACATATAGGTGTCTGTATAATTGACAAAACCACCCGATTCAAAACTAACCGCCTTCATCAGTTACTGTTCTTCCTCTTCTTCTCTCTTTTTCTGGTAGCTGCAAAAGGCATAGCTTAATTCCCCTCCAAAACGTAAAAGAAACCCACTTGAGTGCTTCTTATAGATACACATAATCATACAATCAAAATTATAAAAAAAAAAGTTTATAAGGTGTATTCTGTTGTTATCTGCAACCTAACGAACTTTTTTAACTTGTAGCTAAAAACTGCCATGATTAATTTCTTGAATCCCAATTAAACTGCATTTTCGTGTTTCCTTTCAAATCCACGCCGTTTATATATTCTACACCCAAATTTCGTGTCAATAAATACATTCTCCTCTTCCCAATTCTACCAATTAAGAGAGAAGCAAATTGTGAATCAGTTAATAATGTCTGCGGCAAAGGCTGGTGGAGGGATGAGTGACGACAACAATGGCGGCACTTGGAAGAAGAGGAAGCTACTGGATATTCCTCATTTACCGCCTTCGACTGATGAAGACATTAATGGAGATAGTGATGGAAAAGGGGACTTGGATAAGGAGTTGGAAAGAAAAATTTTGAAATTCTATTCGGAGAGGTCAGTGCATTGCCCTAATCTTCCCCCTTAAAGTTTGTGCGTTATTTTACTTATCATTTGCTCATGAAATTAAGTTACTGTGGGGTTTGCAGGAAGTTTAGAACATCCATGCATTCAACGTCTCGCCTTCGTGACGAAGATAATGATGAAGAAGCAGCTACTGATGAAGATACGGATGTAGATAGTGATGGAAGAGAGGGTGAGGATAAGGGTTTAGAAAGAAAAAGTTTGCAATTAGTTCCTCATCCGACGGAGAGGTGAGTGCATTACCCTGATCATCAACAGAACACATGTAAACTACTCTGTATGATGAGAATTGGTGGGCTTATTTTGAATGCATTACCTAATATTTCTATGGTTCTGGGTACTCGTTGATTGATGTTTATCTTGGTAAAGTTTGCTCCTCCATAAAATTCTGTTCAGTTAAAGAAAAAACTAATTGAGATGATCCAATGTGAAATGCTTGCGAATTGCTATATTTCTTATCATCAAGAAACATACATTACTGTGAACTTATGGGGTTTGCAGGAAGTTTAGAACATTAATGCATCCAATGTCTCCCGATACTGATGAAGACAATACTGATGAAGATACCGATGGAGGTACAGATGAAGATACGGATGAAGATAGTGATGGAGGGGAGGGTGAGGATAAGGGTTCAAAAACCTTTCTCCTGTCTCAATTAGTACCTCATCCGATGGAGAGGTGAGTGCATTACCACAATCATCAACAAAACACATGTAAATTACTCTGTATGACGTTAATTCCTGGGCTTGATTGCAGGAAGTTTAGACCAAAGAATGATATCATCAACGTGAGTACTGATGACGACAGGGATGAAGATAGCACTGGTGACGATACTGATGGAAAAGAGGATGAGGATAAGGGTTTAAGAGGAAGAAATTTGAAACCACCGTTCTATTATTTGGTTAAAGAACCTTATCTGACGCTGAGGTGACTGCATTGCCCCAATCTAAATCTTGTTAAAGTTGATATTGAATGACAAGTATAATATTTCTATGGTTCTTGGTACTCATTGATTGTAATTTAATTACTCTGAATATTTTACTTATCTTCTGTGCTGGAGATTTCAAGAAGCCAGTGTAAAATCTTTATAAACTGCCATATATTCATCGTCAAGAATTGCTGTGGGGTTTGCAGGAGATTTGAGAAAATGCTTCCAGAGGAGGACGGCGTTAATGAAGGAGGAGGAGATGGAAAGAATGATAGCAACAATGGTGGCATTGAGAAAAAGAGGGCCTCAGTTGATCCTTATTCGTTGCCTTCCACTGACACAGATACTGATGATGAAGACGAAGAAACTGCCATCGTCTTGATCCATGAAGAAAATGCCGATGATGAAGATACTGATGCAGATACTTATGAAGATACAGATGAAGATACAGATAGGAAAGAGGACGAGGATAATGATTTAAACAGAAGAAAAATGAACTTATATTTGGTTCAAGTACCTCAGAGGTGAGTGCGTTACCCCAATCATCAACAAAACACATCTAAATTACTCTGTATGACAAGAATTCATGGGCTTAATTTGCAGGAAGCTTAGATCAAAGAATCCAATGTATTCACCAGCTGATTCAATGTTTGTCAAGGGTAAAGTACCTGATCATCTCAAGGTCATGAGGTGAGGGTATTACCAAATCGAACCCCCCCTAAAGTTTATCTTGAATGAGTGTAATATATATATGTTTCTTGGTACTCGTTGATGTTATTTACCTATCTTCATTGATTAGTTCTGGGTAATATTTCTAGAATCTTGGGAGGATTGATCCCCTTTACCGCCAAAATGATTTTTACATGTAATTTTGTGGCCCCTCCCCTACTTCTTTAAAATTTGCTCCACTATAAGATTTTGTCCCTTACAATAATTTGCTGCCTTTTGGGAGGATACCCTGATCATAAAGTTTGCTCCCTGGTGAAGATTCTATGAATTCAATGTCAAATCTTTACGAAGTGCTATATTTGATCATGAAGAAACACCGATGCACATGCAAATTACTGTGTGACAGGCGAATTTGTGGGGTTTGCAGGAATTTCAGATCATTGAATCTAATGTCTCTTGAAGATATTATTGATGACGATAGTACTGATGAAGATACCGATGGAAAAGAGAGTGAGGGTAAGGGTAAGGCCAAGGAGCCAGCCCTTCCCCTGGGTTATCTCAAGGTCAGGTGAGTAAAAGAGTTACATTTGTTATAGTGCCATATCAGAAATTACTCATGCACATTCAAATTCATTTATTATTATACAAACGCCAATTTCTTGCTCAAAAGAAAATCAGAGACAGTGTGTATAAGACGAATTTGTGGGGTTTACAGGAAGTATCCCAGTGCGAAGGTGAGGCCCGTATCGTGGCCTAACCCCTACCGTTTCAGAAAGCCCAGTTCCAGGCCAGCAGCAGCTGATCGTCGTAACGTCAATGAGAAGGGGAGCAATGAGCAGAATCAAAATGGGAAGGGAATGTGGTCGTGGGGAAGATGAGTTTTTTCTTTGAATTCTTTTGCTTAGGACATTGGAGAGGTTTGATTGTTTGAGATTTTACCCAGAGATGTTTCTTTCAATTTTTTTGCTAGTTTTTGTTTGCTTTCTGCAGGATTATCAGAGTATACTTGGATTCTTATTAAATGCAGACAAATATTGAAGAGCTCTTTTATGTTCTTGCAGTTTCCTGTTTGATTTTCCCCATTCTTTTCTTAGCTTTAGTCCTAATTTTGATATCATATGGTTTTCTAATACTTGCGGTACCCTGTCTAGCAAATACAATTCTCACTTTATGCCACATGGTTAAATATTGTGTATAAATAATATTGATACCTTTTTTTGAGAGTATACATAACATTGATTTAATAGCACAACTGCCGGACGGTCTAAAAGAATAAAATAAGCCCAACTACCTGAATACTAGAGGTGGCAAAATTGTCCTGCTTTCCGATATTTTAAACATCGAAGTATCATTTGATCAATAGACTCGTCCATTGGTCAAAATTCTGATAGGTCGTTTTGTCGATCTGAAAATTAATATTTTAGGAGGGTATGACATACGTTGCTTACTAATTTTTTGCCAGACGAAATTTTAGCTAATTTGATCCAATCTAATTCAACATATAATCCTGGTCCAACGGTTTATTTTTACTATTTATTTAAATATTTCATATTTTATAATTTTTAAATATTTCATATTTTAAAATAAAATAATATCTCCTTTATGATGTTGCCACGTCATTTTCCACCAACTTAAGTGACATAAAAAATTTCTTTTAGAAAAATGATATATTAAAGCCATGTAAATAAATAATTCCCCACTCACTCGTGATCGGTTGCTTAATAGCTACAACGCTGGTCACGTGGCATTTTATAAAAAGAATTGCAAGTTACAAATCATAGTAGTAAAATTAATGTTTTTAATTATATGCTAAGTGCATGGCAACACGTAAGTGATTATACTTAGTACCCTTTTTCGCAGTCATAGTTTTTTCCTACTAGTTTTTATTACGGTTTAAGACTAAGGGGTTGACGAAAATCTACCTTTTGAAATCTTAATTAGAATTTAAAAGTAAAGGAGAATCGTAAAAATATATATTAGTTTTGAGATTATTTATAGTAAGATTATAGTATAGATGTCAAATCAATGGTAACAAAAGTTAATGGATGTAATAGTATATTGTAGATACTATATAATAATATATGTAAGATTTTATAAGATAAGATTGTATTGGATTGAAAATATGAACTTAAACCTATCCCTACTAGGTTGAAAGAACACCCCCCTATATATTCCACCCCTCCCTTTGATGTGAATAAATACAGACTCTCCTCTTCCATCGTCTTCCAATTAAGAAAGCTAGACAGAGAAGGAGAAGCGAATTGTGAAACAGTTAATATTGTCTGGTGGAAGAATGGGTATCGACAACAATGGCGACAATTGGAAGCAATCGGATATTCCTGATTCGCCGCCTTCGGCTGATGTCAAAGATGATTCGCCGCCTTCGACTGATGTACCACTTCCCTCGTCTCAATCACTAACTCGTCATCTCAGGTGAGTGCAATCTTCATTCATGAGTTCTGGCGGTTGCCCCCGTTTACCTCAAAAAGATTTTCACGTCTAATTTTATGGCCCCCTCCCTTACTTTAAAGTTTGCTAACAGGCGGATTTGTACGGTTTGCAGGAAGTTCAGATCAATGAATCTAATGTCTAGCACTGATGAAGATAGTACTGATGACGATATTGATGAAGATAGCACTGATGAAGATAGTACTGATGATGATACGGATGAAGATACTGATGAAAATAGTATTGATGAAGATACTAATGATGATATAGATGAAGATACTGATTATGATACGGATAAAGATGCTGATAAAAATAATGTTGATGAAGATATTAATGATGATACAGATGAAGATAGTACTGATGATGATACGGATGAAGATACTATTGATGAAAATACTAATGATGATACGTATGAAGTTACTGATGGAGATAGTATAGATGACGATACGGATGAAGATAATGAAGATAGTAGTGATGAAGATAGGGATGAATATACTGGTGAAGATAGTACTGCCAACTCCTACTTCAGGATCCAATTGGTCATGAACATCGTTGATGATACAGATGAAGATAGTACTGATAAAGATAGTACCGATAAAAAAACCGGTAAGGGGAAGCATAAGAAGGAGCTACCCCTCGGTCAAGTACGTCATCAGAGGGTCAGGTTACATACCCCTCCGTTTCTTTTTAATTGTTTGATCGTTTAGATTTTTCGAATTAATTGATCTTTTAACTATTTTTTACCATTTTTTTCAATTTTGACTATTCAGATAGGAGAGAGAACCTAATTTTTGCACTTTTTTCTAGAAGATGAATTAAAAAGAGTATGTTATAGTGTCATATACACATGCATATTGAATTTTTTGTGGTTTGCAGGAAGTATCCCAGTGCGAAGGTGTGGCCCATACCGCAAGGGGAGGACATGGGGAGGGTGCTAACAAGTCTATAAAAGGAAGTCGGAAGAGAAGATACAGTTGGACATTGGAGAGGAGGTTTCATTGTTTCAGATTTTTTGTCATTTTCTTCCTATTTTTTTGTTTGCTTTCTGCAGGATTTATTATCAATTATAAATATTGAGGACTTCCTATGTTCTTACAGTTTCAGTTTTTTTTAAGTACAATTCGTGATCTTGTAATTTTATCAACTGAGTTATAATTAATTGGGATTTTAATTTCTATTCTTTGCTTAGGTTTAGTCCTTATGATATTCTATGGTTTTCTACCGTTTCCAGTTTTATTTCCCCATTCTTTTGCTTCGGTTTAGTCATTATTATTTTACTTTTACTAGAATGGAAATCTATCTAATACTTTCTTCGTCCCGAGTTAATTTACTTCGGTTTTTAGTCATTATTATTTTACTTTTATTAGAATGGAAATCTATCTAATATTTCCTCTGTCCCGAGTTAATTTGCATGTTTTTTTTTCGGAGTATCCCAATATAATTTGCACATCCTTAAAAAGAAATTTTCTCTTACCATCTTCAGCCTTGAAATCTTTACCCTCAATCTCCACCTTTGAAAAAATCAACTAAAAAGTAAAAAACAGCTATTTCTTATTTTACATGTTGGGAGGAGTGTACAAATTATGTGCCGGGAGGAGAGTACAAATCATGTACCGGAAGGAATGTACAAATTATCTTGAGACGAAGGAAGTAATTAGGAATGAGCCAACGAATGAGCTAAAACATTTGCTGATGTCCTAACTAACGAAAACTCAACAGAAGTAAAGAAATGGCAAATACAAGTGATGAGAGTAACAAATTGGAGTTATCAGCAAATACATGCTTTTCTAATTTTTGTGATAGCAAATACAATCCTCCCTTTATGTCACCTGCTTAAATATTAGCTATATATATAATATTTAGGGACCGACAAAATTAGTAAAATCGAAACTAAATCGAATTAAAGAATCTAAACAAAAAATAAAACAGTTATTTCCAAAACCAAAATTCAATTTTGAGGACAAATTTTAATTTTAGTCGTGTAAGTTTCGAGAAATATCCACTTTGAGGACAAATTCCTCCAGAAGTCATTAATTTTGTTGGAGTGGCTGACATGACACGAACATGACCTAAAAAATTGAAGGTTTCGGCCAGGAAAAAAATATTGAGGGTTTGCTTTCTTCCAGGGTTATTAGTTAATAAATTCCTCCCTCTTCCTGTACGTCACCGTATTGACAGTTATCGGGTCCAAGAGCCAGAGCCAGCCCGATTGGTGCCGCGAAAACAAGCTCTCACGTCAAATGATACATGGAATTCCCAATCAGCCAACCTAAGAAAATTGTAACAAAAGTCACAAGTTTTCTATTTTCAATTCATGCAATTGGTGCATAAAAGAGTTCCCCACTTGTAAATTGTGAACTCTCACTACCTACATATATCAATGATAGAGATCAAGATGGACGGTGAAGTTTCACTCTTCTCCTTGCGTAGTGTTTTCGTATATTTCTTTACGATCATGTTATATGATATGTTTATTTATGGTCAGAGGTGTGCGTCACATATTTTTAGGTGAAAATTTTAGTTGTATGAATTTTAAAAGTTAATGTTTGTTTTGAGATAAAATATGCTAAAATTAGTAAAATATTGTTAAATCTTATTTAAAAATTAATCAGATTGTACCAAAAAGTTAGATAATAAGTAATACTCCCTCCGTCCCGGTTAACTCGTCACAGTTGATCGGGCACGGAGATTAAGAAAAAGCAGAAGTTGCTTTTTGTTTGACTTATAAACCACTTTTCCAGATTTGTTTAAGGGTAGGATTAGTGAATTAACACTATCCTCCCTTTTCTAATTCCTGTTTAATTAAAAATGGACAAATCAACGAAATTATGGTAAAATAAAAAAAAAATCAGAGAGTAGGTACAATTATCTGAAAAAATACAAAACCTGTTCATATAAATTTTTTGGGGGAAAGATTCCTCCCAAAACCAAAATTTACAGCTGAATACATAACCACAAAATTGAAACTGAAAATACATTCAAATCTCCCTCCTAAACATCTCTTCTACTTCTAAAAATCCCTATAAATGTGAATCATTTCACCAAAAATCAGCATTCAATGCTGTTACATTCTTGAAAGCAATATTGCACAAAAACAGTTCATAATGGCAGATCAGCAAAAAAGAAATCGGGGGCCTAACTTATCTCCATCAGACCAACTTCGCATCGCCCAGTTTCTTATGTGTAACAACACCAACGGGGTTGTGATTTTTGGTAAGTTGAAGGAAGTGGCAGCATCATTTGGAGTCTCGACTCGGACGATTCAGCGAATCTGGGAGGCTACACGGAAGCTGTTGGCAGCAGGTACAGCCGTAACATTTCCTGAAATCAAACAAAGGTCTCCAAGCAATCGTGCAGTGGCGTTAGATGAAGAGGCTATGAAAGCCATACCATTTTCAAAGAGAGGGACAATTCGCAGACTTGCTAAGGAATTGTAAGTCAGTAAAAGTTAGGTTGGCCGGTGGGTGAAATCGGGGGCAATAAAACCACATTCAAACGCAATTAAACCCCAACTTACTGATGCAAATATGCTGAATAGGCTTAAATACAGCCTTAGTTTTTTACAGTGTGACCGAGCACTTAATATTATCAGGTATGATAGCATGCATAACGTGGTTCACATAGATGAAAAATGATTTTATATGAAACGCACATGCGAGCGAGCATACAAACTAGCAGCTGAGGATGACCCATACAGGGTATGCAAGAGCAAGAGGTATATCCCAAAAGTTATGTTTATGTGTGCAGTAGCAAGGCCACGTTATGCAAGTGACAGGGCTCTATTGTTTGATGGAAAAATTGGAATTTTCCCATTCACAACAATGGAGCCGGCCCTCAGGAACAGTGTGAATCGAGTAAGGGGTACAATGGTCACTAAACCGATTGAGTCCATTAACGCACAAGTTATCAAAGATTGCTTGCTAAATCAGGTGACTCGTTAAACTATCAGTTTGTTCTTCTTCATCTAGTTTTCAGCCTAAGTAAGTCTCCTAAATTCTGTCCTAGCACTTTTAATTTGCTTAAAAATGGACATATTGGTGACATTACTTAAAGCAACCAAATTTTTTTGATAACACACTGTCTCATCATGGGGCTTATACAGATTCTACCAGCAATCAAGGCAAAGTGGCCAACACAAGCAAGCAGACACATTATTATACAACAGGATAATGCGAAGCCACACTTAAGCAATTATGACACTGACTTTAGAACAGCAGCCTCAGCTGATGGATTCAACATTCAATTAATGTGTCAGCCCCCAAATTCACCAGACACAAATGTGCTTGATTTGGGGTATTTCAGGGCCATTCAATCCTTACAAGTTGAAACAGCAAGTTATAGCATACAGGAGTTGGTGAATAATGTTCTCCAATCCTATGAAAGGATGGAAGTCACTAGTCTCAACTCGGTATTTCTCAGTTTGCAGGCTTGTCTCATAGAGGTAATGAAAGTTAAAGGTGGGAACAATTATAAACAACCACACATTGGAAAAGAGGCACAAGCTAGACGGGGAATTTTACCTATGGCACTAGAAGTTCCAGAAGATGTAGTTAGAGAGGGAATTGATCACTTAATTGCAAGAGAGCAAGCAACAGGCACTTATGATATTGGGGGTTTATTGAATGACTTGGGGTATATGTAATGAGATAGAAAAAGTCGTTGATGCTCAAGTGTTTACAGCATAAACACAGAATATATGTGTTGCTTTGCTTAGGCTGTAAACATAGATATTTTTGCATAAAAAATTGATTTTTCAGTTCTGTTTTTTTTTTTTGAGTCCACTGCCCTAAAAAATTCATCACCTAGATCTGTTTTTTTTTTCAGTTTAGGGCCCTCAGAAAATTATCATCATGGGGTTCAGATTACACAAGCTAGTTGAGGGCAGCATTAAAAAAATCATCTTTCAAATCTGTTTTTTTTTAAGCAGTCAAGTCTCAACATGCAACTAATGCCTCAAAAAATTCATCTTTCAAATCCGTTTTTTTTTTTTTCCCCAAAACTGAAACCATCAGAAAATTATCATCATGGGGTATCAATAGGCAAACATATAAGAGGGCAGCATTAAACAAAAAGCCAGCTTATTGTTTGAGCAACCAAATCTCAACATGCAACTAACTTCACAAAAAAGGGACATTGGCAATTCTTTTTATTTTTTCCAGTTAATTACCCTCAGAAAATTCTCATCAAGGGGTTCAGATTACACAAGCTAGTTGAGGGCAGCATTAAACCCAAATCAACAGTTAATGATTTAAGCAGCCAAGTCTCAACATGCAAGTAATGCCTCAAAGAAATCATCTTTCAATTCTGTTTTTTTTTCCCCCAAAACTAAAGCCTTCAGAAAATTGTAATCATGGGGCAACAATAGGCAAACATATAAGAGGGCAGCATTAAACAAAAAGCCAGCTTATTGTTTGAGCAACAAAATCTCAACATGCAACTAACTTCACAAAAAAGGGACATTGGCAATTCTTTTTTTTTTTTTTTCAGTTACTTACCCTCAGAAAATTCTCATCATGCAACTAACCTTAATATAATTTACTTATCGATTTAAGATTGTTTATTTCTATTTTCCTTAATTATTTTCTCAATGCAACGTCGAAATTTAAAAATTATGTGTGATTTAAAATAGAAATCCTACTATAGTATAATTACAAATTAAATAATATTTTTTATGGAAGGTTGACTATATACATAGTGTCTCACAATCTTCATTCAAGATACATACTACAATCCATATAAAAAATAATAAATGTTTTAACTAATTTGTAATGTTTTTAATTCCTTATGTAGTTATAGTGAAATACTCCTAATTTTTCAAGCATTGCACATCCATTTAAAAGTCTTATATATACATGTTTAAACCACGCATTCCGATTTTATTTCTCTCATTTTATTCTTTATTTAGACTATACAATACTCTATTATGTTAGGAATTTGTGCCTTGAATCTGATTTGGTTTGAATCGACGTTCACATCGAGGTGGAGGCTTGGATTTGGACGTCGTTGGAATTGGGTGCGTTGGAGAACACGAAGGTCGCGGCCGCAGCGAGATGGCCCAGAAGATGGGCCGCGGCGAGATGGCCCAGAAGATGGGTTGCGACCGAGTCGAGTTGGCCGCGGCCGAGGCAGGCCTAGCGGCGCAGAAGATGGGCCAGCGCGAGCCTGGGCCCAATAGGATTCCTTTCTTGTCTGGGATTAGGTTGTGGGGCTTATAAATAGGCCTATTGTCTTTGGAATTGGTATTGGTCAGTCAATTGATTGAATTGATTGATTGATCAGTCATTGAATTTGATTTGAGAGACAAGGGAGAAGTTGTCTATTGATTTGGGATATTCTGGAATTTGGTATTTGTGAGTACGTAGTACTCTTTTTTGGTCTAGAATATCTAGTTTGATTTGGGACTCTATTTTCGGGTTTAGAGTCGTTTGGTTATAGAGTGTGGAGAGTTGTTTTGGTCGAGTATCAATTGATTGATACTCGAGTTTGTCTCAGTTTGTTAGGATGAAGTCTTTGTCCTATGTTGTAAGCACTCTGTTGAATTTGATTGGTTCCTCTCGTTTGGCCGTGGACGTAGCTAACAAGTTGTTAGCGAACCACGTTAAATTTGGTGTCTTTGTTTTGGCTTTGTCGATGGTTCTCGTTTATCGTTTGTTATTATTTGTATTGTTCGTAATTTTCCAACATATTCGACGTAATTATTTTTTTTTTTTATCTAATTTATTGTCAAGTTAATATTAACATTCACATTTCGCTGTCTTTATTTTTCAGCATATTTTAATTTAATTATGTGATACTCATTCACATAGTACAATTTTTTAATCATTCACAGTATAACTTAGTTCATTATTTCTTTATATTTCTTTTTTATTCTTTATTGTACCCTATAATTTATATAGCATAATAAGTTCATTTACCAATTTATTACATATGCTTAATATATATATATATATATATATATATATATATATATATAATATTTTTATTGATTTAATAATTTGTTTAATGTCAGATCTTAAATATTTAAAAGAATCTGGTGCAACTATTCATGTCCACTAATTTTTACATTTGTCATTTTATTATTTATATTATTAGTATATTAAATTTTACATCTTGGTCTAAACTCCGATTATTATAAACCTTGTTATTTTTATGCCTCTCTCCAATCTTCTAACATAACAGGTTTTTCTTTGGTCTACTAAAATTACATCACCTATTAAAAGTATTCCATTAGTGAGTATGTTTGTAGGTGTGTAAGGTATGTGATTAAAAATGATGCTCAACTTATAGATTTATTTGAATAGAATCGATCCATTGTATAGACCAGAGTATTTAAATTTACACAATATCACTACCGATGCATTTATAGTTCTTATATCTTCATATATATCTTTTACTGGTTTCATATATAAGCCACTTTTACCACTTCCCTCCATTTTTTTAATCTTATATATATATATATATATATATATATATATAATATTTATATAAATGACTTTATCGTATACCTTTTGAATTCAATAAAATTCGTAAATCAATTATTATTTTCTCTTGTTGTAATGTTTATAAATGTTACTTATGAAGTATATCGATTTCATTCTTCTACTCATTTCCTACAAGCATAATAATTAGATTTATATTTACTTAGTAATGCTCATACAAAGAAATTTAGCGTGTAAACATATATATTGCTAGTTTAATCTAAATTTAAATAGTAAGGCTAAATATATATAATATATATATATGTATGTATGTATGGACATCTAACTACATAAATATATATATATATATATGTATGTATGTATTTAATTTTTGTTTTTGTATTCTTTTCTCATAGTATAATATATCTGACTCTATCACATTAGTTTATTCTTTAATTTTTCTATTATATTATCTAGACTCGTCTATTATAATTTTCTTTATAATGGAAATTCACTTAGACCCTTTAATATTTATAATTTTTACGTTAGTTTTTTTATAATTTTATTTATTATGTTAATAAAATTATATCCACTAATAATAATATCTATTTATAAGTTTGTGTTATCTTTTTTCACAATGCATTTTCTCACTTCTATTCATTTTATTATCATATAGTTCTTATTCAATTGTTTTGACATTATTTTCTATTGTTGGACTTTAATAAAATGGTATACACAAAAAAAAAAAAAAAAAATTCCTGTCATGTCTTTTTACTCACTCAAAAGTTAATTTTAAAATATAATCTCAACGATTTCACATGCAAGTCATTTTATTCTTTGATTTCAGTATTTGCTTCAAGTTTATACTATAATGAAGTTTAAGTTACTGTTCCTATTAAGCTCTAACACTTGATCAATTTAATAGTTTACACTTTAGTCTAAATATTCTATATTCAAATTTTATTTTTCATTAGATAACTTATATAATTTTATTATTGTTTCTCAATGTTGTAACAATGATACTTCAATAATTTAAAAAATTAGAGAGATTATTGCAAATAGAAAATTTATAATATTCAAATTTAGACAAATATATTGTTACTATCAGATGAGTATTATTCTAATTTATATCTATAATAAGAGTTGACTATTTTATTTATGACCAAACACTATGTAAGAATTTGTCAATAGTTTATACATAGTAATATAAATCATTGTGAATCATTTACATATTGTTCTGACATATAATGTTTTAAATGGGCTAAAAGATTTAATTTAATCTCATCTTTTTTTAAAAAAAAAAATTCTGTTATGACATTTTTTTAATTTAACTTTCAATCATTTTTATATAATATAAAAATATAAGTACTATCATATGTCAACAATCTTGTGTCTATTATTCGACTATGAAGTCAAACTTATAACTATTGAAATCATATTAAACTATTACATTTTACATGTTTTAAATCTTTTATCATGTCAGTATCATTAATCTTGAGTCATTCATATATTGTGGTAAATTAAATATTAAATTATGCGCTATCGTTGTTTTATTGTAGTCATTGGAATGAGTATATAGATGTTATAGTTACGTATTGTACCTAAATTAAAAAAAGTAAACTGAAAAAATTATCTCCAGAAAATTAAAGATGATAAACTAAATCAATAAGAGCTTTCACTATTATTCATTGTTCGAATTTTTATATATATGGTTTTTTCTTCTTGTTGCTAATCTTAAAATCTATTAGTACTTTTTCGACACAAAAACACAAAAACTTAATATAACACTCAATACCTAAATACATTTATGGTATACTACTATTGCAAGTTAAGATTCTTGCGGTCATTAACCTAACAAAGAAGTCAAAGTTTGGAGCTATTAAACTCCTACTAAACTATGTTTAATTTTCTATAATTTTTATACATACATATATAATATTTTGAGAATCATAAACTAAAGTACTTTAATATTCATAATATCTTATATTCTTATTCCTTTTTAGTAATATACATTATATCATTTTTTTAATTTTTTTTATATACATTCTTCAGTTCATCATAAATTTCATAGTTCTTCTAATTGAATTCTTTTACAATTGTAGAGAAATGAGAAAGATCGATTCACAAAAATTTAAGAGTAAATAAAAGGAATATGATACACTATAGTTGTCTTGTCAATTTTTGTTTTTGTTTTTTGTTTTGTTTTTTGTTATGATTAGTAGAATGAGTATATATATTATAACTACGCACCCAAATTAAAAATAAAAAGTAAACTGAAAAAAATATATATATATATATATCTCTAAAATGAAAAATGATAAATAAGAGCTTTCACTATTATTCAATTGTTCTAATTTTTATGTGTATAGTTTTTTTTCTTGTTTTTGCTAATCGTAAAACCTTTTAATATTTTTTTCACAATGAAAACACCAAAACTTGATAGTTTTGCAAATGTTTAATATCTAAATATCTCTAAAATACCACTATTTGAAATTAAAAGTCTTGGAATCATTATCCAAGTAAAAAAGTCAAATTTGGAGTTATTAAAGTCATTATAATATGTTTAAATTTCTATAATTTTCTTATAAATACATAAATATCTTTTGTGTAACTTCAATTATTCAATATCATGAGAATCATATACTAAAGTAATTTTACTTATTGTAAATACAATTGTGCTAATTGGTCTTTCTCCTTTCTCTTCAATTATAGAAGAAACCAATTAGAAAAATTATCAGAAATTTATGAAGAATCGAATAAAATATAAACAAATAAAAATAATAATATAATATATTTTACTATAAGGGAATAATAATATAAGATATTATGAATATTTAGGTTCAATTTATGTCATCAGTTGAGCTATATATTATATGGAATGTGATAGAAAATTTCATAAGTTGAGACTTGAGAGATGAATTTTTATTATAAAATGGATCTTACTAAATAAATAAAATTTTAAAAAATAAAGTTACTAAATTAGGGTTAAAAACTTACTAATTAATAGTTTTTTTTCTTTTTCTACAGTTTTCTTTTTTGACAATTATATAAAAGAATCGCATTATAAAAGAGATAATAAATTTAAAAAGAAACTTAAAAATAAAAATAATAATGTTATGTATATTATTAAAAATAAAGAAAAATATAGAATATGATTAATATGTAGGCTCAACTTATGCCATTAGATGAATTATATATCATATCCGTGATTTTTTTTAGGGTATCATATCCATGAATTGATAGATGAACTATATAAGGCTCTAACCAAATAAATAAAACTTTGAGAATATAGTTAATAAAATAACCTTAAAAACTAAAATTCATTAATGATATAATAGCTAAATCAAATATTGTCTAACCATATAAATACAAATTCAAAGATATAGTTTATAAATAAAACTTTAAGATATAGTTACCAAACTAACCTTAAAAGTTAAAATTCATTAAGGATATAATAGGCAAATCAAATTTTGTAAAAAACAACTCACACTTTTATAATAGAAGTAGATTTAGGTGATGGTAGTTTTGTAAATAGGTGGAAAATTTAAGGGTGTTAAGTGTTGACTTTAATTGCCAAAAATAGGTGTGACAAGTTAAGTGGGACGTCCCGAAAAGGAAAGTAGGACGAGTTAACAGGGACGGAGGGAGTATAATTAATGAAATTGACTGTTTCGGTGCGATAATAACACAAATTAAAATAATAGAATAATCATCACGGAATTAATAGTAAAAACCTGCACACCTTAAAATCGTACACATTATCTATTCACTTGAAAAAGAAACTTAATAAGCCCAGAATTGCCCGAATATCCAGTGTCCCTCCACATGTAGGTTCCTTTATTACAACCTATGTTCAATCCTTTATTCTAAAATAATTAGAACACAGCTGTGTATATTTGATGACATTATTGTTTTAACACATAATCTCTATAAAAAATAATGAAATACAAGATAAAATACAAATTAGGAGGAAGGATCTTACTCATATTACGATGATCATATTAGCATGGTCTCCAGTCATTGTAATGTTAATCAGGTAGGATTAAATGGCCCAAAACTATGAAATGGGCCTGGGCTTTTCTAATAGGCTACAAGATTTTCAGTTCAATTGGACAAAAATATTTAATTTATAAAGGCCGCTGAATTTCCAAATCTTGAATTTTTGTTAGTTAGTTTGGATCATATTTCAAATGTTTGAGCCGACTTGACTTATTTACAACCTGATATATATACGGCTAAAATGAGCAGGTTGCAAGACATGTGTCATATATTTTAATAAGTTGGATTTCCAGGGTAGGCTGGTTGCTATAATGGGCCATTAGAGATGGTACTGAAAAGGCCTTTACGAACTTTAGTATGGGACTCAATTGTTGCAATGGGCCGTTCCTGAGGAGTTTATGGGAGAAAATATGAAGTAGTGATTTCTGTAGTGATTAGTAAGTAGAGTATTTAGTAAAAATAGTATGATTCTGACATTTTGGTAAGGATTAGTGGTGGTGTAAATGTATAGAGTTTATGTTGAACAACTTGTGAACATACTAGTTCGAGACCCACTGAGTACTAATAGTAATAATAATGATACCAACAAAAAATTAAATCATACTATATAATCTAATATTCTTATATTATATATTAATTTTTCTGAAAATTTAGAAAAATGTATGTTTATTTAATATTTGTGAGCAGGATAATTAGTTGTTTACAAACACAAATATCTAGGAATATGATCATATACATTCACGAACTGTTCACGAACATGTTCATGAACACAATCAAATATTTTCAGACACCGCTCGACTCAACTCAAGTTCAATTAAAAATAAACGAATCAAATATGAACACTTGCAAATTCGGTTCGACTCAACTCGTTTATAACCCTAAGGATTAGCAGTAGCTTGGTTGGAGCGAAAACTAATCCTAGTTGATGTGAAGTTTGATTTTTGCCCGTTGGTTGAAGTTTGAGAGCATTTAATATTTTTTGTACCAGCAAATACAATTAATTTTTGTGTGAACAAATCAGGCAATCAGCAAATTATGCACAACACGATTCACCTTACAAGACATATGTGACATAATTCAATAAAGTTCAATGTGCTCAGCAACATACCACTCTCCTATTTCCATTTCAAAAAAAAAAAAAAAAAAAGAACCACTCTCCTATTTCCTTATTTGAACCTAAATACTCCAATCTCATTCACCTAATATCAACATATAATTCCTATATACAAAGAGAAAAAAAAATGCAAACCGAAAATATCACAACAAAGGCAATTAATATGCCGGAAATTAATTATAGCTAGAACATTTTGCAATTTAGGTCATCGACTAGAAATCAAATTTATCCCAATCAGATTTATAAGAACTAAGAACTACTCTTTACTTGTAACTGAATAAAAAAACCTCCATCGTAATTTGGACAGAGGATCCTCACCTCTAATAACCCAAGTTACTCAGGAAAAAAAAACGCGGCGTTTATAAATGAAAAATGGCCAACCGATTCAAAACTAACCGCGACCGTCAGTTGGATACACAGAATCATACAATCAAAGTTTGAAAAATAAAATCAAGAATTTGGAGGGGAATTCTGTTGTTAACTGCAACCTAACAATCTTTTTTAACTGCCACGATTTATTTCCTGAATCCCAATTAAACTGCATTTTGGTGTTTCCCTTCAAATTCGTATCCTTTATAAATTCCAACCCCAAATTCTTCTCTTCCAAGTATTCCACCGCAAGAGAGAGAGAGAGAAGCGAATTCTGAGAGGTATACAATGTCTGTGGCGACGGCGGGTGGAGGGATGGGGGGAGACGACAACAACAATGGCGGAAATGAGAAGAAGACGAGGAAGGAATCAGATAGTCCTTATGGCTCGCCATTGAAGTCTGATTCTCAGGGCAGCAAGGGTAAGCGTAAGCTGAAGGAACCACCCCTTCTCACATATGCCAAAAATAAAAGTTTGAAATATATGGCTGAACAATCTCAATCTCCAACGGAGAGGTCAGTGAATTTCTTAAATCTTGTCAAACTTTATTCTCATTAATGTTTCTCACTCTAAATTACTAATTTCCGTATCTTCATTGCTTAGTTCTGGGGAATATTTCCAGTATCCTGGAGGCAGGTACGTCTAATTAAATTTCTTTCTTTGTAAATTTTTTATCTGGAAACCCTAGATCCATCCAATGTAAAATGTTTAGAAAGAAGAAAAGACATGCACATGCAAATTACAGAAATTAGTGGGGCTTGCAGGAGGTTTAGATCAAAGAATCCAAATTATCCATCAGCACCGCCTGACGGTGGTGAGGTCAAGATTCAAGTAGAAAGCTCTGATGAAGAAATGTTTGAGGATAGTGATGAAGATATTGATGAAGACAACAACGATACTGATACTGATGGAGAAGAAGGTCAGAGAAAGCTACCTCGCGCTCCCGTTACTTTCGCCAGGTCAGTGTAGTTAAAGTTTATTTTGATTCACAATTTTAATATATCTATGCTGATTCGGATCTTCATTCAAGAATCTTGAAAGGAAATGCTACATCCATATCATGTTCCAAGAATACAAACTGGCATAATTTCACCATCAAGAAAACACGTGAATGACGCCAATTCGTGGGGTTTGCAGGAGGTTTAGATCAAAGAATGTGAAGTATCCAGCAGGTCTTCGTGATCCTGACTTAGAAGAAGCGCAGGATAACAATAACAACAACGTAATCGAAGGAGGAGGAGATGCAGAGAGTAATAACGACCTTAGCAGTGATAGTGATGATAGTAGTGACTAGTGAGCAAGGGAGTACTGGAAAGTGATCAACAAGTTTTTCTTTCAACTCTTTTGATTTTGGGAATGTACATTGATTGTTTGAGATTTTCTGGGTAGATTGTTTGCTTTTTTCTGGATTATCAGACTTCTTTTATATTCTTTCAGATTCTACACTTACCTGTTTTGTTTTGTTTTGTTCATTCTTTCCCCATTGTTTACAACTGATTTTGATAGATAATGGCTTTCTAATTTTAGCGTCTGATAGAGCTAGCAATTCAGGCACCTGGGCCAAGCATGTGGCCTGTGGTCAATGTAGCACTGGGTTGGGCCAAAATAAGATGAGATGAACCCATCCCACCCTATAAATACACATTACATTTTGTCGGACTGGCCCGCGAGTGGTCGCGCTATTGATCTATCAAGTCAAGTCTATCTTGACGGTATTTTGAGCTCATATTTTTATAGTCCAACTTGATTAGGTGAGTTGAGCTCAATATGCCATCTCTACTGTAGCAAACACACAAGAAAAATATGTCTCTAATTATGTAATATTTGTTTCTAAACTAAAGTAGTGACAAATTTGAGACGAAATGATTGATCTCTATAATGCTATTTTCTAAAATTTAGAGACCCATTAATTTGATCTCTAAATATAGTGACGGATTTTTTGTCGCTATTATGAAATTAGAGACCAAACTATCTACAAAATAGATACGAAATATATTCGTCTCTAATATTCGGCTGTTATTTCGTCACTAATGGAATACTATTGACTTTTTGCCATTCTCCATCACTATTCATTTTTTTCCGTTTTTATTTTGTGATGATATTATTCGTTAATAGCTTTTTATCTCTAATATAAAAATTTGTTATAGTGATATATACTTGTCTGTTTATTCCACATGCTAAATATTATGTAAGTGTATATAATATTAGCTTTATTGAGCCTCAGCCCAGGTTGCCATGGGCTGTAGTGGTTGTAATGTCATCAGGTGGCCCAAAGAAGTATGGTATGGGCATCAATTGCTCTAATGGGCTATCAAAAATAAACTTTTATTCTTACGTGGCAGAAGGCGAGGTTAAAATGGTCATATGCATTACATGGGATTTACTATAGCCATCTTGATGAAATTCCTATTTGGATTCTTGTGATAAAAAAATAGTTAAAAATACAAACAACTTAAGGATCATACTTTTTCTAATCATCTTTTCCAATCAAACTTATAGTGTGATGTGTAAGTAGTACAAAGTACAAACAGAAGGATAAAATATCCAAGTTGATAAATGAATAACGAGTAAAATATTGTTTTCTATTAAAAATGACTAAAAGTACATCATGCAAAAACGACTTTTTTTTTTTTTCTTTTATAATTTCTTTTACATAGACCAACGATGCATGTAGGGAAATAAAAAAGTTAATAAAAATCTGAAATCACCTTCACATGTAACAACTCTGTAATTGATAATCCTTTACCAACTAAACCAAATCAACCATAAAAACATTAATTTTTCACATAAACGAATTAGACGTAAATAAAAGATGTTGGAAAAATTTAATTAGGTGTATTTGAATATGACTCTTAGAAAAATGGAATTGGTAAAGTCGAGATACGAGTTTAACTCGCTATCCGTAAGACGATATTGCCCCACATCCAAGTACTCGGGGTCTTCGACAATCATCATCAAGATACAACAACTTTCAGCTTTGGGATTGCAGCACAATAAAATCAAAGCTTTTGGCGAATTGCTCGATACTTAGGACTTTCTTGTTGACCCGAAAAGGCTTAAAGACCATAATTTAAAAAATATAATAAATACAGACCGTAGTGATTCTCGTTATATATGACAAATTCTTCGAGTGATTAAAGAGATAAATGTTAAGACCTATTAGATCAATTGCACCATTTTCACTTGATCAATCACAACCATTAGATCATACCTCTTAACCGAAAGTCACGATCTAATAGTTAGATTGCATCATTTTTTTAACATTCACGACCTTTTGTTCGCACCTATTCCACTTGAATAGTCGCAACTTTTCGTCTAAAAGACACTTTTCCAATTATCCTCCGAGATTCAAACAAAAGATGTGATGGTTGTAGGGCAATTCTGATTACCAATATCGTGGTTGATTTAACGTCTAAAATATTTTTCTAACGATTTAAGTCTACTCTATAAAACTAAATAAGCTTACAAAAAGGTTTAAGTCTGGCTTAGTTGTTAAGCAGGCCAAACAAGGTCATACCTAGTGCAGGTCCGGCCATAGGTAGTGATTGCAATAAAGGAATATGATGGGAATGGAATGATTACTTGTTCATTCTCATTCTTACGATGGTATGAATTTATAATAAAAAATTCCAAAGAAATTGTTACTCCCATATTCATGGAATTGGGTGTTTCGTTAAACTTATTTAAAATATCTTATAAATTCTTACATTTTATAAGTTGATTTTAGATCTTATAAGTTGTATGGTCTTATTTAAAAATAAGTTGTAGAAGTGTTTGAATCAATAACTTATAAGTTTTCCTCAGCATCTTATAAAATATTGATATGTTCCGTAAATAAGATCTTTTTGTAATTATAATTACAAAAAAAAAAAAAAAAATGTACTTAAAAAGAGCTTATGAAAAATGGTGGGGGAGTGGTACTTTTTTAAAAGAGCTGAAATATACATCTAAGCTCATTCTAAAATATAGTCTCTTGAACATCTTATAAGATGTTTTAAAGATCTTATAAGTTCGGCCTAACATTCTCTTAGTCATTCTTCACATCCCATGATATTAGCTATTTCTAAGAACTAGAATCATCATCATCATCATCATCATCATCATCATCATCATCATCATCATCATCATCATTTTTAATCAATTATAATTACTCATAATTAATTAAATTGATCGACGAAAATATTGTTCTTCTTTCTTATGGTGGTTGTTATTGTTATAATTAGTTAATCATTTACTATTTCTAATTTAATCATTAACGTTATATTATTTACTTCCAATTAATCATTGCCAATTAATTAATTGGTTTATGATAAAGACAGTTATTATTGTTCATTATAGTTATTTTTTATTCCTCAAAAAGTTATGTATTATTTAATAATAAAAATAGTAATTATAATTAATTAAATTATTATATTAGCTATGATTATCGACGAAAATAATAACAGGTTAACAATATTACTATTTTTGCATTTTATTTATATAATTGAATCTTTCATTCATTATCATCCTTAAGCATACCAATTATTGGAATAACTATAATTATATAATCATCTCCCATCATTCCTAAACTCATTTTATCCGGATATTATTCCATTCATTTGATCGATATGAATCATGTCATAAATAATTTATACCGATAGTAAAAGTTGTATCTACACGAATACAAGGAGTAGAGTAAAGTATGTCATAACATACTTCCAACTTCTACTTAAGTCTACTCTCTTCGTCCCGATTGAGTTTGCACACTTATGCCGACACGGATATTAAGAAAAACTGTTTTTTGCTTTTTGGTTGATTTTTTTAAAGGTGAAGATTGAAAGTGGAGATTTTAAGGGTGGAGATTGTGAGAAAAAAATTCCTTTTTAAGGATGTGCAAACTTAGATGGGACGTCCCGAAAAGAAAAGTGTGCAAACTCAGCCGGAACGGAGGGAGTATTTTAAATCACTGTCAAAGTCATGTTGGGCAAACGTGTTGTGCTCTGTGTGCCTTACTTTTATGGTACAATTGCATATCACTTTGATGTTTGATTTTCAATCTCTTTATTAGTGGGAATACCGCTGCAGGCCCATTCAGAAAGTTCAAATGTTCTTTTTTGCCACTTTAACTTCTATGATGCAAAAATACCCAATTTACCAAAACTGCCCTCTCTTTTGGGTGAGGTAACTTAATCTTACCTGCCTGTCACCTTCATCCTTCTGATTTCGTGAATCAGATTTCGTGTATCATTCCCACTTTACTTTCGTGTATCATTCTCACTCCTTGGTCGTAATTTCGTGAATCATTCCCTCTTTACAATCGTGTATAATTCTTCCTCCTTGGTCGTGTATCATTCCCCCTCATACTTTCGTATATCATGGCCGCCGCCGTCCCCGACGCCGTAGACGCCGCCGTACCCGCCGCCGAACCCGACCCCGTAACCCCTATACCCGACGCCGACCCCGAAGCCGGAAACCCTATGCACGTCGCCGACCCCGATCCCGCAAACCCTGTAGAACCGACCTCGCCGTCAAATCGTCCGGCGACCTCACCGTCGGTGGGAGAGGTTAGGAATAATCTCCATTGATTTCGTGTATTTCGGCATTCATATATGTCAAATTTGAAAAGGGGAGAAGATGAACAGTATTTTTTTTGAATTTTTGGGCATTATGCACGACTTGCACGACTTGCACGACCTGCACGACCTGCACGACCATATAATTTACCTTGATACACGACCATATAATTATGCTAAATACACGACCGAGCCTTGATGCACGACATAGATATCATTCATATATATGTCAAATTTGAAAAGGGGAGAAGATGAACAGTAATTTTTTTGAATTTTTGGGCATTATGCACGACTTGCACGACCTGCACGACCTGCACGACCATATAATTTACCTTGATACACGACCATATAATTATGCTAAATACACGACCGAGCCTTGATGCACGACATAGATATCATTCATATTTATGTCAAATTTGAAAACGGGAGAAGATGAACAGTAATTTTTTTGAATTTTTGGGCATTATGCACGACTTGCACGACTTGCACGACCATATAATTTAGCTTGATACACGACCATATAATTATACTAAATACATGACCGAGCCTTGATGCACGACATAGATATGTTGCACGACTTGCACGACCATATAATTTAGCTTGATACACGACCATATAATTATGCTAAATACACGACCGAGCCTTGATGCACGACATAGATATCATTCATATATGTCAAATTTATTTCGTGTATTTCGTCAATTTCTCATATATGTCAAATTTGAAAATTAGAGAAGATGAACAGTAATTTTTTTTGAATTTTTGGGCATTCATATATGCACGACTTGCACAGCTTGCACGACTTGCACGACCATATTATTTAGCTTGATGCACGACATAGATATCATGCTTGATGCACGCCTAAAATTTTATGCATGATGCTCGACCAAACTTATTATACTTGATGCACGACCCGAGTTTTTTTGCTTGATGCACGATCTTTATTTTGTTTGATGCACGACCGCGGCTTGATACACGACCTTTATTTTGTTTGATGCACGACCGCGGCTTGATGCACGACCGTGGCTTGATACCCTTGATGCACGACCGAATAATTATGTTTGTTGCACGACCGAATTATTTTGTTTGATGCACGACCTTTGTATTATACATGATGCACGATCTTTGTAATATACTTGATGCACGACCTTTGTATTTTGTTTGATGCACGACCATATTATTTGTTTGATGCACGACCAATGTATTATGCTTGATGCACCACTTTGTTAATTTATATGCATGACTGTGATGTTCGTTATGTAGAACGTTTGGCCTTGGAAAAGGCCGGATATACGTGATCGTACGGCCACCATCAATACGTATGTCCGGCTAAAGATTTTCGATGAGGTTAGGAGTCAATTGGAGATGGTCGGCGGCGAGGCGGTGGAAAATTTCCGTGCAGGATGTTTTGGTCACTTCCTTGACTGTAGGTCATCCACATCGCTGCCCCAAAAGGGAATTCATTCATTAATTTTGAGGGAGGTTATAAATCCAGATGCCGGTGATTATGAGTTCTGGTTTCGAGTTGGTAGTAAGCATATTAGATTTTCACACGTTGAGTACGCAATCGTGACAGGCTTGAACTTTATGGATAATGATTTCGATATTGAAGATGCGCATGAACTGGCAGAAGAGGGTTTTTACAATACCGTTATAAAGCCGCTTGGAGTGAATAAGGTGGATCATCTTCACGCCGCTTTTGTCGGTGGGTCTTTCCGAAACAATTTGCATGCTGTTGTTATTGTTGCTAAGTTGCTGGTCCTCTATTATATATTGTTGTGCCCTGACGGGCGGAAGGCCTCGATCGAGGATTGGATGTGGGCTTTGGTGGATCGGCCGGAAAAGTTTGAGTCCTTTCCTTGGGGGAAATACACATTCCAGAAGCTAGCCCATTACCTAGATAACCTCCCCAAACAGTTGCCTCCTGATCCGGTGGGGAAGAACAAACTTGCTTCATATCACTTTTACGGGTCCGAGCTGGCCTTTGCGGTATGAATTTACCCTTTTAGAAAGAATTATTATTTTAAATTAAATATAAATTAGATTCTATAAAGTTTTGTTCCTTTGCTATTTTTTGGCCACTAAACAATATTTTGTGTAACAGACCTGGGCGATGGAAGCCATTCCGGCGTTTGGGAAGAAGTTTGGTCGTCGACTACCCCCTCCACTACCCCAGCAGCCGAGACTTCTTCGTTGGACAATGAGTGGGGGACAGAGGGATGATGTGTTGCAGTTCTTTAATTCAGAGGTTAGTTTTTTTAATCAAAACTTATTTCGTATATTATTATTGTTAAGAGTAATTGAATGTCTTGAGTTACATTGATGCGGACCTTTGAATTGTAGATGGAATGTTACGAAACTCTTATTCCATCGCCAGAAGAGGCAGAGTCCCAGTACCTCAGGCATGTTGATGCTGATGTGGACCTCCGCATTGGCCAGGCGGAGGGGATTGACAACATACGCCCAGCGCCGAGTGATGCACCAGTAGGGGTACCTCCTGCCGATATTGGCCTTGATCGAGCCAATGAACAACCCGGTTGTTCGAGAGTACGTGGTAGAGGGCGTACAAGAGGACGAGGTAGAGGTCGTGGTAGAGGAGTGATGGGGGGGTTAAACAGGGAAGAGGTTCTTCATCGTTCGGACCCCCACATCGAGGATATCGCTCGTCCTACAAAGCGTGCTAGATGCCGGTTCGACCAAGCAGGTATGGCTCCCGTACCGGAAGATGCTCCTGAAGATGTAGCGGACCGAATGGGTACGGAGCATGTGTTTGGGAGTACCTCAGCTGGAGTGATTCCTAATGCCCCGGGATGTAGCACGGGTCGGGCGGAAGGTGAAGATTCGGGGCCTACTGTGAGTGACCTTAAGACATTACATGAGGAGCTTCGAAAGGACATGAAAGGTTACTTTGATGACTTGAAGAGTCATATTGACAAGAAATTTGAAGCGGTTGAAGACCTCAAGAAGTATGTGGACCAAAAATTTGAGGCATTCAGGGCGGATCTCCCGAAGCTTGTGCGGGATATGTTCTTCCAGGCAAATGACCCCACTGAAGAAGGCCTGTCAGCTTTCATGGCTGACGTCCCAGATGTCGATATTGTACTATCTAGATTGAACCCGAGCCGAGACAGTCATCGTCGTGGGGATGGCAATCCTCTTCCCAGTACATCTGCGCCTTGCGAGACACCACTTGCCAGAGATTTGGGTCCCAACTTCGAGGGAGCACGGGTACCCTCTCCATCCATTGATCCGACTCTAGAATCCATTCAAGAGGTAGTGGAGAGTGTCTTCGCGGAGACCCCCACAGATCCGATCCCTCCTCGGCAGGGATGTACAATACGAGAGCATGACTCGGATATCAGAATAGTTCGAGCAAGAAGGCCAGGTCCATCACTATGTAGTCCATTCAAGCCCGGCGATACCAGACCTGCTGACGCAGACGTCGTCCAATTTATGGATTACCTGACCAACCCAGATGGCTTGTAAGTTGAAATTCCTATCTAGATGTAAATATTTAGTAAACTTGTAGTCACTCTAGATAATTAATTATAACTAATATTGCGTGGCCATCTGTAACAGGCGAAACGTCGGTATCGGACATGGGGTCACCCCCGATTGGTTCAGGACAATGATTGATGTCACCTCTGAGATTACAGCAGATGTATGTTATTATTTTATTTTGTTGCAACTACACATTTCTGCTCAATTGAACTGACATCATACATAACAATTGCTTGTTTGTACTTGTAGCATATCTCAGCTTACCTGTCCCTTTTGCAAAGCCGACCAGACTTGGCTGGTGTGACAGTGAATCGGGACTGGGATGGTCGTGTAGGGATTATCGATCCTACCTTATTTGTAAGTGTTACCTATCAAATTTAAATTAAATGATATAATTATAGTGTATTTAATTTGAAATATAATTTTATAATTATTTTTCCTCAATCTGTTGCAGATTGGTTTGATGGCGATATGGGACAACCTCCACGAGGCCGACCCCCCCTCCGTTGTGTATAGTGAAACGGAACCTGAGGATGTGCCGTGTATATCCATGGAGCCTTTGTTGGAGTATGTATATGGGGGGCTCCCTGCTTGGGCAAACGTGAGGCCTTGGGTGGAGTTGGATGCGGTAAGTATTTAATTACTTATTTTTTATTTTCCTAATACGCCATATCGTAGTCTAACACATGATAGTATTGTCGTAAATCTAGTCATAGGTTATTAGCGTTTGGCAGATGGACGATCATTTGGTGGTTGTTAGGCTAGACTTCGAAAAATGCTGTTTCGTCTTATATGATTCTAGGGTGCATCGTCTATCTAACGTCAGCTTGGATTATCTTCAGCATGCCACTTTGCCCTTGCGCCGCATGATTGGGGCACTTTGTTCGATGTCTGGATTATATCAGCAACGCCCGCAATATTTTGCTCTGTCTGTTTGGGAAATAACTTATGCACCCGCTAGATTTGTGTACTAGGAGGACACCGGTTGTAATCTGGCTCCTTTGGTCTTGAAGCAGGTTGAGAGCTTACTTCAGAGGTCGATCAATCCGGGGGTTGTTTGCAAGGACCTGGCAGCAACTAGGCGAGAAATGGCCTTATCCCTTTATAGATTTAGCACGGGTGAGGACACCCTGGATCAGTAGATATTCTTTTTGTACTGTGATCGCAATCTTGGTTTTAAAGTGGAATTTGGAACCGTTTTATCAATGTTTATTGATTTTTTTTTTAATATATTTTTTTTAATATTAATATACGTTTTGTTCACAAATTTATTCAACATCTCCTGTTCTGAGCTTATATCATGCACATTTTTTGGGTGAGATCCCCTTATTTGTAAAAAAATATTGCAAAATTTAATTACTAAAAAAAAAATTTGAAAAGATGAAAAGTGTATTATTTATCGTCTTGCAATTCCTGATGTTACCGTAAAATACGTTTAGTGCAGCACTACATTAATACGTCTAGAAAATGAGGATCGTGCGGATAAAGCTTGTGCACTTGGAATACGAGTGACCCGTAGTCCCTGCACTCAACGTAAAACAATAATGTGTCCCCGACAGATAGTCCATTATCAGCAATGAACTGGCCCCAACCAATATTACAAAATCTTGGGTTGATATGATCTCCCCGATATTTAATTTGCCACTCATTGCTGCGAAACAAGATAGTTGCTTCTGATGTAGCCCTTGGTAGTTGCCTTACCATGTATTTTGGAAAGACCTGCTTAGAATAATTTCGAATTCAACAGAGAAATGAGCAGATAATCACCAAATCCACTCCAGAAGTCTTTATTATAAGATATAAAAATGTATATTTTTTACCATTAGATTCTGTGGTGAGACATTTTCATCATCCAGGGACATCGAAAAAAATGGCTTCAGATCTTCGGAATTCATACTCTCTTCTTCGTCACTCATTCTTTCAATTTTGTGTAAATGTTTCTTAACCATTTTTACCTTAAATAGGCCTTTAGAAGTGGGACCGGCACAATATCCGATAAAAGATTATTAAAATTTTCCTTCCCAATGTATTCTCTGAAACTTACTTTATACAGCTACAATTTTTTTTTTCACGGAAATGACGTATCAAGTTAAAGGGATCATTGTGTAATATTATTTTCGATTAATTTTGAAGCCGGTGATGACACGAAACATAAATTACAGATACAGTAAATGGCTAATGCCTTCTTTGAACACTGGTACACATAATAGACGACATAACATGAACAAAGTAAACCGGCTACCTCCTTCAGTACAGACTTCAACAATTCCTTACATCTAGCTCCTTCAATACAGCCGAAAGCATTCTAGGGGTATGCACGTTCAGGATATCCAGTTGAAGTGCCACCCGGGGGAGGTGGAGTGTAGTTGTGACGCTTCGCCATGTTTCGAAGGACGTCTTTATCTGGTATCGGTAACAGAAACACCTTAAAATAAATGGAGTGATCTGATATTTGGGCAGCTTCAAAATTCAGTGTCATATCACGCCTGATGTTGTTATCCTCGACAAACCTCCCCCATCCGGCTTTTTCAAACATTGGGGTCTCATGATCACCTACATATTCCACAACCCACTCACGTTTCTCGTAGCGTAGCGTGGCATCAACATTCTTACGTGGTAGCAGAGGCACCATGTCAGTAGGTATTTTCTATACAGTTGCAGCAAGAACAAAGTAATTAGAATTGCCACAAAATTTTTAATAAAAATTGATATCTATTGATGAGCATAAATCTTACAAATAGGTAGTGTGGTGACAATTGTAAATCCCAAATGTATGCATCAAACCGGGGACCATGCGAACTACCAGTTAGCTTGAAAAATTCATCGTCACTCATGGTGGGAGGGAGATTGTGTATTGTAGTGTTTGTGAATTTGTGAACTCAGGAAAACACGTACTTATAATGGAAAAGATTGTCATTTGTGATTTTAAATAAATTCTAAAAAGGGAGGGGACATATAAAAGATTGAAATGACAACTCTACAAACAAAAAGCCAAGAGTAGTGGGTCCCTTTAATTTTTCCTCCTGCCAAATAAATTGCCTGCAACATATAGACACTAAGCCAAAAAACAAAGTTGTGGGTCCCTTTATTTGTCAATTTAGTTTCACCAAATACGGACGTAGTAATAATGTAAAAGTAAGTCACATGTGAATTTATATAAAATATAAAGAAGGAGTAGACATTTGAAAGATTGAAATGACAACTCTACAACCAAAAAAAGCCAAAATAAATGGGGTTACATGTGTATTTTTTTTTCCCTGCATACAAGCTATTACCATAAAGTCCTTTTTACATTACACCAATATGCTAGACACCCATAATACAAATGATATTATTATTGAATAATTTTAATAGTAATGATTTTGCTATAAATATAACCCTTCCGACACTTATGTTGCTTCACCAAAGAGATGGTTCGACAATTACTTTCTAAACATACACACTCACCCAACAAAAAAATGTCTTCTTACCCCTTGACCATTCAAAACATATATTTCTACGAAGAAAGCAACTGGACACCTGATATGGATGACTGTCTTTTGCAATACTTGAAACGGGAAAGAGATTTGGGTTATTGGTTGGTTGGGCCAAATAACCACAATCACATGAGTATCGCCGGAGCTGTTTGTGTTGTCCGCGAGAAATTTAATGCTGCAAGAAATTTAATTGTACAAGATGTACAATTGAGGGTGGAGTCCCTCAGTCGTAGGTACACGTTGTTTCGCAAAATTCTGAATTGTGCAAATGGTACATCCCCACTGCCGTCACAAACTCACTCTTAGAATCATAAATGGAGCCCTCCATTAAGCCTTTCGATGATGCAATAGAAGGTTCATCGTTCAACGTCTGCGCGTCCTCTTCATCGATGACTGGAATTTCCCAAAATTTTACAGGCTGGGGCGCTGAACCATTACTCTCCCGATAAATTTCTTCTCCATTTGTGTCAATTTCCGGATCTGCAATTGAATCCCCCGATTCACTCACGCCAACAAATTGTTCGTAATTCGCCTGCTCATTGCAACGACGAAAACCACAATAATCACTAAATGATTGAGAAACACGACGACCTTCGACCCCGCTAAAACCTTTTTCATTATTTCTTTGTTCCCCGTCCCCTCCTACATTCATTGGAAAATTGAAACAATCTGGATCTCCTAGATTGACGGCAAATTCTTGGCTTCCTAAGGCAATATTTGGTCTAACAATGCTACCAGAACGACACTCATCGTCTACGTGGTTAGTGCGTAGTTGCTGAGTGAAGTAAGGAAGCCCATCTCCATATCGAGAAATCCCGACTGATTCAAACAAACCCGAGGTCGGGAGCGGTTTTAGTGTAACAAATACCACGGGTTCCTCATTCGCATGCAATAGATAGCCGACGTCCGTGTCGTTCTTAACAATCCACTTGACCACTCTACTCCCACTAGCATCAAGTGAGTACAGTGTCGGACACGAATTGATAGAATTTGCTGGGAGAATGGACATTATATTTTGTACCAACTGCGAATATGTTAGACCATCCGAAGAAACAGGCAACATCCCTAAATCACCCCCCAAATACTCGAGGTTCTCCCAGTGTCCTCCGAAATGAACAAAAAGCTTCTTCCAACCCATCTGCAAATTCAATGTGACGTATAAAAAAAACGGGACCATTGTTAGTGGATTATTATTATTATATATTACGTGATCTTTTAATAACTATAGCATCATTATCATTAAAAAATCAAACAAGTAAAATGTATGCATCATGTCAAATGCTCGGTCGTGCATCATGTCAAATACTCGGTCGTGCATCACGTCTAATATAAGTTCGTAAAAAAGAAGTTGAATTATAGTCGTGCATCAAGTCTAGGGGGGCCGTGCATCTAGTCTACAATAAGGGGTCGTGCATGAAGCCTATTATATGAGAAGGTCGTGCATCAAGTCAACATTACATTCGGTCGTGCATCATGTCAAATACTCGGTCGTGCATCACGTCTAATATAAGTTCGTAAAAAATAAGTTGAATTATAGTCGTGCATCAAGTCTAGGGGGGCCGTGCATCTAGTCTACAATAAGGGGTCGTGCATGAAGCCTATTATATGAGAAGGTCGTGCATCAAGTCAAATACTCGGTCGTGCATCAAGCCTAATTTAAGTTTGGCGTACATCAAGTCTACAAATAAGGGTCGTGCATCTGGTCTATGTAATAGTCGTGAATCAAGTTTAAGTAATAGTCGTGCATCAAGTCTACGTAATAGTCGTGCATGAAGTCTAATATATGAGATGGTCGTGCATCAAGTCTACATTAAAATCGTGCATGAAGCCTATTATATGAGATGGTCGTGCATCAAGTTAACATTAAAATCGTGCATCAAGCCAACTATATGACATGGTCGTGCATCAATTCCACCATAAAATCGTGCATCAAGCCTAATATATGATATGGTCGTGCATCAATTCCACATTAAAATCGTGCATCATGCCTAATATATGAGATGGTCGTGCATCAAGTCAACATTAAAATCGTGCATCAAGCCTTATATATGAGATGGTCGTGCATCAAGTCAAAATTAAAATCGTGCATCAAGCCTAATTTTAGGTCGTGGATTAAGGATTATGTCGTTAAACCGGACTAATTGATACACGAAAATGGATCAAAATTACAAGACCTATTAACATTTACGAAATAAAAGCATCAAAATTTTAAAATTGTTATACAAGAGTTATGACCTGGAAATGTGCTGGTAATGTGATTCGGAGTCGGTCGGAATGTCCCAACCAATGTGGTAATGTGATTCGGGGTCGGTCGGAATGTGCTCGTAATGTGATTCGGAAATGTAGAATTGATGAAGATTACCCGCCGGCGAAGAACAATGAAGGTTTTAATTTCTGAATGTCCCAGACGAAGTGTTTTGTTATTATTGATTGTAGTAGGGTGAGGGAGAAGGTGGGTGAGAGTGAAATAAATGAAGGGTAGTTTAGGACATTCACTTCAAAAGTGGGTATTTTTGCATTTGAAAAGTTAAAGTGGCAAGATTCATGTTTGTTCTTTCTGACTGGCTACAGTCACTTTTCGCCCTCTTTATTATGTTTCCACTTTCTATGGATGAGCTCTACGTGTTTCTCTTACTAAAAAAGAATATTAAAGGAGTAAGAAAAATTACTATTTGCATATATAAACGAATTTAGAAGCAAGCACAGATTAAAGGAAAGGAGCAATGAGTAATCTCTATTAAATTGGTTTTTAAATCCTCCATGTCACGGTTACTACCGACATCTTCATGAATAGAGTTGGCAAATTGGACGACGCAACTTAGTTCTTGTACCAACGTAACATGTTGAAACGGGCTATGTAGATTAAAATTTATCGAGTTAAAAATAAGTGCACAAAACTCGATTAATCCTCTAAAGTATACTATATATTTTGGACCAGTCTGTTACCCGTTTGACTTTTGGTCCCAGGGATCGAGCCTGTTTGGCCGATCGTACTTTAGGTAAAAAAAATTATGACCAAATCGTCTAAATTATCTGCCGAAAAGAACTGATCCTTCGAGCCGGATCGATTTTATTACCTCTATTCATGAGCTTTTGATCTATTGTAAATCCATTTTCGTTTATTACCTCTATTCATGAGCTTTTGATCTATTGTAAATCCATTTTCTATTTGCGTTAGCATTAAAAGTCAGGCTAAGTAAAGTCACACAATGCTAGGTAGATAGGGGTGTGCATCGGTCCAGAACCAAACCGATAAGGCATAACCGATAATTGATAACTCGTCAAAATTGACAATCGATAACCGTTCGAATAGCAATAAAACCGACCTCAAACCTAACAGAAAATATCGGTTCGGTTTCGGTTAAAACCGATAACTGATAATTTTTTTTATTTTTTTTTTCAGTAAAGAACAATTAAAAATAAAACACACAAAATTAAGATTATCTGAAAAATAAAACACACAAAATTTTATTTTATATTATTTGGGGGCTAATTTGGGGCAGTTTAAGAGTATCAATTTAAAAGTAAAAGAAAATTATTAACAACTTTTTAGTTATCGATTCGGTTACATATCGGATTTTTCAAATGAAAACCGAACCGAAATCGATAATCGATAATTTTTAAACTTAAACCTGAAACCGAACCGAAATAGATATAACCGAACCGAAATTCAATTATCGTTTTTGTTCGATTGATTATATCGGTTTTGGCTGAAATCTGCACAATCCTACCGGTAGATCACATATTTAAAATAGTATTTCATCTATTATTTTAAGTGTATTAGTACATGGCATATTATGACATCATAAACGAACATGTGACATGTGCTAATTAAATTGGAATAAAAATGGAATGCAATTTAAAAGAGTGATCTCATTTAGACACAACGGATAGTATATGAGATCATTTATTCTAATCTGTGTTTGATCTTTTATTCTAAAAAATCTCTACAAAACTCGTGTATATGATAACATCAATTAAATATAAATCGTAATGATTCGTGGTACAATTATAGATGGCGTATACTCTGCCATATAGATGACACATGGCAGTTGGAGGAATTTTCAACAACTAAGTTTTATAATTGAAGAGATCCAACTCGCCTTTTATACATATATATATATATATATAAATATTTCATGAATTTTTTTTTTCCGGTCTCTCTTCTCTTGCAAATAATTTTTCATAACACAAAAATATCATTACTGAATGTTGATACTAAAATATTAAAAGCGCAAAGAATGTGGAGACTAGCTGATAGCCCACTGAGTATACTACAATCGTTGGTACAATATTGTTTACGACGACTTAATTATACATATGTAAATGATAATATTATAAATAAATCAGCACTAAATATATGAATGATCGACATGATTATACAAATTATTGTAAAAAACGTTGTATCAACTCTTATAGAAGATCTGAATTGAGCTGACAAGGCTTGGTTTGGTTTAATTAGTTTAGGACTATTTATTAAAATTAAACACGCAAGTTCTGACACTCCTAAAAATGTGTACTATTAATTTCTCAAACAAGAAGTAAAAGATATCCAAATTAATAGAAATCAACTTAAGTTTGAAATTAATGTACTATATTATAAATTGATCCGTGTCTGATGACAAGACCCATTACCCGACTCCAATTCGGATTTAAAATGACTAAATTGGACCTCTACGGATTGAGAGAAAATCACGTATCATGTTTTCTATAATCAAGGGCGGTTCTGGGCCCTGTGCAGCATGAGCGACCGCACAAGACCCTCGAAAAATTGGGACCCCAAATTAATTTAGTCCATACAGTATATATGTATATATATTTTGTTCGTTTATTTTCAAAATATTGTTGTAGCGCAATTGGTTGTGTGCATTTTTTTTCTTTAATTGATACTGGGTTCGATACTTATTAGACGCCTCTACTTTCATTTAATAATTTACTAAAAACGTATTTTTCTTTCTTTCTGAAAACGTTTTTCTTGGAAGAGATTGATAATGAAAGTGTAATTAGTGATTTTGTTTCTAAACATGCTAATAGAGCTACTCTTTTCAAGTGAATGTTATATCTTCTATATTTTGTTTTATATGCTACCATGTAGTGTGACATTAATTTATAATTTAGAAAACATACATGTCTTTTTTAGTTAGAAAAAAAGGCCCGATTTTATGAATTTGCACAGGGCCCCCGATTTGGTTGCCCCGCCCCTGTCTGTAATTTATGTATTTTTACTGCAGAAATCTTAATTATATCGTAATCATAAGAGCCGAGAGAATAAGAGGAGTTACTCCCCTCGGCCTAATTGTTCTATTCGCTTTATTTGTTTGTACTAAGCTAATTGTCCTACTTTATAAATGGCAAATATTCGTACAATCTCCACATTCAATCTCTACCTTTGAAAAAATCAAAGATTCCACAAAATCTACTTTTTCTTATTCTCTGTGCCCGATCAAGGTAGGACAATTAGCTTGGAGCGGGAGGAGTATTAATTAAGTGCAGTATTGTCACAAATATTTTCCTCAACATATGTGACAAATTTCAATAGGGAAAAAAATATTTTTACTCCTGTATATTAGACATTGTTTAGTAAAAATTTTGTATGTTAGAAAATTTTAGTTTTAGTTCTGTATCTTTCAAAAGTTGTTCAATTTAAGGACAATAACCATCATAAACGGTCAATTTGGCTACAATTAATCATGTGCGTACATGACTAATAAATTTGAGAAAGATGAAAAAATAAAGAAAAATAAAATAAAAGATAAAGTGAATTGCACCTCATACGGAAATTAGGGTTTACCTTTTTCTTTTCTTTTTCGGGCGAGCTACTAAAGTAATTTAATGATTTGACATGTTATCTAAATAAATACTTAACACATAAGCATTAGCACTCAAGCCCTAAATTATTAGTCTAATTCCAACTGAATTGATCGTTGGTGATGGTTAGTGTCCTTAAATTGGACAACTTTTGGAACATACAGAACTAAAATTAAAATTTTCTGCCATACTAGATTTTTAGTGGAGAAGACCTAACACATTGAATTAAAAAGTGTTTATAAGGATGTATTATCTCCTTAACAAGTATTTATAGTTAAACAGTTATTGTATAAAATATTGCACGTCTAGATCCGAAGTAATTGTGCTAGGAGAATAAAGTTAAAAGAGTAGTTGTTGCATACTGCAACAGCGACAGTTAATAAGCATGTTTTGATAGAGATGAATAAAGTTTTAATGTGGAAAAAGTCGCACAAAATTCCGTGCTAAATAAAACCATGGTCCCAATTAATAATACAACAACAATAAACGTGTTATTTTTATGTTTCGACCATAAAGTGCCACACCAACACTTTCCTCCCACTCTTAATACTTTCGTTTTCCACACGTATTAGACACGTACATTTTGGCCTCATTACCAAAATCACAAATCACCCCATCATTAATTACTACTTATAAAATATTTTTTTCGTCTAAATAGGTAATTTTTTTTTTATAAAATAAATACACCCTTAATTATTTAAATACATAAAAAAAGGGGTCCTCTAAAATATTAAAATAACTAAATGAATTTTAAAAATATTTAATAAATACAAATACAATAAATTTAATAATCAAGAAATTAACAACATAAAATCTTAGAAATAATTTTATACACATATAGTAAATTTAAACAATCAAGAAATTAACAACATAAAATATAAAATTAATCTAAAATAACGTAACAATTTAGACCTAGGCCTTTGGTCCTGGATTCAAGTCACTGTGGGGGGAGGAAAGGGTTTTTTCTTTGTTCTTAGATTAGGAGAAAAAAAATTAAAAATAATTTGTGGATTTGGGAATTTTCCTTTACTTTACTTAAATACTTAGAACTTTATTAAATACTCCCTCCACTCCATATTAATTGACGTTTTAGGATGAAAGGGAAGAATTAAGGATGAATATTTTGACAGACATACTCTTGCTAAAGATTTAACCAAATCAAAATATCTCTGATAGATTGAAAAATAGAGATATTTTAGGATTGAATCCAGAGAAAAAATTGGTAGAATTGATGAAAAATATGTAAAACGTAAAGTAATTTAATGTCCTAAAACGTCAATTAATATGAAACGAAGGGAGTAGTTTTTAGTATATTTCTTGATTGTTCCGCTCAATTTTTATTTAATTTCTTACTTGATTAGTTATATATTTTTAAAATCTATTTAGTCAGGTAAATACTAGGAATTTTCTAGTTGTCTCGAAATTAAAAATTTAGGGACTTATTTGATCTAGTTAAAAAATTTAAGTGCCTATTAAAAACAAATATATTAGAGCACAATTTAAACATTAAATATAGGTTGATTGGCAAATTTATACATTTCCTCAAAGAAGAAATCTGAGATGGGAAAAAGAAAAGATTCCATTCAGATTTCGGAAAAGTCAATGTGATTGGTACACATGTTTAAAAGATAAATTTCTACATGTAGCATGCACTGATTAGAAAATATAAAACAGATAGACAGTGACGGAGTCAGGATATTTAGTTAGGGGCTCAATTATAATATTAAATAAAGTATTATATATAAATTAAAAATAGAATATAAAATAATATTATGTATATAAAGTTAATAAAATTAAATACTTTCTCCGTTCCAGCTAATTTTTCCTATTTTATATTTTGGTCCGTCCCACTTAATTTTTCACACCCTTGAAAAGGAAATTTCTCTCACAATCTTCACCCTCCAAATCTTCACACTCAATCGCCACATTTAAAAAAGTCAAAGAAAAAACAAAATCTATTTTTTCTTAACTCTCGTGTCCGATCAACTGTGAAAAGTTAGCCGGGACGAATGGAGTATGTGATACTAAATTCACGTACCTAGATAAACAATTTATAATTTGGGTAATTGTTACTCATATCTTTTAACAAAAAATATTTTTTTACTCCATAATTTTAGACATGACTATTAGTAGTCAATATATATAAATATATATAATCAATTAAATTTTTTGGGATTTTTCTAATTTTTTGTTTAATTAATTTTAAATTATAAAAAATACCCCTAGAAAATATTAAAATTTGAGGGGGCCCAAGGACCTCTAGCTCCTTGTAAACGCCAATCTTTAAAATAAAGCTTTTCTAATTGTGATGACTGACTCATTATGAACACAAATTAATATATTAATGTGTCAACATCTTATTAAATTGCGACTTAAAAGTTAGGAATAAGAGCGTTGCACATCAGGATCAAACACATTAACTTTTATACTGATAGGTAGGGTCCAAAAGAGTCTAATGTGCTCTCTTATCATGTCTATCATTTTCTTCCTAGTTGTTGGTTCAAATTGTATTATCATCGATCAACAAACTAACTAATTTGATTAGATAATTAAGTAATTGTCACAAAATTTGGCTTATTAGTAATTGATTAATAAAAAACTTATAATTAATTAATTAATTAATCAGTCAGTCAATTAATTGGTTCGTTTCAGCACATCAGCAAGGACTAATAAATCAACAAATTTCCATCAACTTTTTAGGTTGCAAGTTTATGGGCTAGTCCAAAAGTTACTTTGGAACTTAGTCAATTATTTAATTATGATAACAGTTTGGAACTAATGCTATCGAACTTTGGTGATTAGATATCAATCATTTAATTATATTATACTAACTCCGTCCCACGAAAATTTGCACATTTGAAATTGCACAAATATTAAGGTAAAAAATACTCCCTCCATCCCGGTTAACTCGTCACAGTTGACAGGACACGGATATTAAAAAAAATAGATTTTGTGGAATCTTTGACTTTTTTAAAGGTGGAGATTGAATGTGGATATTTGAGGGTGGAGATTATTGCCTTTAATTGACATTTATGAGTGTGACAAGTTAAGTGAGACGGACCGAAATGGAAAGTAGGATAAGTTAACTGGGACGGATGGAGTATTTTTTTATTTTTGTTTGACTTTTTTAAAGGTGGAGATTGAGGATGGAGATTTTAAAGTTAAAAATTGAGGAAAATTTCATTTTTAAGAATGTACAAATTGGTGTAAGACGTAGTGTGCAAATTCTGGTGAGACGAAGAGAGTACCAAGTATTGATCATGTTACTTAAAAAAAAAGTATTGGTCATAAACATTATAGATTTTATCTAAGTATACAAGAGAACAAAAATGGAAAAGTAAATCATTCATGGATTAGAAAAAACACAATATATAGAAGTTACATGAAATGTAGAAATTAATAAACATTACAATACCATTACCACATCCTAAAGCACCCTTCTTTCACCAAATTCATCTCTTTTTGAAGGCTAAATATAAAATTAATCTTATAAATTTATTATTGTGATTTTGATTTAAGAGATTCTACTTGAGACTTGCCACTAGGGCCTTTCATCCTAATGTAGCGCCGGTATTCGTCAAACGTCGTCGGCTGATAGCGCGCCGGCTGCTCCTCCGTCACAAGCTGCTCCGCCGGTTTAATGACCGTGTTGCCCTTTGGGTTGTAGAAGAATGCCAGTGATACCCTCGCTTTCTCCGAGTTCACGATCACTCTATGCTCCACACTTTTGTAATTTGCATTGCTCAAAATCTGTGTTTAATAATTCAGAAGAGGAGTTATTTTAAAACGATCTAAAAGGATAATATATAAAAATCATGGATTGAATTTAAAATTTCTAAAATAAATTATGAATTTAATGACGGAAATCTTGATGGATCAATGATATTCATACAAATTGCGGCAATTTTAGTAATTCAATAGTTATTAATTACTCCCTCCGTCCCAGTTAAACTTGCACACTTTCCATTTTCGTCCGTCCCAACTAAACTTGCACATCCTTAAAAAGGAAAGTTATAATATAATCTACATCCTCAAAATCTTCACCTTCAATCTCCACCCTTAATTCACTTTTGAAAAGTCAACAAAATCCCAAAAAGCAACTTTTCTTAATACTTGTGCCAATCCTCCCAGTGCAAGAATAGCTGGGACGGAGGGAGTATCTTTTATAACAATATAGGCATAATTACATAATAAATCACGATTATTTGGTTAGTAACCTTTCGACTATAATATAAAAGTGCATCATCTTGAAATTAATGCACTCTGACTATTTTCAAATTCTAATTGTGGATGTGGTGCTCGAATTCAAACTATGGCTCGCCCAAGTACATATGTCATTGTACTTTTCAAAATCTCCAATTAAATGAAGATGACATCATTTTATCATTAAACCCAATCATGCATATGCAATGCTTTTTTTTATTTTTCATTTACTTAAAGGTTCAAAACTATCGCATAGTTACATGTCTAAGCTAGGTAGACCAAAGATTCCGATTTCTAGCTCCACATTAACAAATGGAGCCTAGAACTGAAACGATTGCTTGAAAAAAATTGTGAATTTTCATATAATTAAGTCTAAAATAAAGTAAGCATACAATAAACATAATTTAGACCTGAAGTTGATCGCCTAAGTTGACGATGAAGGCATTAGGTGTAGGCTTCACGGTGACCCAAGTACCGTTATGGAGGACTTGGAGCCCCGAAACGTTTTCGTCCGGGTAAAGGACCGTCATGCCCCCGGGGTCTGAATGAGGTGAAAGGCCCAAAGTGAGATCGGGTTGAGGGCATTTTGGGTAATAGTTTACCCTCATGCATGCACCCAGCTCATCACCTCCAAATGCTTCATGAAGAAAATCCTCTTTAAGCCCCAGGTTTGTTGCAAATAATTTCATCAATTTTCCACATAGTTCAACCACGTCATTACTGTACTTCTCCACCAATTTCCTGCAATAATTGAAGGGAATAATAATGAGGAGGGGAGTAGGATTCGAACTTTTAATCTTCACTATAAACTGTTGAGACGATATTACGAATGGGTCTTTCGTAGTTTGGTCAAATGTTTAAATCACATGTACGTGCACCCTTAGTAATAATAATCTCATATGCAACGTGATTTTAACACGTGATGTGTTATGTACTTAAGGTAGACATATTTCATCATTCTGGTGTCCTTCATATATGTTCCCCAAAACACCACAATGTGACATATCAACTCAAAAGATCCCAACATATTATTGTACAGTACTATATCACAAACTCAATAAATTAAATCTAAAAAGAGCTATATACAAAGATGGACAAAAATAGTTATATAAATTCTGTTAGCTCCCTTTGTTAATTCAACATTGTTTTAAAAGATATTATACGCTAGGGTTGGGGTGGCTGAGATACTATTGACTAAGAGAAGTGGCTGAGAAAGTGAAATTGTAGTGTTTGTTTGAGTTGTTGTAGTGTAGGATATGCAATTTTATTGTAAAAAATGATGTGATGTGTGTAAGAGGTTGTTATTAGTGATTGATATGATTAAAGTAGTACTGAGATTTGTGATTGATTAATTAACGTAGAAGGGATTGAGAGAAATTTGGGAAACCGATCAAACAAATATGAGTTTAGGTTTGGGACAAACCTTCCAACCAATAGCATAGTTGAACAATAAACTAGGATCCAGTATTTAGTCAGGATTTAGAAAAGGTTAAATAGTATCAAGAGTAGGAGAAAACCATAAACGAGAACAGTCTAGTACTTAGACGGAACTTTTAGATGACCGTGCTTTAATGAATTTGGATAGCATGTACCTGCATGAAACTGGTAGAGTAGGCCACTTATTCTGGTCCTTCAATTCCACAGGAAGATAATGAAGAAAAAAATAGTCACTCCAATCCAACGGCACTCCCTCCGTCACGCCCAGCCGGCTGCCGTACCCTTCATACGTCACCGGAGAATTCGCGTACCTCTGCTTCTCCTCCAACGGCAGCTGAAAGAACACGCGCCACGCCTCTCGCGTCTGCTCCATCACTTCATGGCTTACACCGTGGTTCACCACCTGGAAGAATCCCCACTCGCGGCAAGCATCGCCGATCATATCCGCAGTCTTCCGCCGGATCTCAGCGTCGCCGGAGTTCAGCCCCTGCATGTCGATCACCGGAATGTTGACGGCGGCCTGAACCGGACCAGGCCGGTCCGACGGCTTCTTGACGTACCGATCCGGGATGACCCGAATCCCGCTGTCCGACAGATGTTGGACCCGGACTACGGGTTCGGACCAGCCATTGACACAGTTCAGCATTTTAGAAGGTGTACAGGTAGATTAATTTACAAGTAGTTTATATAGATATTGATACTCATGAGTCATGAGAGAGAAAGTTGACACATTTAATGTGAGAGAAAAAGTAAAGTAGTGAACGTGAATGGTGTGTGATTTATTGTGAGGGTAATGAGAAAAACTAGGGTAGGTACGAAAGTGAAATGGACGGTTAGAGGTATAGATACAGACTGGGTGTATGTATGTATATTGGGGTTGGAAGAAGACGAAGCAGTGTGTGTTGTGCGTGTGAATAACGAGTGAGTGAGTGAGTGATAAGTGGAGTGGAAGAAGACACATATATATAGATGGTGATATATGTGGATAGATACAGAGACATATGGGGGGCATGAATGAAGATAATTTCCGGCGCCGTGAAGAAGTTGAGTTCGTATATATATTCTTTTGCCGTCGCACTGCATGCACTAACTAATTAACGCACGTGACATCTTCTGTCTCATCTTTAATCAGTACGCTACACACTAACAATTAGTTGGGACCGGAGTAATTAGATAAGGAGGAATTAGTTGGAGCTTAAACGAAGCTGGACATGATATATTTTTAATTTGTGTGAATGGATAAAATGGGATACATAAAAGTGAACAAATGGAGTATTGCTCATGGTCTAGAGGATCTGCACTCTTGCTCTTCAATATTAGGTATGTCAAAGGGGTGCATCGGGGCGGGTTTCTGGATCTTTTGACCCGCCCTGCCCCGTCCCGTCACGAGAAAAAAATTTCCGTCCCGTGATCTGTCTCGCCCCACTTTCATCTTTTTTTATTTTATATTTAAAAAAAAAATCTGATTTTTTTTGTTGTTTAAAAACTTGCTTTTTATTTATTGAAGCCAATATGATTTTAATTTTTAGGTTTGCATTAGCTTTATTTTTATGTTTTTTAATTTAATTATTGCAAAAATGGAATTTATTGATTTAAATTTACTCTAATCATAGTTTAATATATTAGGATGACATATATATAACATATTATATACAAAAAATTATATTATAAATACCTATATATATATATTTAGATTTTTGTGTGTATGTACATCTATATAATATTACATAACATATATTTAAAAAAAATTATATATATATAGGGGGTTGGGGCGGGGCAGAGGACATCACCCGACCGGACCCGTGGACTTTTCATCGAGTCGAATTTTGTCCTGCCCCAAAAACCTTCGATCGAAGTGGATCGAGGCGTGTCGGATCAATTTTAACATGCGTATTCAATATACTGTAAAGTGTAAACACATATAAATGTGAATACAAAATAGTGTAATATTCTGCTGGTAACTAATCTAATACAGTCACCATCTTGGATTTAGAGTAAAAGTTAAATTAAATTGTCATACATTTGACTAGCTAGAGGTTGGTTACTAAGTGTTTGAGCTTGACTTAATAAGTATGACAAAAGGATTTAATGGCAATAATAAAATGTCTTTTTTTTTCTTTCTATATTAAAAAAAAAAACTAAAGCTCATATTGTGATAAATTCCAATAAATAATATCGTTTTATGATTAAAAAGAAAAAAATATTTTTAATTTCTTTGCATGTATCAAAGAATTTTAGAAAATGATTTATATCCTAATTCAAAATTTAATTAATATATTTTTACTCTTAGAAAATGAAGCTTTCTCTAACAATTTTTACATTTCAAGCTAGCTCATTTTAAACATGGTTATTTTTAAATCATACATTAAGTTCTCATTGGTATTGGTATATATACAATTTGGTAGCTGACTGACGGTCTTCTCTTTTATTTATATGTATAATATAATCTTATAATTAATTACTTCCTCCGTTTCAAAATAAGTATCGTTTTATTTTTTAAAAAAAAATTAAGGACTGATAAAAACCTATATATACAAAATTCATTAAATTTGGTATATTTTGTGGAATAAGAAAATAATCAAATAAATTAAGTAAACTGTTTAGGTTAAGATTGGAAGAATTATGAATTTTTTTTTTGGTAAAACAACATTTATTCTGAATTTTTTTATCTTCTTTTAAACGACACTTATTTTAAAACGGAGGAAGTACTTAAATTATAACTAATAAGTTTTGACAATGCTCTAAAAGTTACTAGGTGATAGTGGGGAGATATACTAGTATCTACTCCCTCCGTCCCGACCTAATTGGTCTATCTTCCTTTTTTGTCTGTCCCAATTTAATTGGCCTAGTCCATGAATGTCAAATTCTCTCACAAAGTTCACCCTCAAAATCTCCGCTCTTAATCTCCATTTTTTAAAAAGTCAAAGATTCCACAAAATTTATTTTTCTTAATTTTCGTGTCCGACCAAAATAGATTAATTAAACTAAAACAGAGGAAGTAGCATTTAGTCGAAGTTTAGATAAAGATAAATAAGATTTAGGAGGGCCGGACTAAACATGAGAAGTCTGGGAAAACAAAATATAGAGGAGGAAAGATAATCTAATGAAGAGATATCTTTAAATTTTTTTTTTCTCTTAATCTAAGAAACAAAGAAAAACTTATTTCCTTTTTTACGGTGACTCGAATCCAGGACTAAAGATTTAAATAGTAGATGCCCTGCCACTTGAATTATCCAACTCGTGAAAGAGATATCTTTGATAATCGGAGTTGCTAATGGTAATAAATCGATGTCGGCGGAGAGAGAAAGTGGTTTGTCCGTCTACCCACTAACTTGTTTTATAATTTATTTATTATTGGGAGGAAAAATAGAATATTGTAATGCTATTGAAGAATCACGTGTGCTATTAACACGTAGATTAGTATTCGTCAAAAAAATGTTTGCGACATTCTTTAGGTACACTTCCGCATTAAGTTGTCTAGCTGTACTGATGAGGTTTAGTGCACTAACATTTTAACTTGGACTTTTCCACTTCACTTCCGAGCTAGGACGAAAATATCAGTTTTTACAGAAATATTGGTATTTCAATTTTAGAGAAATCTTGATTTCGATAGAAATATCGATGCGGTTTTTAAAAAAAATTAAAAAAAAAAAATTAAAAATCTAGAAATTTAAGATGATATTTTACGAATTGTTATAATTAACTTAAGTGCACATGTCCAAAGAAAAAAATGATACAAATGAAAATGTTTATAACTAATTTATCAATATTAAACAATATAAAAGATGGCTGTCAATATTATACATATTAAAAATGTCGACAGACTGTTATTTTTATCAGAATTTCTTCTTTTTCTGTATTCAATAATGTCTTTAACTCAAATGAGAGCCAATTGCATATTATGTCAAACATTTAAAAAAATCGAAAATATCCAAAATTTCACCGAAATTGCAACAAATTATATATGGTCGAAATTGAAATTTTCGGAGATTTAAAAGAAATTTCTCTGAAATTTCAGAGAGATTTCGAAGAAATTCTGACAGAAATTTATTCCATCCAAATTTCGTTTCAGGATGAAAAAAAAAAAGAAAAAGAAAATAGAAATTTCGAAAATATTTTAGTCCCATCTACCTACCTTTGGCCCATCCGTCAAGTTTAAATTCCAAAATTTAAGAATGTCTCTGTAATAAAAAATTCTGATTCCGTTCATGTATGGGAGATGAACTTGTAGGGTGTTGACATTTTAGTTTTATCGATCAAATCGAATCGAAACAGATAATTTGATACTCGGCTTTTTATTTTCTAAAATGTCGATATTCGATTCGAGTCGAAAAAATCGATCGGTTATTTAGTTTTTACCAAAAATCGAACTGAAACATATCCCATGTATATACTTTTATATTGGGCATCTCATTTGGGCTTCTCCAATGGGCATTACATTTAAAAATTCACCAGCCCAAATTAAATTGGTCCAACTCCAAGAAAAAGGGGGAATTGAAGTAATATTGACAGAAACTTACGGGAAGGAAATGAATTATGTCATGATTTCTTATGTAAATTTGTAATGTGAGAAGAAACCGAAATTTGGACTATTTAGGACTCCTTATTTTACCAGATCCATTTGCAAATTTTTTCTATTTTTTTTTAATTCGATTTTTACCGAAAACCGAAAAGAAAAATCGAAATATTTAAGTTTTTATCGGACCGAAATATATTAGTTCGATTCGATATTTGGTATTAAACATTAGAAAATTTTTGTTCTATTTATCGAAATTTTGATTCGATTCAGTTCGGTTTTAGCGAATGCTCACCCCTGTGAACTTGTAGTTTTTTCACTGTCCGAATCCTGCTTTTCCAACAATTCCCAATCATTTACTCTATAGCTCTCAACCGCATTTTTAATTATCACTTAATCAATCAATTAATTATAACTTGCATATTTTTCATTGTGAATCTTATATTCACAACTCCCTATATTTTATTATTAATACTTAGTTACCCAATTATTATCTGTATTACTTTCTAGAATATAATAATACTTATAAACTCACGTACCACTCACAAATGTATTGCTTAATTTGTCACGTGTTAGTGCACACCATACTTTACTTCATCCCATTATAGGTACATTTTAGTAAAATTATAGAAGTATAAAGATTCCATTATTTTGAACTTTTCCTTTTCAATTTTTTCTTTAACATTTTTTAAAAAAAGGATGATAATGAAAGTGTGTGTAGTGTGTGCGGAGTGTGTGTGCATGTAGTATGTGTGAGTAGTGTGTTTACCTATGTGTGTAGTATATGGTTAGTATGTGTCTGTATGTGCATGTAGTAGTGTGTGAAGTGTGAAATGTGTGAAATGTGTGTGTGTAGTATGTGTGTGACGTGTGTTGCATGTGTAGTGTGAAATATGTGTGATAATATGGTTGTACATATATAAGGGAGGTATCATGAATTTATAAATGACTAGGTTGTGGAATGAGTTTTAAAATTCATCCAAAATGAACTAGAAATTGAGAATGGATATAAAATCCCTTGATTTGATTTTTTTTTTTTTTTTTTGCCAAACAAGTTGAGTGAATTTGATGGTGGATTTTGATGGAGGAAACCCCTAACTCCCCCTGATTTGGGACTCTGGGCACTTTTGGCCCAAGTCTTTATATGTTGTTTTGGACCATCGTTCTTGATTTGTTTATACACAGATTAGGGAGCGGGACTTAAACCCCCACTCTATACGGGTGTTTCTCTAAAAGAAAAAGAAAAAAAAATTGATGGTGGATTTTAAAATCCGTTCTTCAAATCCCTCCATCCAAATGAAACTTAATTTCTTTAATAGTTGTGCAAATAATTTTAATATGTGGGAAAACGATGATTATCAGATAATAATTTTACGATTTTCAACAGTTAAATTGGAATTTCCCATTATCTTCCTATGTTTAAGTTGCAGTCGAATAGCACACCTGTAATGCTATAACATGATTAGCACGAGATTATATTTTTAGGTGGTTTATTTTTATTTTTTGTATTTGTAAATTATTCATGTTTTTTTTAGTGGACTTTTTGTTTTCTTTTCATTTAAAAAATATTCCTTTTCAAATTGCATGTTTGAATTTAAAAACGAAAACAAAATTATAATCTCAATAATCATTACAATATCCTTCCTTAAAAAACATAATAACAAGAACAAATAATTTTTATGTGATAAGTTAACCGGGACGGAGGGAGCGTTATACTCCATGTACGTACTTAATGACAGTTTCAATTTAGGGTCGTTTGATTCTTTATTCTCGTTTGCGGAAAGGCTCTTTTGATCTGTAATAACTAGTTAATAAATTGCATGTTATTCACGTATAGACAACTGGGGGTAAAGATCCTCTATCCCACAATTATCCTGTCCCAATTCTATTTCACTTCAAAATCGAGTCATACAACATAAATTGTGAACCCGGAACACATGAATCATGAACCTTAAACCATGATTTATTGAATTATAAACACCAAACCATTAAATCATGAACCATGAATCGTAAATCGTGACGTCGTAAGTTTACAATAGAAAATATACCCTAGTCCAAGAAAGTCGAACCCTAGAACTCAAACATGAAATTTAAACATGAATTCTGAATCTTGAACCTAAATAATGAATTTTAAATTCATAAATTGAAAAAAATAAATTATAATTGACTCGATTTTAGAGTGGAACACGAATGGGATAGGGTAAAAATGGACTAGAGGATCCTAAGTGGACAAGTGGGTGGCGCAATGACGCTGCCAAATGCCGAATTTCCAAATTAATATAAAAGTGATACATAAGTCGTATTATATTAATTTATATATATATTTTTTAATTTCTTTACCATCCTAATAAGTGACTAAGCAGGAAAAAATACAAAAAAAAAGTCAAAAAATTAAGTGCCACATAAGCAAAAAACAGCCAACTCATGGATGACATGATGGGTAACCTGTAGTAGCCGATCACGGGGCATATATATTTATCAATTTTCTTAAAGTGCCAAACTTAAAGTATATTTTCTTAATTAGGGCAAACTTACGTGGGGACAATATGTGTTTTCCTATTTCCTTTTTATAATGTTCTATTTATTTATTTACTATACGAGGTAGATTTTAAAAGAGGGTGTATTTTCCTAATAAATAAGTTATTCATTACCCCTTTTATTAACAATTCCTCCCATTTCATTTCATAATACCGATTGACCCCTCATTCATATTCATTATCATTGTCATTGATGATTTGCAACCAAACGATCTCTTAGATATAGTCTCTCAAATTTTATAATAAATAAATGGTTCCACGGATTATATGTCCATTCGTTTCTAATATTTAAAATGACTTGTTTTCTGAAACAAACATGATTAATTACCAGATCTCGAAGAGTATAGTTGTACATATTAGAGGCCTCTTGTGCTTCAGTTGCACGGATCTAATATAATCATGAGAAAAACGTATTAATAGTTATTTTTAAAGGTATTACATACTCTGATGAAAAAATATTGATAAATTATATGAATTTAAATGAATCTTTTAAAAATATGAATTTCACGTATGCGGCTTCATTTATTTTTAGATTTAATTTACTTAACCAAATAATTTATTTATTAATTTAAAATTATATTTTATTACCTTGACTAAAAACAAAAGATCGAAGACATCCTTAATTGCACAAAGATATGATGAAACGTGTCATTCACAGGTAAGACCCAGAAAAGAATTTAAACACGTTTGGAATGTGAATCCGAGTGTACTGTCCGAATAATCAATTTGATGAGACAACATTTAAAGATACTATTGCCCCTCAATATAACTCAAACGACACTATTTTTTATTTTAATTTATTACCATTTAATTAAAGTAAATGTCGATACAAACAAGTCAGATGAGATATGGCAAGACTCCTCAGTGTTCTCACATGGTAGGACATGAGCCGCGCGGATCCAGAATTTATTAATGAAGTGGATCAAAACATCACAATTTAAATATATTATGAAAATTATTGTGAAAAAAAAACCAAGACTCCTCAATGTTCTCACGTGATAGGACACCAGCTGCGCGGATTCAGAATTTATTAATGAAATGGAATAGAACATCAAATTTTAAATATATTAAGAAAATTATTGTAAAAAACGATAAAAGAAATTTACATCATACCATCCATGGAAAAAAAAAAACCATTAATTATAGAATCAACAAGAAATTTAATTTTCTTATATAAAACTAAGATAGTTAATAAGTTAACTTAAAACAACTATAAGTCATAATCTTTTACTTGAGATATTTACTTATAAGTGGGATAAAGACAAGAATCTGAACAAAAATATTAAATGGTGTAAGTTTAATTAAAAATGTAGAGCAAATAATAACTAAAACAATTAAAATAATAATACTGAAAATGAGGTTCTAAAAGTTTTGCTATGAGCTAGAGTCTTGCATTGATATTTCATAGATCTTCCCATGAACATGAGTGCGCGTTTGTGTTTTGACCGTGACATTACAATTAGGGTTAAAGTCGACTGGGTCAATAACAATCTGCCTCCCACGATTTGCAACCCCTGATAAAAAAGAATGGAACTATTTTTTTGTGAAAAATATTGTTTAATTATATTAGGAACCGTACTTAATTACCACTTCTTATTTAGTGTTCACACTCTAGATAGTTCTAATAGTGATGCGTCATGGCGAAATTCTATATCAATTAGGTAAGTCCAATAGGTAAGTACAAACACGTAGATCCTTACAATGTTTTACTACTATTAGTTTTTTGAGAATGAGATGCTTCAACAATAATAACTTAAGAAAATTGACCTGTTAAATTAAGAGGTGGTCCTGGACTATAGTCATGGTTTTATGTTCGATATTGTTGGGACCAGTTTATCAAACCAACGTCATACTTTAAATAGGATTGGACCAAAATTTTGTCGAACCGAAAGTAATGAGTTCAATCTCATCCTTGAGATACATTAAGATTATTGGGCCGCTTGTGGTTTATTGAGCCTGTTATTGACCGATGCGACTTCAAGTTAAGATGAATGTGTAGGTCCTTTTAACTAGTGATAAATATTTGTATTAATTCCTCAATTATCAACTTGTGTATTCATGTCCCTAAACTGTTAAAAAATTATTTGTTCAAATTCCGATAGGATTGAAGGTAACGAAAATGGTTGAATCTGTCCATTTTATCGTCAAAATCTTTACAAGTCAGTTTTTCTTTTGATGAAAAGTATACTAGAATCTATCTTGTCAAAAAATATTTTCACAGTAACGAAAATGGTTGAATTATCTATTTTATCGTCCAAATCTTTACAAGTCAACTTTTCTATTGAGAAAAAGTATACTAGATTCTATCTTGTCAAAAGTTGTTTGCACAAGTAGGAATATTCTCACTTTTTTTTTTAGGGACAACTAGAAATATTTCAGAATACGTGTTATATGTACATCTGATGAATAGTATAAGATGACAAAATAGCTGACAATTGGCCAAGGGGGGAGATGTGTCTTATTTTGGATGTGTTTTGCACACAAAATGCAATACAGGATGATGTGGTACATATATATATTAGTTTTGGAAATTTAGTTATTTGGTATGTTGTGATAATAGAAGGGATCAAAATAGCGAGGCATATTTTACAAAGGAACACACATTCATTCAATTTACCCAAACAAGACCTTGTCGGATGCAACAAATGAATAACCCATTTCAGCAATTTCCTGCGTCAACTTTTGGAGCTCACCCCATTTTTAACTCCATTTATCTTCTTAGGGTCCGTTTGATTGCTAATAATAATAATCGGGTTGGACAAATTAAATGGATTTTTTGGGTGATTACAAGTACTTAGATTGACTTATTAATTTGTTTGATTAGTTGATTTATTCGAGTTGAGTTTCACCTATGATAGCTTATAACTTATTTTAAAGGCAGGTTTGTACAACCCACCCCCCTCATGGGTAGAAAGTTACGGGACTTTGCTATTGTGGAGGGCGAACTCGGTATTAAAATCGGGCTGTCAGATGGAAAATCAAACATGTTAATAAGTGGGTTAGATCTTGTAATAAGACCTAAACCCATCAACCAAACATGCCCTTAGTGTTTTTTATATTTTGCCCCTTGTACTTTATATTGCTGAAAATGCAAGGGCTAATGCAGAAATAAATGAAGTTACAAAAGGGACCAATGAATGAAAAAATGAAAGTGCAAGGGGCAAAATGGAAAATAAAGCAGTGAACAAAACTTAATAAAGATAAAATACGAGGGGCAAAAAGGTAGGAAATAAAGTACATGGGGACAATATGTGTTTTCCTATTTCCTTTTTATCATGTTTTATTTATTTGTTTACTATACGAGGTAGATTTTAAAAGAGGGTGTATTTCCTTTTTATCATGTTCAATTTACTATCTTTTTCCTCATTGTACTTTTAGTTTTCTCATCTTTTGTACCTTGTACCAGAGTTGTTATAATCGGACAGGCGGTTAAATCGATTTTACCATTGATTAGTGGTTCGATCCATCGGAGCGACGGTCTAATCGAAAAAGTAGTAGTCACAAAAAAAATTATAACTTAATTAATTTTTTTGATGTAATTATATACATTAACATCCAAAAAAAAAAAAAAAAAAAAACTTATCAATTAAGCTTCAATTTTAATAAAGATAATTATAACTTAATAAATTACTAAGAATATGAATGTCATTAATAAAATTTAATAATTTATAGCCATAAACTTCTTTTAACTTCAAAATCTATTTTCAAACATGACAAATATGGTAAATAATGAGTAACTTGTTAAAATTCTATAAACCCATAAACAAAAGGAAATCTATAAGTGAAATAAATACGAAATAAAATAATAAAAAAATAATAAAAAAAACTCAAAAGAATTATAACAAAATAGAAATGATTGGTTTTTTTCCGGGGTTCTCTGGTTCATCGATTTTCCGGGTTTTCCTGATTCAATTCAGTTTTTCCCGATTGCATCTTAAAAACGGTTTTATAGTGTATTTCGAACCGATCTAAGTCCCGATTCCCGATTCAACCGATTAAATGACCGATCGGATCCGATTCTAATAACATTGCCTCGTAGTATTTCACATTTTTTACCCCTGCACTGTTACTCTATTGATGGTATAAAATGGGTGAGGGTAAAAAAGAAAAAGTAAAAAAGTGAAGGTGTGGGAGATAAAGTTTTCAAATTAATGTACGGAACAAAAGTTAAGGAAAAACATAAATGGGGCAATCAAGTAAAGTGAATTATGCATTTCAAATATACTCTCCAAACTCATACTAAAATCACTCCTTCCAAATACAACTTAAATTTTTAGACAAAATTAATTACCTAAAATATGATGTTTTGTTTGGATATTTTTAGGGTTAATTAAAAAAACAATCACCACATTTTATCCAATTTCCAATATAACATGACTTTCAAAGCTTATCAATATTTGTTACCAACTATCTGTCATTTTTAATTACGCCATCAATCATATATATATATATTGTTGTAGAATATGTGATAAGATAATTTAGAGTTAAATGTGTGATAGCAATAAGTTCAATTTCCAATTCACTATAATCATAGAATAAATGACAAAATACGTTATTGAAAATAGGTTTAAATAGTCATTTTTGAAATTTTTACCATAATTTTGTCATCTTTGTAACTATAGTATAATTTTAACTTTTCTAGTAACTATATCATAGTTTTAGCTTTGCCACGATGCTCACTTGCCACGACACACACTTACCACGAATTCGTATAATTTTACCCTCCAAACTGTCATGACAAGTGCTTCTCATGGCAAATAATTTTTTCAGACTGTCGTGACAAGCACATGGTGCTGATTCGTGGCAATGGTGTATGTCGTATCAAGTGAATATCGTGGCAAAACTAAAATTATGGTATAGTTACAAGAAATGCTAAAATTATGGTATAGTTATAAGAAAGGCTAAAATTATAACGAAAGTAACACAAAAGACTATTTCATATTATTTCCCAAATATATCATGATAGTATAATTAATGGTCTGGTTAAGATTTACTTAATGAAATAGTGAACCGGTGATGTTGGTAGTGACGTAATTAAATATTAAAATATACAATTGATATTGTTGTATAAAAAAATTAATAATTGGTAACAGATATAAAAATCATTTTACAACAAAAAAATAGAACAAAATGTCGTGACTTTTTCTTTCTGAAAAAAATAATTAGTCCTATTATTTCCAACATGCAGATCTTTGGGCCTGAAATGAAAGCTGCCGACTTCTGAAATTTTTCTTTTTAAAAAATATTTACCACGATATTTAAATGTTTTATTGACTACTCATATTGATAACGACAAATGACATAAGTTTAACGGTCCAACTATATATTTATGGAGTAGTAAATATCAAGAAGAAATCAATATCTAATTTGCGGCCCACTTGCTTTTGCTATTAAGATTACAAGGTCCATCAACCTTTAATACTAAAACGAAGAAATCAATATCTAATTTGCGGCCCACTTGCTTTTTCTTATTTTATCTTTTGCCTTCGAAATTTTAAGATCTAATAATTTTTTTGTCTCAACTCGATTTTTCTTAAGAGATATATCAAATTATTTCTCTTTTGAAGATCTTCGATTTGACATCCATAATGCATATATTATAATTAAAATATTAATTTTTAAGTGTAAAATATCCTTTTAGAATATTAATAATATATTTTGATTTTTAACATTTATAGATAAAATTAAAATGTGATATAATTTAAAAAATGAGATACTTTTGAACCGATTGAAATTTTTGAAGATTAAAAATTTTCACTTTAATTTTACTTTTTTTTATCTTAATAATTTTTGGATAATTTAAATTATTTGGTTTAAAAAAATCAATAAAAAATGCAAGTTTGTTAGGTTTACACTTTACAATAGAAAACAAGCTTAGATATATTTGCTAAAGTGATTTGTTGATTGAATAGTTTGCTTATTATCTTTTTGTATTTTTTGAAAAGAAACATTATGTTACCTACAAAAATAATAAGTCAATTATTTTTTATTTGAATAGGACATAATAATATAATTTACCACTCATATACTTAAGTAACTAATATGTTTGTGGCTTCTTGTACTAATATTATATTATTTAATATATGTGATTTTTAAATGATAATTATTCAAAACATTGACATTATTTTATCATTTTTTGCATATGTAATTATTACAATCGGTGTAATACACACTGAAATAATAAGGAGATAAATGAATCAAATTTTAAGTTTGTATTTAAAATTTTACTTAAAATATTCAGTATAATTAGATCATCAATTCAAATAATTAAATTAACAAAATTTATGGAAAAATAATTGGTAGTTTCTATTTGTAATAATGAAATGTATTAATTGTAAAAATATAAAAATTGAATAGTAAAAAAATTATGAATATCTAATTGGTAGTTTCAATTTGCAATAATGAAACATATTAAATGTATAAAAAAAAAAAAAGGAGGAAGAAGATTCTTGGACAAAAAATATCAACTCCTGATTTTATATTCTCAAACAATATATAAACTTATTATTATTATTATTATTATTATTATTATTATTATTATTATTATTATTATTATTATTATTATTATTATTATTATTATTATTATTGTTGTTGTTGTTAAAAAATTACTCATTCCGTGCATCGCAGAGGTGAACATTTAGTTTCTTATTAAAGAGTTGATATTTCTCGATTTTAAAGCAAGTGTTGTTTTTATAAGATAAGACAATTTGTTTGCAAAAAAAGGTAATATGGAATTCATATTGTCGAAGTTGTTATCCATGAAATATATATTAGAGAGATATATGTACACAACAAAAAAAAAAATAGTCTTTTGAGATCATAAAAGGTGATATCAAATAATGAATATTTACCATAATTTATAAGAAGTGGTCTCAAATAATAAGTATTTGTCACAACTTATGAATATTTACCACAATTTTATTATCGTCACAATAACTCGAACGCAAATAATATATTTGTGACCACAAAAGTAGTCTCAAATGCGTCTAAAATATTTTTTTGCAACAACTAGTTATCTTTGAAAATAGTCTTAACATGGTCTTAAATAATTTATAGAGAAGTTGTCACAAATAACTTATTATTAGGGATCACAATGGTGGTCTCAAAAATATTATACAAAAAACTTTTTTGTTATAGTGTTACAATTAATCGTGGTAATTATTAATTACTACCTCCATATATATATTTTACTTATTATCAGCTCTGTATAAGTAAATTCAAATGTAAATGGAAAAATAAGCCTCCAAGTAATTTTCTTCTCTCCCCTGAGATTCCTAAATTTTCTCATTTCTTAAAATTATACTCCTTCCTTTTCAAAATAAGTGTCATTTTAACGTTTAAAAAAAAAAAAATTAAGGATAGATATAAAACACAAATATTTCCATACATAATCCATTTTATTGGATATATATGTTTTGTGGAATAAGGAAATACTCAATAAATTAAATAGGTTGTTTAAGATAAAATTGAAAGAATTGTAGTTTTTTTTATGTTAAAACGACATTTATTTTTAAAAATGTTATTTTAACTAAAAAGACACTTATTTGAAACCGGAGGGTATTCTCCTTCCAATAATTTTAGAAATAGTAGTGAAAAAGAATAAATTAGATATCGTAGGATGGGAAATTGGAGATTTCTTTAAAATTGTGATAGGGGTAGTTTTAGAAGAAAAGTGGATTTTTTTTGGAAAGGCAAATATTAACACTTCATTAAATTAGGAGATTATAAAATATTATACCCCTCAAATTTTTTTCTCCATTAAACTTTTTTACTACCATAAATTCCTCTATTTTTTTCCTCCTTATCGTATTTATATAATATTATATGATTTGTATGAAAACTTTCTTAGGTAACTTAGGATAATGTTGGAAGAAATCGTTAAAAATTGCTAAAATGATATTCTTTCGTGAATTTCTTTTTTAGATTGACACTTATTTGTGGACAGGGGAAATATATAATCTTTGTGAAATTTTGTGTTGTATATTGCTTAATATAATTTGTTTCTTCTATATTATTATACAGGTCACTTATTTTTTACATATCATGTAATAAAATATATGAAAAGTTCAGTTCTTTATAAGAGATTTTGGGTTTGCACTTACTACCAAATTACTTTCAATACTAGATGAATCCCTATAGGATATATAGAAATTTGTGGCGTCGCTGCAAGAAAAATTCAAATTAGAGACGAAAAAATTCGTCTTTAATCATATGATATCCCTCTCTGAATTAAAATAGTGGTGAATTTGAGACGAAATGTTTTATCTCTATAATGTTTGTCTATTAAATTTAGAGATCGATTTATTCCGTTTCTATATTTAGTGACGGAATTTTTGTCTCTATTATGAAATTAGAGATCCAATTACCTACATGATAGAAACATTATATCTGTCTCTAATATTTCGTCACTAATTGAATACTAATGATTTTTTGACACTTTTCGTCACTATTTTTTTTCTACTTCGTTTTTATTTAGTAACCAAGTACCAATTTCAATCTCTAATTTGACTTTTTCTTTGTGGTGTATAGAATTGTCATAATCCATTTTCTTCAGTCTTCTTTTAGTACATTATTTTGATGAATGGAAATTGTAATGACCGCTATTTTATGAAATATTTTACCTAGGCCTTTGGTCCTGGGTTCGAGTCATCGTGGGGGAAGGGAAGGTTTTTTTCTTTGTTCTTAGATTATGAGAAAAAAATTTAAGTTTAGTTACATGTAAAGAGTTTATTTTATACTAGGGTTAATTACAACAATTATACCAAACTATAAGCATTTTTGCACATAAACCACTAAACTTTCTTTTGTGACACTTATACATATAAACTATAAGGGTTTTGGCATATACAACACCAAACTTATTTTTCAATCATTTTTCACTGATATTCCACATGTAACTTGCGCGTTATAAAATTTTAAGGGCTTTTTTTGTCCAAACACGCTTTTTAGTAGGTAGAGGAGCCGCTCATCTTCAACAATGGAGGTTCTAGATATTAGGAGAGAGAACTATTGATGATTCAAAGAAGTTATGGAAAAGAAAGGTGTGAAAGAATTTTACACTTTTAGCATGCTAAAAAGGATGTTTGTATAAAAAAAAGCCAGTAAAAGTTTATCACGTGCAAGTCACGTGTGGATTTTCGACAAAAAATGATCGAAAAATAAGTTTGGTGGTTTATCTGCCAATTGAAAAATAAGTTTGATGGTTTATCTGCTAATTAAAAAATAAATTTGAGGTTTATCTGCAAAACTCGTATAGTTTATATGTATCGATGCAACAAAAAAAAATTTAATAATTTATGTATAAAAATCCTGATAGTTTGGTATAATTGCTGCAATTAACCCTTTATATTATTCTAGGTCTAAGTTTATACACTTGCAATTTTATCAAACTCAATATCATATTAGGTCCTAGCATGCATCATCATTTATTCAGGTTTAAATGCTCATTTCTTTTAGTTGGGGCTCAGTTGAGTCCATGAATAAGGCCTGCTTGTTGGCCCAGCTTAACTATCATTTTATAGACTAATTTCATGAAAATCATGTGACACCCCAGATCGACGAGTGCGTGAAGTAATTGTCGGTGCAAAGAAGAACAATGAGCCACTTTTGGCAGACTACTAGGTAAAGAAAGACATGAACAAATTAGTCTCACACTAGAAAAATATGGTATTCTAAGACTGTGCAGGTATGAGTTTGTACAGTCGAAGAAAGCTCAAAAAAATTGATTAGTGCTACATATACCATCAAGGTGCATCTTCTATCCTAATGCTCATTATGGGAAAACTCTAAGGTTAAGTGGCGGAAGCTGGTGGGTATGTAACGGGGAGTGATTGCCAGTGCAATAAGATGAGAGCATGAACAATCACTACAATAAAAGAGAGAAAATTGCAATTTTGGTCCCATATGACATGGGGCAGTTACATTTTGGTCCCAAAGTTTTCACTTTTGATCCCACAAATTCAAAATCGGGCACTTTTAGTCCCAATGTGACGTTTTTCTTAACGTCGCGAGCACTTTTAGTCTTATGCATGAGTTGCATTTTTTGTACCATAAAAAGAACACTTTTAATTTCAATTTTGTTGCATTTTCAGTCCCAACTAAACAAAACATGTTTTCTCCTCCAGATAAGCGAGTTTAGTTTCAATATGAGGTATTCTGAAGTCGTCGGAACAAGTTTTATGTAATTATTGCATATGGGATGGGAAATTGAGGCTCCTCTTTCTGACAACAACTACCAAGACTTGCAAAATTTGAGCAATGGCTTCCAAGAGATTGTTTATATCTGTACTTGAATATATATAAACACTGTAATAAACTGATATGTTCCGAAACCAGATACGCTGCATTTCAATGAGAACACTCTAATTAGCTTTTGAATATCTAGAAAAACTAATTATAAGTCGTAGGATTTGAAAAGTCTTCGTTATTAGTAATTTATTGTATCTGTAACATCTCATGTCTTCACATTCTCAAATCCAAATTCAATTTAATTACAACAAAAAAAAATACCTCGTACATGGGATCATCAACGGTCTCCTCTATTTAAATATGCTATACTTTCGCAAATTTGTATAGATCATGACGGACCCACAAATGATCCCCGGGGCAAGACTGCCATTCATCAAGCCTCACCCATGGCTTCCCCTTCCCACTTCAATGCATCAAACTGACTAGACCCACTCTTCATCCATTTCTCGATATGTTTCGTGTAATCCTCCTTTTCCATCTTTCCAAATCCATCACCATCACACCGTGTGGAATTAACACGCCTTCTTCCCTTTAAAGTTTAATCACACTCCATATATCCGGGTCGGACCAATATGCGAAAAATAAAAAGACAAGATGGGACTAAAACTTGGGACTATAAATGCTTCTGAAATTTCTTATGGGACTAAAAGTGCTCGGTTTGAATTTGTGGGATCAAAAGTGAAAACTTTGGGAGCAGAATGCAACCGCATTGTGTCTTATGGGACTAAAAGTGAAATTTTCTCGTATTTATTACGTCATTTAACGGACATGTGTTATGCACGCGACCGAAAACGTTAATGATAAAAGTTGTGGTATTGAAAATGCAAAAACTTGGGACGACAAATGCTTGTGAAATTTTTCATAGGACTAAAAGTGTTCGGTTTTGAATTTGTGGGATCAAAAATTAAACTTTGAGACAAAAATGCAACTACCTCGTGTCCCGTGGACTGCAATTTTCTCCAGCAAAAGAGTTTTTTTGCATAAAATTTTTTAAGGCCACAATTGTAGCCACTAATAATAAGTTATTTGTGATCACTTATTGTTACAAATCTGTCTACAAAGTATTTGAGACGAGATCATATTAAGACTACTTCTAAACACAACTTGTTGTTGCAAAAAAATATTTCGACGCATTTAAGACTACTTTTGTGGTCACAAATATATTATTTACGTTCAAGTTATTGAGACGAAATAAAATTGTGATAAATACTCATTATTTGAGATAAAATTTTATTATTCAAAAAATTATTTTTATTGTAGAGAATAAGTTTAATGTCAAGTGCACGTCAGTGACGACAAAGCGGTATAGTAGTCAAATATAGAGGCGGGGTGATACATAAATCAAATCTAATATTTTGATATCATATACAAGAAATTATATATTCTTAGTTTTATTTTCTATTTTTTGTATAACAGGCTTGAAATAGAGACATGTTATCTTGAATATTGGTTTGCTTAAATATTTCTGACAATTGTTGAAATAAAATATTAAAGAAGGATACCAAATTAAGAAACTTAACAAAAGTAGATATTACAACGTTGAAATAAATTCTAATCCAAAATAAACTTAAAATAGATGTTAATTACCAATTAAAAACAATCTCTCCTCATCTTTTTTTTTTTCCCACAAACTTGCAATGAAAAAAAATTCAAAGGCCTAGAATAAAATCAAATTTGTACGCTGAACAATCTATATCTATATATATATAAACAAAATGAATTTATACTATAATTGGAAAATAGTATTTTTCCCGCTCAAACTGCTTACTATATATGGTAATAAAAATATTTTTTTAATTAAAAAAAACACAATATATGCCTAAAATATCTCCGAATCTGATACATATATATGTAATGGTAATGTTTTTGCAAAATTAGGAAAGTTGTTGCTGAATTTATTGGAATTAGTCTTTTTGTCCCTAAATATAAGTAATAATTAGTTGTATCCAGATTTACTTTACAAAATTAACAAATTGTAAGATACAAATCAATCTTTAACCATAATATTTTAGAATGAATCTTTACCAATATTTATGTTACATGTTACAATAACTAAATAAATCAGTTATTTCTTTTATCGAAATTACTATGCAATGAATCTACAAATTTATTTTATCACATAAAATTAGGGTAAAAAATACTAATTACAAACCCTATATTCCAACTATCTAAAAAATGTATTACTTTTATATCTGGAAATAAAACATTTCATCCCCCCTTCCCTCCAACTTATATACTTATTCGGGAAATAAAAAAATATTTTATTTATTATTTGACTGTAAATTTTAATTTATGGTTGGTCCATTGACCTACCATTTTTTACTCCGATAAATTAGGAAACGGTTTCCTTAGCTAACTAATTTGGTAAAAATTAAATCAAATCACATTTTTTGTGGAAGTTACGTATCCCTCCCTAAAAATAAAGAATAAATAGGCATATAGTTTTAATTTACAACATAAAATGCTTAATTTTAGCAACTGAATATCTTTCAGTATTGGACTGAATACATAATCCATTTTAATTAATTGATGAATCTGTTAATATATTCACTCCGTCTCGAAAACTGAAATATATCAATCTTATCTTACTTAATAATAAGACATCCAACATTAATCTATTTTTTTCTTACAAATTTGATATTAAAATCATTTAGAAATTATTCAAATTTTGAAAAAAAAAATTGAAATCCTTAATTTGTGGTGATAAAAATCGGCAGATTTTAAAACTCCTATATTTTAGATTATTATGTTATGGGATTTTTTACCTAATAAGATATTATAAATATCACATCTTCACACTTCATTTCATAAAAAAATCATCATTCAACAAAAGCATCCTCTCACTTATTTTCCAAGGTATATTCATAATCCTCTTGAATTTATCATTCTCATTATCTAAGGTTACTTGACATTCTTACATCAATGGCAATCTTGAGGAATGATTCCATAGAACTATGGCGCATCACGGGCACCTCCCGTGGGAGGGGCGAATGAAGATTTTGTTTGTCACTGCCAAGGGGTGTGAGTTTTTGTTGTCGGTATTTTGACTTGCTTGAGGGCATTTGTTCCCGTCTTAACTGTTCATCTCTGAATATATTTTGTGCCTTTGCTTTATTTTATTTGGCATATGATTAATTACATCAGTGTGATTCTTGATAAACTTACAAGTAGCGAGACAAATGTTGTTACTATTGGTTATTATAGGGCATTTGTTTCTGATTCAGTAGGTTCTCTTCTTAGAGTGATATCAATATGTTATTGAAGCTAATGCTGCAGGTTGGGTTGTGCTCGAAATACGGGTTGTATGAGACAAATTGAGAATAGTTGCAAATTGTAAGATTAGGTATGAGATTTAATACTTACATGTTTTCAAACTTTTCGTCAAGTAAATTTCTTCTACTAGATCAATCAACTTCAATAAATAAATTATTACTCATAAGTTATAATTAGAATATTAAAGTTATAGGGCAATTATTTGATTTGCCCGACCAAAATTTTATCGTTGATCCAAATTTTATTATTTCTTATTAGGTTGACCCTATAATGACCAATGTCCGATAGACATCCACCGAAACTCAGAATTATCATACAAGTTCATATTTTGGTAACGAATCGTGTTGAGTTTTCAATCTCTAATTTCTTAACATTAAACAAAATGACATTATTATATTTAAAATAGAATTATTTAAGATCTTTCCCGTGTATCGCACGGGAATATAACTAGTATCCATTGATTTAAAATTCAAATGTGAAATGCATTGGGTACCTTATCCCCCGAGATGATACTCGAAGACCTATCAATTCGAATTCATGCCGAAAAGAGTACAGTATTCTAATCCACAACTCAAAAGCATATCTTTATCCATGGAAGCAAATATTAATAATTAAAGGAGATGGGACATCCAGTTAAAAAAACGGCGCAACATAAAGATAATGCTTATCCATATTGTTACAAAAGAAACAGCAACTACTCATGAGGTCAATCCAGAGAAGATGATAAACATATAGCTGTCCGAATCGAGTGTGCGATAGATGTCAGGAGCCAGGAAGGTTGGATCCAAGGTCCAGCTACGTTTGAAATCTTCGGCCAAACGTGGGTATTAACTTGTAAAATAGGATTTCGGGGTTGTTTTCAGGGTAGATTCTTCGATGATTTACTTAATCTCTATTAGCGGTTTAGTGAGGGTAAGTAAAGGAGTACGTGACATGATATTTGTTACTCTCCTTTACTATATATGAGAGACTTTGAACTTCAGAATTGGGCCAACACCTCGGCTGATTTTTTTCCAGATTGAGGACTGGGACACCTTGGACCTCGATCTTGACCCAACATTTCGAATGATATCTCCTTATTATGTCCATTTATAATACATATGTTGTATGTTGACACGAATCTTCATGTATAATTACGAAATTATCTCCATCAAGTAAATAAGTCTAGCATCTGGAATGCCAAGAGGAGGAGGCGTCTGATGGAACACTAAAATATGTAAATGAAATGTAAATTGTGATTGAATTCAGCTCAAATGTAACTGTTTAAAATTAGTTAGGAAATTGAGTTAGTAAGCTTTCATAACCGCCCTTACATGCATGCAATACGATTACACCTGTGAAATGCAAGTTTGCTTTATTTCTTGTTCATCTAACAAACATTGTCCTTAGATAATTAAAAGTGTTTGAGAAAATCTCCCCTCTCAATCATGATTTTGAGGTGGAGTTAGCTCTCCTCCCGAGCCCACGCTGCATCAATAAGAGAATTTACACGACAGCCATAATTATTAAGAGCTAAATCTATTATACAGATCGATGGGAAGGGAACAACAATTTTATGATATAATTAGTACTCCCTCCGTCCCGCTCAGATTTGCACGTAGGGACGGGCACGGAGGTTAAGAAAAAGCTGTTTTTTGCTTTTTGGTTGACTTTTTGAAAGGTGAAGATTGAAAATGGAGATTTTGAGGGTGGAGATTATTTGAGAAATTTCTTTTTTAAGAGTGTGCAAATCTGAGTGGGATGGACCGAAAAGGAAAGTGTGCAAATCTGAACGGGACGGAGGGAGTATTAGGTAGAGTAATAAAGCTTGATTCATACATTGTAGTCTTCAATTTCTAACAATTTCAGTCACGATATTGAAAATTTTAGTCTGCATAAAATAAGTAAAAAGCTATTAGAAGCATATATAGAGGAAACTGTTCTGTTGATATAGGTGATAATAACCAACTACAACTAATTGTACCATTAAGCCACTGATATATGTGTACATTAAAGCTTAGAGGAACCTTATGGAATGTGCCAACAATCTCGTAAAAGTCACTAGATGCTAGTTGTGTGGTAGGCTAAGGCATAGCGCCTTGGGGCATAAACGTAGTTAGGTAAGGAGGAATTGGAAAAAAAACAAACAAACACAGTAAATGAGGATTAGTCGAAGTTATTCGAGTATTTTTTCAACAGTGTGCTAGAAGCTCTGGATAAATGTTAAGTACTCCAGACCAATAAAGTACTTATCTAGCTTCTCCGAAATCCTATCAAGATAAGCTTTAAGATTCTGTATATCAGATGAAGAAGCCCAAGAATCAGAATATCATCCACATATGTGGAAATGCAAGAAAGGTAATGAACAAACTGTAATCATGTGGTGACTGTACAAGGCCAAAATCAAGAAAGTTCTGGAATTCTAAATTATCCATTTAATTTGATGATAGTTTACTGATGATTTTGTCATTTTGACGACCAACACAACACCAATGGTAAATATGGTCGATTGGGAAAAAATCATAAATTATTTCATAACTATTTGCTTTAAAAGAAATGGTACTATAAATTTAGCATTTTTCAGTTTAATCTCGTAAATTTGGAAATTGCTAAATTTAAAGTTAAATTTGATCGAAAAATACTTAATTCGCCAGAAATTAACACGTGAGTAGCATGTGCCACTCTAATTTAGGAGAATCCGGCCATTGCACATGGCATGGCGAATTGTATGTTATGCGGCTTTCTTTTCCATTATTTTTTATCTCAAAACTTAAACATAGGCAATTTTTTTTTTCCAAAAAAAAAAAGGAAAAACGCATTAACACAACTTGGGCGATTTAGAAGAAATAATAGAGGAGTTTAGAACCCTAATTTCTAAGCCCCCAAATCTGAATCACAATGTCTTCTTCAAGTACAAGTTTCATTGTTGTTTGAGCTTGCCTGTGGTGACGTTCTGTTCTGGCCGGAATTTTGTCTTTGAGTCGACGAAACGTATTTCTATTCGAAGACAGACTCAATTCAAGAATCCTTTTAATCCTGGCAGTTCTTCATCTCCTACCTTGAAGTTTGTAGATCAGTTTAATCTCCAGTCTGAGTTCAAGGAGTTTTGGACTCTGATTCACTATTCACAGCCCGCCAACTCACTCATGTTGCTTCCTCTGCCTTATTGAGTTGCTCGCATGGCAATTTAGCGATTTTGCGAGAAGGATTTTCCTCTTTTCTGTAGAAAAACGGGGAGTGAAGGAGATTTGGGAAAGAAGATGAAGCCATTTTATTTGATTTAGTTCGCTTTACCTGAGTTGGCTGCCTACATGACAATTTATTAAAAATAAATAAAAATAAGCCACATCATCTATTATTTGCCACGCGAATCTTTTGGCTGGAATCCCCCAAAAATCGGCAGCACATGTTGGTCAAGTGTTGTTTTCCGGCCACTTCAAGGTTTTTCCACTAAATTTGGCCTTAAATTCAGCAATTTCTGAATTTACATAACTAAATTGAGAAATGATAAATTTACGGGAGCAATTTCATTAAAGTACATAGTTATGAGACGATTTATAATTTTTTTCAGTGGATGGTTTATGTGATTGAGTGACTACTTCAACTTCACCAATAGATTAGGCAGTTTATTATCTTTTTTTTAATGGGAATTTCTAGTAAATATGCTTGCTTCATTGTTGTTTATCTTGTACAACCCTTCTTTTATCTTACCGGTCCAGAAATCGGTTTATGCGGTTGCCTAATTGTTCGGGAGTGTCTTACCAAACTTGTTTTGTGATAAACGAAGATTTTAGGCGTGTTTTGGATCAGTTGGATAGGGTTAAAATCATATTTGATCCCATAACTTTTCACTTATACATTTTTTGTTTTATTAGTTTCATTTTTAATTTAGTTCTGTAATTTAAGAAATTGTTTGTTATTGGTCCTATTTTCACCGCCAATGACCAAATTGATCGGAAAAAAGCGCAAGTGGCGTACCTTAGGAATTGTGTGTCACATGTGCTTTTCTGGTCGGTTTGGTCACCGACAACGAAAATGGGCCCAATAACGAGCAATTTCTCATATCAAGGGACTAAATTGAATATGCATGCAACTACTTCTTGGACCAAAGACGTACAAGGGGAAGTTATGAGACCAAAAATAATTTTAATGCAGTAGGGCAACTAGACAGGCCCAAATAAATATTTTAATTTTTCATTTCTTAATATTATTTAAAAGTTTTTTATTATTTTTCTCTAATTAATATCTATACATTCTGATACGCTGAATTATATATTACATGGTAAAGTATTTCATTATTAAAAAAAAAAAAAATGATCTTTTGAGACGACAAAAGATTGTCTCAAATAAAAAAATTTGTCACAGTCATATTATTAGCGATAACATATTATCACTGACTAGAAGTTTTAAAAGTCTCGTTCGCAAATAATATCTTTTGAGACAGACAAAGGATCCTCTAAAATGTGTTTCAATAAATGCAAAGATTAGTTGAATATTGAAATTGTATTTTATTTTGAGATTATATATTGATTAAAATACGTTTGGGCCATACGCTTCACAAGGACCGTCAGATGATTTGGGCCATGGCATATCATTATTCAAGACCTGGCCCATCTTGGTGTACCAGAAACAAGTTCGGACAATTTTTATTTAGAAGCCCATTAGCATAACGAACGCAGAGTTCAAATGGCCTCCAAGAGACATCTATTTTTAAACAGTTTGGGCTTTTCTTTATTATATTAAGAAATTAACAAGAAAGAATATATTTCTTAATTTCTTAAATTAAGATTGTAAAAAGATAATGTTTGTTTAAATTTTTCGTCGTTATATAATTTAAAATATTAAACATGTTTTACAAACTACATAAAAATTGTATTCACATTTTTATACTATTTATTAATGCAATTCATATCAATATATATAACTAAAAGATATAATATAAATATAATTATGTTAATTTTTTTTTTTTTTTATGAATAATATAATTATGTTAATTAGTATGTATATAAGAGGGAGAGTACAAGAACGTGAGGGATGGCATAAAAAACAATTATGGATACCAGTCCGGTTGGGACAACATCTTGTTTTGAGCTGGGCAGGATTGGGTGTAGCCGAGCTAAATTTTATTGGTAAAAAATTAATGAAGAAAGTCCGTGCTATCCCTATAAAATATACTATGATTTTCAAATTAGTTCACGGTCCATTGTGCTTTTAGCCATTAGATTGGATTTGTTAAATTCAATAGTACTTTCGACTAAAATTTTCATGATTCCACTCATCTAATATATAATTAAATCGAAGTATCGAGCCGAACTAGTTTTACTACGTCCTATTCCGAATTGATGAATCCACAAGTATTGTGACATGAACAAACACATTCTATGCATGCATATTTATTTTGCATTAGAATATATATATGGCAACACGCTCCATAGTCCATATTATTGGTTATGCTATTTCTTGTTTGGCTAGTGAGTGGATTAGTGGTATTCAAAATTACAGAAATAGCCTTATAAAATTACTAAAATTTGGATTATCTACATAGGAAATATAAAGAAATAATAAAATGCAAAAGAATGACTCAACATCAACGACGGGTCTACGTGAGTGCACTGGGCTTCCTGACCCCATAAATATTTGATATTATATATGTATATTTATACAACTTAATTAAATAATTCTATTTTTTAGCTTAAATAAGTATTTAATAATAATCAATTGATCTTTTTATGTACAAACAATAGGGATAATTATTTTAGAAATAGAAAAATGAATAGAAACATCATATCTTGATTGTTCTTTTCTTTTTTTCTTTTTTTTTTTGTGTGTAATGAAATCAATTTATTAATCTTATCAATATCATTAATTAGTACTTTTTAGTTTATCTATAGAGTTTTGTTGTTGAGGCTCATGCACGAGTTTAATTCTCCCTTTTAGATTTTTTAAAATTTTATTTTTTTAATAAAGTTTATCCAAAATTTTAAATGTAATATTTAATATAAAATTTGTTTTCTACAAAGTATAACTAAAAACAATACCTCCATAAAGAGAACTTCTAGATTCACCTGTTGATAAGCCCTGAGAAATTTGGGCATTACTGCTCAATATTTGTAATTAGTGACCGTAACAATAAATTTCGTGTCTGAACAACTAACTGAAAGTGTGCGTTTGCTTTGTAAAACATTGAGGTTAAGTAATCTTCTCTAAATCTTCGTCCTTGTCTTCATTTGAGGCTATGGATTCCTTGGATGAGACTCCAACTTCAACACGAAGGGCAACATTCTTCCCTTTATACAACTTCTTCTGATGGTTGATATTCATTCATAAGTTTGAAGAATCCTCATAAGAGTTGTAATCTCTATAGTGGTAGTGTTGTGAGCTTCCTCGATGACTGAAATGTTGACACTAAATCGATATGACAAAGATCGAATTGCCTTGGAAACAAGACACTTGTTGCTTATGGGGGCGCCCAAATCTGAAGCCTCATTTGCAATATTAAGAATTTTGTTGAAATAGGCTAATATGGTTTCGTTCTCCTCTATACTAAGATTTTTGAGATGATTCATCACCATTCGGAACCTTGACTCACGAACACTATTGTCCCCTTCACAATGTCGCTAAACTATAGGGATGTTAGTTTTACCCGCAGGGTAGGGTTACTCACGGGGAAAATCAGAAATGGCTAGGGTTCGTCCATTATGTATCTTTTGTTTTGTTTTCTTCCGAGTCTACAAATTACCTATATGTTTAAAAAAAAATCTTGATTTTAATGATATATAGGATAGCTCGATTACCCGCGGGTACCCGTGACTGTACTGTTGAGTGCAGTCAAATTAGTTATTATTTCCTAGCTTTCCTTTTCTAATAGAAGAAGGGGTAAGTCAGGGTCGATCCCACAGAGAATAAGGAAACTAATTGTATTATTGTATTTAACCAATTACGCAAGTAATAGTGCTACTATGTAATATATAATAAAGTGTGGGGGGAGTTGATTAGAATTAAATAACTAATGCAAATAACAAATAGACTAGCAAACTAAGATGAATTCAAATATGATAAAAGTATTACTGCCTTTAACCTAGTATCCCCCTAGTCCAAATTATTCTTGTAATTAATGCAACTGTTTGGCAAACTAGTTCTAAAACTCCTAACCAAGAATTAACAAGTCCGCTCTGCTAATCTTGTTACCCCTTAGGTGTAATTAATCACAAATACGCTCTGTAATTAATCTATCAGATTAAATAGTCTTAGGATACGATCTCTAAAACACAATTAACCAAATGCATAAGGTCTGAGGGCAGCGGAATAGCTACGGTGTTGTGGTCGCAAGCTCGGTACAAGTGACTGCGACTTAGGTTATCCTAGCTAATGAATTCACTATTTGCTACTCTTAGACATAAGCTCGTAACAATTACAGATTACGAATTATGACCTACCAACGATTATGTGCCTAATACCTGGGTGATCAATCCAAACAAAACACACATAAAAGATATATGTAAATAAAATAACATAAATAATTTCAGAACACACTTTAATCAAATAATTACCGTAAGAATTACAAAAATATTTTCCTAGGGTTCAACATCAGTTAAAGACAGAAGATAAAGAACTTAGTCAATCATAGCGATGGCTAAAAACAAAGTACTAATGAAAGATATAAGCATAAACCTAGAAAAACCCGAGATGACGAATCTTGATTCTTCGTGTTCTTTGAAATCCCCAAGTCCACGCTCCAAAATCAATTCAAAAGTATTATTTTCGGACTTGGGGTCTTCTTTTTATACATGGGGATGACTTGGGCTTAAATTGAGCTTGAAAAGGGCAATCTTCGAGTAAATCCTTCTTTAATCCATCTTTATGTCTCGACCGAGAACGACTATCTCGGTCGAGAGTCTTGTACCAAATTCTCGATCGTGAACAAGTATCTCGGCCGAGCCATTTCTCCAGCTTTCATTAGTTTACCACTGATCTTTTATCTCAACCGAGACTGATTGTCTCGGTCGAGCACAACTTTCTTAGGCTTGGCTTGATTTTTGCTTCGTTTTTAGACTTGCAAGACTTATTTCTTCGTCCATCCTTAGTCGAGATCAACTTTTCGGTCTAGATTTACCCAAATAACTTCAAAACAAGTTAAACAACGTTAAATTGCCCAATAACACAAATATGAATAATACACGATCAGTTATGCATGCAAATGTCACTAAATGAACACTTAAATCGACCTATTATGCAGGCATAAACACGTGTATTAACCTGCATACCCGACAGGTTTTACCCGTATCCTACTCGAGATAAAAAGATAGGATAATAGGGTAGGGTATTTAATATGCAGATATGACATGGGAAAGGTTTATCCGTACCCTTGCCCTACCCGCTGACATCCCTACTGAAGTATGTGCCAAGCATCATAAGTTGTTTTAATCGGCTTGATCATTTTGAACATATTCATGTCGACAACTAGGATGATAGCATTTAGAGCCGTCTCATTGTAATTGGCAGTTTCGACTTCATCCCTAGTCCATTCTCCAATATGTTTCAGGCTTTCTAATCTTTTCAACTTCATCATCAATTATTATTATAGGCAGCCTCCAACCATCCACAACGACTCTCGTAGCTCTCACATCGATTGACTTGATGTGAGACTTAAGACAGACTTTCCAATTACCATAATTGGATCTGTCAAGAACTGGTAGTCTAGTCATAGTAGTGGTATCCATGTTGGAGCAACACACTGTCTGGATCACACGTAGTGTGTCAAGCGTTAACTCTTATACCAATTAAAGCTTGTGGTGCTTCGTAAAACGCTAAGGTTGGGTACAAGATTTACCCAACCTTTAAGTCTAAACACAACGGAGATTTTAAAAACAAACAAAGTGAAAGTTTCCACAAGTTGTAAATAACTTGTGGATGCCTCAGGGCGAAAGAACTCACTATAATACTTGGTGAATTACAAAAGAATACGAAGTGTGAATCGAGACAGACTTTGATTCATTCTCAAACTAACGATTAAACACAACCTAGACTACAAAAATAATCTACCAGAGCTATCCTAAAAGTATCTAAAGAAAAGAAATTCATATTCATGAGGAATCTGAATTTATAACAAACTGCACATAAAATGTTGGACAAAAAATTGACCCAATACTCTAGATAACACATATTGTTTCGTAGACAGGTACTTTCTCTAAGATATTCGTGTTAGAATATATTAATAGTCAAATGTAATTATGATGTAATTTATGTTAATATATTTTGTGTAGTTAGTTTCCTAGAATAGGGTAATTGATTATGTTGAATTGGAGTAAATGTCTGCAGCTTTGTTGTATAAGTACCTTTGTAAATGTTAATTATAATCAAGGAATGATAATTATATAAATTTGCAATTGTAATCTTTGGTTATCAGTTTGAGCTCCTTATGTAGACTATCTAAAAGCTTGGACAACACTCTTCAATAACCCACTGTCCACATGTTTAGGATGTGGTTTAGTTGAGTGGTTAATGGACCCTCAAATATGGGTGTGACTTGGTCTTTTAAACTCTTGCCGAGGAGCCTTGACTTGGATTTTTATGTTTGAAGAAGGAGCCTTGATTTGATTTAAAGACCTTCTAAACTCGTGCCAATGAATCTTGATTTGAATTTAATTTCTAGACTTTTAAACTCATGTTAAGAAGTCATGATTTCGAATTTTGAGGATGGTAGTCGGACGCCATCTTCAGGTTGTTAATCATTGGCTTGGTATAAGTTGGAGATGACTTGGAGCTTTCGACGAACTTATCATTGATAGTCTCTATGATGAGCTCCTTCAACTGAGTTTGCAGGAATCACTCCATTCGGCGAGACTTGCAGTGTTCTTGGGTGAAGACTTTTCTTGATCACTTGAGCATTGCTTCGTGAGTGTCTCAACTTCTTCATGTTTCTTGACTTATTTGTCCGTCAGATGACTTGCATCGACATCATTTTCTTTGCTAACAAGATTTCTCATTAGAATGTCTCATGCTTGATCATTTTTTGTAAGCTCTTCGACATCTCTTGTCGGGCTGGCAATTTGCTCTTCGATCGTTATCATGGACTTCACTTAAAACTTCTTCAAACTTCAGAATAAGGGGGAGGAAAGATGAGAGGTAGAGATTGTCCCTTCGGCGTGCCAAGATTTGTAAAAACAGGTTTCATGTCTGAATAAATAAACACAAAAAATTTCCACAAATTGATGTAATTAGATCAAATAGATAAATTTGTGATTATGTGCAATCTCTATTTTTTATTCCTTTATTCGAGTTGAATTTTGTAATTTGATGGAGGATTTAACATCTTGATCTTCTCCTCAATGGGTTTGACTTCTATATTGTTAATTCGAATGTCTAATGGCTTGATTCCGGATTTAGAATTATTCCGGTGATATCCTCGATGAATGTCTTCCAATAAGTGAAAAACGTTGTTGAATTTGCGAAGGATGCTCTATGATTTGATGGATCATTAGACTTGGACAAACTTCGATTGGAGTGGGTGCTCGATCTCGGATCGAATGTTGTTTTTGGAGGACTTCTACGAAGAACACCTTTGAGTGTCTTGAAGACAGCTTGAATAATAATGGAGAAAATTTTGTCTTTGCTCCGACTTGTCCAACTATTATTGTGGTGTCTCTTGGATACAAATTTTATGTGACTACAACCACATACAGAAAAGGACATTGCTAAATGGGCAGATTCTGTCCAATCAGATTTATTTTTGAATTATCATCTTTTAACCTTAATACTAACTCCGTCCCGCTCAAATTTGCACGTAGGGACAAGCACGGAGATTAAGAAAAAACTGTTTTTTGCTTTTTGGTTGACTTTTTCAAATGTGGAGATTGAATATGGAGATTTTGAGGGTGAAGATTATTTGAAAAAATTCATTTTTTAAGAGTGTGCAAATCTGAGTGAGACGGATCGAAAAAAAAAAGTGTACAAATTTGAGCGGGACGGAGTGAGTACTAGATTACTTTTATGATGAAAAATTATCAAAATAAATAAATAAATGATAATTATCATTTTGAATAACTATAATATTGGTGTTGTATTTTTTTATCTTTAATCTAACATTAAAGTTAAAATTTTAATTATTGTTTCACAGTTAATTTAGGTTAAAAGTAAAAAAATTGTCCACCGGGCCACAGAGCATTAGCCAACAGTGATAAAAATTGGCAAATAAGACAAATGAAACATTGAGACAGTTAAATAAATGGGCAGCGTATAGAAGTCGTACCAAAAGACGCGGATGCTATGTGAATGAAGCAACTGAGTGGGACCCGGAGCGCAGTCATGCATGCGTGCCACGTGGGACATGACAGAATTCCGCGTATTGGATTAGACCGCCCATGCAAATCTCTCACTAATCATATTATCAGATCTGCCACACGCTTTACACTGTTGCAATGCAATAGTAATCAATAAACGAAGTTACTAAAAAAATTATATATATATTCAAAATGTTGTGAATTACTCCCTCCCACCTAACTTTTCACATCCTTAAAAAAAAAATTATTTTCACAATTTTCACCTTCAAAATCTCCACCTTTAAAAAAGTCAAAGAAAAAGCAAAATTTATTTTTTCTTAACATTCGTGTCCGATCAACGGTGAAAAGTTAGCTGAGACGAAGGGAGTAATTTCGAGATCATGGCAAAAGTTTCGAATCTATAAATATATTTGAATCCTTTATTCGTTTTTTGCTATTTCTTTTTTAATTTTTTTTAATCCGTTTAAATTAAGGTTTCACCGTAGAAAAGTTGAATTTATAAATAGAAATAATTCTAATCAACTAGAAATATTATTCTTAACTTAATCGCATGGAAGGAGATAGACAAAGAAAAAAACTACGCTACAACTCTAAACATCCATCAACAAAATGGAAATTAGAGAATGCATAAGCACGGAAGATCCATTGAAATCGAAGACTCCAAGCTCCAAAAGGTATTCATGCAATACCTCTCAAAAGTGATATAAACAAAATAAAATCGAAATAATAATAAATAATATATTAGAAGTATTCCTCGTTGTTATATGATGAAAGGATGTAAGTAGAACAAGGAAGAGATTAGGGTTATATATTTGACACAAGTAAAACTAAGGAAACAAAACAAACTATTCAATTCAAGTCATGTTCTAATTCGATCAACACTCATGTAATTCAGTTTCTTTTCTATAATCATATTAGCTAATCATAATAATAAAGTTCTATTCATTTTCTATTAATAGCGTTAATCAATATATTATGTGTTTTTAAGAGTTAATATATTATTATCTTATGTTGCAGAATAGTTTAAACTATCCACTTCCGCTTTGAAAATATTACCACAGAACGAGTCGAGTAAAACCGGATATTAATTAATATTTTAGGTTTACTTCATTTACTATTTAGTTGAATTAATTCGTGCTTAATATATTGTTTAAATTAATAGTATGAGCTAACTCGAGTAAAATTGAGGCTCACTATAAAAAAAAATTGTATTTTCCGTTACCCTTTTACAACTACAAGAGTGGTTACTATAAATACTCTTTTGTAGTTATTAGTAGTTACATAAAATATTTCATACAATTTAAACCAAATTTGCTACAATATGACAAGCTCTTTTGCAACTATTTTGTAGTTATTTGTAGTTACAAATACATTAGTAACTATAAAGTAGTTGCAAAAAAACTTTTTGCATCTTACTATAAGTGGCAACCCTATAGTAACATCATTTAAATACGTAGTTACTAAAAATATTTTTGTGACCACTCTCATTTTTTGTAACTATATTTTTGTAATGACAAAAAATTTTGATTCTAGCAATAGCTACACAAACACAATAAATATAAATTATACATATATTACTCATCAATAATTAACTAAATATGAATTAAAAATCTGTAATTGTAATATACTTACTCAAATTATTTAGTTACATACTAATAAATAATTCTAAATATATCGACAATACTTAATTTCAGATAAATCTTAATGTGAAACGAGAATATTTCATCTGTCGTCATAACAGCTGAAGATATATGGGACTATTTACAGTACTTTTTCATCCACGAATTAACTATTGCCAATTTCGCATATGGAGTAATATATAGAGAAAACAAGTTTTTTTCATTTATATTTTATTTTACTACCACATATTTCACCTCCTGTAATTAAGCTCGCAATTCGGGGTATGGTTCCCAGTCAGGTTGAGATTTGATTATTATGGTTTTTTCAACTCAAACCCAACACATTCAGGTTACGGGCCGGCCGCTAACCCCATTTTCAACGCAAATTAAAAAAAAATATCAATTTCAATTTTTTTGTAAAATTTTTTAATAATTGTCATAAACCCTAAAAACTGGACGTTACACCATATTCATATTTAATTTTTTTTGTTTATTTCATTAAAAAATAAGGGTTCGTTTGCTTAAAATTGAACTCAGTAGATTTAGAGAATCGAATCTTAATAAAATACATTCATTAACTTCCTCAGCTAGATTTGACTTAACACTCTCTAGTCTTAAATAAATGGACCCCAAGTGAAAGCGGTATAAAGAGAAAAATTAGAGACGTAGGTTGAAAGTATATTATTAATGATGCCTTCTTAATCAACCTATTTTTATGGTATTTATTGTATCCTCTCAATAGGCTTTTCAAAATTTGGGGCCTTTGACAAATATTTAGCATTTATTAATAGCTAGCAAATTAAAAAAAATTAGGTGGACCAGATGAGTTAAAATAATCTTATTTGGGACAATTAGAATTATGCATAATGTAATATTTGGATTATGTGGAAGTTGTGCGTATCTTTGAAAAAGTAATTATTGTTGCATTCCCGGAAAAGGTAAACACGGCATTAACTTTTGTTTCTTTATTGTAAGTTGTAACTAATGCTGCCGAGCCTCCTTTGCTTTTCTTTTCAAACTCCATTTCTCGTTTATATTATCTTCTAAATCAGATTACAATATTACATTGGTCTTTCAGTATACTTATATCTAAGATTAATCATTATATTTAGGGTTAATTACAACAACTCCATCAAACTATCAACGCTTTTACATATAAATTACTAAACTTTTTATTTTGGCACCAATACATACAAATTATATTAGTTTAACAGATAAATCATCAAACTTATTTTTCGACCATTTTTTGTCAGAATTCCACACACGACTTGCTCGTGATACACTTTTAAGGTTTTCTTTTTGTCCAAACTACCTTTTAATAGGTAGAGGAGTTGCTCATCTTCAACAATGTAGGTTATAGATATTGCAGAAGAGAACCGTAGGCGATTTAAATGAATTGTTAAGGAACAGAAAGGTGTGAAAGAATTTTAGACTTTTGGTTTGGACAAAAAGACGCCCTTAAAATTTTATCACGCACAAGTCACGTGCCGAATTCCAACGAAAAATTAGTTTGGTGGTCTATCTACCAAAGCCGTATAGTTTGTATGTATCGGTGCCAAGAAAAAAGGTTTAGTGATTTATGTGCAAAAACATTCATAGTTTTTTATGGGGTTACTGTAATGAACCCTTATATTTAAATTCAATACTCTATCCGTCTCAGAAAGACAGTCTCATTCGAAAATTGATTATTAATTTAGTTAGTAAAGCACTTTGTCCCAAATCATAGACCATATTTCAATACCAAACCCCTTCCGAAGTCATAATTTTACTAAAAAAATAATAATATATAGCTAAAAATAAGTTTTACACATATTAAGAAATTCATCTATTACTGATGTTAATTTTTGTTACACCTCATTTAATATGATGAATAAAAATATATTTGTATAATAGTAATTTTAATAAATAATTTAGTAGGGGTATGTTAGGGATACAAGCATTTATACTTTAAAGAAAGGAAACTATCTTTTGGAGACATCCCAAAAGAAAAATGGGACTATTTTCTTGCGACATAGGGAGTACTTTAAATGGCCTTCACTACAATCATTTTATATTAATTTGAGTTTTATATGTCATTTGGGGATGACATCACCTATTTCAAATAGTGTTTCATCTTCTATTTCATATTTGGTGCAACAAAAAAAGCACCAATATATTGATGATATTATTGTAGGAAATGTTTCATCAAATAGTTTGAGAGTGTGATCCTTATGCCAAAAATTGAAGAGGAATGATTATGAGTGGTCAAACTCATGATATGGTGATTGTTCTCTGGTTTGAGAATGTTATCGTAAAACGGGTATGGTTCTTTTATTTTGTGAAAATGTAGTTTGTTGTTGATAGTGTTAGTTCTTCTTATCCCACATTGATTTTGAGATCAAATGTTAGAGGATTCTTATGGCTATTTAAAAGACACCTTAGTTTTGATTTCAAGTGTACCAATCAAATTCACTATAATCTTTGTATTTAATTTTGTTTGAAAGATTTGTAATAGTATGGAAGGATTTGTAATAGTATGGGAGGATTGGTGTAGGGAGACAGAGGGTATGTATGATTGTAAAAGTTTCATATCATAGTATTTTCTTTCTAGGCCATGAAAGATTTGTAATAGTGTTGAAGAATTGGTGTTAGGCGGCAGAGGGTATGAGTGAAAGTCAAAGAGGGTACAAGTGATTGGAAAAGTTTCACATCATTGTATTTTCTTTCAATGGGCAATTTGGAGGTTTCCACGTAAGTTCTTGTGTTGTGGCTTGTGATTATTCTTCTCCTTCTTTCTCGGTTATTTTCTACTTGTCCATATGTATGAATGTGGTCCATGTGTCCCAATAAGTGGTATCAGAGTCCGTGAAAAGTTGTAGGCCCAGAAGGAATTATAGTCTATAAATTCTGAGTATGATCCGTAGTAGAGCGTGGGTTGAGCCCTTAGTTCAGAATTTTTTGGAGATGGTTGTTCATAAGTAAGGGGTGTATAAAGTAGATGTGTTAAAATGATTTTGGCATGGAGAAATTTGATAGAACCATCAATATGTGACTTGTGGAAAGTGAAAGTAAAAAATGATGTTACAGTTCGGGTAACACAAGTGGTTCGAAGTAGGTCGCGTTCAAGTAGTGCTGGAAATACGTAGAATCAGGGAGTTGGGATCGGATAGTGTTGAAAGTGCAAGAATTTGAGCTAAGGTGGAGTTGGTCAGAAGATAGCTTGTTGCTATCATCAATCATCAAGATTGAAGAAGATTTTCTCTATTGAGGAAATGTGCATTCTTATTATGTGTCAATATTTGCCATCATAATAATGTGATGATGCAAGCAAGTCTAAATAATTGCACACATGACATTGGTTCGGTATGGAAGTAAGGTGTGTGGTGGAGGTTATGTTGATGGTTGAATAACTCCCAGGGAGCGAGTCAAGAGTTAAGAGTAGCTAGCGGTGTTTCGACATGTGCGAAAATCTTAGAATGAGGGATTTTAAGTGACTACTCATATGGTGGAGTATAATTATTCTATGTTTGAGAATAATGATTGCTAATGAAGATAATGGTTCTTCTTTAGCTTTTGTCAAGGTGGAGTTTGTGTTGTTTTCGCCAAAAATTGGAAAATGATGATTGAGTGGTCTACTAATATGGTGATCGTATTCTGGTTTGAGAATGATGATTGTCGATAAAAAGAGAGTGGTTCTTCTTTTATTTTGTTAAGGTGGAATTTGCTCTTGTTGTGCCAAAATAAAAGAGATGTTTATCGCACATCGATTTGGAGATCAAAGGTTGGGGATTTGTTATAGCTATTTAAGAGATCCATTAATTTTGATTTAAAGTGTACCGCATATTCATGCTAACCAAAACTAAATTCGAACAATGTGTTGATCTGCTAAAATCCCACGAATCTTGTGTAACCTAACCTAGCTCTAGCTCTGCTAAAAATGTGCAGATCCGACACTTGCTGGGTTGCGGAGGGATTCTGTGCTTGGTGATACTTTTTGTAGCAAATGTAATATACAAATTTCGGTATAGTGTGTACGTGCGCACTACAAGAAATTTTCATATTAGAGATGAAAATCAGTAACATATAATATCGGTTACTAAATAAAAACGAAGTAGAAATAGAATAATAACAGAAAGTGGCAAAAAATCATTAGTATCCGATTAGTGACGAAATAGCAACCGAATATTAGAGATGAACATAATTGTATCTACTTTGTAGGTAATTCGGTCTCTAATTTCATAAAAGAGACGAAAAACATTATAGAGACGAGCATTATAGAGACAAAACATTTCATGTCAAGTCTGTCACTACTTTAGTTTAGAGACAGAGATCATATGAGATGATTTTTTGTGTCTTTGATTTAATTTTTTCTTGTAGTGGTGTATGCCTTTTTTTTTTTTTTTTTTTTTTTTTTTTTTTTGTAAAAATGGTGGTAATTAATCTCAAATCATTGTGATGGATTACAAGATGCTCGTAGGGTGATCTTGTGAGTGCAGTAAGAGAGATTCTCTACATTAAGTCCAACTGATGGATCAGGAGGTCGGACAAGTAGTTTGAGGGAGTGCGTATAGGTTTGGCTACTTAGGAGGGAGTCCTAAAGTTTTGTAAGTCCAAATTGTACTTGTGCACTGCACTAATGAAAGATGTTTGAGAGGAAGAGGGATTATTCCTCGAAATTTTGCTTATATTTTCCTTACTACTGTCTTATCTTTGTTCTTATTTGTTATGAACATTACACGTTTATGTTTGTTATAATTTATGTTATTTTTTATAATGAGATACGAGAAACATAAATAAACGAGAATAAACGAATGCAGAATTTACGTGGTTCACTAACAATGTGTTAGCTACATCCGCGGGTAGAAGAGGGAAAAAGTATATTATGTGGTTGGGATGTTTACAGAGTACCATAGGTCAAAATAATAAGGTTATTTATAACTCCCTAACCAACCAGGCTTCAAAATAGGCCCAAAACATAAAATCAGCCCAAACATAACATACACCATAAAGTTCGGGATGTTGCCCCCGAACCCCTAGACCAAGGGTGCATCACGCTGGACCCCCGACTCGCTGACCAATCAGCGAGACCCCCGACCAGCTCGCAGCAGGGTTCAAAGAATTTCAACATTTCTGTTATTTTATGTTCGTACTTCATAAGAACATCGCACACGCACACGAGTTCTCATATTTCATGTTTAATCTTAGTTCAAATTAAGCTTATGAAGTGTTTGGTTATAATAAGATGGGATAATTTATATGATGTTAGTAATCATATTTTTGTAACTAAGATAATAAAATTAAAGGAGTTAATCAAAACAAGATCTTATTTGAAAAATAAATTATAACCCCCTTACTTAAAAACAAGGAGGCACACTTGTGTGCATGTGATGTACAATAGGTTTATTGTACATCACTATAATTTAACACATGGACTCCAAAAAATCGCTGAAATATAATTTATAAAAAAATTAGCGTCCGCGAACTGGGTCAACGCGCGGGTCGTGCCTTTTTTCTAACAAAATTCTACTGCAAGAACACAATAAGTCTACTGTAAGAACACAATAAGTCTACTCTAAACACAAAATAATTATACTGCAAGAATACGATAAGTCTACTGAAGAACACAATAAGTCTACTCTAAACACAAAATTACTATACTATAAGACTCTAAACATAAAATTACTATACTACAAGAACACAATAAGTCTACTGTAAGAACACAATAAGTCTACTCTGAACAAAAAATAATTATACTACAAGAACACGATAAGTCTATTGAAGAACACAATAGTCTACTCGAAACACAAAATTACTATACTACAAGAACATAATAAGTTTACTGTAAGAACACAAAAAAACTGAAAATCGTGCGCAGGTCGGGCCAATGGCAACGGGTCGCGCGTGGATCTCAATGTGGGCTGATGTACAATAAGCCTATGGTGCATCATATGCACACAAGTTTTTGCCAAAAACAATATATAAGCGGCTAACAACTTATTCTAAAATGAAATAAGATCTTATTACAAAATATCCTCAAACACTCTGATTAAACCTATAAGCTCTTAAATACCTTATAAAATATTTTAAGGAACTTATAAACTCAGTTAAACATTCTCTTAATTAACTGAGCTACAATTAATTTACAATCATGGGTGTGTTTGATTGTATGTTTTTCGGATAAAGATATATCATGCTATGTGATCACCAAATATAGCATAAAAGATTGTGTGGTAAAACTGCCGATTGACCTTACAAGATTTAGAGTACATGCTATTAAACCATTGGATTTCCTTAATTTTCTATTTATAAATTACGAATTATTCTATTAATTACTTTTTACTTTTATAGATACAATTCAATGAATTTGTAAAAATAGATTATATCATATAGCAATCTGATTTTGATTAGCAAGGGACAACTTTTTTTCTTTTCTTTTTTCGGAAGAAACTAGGTCAATATAGTAGTATTATTATTTATTAAAGTAAAAGAGTGTTGATATATTTTACTCACATGAGATTCTCTTCCTAATTACTCCTTATATTACTACCTCCGTTTTTTTAATTGTCATTCTAACTTCTTTATTTTGTTTGTTAATAATTATTATTCTAGTTTTTTAATCATTTCTTTTACAATATTAACTCTAGAGTTATGAAAAGTGTTAACAATATATAGAAATAATTAAAAAAATCAATGAATTTAAGGAAATTAGTTGAGGGTTGATTTATCAACTCCTTAACTTCCTTAATTTTTATAAAAAAATTAGAATGACAACTAAAAAAAACGAAGGTAGTATTTAATAACAATATTCCAGCTAATAAAATAGATAAATCTCCACAAAAGTAGCATAAATAAATTAATTTGTAATGGCCTACTATAATACATAATTGCATTACATGGATTATGAAATGATAACAAAAATCCAGGAAATAATAGCTTGTCGTACAAGCATTACATCTAGTCATGGGGAATAAAGAAAGACTAGCCCCACAAGAAACAAACTAATTAATATTATGCCTTTAAAAAAATTAATAATAAATCTGTTTTGTACGTCGTCAGCATGACGTGGGCGAACCATAATATGAACAAATGTGGATGGCCCAATAATAAAGTAATTATTTCCAGATATTTGTACAGTTGAAAACAGAAATAATTTCCAGTTTTATTAAAGTGAAAAATCATAAGTTTCCGCGTAGAGGGATCAGACTGGGAAAGAACGAACACTCCAGATTTTCTATTTATCATCATACTTAATCTCAGTCCTGTTCCTTTATTACAAATCCTATTTTCTATTTTTAATATATTTATATTTATACGCGTTCACCAAATAGTGTATTAAATTAAATACTATAATGAGACAAGGTGAGAACAATCCAATTTTCAAGATTATTTTATTTTATTAAGTACCAGTTCTATTCATTTTAATTGACGTTTTAGAGTCTCAATTTATTTTAAATTAGTTATCGTTTTATAATTTATACCATTTTTTTCCAAATTATGAGGAACAATTAATAATTAATTACCGTGCATTAGTTAAACTTTTATGTTCCTTAATTCTTAACAAAAGCTCTAAAACGATATTTATAAAGAATGTATATTTATGCTGTCCTAGGACATGTTAATATGTATAGTAGTTGATGCGTCAAAATCTTGTAAAAAGCAGTTAATTATATGATCCAAAATTTAGAGATAAAAGATACTCCCTTCGTCCCGGCTTAACTTGCCTAGTTGATCAGGCACGGAGGTTAAGAAAAAAATAGATTTTATGGAATCTTTGACTTTTTCATAGGTGGAGATTAAGGATGGAGATTGTGTGAAAAAATTTATCATTTATGGACTGACAAGTTAAGTTGGGACAGACCAAAATGACAAGTAGACAAGTTAAGTTGGGACGAAGGGAGTATTTATTTATGTATAAGCGGTGTACCCATTAACTTGTACCCTTAGTAGGATAGTATATTTGTCTATTTACATTATTAGTATTATTAACGTATATAGTTAATAACATATATTATAATCAATTCATAAAAGTCGTTAGGTGCTAGTCGAATTGTAGATTATGACCTAACGTTTAATTGGAGCTTAGGGGATATAGATATTGCTAGGAAGAGATTAATCGAAAAGAAATATAAATAATCAATAAAATATTAAGTGTGTGTTTGGTTACTCATCTCAATATGCCCATGAGATCCTCTGTTACATTTAGTGTTACATCTTGTGTTTCACCATATTCACCAACCGACACGTGTATGGTATGAGGTCACAAATTCATATATGTCACGTAGTGAATTGAGTGTAACAGAGGATGAAACACCTGCTGTAACAGAGAATCCGGATTGATCAATATGTGGGTTATTAGAATACAATGGTTTTTTAGGAGATAAGTACACAGCATAAGTTGATGAATATTGTGTTTGCTAGGAATAATTTGGTAGGTTAATTTTAATATTACCTTGGTTTGTGGTTGGCTTATGGAACCCAACTCCCCAATGGGTTCCAGTTAACTGGACTGATAGGTTAAAAAAACGGATTTCTAATGAAAATAGGGCTCTCAACCTATTAATCAAACATGTTAATAGGTAGATTAAGTCTTGTAATAAGATCTTAATCCACCAACTAAATAGGCCCTTATCGTTTAGTGGAGACTAGTCAGAGCTGGTGAGTAGTTTTTGTAATAGTGATAAATAATAGAAATAAAAAAACAGAGGATGAGAGATATGTAGAGAAGAAGAGAGAACAAAATTGGTTTGTTTGTTTCCTCTTTGATTTTCAGAAGTGTGATTGACACGTAAGCAAACTGAAAATCATTCTTTTCCCATCCTAAGGAAAAAAGAATTGTTTGTTTTCAGTTTTTCACACTATATTTTCACACCACCCTTTTCATAATAGCATGACCACCACCAACCCAAACCCTTTTTCTTCACTCGTCTTTCTTCCTTTCTCTCTCTTCAATCTGTTTCTTCCATCTGAATCAAACCTAAAATATATATATACATACCAGTTTCAGTTTGTATGGATCAAGGGCATCATCATCATCAGCAGCTCCACCACCAGTATCCCGTGCAGAGTATCGATACAGATAGGTTTCCTCAATGGAGTATTCAGGAAACCCGAGATTTCCTCGTTATTCGGGCCGAACTCGACCCGACTTTCATGGAAACCAAGCGGAATAAGCTCTTGTGGGAAGTGATTTCCACCCGGATGAAAGAGAAGGGTTATAGCAGAAGCGCTGATCAGTGCAAGTGCAAATGGAAAAACCTCGTCACCAGATATAAGGTAATCATTTTTTTTTCTTTTTTTTTTTTCCCTTTTTTTAATTAAAAGCCTCACGAGTTTATTTTTTGTTATATTTTGTATGTGATATTACTCATGAGATCATCTGTTATATTTGGTGTTACATCTTCTGTTTCAATGCATTTTGGACGTGTAGATTTATTCATCTCTATCGTATGAAGAACTATTATTAGATCAATCATTATTTTTTGTGCGTGTTGTATCTTGTTTTTGGGGTATGGGTTATCATTTTTATTTTTATTTTTTTTGGAAAGGGGTATGGGTTATAATAAGTGACAAAGGTTTCTGTGAGGTGCTATGTTGATTTAGATAAATTGTAGAGTAATATTTCATTTAAACATATATATGAATAACATCATTTAGAGAAGATGACATTTTCATGTTAAAGAAATTCTATTAATATATATAGGAGAATAACAAGGAAATTGAAGATTTGAAATGCCAAAAACCCATTATTTTGATATGTATGTGCATTTACATTTCACACATATACCTGCAGATTGGACTTTCAATTTCATTTTACATTCAATTTTCTCTTTCTTTGCTTCTAAATACGCATTATGTGTTAATTACTAATATCATCAAATACAGCACATGCGTGCTCACTACACAAAGATTTTTTGTCGCTTATATATGTTTTGAGACGATAAATGTTGTTTCTAATAGTTAATTATATGAGAAAGACATATCTTTACATAATGTTATACGAGCTAATTTCAAGGTTATTTTTATAATTTCTTAGAGATAACTAGTTGTTGCTAAAATTATTCATGTCTTTGAGACGATTTTGTCATTTCAAATAATATTATTTGCTATCTAGTTATTGAGACGACTAATTAGTGACAATATATTATCTCTAATAAAATGGTTGTGACAAATACTCATTATTTGTGATGATTTTGTGTTGTCTCAAAATACAATTTTCTTGTAGTAATTTGCATTCACACGTATATATGTGCAGATTGAATTCTCTATTTCAATGTGTATTTCATCTTCTGTATTGTTGCTTCTAATATATAGGTCATCAAAATCCAAATACACACATGTGTAGCAAATATTTTGGAATATAAGATGAATTACACATTTGAATAGAAAATCCTCTTAATTGTTTAGGCATCGAATCATATGTTCCATTTCTTGTATTCCACTTTGTGTTCAAGGTCAAAATAAATTACCATTTTTTTCCTTAAATACATTTTGATTAAGGACTTATAGTTCTGTTTCATGCGATCGTACTCATGGTTTACGAGTTTATTAGTTCATGTTTTAGGTTCAAACTTAAAATTTAACGTTAAGGTTTGTCATTTAAGTTATATTTTTATTTCATGATTCATAAATTTATAATTCATGAATTCATGATTCGCGGTAATATTTCACGGATTTTAGGACTAAATGAGGAAGAGATAATATTGTCCCATTTGCAAGTGTCTTGTGTGTGTATATAGAAGGGGATTAAAAACCATAATATCTTAACCTGTAAGATACACATATATAGGGATGTGAAACAATGGAGACTGAAGCAATGAGGCAACAATTCCCCTTCTACAACGAGTTGCAAACCATCTTCGCCGCAAGAATGCAAAGAATGCTATGGCTGGAGGCGGAAGGCGGCGGCGCCTCAAAAAAGAAGGCAGCGGCATCACAATTCTCCTCCGACGAAGAAGACGATAACGACGAAAGCGACGGCGAAAAAGGCGCCCCAAAGAAGAAACGAAAATCCAAAACCACAAACCCTGGAATCGGAAGCAGCAGCAGCGGATCAGGAAACTCGATCATAAACGGAATACGAGAGATAATGGATGAATTCATGAAGCAACAAATGCAGATCGAAACGCAGTGGCTTAAAGCGTACGAAGCGCGGGAAGAGGAGAGGAGAGTGAAGGAGATGGAATGGAGGCAAACAATGGAGGCGCTTGAGAATGAGAGGATAATGATGGATAGAAGGTGGAGAGAGAGGGAGGAACAAAGGAGGGTTAGAGAAGAAGCTAGAGCTGAGAAGAGAGATGCTCTTATTACAGCGCTTTTGAATAAGCTTAGGAGGGAGGATCAGATCTGAGAGAAACTTGTTCGAGTTTCGGACGCTGATAGGGATGGAGTCGGTGAGAAGTGATCCTGGTCAATGACCTGGATAATAGGATGAACAACCATCTGAGTTACAATCGGTTCCCTTTTCGAACTGTTTTGTTAATTTGATTATTATTACTTAATTAGTTTATTTTGATTATTGAAATTTCATGTTGTGAATTTTAGATTGTTATTGTAGTTTGTGAACATTAATGTTAGAATGTTCATGGGAAGTTTCATGAGGAGGCACAAGCTTTGGATTTTCAATATCTTGCAAGAGAAGTAAGAGAAGTGTTGAGGTGTTAAACTTAATTTTCAATATCAGTTTGGCCAACCCCAAGTGATGTTTGTTTGGGCTGGTTTGGCCAAGCCACGATATTAGGATTTGGTGGGGGGACATCTATCACAAATCAAAAAATTATTTTAATTATTCTCCCAATCATTAATAACTACCTCTTACTCATATTACATCACATTTCACAATTAATAATTAAATTTCCCACCCAACCAAACATTACTCTTTAACATCCCAAGCCATTAACTCCAGCCACTTCCCCCAGCCCAGCCACCCCAACCCCAAGCAAACATCCCCCAAGTGTTTTCGTGAGCAAGTAAAACTAACCCTATATGGAAGACTACCTTAGTGTAAGGTTATCTTACAGTAAGATGTGTATTTTTTTTATTTTTTTTTATTAAAAGTATCAACTAGTTAGAGAATAATATTTTTCACTTAAAAGTATTAATATTTTTTTCAAAGTGTACCATTTTTTCTAGAAAAAATATCCTTATTTTCTTTCATAAAATGTATTATTTTTAGAAACCGAGTTAATACTTTCATGCAAGAGTATTATTTTTTTCTCTGTTCTAAAAGTCTCTGTCTAATTTCGGCTATATTTTATTTTGGTGGTAGACGGTTCTTGATTGACTACATTTTTTTCCCGATTCTTTCTCGCATAACTTCATTTAGACGATTAGACCCGATTAACCCTGCCTAAACCTTAATTGGACGATAAATTCTAGTCTGCTGCCTTCTAGCGCCTAGGTCTTTTATAATACTATTTTTACCTTGAAAGTATTAATTTCTCCTATGAAGTATCAATTTTTTAAAGTTTCATTTCACAAACCTCTCTCTAAACTGGATTTTCGCATGTTTTTGCAATATTGATAACTAATATTTTCACTTGTACATTATAAGAAAACTGTTTAATTTCAACAGCAGAAAAATCGTTGGGATATGATAATCTTTTTTTAGAATTTCAATTTCAACGACAATTTCAACAGTTTGAACCACTGGAAAAGTGGCCGTTAGAATTTTTATTCCAACAATTAAATTCCGAGTCCAACTTCTGCGCAATCATTGCACCCATGCAACCTTCATTTTTCCACCGTTAGATTTATTCCATTTCGATCTGAACGTTTATTTAACTCAAATAATTTTTTTTTTTTAAAAAAAAGAAAAAAGGCTGAAATGTCAAATATTCTCTCCTCTTCCCCATAAATTATTACAAGTCCCCAAAAAATATTTATGAAAATTAAGTTCAATACTCTATCTCCCTCTGTATCGAAAATAATCGTCCATTAGTCAAGCTTTTCAAATAAACTTTTCTCTTTGCTTCTGCTCAACATATTGAGGTTTTACACCAATCCGTCTTCACCTCTTCACATAGACGTATCATGTTCAACGAAACAAAGCTTCCTCCAACAGCACCGCCGTCGTCGACCTCTACAGGCATGTCCACCTTCGTTGAGACATCCCCTTTTCTAGAGGTCCTGGATTCAAATTCTTAAAAAATAATAATGGGATGAATTCAAATCATTAAAAAACAATAATGAGTCCTAATACAATACTTAAAATGAAAAAAAAAAATACCCTACAGTTGCATAGGTGCAATGGTTGCACAGAAGAATTACCCTGAAATTCCAACGGCAATTCCAATGAAATCTCTTACCGTTGATTTTTTTTCCAACAGCTATTCCAATGATTCTTTTGTCGTTGGAAGATTCCAACGGTTCATCTTGCCGTTGAAATTATCGTTGAAAATTTTAAAATTCCAGTGAATTTGGGTTACGTTAAAATTTGACAATTTTCTTGTAGTGATATAGTTATCACATAATTATAATTCACACGTAGTGTATGTTGGTAGAACTATGAACGTAACTCCAAATGAAACAATTCGGATTCCCTGTTACAGGAGGTGTTTCATCCTCTGTTACACTCAATTCACTAGGTGACACATATTAATTTGCGACATCATACCATACACACGTATCAGTTAGTGAATGAGTGAAATACAAGATGCAACACCAAAATGTAACAGGTGATCTTCTGGGCAAATGAAATGGCAAAATTGGACATTGCAATAAATCATGATGTAGTAAATTCTTGAAATGGATGTACAGAATATGTTATGTGGTTGCTCTCATAATGCGATGTTGATGTATAATCTGATAATCTTGTGAAATGAAAGATTACATTTTTTTTCTTTTGTAAAGTCAAATGAAGATGTATATGTAATCGAATATTCTAGATTTGGAGAACTCAAAGGGTGCAGCAATATCAACATTGCTTAACTTTTTATATGATTGTCATTAATAATTAATGCAGGTGGTGGGCAATCACATTAGGGCCATCATTATGTAGAGTAATCACTACGAAATTCAGTATATATATATCCTTTATTTTTAATTTTTTTTATTCTGTATATTTTTTTGTTTTTATTATTTGGGAAATAAAATACTTCATTTGTGTATGTTTTTCCTACAAAACAAGTGGTTTTGGACTTCTATTATTATCTGTGTGTATGTGAAATCATGTCGATGGATGTAATATTTACTGCAACTGGTGAAACTAGGGATGTTAACGATTATGATAAGATTTTTTGGTATATCCTTCCATGTTGTACTAGTACATAAAATATCTTGTCCATGTCTTATCCTATTACTTTGTTTTTATGTTTTGTTAGGGTACGGGTGATATCCGAAGAGAATGAGTGTACTTGCGGGTAAATAAGTACTCATTTGAAAATAAAAAGGTACTTAAATTATTTTATTAATAATAAAAATATAATAAGAAAGCCTAATAATTTTATTTTATATTTTAGTTTTTGTGCCTTGAACATTTTGAGCAATGTAGCTTAAAAGGTATATATATAATGGCCCCATCTAAATTTGATAGACTGTCCCACAAATCAACCCGAGTCTTTTTTCAAGGGGTCAGCCATCCCAAAAATATTCGAGACTAAACACGTTTAATCTTAAAGTTTTCTTATAATGAACGATAAAAATAAAAATAAAAATACACATTGATATGAGTAGCATTAATCAATATTTTAAACTTTCTTTGACAATGCAATTTCATATATGCACAGTGTCAAAATGCCATCAAAGCGGACTACATGGTCCCATATAGGCAATACAAGTCTTGTAATACCTCTCAAAGCGGACCATATACAGTCTCATACATACATGTACAATCTCATGGTACCCACTTTTTCTGGTGTAGGATTAGTTAATTCATGTCTTTCTTTATCTAAAAGCCTGCTATGATTGTTCGTGCCTGCTTTTGTTATTGCACAGGTGATCACTCTCCATTCTCGCCAATCTAGATGTCACAATATACATAATATAAAGAAGTATATAGTATGTCATCAAATGTGTCCTTTAATATTAAGTAATTGATATCATTCATGTCTAATCAATAGGTGTTTCTATAAACAAAGAAAAAAGAAAAAAGAAAGAAAGACACGAGTGACAACACACTCAATCATCCACTACAAGTCGGTAGGATCTTAAAAGGTCATATCAAAATAAATAAAACACCAAAGTAAATGAAAGAACCATCATCTATCACAAGCCGATAGCAAACTATAAAAATTAATAACCAAGAGTTTTGTAAGACAAAATAAGACCATTTAAAAGCGCGACCAAGAAGGACATTAGTGAGCAAACAAAAGTCTACGATTGCAGATGATGTAAGGAAAGACATAATATGAATCAACCCTAGAAACATCCCTTATCAAGGGAAAAAGTTTGCTGGCCTCGTTAAAACCATCCATTCCAAAACTTTATCAAATTATTTGTAAAAAATTGTAAGATTCATCCCACAATTTGGAGCCATCCAAATAGTAGTATTTTATTTTTATAGCCCGAGAAAGGTGGTTTGACACCACATAAGATTTTAGATGAGATCCTCTATTTTAATTCAGTGTTTGTGGGATCGGATCGATGATCGAATCGGACAAGTCACCGGTTCAACCGGTCAAAGGCAACTTGTTGACTTTTGGATTTCAATAGTTCCTTACGTGTAATACAATCTAATTTGATACTAGAGTTTAACTTGTAAAAAAAAATTCAACATATTTCAATATCAATTAATTCAAAGATACTTCTAACTCTAATTTTTTTAGTAACATCCTAGTGCCAAATTTAAAATAAGATGGGAATAATAAGGGTAAATGAAGATAAAAGTGAAAATCCCTTTTTTTTTTTAACTTAAAACAGGCCAAAACACAATTTTTTTTTTTTAAAAAAAAGAATGAATATAATCCGGTTCGATGGTTCGGCGGTCGAACCGGTTCTCACCGATTTTGACCGGCTTTCAACGATTTTATATAATTTCCGGTTTTTTAACTCTATCGAACCAGTTTCGTACTCGGTTCCCGACTAAATCGGTCGAACCGACCAATCCGATCCAATTCCACATACTATATTTCAATTTATATTTCATCTTGCATCAGATAAGATATTGCAATTGCATCTTTTATTTTTTAATTGTACAATATTTGCCTTTTCCTTTTTCAAGATTCATGATAATTTTGCGCCTAAAACTTGGGTATTGACTTCTTGGTCAATCTTGTTGGCGTGGCAGGCGCCACCATGCAACTTATACCAAAAGGTATCCCAACCCATATGGGATCAGCCGTTATATTTTAGTATTTCATGTTATGTTTCACATATTTACTAATCGCGCGATCACGTGTATTAAATGATGTTATAAATTAATACGTAGTAAATTGAGTTTTATAGATAATGAAACACCTATTATAAAACCGAACCTGAAATATCCTTAACCAAACCCGGTTCTACCCAGATTCTGTTACTTTGGCAAAAAATGACATGGCATGGATCACTACGTTACTTAAATCACTGGAAATTCAAAATCCTCAATTTTTCCAGAAATACTCAAATTCTAACTAAATTTGCACAACAGAAAAGATAAAGGGGACTGTATAAGAGAAAAAAAAAAAAAATTATAGGACTAATTTTGGGCCCCCAGAAATTTACATACAAATCTTGCAATTTTTCCAAATTTTTGGATTAGGAAGTGATATGTAGTAAATTAATGGACTTGGCAGTTTGCAGCTTGGTCCACGATGGGTAGATGAGTATTTTTCTCCAGGCCACGATGAAATAGGTGATTAATTAAATTTGTATATTATTTTTGTCTATATCACTTTCCTTGAACTTTTCACAATAATCCCTATGAAAATTGTGATTGCTTCCCTCGGTGATCAATGCACCTAGAGGCAATGATCTAGATATGTGATGATGTCATTACTATTTGGGCCTGGGTGGATAATTGAGGATGAATACTAACGACTTAACTATATAAGGGTCTGAGTGAAGAACAAAGGATTCGGGAAAGAACAAAATAGAGGGCGGGCTAGCCCATGAGCTACGATAGGCCAAAATCATGGGCTACGTCAGGCTGCTGGATCGGGCTTGGTCGGCCCTACGAGCCTATGAGCTAGTGATTTTATAACTCGGCCCACTTAAAATGTTGAGAGGATTGGACCGACTCATCGAGCTACTGATTTTACCGGCTCTATATACAATCTTGTGCAGAAACTTCAGATAAATAATACTACCTCCGTCCCGCTCTAACTTTCTTACTTTCCTTTTCGGTTTGTCCCAACTTAACTTTACAGTCTATAAATGACAAATTTCTCTCACAATCTCCACCTTCAAAATCTCCACCCTCAATCTTCACCTTTAAAAAAGTCAAAGATTCCACAAAATCTATTTTCTCTTAACCTCCGTGCCCGATTAAAGTAGAAAAGTTAAGCAAGGACGGAGGAGGGAGTAATCAACATCTTCACATATCTGTAGAAGATATGTATGCTTACTTGTAGTAGATGAATAAGATTGATATCAACTAATTATGAGATTTGGATTCCTTCAAGATTGATATCAAACTAATTATGAGATTTGGATTCCTTCACCGGTTCACCCTAAACTTAAATCATAATAGTTTGGACTTGTTAATGTAATGAATCCATTCAATAATTCAGCCATAAATGATTTAATATACTAATCCCCGAAATAGGAGATCGATTATGTTGCACGTGAAAAAAATCACATTGATATAATGTTAATTCAATTTGTCAAGAATGATTATTGGAGGCACTATCGAACTAGGAGATAATTAATAATTTCAGATGATAAATACAATAAATCAGGGTATTATTTATAGCTAAAATTGCACTGTAACTCTAAAAAACCATTAATCTCAAATATGGCTCTAAGAAGGCTGTGAATCAATCGTTCATACCCCATAAACTAATAGTACAAAATAAAAAATAATATTATTTTAATTTACACCTTTACACTAATTAATCATGTATAATAAATGCGAATATTACTCGTGTCAGGTAATGTTGACCAAAGGGTTCTGGTTCCACCTAATTTCAAAGTTCTTTGTGGTTGACTTTGGAGCTTTCAGAAAACGGTTCCACAGGTTGTTTTCAATGCGAGAGATAAGTAGATAACTAGGTGTTGATTTTTTTCACCACGAGTATTATATTTTATGACTGTGTTATTTAAATTAGCCAATGTTTAGCTCGGCTGAGGTAGTAGCTAGAGTTAGTGGTTGTGAATGTTAGAGAGTGATGTTTGGTTGGGTGGCTGAAATTATGATTGGAGTGGGAGACTTAATTATTAATTGTAAAAGATGATATGATATGTAGGATTTAAAAGGTAACTTTATGTTCCTCCAAACCCTAAATAGTACCGGCTTGGCCCAATCCCTCCAAAGAAACATGTGATTGGGTTGGTCCAACTGAAGAGTGGTTTGGTCAACTCCAACCAAACATTTTAGTATTCCATTCGTCCTATAAAAAGAGTTACGTATCAAAATCATTTCTTATCCCATAAAAAGAGTCATGTTTAAAAAATTAAAGTTAGTTATCAATTGGAGTTAATTTAATACCCTTATAAAATTTTGTTATACTTTGATGCCATTAGGATATTGATGGGTTGAATAAATTTGTAAAACATAAAAATGAAAATTATCAGCTTATAAAGGATTGCACCTTGATTACGTTAATCAAATTTAAAAAAATTATTTATCCATCAAATATGACTGTTTTTATGGGACAGATGGAGTATTATTTTTTCCTCTAATTTCTTGTTAAAGTGTATGAAATTCTCCATTTGCAGTTCTGGGAAGTTCTTTAAGTGAAAATTCAAACTTTGAAGGGTGTTTTCAGTTATTTTTATGAAAAATATTTTAAAATTTGGGAATTATATTTAAAAAACTGAAGGATCTTTTTGTAAATCTGGAAATTGTTAAAATTTCCATCTATTTATAGAAAAAATTTAGATTTGAAAAATAATTTTTGCAATTCTCAAAATTATTTCTATTTTTTAAAAATATACATTTATATTTAAATATAATTTTTAGAGTTTTTAAGTAACTTTCATGAAAACAACGGAAATACCCTTTAAAATTTGACCCGTGTTTTACTAAGATTTCGAATAACGGTCCATATAAACTTGCTAGAGGCTACACATAAATAATTGAATATACTTTGGGTCGAATGTGAGACAAAAAATTACTCAATATAAGAAAGTGATAAAACTTTGAGAGATAAAACTTTGAGACTTTATGTTGCATATTGATTTAACTCCTCTCTCATATATTCATAATAACACAATCAGTACTACACACACTTCACAAACTATGTACACTTCGCACATACAATAACAATTGTCAACACACACATAATTGCTCTTTCATTATCAACCGGCTTCCTTAGGAAAATTAAAATGAAAAAAAAAATTAAAAACTCCACTCATCTAAACTCTATCCAAGCAATTGATTCTAAATGAGTGAATTTCGAGATACAAAGGGTTTTAAATGAATTCACTGAAATCGCCTTCATTTCCAAACCCCTTAGTTCAAAAAGAACTTTTTTTCTTTCTATTCAAAATAACACAAATACATCAGGTTATACCCCACAGAGTCTATACCTATCCTACATCAGGCCTAATTTGGACTAGTCTATTTAGTAAACAAGTCAGGTATAGTTGTTTTATCTGGTTTATTTACTCAAATAGAAAGTTTGTTCTTCAAGTAAGGCCTTCTAAGCTTAATAAGTCGGCTTATTTAGAATTTTGCTATAGAAATATATATTTGTATACTATAATTATTATAATTACTTCTTACACATAACTAAACAATGCAACAACTAATATATTCTACAGATTTTATTTCAGGTTTTTAATAGGCTTAAATTGGCCCAAACTATGCCATATTTTGAAAAAGGTCAGACTCAGCCTATAAAACAAAATTCTTACTAACATGGCACATTTGAGTCATATATTAAACCAAGTCCAGACAGTTCAATGTAGAACCCACCCTAGTGATTATGTTAGAGACTAGTTTGTTAAATAACCACAAAACAATAACTGAAGAAATATTGTATTTTTTGTCACTTAACCGGATGGTTCTTTCCTATGGGCTTTAGCCAGATCATTTCCAAAGAATGACGATTAGAGATAGCCGGATTTTGAGCCTCGGAGAAGCTCTCTCATTTACTCGTCAATTGTCTCTATTTTCTTTCAATATTGTGGGTGATTCATTTGGTTCCATTTGGAGAAGCTTTCAGTATTGTAGTTTGAATTGTGTTGATTGGGACTCTCCCCACACTTCCTTTGCCATTTAGTATTGGTTGTTGCAACTGATTAATGGAATATTTTTTGCTTAAAAAAACTGAAGAAACCTCCGCATTGGTAGTCATCGCGGTGTTCAAGTGAATCCTTTGATTCATCTCTTGCTGAATTGCTTTAAACTTGTTAACTTTTGTTTCTTTGCCCACCCAAAATAATAATTAGGTTTGTTTTTTTTTGTTTTTTTTTTTTTTGAATCACGATTTGATGAATAAATGGTTCTATTAAAGCTAAGTCCGGGAAATAATTTTTTTTCATGTACGTTGCATAATCCGTCACATTAAAAAAATCGTTGATATCATGCATGCCTCGTTGATTTATTATGATCCATTATTTTTATTTAAGCTACTATTGATATATATGTATAACGATTATGAAAATACTTAATGGATTGCCAGTAGGAAGCGCAGGCAAAAACGAAACCTAATAGTGTTGAAAGAAGAAAATGCGAAGAAATCATCTCAAGTTGCCAAGAGCGAATTAGAGCCTTATTGTGTTGGTGAGTTTGAGCTATAAACCAAAGGGTAGGGCAGAAGCGGAAATATGTGTTGAAGATATACAGAGGAAGTCGCCTTGTAACACAAGCATGAGATTGTGTTTCCTATTGATATTAAGTTGTGGCCTGAGAATATGGGATTAGGTTGTTGGAGAAAGTTGAGGCCTAAGAATATGAGATTAAGTTGTTGGAAACAATAGAATGAACACAAAAGAAATAAACAATAAATTGGAATAAATAAAATTAGAGAAGAAAATTTATCAGTTATGTCATGGTATAACCACTACCTTAAACGCGATAACGACGGATCCCTAGGTGCAAATTCAAAGGTCGGTCGCTCCCCAAGGATCACACAACTTCTCCGGACGTATGCGCTCAACGGCAAGGGATTGGAGATCAATTAAACAATTGCCTAGAACTAAAAAAATTACAAAGTTGTTATTACCAAGATGAGGTGACATCCGGAGAGAATGGAGGGATAATAGGAATACCGAGGTGATATTAATAGAGAGTGGAAGGATGATAGGAATGAGATAAAAGTTAATCTCTGTAGTAGAGCCTAAACCTCTGAATGAATTGAACATGTCTAATAGATTAAAAAAATCGAGAAGACGTGGGAGAGACTTGATACACGCATATTTATGCATATTTTTTTAAGCTCATTGAGATGATAAATACTAATGAATTGCATGTATAAGGTCTATTTGAATTGTGCAAATTTGATTTGAGACGACATTTTGCTCGATCGGGCATATTTTTGCCCGACCGTGCAAATGCTCCACGCAACATTTAAAAATCCTCTGACACGTTTGCTCGACCAGGCAGATGCATGCTTGGCTGTGCAATTGCTCCTGTCGTTAATTACTTTTTTGTCTTTCTCTTCTAGGCCAATCCAACTCCATTCTGGGTCGATCCAAGGTCTTCTTTTAGCCTAATTGCTTGTTTTCTTCCTTCGAAGCTTTCCTTTTACTCGATTTGCACCAGCACTTCACCAGTACTTCAAATATGCACTATTTTGTACTTAAATCACTAAAAAACCAATAAACAAGTAAAATTTGCCAAATATATGAAAATGAGGGGTAGGAAGTACTATTTCATGTATTTTTGCACTATTATAGCTATGAATATGTCTAAAAATCACGTAAAATATGAATTTATCACCGCTGGAGGCCACCGCAGTTGTTGGACACCCTTGTCGGTTGTGTTGTCGTTCACCAGAAACCTATAGTCACCAGAAAGCCCAAGTAGCTAGGAGTTTTATTGTTAAATTTGTTCACCGGAAATATATATCAAGGTGATTAATTTTGACTATAATTTTTTTTAATCAATCATGAATTTTCTTTATAAGAAAAATGTTATCGGGGAAGATGACCATATATTTATGCAATTGGAGAAGATAATCATCTATCAATGCAAACTTACATAAATATATATATATCGATGCAAAGGAAATGAGAGTACAAGATAAAGGAAATGAGAATACTTCAATAAATATCAATGCAAGGAAAGGAAATGAACAATAATCTACCTCAATGAATCCAAGTGTCTCAAGCCACTGTACTCCCAATACTAGTTGACATGCAGCAATAGAACATAATGATCCATTGTAGTAGAATGGCTTTTGATGGTGATGGTAAGTCATTTACACTGCGAAACACATTCTAGCTTCTCTCGGTTGGCCACCATGACTTGGAATTTCTTATCTCGAGTTACTGGTATCCCACATTTGGTGACTAACTCTTGATCAATGAAGTTGTGGCCTTGTGGGTGTTTCCCTCATCCATTAATACCGCCACCTTCTTGTTTTTCAGCTTGCCCGAAACTTGCATGGTTTGCAGATGATTGGTTCCTACAATTGCATGAAATGATATCTCCAGCATGGCGTCTTGATATTCTGGTTCTCCTTCAGGAGGATTATCAACATTAGGACCAGGCTATGAGAACTCGTTCATCATGAAAACTCAAGTTGATTGCAATGATAACCAGACACATATTTCTCATCGCAATAGTAACCAATTCCTTTCTCCCGAGTTCCCTCGCTTCTTAATTTATGATTCGGTGAAAATTAGTAGGCGACAAAGAGGAGGTTGGATTTTCTGGTTGATCGGATGGAGTGCCTAATATACATGCTGCCGGTTGGAGTTCCTCTTCGCAATTATAGCTGATAGGTTTGAGCAAAAGGATGGACTTGATTTCTTTTGCCACTAATTACGTTCCTCGGCTTGTCTTGCGACTATTGTGGTCTCTGTTAAAGATTTTGGTTGTTTCATTTTTACATCTAAATAGATAGCATCACGAAACCCTACAATGAAACAGCCAATTAAGAAGCTTTCAGGTAGATCGTTGATTCTATGGGGGAGTTTTTTCAGAAGCTTCTTGGTGATTTGCTATTGTTGTAGTTTTCCTTAGACGAGATAAGGCCTCTGATGGATCTTCGTAATCAGTTGGGATAAGCATTGTTTTGTATATCTAGCTTGTTGGATCCTCACTGCTGAATTTTGGAAAAGACAACTTGAGGTATTGGTAGAGTTCGTACGATTCACATTAGTTGATTCTGACGATTCTCTGCGCCCAAATGGATTGAGTTCATGTTGTTTGATTCAATATGGAAATTAAGTTTCCATACAAATATCAAATGTTTAGGAGATGAAGTCTTCTTACATAAGTATTTAGTTATAGGGGGATACAGTCTTCCCACATAAGTATTCAAATGTGGGGGATGTTCAGCTAAGGTGAAATGTATCTAAAGCTGGAAATAGAGGTTATAAGGCAGCATATCTCCAATAAAATAATACAGATCCCGAGATCCGTGAATGAAAATTTTGAATGGGATATTAACTATGTTGCATGTCTATGAGTGGAGATCCCACGAACTTGGTTCAATGAGACAACTAATTTAAGAAGGGTTCATACGGGCACTTTGAACTCGAATGTGTTCAGAAAACTTAGAACTCATTCCAAAGACAACCAAGTGCTATCCTAATGATGTGTGGTTTGGTTAAACGTAAGCTTTTAATGACTCCTATACCAATTATGGTGGGGTATTTCAGGTTACTCCAATTATGTCCTAATAGGAGATCACTTATATAATTGGAAGTGTGACCACTTAAAGTTAAACACTTATGAATCCAAGATATGATCCATGCCTGAAACGAACACAATGTGGAAATCAAAAGATACCAGAACCATCATTGTTTGAATGATATTGTCTAAGGAACGTTTAAAGCTGAAATCTACCTATCTATATACAATGATAGCTCATAGAGACTTTCTTGTGTGTTTGTAGAGTACATGCCTTAATCATCATTCATGTGGGGGTTGTTAGATATTGGCTTTAGAAGGTTGGTTTTGACCAATCTTTGAGTAATTCTAACTTGGAATTACTTGTTGACAACTTCTTCCATTCATGTGGAGGAATATTGGAGTTTTGGTGTGTGAATGAAAAAGTGTTTATTAGACGAAAAGGTGTCCTGAAAAGTTGTGTATGTTCAAGTAGAATAGGTGTGAAGGAAAGGACATCAACGTTCTAATAGTGATGCAATCTAACCATAAGATTGTGACCATTGGTCAAGAAGTACGATCTAACGGTTGTGATTGATCAAGTGAAAATGGTGCTCCCGTTCACGAAATGACGCTTAGAAGTATATAAATAGGCCTCATCATTTGCATCTCCAATCACCAAATACAACTACAACTTCATGATAATTCTCATTATCATCTTCTGCAATTTTGGTATTCGAGTCTTTGAGTCTTCAAGAAAGTCCTGAGTATTGAGTAGTCCAAAAACTTTAGTTTCGTTGTCCAGCAATCCAAAATTTAAAAATTATTGTGTCTTGGAGACGTATCGTAGACCCGTGAGCACTTGTATACAGAGCAATATCAACTTACAGATGGCGAGTCAAACTCATGCTCGACTTAATCAGTCCCGTCATTTTTAGAGTCATTTTCAAATCACATTAGTAATTTTTCCAACAAAATCATATCACGGGTTCATGTTCGACCTAATAGGCTCCATATCATGCGCTCTGATTGCTAGCTCTTCAAATGTCCTTGGCCGAATTCCTTGGAGGATGTACCCCATTGCATTCCTTGAGTGCATATTTCAATCGCGGAAGCTTCTGACAAACGATCTTTGCAATTAAGGCTCAAATTCCTCCACCGGTTAATGTAGTCAACTATGGACTCCTCTTTCCATTGGCGTGTGTTGGTCAATTCGATCATGCTTACCATTCTCCTGGTGCTATAAAAGCGGTTGAGGAACTCTTGTTCCATTTGCTCTCAATTATCAATGGGGTTGGTTTCTAAGTCTATATACCAGTCAAAAGCATTCCCCTTCAATGAGCGAACAAATTGTGACCGCGCTGTCGAGGCACATCAAATTAGTTATTTATTTCCTAACCTTCTTTCCTAATAGTAGGTAGAGTGAGTCAGGGTCGATCCCTCAGGGAATAGGAACTAATTGTATTATTGTAACAAATTTATATAACTAATTATAATATGGGGGAGTTTTGATGAGATTTAATTAACTAATGCAAATAACAAGTAAACTAAAGATGAATTAACTAATGAAATAAAAAGTATTCCCGCCTTTAACCCAGTATCCCTCTAGCCTGAATATCCATGTAACTAATGCAACTACTTATCTAATTAGTTCTGAGACCCCTACTCCAAGAATTAACAGGTGCGCTTAGCTAACCCTTGTTACCCCTTAAGTATAATTAATCATAAGAACTTAGTAATTAATCATATCCAATTAAGTAGTCCTAGGAGACGCTCGCTAGAACAATATTAATTAAACGCATAGGGAACTAAGGTAACGGAGTAGGTACGGTGTTGTACTCACAAACTCGGTACAAGTGACCGCGACTTTATGTTATCCTAGCGAGTAACCACTTTTTGCTACTTTTGGGCACAAACGCATAACAATTACGGATTATGAATTTATGACCTAGCGACAGCTATATGCCTATTACTAGGGTGATCAGTCCACATAATAAACATATAAAAGATAGAGTAATCCAATAACACAAGTAATCTCGGAACATAATTAAATTAAACAATTACTTAATTAATTACATAAATAACAGTCTAAGGTTCAACATAGTCAAAGACGGGAAAGTAAAAGCTTAGCCGATCATAGCGATCGCTAAGAACAAACTAATAAAAGAAAACATAAAACTATAAAACCCGAGTTGCTGAATCTTGAGTCTTCTTGTTCTTCAGAATTCCCAAGTCCGAGCTTTTGAATTGATGTCCAAGTGTCATTTTCGGACTTTTGGATCTTCTATTTATAGTTGGGGATGAATTAGGCTCAATTTGGGCTAGAAAATGATTAATCCGCGCATGATTTGGGCTGGGCCACTGCCTGTCTCGGCCGAGAATTTCAGGCTCGGCCGAGAATCTTTAACAGCCAATTTCACTTCTTTCGCTAACCTTTAAGCTCGGCCGAGCTCCTCTGGCTCGGCCGAGACTGCTTCCCAGCATCCTTGGATCGATTTCCTCTTGGTTTTTTACTTGCGAAACTTGTTCTCACATCCAGTTTAAGTCGAGTTCGACTTTTTGGTCTAATTTCACCTTAATACTTCAAAACAAGTCAAACAACATCAATTTGTCCAATAATGTCAATATGAGCAATACACGACTCATTACGCATGCAAATGTTATTAACTAGACACTTTAGTCGACCTATTATGCACGCATAATTACGTGTACCAAATTGCTTTGCCAAATGATCGCCATACGTCCTGGCGTCATTGCATGTCTTGACAAAATGAGCGATATGTTGTTTCGGGTTGCCTTTACCATCGAAGAGTTGAAACTTCGGGGTTGGTAACCAGAAGGCATCTTCAAGTTGTCAATCCTCAGAGAGTATGGTTTGGTGTAAGTCAAAGATGACTTAGACGTCCCATCAAACTTGTTCTTAAGGGTTCCCAAGATGATCTCTTTTAGTTGGCCAACATGGACTATACCATCGGAGGAGACTTGCAGTTTATCCATGGTTCTGTCCTTCTCGTTTGCTTGATATTGATGCCTCGTAGACTCTTCAGCCTCGTCTTGATCCTTAACAGGTTCTTTTCCAGGAGCGTGACTTGTAGCACGGCTATCAACTTTGATTATCAGTTTTGCGATCAAGGAGTCTTGCTCTTGTGCATGTCTCATAAGCCCTTCAATAGCTTTAGTCAAACTCACAAGTTGTTCTTCAAGAGTTGAAACAATTGTTGTCATGATCGGGGCTGCTTCTGAACTTGATGAAGAACGAGGAGTTTAACATGCAAAGTTGTCATTTTCATCTCTATTGCTATAAAAAAATGTCTCGCAAATCCTTGTTAGTAGGCCTGGAAGTAGGGGTGTAAATGAGCCGAGTCGAGCCGAGTACCGGCAGGCTCGAGCTCGAGCTCGACTATAAGGCATCAGGCTCGAGCTCGGCTCGAGCTCGGCCGAGTTCATTTTTTTCAAACTCGAGCTCGACTCGGTAGAAACTCGTTGAGCTCGGATCGGCTCGACTCGACTCGATTCATGCAAAAATAAAATATAAAAAATATAAAAATAAATTTAAATTAAAAACATTAATGATACTACAAAATGTTGTTAATGGAAACCTTATAGAATTAAAATATATTTATAATTATGTCAACTTTAAAGGGTAAACTAGTAATTTACCATAAGCTCGATTAAGCTCGCGAGCTTGTCGAGCCGAGTATCAATGAGCTCGAGCTCGAACTCGACACCTACTCGAGTAGCTCGAGCTCGAGCTCGACTCGTTTTTCTCGAGTCGATTTCGATCTTTTAGCGAGTCGATCCCGAGTGGCTCGCGAGTTGTCTCGACTCACTTACACCCCTACCTGGAAGAGGTATTTTCGTCTGGACATGCCAACAATCACGAGTTGGTTGACATACTCCTTGTGACAACATTAACGTCTTCAGCTGGAGAATCTGTTGCAGTGATTTTCGTAATTAAGATCTTGTGAGGTGTCATAGTGTTGTCTTCAATTTTTGGTTGAAGGGAAGAGATGAGAGGTAGAGATGGTCCCACCGGGCATGCCAAAATTTATAATAACAAACTTCGTGTATTAAATGTTAAAAACACGAAAAATATGTATAAAATTGATTATTCGGATCAAAGAGTAAAATTTACAACTTTATGGATCATATATCTAGTTTTCCACTGATTCTTCTCTTCAATTGTATTGTTGACTGGAGTAGCACTAATCCAAAGTTTGTAAGCTTAATTTTTTATGAAACACCATTCTTGCTGAATTTCTCAAACAATGCTGAAATTTCTTTATACCTAAATTCGTCACTTGATTCTTGATTATTCGATGAACTTTAGACTTTTGATTCGCACCGAATATGAGTTCTTCAATTTATAACGTTAAATTCAAGGATTGGAGTCAAATCCTGAATCAAACGTTATCATGAATTGGCTTTGTAATGCCGAATTTTAGCTTTATAACGCTGAATTTTGGCTTTGGACCGCCTGATTGGCTTTATAATGCCGGACTTTGACTTTGTACCACCGAATTTTGGCTTTGTACCACCAGATTGGTATTGTAACGCCGGATTTTGGCTTTGTACCACCCGAATCTCAAGATTGGTTTCGTACCACCATTCTTGAGCTTGTGTTGTTGTGCCTTTTTGTGGAACAATGAGACCCTATTTATAGTTGTTAGATGGAGAACCCTGATAGGCCTAGGATCTAAACGGAACAATTTGATTGGCCCTCCAAAATATCAAATCTATCAAATATCTTGTTGAGATTTATTATTAAATTAATTATACTAATTTAATAATATCAATAAAAGAAAGCAATGGTCGCGTATGATATATTGAATATCAAATTTTCGGTTCTTTTGATGATTACTCCAAATCCTCCCAATATCATTTTTTCCCAAGTACGCTATCACGTGGATTATTACCACGTTGGTTTTTTATTTCGACGGTAGATCACACCTGTTTTAATATGGAGTTTTTATCGGTCAAGGACCCGGAAGATAGACCAACTATCAATTCATGTCCTGAAAGATAATTTCTATCAATCCAAGACCTAAAAGAATTGAAACTATCAATGGAAGACCCCTAACTCCAAAATCATCGTAAGGCCTGTTTAGAAAATAGCAAAACCCAAAAAATAAACTTTATCTCGAAGTGATAAGTAAGGAAATACACGTCAAAAGTCTTTCACTACATTGTTTTTTAAAATTATCGTGATATATCTAAAATAATTAAATAATTTACAATGTTTTTTTAAATATACAAATTAACAAAATAGGTTTTTACATAAGAAAAAACATATTATAGTGAAATATGTTTACATGAATTTAAATATTATGAACTCAAAAAAAAATTATAGATTTTTTTTCCCCGCGTATGACTTTAAAAAAAAAATTACAGATGTTTAAAAAAACTAACAATTTCAAACTACAAAAAAATAAAAAAATATCTGATTTTAGAAAATGTCGTGAAAGACTTTTGACGGATAATTCCATTGCTTATCACTTCGAGAAAATTTTATTTTGTAGGTTTTGCAATTTTCCAAACATGCCCTTTAATGATTTTAGACTTATGGTTTTCCATTGATAGTTTCAAATCTTTTAGGCCCTGGATTGATAGAAATTATCTTTTACTACCTAAATTGATAGTTGACCTATCTTTCGGGTCCTTGGCCGATAAAAACTCTATAATATGTGGTGTCTTTTGATTGGTCCATCATGATTTGATATCTACCAACATCTCTTTGGATAATTACTAAATTAATATAATTTAGTAATATCTGCATCACTTTGACATGTGGCAACTCCCAATAGGTCAATAAAATATCTACTAAATTATCAATTAAATTGACCATTTAATATAGAAATTATACTTAATTAATTCCTAACATTAAAATAATCAATATAAATTGATTCTCAACATATATTTTATTACGTGGCGAATTTTAATTTTACGTATCAACACGAAAAAGATGTACAAAATCGATTATTCGAATCAAAAGAGTAAAATTTACAACTTTGTGGATCTTATCTCTAGTTTTCCGCTGATTCTTCTCTTCAATTATATATGTTTTTGAACTTATTGACTTGAGCTAATTCAAAGCTTGTAAGCTTAATTTTGGATTAAACGTCCTTTTTTGCCAAATTTCTCGAAGAACACTGAAGAACGCCAAAATTCCTTTGTACTAGAATTCGTCACTTGATTCTTGATTATTCGATGAACTTTGTTCTTTTGATCCGCATCGAATATGAGTTCTTCAATTTATAACTTTAAATTCAAGGATTGAAGTAAAATCCTGAATCAAATGTAATCATGAATTGGCTTTGTAACGCTGGATTTTGGCTTTGTAAAGTCGGATTTTGACTTTGTACTACTGGATTGCCTTTGTACCACCGAATTAGCTTTGTAACGCCGTACTTTGGCTTTGTAACGCCAAATTTTGGCTTTGTACTGCTTTAATCTCAAGATATATTTTGTACCACCTTTCTTGAGCTTGTGTTGGTGCGATTTTTGGTGGAACAATGAGTCCCTATTTATAGTTATAGGATGGAAAACCCTAATGGGCCTAGGATCCAAACATGCATCCTCAGTAAATCTTCCATGCATATCTTTGATTTGATCTCAATTTTTTTATATTTACATGGATTAATTTTGAGATATGACACTTAATCAGTTCAGACAGCCATTCATCGTGGGATTTGCCACGTTTTGCAACGGAGACATCTATGCGACATCTTGATATACGGAGTCATCTTATTGGTCCGTCATAATTTGATATCTATCATCATCTCTTTGGATAATTAACACGTGGCGACTAGGAATAGGTTAATAAAGTATATATTAAATCATCAATTAAATTGACTATTTAACTTAGGAACTTTATTTAATTAATTCCTAATATTAAAATAACCAATATAAAATTGATTCTCAATATATATTTTATTACATGACGCATTTCAATTGGGCACCAAATTTTGCGTATCAACAACAACATCATAACTAATGTGGCCCATCCTCTGATGCCACAAGTCTAGATCTAGGCCTTTGCTTAGGGAAATTAAAAGTACATTAGAATTAAAGACAAAATTAGAAGGCTTGGCACTTGAAGCTGGAACATTATTGGTGTTGTGAAACTTGGGCTTAAAAGGTTGTAGATTGAACTGGTAGAGACCATCCTCAAGATTCCCTTGGAGTAATACAACATGTGTTACTTGGTCCTAGAAAAAACAGACAGAAGGATGAAATTCAAAAAAGACACCATTGTCAAGAGAAATTTGAGAAATACTAAGCAATTTCTTGGTGATATTAAGAACATGTAATAGATTTCTTGAAAGGAAAGCGCTAGAATGATTAGAAGAAGTGAGAAGAGTGTTACCAACATGAGCTGTGGACTCACCTGCCCCATTTCCCATTTGAACCTTTGAGTTTCCATGGTATTCACTTAGACCACTGAGACTAAGGTTGCTAAAGTCATTAGCAACATGTTTTGAAGCGTCAGTATCAGGGTACCAGTTAGATTCAGATCCACACATAGTTGGGAATTCATACTACATTGAGTGAGGGATTCCTTAGATTGTTTTGATTTTGTATCTGCTTATTGTTTCTTTGGCCAACATAGGAGGTATCTGCCCTATACCAACTTTTATCAGTTGTATGCCCAGGCTTGTAGCATATTTGATAGACAACCTTTGACTAAGTATATCTACCACCTCTTCCTCTTCTAGATCCACCTCTTCCATTTCTCCCAGCATTGTTGTTATTGTCAAAGCCACCATCTCTTCCTCCTTGGTAATTAATGTTGTTGTTGGGAAATTTTGCTTTGTTTAATTGTGTAACAGTGTTGACACTCATTTGAGAACCATCATAATTTACAGACAGATTGGCTGCTTTCAAATCTGGATTCAAAACTGAGAAGGGGAGCTTGTAATTCTGGTACAGTGACTGGCTCAGCCCTTGATTGTGACCTGACAGAATCATACTCTGTTCCTAGTCCTCCAAGAATGTAGATTATCTGATTTGGCTCAGATATAGGTTGTCCTACTGAGGCACGAATATCAAAGCAACTTTTCATTTTGCTTATAAAATAAGATTGTGCAAATGTTTGTGTTGCATCACTCTAGCATTGTTTTGACTTGAGAATTTCACCTGTAAAGTTTCCCAGATCTCCTTTGCTGAGTTGAGACCAACCTTAAGAGTTAGGATATTGTTAAAAGTGAAGACAGGATCCAAGAGGCCAGCAATTGATCTTGTTTGATCCACACAGTGTATTCTGGGGTGGATTTTAATGGTCGTTCTTCTTCTCCTGTTATGTAGCATGCAACGCTATATCCTCATATGTCAGTTTGAACCTGCTGCTTCCATATTAGGTAATTGGATTCATCCAATTTGAGAGAGATAAGTTGGCTTTGCAACTGAATAATAGGATTTACATGCTACTCGAGGGAGAGGCAGCATGCATTGTAACAGTGGGTGAATTTTCAATTGTGACTGGTGTTTCTTCAGCCATGATGAACTAAAGGTAGAGAATGAAAAGAAGAGGAATGAAATCAGAAACAGGCCTTAAGACCTGCTCTGATACCTTATCAGAAAAATAGCCAAACGGATGAAGAAAGGCATGACAGCCGATGAAACTTGAGCTCAAACTGTTTTGTATATTTTTTCAGTGCATTCAACTAATTACAATGATCAAGTACTTATACACATACAATATCTATCATCTAGGTTAAAAACATGGCGGCTAGTTATACATCAACCAAGTACTATCACTACATCGTAGCTGTTAGATCATTGCAGCACACAACTGAAAGCTGCGTCTCATTTGTCTTGTTCCATTGAACTTGGAGACAATACTTCTTCACATTAATGGCAGTTGCAGGGACGTTGCATATCCGTTGGTGACCTTTTCTTGGGCACCAAGTGTTGTGAGTTGGTTGTTATACGTGTATGAAATCTGGTCAGTGCCACATCATCTTCTCCATCCATGAAAGCCATGCATATTTGAGGTTCAACAACAGAGTAATTTTGATCTCTAACAATTTTATCGTTACATTTTATTTGTTTTTGTATGAAGGTTCTGTTTAGGATTTTAAACTTGTGTTTGCATCTTCTTCTTTTTTCGAATAACATAGAACATGATTTTTGTTTGGGAATAGAGGGATATCTTTTAATTGTTGTTGAGTGTGATGTGGTGCAGTTGTCGAAAACTACATCAAATTTAGAAGTTCAAATCTTTGGACAAATTGAAAGATATGGACTAGATTAGGATATGTGGGCTTTATTAATTAATAAGTTAGACTAATTAATTAATTAAGTGGACATGGATATTAGGCCCATAAACCTAGGGTTATATGGTTCTATATATACATATTCTCTATAGTAGAGAATTAAGGGTTTTTATCAGATAAAAATATAGAAGCACGTAAAATTCAATAAGTGATTTCCTAGCTATCACTTATCGAATAATTGTACCGGGGATAGTTCCTGCGGCGGACGACATACGCGTGGATACCTGAAGTGGTGAATTCAATCACGCTCAATTCTGTTCGGTTAATTACGCACAAGTAAGTAATTCGAACTTTAGCGTAATTTATGCTTAACGTTTAAATCAGTTATAAATCACGATCAATATTCTCGATTAGTTATTACGCTGCGTACATTAAATGGAATCGAGAATTACTAACAGTGGTATCAGAGCACGGACTTGATTTATAATTGTTTTTTAACTCAATTAATTGTGGATTAAAATTGAAATTCACAGATTCGTTGTTTGAAAATAGTTTGCAAAGCGTTGAAATCTGTTGCATATTATTCTCGGAAAATAAAATTGGAAATCTGCATATTAGTAACAAGATTCAGTTTTATTTTGTAAAGAGTTTTCAAGAGCTTGTATGGAAACGTCCGATTTTGAAAATTGGTTTTTGGAACCACTGTTCAATCACAACCTTGACAGCCTTCGATTTATGGCCGTCTGCCGGAGCGACGGTGGCACCGGTGGCGCTCGCCGCTGCTGTTGTGCGAGGCACCACCGGAGTCCGACGAGCCACGACGAGGCGCGACGGGTGCTGCCGGACTACTGCTGCGCGTTCTCAGTGGCGGCGATGACGACTTTTGGCATTGCTATTGCTGCTGCTGCTGAGCGACGGCGTGGACGGCGGTGGCGTGGGCGGCGAGGCAGTGGCGGCGCCCAAACCCTAAAGGGTTTTAGGCTGGTCAGGATTTTGGGCTGGATCGATGGACCTGGGCTGGACTAACTATTGGGCTGGACTGAGTCTGGGCCGGACTGTTGGTTGCTGGGCTACAGAAGAACTGGACCTGTTTTTAATCCTGTTGGACCATAATAAATCTGGGATTGGGTAAATTTTAAACTGGGCCTGATTTATTTTGGGCCCAGCAGAATATTAAAAAAAAAAAAACTGATTTTAAATTTAATTAATTTAATTAAATTGATTAATTATATTAATTTATCAATTAGATTAATAAATCTTATTATTATTGTTTTGAAATAATAATAATTAACTTATATATTTATGTTAATTTGGAATTGACATTAAAGTATACTTATATTAATTTGAAATTAATATATTTATCTAATTGACTAATATTAATTAGATTAATAAATTTTGATAGTATTATTATTTTGAAAGAATAATACTAGACTTATATATTTTATATTAATTTAGAATTAATATTAAAAGTATATGTATATTATTTTGGAATTAATATATTTAATTTTAATCCACATTTAATTAAAGAATAAAATTTTAATTGGATTAATAATTTTATTCGTTGAGCTTTATTTGATACAATGTGATAAGCTATTATTTGATTTTATGCTTATTCAATTTAACTTATAGTAATTTAGACCGCTTTTATGTTTGGGTAGGCGGCGCCCAATACATGTAGTCCGCGAGAAAATGTATGGGTAGGCGGCGCCCAATATGTGTGGTCCGCATTTTATGCCTGGGTAGGCGGCACCCAGTAATTGCGTTCAATTTAATATTAGATATTAAATTTAAACAATTAGTATCACATAACAATTCCCCACTAAAACAAAGTCTTGTTTAGAAACAAAATGCGTCGTCCATCATAATTGTTTGAGATTCCTAATCTTTTCGACCACGAGTTTTACACCAAAGTGTTTACTCTAAATCGACAAGACTCGGGCTCATTCATAGATGTATGATTGACATCGTGTGATGGAATTGACTTGCTTAAATTATTTTGAGACGCCAAAGCGACCAAAATAGTTTGAGGACGCAATATTAATTGGATTAATAAACCAAGAATTGCAAATTGTTGTTGCAATTGGCTTAGAGGCCTACCTAGTGATATTATTGTAGTCATCAGCCAAAGCAGAGGCTGCAGTAATATAAACTTGGATCTTGGACCACTAAGATTTATAATTGCTATAAATCCGTATTTTGTGTTTGGGGGGCGCAAAATATATTAAAATTAGTGGGAGCTAATCATTACAATAAACTCTTGTTTTGATTAGTGATACGAATGTGATCTTTGTTTACTTTATTCTGATTTATTTTCCCATTCTATTTATTTTCTCGTCAGATAAAATGTCGAATTTGGCTTATAAATGTTTGATAGAAACAAGCAAGTTGACTGGGTCAAACTTTACGGATTGGCTCCGTTGTTTGCGATTGGTGCTAAGGCAAGACGAGATTGAGTATGTCTTGGACAAACCAATCAGTGCCATCCCTGACAAGAATTCTCCTGAGTACGCTACGTTTGACGAAGAAGCTCATAAGAAACATGTTGAGGATGCCACATCGGCTCAATGCTTAATGTTGTCCTCTATGAGTATTGAACTGCATAGGCAACATTGGAGCATGTTCCCTTATGAGATGCTGAAACACTTGGAGAGTCTGTACGCTTCAGAAGCTCAGACCATGGAGTATGAGATACTCAGAGATCTCAAGTGTAAGCTTCATGATGGGGGCCGGGTTTCTGAACATATACTGAAGATGATCGGATTGATTGAGAGGTTGGAATCGATTGGAACGAAGCTACCCTCAAGTGTCTCAATAAATCTGATTTTGCAGTCTCTTCCAAGTTCATTTGAAAACTTCATAGTGAATTTCAACATGAGCAACACGAAGGCAACACTGCCAGAGCTTCACAACATGCTCAAGACCTACAAATCATCTACTTCTAAAGGCAAATCTGTGCTCATGGTGAGCTCTTCTGTGAGATCTTCCAAACAGAAGAATAAGCGGAAGAAGAGGAAGAAAGCATCTAAGGATGCGGCCTTGATGCCTAAGAGTGGAGGGGTTCAAAAGAAGCCGAGAATACCAAAGGATGAGTGTCTGTTCTGCAATGAGAAGGGGCACTGGAAGAGAGACTGTCCGAAGTTCAAAGCACACGGTGCATTGGATGAGAGCTTAGGTAGTTTGTTTTGTATTTTGAAAATGGATTAGATTAGATCTTCCTTCGGGATATAAATTAGATTTATATAATTGTTATTTTGTTCTTCAGACTTCAAAGAATATTATTTTCATTCCAATATTAGACATTTATGGCTTTTTCTTTCTATTTTACAAACAGTAAATGCTTGTTTCGCTTAATGGATTGTTTTAAGGAAGTGTCTTTCTTTAGAATGGATTGTATATACTTGAATGTGAACAAAATATTCTCAATGTACAAGAACAAACGACCTGAGCTAAGTAATACGGATAATAAACCCTACCTATGGCACTGTAGACTTAGTCATATCAATGAGAAAAGAAAAGCAAGATTGAGAAAGTTAAGACTATCTCACATCATTTGATTTTCAAATCATATAGTGCTTGTGAATCTTGTCTCAAAGGAAAGATGACAAGTTAACCACTTTCTGGGAAAAGGGTTACATGCCAAGGTTGTGCTCGAGTTGGTCCGCACAGCGGTGTGCGTACGGTTCCAACTTAAGCAATAGGCGAATATTCGTACTTCATAACTTTCACTGATAATTTTTCAAGGTATGGATATGTGTATCTCATGAAACACAAACCTAAGGCCTTCGAGAAATTTAAGGAGTTTAAGTTAGAAGTTAAGAAACAACTTGGAAAAGTATTAAGACTCTCCGATTAGATCGAGGAGGTGAATACTTAAGCCGAGATTTTCTTGATTACTTGAAATCACATGGAATCCGGTCAGACTGGACACCTCCGAGTACACCACAGATAAATGGAGTATCCGAAAGGAGAAATCGAACTTCATTAGATATGGTTCGATCCATGATGAGTTTCACCAGTCTTTCCTTATTCCTTTGGGGTTATGCCTTACTAACCGCTAGTTATGTTCTGAATAGAGTTCCTCTTAAATCAGTCACGCAAACACCATATAAGTTATGGTGTGGCAAGAAGTCGAGTCTTAACCATATGCGGACCTGGGGTTGCCCTGCTTTTGTTATGACGACTGATAAATTGGATACTAAAAGTGAGAAATGCTATTTTGTGGATATCCTCAGGAAACTAAGGATATGAATTCTACTGCCCTGGAGGTCACCAGGTGATAGTTTCCAAGAATGTGGCGTTTCTTGAAGATATTTATATCTCCGAGGAACAAGGTCACAACAAGGTAGATCTTGAAAAGATTCAAGAACCACAAGATAATATAGAGGATGAGGTCTTGTCCAATGGAGTGGACAAGAACTCAGTGGGAGTTTTCGATGATCTATTGGGAGGGGAAATGACTCTTAGAGGGTCACCTCAAGACAATGAGATGCATCAAAACAAGATATTGTATCAAACCCGCAAGATAACATAAAGGATAAGGTATTGTCCAAAGGAGTGGACAAGAACTCAGTGGGAGTTTTGATGATCTATTGGGAGGGGAAATAACTCTTAGAGGGTCACTTCAAGACAATAAGATGCATCAAAGACAAGATATTGTATCAGTCCCACCTCAAGAGAATCATAGTGAAATTCTTGAGAATATTCTAAAATGTTGAAAACCAACTCACGATCAAAATAAACCGAATGAACCAATGCAAAACCAACTCAATAGGCCTCAAAGGAATCGTCGTGCACCTGAAAGACTAAATCTATTGGTTGAGAACCAAGATGATGAAGTTGATTCAGAAGACGACGAATCTAAGACCTATATCGAAGCGGTGTCGGGCACCGTTTCTAAGATGTGGTTGACTGCCTTAACATCTAAAATGGACTCGATGTACCTCAACTAGTGCAGGAACTAGTTAATTTGCCAGTCGGGGCTCGTCCCATAGACTGCAAATGGATCTTCAAGAAGAAGAGAGATGCAGGTGGCAAGGTACAAACCTACAAGGCTAGGTTGGTGGCAAAGGGTTATAGTCAGCGCAAGAGCATTGACTATGATGAAACCTTTTCGCCAGTCACTAACATCAAGTCCATTAGGATATTACTTGCAATAACTGCATACTATGACTTTGACATTTGGCAAATGGATGTTAAAACCGCGTTTCTCAATGGAGAATCGAAGGCACTGTGTATATGTCACAACTTGAAGGTTTTGTATCCAAAGAAAAATCGAATCGAGTATGCAAGTTAAAGAAGTTCATTTGTGGACTCAAGCAAGCATCTAGGAGTTGGAATATTTGTTTTGACAAAGCTATCAAATTGTTTGATTTTGTCAGAAGCAAATAGGATCTATGCGTTTATAGTAAACGTAAGAATGAAATGTTGTCTTCCTTATCATATATGTCGACGATATACTGATAATGGGGAGCAATCATTCCATGTTGCAATCCGTGAAAGAGCAGATTTCAACAAAATCTCGGTAAGGAATACTGGAGAACTGTCAAGGCTATTCTTAAGTACCTTAGAAGGACTAAAGAATATTTCTTAAAGTCTATGGTGGCCAGCTAGAGTCATCAGTTACTGGGTATACTGATGCTAGCTTCCAAACGGACCATGATGACTTCAAGTCTTTGTCTAGATATGTTTTCGTTCTCAATGGTGGTGCAGTAAATCGGAATAGTTCCAAATAGAGTAGAACTTCCAATTCCACCACTGAAACCGAGTATATTGCTACATCTGAAGTTGCCAAAAAAAAAGGGGTTGTTGCTTTGTTAAAGTTCGTAAAAGAACTAGGTGTCGTTCCAAGTGCCAGCAGTGCAATACCGTTGTATTGTGACAACGGTAAGTGCGGTTGCTCTAGCAAAAGGAACCGAGAGCCACGAACAGAAATAAGCATATTCCCTATATATTTTGATTGGAGAATAATAGATAGGGAGATGTGAAGTTAGATAGAGTATCCACTGATGATAACTTGGTTAATCCTTCAACCAAACAGTTGTGCATAGCAAGACACAACTAGCACTTTGAGAGTTTGGGTGTTAGACACGTTGGTAGTTGGTCTTGATTCAGTGGGAGTTTATAGTTTGTATGTCTTAGAAACCTTTTCATTTGAGACATTCATTCTTGATCGCATTCTATGACATTTTGATTGTCTTTTGAGTTTATGCATTTATTAGAATAATTATTTTAATGGTTTGTTATTATTCTTATAACTGTTCCCTTGAATCATGACTGTCATTTATGGTGTGAGACATAAATGATATAGTATGATTCTAAAATTGCCATATCCGATGGTCATCAAGAATGGGATATTGATGACACGCGATAGGTTAGCATGTGGTCTGCATTACATTCTCAGAGAATGTAGTAGGTCTCACGACTACGAGATATTAGACATCCGTGATGGACACATGGGTACTTTGGAGAGTATTGGTATACCCTACTATTAAACCGTTTGTTTTTTGTGTCTACGGTTTATTAGTGTGTGGAGTATGTAATGATCCTTTGACCTGAGGTCAATACTCATTTTGTATGTTAAGTGATGAACTTTGACCAAGTACAACGCTTGCCTCCCAAAGGAGGATAAGACACGTCTTGTGTTGGGTTCATCATGAGGCAAATGGAAATAGTAGTTGAGCCAAGAATGGGATTCATTCCTCGATTGAAGCACGAGAGAACACTCATATTTCTCTATATTATTTGACAATAAAGTCATTGGCCAATGCAAAAGATATATTCAATTAAAGTAATTGAATATGATCGAATGTGTCATATAATAAAGATGAGAAAAATGATTGAGCTATTTGGATAGACACATGGCAGATCCTAGGCTCAATTAGGTGGTTTGTGAATGAAGGGATATTACATAAACTTCATATAAAGGTTTGTTTACTAGATTCACATAAACGTCCTTCATATATCGAGTTCGCTGCGCAACGCAGTCTAGGAGTTTTGTGCAGACTTTAATTAGATTATCGTTGATAGTGGGGGCCTGAAGGGTCACACTTTATGTGTATTGTTGTTCCGCTCAAGGATACAAGGTTAGTGCTTCGAATTATATCTAATGCTAGTTCAAGTGGGAGATTGAAAGATATGGACTAGATTAGGATATGTGGGCTTTATTAATTAATAAGTTAGACTAATTAATTAATTAAGTGGACATGGATATTAGGCCCATAAACCTAGGGTTATATGGTACTATATATACATATTCTCTATAGTAGAGAATTAAGAGTTTTTATCAGATAAAAATATAGAAGCACATAGAATTCAATAAGTGATTTCCTAGCGATCACTTATCGAATAATTGTACCGAGGATAGTTCCTGCGGCGGACGACATACGCGTGGATACCTGAAGTGGTGAATTCAGTCACGCTCAATTCTGTTCGGTTAGTTACGCACAAGTAAGTAATTCGAACTTTAGCGTAATTTATGTTCAACGTTTAAATCAGTTATAAATCACGATCAATATTCTCGATTAGTTATTCCGCTGCGTACATTAAATGGAATCGAGAATTACTAACACAAATGAAGTTTAATTATATTTCTCAAATTTAATTTGCTATGTTTTTTTGAGACTAGTCCGCTAAAAGTTATGTTTCCTTCCTGTATCTAAATCGGCATTATTGAATATTGTACATTTTGAGTACTCAAATGGATCGATGCTGCAATATTAACATTTCTTTGAAGAAAAAAAACATTACTCGACTTTATAGATAATGGTCATTAATTAATGCAGGTGGTGGACAATCACATTAAACACCCAAATAATTAGAAAAAGAAAAAAAAAAAGTTGATGTATTCATAAATCATGTCTGGTGAAATAGCATGAAATTCATCATTCGTTCACTCCAATTTTTACGAAAATATCGGTATTTTTAATTTTACAAAAAAAATCGATTACGATGAAAATATCGGTGCAGTTTTTAAAAAAAATTGGAAAATATATTAAAACTCTGAAAATTTAAGATGATATCAATTATTATAACTAGCTTAAATGCACACATTTAGGGAAAAAATTGACACAAATGACAATGTTTATAACTAAATTATAAATATTAAACAATGTCAGAATGTCGACAAAGTTGTTGCTTTTCGTCAATATTTTTTCATTTTCATGTGTTCAATAATGTCTTTAGCTCAAAGGAGAGTTTGCATATCATACCATCTAAAAAAATAAAAAAATCTGAGATTTCGCCAAAATTTCTTCGAGATTCACTGAAATTTTATCAAAATTTCGGTAAATTTTCCACATAATTACAACAAATTATACCTGGAGACAGCCAAAATTAAAATTTTCGGATATTTCTGGAAATTTCAAAGAAATTTTAACAGAAATCTGTCACATCCGAATTTTATTTCGAGATCGTCGAAAAATAGAAATTTTTAAAAAAATCAAGATATTTCCATTCCTTGCTATAATTGAATTATGACGGCATGATGCATAAGTTCAGAATTTTGTCTCATCGATATATTTCACTTCCAAATCATAAAGGGTGTTCAAAATACAAATGAAAGACGAAAATGTCAGAAAATGTTGACGAGAGGATTGTGTTTCCCCACCTAATTTCAAATTCTCTGTTGTTGCTATCAATCGACCTTTCGAGAAGTTCTTTTCAATTCGACAAAACAGGACCCTCACGGCCCTAGCCACCTCAGTAACTAGCTAATTGTATGTTATTTAGTCGGTACTATTCGACTGAGTAATTCAACAATTTATTTAAAAAGTGGATTAAAATTAATGATTAATTTTTATTATCATTATTCATGTTCTAGATGGATTTCAGAGTGATGGTGGTCGGAATGTATATGAAGCGAACTTTATTTATTTGATTCGCAGTTTGTGTTCAAATAATTTGATTTGAAAATAAGAATTTAAATCTGAATACGAAATTAATTTTATTATTCACATATATTTTAAATACAAATATAAATATTTCTATATTTGATTCACATTTTCATATTCAATTTGAATTATATATAAATACAGATATAAATCGATATTCGATTCGTATTTTGATATGTAAAATTAACTAAATGTATAATATTATATGTAGTTGTGACAAGATATGTTACGGAATTAAAATATAATTATTCAAATTTAGTATAATATCTTTGAGTATGATTCGGGATTTGACTAAAAATGTATACCCTTTTTTTTAAAGACACTGGTTATATATTCAAATATTTTTAGCGAATCGAAGACGAATCATAAATAATATTTGAAGATAATTCAAATCATAATACAAATACTCTTTAAAAATTGTGAATATAAATTGAATATGTTGATGGTATTCAATTCGATTCGTCTCATATATATCCCTAGATGGTTGGACCCCGATTAGGTACTACCAAGTCGATTGGTTAATATAAAATTTCTCTAATTTTTTTAAACTTAAATTTATCCAAGATAAGTGGTGTTATTTAATTTTGTTTTATACTTTTTGTGATTCATGTGACGGCTTATACCTAGCTGGATGGAGGTGGTCCATCCTCCACAAATATTTTTTGTTGGGATTATGAACGAGGGATGATCATCCCCACGAACTGATTATTATTTTCATCCCAATTAACTAATTGATTTGAAATCCGCAGTAACATACACACTTGCAACTAACATATACACACAATCACAATTAATATATTGAATTGACATCTATAGTATTCATCCTATCATGCTTCAAACTCAATACAAGCATCATTTTTTTACTGTTTAAATAGTCGTAAACATCTTAAATATGTCCAATCGAATGAGCTCCAAACACCTATGCTCCAATCCAAACATCCTCATGAGTGGTAGTTCAAAGAGAATTAAAGCCCATTTATAATTTGGATTGAAAAGCAAAAATTAACAAGATTATTCTTTTAATTTTATTTCATACATAAAATGAAAGGTGAAAATGTGCACGTCAATCCAACGGTCCAGAACTTAAACACAGATGAGCATAAACCAACAGACGATAAATACTGTAAGTTATATTTTGGGATTTAAAAGTACGCAAAGAACATCAAAGACCACAACATTTTAACATCAGGAAAATTTCATTTTTAGTCCAGTATATTAGGTCTTGTCCAGTAAAAATTTTGTATGTTAAAAAATTTTAATTTTAGTCCTGTATGTTCCAAAAGTTGTCCAATTTAAAGACACTGACCATCACCAATGACCAATTTAACCTGAATTAGACTAATAAATTTAGGGCTTTTAAGTGCTAATGTTTATGTGTTAAGCATTTGTCCAAATAACATGTCAAATCATTAAATTACTTTAGTAGCTCGTCCAAAAAAGAAAAGAAAAAACGTAAACCCTAATTTTCATATGAGGTGCATTTCATTTTATTTTTTATTTAATTTTTCTTTCTTTCTCAAATTTATTAGTCACGTGCATTGCACGTGATTAATTGTGGCCAAATTGGCCGTTTCTGATGGTCAGTGTCCTTAAATTGGACAACTTTTGAGACATACAGGATTAAAATTAAAATTCTCTAACATACAAAATTTTTACTAGACAAGACCTAATATATAGGACAAAAATGATTTTTTTCCTTTTAACATCATAGTGTATTAGAGGGTGTTTGCAAATTAAATAGAAGGATTTAAAATTACTTTTTAGAATGGAAAATTAATTTTCAACGTGCTTAGAAAACTGAAAACTATATTCTAATTTTGAGAATCAACTACATTCAGTTTTTAAGAAACTGTTAACACACGACTTCTATCAATTTTTTATTTTAAAATTAATTTATCTTTAAATACTATTAAATTCTAATTTTTTCATAAAAATCAATTTAAATGACTTTTGTAAAAGTAAAATTATTTGCAAAACAGGAAAACCCCATTTTCGGGCTCAAATTATTATTTAGGTTTATGGGCTTTTAGGTTTATGAGCTCAGGCCCGAAGACATTAGACCCAAAAGAAGTCAATGCAACCAGTCAGCAGAGGAAATGGATCAGTTATTCTCATCCATATAATCCATTAGGTTTTTTATGCGACCGTTTTTTAGAAATTCTTACCTATTCTTATCGAAACTGATCATACTATACTGAATGTGCGATATATAGTTGAGAGGAAAAAATTTATTTTTTTTGTTTATATGATGCACATCTAATATAGTACAAACACTATCGATAGAAATACGTAAGATTTTTTCTATTTCTGAATGGCATAGATGAATGATTCTATACTACTCTTTAGAGTGTTACGGCCACTCTATTAAATTTGTGACATCTAATATATATCTAGAAAAAGTTAGAAAACATTTTCAATAAACATCTTTCATTATTTTGTATGTCATAAATTCAATTAATTATAAGTACTGTTTTTTAAGGTAGCTTGGAATTTCCTTTTTTAAATACCATAGTAAAATGACATTGTTTCAAAAGTGAGGGATGAGATCAGTGAATAAAGGTTTTCTTATGTTACATACCATGCTAAATATGCAGATACAGTTGGTGCGAGGCGATATTAGTTCAAAGTTGAATCGTGATTTTGCCTAGAATAGGGGATGTTACGAAATTATCCCTCAACATATTTGAATATGAATAACATTTTAATATATCTATCAAAATGTTCGAAATCAGCCACAGGATCAGGTTAGACATCTGCATCAATTATGCTCGCGTAACTGCAAATCAGAGCCCTAGGATGCCCTGGTAAAAACTCTCTGGCGCTCAAGTCATAAATCTACTCGTGAGAGTGAGAAAGAGAGTAATGAAATGTGATAGAAGTGTGTAACCTTTTGAAATTGAATTAGAGGGGTATTTACTTAATGTTCCCTATGGAAAAGGGTAAAATAGTCATTTTGGTCGGCAAACTAGTCATTTTGGTCGTCTAGTTAGCTTCCGCCACGTGTACCGACTCGGCGATGGTATCAGAAAAGTATTGTCCCTTTTGTCAGTAAGGGACAGTTAGGTGTGTTGTTGGTCGTAACTCAAGGAGCACCTGACTTGATGTCCAAGTATAACGACCACATACACCCAATGTTCGCGTCCTAGGGTTCCTTTGTAAAGTTGTCTCTCTTTTTAGAGCTTGAGGATGCTTGAAGGTCAACTATTGACCTGGCAAAGCTGAAATGCTATTTCGACTCATTAAGGCGGTAGCCTATCAGAGTTGATCTCATGATCAAGCGTAGACCTTAAATCAGAGCTAATTAGGCACTTTCGCTAGGGGCGGCCAGAATCCTCTAGAGTTAGTTATGCTGCTGATGTGTAACTCTTATTTCAGAGTTGAGTTCAAGCCTTCAAGTACTAAATAGTTAGGAGTTTAGAACTGATTCGGAGACCACAAAATGGTCCGTTCAGGAAGTAACTTGCTCAGATTGGAGAATCCAATGCCCATAAATCCTCTATCATGTAGCCATACTTTTAGCAATGGATTTGTTTCATTGGGTTAAACTTTACAATCTCTTGCATTTTCTTTCCACATTTTATAATCTTATTCTCAAATTAAAACACTACCATAAAATTAATCATCATACATTAAATTTAACATTAATAATATAATAATCATACTATCCAATTAAGGGTGATACATACATAAGGTATTAGAGCCAAAAGTTTTACAATTTGAATTTATCCCAACTTATATAGACCTGAAAATTACTCCTCAAGTGAGTAACAGAGAAAATTGAAAAGAAAAAAAAATAAAAAATTATAAATCATCGATGAGAGCCTAAGGCTATTGAAACTACCTTCGTTGTTTCTTCTACATAGCCCTCTCACTCGCACGCGGAGCTCCGGCGAAAATATGGATCGGGCACAAATTCTGCTGGTAGGTCTACCCCTCTTCCTCTTCTGCTCCGACATCTTCAGTCTCTTCTCTCCCGCGCCGTCAAAGCCCGCCGCTCATCACCATCACCACCACAAGCCCGATTCGCAGCCGATAATCCATCAACAGCATCCAACCCTTGAGTTTCCTACTCAGGTCGATCCTATATCTCCAACAATTTGAAGAATTAGTTCAATTAGCTGACTTCTATTCGTGGTTGGATACTGGAAATTTTGGGGAAAAACACTTCCAAGTGTTCTTAAATTTTTTCTTCTGTGAATAGTCGCTTGACAATATCATGACTAACATATAATTTGATGATGTGCTTCTTTTCTATATTTTTTATATTCGTATGTTTGTTTCTAGTTTCACTACTTTCACTTCCCCTAGCTAAGCGGGTATTTGGCGATCTTATTTCAAACATCTTATTAGTTCTTAAAGCTTATAAGATATAATTTATCAAGAACTTATATGTTATAGTGTTTAGATAATGAAGCTTATAAGTTTGCAATAGAATGAGACGATTAGATGTGGATTTTGGGGACGCATGTGGAATTTACCATCAAACACACACATTTTAATTAACATGTGTAGTGTGTATGGTGTTTGTTTGTTAATTGTGTGTGAAGGAAGTGTGTGTAGTTTGTGTATTGTGACTGAAGTGTGCAGGTGTAGTGCGTATGTGTGTGTAATATGTTTGTTATGTGTAAATTTGTGTGTAATTTGAATGTGACTTACAAAATCTTAAAGAGAATAAGATGGATTAGAGCTACTTATTATTTTTGGAGCTTATAAGCTCTAGGAGTTACTTTTAGATCGTTATAAAATTTTCAGTTTCTTATAAAAAACCATCTTATTTTGCAAACATATTTTAGAAGCTTATAAGCGTAGCCAACACCCTCTAAATTTTAGGTCCAAGTTGTGATAATTTCTAATGAGAAGTCATGTTGTAAATGTGAAAATGCATGTAAGTTCTTTTTAATATCTAATAGCAAGTAGTCTCACACATTCTGCAGAAAGTTAGCGGTATTGGTTATGGAAACACTGTCACCATTGACTTCTGTTCATCTTGTTCTTACAGGTATTTAAATTAAATATATTTAGTGGTTTTTATTTCTATGTGATCAGAATTGATGAGATAAATTTTCTATTTTGTGCATTCATTTTTAGTAGTCTTATATATCCGATATGAATACTACATTTGTGTACTGAAGATGCAACAAAGAAGAATGATTTTCTGTGCGTATGAATCATGTTGAAGGACTTAACATCTTGCAATATCTTGATTCTTGTTCTGAAGTATTTTTGTTATTTCAATGATTATAATAAAGGGTATTTAATTGGGACATTCAATATATTTGTAAAGTTTATCTATTAACCATACACTTGAATCTTGAGTATGATGTGACTAGATAAAGAGGAATTGTAATCGAGATGATTAAACATACTTGTTAGGTAGTGACCGGATTTCTTTTACGTGGATACTAGAATCAGTAAGATTTATTATTTTTCAGGCAAGTCATTTAACTTCTATCATTCATACACGTGACTCTTTAGCTTACCTTGTTTGTATATCTTTGCTAGTGATTTGTTTGCTTCCATTATGGCAGAGGGCCTGCTGTCACCATGAAGAATATGTTAGAATCTCAATTTCCTGGAATTGATGTTGTTCTTGCAAATTACCCTCCTCCTCTACCTAAACGTGCGTTGAGCAAACTGGTGCCAATTGCTCAATTTGGTGTGATTGGGATTATAATGGGCGGTGAACATATCTTTCCGAGATTAGGGTTTGTTGCACCACCTCAGTGGTACTATTCCTTGCGGGCAAATAGATTTGGGAGCATGGCAAGTACTTGGCTACTTGGCAACTTCCTTCAGTCTTTCCTGCAAAATTCGGGTGCTTTTGAAGTCTACTGCAATGGTGAACTCGTAATGTTCTTTCAACTTTCTTCAGTAGCTGATCTTATCTTAATATGAATTGGATTTATGTTCGATGATATTTTGTTACCAAGATTTGTTTTCATGCTTCAAACAGTTGCTTGTAGTTGGAAGTTTTTCTCATCGTTGCTCTATTCATGCATTCAGTCACATGAGATCTAGTACATCTGTAGGAAGGCCTCACTTTTTCAACTCGAAATATTGTTCTCCGAGTTACAAATAAAGGGAAGCTTTTATTACCAAATAACCCAGATATACAAACTTTGGCTCGATTAATCCTGTGAAACAACAGCCTCCTCCCTGTTCAGTGATTATGAAATGTGTTACTCTATTTTTACTTAGCGATAAAGTTCATTCCATTTGCCATGCTTGTATGAGTTGTTAATACTTGAGCAACACTCATATACGCTCTGTGCGTGCGTGTCTCTTCTTGAAATTACTCTGCAGTTCTACCCATAATTTTGATTTTGCAGTTATCTAGCCATATAATCTGGGCATACTTTTTCCTTGAAAGTTAGAGAGAGAGAGAGAGTTGGTTCGTGTGTGTGTGATGGTGCTGGTTTCTTCTTGAAATTACTTTGCAATGCTACCTATAATTTCGGTTATGCAGTTATCTAGTCATATGCTAATATGCTTTATGGAGACCAATCTGAGGCAATACTTTTTCCTTGAAAGTTGGAGAGAGAGAGAGAGTTGGTGTGTGTGTATGTGTGATGGTGCTGGTTTTTTGTTGAAATTACTCTACAAGACTACCCATAACTTCGATAATGCAGTTGTCTAGTCATCTAAAATTTGAAAAAAATCTGAGGCAATACTGAGGCAATCCTTTTCCTTCAAAGTTATTGATAACTATCAGTACTGCACATTAATGATATATTACCCATGTAGGTGTTCTCGAAACTAAAGGAGAATAGGTTCCCTGGGGAGATCGAGTTGAAAGATATCATTACTCGAAGGATTGCTAGCTCAAGAGTGATTTGATGACACCAACCAACTGAGGGCGTTCGTCGTACAAGATTAGGTTCATACCAGATGTAATCCTTGACTTAAAAGCGGAGCAGTCTCGACAGCTCTTGGCAGGAGTTTTAATTTTATTTAGAACTTTCATTTTACATATATTTATAGATTTTCTTTCTGGGGTACAGTTTGTTGGAATCAATAGTTTGGTTGGTTTGAAGGCATACTATCTTGAAGGCATCTTAACTTCCATTCTGCAGAAGCAACTTATGCAGTTTTTCCATATTTGAATTTCATTCGCAACAAAGAACTGTGGATTGATATACAGTACATGAGTTACGAGTATGGTATACTTTGAAGAGCTATGATATACCTTAATGATATGCTGTTTTTTTTTTTCCCTTTTTTTTGAGCGGGGTTTGCTGAAGGAAAAATACTATTGTGCAATGAATAAGATAACTTTTATTGTTTTGTATTTCTATTTCTCTAAGACAGCCGCTTTCTTTTCTTTTATTCTCTTTTGAAGAAATATTGCAACGAAACTTTAATCAGACATAATAGTAACATTAATTTGAATCTCATCAGAATTTAATCTTGTATATCATACCAATGTTAAGAATATATTATGGTTGAAACAGCGACAAAGAAAAAAGATTTGTTTTTTCCTAAACCAATAAATTAATATCTTAATTTTTACTTTCGTTGTAGATTGAATGCAAGTAATACGATTATTTTATTTTAGGGTAGTTCAATGCCTTTGATACAACTTGCAGTTCTTTATTTACGAAGCAAATTCCTAATCCCCATCACCTCCAATTAGATTGGATTGCTTGTTTTAATGTGAATCTCCATATTGTAACATTCCAAATGTAGCATACAAAGATCATTGCACCAAACAATTCCAAATTTTCAGTTTATCTTTTGGGAAATTTTTTATTTTTAGAAATTTTAGAGATTCTCAGATGTCAGTTTATGTTTTCCTAAGAAAGATTGGCGTCGTGCAAACAACAAACTTGAGATTAAATTATTTACTATCAAAACATAGCACACTAATGTACAATTTGTACTGACAAAAAAGGAAGAAAAGACCCACAAATATTCACCCATGAATTAGTTTCTTCGAAGCAATGGATTACAGAAAATTCAAGGCTCTTAAACTCTTTGCATTTCCCAGCAACAAAACGGACTTTCAAAATCTAAGCAGAGGCCAATAATCTGGCCTTAAGAAGAACTCAACAAGCTTCACTTGCCATTGAAAACGGAAAATCACGTATCGCAAAGAATGTACGACGACAATCTGGGAGAGACGCAACTCCTTTTTGATAAGTGTAGCTATATATGATACCATTTTCGATTCTCCATTGCCTTGACAAGCTCATTAGCCAGTGATGAAAAGTCTTCAGCTCCATTTCGCAGGTCTTCAGTTCGCCTACTGATTCTCTGTAGAAATATGAAACAATGATACCCTCTGTTAGGGCGGATAAAAGAGTTTATATACCTTAGCTCATTCTTTTACATGTAAGTTAGTTAACCTCAAGTTTCTCTTGGCGTTCCAGAAGCTTGTCTCTTGCTTGTCCAGCTGCAGATGCAGCATCCTGGGGAAAAAGAGAAGAAAAAAAGGTAAAAAAAAAAAACGATTGATTAAAGCGCTTCAACCGGATTACGTGGGAGAGCTCAAGGAACAAACAACTCGTAAATATTTACCCCAGCTTTTCTGTATTTAGCAATGATCTCTTCCTTTGTTCTAAGTCTGGGTTTAATCTCAGCATCATCCCCGATCAACTTCTCTCGTTCACTTCTCTTGTCTGCAAGATGGAAGAATAACTCACTTGTTCAAAAACTTGTCCAAATTACAAATCCACAATTTTACTTTTGTTTTGATTAAAAAAAATAAAACCCCCATACCTTTATTTTTGTTATGTACTTCATGGGATGAAGTAGATGCCGAAGGTCCAGGCTCATCAATTTCAATGTCATCTGTACATATTTACTCTTAGGCTTAGCCAAACAGATAAAACAGACACCTTTTCTTGCAGAAGTGCAGAAACTTAGAAGATGTAATGTAAAAAATCAAAACTAAGAAAACAGGGAGGCAGTAGTGCGAAACCTATAGAAAGCTCAGCCGCTTCTGGTTCATCTCCAGTTAATGGCTCCGGAATTTGGTTCTTTATGAATATATCCTCTAGGTGGTCAAAATTAGCTTTGGAATTGGAATCGTGATGCGATTTGTTCGATTTTGGTACCCTTAAACCCTTGACAATACCACCCAGAATGCCTCCAGGTTTGCCTCCCTGTTGTAATAAGTTAAGCAGTCAATAAACTAAGGAACATCCAAAGCAAAAACATTGAGAAGTCAGTTAGATCAGTATCCAACACCTGTTTTCTCTTGTGATCAGAGGAAACACTGATTGCAGCATTGGCTGCAGATGCTAGCACCTCGTCATGAAGACTTGGCAGGGACTCTGGAATCCTGAGGTAACAAACCACAAACGTGTTCAATCTGTGTGGTTTGAACCTCATTTTACACTCAAATAACCTCTGGATAAAGCATCAATGATGAACAGGATAGCATTTACCTAAAATCATTTTCGCCCTCTAGTAGAGAAATAAATGCTACTTCTGAGCCATTTGACTGCGTAAAATGCTAAATAAGTAAAGACATTGCCGCAGTACACAAGGAAACTAAGAAAAAAAGAATATGTTAATCTTTCACAATTTCGTACTCAATTTGTAATCAAACTACACTAAGCAGCCAAAAGAACATAGGCAGTTTTCGTTCCTTGCAAAATAGCACAGCCATTATAGTTACCACTTACCAATGCAATATGTGAATTTTCCGTAGAGCTGATCATCCTTTCCATGTTTGCCTTGACATTCCACCTTAAGTCTGACAGTACAGAAAATTCTTTGACCAATTCCAGTTCAGGCAAAGATCTGCATAGAAGTACCCCTTTTCAGCTTCTGGTGAATTTCAGCTACACTTTCATTTAAAATCACCCAAAACCGTAAATTTTAAAGTTACAGCTTCTGATAAAAATCTAAAGAAAAATTGCACGATGGAGTCCTCAGAGTGTGTGATGATGGAAATTTCGTAAGCCACAAGAATACAAAAACCAAATACCTGATATCCATCTCTCCTGTTTGATAAAATACTACCAGCCCACAAAATGTTTCATCTTTCCTGAAAATAGTAGTCCAACAACAGGGCTTGGAGAGTTTGACTTTATAAATAGATTTACTCTGTCCCTGATAAAACAGATATATTAGTTAGTGAAAAACAAGTTAAACATCACGAAAATGTGTATAAGAGACTTACTTGAACCAGAGACTTGGCAGGATATATACATAGTGAATCCTTACAACAAAGCAACACAAATAACTCCTTAAAACTATGGGCAGAGGGACTTTTGTCCAAACGGCGGTCGTCAGTGTCAGATTTCTCACTCCCTTGAGCACCTTTAGGGGAAAGCTCGTTTCTTGATAAATCATCCTTCTCCATCTTCTGTTCATCAACAGACTGATAAATTGCTGCCTGTTTTTCTGAAGTACAGAATGCCAATGAGTAATGCATGCAACCAACAAAAGAGAAGTAATAATCTTAACAGGGAATACTTGCCTATAACATACATAGAAATTGCTGTTGAATTCTTCTTCAACTGCGCAGACCTTGAGCTAATCATACTACCATTATTACTGTTAACAACATATATACTCGTATCTTTGGTTAACACGAATATGGGCTCTCCTCTAGCGTTATCTGGAGCTTTTGGTAGAGATTCATTTGTAGCTGTGACCGTTTCATGAACAGAAGCATTCAAGGATACCGATATCAATGGGCAGTTGGATATAGAGTCAGTTATAAATGTAACAGATGATGACTGTACGTCTAGCACTGCAATCTGGGAAAAAGATAGCAATGTAAGCCTCAAAACCAATTAAATAAGGATAAGAGGAAAGCAACAGCGTATTTGGTCATCCTGAATTCCCAACAAAAGATCATGAAATTATAATCACAAGGCTGTCATAAAGTGTATTAGAACAATGAGGGAACCGCTTGCATTGTGGCTGGTAATCAATCCATCAATTTGTGTGAAATCTGAAAAGATATTACTCACTCGAGAACATTCATATCCAACAATAAGTCTGGTGCCTCTGTTCATAAATTTCAGTGCCTTAACTCCTGATTTCTGAAGGTCGAAAACAGCTAGACATCTAGGTCCGTGAACTTGAGCTGAACTAAGAACTGCAAGAAAAGATATTGACATCAAGGTAAGAACATCATGGCAATATTAGTGTGCCTTGATCAATTTGGCAAGATTACTCCCCATTCCAATCAATATTTGTTTGATCTCGTTTTGACATACCTTCTATAATTCAATTTCAAGTTTGTCCAATAACATGGGAAAACTTAGAATGTAATGAACCAACATCTTTTGACTTTATTAGATAGTTTGGCATGTGAGATTGACGAGAAAAACCAGTTTCATAAAAGAGTATTTTACTTAAACATTATATGAAATTGCTAAATTTAAATTGTCAGGCCTGATAATGTAGATTCTTAATATTCATGCAACTCGGGGTCTAGTGCCAAAATCTATTTCCATAGTGAATGCTTTAATTCTTAAAAAGAGAATAGTATCAAAGAAAAATAGCGCTGGATTCTGGGAAAACCAATCTCGCTTAGTCTAATAAGAAGTAATTACTGATTGCTCATACAGAATTCCTCAATGGATATCATAATTTGTAGACATTTACTGGAATCGACTATACACCGAGATGACCACCGTGTTGGACACAAAATATGTGGTGTAGAGTAGTATCCTACGAGCTACAAATTTTGTAACGGAACAAGGCATCAGAATAAATTATGATACACAGTTTTTAATCACCTTCACTTTTGGTTTCTGTAACAAAATGAAAGCTCGTTTCGTTGTTGCTATTGAGGTTGTAAAGTTGGACCTGGTCGAGTTCAACCAAGAAAAATAAGGATAAATAGAGCACCGAGAGAAATCTTGTTTCCTCACTGAATGTGTGAATATTTAAGGAACATTTCTAACCCGACCACATTCACTGCCGACAGCTAATCTCAACGTGGAGGAGCATAAATCAACTGCTGTCAACGAGGCACCAGACTTGGCCGAACTTTTGCTGTTGGCCTGCCATTCATCAAATGAACTCACATTAAATGTTAACCCACATATAAAACGAAAAAGAATTGAATAAATATTTTTTCTAAAATTCTGTTGATTCGTTCCCAACCTCCTCTGTCAAAACACAAAGTTGTGAGAAAACTGGATAAGTCACATCCCATATTCGAACTGATCCATCCTGATAGCCTGCTACATAGAGTCTGTAAACCTTGTTATCTTTCCCAAGTGATAAATGATTACTTACGCCACCAGTTAAGGGCCACTTTTTATTTCCAGGCAATGTCAACGTTGAACTCATTTCACCTGTCTAATTATAAATAGAAGCATGAGTAGTCAGTAAGGAATCACGATAACAGAACTCCAATAGACAACAGGAAAGCACATATATCATGAAATCTACATCACCTTGGATCTTAGGTCCTCTATACTTCCGTATACATGAAAAAGCTCTGCCACCATCATCAGAGGATCAACAGTTGGAACTGTAGCAGGAAACTTCAAAGCAGAGATAGGTAGTTCCTTCTTGGACTGATTGTCTGAAGAAGAGAGGCTGCTTCCATCATAAATATGTATACGGCCAGGATTTGACAATACAAGCAGAGAAGCATTTGCATCACTCCAGGTTGTTCCAGCAGAAGGAATTAAAATCATATCAGCAAATGATCCAGTAAGAGTGATATCTGTACGACCCTTGGTTTTCACTGCTTCCATTCCAGATGACCATTCAAGACCCAGAACCTGCCACAATAGAACTTCTTAAAACATAACCACTACTGTCTGTTGTTCTCATTAATTTAAACTTCCACTAGAGAAGATAAATCTAGTGAGGGGAATCGTGAAAACCACACATATATACAGGGCTAGGTTTCTTTTTCCGTTTCTGAAAGCACATTGGAATATGGGTTATTTCATCAACTTTTATAATTTACATTAGTGGGAAATATGCAGATGAATATATCTTAGTTATGCAGAAAAAGATATGTAGTCCATTGTCCTTTATCAAAATGTATTATATGATATAGAGTGAATGTCGAATCTACCAAGAATTGAGTTGATAACCCACCGTAACAACTTCCTCACTTCCTATCTCGTCACCACCATATATAAGAAGTTGACCTTCTCGATGCTTACGGGATTTACTGTTGTCCAACCATTGCAAAACAATAACAGGGAGCCTCTTTTCAGCAGAAGACAGCTGTAGCTTAACAACATTAGGTGACAACCCAGCTTCTAGGTCTTTAGTAGAAGAATCATTTGATGTATTCCAAAACAAAATATCCCCGTCTATATATCCGACAGCGAGAATGGACCCGTCAGTAGATGCCCAACAAAGAGCACTAATCTCTTTCTCCTCTAAGTCGTGGGAAGGTGCATCATCTACAATGTTGGTATCCCCATCATTTGGAGGAACTTTTTTTTTCAATTGCAGGACCTTATCGCCTCGAACAGCAACAACATGCGCTTCAACTATATCCCAGAGAATAATCAGCCCAAGCTCATAAGCAATAAGTAGCCTGCAAATGTAGAAATTTTTTAGCATTACAGGAAGCCTCAGACTAAGAAATAGAGCTTCATCTCAGTCCCAAACATAAACCCTCTTCTTCCCTCTTTAATAGTCTGATGTTTCACTTTTAGCAATTTTACAATATGTTCTTGACTCGATAAGAAGAAGCCCTTGTTCTCCATGTGAGCTCTTACACAAAACTAACCAACCAAACAAATGAGACTGCTTAGAAACACATGGACCCACATCAAATGATTAGAATAATATAAGAAATGGGAATTTACTTATCATAAGTCCTCTACTGTAACTAAGTAACTATGTATTTGCTTAAAGATATTTATTTGACACCTTTTAAATTCTTAAAACTTGCAGTTACCAATACTGGGTGATTGGAAGGCTATGACATTACGAGTCAGTGACTTTCAAATTTGATCCAAGGCAAGGCCAGCTAGAAATCAGGCTATTTGAACTTTTGAGTAGCAGGAAATTGTCTCGGCTCCTTTGGTTCTTTGATGTCAAGACACATTTGAAGATGCCTAGTAAAGACTTAAGAATACATGAAATTCATAATTCATTGAAGAGAGAGCTCTCTAGGTACCAAATGTCTAGGACTAAAGATATTAAGACAGAATGCACAGTGAAAGACAAGAGTGAAGGCAAACTACATATGGTCCAATATGAGACTATAAAAGCTCCACCAAGTTAAATTCAGTCAAAAAGTTTATCTAAATTTTTTCTTTCATTTGTCTCATTGCTAGAGGTTTCTCAAGATACACTCGGCCCACTCAAAATAATTTTTACTTCAAGAAACTCAATTAAAAAACAAAAGCCACAGAAATGGAAGAGAGCTGATGATGTGAGGAGATGTTTTTGCGGTCAATGCCAGCCTTAAGATCAACTAACAATGAGGAAACACCTAGAAAAGCACGTGAAGCTTCAATAAGAAAATTTCAGTTATAGGCTTTACTTTAAACCTCATGAGAAATTGTTGTGAGTTCCTTCACATATCTCGGATTAGATCTTTTTTTATATAATCATTCAATTTTGAATAAAATTATCCATTAAGCTCAAAAAAGAAAGGTAAAGAGAAAGAATATTCATATTGCCTGTTTCCGAGCGAACAGGGTTGAAGAAGAAGTCCAACTACTGGTTGACGATCAGAGATTTCAACTCCAGTTGCTTCTGTAAAAAATAAACAATAAATGAAAAAAGGGAGGATAGATGCACATATAGCCTTATTATGGTAGCACAAGCATTCCTTGTAGTACAAAGCTAATGTCTTTGATCCTGTCGAACTAACAGTATTTTGTGATTAAAGTATCATTTAAAGAGTTCTAACTGAGCACAATTTTAACACAATAAAGTAAATCTGTGATCTTTCAAAAAATAGAAGGTTAACTCTCCATACGACATTACCAGTGTAGATCTTAAAACCCAAATATCCCACTAATAGAGACTTCACAGAGTTTATTCTGGAACAAAATCCACGGAATGCATTACATCTGCTGTTGGATGTCATTTTTAGCACTAAATTGTTACCAGAAGATTTAAAAATATGTGGATGAATTTATATGACCAGAATGTGCACACAGGTTCCACTTAAAAACATAAAAAATAAATAAATAATTAAGAATCTAAACATTCCAACTCCTACTACAGGTGCCCTTCCAATAAGCACTTTACTTGTGTCAGCTCTATGCTTCTTTATTTATAAGCCTAGTGCACGTGTTCTACTATACTTATAGGAGAATAAACTGTTCAACTGACAACCGAAGTTATCAAGTATAACCGAAAATGCCAATGACTTCACTATAGCACTGAAAGGAAAAGAGCAGTTGCAACCAAAAGATTACTGAATGATTTATTCGACCAAAGTATAATGAGTAGATAGTGAACAAATGCATGACTTTTCCAAGCAATCTTTGTGACTCTGCACTCACCAGCAAGAGAATCTGAAGATAGTTCATAATGTAACCGCAAAATTTGGCCACTGTCTAGATCATATTTCAGAACAGACACCAATCCGTTTTCATCACCGACATACCTAAAACATAGAGACAAGTGTCAATCCCCATGATTGTCTGCTGCACCATAATGCAAATTGATGTTCATATCCTTATCATACATAAATGAGGAGCCACTGATTACAGAGAAAGCAGTTACATTGGATTCCCACTGTAATGTACAAGCTATTGACCTCCTCTCCAGATTCCAAACCTAAAAAGGAGAGAGAAACTATTAGATATTCAGGTATCTCCGATTTTGTACTTTCTTCTAGCTGACATATCGTACAATCCCATTGGCATGCAGAAACACGAAACACACACAATATTTTAATTTTTATGAAGCTTGTTAGGGATGAAAGAACCTTCTACTGGGATCTTACTCAAAACCGTAGAGTTTAACAGAATGGAAATAGAAATATGAGGACTAAAATGGAGATAGGAGATAGGTAGGACCGTAGGAATACCATCATTCTGTCCTCCAAATCAAGTTGGTAATATATAGATATAAAAGGTCCTGCTGCAATAAATCATGAATTGGATGCAGATGCCGAGATAAGATACCACAACATAGTCTTCCCTATTTTCTTGGTCAGGATATGCAACATTCATTTAAAACTTTGAGAAGAAAAAAATTATCTAATAGACATGACCTTATAGTGATTTGTGAACTACTGAGCTGTTGAAGACTGCAAATGAATGTTTAACAATAAGCAATAAGCAATATACTATAAAAACGTATTAGAGAAAGGATTGTGATTATTGATAAGCAATCAAATAACTCGAGGCCAGGTAAAGTTATATAATTTATACTCATGGATTCCTTTTGCCAACAGAGACATGAAATGTGAGGCAACTAATGAGATAATAATATAACCAAGAGACATGTTTCAGGAGGCAAGTGACTATAGAAAACAATAGCACAAGAATGAATGTGATATTAGAGAATGCTGTTGAAATATAACTGAGAGGATAATCTATGCAGTTCCATTGAGTAGACACTGAGTTGTGATTCTGATAACCAATAAGAAGCATCTGGCAGTGAGCCACAATGCTAGATCAGAAAATAAAAGAGCAAAAAGTAAAAACTGCAATACCTGAATATCATTGTCATTCGTGATGCTGACTATGAAACCTTGGTTCTGCAGAAACTGTAAGGGAAGCACAAGGAATAATCAGAACTACAAAATAATGAATACATTAAAATCCCATCTATAGCCTATACATGAAATTGCTTCCAAATCGACAGTGTAACTGAAGATAGATCTAGCAACTAGATTGTTGTTTTTCCTCATGTGTGTGCATATCATGACACATCAGCAGCAACTCACTCAACCATTATACAATCTGATCATAATTACCTAATTAATGGTCCAGTTCCCAAACACAATATAAACCAAGTAATATGAAAAGAAAACTGAAATACCTTTGTTCTCAGAAAAGTAAGAAATGTAACATTTAAGACATCACAGATTCCAGCACAAGCTCATGGAGAATGGAGATAAAAAAAGGATGCACAGTGGATGAGTGCCCAGGTAGAAATCGATATTCAAGTCAGCCATGAAGTAAATTAACATGAAAAGCATCCAAACTAACGTGGCTTATATTCAGCTCTTTTAAAAAGAACAATATAAGGATCATTTCTGAATGAGCAAAATATGGAATGGGCCATTTAACTGAGTAATTGGTAATTTTGATCTGCCAACACAATTAACATATCTGGGACCCCTATGCCCAAGTAACAACTAGCTGCTTTTGATCTAGAATACAAAATTTGACCAAGTAAAACACATCATATATAGTATTTAAACCATCTTGACATCACATTTTACTTTATGGATACACCAATGAACTTGCAATTGGTATACCAGATCACTTTTTGATGTTTACATGGCAATTGCACCAATGGCAGTACCATACACCTTTTTTTGTTCTATGAATTATTAAAAAAATCATATATATACTAAAAAACTAACACAAAACCTATTTTAAATGCTTGAGATATCCGTTTCAATAACATAACGAGCGCAGGTTTGTACAACATAGGTGGAGTGGAACTCAAATAGGCACATTTTCTGGAGGAACACCCGAAGTTGAGAAATTAGAGTGGATTTGATTTAGGAGACAGACCTCCAAGTATTTGAAAGGCAACAACTTGGGGGAGACAAGAAGTCCTTCAATATTATCACCACCAATAACCTTTATCCTACCGTCCCTGCATGCAAGTTGCAACATAAAAATGAATCAGGTCAAGATGGTGGAAGGTAAATTGCTGCGCTAGTGAGAAACCCACATCATGATATGATATATATGACAGTATAACCAGCTACAAATGCATATTTACTGAATAAAGATGAGTATTTTCTACTTTAGTAAAACTTTAAGAAGACTATTCCAACTATAACGAAATCTTAATGGTGAACAGGAAATGAATTAAGTCCAAGATTCTGGTCTTAATATGATAATAAAGGGGTAACCAACCTAGGCCTCAATAAATAGTAAAGCCAATTATATGGTCCGTATAATTTAAAATTTAACTCCACAATAACTTAATTGCAGCTTTAATTATGACCAATTGAACTAAGACTCGCTTATTCATTAATTATATGAGACAAGGTCAACGTATTACGTGTAACATACATGGTAATAGATGCATTACACTCTCTTTCACATCCAAACTTCTTCAGTAAAACACTGAAATATCTGTCGTTCGAAAATGAAGTAAATTCACACAAAAAGAGCTGAACTTTAAAAATCCTTCCAAAATTACAATGTGCCAAGAATGATATAATTGTGCACTCGTCGATGATTATTCAGCATACGGCACACGAAACTATAGTGTGCAATATCACGCAGCAAATACCCGCATTCCATTCACTTTCACGTTGGTACAAATCGAAATATCTCTAGTTCGAAAATCAAGCGAGTGTACACTAAAAGTACGGCCAGACTCACAATGTGCCGATCGCCAGTAGGCGCTGAATCGGATCAAAAGCGAGAATCAACGCCGTCGATGGAACTCCATAGTGTACATTAATGCGAACATTTACGTCATCCGAGGTCAGTAAACTCTTTTCATGGCGCTGAATCAAATTAAAGAAAATGAAAACCACAACAATTAGAACATGAACATTTCAAGTTCGACTGAATTGAGGTAAGTGAATGTGAAGTCAACCGGAAAATCATCAATGGCTACCTGGTGGCGATTAACGGCTTTCTGAAATAAGCGCTTAGTAAACATCCGATGTTGAACTTTCGAAAATCGAAGGTTTATAGTGGAGAGTTGATTTCGAAGTGTGGTTTCAGTTATCCTGATTGTTTCGAAGTGTGTTTATAGGTTTTGGGAAATGTTCAAACATGGGATTTCCTCGATTGGTACGCTACCTTGCGCCGGGGGTGAATTCTGGGACCCAGTGAATTTGGGACTGAAAGGGGTAATGTAGATGCGGGTCGGGTTCCGCCCTAATTGAACGAACTTACTGATTTTTCAAAATATTATACCCTCTCTCCCGGCCTAATTTGCACACATATTTGGATGCGTATATTTTAAGAAAATACTATTTTTTACTTTTTAATTAAATTTTTCAAATATGAAAATTGAGAGTAGAAATTTTAAGAATGAATATTGTGAAAAAAAAATCATTTTGAGATGTCAAAAAAAACGAAAAATGTGCAAATTAATACGGGACGAAGGGAGTAATAGTTTAATCTCAAAATTATAAAACTCCTTGTATATTCGAGAGAACAGGGCGTAGTATTTACCGCCCCCATTTTTTTAATTCAAAATGAAATATTTTGCTAGTGGAGTATTAAGGGTTGCTATTCGTGCTTGCTATCTATACAAAAATAAGTACATTATAATAATATTATATATTATATATCTAAATATATTTTACATATATATATTGACTGAATATCATATAAATTTTTTGTCATTATATATTAATTTGTAAGATTTATTTAATTTACATTGACGATTTTAGCCTCTAAATTTTAGAATACACTAAATTTAAAAGAAATTAAATAAGATAAATCATCCAAAAGATCAATTAACCTTTTATTTACTGTATGTAAAATAAAAAGAAACCAAATTACACAAAAAAATATTATATATTCAACATCTCGGGATTTCAGTCATTTCAGCATCAACGGGCGAGAAGTTGGCCGAAACAGAATCACTGTCAAAGTGTTCCGTTTTCATAATTGGAATGAAATATTTTGGTCATTCTAGATGGAAGGGAACAAAATCAATAACTATACAGTTTAGAGTTAAAAAGAAACTATTGTTAGTATTCTTAATCACTATAAACCACAAATTATTATACCATAACCAGAAAAATTGGGAGAAAATGACATGTTATAACGGATGAAAGAAAGATAATAATGTTAAACAAAACTAGACCTTTATTTGTCGTCGAACTAACATCTATTGTATTCTATAACTGTTATAACAGATGCAAGAAAGATAATTAAAAACGACAAGTAAGAACACGAAATTTATGTGGTTCACTAACAATGTGTTAGCTACGTCCACGAGCAGGAGAGATAATTTATAATATTATTATTCAGAGTGGCAAGAATGATATAGAATGGCACTAGGTCAAATAGATAACTATTCATAATCAATGCCTAACAGACTTAGCCTAGAAAATAAGCCCAATACAAAAACTAAACCCAAACTCCATAAGGTTCAAGGCATTCCAACAAATCTCCACCTTGACTTGAATCCTCTCATAGAAAACCTGATTTACTTGATGCACCATAAAAATGTCCAGATGTACGACCAACTTCTCGTATCCAGATTTGCATCCAAACTAGGGCAACTAACAACTTGTGACATTTAATAAGTCCAAGCAATGATGGAACTTGTTACTCAAAATAAACTTGGTGGCAGCTGGTTATCAACAGTCTCAACTTTCGTCACCTTAATCCTTCTCTCACTTCTCAGAAAATGATACATGACTTCAATATGATCCGTTCTCTCATGATGAACTTGATTATTGGCTAAACATATTGCACTTAGATTGTCACAAAAAATAGTTGCAGAGTTATGACGTAGACCAATAGCAGAGCCACCAAGAGTAAAAACATAACCAGCCATGGACCTCACACTATCAACATCTTCTTGATACACGTATCCATTCTTTTAGATTCATTTAGATGTAGAAACGGATAGTGTTTGCATACATTATCGATTAATTTATGTTCGATTTCACTATCTTGTCCCGTTTAACGTGTGTGTGCTCGTTTTGTAGTGCAATATGCAATTTTAAGGCCAAAAGTTCATTTAGACTAGGTCTGGAGAAGAAACAAGCGACAAAAGTGGTAAAAAGATGAAGTTCGAAGAATATTGTGCCAAAAGACCCATTCGGTCAAGTGGGAGAAGTAAAATAAGAGAAAATCACGAACCAGCCACTCGGTCGAGTGGTGAGCCACAATACGTACTCGGTCGAGTATATTTATTTTATTGGGTTGAGTACGAGCTTCGTAAAAATTGGTGCTTTGTATGTTGATCGACTACTCGATTGAGTATACTTATTCTGTACGGTCGAGTAGGGTACTGGGCCTGCAGATTTTCATGTATCAATTTCAGCTCATTATCACCATTTTTCTCATCCAAACTATAAAAAGGGGCTTAGACATCAGAATTTGATTAGTGTTTCTTATAATGCAAGCTTTAAGCCTTGAAGTAGGAATCAAGAAACAAAGAAGAAGAGACTAGAGAAAGAGCAAGAGTCAAGATTCTGTCACGATTTCCGGGTTTATTAGTTTACAGTTTTTTTTATTATCAAACATATATGTTTGTGTATGAATTTATATGTTTTTTTATCACAACAATGAGTGACTAGTTCTTTACGTGTATTCTAGGGCTATAAAGTAGGTTGCAATGACTTTATGATTTTATTGTTTTGGTTAACCTAGATATTCATTCTGTGTTTTTATTTATGTGTCTGCTTTATCTATGAATTCGTTAAATTGATCAATTGTCAGATTCAATTAGGCTTAATAATTCGATGCCCGAGGAGAGAGGATTCTTAATAGGCTCACTGCACATAGCGTAGATATTCAATAATAACTAAGGGTGTGAGGTATTTGCATAAGTAATAGATCTTGTGTGCTTCTAGGAGTTACGTATACAATACAATAGTTAGTCGGAGATGATAATTGTTTATACGTAACCTACGTGTTAGCAACGTTAGAGATGAGGGTTGACTAGTTGAGTGATCGCTTGATAAAATCTGAATGTCAGTCTAAAAGTACAGATAACAAGGGTAATTTATCATAGGAAAGTTGTAATTGAAATCGAACCTTAGAATATATCCGTCATTTGATTGAATCTTTTAGTAATTGTTTTCTATTTGCAAACTAGTTAATTAATAGTTTTAAGGTTCAGTTTAAAAACCAAACAGTCTACGTTTGTTGTCTAGGTCTTAGGATTAGGTAGTAAATTGGCATAGTGGTTTGATCTACGTTGGATTAACCTTGCTCACAGCTAGCTATAGATACACCATATACTTGCGACCGTACTAAGGTTAGAAATTAGTATGTCATGTTTTTCCCGTGGTTTCTAGGGATCAATAGCTATTTCAATTTCTATCATAATAGATAGTTCAACATTACTTTAAACGTTTTTCTTTTTCACATTCTATTTTTCATTTAATTTTCTCTTCGTGTACTGAATCTCAAGTAGTGCATGGAAAACATGGTCTAAGGGAAATTGCATTCTTATTCCTTTTGACCCAAAGATTGAAGCAATCGCGCATAGACGCAGAACGAGGAGAAACTTAGCTAGTAAAATGGACGACCTACCAAAAGAACTTACTCAAGGAAAGATGATATGCACATTGTTTGCTCTGGTGCAACAACATTTGCGAATGGACTTTGTAGAATGCAATACACCAAGTACATAACCCACTAGTCCAATAGATGCCTCAGACACAACAGTTACTGGCTTACATGCATAGCCCCAGGTTCGGGGGGATCAGACAGTCATAAGGGACTTCCTCCGTCCCTTAGGCAATAGGAATTACGGAGGAGTTGTGCGACTGCCAGTAAATGTCAACAACGTTGAAATCAAGCCAACATTAATTTCCATCATTAGACAAAATCAGTTCGGTGGAAGGGCCCTCGAAGGCCCCAACGTACACTTAGCCCAGTTCCTAGAGGTCATCTTATACAATTAAGGCGAATGGGATGTCACATGATCAAGTGAAACTTAGACTATTCTCTTTTTCTCTCAGAGACAAGGCCAAACTGTGGTACAACTCGTTGTCATCCGACAACATTTCTAATTAGGATGAGCTATGTAAAAAGTTCCTACTGAAGTACTTTCCACCTAGTAAGACGCTCTGGCTGAAGAGTGAAATCACTCAATTCAAGCAGTTCGACTCTGAGCCATTAGGAGAAGCTTGGGAACATTTTCGAGGTCTCTTTTAGAAGTGCCCCAACATGGATTTGCCGAGAAGGAGTAGATTTGTTATTTCTACGATAGGCTTTTAGGCATTTGAGATGCTGAAGAAGACATTGTATCAGCCCCAAATTTGATCACCCCAGATTAGTTACAATCGTTCGAGCTAATGTATGATGCTAGTGATATGGCAGTTGGGGCAGTCATAGGCCAGAAGAGGGATAAATTGTTTAGAGTGCTATAATATGCAAACAAGACCCTCAACCTAGCCCAAGCCAATTACACCACTACTAAGAAAGAAATGTTGGTTGTTGTCTACGCCTTCGATATGTTCCGGTCTTACTTAACTGGGGTAAAGACTATTCAATACTTGTTCGATAAGAAGGATTCGGAGACTAGACTGATTAGATGGGTACTCTTTCTATAAGAGTTTGATGTGGAGATCCGAGACCGACGGGGCTGTGAGAATGTGGTTGTCGACCATTAATAAAGGATTGTGAATGAATTTGATGAAGAAGGACAAAGAGAGGTGATTAAAAAATATTTCCAGTTGAACATATTATGATAGTGGGTGAAATGTCATGGTATGATGACATAGTTAAATACTTGGCTTGTGGTGTAGTGCCTCTGAACTTTACGTCTCATAAAAGGAAGAAGTTCTTCCACAACGTCAAATTTTACATGTAGGATGATCCCTTCTTATTCAGGAGGTGTGCTGGTTCCGTGATCTGAAGTTGTGTTTCTCGAGATGAAGGATAGAGGAGGGGGAAAAATAAAGCAATGTCCTTCATTGCCAAGTGGAGACCATTTTAAGGCAAACCTAACAACCGCAAAAGTGTTACAAAGTGGATTTGATTGGTCGTTGATCTTCAAGGATTGCTATGACTTTGTGCCACCGTGCGATCAGGGTCGAAGGACCGAGAAAATCTCCAAGAAGCATGAGATGCCTCTCACAAGCATCATTGAAGTCGAATTATTTAATGTGTGGGGCATTGACTTAATGGGACCATTTTCGTCTTCGGAAGGATTTCAGTACATCTTGTTGGTGGTAGATTGCGTGTCTAGATGGGTGAAAGTTGTTCTAAACCCAAACAAATGATTCCAAGGTAGTATTAAAGTTTCGCAAGAATAACATAATCACGAGATATGGGGCTCCAAGAGCCTTGATCAGTGATGGGGGTCCCACTTTTGTAACAAGTGGTTGGGAGCATTATTGGCTGAGTGCGAGGTGAAGCATCGTGTCACAACACCGCATCCACGTCAAGCTAATGGGCAAGCTGAGTTAGCCAATAGAGAGATCAAGCAAGTCTTGGAGAAGTCGATGAACGAATAGAAAGGATTGGTCACTCAAGTTAGACGATGCCTATGGGCATACCAGACATCTTATAAGACACCTTTGGATATGTCACTATATCAACTCGTCTTTGGGACGTCTTTCCAATTAGAGCACCGAGCGTATTGGGCCGTGAAGAAGCTGAATTTTGATTTCAACTCAGCGTGGGAGGAACTCATGCTCCAACTCAATGAGTTAGATGAGTTTCGGTGCCAAGCATTTGAGAGTTCTCGTTTGTACAAAGAGCGAACGAAGAGATTCTATGAAAAGATGCTCAAGAAAAGAGAGTTCGGTCCGGTGACCAAGTGTTATTCTTCAATTTCCGCGTAAGATTTTTTCTAGGCAAGCTAGAATCCAAGTGGCTGGGGCCATTCACTATCAAAAGGGTGACACCAAACGGAGTGGTTGAGCTATTGAATGAAGATGCGAGTTCGTTTCTAGTGAATAAACAACATGTCAAAAAGTATTACATTAAGAAATGGTGCACCAAGCTCAATTAGACGAGCCAAAATAAAGAAAAAGGCGTATGACTGAAGAAGTACAACTTAACGGCTAATGCTAGTCAGGAGGCGACCCGATGGTCTACATTTTTATTACGCATTTTAGTTAGTTTCCTTTATAAATTTATTTTTGCAGCACTCTAATTTTAAAAGGTGTCTTTGATTTTGCAGGCTAAAAGGACGAACAGGTTACTAGATCGAGTGGGCTAGACCCACTCGGTCGAGTAGAAAATGAATTCTAAGGGAGGATTTTACGAACCGAGTACTCGGTCGAGTAGGAAATCAAGCAAGAAGAGGCAAATCTGCAAAGCTTGTACTCGGAGTACGAAGCACACACTCGATCGAGTAGCCCTAGGGCACTCGGTCGAGTACGGAACCTCAATCCATTAAACTTACGATTTCAACCCTTTTCTCCCATTTTCCTCAATTCAACCCTTTTTCTCTTAGAACACTTCGAAAATCCCTCTAATTCCATAATTTCTTCCATCAATCTTACTTCACACATACCCACGACACTACTCACACTTTGCACATATCATTCTTGCAAAAAAGGGCGAAATTTGTGGAAGAAGCTACTAGGGCACATTTGAAGTCAACACTTAACCATCAAGTTCTCACTCACGGAAAATCAATTTTGTGATATTCCAAACACTACGATCAACCTCGTTAAGCGTGATTTTCTATTCACTATTTATTTTTTTCCGAATTAAATTCACACCACATATAAATCGGTTTAAATCCGAATCAAAGCCCATTTAATAAACCAATTTTACAACAAAATGTTAGTAGTTCGACGGCGAAATTGTAATTATCTCTAACAAATATAATAATTCTATACATGTCCGGCACCTGAGTAGCGTGACCGTATATCCATTAGCATTCCATAGGCTTACCGAATATTTATCGATGTCAATACATGACATTTATGAATTGAATTAACATTCTAGTGCTTTTATGAAAGTTTGACGTTATAATTTATATTGAGTTCCGAGAAAATTACTTATTTACTATCCCAAGCTTACTTATTTTTATAATTTGGTATATAGATTTTTTCTTCAAATTTATTGTCTGAATTTATAAATGATTATAAATTACTATATTGAACAAAACTCAGTGATGTATTAACACATATGTGTTCAACTATGCATGATCAAAATTTATCCTATATGACAATTTACAAATTATTAAAGGTATATATGGTAAATTATAATTGACAAAGGTTTGTACATCAAAATATCAAAATAAAAAACTTGGTCCGTGATTTGTAGTTTCCCCTTCTATTTAATGAGTTGACTAATGGTCACCTGACTTAGTTTTCAGTGAGAACTTATTTCTAAAAGTTGTTGTAAGAATTTGTTATGTGGTAACTAGTAAATGCACCCGTGCAATGCACGGGCTATTTTAAGTTTTATAAGTAAATTGACATTATCATTAAATATGGTTTTATTTTTAAATTTTTTTTTTTGTTTTATATATTTTATATATTATAAAAAAGCAATAAAAAGAAAAAAAATTGTTAAACAATGAAATGTAAAAAGACTTAAAGAAATTTTAAAGTAAACATTTCTTAAAACATTACAGTGGATTAAAATAAAAATCTACAAATTCTGGAATATTTCCTTATACACAACATGAGTAGTCTTACTACTATATTTACCATCGGTACCACAACTTAAAATTTTCAAACCTTTATGATTTGTAACTCTAGACACCGCGACATACAGTTGTCCATGGCTGAAGACAGGTCTTCTTAAAAAGAGTCCAACATTTGAGAGTGACTGACCTTGGCTCTTGTTTATTGTCATTGCATAAGAAACAATGAGAGGAAATTGTCTTCTTTGGAACTTGAATGACAATCTTTTATCTGAAGGTGTTAGAGTCATTCTGGGTATTAAAATAGTATCACCCACATTACTTCCCGAAAGCAGACGTGTCTGCAAAACGTGATCAGCCATCTTAGTAATTACCATCCGCGTTCCATTACACAATCCAAGAGAGTGGTCAATGTTCCTTAACAACATCACAGGAGTACCCACTTTCAAATTCAGCTGATGGTTAGGTACTCCGGAACACTTGATTGTATTAAGAAATTCCGGAGCGTGTACATCTTGCAATAAGTCAACCCCTGAATCTGACTTGCAGTGGCTATCAGAACTCAAATACATTTTGCCCTCGTGCTTATTTTTTGACGTCATGTACTCATTTATAGAGTTCACTTCATCAAGTGTTGGTGCCAAAATTGCTCTACCCTCTAAGTATGATGAATCATCAGCCGTCTGTCCAAAATCGGGATAAGTGCTTTCTACTATTGCGGCAATAGGATCCCCTGAAGTCTTCAGTAATATGTCATCCGGAATTTCAATATCCAAAACACCATCATTGGGACCTCCTAGCGTACCATCTCCTACACTCGCAATCCACTCGGAGAATTTCTTCAACTCATCACATTCTGCATTTGAAGCAAGATTTTGTAGTCTCATGTTTTTGGATAATCTCATTACCCTACAATCTGACCACAAATATGATGAGTTCACACTTGCATTAACGATGTCTTGTCTACTACCTTTGGGAACAACGGGTAAAATTTGTCGGAAATCACCTCCCAGAACAACCGTCTTTCCACCGAAAGTATCATCGCACTCCATTATATCCTTCAAAGTCTTATCTAGAGTCTCGAAGCAATGTTTGTGCATCATTGGTGCTTCATCCCATATTATCAACCGGCACTTGATAAAGAGTTCTGCCTAGAGGTGTTCCTTTTTTTACAAAACACAGTGAATCTTCATTGAGATTGATCGGGATCTTGAATCTTGAATGACTCGTTCTTCCACTTGGTAGTAGTAGTGATGCAATGCCACTTGATGCAACATTCAACACTATGTCTCCCTTTGACCGGATTGCTGCCGATAGAGTCCTCCAAACAAACGTCTTCCCAGTGCCTCCATATCCATACACAAAAAAGATACCACCTTTATCAGTGTGAACTGCATCCATAACTGCCTTGTACACACGAAGTTGGTCAGTATTCATCTTTCGCAGCAAGTCTTCGTGTTCCTTATGCAATTCCTCCTTATTATACTGCAACTCATCTACGATGAATTTGTTCTGATAAGTTGTGCATCTCTGGATGTCAGGCACGGGCATCGGTGGATAGTCACTCAATCTCTTGTCCTGATTCATAAGTAGCTTCTCAATCTCCAATAGAGCAAATTTTTTTATATCCTTATCATCTAATACTAAGTCTGCAATTATAAATAATAAAAAATTATACATAAAATTTAATTCTAAATTAAATGTAACATTACAAACAAATAAATTCAAAATACATATCAATTAAATTACAAAAAGTTTTTTTATAAAAATATGTACCTTGATTATTCATCAGTTGTCGTTGTCTGTACAGTATATCATCGGATAAATATGTCCAACACTGTTCCCAAACAACTTCAGGTCTACTTAAGCAATCTGATGAAAGAAGCGTCGCAAAAAAACCTCTAACTGATTGCGCTGATGCCCAATAGCTTGCCTCGACAATTCCATCTATGTACTCTCTGTCGTCTTCCAATAAATCCAGTGCATAGCAAGCATCGCGATATGTTTCGTACTGTACATTGTGGATCTTTTTAACGTCATTGTGGCATTTGCATCCAGTTACAACATTTAGAAGACATCGCACATAGTACGCATCTCCTGTTCTGGGCGGTACATAATAAAGTCTCGCAAGCGAAAATCCTCTCTCCCTTGGCACCCACTTCTTGTCCTTTGGTTTCCAAACAAACTTTTGAGGAAATTCTACAAACGTGAGATTTTTTGCAAGACTTTCATACTCTATGTTAGCTTTGAACCACCCCAAAAACATGCTTTCATGAACAGTAGGGCGAGCAATAACTGAATTCAACGTACCGAATTCTGAAAAGATAGCAGGTTGTTGATTCGGTAGATGAAACGACAGTCTCTCAACTAGAGGCTCCTTGTGTTGGATCTCATATCCAAATATCCTCCACGCAGCTTCACACGGAGATATGTATCGGCAATCATAGTACATATCAATCTCATTGACAATGTTTTCACCACCATCATTATCTCCACTCTTGTAAAAACCAGCAGTAATACGGTTGTTACCTTTGTTCACATATTTGAATAGGTACTTTATAAATCGAGACTGGTTACACCATTCGACATTCAAATGTGCACCGTATCTAAGAAGAAGATACCTATTATGCGGGACGACATATCTATTGTCTAGATGAATACCGGACTTCTCAACTGTTCTTCCGGTATCTCGCCGTCTGTACAAAGGGTAACCATCGTTGTCCACATTCGTTGAATCCACAATTTTTTTAGGGAAGTGTTTTGTGCAAGATTTGTCGACCATGCAAGGTGAATTTGGGTTTAGAATCCCACATGGTCCGTGGATCATATAATCTCGTACAACAGCATAGTATTTCGGATCCTCTTCTTCATTTGGAATTTCAGCCGAAATGATTCTGTCAATGTCATTCCCAGTGGGGTACTTTTCCTCTTTCGCAAGGAAAAGTAGAATGTGAGCGTGTGGATGTCCTCTCTTCTGGAATTCTACAGTGTATATGACTGCAAAAGTAAATTTATATTATGTGGGTGTCATGATATTAAAAACATTATCATATAGATGACATATATAAAATGATAAACAATGTATAAGTAATGTTGAATTATTACCTGCTATGATTTTTCCGAAAACTTTATTATCTTTGAGATCCTTTATGAGTAGATCTAATTTCATTTTGAACACTCGAACAACTATATCAGGCCGATCTTCTGGTTTTAGATTCCTAGGTTCAAGAAATCTTGTAATTTCTGGCCACTTTGGATTGCAAGTAAATGTTATGAAAAGATCTGGATAATCTGCCCATCTGCATATTGCCATTGCATCTTGATAATTCTGAATCATATACCTGGCCCCACCCGTAAAGCTAGGGGGTAATATAATCCTCTGGCCAACTTTACTTGGATCTGTTTCTCCACGAATAACTGCATCCTGCAAACCACTGTACATATCACAACGCAATTGTGACTGGTGAGTACATACAAACCACAACCTGGCAGATTCGATCAATGTATATATATCGACAGTAAATTGCTGCGTGAGTCTTCGACTTGCAAGAATCAACGATACCTCTCCGTTTCTTTCATGTAACCTGTATGCAGCATACTCTCGCTGACTGACCCTTTTTCTACCACCAGAGACAGAACCTCTTCCTTCAGCAAAAGGAATATCTTCCCTATAGCCATCTTCTCCATAAGGATAAAGCAATGGATACTGTAATCCAAGATAAGATGCGTGTAACTCATTAATACGCTTTAGTTGTCCAGATCTTGTCTCGACTATGATGTCCCTGTCACCCATAGCTCTATCGAAATCACCTACAACCAATGTTGCAACTTCTGAAACTGTAGGCATATTATACGTCCTTGCATCCCCGTGCCTTCTTCCAATAAGTTGGAGTTTAACATCAGTACGACCTTCAACAATCATTTTTTCTCGTGCCATCCTAAAAGACTTGGCCAAAACATTATGTTCGTCTAACATGACTCTCAATGCAGAAACAATATCCAGATGAAGATTATGATCGATACTATTTGACCTAAAATTATACAAAATAGCATGTGTTAATAGAAAATATACTATACAACATTAATATTATAATGAACTGATCACAAATTTGTTAATTATATTGAAATATGAACTGCTACAAATTATACCTGACTGACTTTATACGATTTTGAAGTTCATCTTCGGTGTCGTATATATATAGTTGAGCAAATTTCAGAGGTGAACCTTCGCACGGCAATAAACTCCCAATGAGGTGATAGTTTTGACCGTTGAGCGTGAATACTGGCGGAGAATTTCCTGTATTCATACTTTTATCCATCCTTCCACCCATTGACGTGAAGCAAAACATGTGATTGTATGATCTAATATTATCTAAATAGTGTTTTGACCTATCAGAATGTCCAAATACTAAATCACACAATAACGGCGGTCGAATGTGCATTTTTGGCAATTGAATTTTTCCATGTACGCAACAACTTGAATATTTTGGAGTAGTTGTTTGACGTCGTGGATTTAATCTCTCATCATACCAAAATAATGTATTACAATGTTGGCATTGGAACGTTGGATCTCCAAGATCCCAATATTCTGTTCATAAAAAAATTAAAAAAAAATTGAAATTAACAATTATATTGAGATAAAAAGTTACAGAAAATATTTTAAAAAAACTATGGATGTTGTTTCATACGAATATCATTGCAAACATTAGCTTCTTGAGGCACTGGATTAACTTCTTCTATGTCGATATCTTAAAAAAAAAAAAAGTTAGTATATTAGCAAATTTATGCTCTATTTACTATAAAATGGTAATTTATAATAACAATATTACCAAAATCTAAAATACCTTGTCCAACAGGGATATTCTCTTCTTGAATAGTATTACGTATAATACTTATGTCCCCACTTGTATCGTTCAAAGCCATATCACCTTCCAAATCAATTACTACATGTTTGTTATTTAGCACATCGCATCCTATTTTACCCTGTTTCCTTTTTCTTATGTTAAGTGGCACTGTTTAAGAATTAAACCAAAATAGAAAATAGTAGTTAATTGATAAAACCATATTTGAAAAATAATATATATTAACATTTATATGAAAATGCAATAATTTAAGAAAATTACCTGAAGTGGAATATGTTATTTCTTCTTCATCCAAGTCAATGATAACTGATGCATCCTTTGAAGAAAATGGAGTAATTGTAGAAGTATTTTTGCCCGATAGACTACTTGATCCAATCACTAAAAACAAATTATAATAAGTATAATACCCAAATAATTAAATAATAAATGTTAATATATATGTGTATAAGATCAATGTACCGTTTGTGATATCACCAAAGGGATTTCTAGGATTATTAAAGTATGAAAAATTTACTGAAAATTCAGGACGTCTGTTGAATGGGGTTATCACACCTGATCCACGCGTCAAAGAACTTGTACCTATATTTGGATGTTTTGTATATAAATATCATGAATATATCAATGTGAGACTCATAATCAATGTAACATTAAAAGTATAAAATGAGTTTTATTTAAAAATATATAAATCTTTTTAAAATTAAAATTTACATCTTATTTTTGTGGAAATTCATATTGATTTAGTATTTTTTATACATATATTTGTATGGGTTAACTTTTTAAAACAAATATATAACCATATATTTAATAGAATTACTACATGGGCCTAAAAAGATTTACCTCAAATTAATTTTAATCAGCCAAATTTATAAACATATTTTTTTAATTAAAGCCCAATATCTTTAATTCAATTATTTATGAAGATGTCTGTTTTATTAAGCCCAATTGTTTAATGTTGAATGGGCAAAACGTGGGCCCATGTTCATGACAGATTTTGAACCAAAATTTCTGGAAGCCCAAAATGTTTGCTATTAATGGCCCAACCAGGCCCAATAAAAGGTTGGCCCAAAATATTCTGAGCATCTATATATATATATATATAACCTACTCCAAGAAATCTCTAGAATTTAGACAGTTTTGTCTAAAAATTTACTGTCTCTCTCTATCTCTATTCCACTTTTTAGAAAGAGAGACATTTCCACCTTTAGATTATCTCTGTATTTCTCTCTCTAACCCCCTTTCAGTTTTTTCTCATTTTTCGCTGATTTAGTTTCGATCTGTTACAGATCTGAAACAACTCTTCCTGGAAACTCTGTTGGTATACCTTTATATCATTGTGTTTTGATTCTGGCAAACTTTTGAGAGTTTTTTTGTACACACGGTTTTGTATTTTTTTAAAATCTGTATTTTTTTTTTCAGTATCTCACTACGTATCTGTTGTTTCTGGGGCGTTATATGTTCAAGATTTCATAAATCAATTCCGAATCGTTTTTCCGGCAAGATCTGGTATCAGATATAACATTTTTGTCTGTTGCAGATCCAGATCTAGTCGTTTTCTCCAAGATTTATGTAATCTTGAAGACATGCAGATGGTTAGAAATAGTAACTGGAAGATATTATTTATTTTTGGTTTTATATAAATGTTATTTTTTCTATTTCGTATATATTATATGTTTATTTAACTATTTTTCGGAATCCGTTGAAATATGTGTTTAAAAACACAAATCTGGATCTTTAATTAGGAGATCAAACCATTTTATGTATATTTTTAAACATTTGTCGTCAAGATGTACTGTGAATTCGAGAACTCATATATGTAAAACTTCAGACCTGAAGGTTACAGTACTATTAATTTATTACTCTTTTTGTTTATTGGTTGTTAAAATTTCTGTAAATTTGAGAAAAGGGAGCTGAAAACTACAGATCTGAAAGATACAGTTTAGTTTTATGAGATTTTTTGTAAATTCGAAATCTCATAGCTTTAAATCATTATATCTGAATGTTACAGTACCAAAATATAACAATTTTTGGATTTTTTTTTTTTTTTGGTTTATGGCTCTAAATTTTTTAAATTTATAGTGCTTATGGACCAGTTACAACAGATCTAAAAGTTAGTGAACCGAATATAATCATGTATGTATAATCTGAAGGAGAGGTTTTAAAATTAACAGTTATGACAGTAAAAATAGTAGATCTAAACATTTGTCAACATATTTTTAATTTTGATTTTAAGACATGCAGTTTTTCAGGTTATAATAAAATCGATGCATTGTACTGATAATCTCTGATTTAATGATTTATTTTTCTAAAATAGTTTTAATTGTTTACATGCATAAAATAGGGGACTGTTTGTTGAGTATAAAATCCATTGTAAGTAATTACATAACGGTTCCTTATACTTACTGTTCATAAAAACAATTAGCTCAAATCTATTTTAATCATCCAAATTTATAAACATATCTATATATAATAAAAGCCCAATATGCTTTGTCTAAATCTGTTATTTATGAAGATATGTATAAAATATTGGCAAATCCCGTCTTAAGGCCCAATTGCTTAAAAGTGATAGGAATATAGTAAAACTTAAAAAAAAAACTATATTTGACTGTATAATAAATATTAATCAAACATTGTTTCTGTATAATTGATCAATTTTTAAAAGTCTGAAATTTTCTTAATAATCTGTTTGTTATTACATGTAATGAGATTTTATTGTAAAACATGCTAATTATGAAGATGATTATTACATGATGTTTTGTTTCGTTCATGTATGTTTGTTTCTGAGACGTGCAGATTGAAATTAGATCGTCAAGCAATTTAATTAGTTATTCATTCCAAATTTTGAAGATAGTCCGAAAAAAGATAAGTATTACTTGTATTTTGTTGTTAACAGTAGATTATTACAAATATACGTTATATTGTATTTTAATGTAATCTGATTAATATAAATGCAGTTTATTATATAAAACGGCAAGCAAGAAGATCAGTTTGTTATTCCAAGATGGTCTGAAAAAAGATAAGTATTTTTCGGCTTTAGTTGTAGTTTTTCTATTATGTTGATATCTTTTATTGTTGGTGTTTTGTTTCTTTGTTCATCATATAAGTATTCTGCAAAGGATTTAGTTGGTATTGTCCTATCATCTACAATTTTTATTATGGTGATTTCTGTTTATTTGTTCAATTATTATTAACTAATTAATAATCTGAATATAGGAACAACAAATTGTTTAGATTTTAATAATCTCAACATATATTTACTTACAATTAAGTTAAATTTATTAATTTTTTATCAAATAAAACTGAGTTACTTTATTAGAGATGTTGTTTAGCATATCTCATATAAATAATTTAAATGATCTTTATAATTGTTCTTTCGTTCCCAAAATCTTAATAATTAGCATAAGATATAACAGGGTTTATAATTTTTCTTTAATTTGTTTTCTTTAACAGTGTAAATTCATTTATTCTCAACATCTTTCAGCGAATTTTTTTAATTCCTGTAACATATCTACTTCTATCATATTAAATGAAAAATAAACATACATGCTTTTATGTGATCTTTAATACCAAACTATCACAAAAATATAATTCTCGAAAATCATGCAGCGTAAAAGTCAAAGATTTGCAACACTGAAAATCATAAGACGACTTAGTATCATAAAGATCAAAGTAAGTATATCTAACCTGTTGATTCTTTGTTTATCGATTTTTTTTTGGTAGGAGCCATCCTTCTGATATGGTTGGTACTTGCCTTTGCAACATGTATATTTGGTTATGTTTGTTACTTGAATCTGTTGCGTGTGTATATGCGTATTTGTGTTCTATGTGAAAGCTGTTTAAAAGTATTTGACATGTATTCTGTGATACTGCGTCAATTATGTTCCTAGGCAAAATAGGTTAGTGCTCGAGATATATATAGAATAAATCTAGATGATTTTTTTGTGATATCGGTTTTGGTTTGATAGTATTGATATATGGACTCCTTATTATCAGGGATTATTGTCTATCAATATAATATTAGTTGGATTATCATATATCATAAACATTTTTTTAGGCGTTAGTTCCTAAAATGAATATTTTATTCACGATTTGATATAATAACACGTTTTTTATATCTTATTCACGTTTTTTATTACAAATATTTTTAAAAATTAAAATAATTATGATTTTCTGATTTAAACATGGGTTAATTACCAAAAAAATCACCACCTTTGGTCCAATTTTCAATTGCAACATGACTTTTAAAACTTATCAATGTTGGTCATCAACTATAATTCTCTTTCAATTACATCATCAGCTAGATTTTTTGACACTTGATTGTGTCTTCATCACTACCATTAGATGCACCTGGACACGACCTTCATTTGCCCTCAATCAATTTCACAATTCGTTAATTCTCTTGTCGTTAATTGAGAGTCGAAGAAGTGATATAATAACTTCAATCGCCGATTAACGACAATGAAAATGACGGATTGTGAAATTGATCGAGGGTAAATGACGGTCTTGTCCATGTGCATCTAATGGTGGTGATGTCGACACAATCAGATTTTAAAAAAATTAGTCGATGTTATAATTGAAAAAAATTTATAGGTTGTGACCAACATTGATAAGTTTTAAAAGTCATGTTGCAATTGAAAATTGGACCAAAGGTCGTGATTTTTTTGGTAATTAACCCTTTAAACATATAATCTATATAATAATCCATATTCATTATAAAGTCTCTCGTTTCTTCCCCTTCCATGGATATTCTATCTTTCTTCTTCTTCAACTTCACGGTCCATGTATTGCCATTGGCTTCCAGAATGACCTTTGTTGATCTTTTCTGTCCGGTTGTCAGTTGTTCTCTCCAAAATTTCATAGGGATCGGCTGAAAAAAATTTATCCAATATAAACAGAGATGTAGATAGATACAATAAAAATCATGTCAAATTGTAAATATATAAAGAATGCTTTTCTGAAATACCAATCGTTTCCGAGCACTATATGTTTTACATATCTCCAAGGTGAAAAAAACAAGAATTTGGCTACTTTGACCTTCTTCGTAGCGACTTTGATCATTTTCTCGTGTTTGAAGTTGGCCAGCAATGTATTTAAGAATGTATTCTGGAACAAAGGTCCTATCTAGATTTTTGTGAATATCTGAAAAAAGACAAAACCATTATAATGTAACTCTGGAAATCACATTTAGGTGTATTTAGTTTTAAAAAAATAAAAAGTGGTTGGAATTAATAATTGTCTTACCTTTAGTGTGTGGATTACTTTCACTACCATATATGTTTGTTTTGCAGACACCATCTTTTGTAAACACGTTTACTTTTAATATCACTATTCCATCATATGAGATAATGAGCAAGTCACCTGTTTCCAAACAATTATTAGATACAAATACCTCCCATCCTTTGGTTAAACGTACACTGCCGTCTTCATCCACTTTGGTGTGGGTTTCCCAATACTTGTTGAAATCGTTCTTCAAACCAAAACCAGGTGGAATTGTTTCTTTCTTTTTGAATTCTTCCACAAAGTCATAAGGTAATACCTGTAAAAAGAACAGTTACCAAAAAAAAATTCATGTTGAATTGCTGAAAGAAATTGCATCACATACATAAGATAGAAATTCGTACCAGTGTATTAGACATGTGGCTCCTATACTGAATACAGAAAAACATTGTAGGTGTCTTGTCAAAGTCGTCGTTCAATGACGCGTTAACCTTCATCTTTTAGCCGGTTATTTCACAACGTCGGAATTAAGGGAATTATAAGATTCTGAAAAATTATTCTGCAGATGATGTTTTTATAGGTAGGACTTCAAATCAGGAATCAAATATTAAAATATTTTAAAGAATCTGCAGTTTTAGATAGGAGATATATTTATCCAATAGAAATCAAATCTGAAAATATATAGAATAACCTTTTTGTTTTTTGGTAGGAGATATATCTACCCAGTAGAAATCAATTCTGAAAATATATAAAATAATCATTGATTTTTGGATAGGAGATATAATTATCCAATAGATTGATTTTGATTGTATATTCGAATACATATAAGTAAAAAGAATCATCTTTAGATGCACACATTGGTTGTATTTACATATTAAACCATAAGATTAAACAAAACAAAAAAAAAATCTATTGTTTACCTTAAGTTTGCTTTAGGTATAATCAATCATCATTGTTGCTGATTTCTTAGTTTCTTGATTTGCAGGCCAACTATTTCACACATACATTGTGAAGGACCTATAAAAGTTGACACCGTATAATGAAGAATGAATCAATGAACGTCAGAATAATCGAGAGATATGATCAGGATGTATATCTGAATCTCAAAAAAATGTAATCACTAAATCAATAGGAATTAAGGAACGTCAGAATAATCGAGATATTTTATCACTATATTTCTGAATAAAAAAAACTATACAATGGCTAAATTTGAACACTATAATTAATTACACAGCTAAATCAAATCCAGAAATATTCATCAAATGTAAGTGACCTTCGCTTGGATAAAAAATAAACTGCGAAATGAACAATGAGTACTAAAGAAATACCTTGTGGGAATCGGTATTCTAATTTAATGAAAATGCTGTATTTATTTGTAGAAAAATTTTATCGGATAAGAAACATTTTAAAATTTCAAATTTTAAATTTCAAAGTTTTTACAAATGTGCAACATAATCCCGAAAAAAAAAAACGAAACAGGTTTTTTTTATCTGAAATTCCGAGAATTCGCATAATTTAATATTGTAGCATTAAAAATTCAAAGTTCAAAAATCCATCTAATTTAGGTAACTATGAAATGGGCGGGAAAAATCTTACCTTACTATTTTCGAATGATTTGGCTTATTATATATATATATATAGATGGGGCCGCAGGCCCATGCAGAAAGTGTGATAATGTTATTTGACACTTTCACTTTGTTATTGCAAAAATACCCATATTACCTAATTTGCCTTTACTTTTTATGGGGTATTTTAGGGTTAATTACAACAACCCCACCAAACTATCAGCGTATTTGCACATAAACCACTGAAGTTTTTTTTTGTGGCACTCATACATATAAATTATACGGGTTTTGGCAGATAAACCACTAAACATATTTTCCAATCATTTTTAGTCGGAATTCCACATGTGACTTGCGCGTTACAATTTTTTAAGGGCTTCTTGTCCAAACATGTTTTTTAGTAGGTAGAGGAGCCGTTCATTTTCAATAATGGAGGTTTTAATATTGGGAGAGAGAACTACTGATGATTCAAAAAATTGATGTGGAAAGGAAAGATATGAAAGAATTTTACACGTTTGACATGCTAAAAAGGTTGCTTGTACAAAAAAAAAAAAAAAAAACCATTAGAAGTTTATCACGCGCAAGTGACGTGCGGAATTCCGACGAAAAATGATCGAAAAATAAGTTTGGTGGTTTATCTGTCAAATCTGTATAATTTATATGTATCGGTGCCACAAAAAAAAAATTGGTGGTTTATGTGCAAAAACGCTGATAGTTTGGTGGGGTTGCTGCAATTAACCTTTTTTTTTTATTGTGAAGCGGCAGGGAGATTTGGGAACAAAGGGTGATTGTTTCGTGAATCACATAAAAATTTTGAAACTGGTCGTATATCATACTCAGTGGAAAATCATGGATGAGACTATCGTTGACCGACAACCCACCGTCGCGGGTAGAGGTGGCAATTCGGGCGACCCAGCTCGATCGAGTCGGGCTCGTCGGGCCAACCCCATATTTTGGACCGGGCCGATCGGGCCTACATTTCTATGGTCCGGTCCATTGGGACGGACCAATTTTGTCACCTCTAGTCGCTGGAGAGCCAACCATCGGCGAAGCTTCTATTTCTGGGGAACCAATTTTACCGTTAGATCCGCCAGAGATCACATCGTCGACGGCGGCGGTCGACTTGCCGGAAGAGGTAAGGTTCTAACCTTTGAAATTACTTGGACGGCGTGCCAACATATTTTCTTGTACTGTGAGTGTGATTTACTTGTAAATCGGTGGAATATTGTTGGAGAAGATGAATAGTTTTTTTATGGATGTATGATGCACGATAATTTTCCTTAATTCTTTAGAGAAGATGAACAGTTCATGTTTGACCGTAGGATACACGATAGACTAGGCCAGTATGATACACGACCAGTTATATGTTTCAAGTATGATGCACGACAAATTATCTTAATTTTTTAGAGAAGATGAACTGTTCTTGTTTCACTGTAGGATACTTTTGACTATGCCAGTATGATACACGACCAATTATATGTTTCCAGAAGGATGCATGATAATAAAAATTCTGTGAATGATACACGATAACCATAAATAATATACAATAAAAATTGTGTGAATGATACACGATAACCATAAATTGTGTGAATGATACACAATAATTACTTCAACTATATTAATACTTAATTATTTTTATAATTCAATGCATTGACCCATAAATAATAATAATAATCAATGTTGTCAAAATCTCGAGTTAACTCCTACAATTCTATGAGTTTACGAGTTATTTCTCCCTAAGCGAGTTAACTCGTGATAAAATTGATTTCTGATTAAATCAGAGTAAACTCTCGACATTGCTCATGCGATTGTACGATTTTGTGTACGAGTTTAAAATACTTCTTTTTATTCTATTTTAACAATTAAAAAACCATATTAGAATTTATACCAACTTAAAATTGGGATTTAAAAACTTTCTAGAGAAAACTATGCACAAAGAAAGCCAATTTTGTTGAAAATCATTTTCTTTTTTCTAACTATCAAGTTCTAAATTAAAATCTAAACTTCATAAAATATAATCTTTTTCATATAGTACTTAATTTCATTAAAGGTTATTTTATAATTTTCTCTTAAAATTAAAGTATTCATAATTATAATTTAGGAATGTCTTACTAAATGTATTTATGAACCATGATGCCTAAGATATTTCTCCGTAATTGTATGTTTTTTTCTTTTTAATTATTTATGTATATAGTATGTATATTTTTTATATGGGATATCAATTCAAAACTTATTATAATTAATATGTGTATAGAATAATTTATATATATGGTTATTTTGTATAGGTTGTAGAATCTTACGATTTTACGATTCGATTTTACGATCCGATTTTACGGACAATTCACCGACTATACTTCAAAATCGCGAGTTTCACAACTTTGATAATAATAGCTACAATAGTAATAATAATTGCAATAATAAAATAAAATAAAATATATTAATAGTAATAGAAATAATAATCATCATAATATTACTATTAAATATTCATATTATTATTAATAATACTAATATTAACAACAATAATTTACAACAATAACATTGACATTGCAGTATGTATACTTGGACAATCAACAAATTAATTAGTCGTGTATCATTGTTGGACAATACGATACACGACATAATTCCTTACATTAAACACCGCATAATTTTGGCTATCATAAACGACATCTTTGTGTATGATGCACCGCAACGTGCACAACCTACAATAAATACATCATGCATGATGCGTCCATGAAATAGGGTTCATGATATCGTGCATCATGCATCGCTTACATGATGCACAACAATAAAAATTGTGTGAATGATGCACAATAACCACTTATGTCTAATATCATGCACGACATTCTGATGCACGATATCATAAGGGTCATTCATGATGTCGTGCATGCTGTTGTGCATGATGTGGTACATGTTGTCGTGCATAATACAGTAACATACATGGTGCACGACTAATCAAAATGTGTGATGATAACATCTTATGCGTAATACCATGCACGACAATATGATGCATGATATTATAAGGGTCGTGCATGATATTGTGCAAGATGTCGTGCATGAAACAGGAACATACATGATGCACGACTTCCCAAAATGTGAGACTCATACATACACGATTAAATCTTACATCTACAATCGTGCACAACAACATGCATAACCCACAAAAAAAGTGTCGTGCATCAGTCATAACTAACTGACAAACATGATGCACGACATATCAACATGAGTGAATCATTCATGGCAACTTCTTAATTCTAATAACATACACGACAACATATCACGATAAAATCTAATGCACGACTAATTCTATATTGATACACGACATAATTCTAATAGGTATACAGTACAGGCATTACTCAATTATCATTGATACACGACATAATTCTAACGTATCAACATGAGTGAATCATTCACGACAAATTCAAATCGAACATTGTTTCCTACAATGCTTCTAAATCTAAAGCTTACATTTTTTTGATAAATTCAGATCGTGGAATCGAAAAAAAGGGTTTTCGGTGTTACTCACCTGGAAATGTGATTGGTTGATGGACGATGGAAGTGTTATTGGTTATTTGACATCGCCGAAATGTGACACCTTAAGTCGCCGTGAGCGGCTTCTCGAATTCCAGCCGGAAATAATAAAGGGTTGGAAGAAACGTGCTTGTGATTTGTGCAGGTGAGGGAGTGGTGGGTGAAAAGGAAATAAATGGGGGGTATTTTAGACACTTCAGTTGAAAAGTGGGTAGATTTGCAATAAAAGAGTTAAAGTGTCAAATTTAATTTTTGAACTTTCTGCTTGGGTACAGTAATTTTTCCCCATTCATTATTATCGTAACTGTTAATTGATTCAGTACACATTAGCCGGAATTTTACGTTCCTTAATTCTTAATAAAAAACTCTAGAACGAATATCGGTTCAAGTATGAGAAAAAAATGTAGCTACCGCCATAATTTCTCTAGTTAAAAAATCTAGCCGCCGCTTTTTTCTTCCCTCATCTTCCTTTATGGGAGGGATGGGGGAAGGTTTCATCTTTAACTTTATTTTTATATTTTTCGTTTCCTAAATAATGGAAGATCCACCACGCCTCTGCACTAGGGTTTTAGTGTGAGATTTCACCGCTTCTATGTACGTTTTCTTCCGGCCTCCTAGTCTTTCTCCACCAGTTTTTTGCTCCGATCGTGAAGTTTGTTTCTGCTTGGATCCGTCATCGAAATCATTTGCTCGTTGCGCATGCAATCACAGGGCAAAAAATAGATGGTCTTTTTGTGGGTAATATCTAACATTTATTTGATGCTGTCTATTTATTTTTTATCGTAGAACATATGTCTCGAGTTGGTTCATAGCTTGCTCATTTTTTTTTTTCTTCAAGTGATCCAATTGTTAAGATCACTTCTGATTTTTCTGATTGGATTGAGATCTTTGTACTTGATGATTTATATTAATTAATGAAAATCTCAATTTAAAAAAATAAAATAAAAATTGTTATTATCAGTTGGAAAGTCAAGTCAAATTCAATTGGTTGATTTCATTTCTAATTATTTAAAATTTAAAGGGTTAATTCCCAAAAGCAACCTGAACTTTGCGGGGTTTACACTTTGCAACCTAAAGAATTTATTTTTTCCGATTGGAACCTGTATTTGCGATTTGACTTAAATTGCAATTCCGACAATATTTTCAGGCTATATAGGCCATGTGACTGACACATGAACCATTTTTTGTGCATTTTCGTTTTTAAAAAAATCTAAATACATATATTTCACATTTTAATTTCTTATTTCTTTTATTTCTGAAAATTAATTGTAAAATTCTGAAAATTCATTCAATAAACAGATTTCATTTTCCCCCTTTTATTTTTGGGAAAGATCTTAAATTCAAAATATTTTTTTTATAGAAAATAAGAAGTCTCCTTCTGATAATACAGGGATAAGAAGACTCCTTCAGAAAATAAAGTGTGACATTATCAATTTCTCCAAGCTCAAGCTCTAGGGCCCTGCTCGAGATGAGTGCTGAAGCCATCTCAGTCCATTTAGTTAATTTCAATAGTCAAGAGTGCTTTTTGAGATGGCTGCTTACAGAGCCTTAGTTTCTCTCTCTCATATACTCCCTCTGTCCTACCTTATCTTGCACACTTTCCTTAAATGGCCGTCCCACCTTATCTTGCACAGCCTAAAAAAGGAAAGTTATAATATAATCTCCACCCTCAAAATATCCACTTTTAGTCTCTACCTTCAATTCACCTTTGAAAAGTCAACAAACAACCAAAAAGCAACTTTTCTTAATATCCGTGCCGACCCCCCTGTGCAAAATAAGCCGGGACGGAGGGAGTACTTGATAAGATCTTCACCCACCTCCACTCAACAAGATCATCATTGAAAAGCAACATATTGAATTTCTCCAAAGCCGCAGATCTGGCAGTAGATGCAATCCAGAAATTGGAAAATCGCAGATCTGGAGCTGCAATCTGGAAATTGCAGATCTAGAGTCGTAGATCTCGCAGATGCAGCATAAGAAATCATCGAATCCGATATTGTGGAGCAGATTAGTACGCATGAAGAAGAAGGAGAAGAATACGAGGAGGAGATCGAATCCTATGAAGAGAAAATCCATCCGTCTTATCTGAAGGCCTTTTTTTCTATTTTTCTGAAGCAATTTTTATATAATGATTTCAAATTTTTATAGATTTTATTTTCTGTAACTTTATTTTCTTGAATTTGAGATCTTGTAGCTTCTTTTTAATTTATGTATTTTAAATAAATTTTCAGAAAATAATTTATGATTTTTAATAAAATTGAAATTCTTATTTTAATTAACTATCTAATATTTATTGAATTTATTATTTTTATGGTAGGAGAATAAAAGAAATAAGAAATTAAAATGAGAAATACATGTATTTTAATTTTTAAAAAAGCGAAAATACGCAAAATATGGGTCATGTGCCAGTCACATGGCCTATATAGCCTGAAAATATTGCCGAAATTGCAATTTGAGTCAAATCGCACAATACAGGTTCCAATCGGAAATTTTTTTTCTTTAGGTTGCAAAGTGTAAAACCCCGCAAAGTTCAGGTTACTTTTGGAAATTAACCCAAATTTAAATGATCTATAATCATTAAATTATAGGAAACAAATTATATTTCTTAGGACAGATGATAAGGGAACCGACACAACTTATAATTGGACAGAAAAATTAACGACTCTTGAACAAATTTTACTCTCGTATAACATGTAAAAAATGATAATAATAGTAATAATAATAATAATGTTTTTATATTATTTATGCACCTTTATTATTTAAAATATTCATAAATTTGTTATGAAAGACTAAGATTAGTTTTTATTTTTATTGAAAAAATTAGAAAATATTTTATATTTGAGTGCACAGACAAAAAGTTAGGGGATGTTTGGATTTGGATGTAGTGAAATGTGCCCCGTCCGTTAGGGCACATCCACGGTTGGTCCATCATAAAGATATACTTCCTACATAAAGAATGTCTTTTTAGCTATTTTTGGAGAAATTAAGGATTGATATTTATTTAGTATGTTTTGTGAAATAAGGAAATTAAGTAGGTTATTTAAGATAATATTGGAAAAATTGTATTTTTTTTTGGTAAAGTGACATTTATTGTGAAATTTTTTAGAGTGTCTAAAATTACATTCTTTATGAAACGCAGGGAGTATTTCTTTAAGGACGTATTATAGTAGGACGTGCACTGTAGATGTCACGTCAATATGTTTTAGATGATGTAAGTAATGATTGGTTGATTGGGTAATGATAAAAATGCCTATTGAAAATTGTAAAAGATGATGTAAAATGTTAGGCAATGACAAAAAAGTGAATTGAAAATTGTAATAGGTGGTGTAGTTAATAGGAGGTGAATGAGGAGGAATGAGCAATCCGAATAATGGATCCATAAAGTAAAATACAAATGGATATGGAATCGTGGTTAGAAGTTCCGGGGGAAGAAACGGAAGGAGTGGAAGGAGCCTTGATGGGGATTGAGAATATCGAAGATACATCTATGGATACGTCCGATGAAGGCAATGCAGAGAATCCTTTGCCCCTGGAGTTACTGATGGAACTTGAGCCTTGCAGTTTGGTGAATGTCCCAATTCTGGTTAAAAAAGCCAGAATTCCTCTGGTGGAAATCAATTTAAACAGTGAGCATAGCAATAAGAAGATTGGTAAAAGACCTATGATGAGCCACAAGAAAGGAGCCACTAAAACGAACCATCAAAATCAGTTGACGACTCCTTTGAACCAGACAGCTATGGTTGGAAATAAGAGAGCTATTACCCTGCTTGATGAGAAAGATATGGACCCGGAAGAGATGCAGTTCAACGAGAAAAAACAATGCTACGAAGAAGCAAATAGCATCCCGACTGAGAAGGTGGAGGTAGCCTACCTAGAAGGGCCCCAAAGTTATCCATGAGAGTGGGGGTGTGGAATGTTAGAGGTTTGGGCGGACCCTTTACCATTCCCCAACTCAAAGAGTCCATTCGACTCTACCATCCAGAATTTTTTTTCTTATGTGAAACCAAAAAAAAAAAGAAAATTTGTCCAAACTGTTTGCAGGAAATTTAAACTTGATGATCGTTGGAGATACGTTGATCCTATCGGTAAGAGGGGAGGGGGGGGGGGGTTTGATGGTGTTTTGGACTGAAAGTGTTACAATACATAGTATTAAGGAGTCTATTTTTTGCTTTGAAATAGAATTCTCTCTCGAGAATAGCCTCTCTCACCAATGGGCCATTTTTATATATGCTAGTACGGATGATAACCAAAGGGGACAACAGTGGGAATTTCTTTTAAACGCAAAGGATAGTTGGGGGGATAAGTGGTTTTTGGGAGGCGTGATATTTTGGAAAACGATGACAAGAATGGAGGTAAAATCAGATCGGAGGCTGGGTTTTCAAGAAGAACCAATTGGGAGAGCAAAAAAATCTATCGAGCCTTTCTTCTATAAACTCTGAACCTTGCCTATTGTTGGCCCATGTGAACTTTTTTCCTCGAAATGGAATTTCAATCATATCCATAGACTCCACAAAATTTCTGAATCTTGAAAACCCAGCCTCCGATCTGATTTTACCTCCATTCTTGTCATCGTTTTCCAAAATATCATTGAAGCAATGGTTGATCACATCGAAAAGCAAGCGTCTGACCATGATCTGATTATGCTGGACAGTCATCCTACGTCCATGCACAAGAAGAAGAGTTCCATTTTGATAAGAGGTGGATAGCCATGGAAGGGGTAGAGGATGTTATTGAGACAGCCTGGAATAAGCCACAAACAGGTACTCCCATGTACAGAATTCAACAGAAAATCAAAACATGTCGGATTGACCTCCTAAAAGGGAATTCGGGACAAAATACAAATTATAGAAAAAAAATCGACAACCTGAAAAAAGAGATGGAAGTTCTGAGAAACAGAGGAGGGGATAGAAACTGGAATGATTGGTACAGACTAAAAAAGGAGTTAAATGAAGCCTATAAAATGGAGGAACAATATTGGGCCCAAAAAGCTAGAATTCAGTGGCTTACTGAAGGTGATAAGAATACCAAATTCTTCCATACTTGTACGGTGCAAAGGAGAAAAACAAACACCATCGATAATCTACTGAAGGTGGATGGCACTAGATGTGTTAGTGAGGTTGATATTGAGGAAGAAGTGACTGAGTATTACCGTAATTTGTTCTCTACGTCTCGCCCTGAGTTAGACGTCGAATGTATCCAAGGAATCCTGGAATCCATCAACAGCAAGATGAAAGGCAAACTGACCAGCCCGGTGGAAGACAAAGAAATCAAAGAGGCTTTCTTTGATCTCAATCCCACCAAAGCCCCCGGGCCCGATGGTATGACTCCAATCTTTTTTCAGCATTTCTGGAATATCATTCACGCTGATTTGTGCTTTGCAATTAAGGATTTCTTTGCCTCGGGTAGTATGCTCAAAGCAATGAACCATACTACTATTGTTCTCATTCCTAAAACTACATCACCTACTTCAGTGGCACATTTCAGACCAATTAGCCTTTGCAATTCAATTTATAAAGCAATCACAAAAATTCTTGCTAAAAGACTGAAAGAATGCCTCCATAATTGTATATGCGAATCACAATCTGCTTTCTTAGCTGGGAGACAAATTCTTGATAATGTTGTGGTTGCACATGAATGCATGCATTTTCTTAACTCTCGTAGGAAAGGAAAAAAATCGTTCATGGCCCTTAAACTAGATATGGCAAAAGCATATGATAGGGTAGAATGGAATTTTCTAAGTCACATCCTTAGGAAAATGGGCTTTCCCTCTTTATTTATCAAATGGATTTTTGTTTGCATTAGTACAGTATCTTTTTCCTTTTGTATTAATGGTAAAGTTGCAGGCTACATTACTCCGACGAGAGGGATCAGACAAGGCGATCCTCTATCCCCATACCTTTTTCTTATCATTTCAGAAGCTTTTTCTAATCTGATTAATCTAGCCCATAGACAAAAACTCTATAAAGGCCTCCAAATATCCAAAAATGGTCCTTCTATCTCTCACCTTTTGTTCGCCGACGATTCACTTCTCTTTAGTGAAGCTTCTTGTGAGCAAGCGGTTACGATAAAGAATATCATTGATAAATTTTGTTGCTCCTCAGGTCAAGCAGTGAATTTCGACAAGTCTTCAGTTTTTTTCAGCAAAAACACTCCTCAGGTTGTCAAAGTGCAGATTCAAGGCATCCTAGGTGGCCTTAAAGAGCAAAAAAGCTGTAGATACCTGGGTCTTCCTTTCGGCATTGGAAAATCAAAGAAGGAAACTTTCAACTATACCGTGGAAGCTATCACCAATAGAATCTCTAGCTGGAAGAATATTTTTCTTAGCACTGCAGGTAAAGAAATCATGATAAAATCCGTTCTAGATGCACTTCCAGTTTATGTCATGTCATGTTTTCTTCTACCATTGGGAGTGTGTAAAGAGATTGGGAAGAGAATATCAGGCTTTTGGTGGGGATCCAAGGAGGAGGGGGGTAATAAATTTCATTGGAAGAACTGGAATGCTCTTTCTTGGCCTAAAGAGGAGGGTGGTCTCAGTTTTAAAGATCTTATCATTTTTAATAAAGCTTTGATTGTCAAGCAGCTTTGGAGACTCATTACCCACCCCAATACCTTAATGAGCAAAGCTATCAAAGCAAAATACTTTCCCCGGGGAGGACTTCTATCAACTAAATCAAAGGTTTCGGATTCGTGGCTATGGCGTGGGTGGGTCAAATGTATCCCAGCCCTTAGTCTTGGAATTCGGTATCAGGTGGGGGATGGCAAGTCAATTAGGGTGTGGGAAGTCCCATGGCTCCCTAAACTACCGGATTTCTAACCAGTACAGTGGTGTGATCAAAACAAGAACATCACTTGGGCTAGGGAATTGATGAAGAGAGATGGAAGGGAGTGGGATAAGAGCATTCTTGAAACTCATTTTCAGAATCAGGATGTGGAAATGATTCTGAAAATTCCTATTAGCTGGTTGGGGGGTAGAGACAGATTAGTTTGGCACCATAATCACAATGGGCAATTCATAGTTAAATCAGCTTTTCAAGTTCTACAAAATAATGCTAGGAAAGAGCTTGATACTCCAGATAGTAGTTCCGGACGGGACGATCGTCGTCTCATGTGGAAGAATCTTTGGAAATTGGACCTGAAAAGTAAAATCAAGCATTTCCTATGGAAATGTTTCCATGGAATTCTTCCCTCTAAGGAAGCTCTACTCAAGAAAGGAATCCGGGTTGATCCAATTTGTGAGCGGTGCGGTGAGGAGGTTGAAACTTTGGACCACATGCTTTTCACCTGTAATAATGCAATTCTCTGCTGGAAATTGGCGCCTTTTCAATGGTTCAACCTCCCGGGAAAGGAGGTTTCATCTTTCCAACAGTGGTGGATGGATATTTGTGGAGTCGGATTCAAGGAAAAATCCAAGGATAGAGTGCTTATCTCAAGCTACATTTTGTGGAACATTTGGAAAGCTCGGAATGAGTGGATTTTTCAAAGAAATTGGATCGAAGAAAAGAAGTGGTAGATAAAGCACAAGGAGAATGGGCTGAAGTTAATACCACCACATTGTCCCGCAGTCTGCCCTCTGGTAAGAATGGTATGTCTAATTACCATAACTCTGACGACCCGGTTGTAAGTTTTGTAGGATGGTTTTCGATTTTCATCAGTGCAAATTATGACTCCGTAGAAAGAGGTGGTCTTGGATGTATTGTGGTAGATGATGCTGATCACTTTGTTCGTGCTTGGGCTATGCCGAAGTCTTCCGTTCTGAATCGATCGACATTGATGTTGGATGCAGTTAGAATGGCTTTAACTCAAGCTTTGAAATTTAGTTGGCATAAAATTCGTTTCATCCTTAATGACAAGGATATGGTTAAAAGGTTAAATAAAGACATGCTGCTCCAAAATCAACACTTAGCCATAGCCGAAGACATCAATCGCTTGAAATCTTTTTTAACGCAAGTTTATTTTTGTATCCTTAATTGTAAAACCCTTAGTTCTTGTGTTTCTCTTGCACATGTTGCAGTTGACTTATCCTCCTACAAGGAATGGGTATCTCAACCCCCATCTTGGTTGTAATGTAACCAATGGGCTTTTTCTCAGTCAGTGGACTGTCGGTTGTTTTGCTCTTGTAACTCTGAGTTTGTTCAATGAAATCTATCATTTGTTAAAAAAAAAAAAAAAAACAAGTCAGCGAATACGAATGAGCACCAAATTAATGAAATCGGTTCAACCTGAATCCTTTTTAAAATTATAAACGGTAAAGCTACCAGGGCACATTGTGCCCGGGTCGATTTTTGTTTTTTTTTTATTTTATTTTTATAAATGTATGAAACATTATTAGTGAAAAATTATTTACGAACACGATAATTTAATTTTTAACAATAAAACTCGATTACGGGTTAAAAAAGAATAAAAAAGACGTCAATTTTTTTAGATTGCTTTAAAATGATAGTTAACGTTTATTTTTCGTCATGTGATATTTATCAATTATATTTATAATTGTAATTAGTAGATGATCGAAAAAAAATATATATATAAAAAAAATTGTGCCAGACGCAATACCAATTATAAATATTACCTGAATAGTTTAAAATTGGGCTCCACTCTATTAATAATAGCTCGAAATCATATAGTATAAGTATAGAAATACGTGCCAACCCTATCGTCCGCCATATACGTTCTTTCTACTTATGAATATATATATATATAAATATAAACATAAATATAAGCACATCTCTCTTCGTCTACAGATTGTCAGTTTCTCCGTAATTTTCCAAATTCTCCAGCAGACTAGCCTTCTACGCAAGTGAGAAAACCATTGCCATGAAAGTTCCAGCTTCCAAAGCTCAAGGTTCTAAGCTGCTCCTTCCATTTTCGTTATTTATTTTTTATTACCTCTCGTTTTCTTCCCCCGTTCGAGTTAGATCATCTGTTGTAATTTCGGGGTTCTTTGTGCGATTAATTGAGATTCATGTATTGAATTGTGGTGCAGAGGATATGTATAAAGAGGCAAAGAGCAACTATTTTGATCTGCCAGCGTTAGATGTTTCCGTTGCATTTCCTCAAGCAACTCCAGCTTCGATCTTCCCCCCTAGTGGTTGACTTTTCTCTTTGCTTTTTCTGTTTCATTTGAAGAATTAATTTAAGTGCGTGAATTTCAATTATATGAACACCTTCATTGGAATTGAACTGTTGTGTTTGTGGAGTGAGGGGAGTAGGTATTAATATTACATCAGATAATTGTGATTGAAGCGTTTACTTGTGCTAATTCTGAACTCTTGATTTTACAGTATCGGACTACTATCAATTTAATGACCTGTTGACTCCTGAGGAGCAAGCTCTCAGAAAGAAAGTACGAACATGTGTGGAAAAAGAAGTAGCTCCGATAATGGCAAAGGTGTTCTTTTAACTGCCAGTGAAACTTATATCTTCAACGCTATGTACCAAGTTTTTAGCTCATTCTTTTATTAATTTTCTTAGAGATCTTGTTGTATGGTTTTTAATCCGATGCATGATTTTAGTGATCAACAAAGGGTTGGGCTTATCAATTCTTCTGCAAAGGGATTTAGAATTAGATAGTCATTCAGTGTCATGTTTGTTTTAACTGCCTGAAGTGGGTGTAAATGCGCCTTTTCAGTATTGGGAGAAGGCAGAATTTCCTTTTGAAGTTATTCCGCATCTCGGCGCATTGGGTGTTGCTGGTGGCACTATCAAGGTACTTAATTTTAAAATTTTCCTTGCTTCCGAGTTCATCTCCTGATGTAATGAGGATAGGGGTGATTTTTATCTGATTGTATATAATATAGGGTTATGGTTGCCCCGGCCTCTCTGTTACTGCAAATGCCATTGCTACAGCAGAAGTTGCAAGAGTTGATGCCAGCTGCTCTACTTTCATTTTGGTGCATTCTTCTTTAGCAATGCTTACTATTGGTAAATCTTGCTATTGCTTGTTGATTCAAGTATATTTTTCTTGATGGTGATAACTTATTTCTGTTTGTTATTCTGTCAAGGATAGCACTGTGCGGATCAGAAGCACAAAAGCAGAAATATTTACCATCCCTTGCACAAATGAAGACTATAGCTTGTTGGGTAAGAAGCCTTTGGGATGCATAATGCTGTTTTCTTGACGTGCTTCGTTTTTTACGTACTAAACTATGTGTTTTTTGTTTGGATATAGGCTCTAACAGAACCTGATTACGGTAGTGATGCAAGTGGTTTGGGAACAACTGCAAGGAAGGTCATGATTATATTTACTATAACCCCCCACCCCCACTACACTCCTCCCCCCACCCCCACCGTGGTTAAGTTCAAGGAAGAAGATTTCTAGAAATTATAAATTGTTTCTGTCCCACACGCGCCTGCTTTCTCTCTTAGTTTGTGTTGGTGTCTTTGCTCATCTTGACATCTATGTGGACTGACTTTATTTTTTGATAATCAGGTTGAGGGTGGTTGGATACTTGAAGGGCAAAAACGCTGGATAGGGAACAGCACTTTTGCAGATGTTTTAATTATATTTGCAAGAAACATCGCTACAAATCAGATAAATGGGTAAGCCCCTTTTGCTCATACTCTTCTGAATGGGTGAGTGTATTTGTGGAAGCACATCCCGAAGGTTCTCATTGGAACATATTTTGTGGGATATCTTCCAGCTCAGAATTACTCGATTGATCTGCAGATTTTTTTTTTAGTTTGTTGTGTTCATTCCTGTTTTGCTTGTTTTCCACATAAGTGATGACACTATTTCTCCATGCCGCGTATAGTCCAATATCTGACAAATTTGGGGTTATATCTTTTTCGTGGTAACAAGCTTTCAGTGTCTCTACATCGCTAATAGCTGAGTTGCATCTGCTACACAGATTCATTGTAAAGAAGGATGCTCCAGGTTTACAAGCTACTAAAATTGAAAACAAAATTGGCCTGAGAATGGTTCAAAATGGAGATATTCTATTGAAGAAAGTTTATGTCCCTGATGAGGACAGGCTTCCTGGAATTAATTCTTTTCAAGATACAAGTAAGGTATAAAATCATGATGGTGATTGGTGCAATGTTGCTTAATGTTCTAGTTCAGTAGCATATCAAACATCTCTATATAGTATATCTATTGAAGAATTATACTTCCACTTCCCTGTTTTTGTTTAGCTTCTGCACACAATAATCCCATGTCCTTTGTGTGCAAATGTTTGTTACCTATCTGATTCTATTTTACTTGGAAATAGGTGCTTGCGGTTTCGCGTGTCATGGTCGCTTGGCAGCCTATTGGCATATCGATGGGTGTGTATGATATGTGTCACAGGTACACGACTTATACTGTATTTTTCAATGGATTAATGGCCAACAAGAAAGTCAAAAAACAAAACAGAACAAAACAAAGAATTGCCTCAGAAGTTGTTTATCATCTCTTCTTATGGATTAGCCAAGTTCCGGTTTTGCATAGCACATGCAAAAGTAGCGATTCTTTTCATATATGATATTATTCCTCTGATTGCATTGTGAAGGTAGTGGTCGTATATGGTCCCCAAGTTTTTCCATTCTAAAGAAACAGCTACTTCTGTTCCTTTATGTGTGTAGTCTCTGTGTTATGACCTTCTTGAATAAAAGTCTCTTCTTTGGGAACTTCTGAGAGTGTAAGAACTTCAATTGTTTAAAGCCGTAGAGTTTTAGTCATACTTGGACAGTCAGATATCTTGAGGTAGAAACTGAGGATTTTCTTTGGTGGTTATGTAAAATAATGTTATGGAACATTGTTATCTTGTTTCTACACCATATATATTGTAAGACGCATATATATACATCTTAAAAGCAGAAAAAATTGCTCAGGTCTCAATTGACTAGAATAGCTCAAGGTGCTTTCAAGGGTGAGCATAGAATAGCACCAAGAATTTGAAAAACTGATAGCTACCTCCGATTAAACAAAATCTAATATTTTATCTCCTGTTCATTGGTTAACCAATTGCAAATGTAGCTCTTGATAGGGGAGCATAACTCCTTCCTCCAAAGCATTCTAATTGGTACACCTGTAGATTGATTTTAACGTAGAATACTTTCCATAGGATACTTCTTTTTAAATTTTCTAAAAGTGAAATTTCAGCATAACGTTATAGTTCCTCACTATATACTATTGGGACATTAAACTTGAGCTATTTTCCTGCTCGATATTGTCAAGGGTTATCTCCGAAATTTGTTTCAGAAAGACTTCATTCTTAGGCTCCAATTGGATGAGGGGGTTCTGAAGTCTAAGGATTTAAACCGATGGAATTCAAATCCACCTAAATCCCTCAAAAAATAGTACTCCCTCCGTCCCGAGATAATTTGCACACTTTCCTTTTCGGGGTGTCCCAAGATAATTTGCACACCCTTAAAAAGGAAATTTCTCTAACAATCTCCTCCCTTAAAATCTCCACCTTTGAAAAAGTCAACTAAAAAGCAAAAAGCAGCTCTTTCTTATTCCACGTGCTGGGAGGGGTGTGCAAATTATCTCGGGACGGAGGGAGTATAAAGTGGAAGTGGTGGATCTCCATCCAAAGAACACCTATGGATTTGATACAATGGATCTCAAATCCATCCTCATATCCTTCAATCCAACAGTACAGTTTCATTTCAGATTCCTTGATACTTACTGCTGCACATCTGTTTATTTAGTTTTATTGCTTTCTCTAAGGTACCTAAAGGAGAGGAAGCAATTTGGTGCCCCATTGGCAGCTTTCCAGATCAATCAACAGAAACTGGTTCAAATGCTAGGTAATATTCAAGCGATGCTTCTTGTTGGTTGGCGTCTGTGCAAGCTGTATGAGAGTGGTAAAATGACTCCTGGTCATGCTAGCATGGGCAAGGTAATATATTGCTATTACTCTTCATCAATGTGATACTATAGCTGATTACCATTTAATCTGATGAGTTTTTCTTAAATTCAGTCATGGATTTCCTTGAGGGCAAGGGAGACTGTTTCTCTTGGACGAGAGTTACTTGGTGGTAACGGAATTTTAGCCGATTTCCTCGTTGCAAAGGTGGGATACCTTTTATTCACTTAGTCATATATCTGCCCAAAATTGGAAAGTTTTGCAAGGGATAAATATTTTTTGCCATCTGAATTATGGTCGTTTGGAGGTTCGCCATCAGAACAACTTCTTAAACAAATGACCCTGTGTATTAACCAACTCTCCAAACGTGCCAATCTCCTAGCTGGGGAATATCAGCGTCCGGGTATCCTCCTTTGATTTGTTCCATATAGCATTTTGCGGAAGTTGAGAGAGAGAAACAGAGACAGGGAGAGGGGCCACAAAAGTCCATAGTATGGCAAATTGTATTGTCCCTACTTGAAACAAGTGAATGTGATGTGTAGTAGTATTATTGTAAAGGTGTTTAGAAAAGTCGATTATAGCTTATGACTACTACTTGCTTTTTTCTTTGCTTCAGGCTTTCTGTGATTTGGAACCGATATACACGTATGAAGGTACGTATGACATCAATACCCTGGTAACTGGCAGGGAGGTTACAGGAATTGCTAGTTTTAAACCAGCAGCATCGAGCAACCGCAGTCGTTTGTAGTGCTGTTATTCTTGAAGTTCGGTTAGTCGGCTTGTGTGGTCAATGGATACCGAGGTAAGGAGATCATCAGCATAAAAATGTGATAATAATATCGTAGAAACTTTTGGTGTTAGCTCTCAGCTTCAGTCATATTTATCTGTAATTTATGTAATATTTCTTTTCATAATAATGCTGTGTGCCACGCGCTTCAGTAAAACTGGTACAGCTCATAACCATCATTTCTTCCATGCGATCTGCTGTGTATAAATTGTACTACTCTTTTTGTGTGTGTGTGTGGATGAAATACTATTTCTTTTAATAAAAACTTGCTCTTGAGTTGCAAATCATTTGCGGCTCAATCTTAATGGCAAAATAGAGGTGTTTCCGTTTTTCCGTAGTCTCATCTCTGCTTGCTTCTTCTTTCTTAATCTTGTCAAGAACAATGGAGTAGGTTGTGCATTTCCGGATTTGGATCCTCTAAACTAGTCCGGGGTCTAGGTAGGCTTATCGGGGTAACTATGGTTTGGCAGGGACAAATCAGTAAATAAAACAAGCAGTCAATGTGAACCTAGCTTATAGCCGGGAACTAGCAGGAGAGCTTTTTGCTAACAGAAAATTAGAAGTATTCAAATTATTTAATATGGTAATATCTCAGATGATCTCAAGTCTAGTACCTTGTAGCTTTCTTAGTTCTTTTGGCAATTGAAGTATTTAATCAAATTACTTGTATGTGGATTGTCTTGCAAAAAGTTTATTTGTGTCCCATTTGACCGATTTAATGTAGATATAAAGTACGTTTACTTATCAAGGTTGAGCCTGTGATTTCACCACTAATCGATGAGAGGATGCTGCTAGACTACCGAGGTCTCGATCTCTAGTTTGATTTTTTACCTTTTGACTCAAACTCGTACTTAGGCATGTCAAAATTGATCCGCCCCGCCTCGATCCGCTTCAATCCGAGACCTTTGGAGCAGGGCAAAATCCGCCACGATGAAGAATGGGGCACGCCCCGCCTCGCCCCTATGTATGTATAATTTTTTTTAAATATATATTATGTATTATTATATAGATATGTATATATATACAAGGAATATAAAATATATATATGTATTTATAATATAAAATTTTATATATAATATGTTATATATATGTCTAGCTAATATATTAGATTATGACTAGATCTAGTAAATTTAAATAATTAAATTCTATTTTTTAATAATTAAATTTTTAAAAAAAATTAAAAATATTGAAACAAAGCTAATATAAACCTAAAAATTAAAATACTATTGACTTCAACAAAAAAAATCAAGTTTTTTAACAAAAAAAAACTAATTTTTTTTATTTAAAAAAAAAAAGATAGGGGCGGGGCGGGGCGGGGCAGATCACGAAGCGAATTCTTTTGTCCCATGGCGGGTCACGGGGCGAGGCGGGGCAGGGACGGGGCGTGTCAGAAAATCCAGAAACTCGACCTAACCCGCCCCGTTGACAAGCCTACTCGTTCTCATCTTATCAAAACTTGGTCGTTCTTCCAGAAATAATTTCTATATATATATATTTATAATAATACAATCCAAGTCACCCTAGTCTCTTAGAAATAATTTCATTTTCCCGCCCTAAGACCATCTCCAACCCATCACAATAACTTTATTTTTGGGGGAAATTTTAGAGTTTATTCCCCCAACCGCACTCTAAAACATCCCTCTATGATTGGGGGATGAACAGTGTCCCCCAATAAATAGGGGGACACTGTTCATCCACACAAAAACTGTATTTATACATTATATGCTCAAAATATCCCTAAATTCAGTTTTAACTACATAAATGTTATATTTGTATTTAATAATTTATCTAATTCAATTAAATTTAATTACCAAAAAAATTAGTTTAATTTTTTTATTAATCTTGCATATTTAAAAATAATGAAATAATAATAAGATAAATTACTAGTTACATCAAATTGCAAGATAATTAACACAATGGGAGACTTCATTACAACAATATGAAAGAAAACAATGTTGGAAATACTAATTGCATAAATTGAAAAAATTAAAAGCTTAAATTAAAACAAAATACAGAAAGCTTAAATTAAAACAAAATACAGAAAGCTTAAATTAAACGCATATGACAAACATGGCAATGCTAGCATCTAAATTTGTTTGTTATGTAGAATTATTAATATTAATGTTTTATGTAATTTTTTATTTTCATGGTGTTGAATGCAATGTTTTATCTTTAAGTGTGAAATTATTAATTTTTTTTAACTAAAATAAATAGTGTTGATTTTTTTTAATATGTAAAACATAAATAATTATTTATAAATAAAATTAGAAGTAAGTAATCTTATTGTGTAAATTTTAGTGGAATAGAGTTGGGTTAGAGATGGTTTACACAAAACTGTAAATTTAGTGAGATAGAGTTGAGTTGGAGATGGTTACATAAAACTGTAAATTTAGTGGGATAGAGTTGGATTGGAGATAGTGTACACAAAAACTGTATTATTAGTGCAAAATCCACACTATAATAGAGGTTGGGTTGGAGATGCTCTAAATACCCCCTTTTAGATCTGGAAATGACTGTCTCATTTTTGGCCCTTCGATCAATAATTTGTCGACAATTTAATTATAGTTAGTACTAAATTGCTTTTAGTTGCTTTGAATTCTCATATAATTCGGCTGTTTTCTTTGAAAATAATGTTAATTACTTCCCTCAATTGGAGAGATATATGATAACAACATTCCTTAATTCATTCATTCTTACATCTTTTGGTCACAAAACTTTGGACGCAATTTATTATTCCTGCAATTCTTCTCTTTCCTTCATCCTCTCTTCCATTCCGTGGTGCAGGTTTTTTTTCTCTCTCTCTCTATTTTCACTGAATTGTTTATTTTTCACATAATTTCAGATTCATTCATTATTTTTTTCTCCAATTTTCATCTTCCATTGAATTTTGTTCTCTTCTCCAGAATTCTTCCTCATTGCATCAGAATTTTCTCATCTCTTCATTCTCTCCGTTCCTTTTCTTTTACCCACTATCCTCTCAATTTGTTTATGATTCCATCCCTTCTCTGCATTGCTTTTCTTTTCATCTCTTTCTTCTCAATATATTTCTGATTTCTTCAGTGATTGTGGTTGATCCAAGTTCGAAACAGAAAACAATATAGTATTTTGGAGCTACTAAGAGCAGTATTTATGTGCTTATGCAATACCTCATGTTAGTAATTCTCGACTACATCTAATGTACGCAGCGGAATAATAAATCGAGAATTAAGATCGTGATTTATAACTGAATTAAACGTTGAGCATAAATTACGCTAAAGTTGGAACAACTTACTTGTTGCGTAATTGATCGGACTGAATTGTGCGATTGATTCACCACTTCAGGTATCCACGCGTATATCGTCCGCCGCAGGAAGATTCACCACTTCAGGTATCCACGCGTATATCGTCCGCCACAGGAACTATCCTCGGTACAATTATTCGATAAGTGATCGCTAGGAAATCACTTATTGAATTCTACGTGCTTCTATATTTTTATCTGATAAAACCCTTAATTCTCTACTATAGAGAATATGTATATATAGTACCATATAACCCTAGGTTTATGGGCCTAATATCCATGTCCACTTAATTAATTAATTAGTCTGACTTATTAATTAATAAAGCCCACATATCCTAATCTAGTCCATATCTTTCAATCTCCCACTTGGACTAGCATTAGATATAATTCGAAGCACTAACCTTGTACCCTTGAGCAGAACAATAATACACATAAAGTGTGACCCTTCAGGCCCCCATTATCGACGATAATCTAATTAAAGTCTGCACAAAGCTCCTAGACTGCGTTGCGCAAGAACTCGATATATGAAGGACGTTTACGTGAATCTAGTAAACAAACCTTTATATGAAGTTTATGTAATATCCCTTCATTCACGACCCACCCGATTGAGCCTAGGATCTGCCATGTGTCTATCCAAATAGCTCAATCATTTTTCTCATCTTTATTATATGACACATTCGATCATATTCAATTACTTTAATTGAATATATATTTGCATTGGCCAATGACTTTATTGTCAAATAATATAGAGAAATATGAGTGTTCTCTCGAGTTTCAATCGAGGAATGAATCCCATTCTTGGCTCAACTACCATTTCCATTTGTCTCATGATGAATCCAACACAAGACGTGTCTTATCCTCCTTTGGGAGGCAAGCGTTGTACTTGGTCAAAGTTCATCACTTAACAAACAAAATGAGTATTGACCTCAGGTCAAAGGATCATTACATACTCCATACACTAATAAACCGTAGACACTGAAAACAAACGGTTTAATAGTAGGGTATACCAATACTCTCCAAAGTACCCATGTGTCCATCACGGATATCTAATATCTCGTAGTCGTGAGACCTACTACATTCTCTGAGAATGTGATGCAGACCACATGTTAACCTATCGCGTGTCATCAATATCCCATTCTTGATGACCATCGGTTATGGCAATTTTAGAATCATACTATATCATTTATGTCTCACACCATAAGTGACAGTCATGATTCAAGGGAACAATTATAAGAATAATAACAAACCATCAAAATAATTATTCATATAAATGCATAAACTCAAAAGACAATCAAAATGTCATAGAATGCGATCGAGAATGAATGTCTCAAATGTAAGGTTTCTAAGACATGCAAACTATAAACTCCCACTGAATCAAGACTAACTACCAACGTGTCTAACACCCAAGCTCTCAAAGTGCTTGTTGTGTCTAACTATACACAACTGTTTGGTTGAAGGATTAACCAAGTTATCATCAGTGGATACTCTCTCTAACTTCACATCTCCCTATCTATTATTCTCCAATCAGATTATATCTACAGGGAATATGTTTATTTCTGTTTGTGGCTCTCGGTTCCTTTTGCTAGAGCAACCGCACTTACCGTTGTCACAATACAACGGTATTGCACTGCTGGCACTTGGAACGACACCTAGTTCCTTTACGAACTTTAACAAAGCAACAACCCCTTTTTGGCAGCTTTAGATTTAGCAATATACTCGGCTTTAGTGCTGGAATCGACAGTTCTACTCTATTTGGAACTATTCCGATTCACTGCACCACCATTTAGAACGAAAACATATCCAGACAAAGACTTGAAGTCATCATGGTCCGTTGGAAGCCAACATCAGTATACCCAGTAACTGATGACTCTAGCTGCCCACCATAGACTTTAAGAAATATTCTTTAGTCCTTCTAAAGTACTTAAGAATAGCCTTGACAGTTCTCCAGTATTCCTTACCGAGATTTTGCTGAAATCTTCTCTTCCACGGATTGCAACATGGAATGATTGCTCCCCATTATCAGTATATCGTCGACATATATGATAAGGAAGACAACATTTCATTCTTACGTTTACTATAAACGCATAGATCCTAGATGCTTCTGACAAAATCAAACAATTTGATAGCTTTGTCAAAATAAATATTCCAAATCCTAGATGCTTGCTTGGGTCCACAAATGAACTTCTTTAATTTGCATACTCCATTCGGTTTTTCTTTGGATACAAAACCTTCAGGCTGTGACATATACACGTTGCCTTCGATTCTCCATTGAGAAACGTGGTTTTAACATCCATTTGCCAAATGTCAAAGTCATAGTATGCAGTTATTGCAAGTAATATCCTAATGAACTTGATGTTAGTGACTGGCGAAAAGGTTTCATCATAGTCAATACTCTTGCACTGACTGTAACCCTTTGCCACCAACCTAGCCTTGTAGGTTTGTACCTTGCCCACTGCATCTCTCTTCTTCTTGAAGATCCATTTGCAGTCTATGGGACGAGCCCCAACTGACAAATCAACTACTTCCCGGACTAGTTGAGGTACATCGAGTCCATTTTAGATGTTAAGGCAGCCAGCCACATCTTCGAAACGGTGCCCGACACCGCTTCGATATAGGTCTTAGATTCGTCGTCTTCTGAATCAACTTCATCATCTTGGTTCTCAACCAATAGATTTAGTCTTTCAGGTGCACGATGATTCCTTTGAGGCCTATTGAGTTGGTTTTGCGTTGGTTCATTTGGTTTATTCTGATCGTGAGTTGGTTTTTAACATTTTAGAATATTCTCAAGAATTTCACTATGATTCTCTTGAGGTGGGACTGATACAATATCTTGTCTTTGATGCATCTTATTGTCTTGGAGTGACCCTCTAAGAGTTGTTTCCCCTCCCAATAGATCGTCAAAACTCCCACTGAGTTCTTGTCCACTCCATTGGACAAGACCTCATCCTCTATGTTATCTTGCGGGTTTGATACAATACCTTGTTTTGATGCATCTCATTGTCTTGAGGTGACCCTCTAAGAGTCATTTCCCCTCCCAATAGATCATCGAAAACTCCCACTGAGTTCTTGTCCACTCCATTGGACAAGATCTCATCCTCTATGTTATTTTTGTGGTTCTTGAATCTTTTCAAGATTTACCTTGTTGTGACCTTGTTCCTCGGAGATATAAATATCTTCAAGAAACGCCACATTCTTGGAACTATCACCTGGTGATCTCCAGGGCAGTAGAATTCATATCCTTAGTTTCCTGAGGATATCCACAAAATAACATTTCTCACTTTTAGTCTCCAATTTATCAGTCGTCATCTTCTTAACAAAACAGGACAACCCCAGGTCCACATATGGTTAAGACTCGACTTCTTGCCACACCATAACTTATATGGTGTTCGCGTGACCGATTTAAGAGGAACTCTATTCAAAACATAACCATCGGTTAGTAAGACATAACCCCAAAGGAATAAGGAAAGACTGGTGAAACTCATCATGGATCGAACCATATCTAATGAAGTTCGATTTCTCCTTTCGGATACTCCATTCATCTGTGGTGTACTCGGAGGTGTCCAGTCTGACCGGATTCCATGTGATTTCAAGTAATCAAGAAAATCTCGGCTTAAGTATTTCCCTCCTCGATCTGATCGGAGAGTCTTAATACTTTTTCAAGTTGTTTCTCAACTTCTAACTTAAACTCCTTAAATTTCTCGAAGGCCTCAGATTTGTGTTTCATGAGTTACACATATCTATACCTTGAAAAATCATTAGTGAAAGTTATGAAGTACGAATATTCGCCTATTGCTTAAGTTGGAACGGTCCGCACACCGCTGTGCGGACCAACTCGAGCACAACCTTGGCACGTAACCCTTTTCCCAGAAAGTGGTTAACTTGTCATCTTTCCTTTAGACAAGATTCGCAAGCACCATATGATTCGAAATCAAATAATGTGAGATAGTCTAACTTTCTCAATCTTGCTATTCTTTTCTCATTGATATGAACAAGTCTACAGTGCCACACGTAGGTTTTATTATCCGTATTACTTAGCTTAGGTCGTTTGTTCTTGTACATTGAGAATATTTTGTTCATATTCAAGCATATAGAATCCATTCGAACGAAAGACATTTCGTTAAAACAATCCATTAAGCAAAACAAGCATCTGCTGTTTGCAAAATAGAAAGAAAAAGTCATAAATGTCTAATATTAGAATGGAGATAATATTCTTTGAAATCTCTAGAACAAAATATCAATTATATAAATCTAATTTATATCCCGAAGGAAGATCTAATCTAGTCTAATTTCAATGTACAAAATAAACTACCTAAGCTCTCATCCAATGCACCATGTGCTTTGAACTTCGGGCAGTCTCTCTTCCAGTGCCCCTTCTCATTGCAGAACAGACACTCATCCTTTGGTATTCTCGGCTTCTTTTGAACCCCTCCACTCTTAGGCATCAAGGCCGCATCCTTAGATGCTTTCTTCCTCTTCTTCTGCTTATTCTTCTGTTTGGAAGATCTCACAGAAGAGCTCACCATGAGCACAGAGTTGCCTTTAGAAGTAGATGATTCGTAGGTCTTGAGCATGTTGTGAAGCTCTGGCAGTGTTGCCTTCGTGTTGCTCATGTTGAAATTCACTATGAAGTTTTCAAATGAACTTGGAAGAGACAAAATCAGATTTATTGAGACACTTGAGGGTAGCTTCGTTCCAATCGATTCCAGCCTCTCAATCAATCCGATCATCTTCAATATATGTTCAGAGACCTGGCCCCCATCATGAAGCTTACACTTGAAGAGATCTCTGAGTATCTCATACTCCATGGTCTGAGCTTCTGAAGCGTACAGACTCTCCAAGTGTTTCAGCATCTCATAAGGGAACATGCTCCAATGTTGCCTATGCAGTTCAATACTCATAGAGGACAACATTAAGCATTGAGCCGATGTGGCATCCTCAACATGTTTCTTATGAGCTTCTTCGTCAAACGTAGCGTACTCAGGAGAATTCTCGTCAGGGATGACACTGATTGGTTTGTCCAAGACATACTCAATCTCGTATTGCCTTAGCACCAATCGCAAACAACGGAGCAAATTCGTAAAGTTTGACCCAGTCAACTTGTTTGTTTCCATCAAACATTTATAAGCCAAAACGACATTTTATCAGACGAGAAAATAATAAATGGGAAAATAAATTAGAATAAAGTAAACAAAGATCACATTCGTATCACTAATCAAAACAAGAGTTTATTGTAATGATTAGCTCCCACTAATTTTAACATATTTTGCGCCCCCAAACACAAAATACGGATTTATAACAATTTTAAATCTTAGTGGTCCAAGATCCAAGTCTATATTACTGCAGCCTCTGCTTTGGCTGATGACTACAATAATATCACTAGGTAGGCCTCTAAGCCAATTGCAACAACAATTTGCAATTCTTGGTTTATTAATCCAATTAATATTGTGTCCTCAAACTATTTTGGTCGCTTTGGCGTCTCAAAATAATTTAAGTAAGTCAATTCCATCACACGATGTCAACCATACATCTATGAATGAGCCCCAGTCTTGTCGATTTAGAGTAAACACTTTGGTGTAAAACTCGTGGTCGAAAAGATTAGGAATTTCAAACAATTATGATGGACGACGCATTTTGTTTCTAAACAAGACTTGGTTTTTAGTGGGGATTTTATATGTGATACTAATTGTTAAATTTAATATCTAATATTAAATTAAACGCAATTACTGGGTGCCGCCTACCCAGGCATAAGAAATGCGGACCACACATATTGGGCGCCGCCTACCCATACATACTGTCGCGGACTACATGTATTGGGCGCCGCCTACCCAAACATAAAAGCGGTCTTAAATTACTATAATTTAAATTGAATAAGCATAAAATCAAATAATAGCTTATCACATAATATCAAATAAATGCTCAACGAATAAAATTATTAATCCAATTAAAATTTTATTCTTTAATTAAATGTGGATTAAAATTAAATATATTAATTCCAAATTCATATATACATATACTTTTATATTAATTCTAAATTAATATAAAATATATAAGTCTAGTATTATTCTTTAAAAAATAATAATACTATAAAATTTATTAATCTAATTAATGAATTAATATTAGTCAATTAGATAAATATATTAATTTCAAATTAATATAAGTATACTTTAATGTTAATGTCAAATTAACATTAAAATATAAGTCCATTATTATTATTTTACAACAATAATAATAAGTTTTATTAATCTAATTATTAAATTAAAACCGATTTAATTTATTTATTTATTTATTTTTTTTTTTATCAGTGGGCCTGCTTATTAAACAAAATCAGCCCAAGTCCAGGTTGAGCCCAATTTCGTCCTGACCCAATACTGAAAATCCGGCCCAGCCCAAACCCATTAGGGTTTGGGCTGGGACAGCAGTCCCTTTCCCAAGTCACGCAACCGCCCCGACCGCGCCGCCACCACCGCGCTGCCGCCGCAGCTCCTGTGGCCGCCGTCTCTGCTGTCGAAAACGCAACAACAGTAGCAGACCCGCCGCCGTTCCATGGCTGTCGCACACCACGTGCGCGTCGTCTTCGGCCACCGTCGTCATTAACAACAGCAGCGTCGAACGCCACCGTCGTCATTGCTGGACAGCAGACCCGCAGCGGCGGCAGCCGCCGCCACCGTCACCATCAACAACGCGCAGCAGTGTGCAACCTTCGCAGGACTTTGACGCTGTCGCCACGTGCAGCAGCGGCGCCGAACGCGAGCGCCGCTCGCACAGCGGCCGCGAATGCCGCCGCCGCCGTCGAATGGACAGTAGGCAAGTCGCAGCAATTCTACCAATTTTATTTAAGGTTTACTAGATTTCAGAATTAAACCAATTGTATTTACGCAACCTTAAATAAAATTTCAGAATTGCAACGGTTTATTGGGTTTAGCAAAACAATTTCTAAAGTCAATTGCACAATCACAATTTTAACATTATAATCCACAATTAATCTTAACATTAATTCAATTACAAATCGAGCCCCGAGCTCTGATACCACTGTTAGTAATTCTCGACTACATCTAATGTACGCAGCGGAATAATAAATCGAGAATTAAGATCGTGATTTATAACTGAATTAAACGTTGAGCATAAATTACGCTAAAGTTGGAACAACTTACTTGTTGCGTAATTGATCGGACTGAATTGTGCGATTGATTCACCACTTCAGGTATCCACGCGTATATCGTCCGCCGCAGGAACTATCCTCGGTACAATTATTCGATAAGTGATCGCTAGGAAATCACTTATTGAATTCTACGTGCTTCTATATTTTTATCTGATAAAACCCTTAATTCTCTACTATAGAGAATATGTATATATAGTACCATATAACCCTAGGTTTATGGGCCTAATATCCATGTCCACTTAATTAATTAATTAGTCTGACTTATTAATTAATAAAGCCCACATATCCTAATCTAGTCCATATCTTTCACCTCATTCTCACAATTCTCTAATTATGCTTTTCTGGGAAACAATAACTCTTCATGTTCTTTGTGCCTATTTGCTTAAATAATTTATATCTACAACAATTCTAATGATGATTTTCCTCTATATCTGTCATAGAAAAAAGATGTCAGACTATATATCTCCAAGACGGAGTCGTAGCTAAAAACGATGAGGCTTTTCAAGGCGCAAATGTTAGCCCGGTGAATAAAAAACTCAAATATTGTATAATTTGTATTTCAAAATGGCATCAAGAAGTTTGTAACTGGCGATTGCAAGAAGCAAGATTTTTTTATTTTTTTTTCAAGATGGTGGACAAGTAAAAAGTTGTTTTTGAGTTAGTTGCTGAGTAGTCATCCTTATTAAATCGTCCGTTGTACTTCCTCCGTCCCAAGTTAATTGTCCTATTTTGATCTGGCTCGAAGGTTAAGAAAAAGTAGATTTTGTATAATTTTTTACTTTTTCAAAGGTGGAGATTGAATGTGGAGATTTTGATGGTGGAGATTGTGGGAGAATTTATCATTTATGGAGTAGGACAATTAGCTTGGGACAAACAAATAAGGCAAGTAGGATAATTAGGCCAGGACGGAGGGAGTATTAATTTTTGTTTATTATTTTCTAAGTTCTACAAGATTTTTTTGTATATTAATTTTAATCTTATTATTTGGTTTTATATACACATTTGATTTGCTACTGTAGTAGTTGGTAAAGTGTACTGAAGAAGATAACTGCTATTGAGCAGATGAATGAAAAGTGGTTAAAATGATATTAACTCAAAGTCACGTTTTACAAAATGAGTTACACATATTATAGTACGTGGATGATTACTCAACTAATAGCTAAATTGTCTAACTCACTCTAATCTGCATATCTAATCTTTTCTGACTAATTTTGAATGATTTACAATTTAGTCCATAACATATTAATATATCTCTAATGTTTAATTATTTTGTAACTAAGAAAACCCATCAAATAATTTACCAAAATTACCTTTTTTTCAAAATTGTTTTATAATTGATCAGTTTAGTATGAACAAATGAATTTTAAATAGACATATCATTATCCATTATACATTACACTTAATTATTATCATGTACGAAATCAATGATCTACAATTCTACTAACAAATATTTTTTCATTGTCATCTATACATAAAAAAATAAAATATGTTAGTGGAAATAAGTTAAATTCTGTTTAAAAAATATGGAATCAAAACTGATATCTTTAATTGAATTTTTTAGTATCTTGGAAACAATTAATTAGTTTTGTAGTATTTGACTAAAATATTAATTATATAGTTAATTAGAAACACCGTTATTTGGCAAAATAACGATTTTTAAAAAAATTACAAACAAATTTATAAATCTTAAAAAGAACTTCTTTTCGCATTTTATATCCAAAATATTTTGAATTATGTAGGTTTATTTACCTTTATCAAATACATTGAAGATTTTTTTAATCTATAATACATTTGATAATACATTGGATAATTGATTAGACCTTTCTTATATAATGGTCACCGCATTACTCATTTACATTTCAAAATGATTCCAAGAGAGTTTAATACATGAAAGAATTATTATTATTATTATTATTATTATTATTATTAATTTTTTTTTTGTTTTATTATCCTATTTTGTAATTACACTTTGTCAGATATTATAATATTTATATTTTTAATTTATAAAATTACTCTTATCAATATCAACTTTTGATAACATAATCAATTTATATCAGATAAAAAATAGCAAAATATAATCTACTGATCTATGAAAGATGTACAAATTAGAGTTTGGTCATTTCTAAATACACCACTCTTTCTTCTCTTCGTACCACATTTTATTTTGTACAAAAATAGACATAGTGAAAATGACTAAACAATCTTTATTAAAATAATCGATCTCCTTCCTGTGAATCTGACACAGGCGGCCGGATTGGCCACCGTCGATCCACCATTGAAGGACTCCAAGCTCCACTCCAATTGCACTGGAAGCCACTCTGTGGGACTCTTCCAGTTTGAAAAGCAACAAGTAGTATGAAAAAAAAAAAAAAAAGGGAGAGAAGAAAGAAATGAGAAATAGGAGGAGAAGAAGAACAACGGGGATTCAGCCCCGTGCGGCAACCTTCAGATCAATACCAACCGTTTTGGGGTGCAAAGGGCAAATGCCTCATTCTGCTAATTTTGGTCTACAAACTCAGAGCATCATACAATCCCTTAATGCTACTCAACTTTCAATCAATTCTTCCAAATATATACCATAACAACAAAAGATTGATAGAAAAGAAAGTGGGATGTGAGGGAAGTTTCTTAATCCATAAGATTTGGAGATAAAATCAGAAAAGAACCGAGTCTAAAGCCTTTTGTCTTATTGAGTGAGAGAGTGTGCATTGCAGCAGATTTCCTTGGAACCAGGAGAAAAATTTAGTGTTTATAAGACAATGAAGGAATCTAATTAATACAAATTATATTTTCGCCATTTTCTCATGTAGGCGATGCCAAATATGTTGACGCTATTGTGATTTCGTGGGTCGTAGGAGAACAACGCGATGTGTTTTAGTTATGGCGGCGGCGGCAAAAGTCGCCGGAATGTCACATTGACGATGAGCTGTATAAAAACAGAGAAATTTCTAAAATTTGGTCTAAGGGTAGAATTGGAAAATGATGTGGTGTGCTTAATAATTTTTATTATTAAATCAATTTATGTGTAATGTAAATAGTATTTGTGGCGTGAAGAGAGAAAATAGTGGTGTATTTAGAAACACCCTTAGAGTTTTTGAGAATAAGTATAACAAATTACAAAATATTACACCTTCTTAAATAATCAAATCTACTTGCCTGCAAAAAGATATCAGTGAACATTATTTATGATGTATTATTTAATATGCGTGATTATTTTTCTCGTAAGTGAGGACAAAATCTTTGAATTACTTATCTTTTCAAACACATTTTTTTAACAAATTATATGGTAAATAAAAAAAGTGTATTCTCTTTCCCTTTATATTTAAAAAAAATAGTTTAAATAAACGTTCTTTAACTTTTATTTGCAAAACGTAAACACGCTTATTCTTTCCCTCATAGTTTTCAAACTCAGTTTTAAATTTTATAGAAATAAACCCTTATTCCATCTCTCGATCCCTCTTTCTTACGAAGAAATAAACTAATTTTCCTTATTCATTTTATCTGAATTCAAGCCCTATGCGAATCAATGGTCGGAGAAAGTTTAAGGAGTGCTAATCAAAGTATGTCTTTGATTTTTTTTTTTACAAAAATCAAAATTTTAATCCACTTAAAAAACAGTTTAGGTTACGTTATTTATAAAGAATTGTAGTTCTTATGTACATCAATTTGATTTTTGAATCCGAAAATTGAAGTTTTTTTTGATAAATTGTATTACTCCCTCCGTCTCGCGGGAGTTTGCACAGTTTACCCGACACGTATATTAAGAAAAAAATTGTTTTTACTTTTTGATTGACTTTTTTAAAGGTGGAGATTAAGGATGGAGATTTTAAGGGTGGAGATTGTGAAAGACCTTTCTTTTTTAAGGATGTGCAAATTGGTGTGGGACGTACCAAAGGAAAGTGTGCAAACTCGGGTGGGACGGAGGGAGTACTATTTTTATTAGGGTGGCAAAACTCGGCACGACATTAACCCGCACGATAATATTGAGTTTGGACTGATGTCTATCGGATTTTTGTCGTGATCGGGTCAACCCGATAAGTAACGATAAAATTTGGGTCATATCGGGTGAACCCGATAATGGTCCGATAACTACTACTACTACTACTACGACCACCCCCACCCCCACCACCACCAATTACTTATTAGTAATAACTTATTCAAAAATATTGGAGTTGATTGATGTAGTGGAAAAAACTTGTTTGAAGATGAGTTTGATGACATAAAGCTAGCCACCTAGAATGAACATGTTGAATAGATAATTTGAAAGAATTTTGTTCAATAACTATATATGTCTAATGTTCTAGATCTGTGTTGTGATTTTTTATTTTTATTTTGGTCTTTTGTATTTTTTGTCCATCTATTATGAGAATGTAGGTAAATATTGAATAGATGTGCTACTTAATTTGAATGTTAAAATCTATTTTGTACTTTTTACAAAAATAATAGTAGTAATGCGTGCAGTGAGTCGGAACAAAACAATAAGACATAAATACGCATGCAAGCATTGAAGGTCTTATCGGGTTGGGCTATTGGATTTTTATTGGTTCGTATTTGGATTGAGATTTTCAATCCAATAAGATTATAGGCGGGTTAGGATTAACCCTTATTGGTTTGAGCCTTATCGGGTTGGCACGATAACACCAACCCGCACGATTTTTGCCACGTGTTAGGATTAACCCTTATTGATTTGGGCCTTATAGTGTTGGCACGATAACACCCAACCCGCACGATTTTTTCCACCCCTAATTTTTATAAACCTAAACCGTCGTAGTTATTTAGGGTTTTTTCTATTTATATTTTATTGTGTTCAATATTTTTGCAATTGAAGACATGATATGTTACTCTGTCTCTTTTTTTTAAAAAAAAAAAATTCTTGCAGATTTAATGAATTGTCAGTATTTCTATACAATTCATCCATTATTCTTGCTATGACTATTATTGTAGAAATTTGTTGACTAAATGTTTCTCTTGATGAAATTTTTTATTCATACGTCTATGTATTTTTCATATTTATAGGAGATTCCTGTTGAATTTGTAAAGATAATAATATAGGGTTTAAACATTAATTGGTGATTGCAGAGTATCACGACTTACCAAGAACATGAGGATACAAAATATGGCAGTTATAGATGGGAGTTATCTTCATCTTTCTGGTCTTACCGGTTCCATGCTAGTTGCCCTATTTCTCCAAGATAGGCCATCGGTTGCTTCCTCTGGTGCATTATTTGGATTCCCTGGCACCATGCTCTCTGGGTTTATCCAGCATCGGAAAGTTTACTCAAAGAAGGTTCTGATTTTTTTCCCTACCCGTTTATCTCTTTATTTATTACCTTTTGGCATGAACTAATGGCTCTTTTCTCTGCTAAGATGCAGTTTGTAGCTCTTATGAACTTTCTCATTATCTTATATTATACCAACTTCATCCTTGGGCATGTATGACGATCCTTTGTGGTTGCATCCTCTTGCTCAAGCCTCAAGTGAAGAAAATGCATCAAAATTAAGGGGGTATATTCAATTATGATGTGAAGCAGTCCGTCAGACTCACGAGGAAGATGGTGGAGTTGTAGCAATAAAATAATGGGATGTGAGGTATGAACATGTACAAAGTTTCTTGAATCGACGAATTCTGATTCTGTATACATTCTTGTGTGGTGCTTGTGCAGGCAATGACAAGTTCAGACCAGTTGATATGACTTGCTTGGATATGGCAAGTTTAGTGTGAAAAGAAAGGATGGGAACCTCTGCAACTAGGGACGGATTTAGGGGTTGCGGCGGTCGTTCCCTGAATTTCTAAAAAGAAAATTTTACATGTAATTTTATCTGATAATTTTCATTAATACTCTTAATATATAAGAGTTTGTCCCCCCTTACTCTTTAAAGCTTCGTCCCCCTTAATTCAATTTTTTTGCCTATACTATATAGCACAATTATAAAATAATTCGTCCCCCTTACAATGAGTTCCTACATCCATCCATCTCTGCAACCGCATCTGCTCGTAGTAGAAATGCACATGCGTGTGTGATTGGATTTGCATTTGAATCCCAGTTGGTTTGGAGTTATAGTGTTCAAATATACGGCATGGTCTTTACATGTACAACTTGCATGTGAGGACTTTAGTTTGGTCCCTGATGAGGGCTTGATGATGACAACCCTCAATAGGTTTTAAATGACTATAAATCGGAGGAAATACCTATACAAGTGTCGCGAATAGATGGAAGGATTGGGATGATTCACCTCTCCTTTGCTCGGTCGATTTCCTGCAAAACAGAGCTGGGGGTTGCCCCGACGAAGACCCTCCGACGCTCAAGTCAGTCTTTGGCTTCCAAATGATGAAAGTAATGAAATAGTAGATTTTAGTGAGAGAAAGTGTGTAACCTGTAATGTTTGGAATGAAGCACTATTTATACTTATTGTTGCTAGGGTTAGGGGCAAATGAGTCATTTCAGCTGCTCCCAATACTGTTGCGACATGTGTCCTACTGTATCTGGCGGCGCTACCAGAAGGTATATTACCTTTGTCAGAAAAAACATGCCGTGGTAGGTACTGTTGTCGGGAGAATAGAGACATCTGCCTTGGTCTCCAAGTTTTGGGAAATATCTCTCAGCGCGGAGGAGGTTTTCTTTTAGGGCTCGCAGCAGAGTGTTGGCCCTTCTTCCTCCAAGCTCTACTTAAGTCTTCTACTCCCTACATCCCTAGAGAACCGTTGCTGCTCTCACTCGAATATCAGCGCTTCAGGGCTGCCAACGAGGCATCCCTGACGGGTCAATACTCAGCTCTAGACATGCTCCAGCGCTAACACTGACATCTATACAAATCAATAACTCCAGCGCTGGAGTCCAAAGGCGAACACCAAGAGGCCAACGTCGGCTTTTACCGCTGGAGATTTAAGGTGGGCCATTCTTCCCTATCAACTGCTCCCCCCTACTCTGGAGCGCTTCGTAAGAAGCCTTTAGAGTAATATCCTATCCAGGGTGGGCGAGACAGAAGGAACTTTTAGAGGGATAATTTGGTGGTTTCCCAACAAAATTCTTGGAGATTCAAAACTTAACAGATCAAGGACGTACACGTGCCCTGACCCTTGGGCTTCTCTCATCTTGCTCTGTACACGTCTCGCACTCTGATGGAGCCTCTCTTCTTTTCACCCACCTATAAATACGCCTCCATTTACAGTTTTCACTTTTCACTCTTAACATTTTCACTGTTTTTCGGCGATTGGAATCCTCTCCAGGAATTTCCGGTGATCTTCAAGTTTCTGTCCTAGTTTCTTCGTCATCTCTTCGCGTTTTTCCAAGTACTATTCTTCTCCCTGGATTTCTAGCTTTTTTGGCCTTTCTTCTTCTTTATTGAATCCCTGCCTCAGTCAGTCCTTTTTTCGCCGATCTTAAAGATTTCGTACCAAAATGACCACTTTTCAATCTTCCTCTACTGCTGAAGAATCGTCTTTGAGGACTGCTGAGCAGTCCCCTCACTCTTCTCCGAGCACCTCTGGGGACGAGGGGACACCACCAGCGGTGTATGAGAGGGGGGGGGGGGGGAGATGATCCCTATTCCCGCCCTCAAGCTTTGGCATTTCTAACAGACCCTAGTAAATCCTCGGCCAGTTCTGCCCCCCCTTCCGGAGTTGTATTCCGCACAGAGAGGGTAGTTAATGTAGTTCCTGCCCTAGAGCGATATAATTAGGATATGGTGGCAGGGGCCACTACCTTTTCAGAACCAGATCTTGAGTTCTTCAGGGCTCGCGAGGCCCTTCATTTCAGTTATCTTTTCGACAGTCCTGGACTAGAAGAGCGACCCACTTTCCTTTCTTATCCTTCTATCCTTATCTGGAGAGCTCACAACGACGCGGGGCTTCGATTTCCTCTTCATTCTTTTGTGGAAGTCATATGCCAGTGCTGAAAAATCCCCGTTTTCCAACTTGGCCCTTCTACCGTGCGCCTCATCCTTGCCTTCTTTGTGTTAATGCGAGCCAATGGAGCCCAGTGCACCCCTGAGTATTTCCTATCTTGCCATGACCTTAAGAGGGGGAGCAACGGGTTTCTCTATTTTAGTTCTCGCCCCTCCGACCCTACTCACTTTGTGGGAAAACCCCCCAGTTGTGATGGAGATTGGAAACCTAAATGGGTCGTGGTTACGCCACGCGTTGGAGGGTGGTCCTTTCCGTGTGAATGGATCTCCTCCACTCCTCGCTTCCTCCGTCCCTCTATTTCCTGCATCGCTGAGAAAGACATGGAGGTTATGGACAAGTTAAATGCTCATGTGAGGAGCCATGGTCTCTGGGCCATTGATGATTTCCTAAGAAATACTTCAGTGCTGGCGCGCTACGGGCTACTGGGCAATGAAAACGAACCAACCATTGACCTGGGTAATGGCTAGCTCTGTATTATACAGCTCTGCACCGGATTTACTTATCTTTCCCCACCTAGATTATTTTACTTATCCTTATTTATTTATTTTTGCAGAGATGAGTTTCAACTTTTTGATAGCTGGAGAGGACGAGGGGGCTGGCTCTGATGACGCTGCTACGCCTGTTGGCACTACTACCATAACGCCGAATCCAAACTTGCCCCTAGCTGCGTTGGCTCCCAGCAGTGCTTCCCCCATTTCTTCTTCCGGTGCTAAGAGAAAGAGCATTGTCCCTACTTCTTCCGGAGTTCTGGTGGTCCGGACCAAAGCAGCAAACAAACGCTCTGCTTCTACTTCTGCGGAGCTGCCCCCTCCCTCCAAGAAGCCTAAATTAGGGAAAAGCAGCGGTTCTGATAAAGGGGGAGAGAAGAGCAAGAGTAAGAGCAAGAGCGACGTTCATCGCTCCAGCAACAATTACTACAATTTGGTGCTGCCAAAGAGTTTTCTAGACTTAAATAAGGCCCAGTGCACCACTCTGATCAAGGAGCTTCCCACGGTGGAGGATATCGTCACCCTGAGCCGTGAAAGCGATGAGCGAAATGCTGAAATAATGGACCAACATCTGGTTCAGGTATCTAATGTATCTTTATTATTCCTTAGTTGCACCATTTTTGCTGAGTCACTGACTTCTGATTTTTTCCTCCCTAGTTTCTGATTCACTATGGCCGCTACAGAAGCCACACCAGTACTTCAGTGGTGACTACTCTCCGTGCTGACTTTGATAAGATTCAGGAGCAATTGACAAAGCTTCTTACTGAGGAGTTTTCAGCACTGAAGCTGGAGAGTGACATTTTAAAAGAGCAGCACTCGTCCCTCACTATTGCTAACGAGGGGTTGAAAACGGCTCTGGAAGCTGCAGAATCACGTTCTGCAGAGGCTGAGGCAAAACATCGAGCCTCTGAGGCAGAGTGGCTTGCTCGAGGCAGGGCTGAAGGTATCGTTCAGGGCAGAGCTGAAGGGGTTGACCTCTGTCGCTGAAGGTTGCTCTCGACTGACCTGGGCCAATCATTCCTTCAGCAGCTTCAGTGAGATCTCATAGAGGATTATCGACAGAGCTCAACATATCTTCAAGACATGGGCCCGTTCTTCAAAGGGTTTATTTGTGCATGTTTCAATGCAGCTTGCAACGAGGCTAAGGCTAAAAGTTTCGTTGGAGAGCTGACTTATGATCTGCGCATTATTGCTTCTACTCTGAAAGCTCCTGAGAGCTTTAAGGGGGACCCCAGTGCTCCATATGACACCCCTTGGTGGATCCCTGCTATCAAGCGTGCGGCAGATAACCTTTCCAGTGGAGGAGAACTGCCTATCAACCTGCCTGCTGCAGCAAAACCCTTCGTTGATCTTTCTCCTACATCGGTTGAGGGGACTAGTGCATCGCCGTTGCCTGATCTATCCCGTATCGCCGATACAGAAGTTCCAGATCTGGAAGCTCGTCCTGCTGCCGGCCAGACCGAGGGAGCAGATTCAGAGACCGAAGAATCTTCTTAAGTTTCTTTATGGTTCGTACTTTTTGTAGCTAATCAGGGATGTACGCATCTTGAAATATTTTGCCATTTGCTTAATGAAACTTTTCCTTACCTGTACTTATTACATACATGCTTTCGAAACCGCATCGCTGAAACGCGCAGCGTACTCCCTCCACAAGTTCACTTCAGGGCATGCTGAAGCGAATTTTTGCTTTCAAAATTGCAGCGTTGAAACGCGCAGTGTATTCCCTCCACAAGTTCACTTCAGGGTATGCTGAAGAGAATTTTTACTTTCGAAATCGCAATGCTGAAACGAGCAGCGTACTCCCTCCACAAGTTCACTTCAGGGCATGCTAAAGTGAATTTTTGGCTAAGGCATAGACCTCTTCCTGCCCTCGGGGGCCCAGCTCTTGGTTGAGATTTCTTACCAGCGCTTGGCTCACATCATTTTTTGTGCTAAGGCATGAGTTCTTTCACGCCCTGATGCCAAGGCTGAGGTTTCCCGTCAGCGCTTGGCTTGCATCATTTTTTGAGCTAAGGCATGAGTTCTTTCATGCCCTCGGTGCTCAGCCCTGGGGCCAAGGCTGAGGTTTCCCATCAGCGCTTGGCTTGCCTAATTTTTTTTAGCTAAGGCATGAGTTCTTTCACGCCCTCAGCGCTCAGCCCTGGGGCCAAGGCTGAGGTTTCCCGTTAGCGCTTGGCTTGCATCATTTTTTTAGCTAAGGCATGAGTTCTTTCATTACCTCGGCGCTCAGCCTTGAAGAGCACTCGTAAGCCAATGCCCTTCAGGGAAGTGTATTTGTTTATTGCTCACAATTTACTTTAAGGGTAGGAGTGACCCTTATGTTATGGGTTCTCCTGTTTCATTGAATTCAAATAAGATCTCTTACATAGACAAAAGACATACTTTCCGTACTTAGATGTAATACTTCTTCAAGTTGCTGACATTCCAGGGCCTTAGCACCGGCTTCCCTTCTTCATTCTGCAGTTCATACACTCCTCCTTTTAGGTCCTTGGCCACCACAAATGGTCCCTCCCAATTGGTTCTAGCTTTCCAGTAGCCCTTAGTACATTAGCTCTGCGCAGTTGCATATCTCCTACTTGGAATTCCCTCGATCTAACCTTCTTATTGTATGCTACCCTAGCTTGGGCTTTGTATTTTTCAGCTGTGATTCGGGCATCTTGCCTTAGCTCCTCAAGCATATCCAGATTTTCCCTCATCAGTGTCTCATTTTGATTCTCATCATAATTCAGAATTCGATGCGTTTGAATCCCCACTTCCGCGGGAATTACCGCTAAGCCCCATATACTAAGTTAAACAATGTTTCACCCGTTGCTGTCTTTATCCCAGTTCCTCAACCCATTTTCCTCCAGCTTTTTCCAACCGTGTTTTAATTCCCTCCAGCAGTGTACTATTAGTGACCTCCACCTGTCCATTGGTTTGAGGGTGGGCCACAGAAGTGAACCTTTGTTGAATCTTCATCTCCTTGCACCAATTTTGAACCTTTGCCACACAGAACTGTGCGCCATTGTCGGAGACTAGGATCCTCGGTTTCCGTACCTGCAGCATATACTTTTTCACAAAAATTCCAGGATGTTATCTTCCTCAATCTTAGCAACCGCCTCGGCCTCCACCCATTTTGTGAAATAGTCCATTGCTACAATAAAAAATACTTTATTCCCCCCACCGTAGGGAATTTGCCTACAATATCAACCCCCCATTTGTCGAAAGGGCAAGGAGAGTACATAACCCCCATTTCCTGCGCTGGAACATGAATAAGTGGCCTGTGCCTCTGGCATTTATCACACCTTTTGATCAACTCCTTCGTATCATGGACTATCGTGGGCCAATAATATCCAGCCCTCAAGACTCTTCTTACTATGTCTTTGGAACCTGTGTGCTACCAACACAGCCTCGTGCAGTTTTCTCAACACATAATTTCCCTCCTCCTTGGATAAACACCTCGCGTGAGGTTGGGTGAATGACCTCCTATACAGACAATCCCCTATAAGGCAATATTTAGCATATACCGTGTTCTTTGGTCCTTGACGTTTTCTAGTTCTGAGGAAGTGCAAGATGGGCGACCTCCAATCCTACTGCTCCTTAATGCAAGCTATGTCAACATCCAGTGCCCCTTTAGGAAGTGTCAGCATGGTGATTTTTCCTCTCACATCCTCTGCTGCTCCTGCCATTTTGGCTAAGTAATCCGCTTTTGCGTTTTCTGATCTTGGGATTTGTTCGATGTTCAACTCTGAAAATGATTTTGCCAGTTCCAAAACACACTCCACATATTTCATTATTCGTTCGCACCTTTTTTCATATGCTCCTTGGACCTGCTGCACCACCAACTGAGAATTTGAATAGACTAGGACCCTCTGTGCCCCTAACTCCGCTGCCATTCTCAATCCCTGCAGCAGGGCCTCGTATTCTGCTTCGTTGTTGGAGGCTCGAAATTCAAATTTAATAGCGAACTGGAGCTCTTATCCCCCTGGACATAATATCACTACTCCAGCTCCGCAACCAATTTGAGAAATCGAGCCGTCCACGAAAACTTTCCAGAGCTCAATCTCTGGACCCCTGGTCGTCTCCTGAATAAAGTCTGCTAAGGCTTGAGCTTTGATTGCCACTCTGGGCTCGAATTGCACATCATACTCCCCTAGCTCAACCGCCCATTTGACCATCCTCCCTGAGAGGTCCGACCGGCTTAGAGTTTGCCCGAGCTGAGAGTTTGTCCTCACAACTACTTTATGCGATAAAAAGTAGGGCGTCAATCGTTGTGCCGTTATCATTACAGCCAAGGCCATTTTCTCTATTTCTGAATACCTCAGCTCTGGACCCTGGATCATCTTGCTTATGTAGTATATGGGTCGCTGCACCAAGCCCTCCTCCCTGAGGAGTACAGAGCTGAGGGATGACTCCTCCACTGATAAGTATAAATACAGCACTTCCCCCTGCACTAGCTTAGTCAACAGGGGTAAAGTTGTAAGATGAGCCTTCAACTCTTGAAACGCCTTATCATATTCTTCCGTCCACTCAAACCTTGATCCCGTTTAGTTTAGTTTAGTTTAGTTTAGTTTACTTTAGTTTAGTTTAGTTTAGTTCTGCTGAGTGTTGTTATTCTTCCATTCAATCTCTGAATTTCCCTTATGTTTTTTGGTGGCTTCATATCCTGCACAACCTTCACTTTGGCTGGATTAACCTCAATGCCATTTTTCGTCACCATGTACCCTAAAAATTTGCCCGCCTGCACTCCAAAGGCACACTTCTCTGGATTCAGCCTCATACCGCACTGCCGTATAACCCCAAAAACCTCCTCCAGGTCTGCAGAGTGATCCAGGGCCAACACGTTCTTCACCAACATGTCATCCACATATGCTTCTACATTTCAACCCAACTACTTCCGAAAGACTTTGTCCACCATCCTCTGATAAGTGGCCCTTGCATTTTTTATCGCAAATGGCATTTTCACATAACTATAAGTTCCACACGAAACCACAAAACATGTTTTCGATGCATCCTCTGGGTGAAGCTGTATTTGGTGATATCTCTTATATGCATCCATCATCGATAGTAGTTCATATCCAGAGGTGGAGTCCACTAGCTGGTCGATGCGGGGTAAGGGGTAGTGGTCCTTTGGACACGCCTTGTTCAAGTCCCTGAAGTCTATGCACATTCTCCAGGCCCCGGTACCCTTGGGCACCATCACCGCGTTGGAGAGCCACTCAGGGAACTGCACTTCCACTACATGGCCCGCCTTCAGTAGCTTAGTGATCTCCTCTTGAACAGCCTTATCCTTTTCAGCATTGAACTGCCTTAACTTTTGCTTCACAAGTCTGACGTCAGGATTTACATTCAAACAATGCAGTGCTACGTCCGGATCTATCCCAACCATGTCCATTGGAGAGAAGGCAAATAAATCAGCATTCCTCCTTAAGCAGTCCACCACAGTGATGGATAACTCGTGGCTCATCTAGGTCCCTATGTTGGTGGTGAAACCCTGCTTATTTGGGAATAACTCTACCTGCATCAACTCCTCCTCAGGATCAACCCTCAGATCTCCCTCTTTCAGGGTCCCTGTCAACTTTATCTTTTTCTCAGGGGCTCGACCTTGGTCGTATAGTACACCCTGTACGATGTGGCTAGCCTTTCGCACCGTATCAGCATAGCACTTCCGAACTATGAATTGGTCACCGCTGACCTCTCCCACCTTGCTCCCAACCGGGAATTTGAGCTTCATATGAGCTATAGAGATGATGGCCTTAAAGCAGTTTAACATTGGTCTCCCAAAGATGACGTTGTACGAACTAGGGGTATCCACCACTAGGAAATTCAACATCTGAATCTTCCTCATTGGCTCCTCTTTGAGCTCGACTTGTAATGTAACTTGCCCCAGAGGCTGGACAGAACCACCACTAAACCCATACAGCGTTGTACTCACCGGCGTCATTTTAACATTCAAGTCCATCTTCGAGAAGCAGCTCTGAAATATTATATTTGCAGAGCTACCCGTGTCCACAAAGACTCGTGCTACCGTTGCTCCCCCAATGTCAGCAGTGATGACCAGGGCATCGTTATGAGAGCCCTGGGATACTGCAGCGTCTTCAGGACCGAACTCTATTCTGGGAAGGTTACGGCGATCGTTTGTTACTTCCGACACTTCGGTCCTTATGTTGTTCCTTAGGCTGCAGACCGCTGCCTTCCTAGCCCTATTGGAGTCACCATCCTCAGGGCCTCCTACAATCATCTGAATGTAATTCTTCTTATGGCTAGTATCATCCCTACCCCTGGGCTCCTCCAGTGTCTCTTTACCCTTATCTTCCCGCTTTTTGTGCTTGTAATTTCCTTATCCCTCTCCCTATTCACGTACTCCACCAAATCATATCTCTGAGGTGCCGGCATTTATCAATTTTCGTGCCCATAATCGTTGTGATAACGACAATATGTATCAGACCTAGGGTTTTTAGGTCCTTTATATGTAGAGGTGGGATACTTGAATTCGGGATGGTCAGCCACAATTTCCAACAGCTCTGGTGGTCGTAATGTGAGAGGGGTATAGCTCTCAAAACAGGGGCCCCCTGCAGCTCTCCCCTTTCGACGGGTTTGCGCTCCTTCTCCAAGGGCTCCCGCTTTTTCTCTGCAGCCTTCTCCTCTTTCCTCCTCCCGCTGCAAGCCTCTTCCAAGTTAATGTACTTATCTGCTCTCTCCAACAATTCATCAAAGGTTCTGGAAGCTCGTTTTGCCAGAGATCTGAAGAACCCCCCTCCAGGATGAGCCCCTGTGCAAGTGCATTTATCTTTACTTCCGACGTCGCAGAGAGAACTTCTAGCGCCGCAACGTTGAACCTTGCCACGTATTTTCTAAGACTCTTATTCTGGCCTTGTTTAATACTCATCAGTGACAGAGCTGATTTCTGTTGTCGTCTTGCACTGGCGAATTGATGGATAAAAAGTGACGATAACTCAGTGAAGGAGGGAACCGATGCTACCGGCAACTGGCTAAACCACTGCTGAGCTTGTTTAGTCAATGTCGTTAAGAAGACTCTACATTTAACCCCATCTGTGTATTGATGCAGCAGTGCTCCGTTCTCAAATCTTAAGAGATGATCATTTGGATCTGAAGTCCCGTCATACTCATATGTTAGTGGCTTGAAGTGCAAAGGTAAAGGGTCGGCCAACACCTCTTCGGTGAACGGAGAGCCGACAACTCTGAAGGGATATCGTTTACCCGCCTCTCTATTTCTTCGCAAGTCCTCCATTTCTCTCTGGAGAGCCTGTAATTGTTGGTTGACAGTATCGACCGTCGCAGCATAACTAGCGTCATACTCCGTCGTTTCCGCTTCCTCCTCCCTAAGGGGGAATGCTCTTCCCCTTAGTGGCATTTTATGTACTCTTGGGTTGTGTTGCTCCAACACAGGTTGTTTTTCCCTAAACAAGTTTACTTCAGCATGGGTTAGATCATCCGCCAGGATAGGTTGCTTCCTTGGGCCTTCTCCCATTCCCAGGTTTTCTACAGGGGTAAAATTCCGGGAGAGGCCAGATAACCCTCCCCGATTGGCCAAAGCACTTTCCACGGTCATTTTGATGAGACCATTCAGCTCCGCTACAATAATGGTCACAATTGAGGCTTCCGAGGGGTTGTTTTTAGTGGTTCCACTTCCCCCTTCGGTAGTGGGTGTGGTCCCAGCCACAGTTTCGGTTGGCGTATCCCTTGGAGAGCTAGGATTGTTGTGAGGGTCAATGTCCGTTGCCATCTTTTCGAAGGCAGCAGTGAGATCTCGTGGAGTAGTCATACTTTCTCTATACAAGTAAAACAATTCAGGTTAAAGGATTTTTTCAGGAAAATTAGCGCTGGACCTGAGATTCCCACAGTAATTTTTTCAGGGGAGCGAGGACTCTCACGCCTTAAGCTCACAAAGATTCCCATAAACGACGCCAGTTGATGAGGGCTTGACGAAGACAACCCTCAATAGGTTTTAAATGACTATAAATCGGAGGAAATACCTGTACAAGTGTCGTGAATAGATGGAAGGATTGGGACGATTCACCTCTCCTCTGCTCGGTCAATTTTCTGCAAAACAGAGCCGGGGGTTGCCCTCGCGAAGATCCTCCGACGCTCAAGTTAGTCTTTGGCTTCCAAATGATGAAAGTAATGAAATAGTAGATTTTAGTGAGAGAAAGTATGTAACCTGTAATGTTTGGAATGAAGCACTATTTATATTTACTGTTGCCAGGGTTAGGGGCAAATGAGTCATTTCAGTTGCTCCCAATACTGATGTGACATGTGTTCTATTGTACCCGGCGGCGCTACCAGAAGGTACAGTACCTTTGTCAGAAAGCAAGCCGTGGTAGGTACTTTTGTCGGGAGAATAGAGACATCTACCTTGGTCTCCAAGTTTTGGGAAATATCTCTCAGCGCGGATGAGGTTTTCTTTCAGGGCTCGAAGCAGAGTGTTGGCCCTTCTTCCTCAAAGCTCTGCTTAAGTCTTCTACTCCCTACATCCCTAGGGAACCGTTACTGCTCTCACTCGAATGTCAGCGCTCTGCCAACGAGGCATCCCTGACAGGTCAATACTCAGCTCTGGACACGTGTTTCGTGCACGCACTTTAGGGCATTTTTAGTGTCATTTTAGTGTCAATAATGTGCATAATCACGTGTATTTAGTGCTTTTATACTCTCATGGGCAAAATAATGCGTTTTTGCTATTTTTGTGTTAAGACAGGTGAAAAAGGGTCGAAAAAGAACATCAAATGACCGCGGAGTCGAGGGATCGATCGAGGCAACAAAAGAAAGGGCTAATTGAAGATCTCGGCCGAGACAGGATGCAAATCTCGGCCGAGATGAGTCTCCAGGGGATTTCATGAAGAATTGCAAAATTGCAAATCTAGGCCGAGACAGACTTTGCATCTAGGCCGAGATGGAAATCTAGGCCGAGACAAATAATGCATCTAGGTCGAGATGAGTCTGCAGGGGATTTCAGAAATTCCAGAAATGGAGATCTCGGCCGAGATGCAATCCAATCTCGGCCGAGATGAGTCAAATCCTAAAAATTCCAAATTTTCTCTTTTTCACGTCTCGGCCGAGACACACTTGCATCTCGGCCGAGATTCCTTACCCTGTTTTAAAATCCTGAATGCGATTTTGCCTATTTTTTACTAGCACTTTCTCTCCTTATATATATATCATCCCATTCGAATTTAACCTAACTTAGAACAACCTAGAACCCATCCCCCTCAGATAATCAGCCACTTTTCTCCATTGGAAGCAAGGAAATGGAAGGGGGTTGAAGATCTTGATCTTCAACCCTAACCTTTGGTTCTTTCTATCCTATTTTCATGTTTTCTTTAATTTTCTGTTATTTTATCTTTGTATTAGGTAAAATGGGTGGCTAGCACCCTTAGTTCACTCTTGATTATTGTGGAACCTTGAGTTCAAGACATTTATGTGATTATTACGGTTAATGTTACTGAAAACATTGTGTATTCAAGTGTTTTGTGTTATTTGCTGTTATTGACTCACATTTATGAATTTATTATTGGATTGATCACCCTTTAAGGGATTTGTGAATGTGTTGCTAGAATAGGAAATTACTATCCGTAATTGTAGGATTTTCGATTCCCGAGTAGCAAACAATAGATTTATTTATTGGTGATAACACAAAGTTCAACCTCTAAAACCGAGCTTGCGAGTTTTATGTTGAATTTATCTCGTTGTCCTAGTGTTTAATGCATTTGGTGATTGAATCTAAGAGAGCTTGTTCGAGGATTCGGTTAAACTGAATAGGGTTAGTCGAAGAGCTTGTTTTGATTAACTAAGATTAAGGGATAACAAGGCTATTAGAGCTTGTTAATAGCCTTGAGATAAGGGCTAGAATCACAATTGAATAGGGCATTAACAATAGTTGCATAAATCGTCCAAGACCTCGGTGAAACATGATCAAGGGTGAATCATTTTGTTTTTACAAACCAAAAACCTATAAAAATCTCTTTAATTGTCTTTGTTTATTTAGGTGTTAGTTGTTATTTCATTAACCCCCCCCCCCCCCCCCCCCACACTTCTTTATTGTTTTCTAGTTTATTTACTTTATGTTTCTTGATAATAATAGCTTAATACATTGAAGTAAAAGTTGTTCGACCGTTCCTCGTGGGATCGACCCTTGCTTGCCATTCTACTAGTTAGAGTAGTAGGATAAGGTTAAGTGTATTCTTTATACACATTTAATTTGGTAGCAAGAAACGACGCTACCAGGTCAATACTCAGCTCTGGACATGCTCCTCGTTAACACTGACATCTATACAAATCAATAACTCCAGCGCTGGAGTCCAAAGGCGAACACCAAGAGGCCAACGTCGGCTTTTTCCGCTGGAGATTTGAGGTGGGCCATTCTTCCCTATCAATCCCCTTTTTTCAAGAGGTTGTTGTTTGTAGATCATGTTCTGTAATTCATTTCTCTCGGGGCTTCATTTAGCCAGTGTGTACTAGTTCCCTGTACATGTTCAAATTCGTATGTTGCAAGTCTTGTTCAATCTTCTGCTCCACCTTTGCATTTATATGTATGATGTTACTTTATATAAGAATAGTCGTCGTCTTTTATAAATCCTATCATATTTCATTCTATAACAAACACAAGATTTGTACCATCATTTAAATTTACATGTCATAAGATTTGCATGCTTGGATTTACCACACCCGCTCAATCCATAAACAAACATACCTTAGAGTGCGAGTAATTAACACCCCTGATTTTTGTAATGCACTACATGAAAAAGATTAGTCTTTTTAATATTTTGGTTTCGTATTTATCAAACAACACTTAAAATGTAAAATCAGATATTCGGCTACTATAGTGAACACCTTATATTTGTTTGGGAAAAGTATCCAAATTCTTTAATTGAATCGGATGTATTTAGAAAAAAGGGGATTACGAATAGCATCACCTAAATGTGGTAATGTGCACGGGTATTAACCGTGGATGTCATAGCAGGGCGAGCTGGGCGCGTACTACTACTACTACTACTACTAATTTTTTAGAAACTTATAGCCGTCTGAAAAACACTTTCAATTTTTTTGTTTGAAATTTCTTTCAAACCGTTTAGAACAACTATCTTAGGTTTTTTCCCTCAAAACATATGAGAATTTGTCTTTTTCTTCTTTCGATAGTGGTGGCAATTGCGGTTCAAATCCTAGTTGAGTCCGCAAACTAATGTCCTGTGGCTGTGCCTGTGCGAGGTGAGTTGGGTCGGGTCAACCGTCCTCCTAAAAATAGACTATATATATTCGTTTTCTCAAGCCGTTTGAAACAGCTATGTTCCTTAAAACATATGAGAAATATTGTCTTTTTTCTTGTTCAGATAGCATTTTGCGCTAAATCATGCACTTCTCACTTTTAAAATGGATAAAAATTCAAATACCTGAGAAAATTCAATTATATAGCTGAGTTGAATGGGTGATTGCTTAAAAAAATTGCCACATCATCAAAAGATGCCAAGCATTCATTTGCGCCAAAAGCCCCTAAATTGGGGGCGTTTGCAATTGTTTTTTTTTTAAAAAAGTAAATGAAATTAGAGATTCTATAACAATTACTTATGTAAAAAGTATGTAGTATTTGTAAAAAAAAATGATTTTCGATAAAAGTAGGAATTGGAGTGTTTGCTATAGAATCATTTATGTCTTTTAAAAAATATCACGTTATTTACAGAATTGTCATTGAGCAGACAAAATCAATAATTTTATGTTTTTAGCTTTTACATTGGAAGCACTTATTTTAAAGTGAAAGTTAACTTTGCAAATACTACAAAATATCTTTTCTCAAACTATAAGTTGAAAATCACTTTGAAAAAGTATATGCAAATACCCCCTAACTATTCCAGCTGAAATATCAATTTTTGGTGTAAATTGACCATTATCCCTAAAATAATTAATTAGGGACGAACTATAATTTTTGGCTAGTTATTTCTACGACAAATTTAATAAAATGTGGTACTGTTCATGCAAGTATTAAAAAAGTAAGTGTTTTTTTTTTCGATATTTATCATTTTAAGTTAAGTCGTCTCTGATAGAGGCGACTTTTCAAAAATAAACAATCGCAACGTACCGTTCCAATTTTTTGGATTAATAATGAATACTTACTTTTTAAATAATCGAAATTTGATATGGAACTGAATATTTTTAAATATCCCTACCGTGCACACCCATGATTGTTACGATGTTAACTATTATTATTATTATTATTATTATTATTAAAATTAGTATTATTATTATTATAACTCAAAAAATAAATTATTATTATTATGACTTGAAAAAACACACACACACACACAAAGTCGCCTCATAGGAGGCGACTATCCATCCCACTAATTCTTTTTTTTATTAATGTCGGTGTGGAGGCGACCTTAGGAAAAAAAAAAAAAAATTGCTCGTACAAGGAGCGACTATGAACAGTGTCTGTCAGATTTTTGGAGAATTGTACCTATCAGAGACAACTTAACTTAAAATGATAAATATCAAAAAGAAAAAAAAAAAAACATTTGTTCTTTTAATATTTGCGAGAAGAGTACCGCATTTTATTAAATTTTCCTATTTGTACGCTCACCCAAAGCATTTACGCTATCTTTTAAATTCATCTTGCAGTACTCTGCTGGCCATCTGATTCTGGCTATTTAGTCGATTCCTTGTTTTTAAATATATATATATAAATATAAGTTTCAATCCCGTCAATAAGTTCTCTGTAATTCTCCAGTTGACTATCCTTACTTGATTCCGTCGCCATGACAGTTCCAGCTTCCAGAGCTCAAGGTTTTAGTCTGATCCTTCCATTTTCATTTTCTATTTTGTGATAGATCATCTCTCTTAATTCCGGTGGTGTTTGTGCGATTGGTTGAGATACGTACATTGTGCAGAGGATATGTATAAAGAGGCAAAGAGCAGCTATTTTGATTTGCCAGCCTTAGATGTTTCCGTTGCATTTCCTCAAGCAACTCCAGCTTCGATCTTCCCCCCTAGTGGTAAATAATACTAATATATATGTATGTTTCATTTAAGAATTACGTGAATTTCAATTATATGAACACCTTTTGTGTTTGTGGAGTGAGGGGAGAAGGTGTTAATATTACAACAGATAGTTGTGATTAAAGTGTTTACTTTGTTAATTCTGAACTCGTGATTCCACAGTATCAGACTACTATCAGCTTGATGATCTGTTGACTCCTGAGGAGCAAGCTCTCAGAAAGAGAGTACGAAGGTGTATGGAAAAAGAAGTAGCTCCGATAATGGCAAAGGTGTTTTCTAACTGCTACTAATTTTACATCTTCAGCGTCATGTGCACCAAGTTTTTTTCCCGCTCATTATTCAATTAATTTTTTTAGAAATCATGTTGTGGTTTTTTATCCAATGCACGACATAGGTGATCAACAAAGGACTAGACTCTCCAAATCTTTTGCGAAGGGATTTACTATAGATCCCCCTTCAATGTCATGTTTGTTATAACTGCTAGAATTGGGTGTAAATGCATCTTTTCAGTATTGGGAGAAGGCAGAATTTCCTTTCGAAGTGATTCCTCATCTTGGCGCATTGGGTATTGTTGGTGGCACTATCAAGGTACATTTTAAAGTTTCCCACAGTTCATCTCGTGATGATAATGAGGATGGGGGTGATTTTGTATCTGACTGAATATAATACAGGGTTATGGTTGCTCCGGCCTCTCCATTACTGCAAATGCCATTGCCACAGCAGAAGTTGCAAGAGTTGATGCCAGCTGCTCTGCTTTCATTTTGTTGCATTCCTCCTTATCAATACCTACTATTGGTAAATCTTGCTATTGTTTGTTGGATCAAGTATTTTTTTCTTGATGGTGATAACTTACTACTACTTGTTATTTTGTCAAGGATAGCACTGTGCGGATCAGAAGCACAAAAGCAAAAGTATTTACCATCCCTTGCACAAGTGAAGACTATAGGTTGTTGGGTAAGAAGCCTTTGAGATACATAATGCTGTTTTCTTGATGTGATTTTTTTAATGCTAAACTATGTGTTTTTGTTTGGATGTAGGCTCTATCAGAACCTGATTACGGTAGTGATGCAAGTGCTTTGAGAACAACTGCAATGAAGGTCAGGATTATATATACTATTACATCCTCCACCCCCCAGGGCTAAGTTTAAGTGTATATGTGACGTTAGATGTGATTATCTGGGGTTTTACCATGTGACATTGTTTGAAAAGGAGATTTCAAGAGAAAAATAAATTGTTTCAATCACGCATGTCTGTTTTTATCTCTTAGTTTGTATTTGTGTCTTTGCTCATCTTGACATCTATTTTGGATGATTTTTTTACTTTGATAATCAGGTTGAGGGTGGATGGATACTTGAAGGACAAAAACGATGGATAGGGAACAGCACTTTTGCAGATGTTTTAATTATATTTGCAAGAAACACCTCTACAAATCAGATAAATGCGTAAGTACCTTTTGCTTATAGTGTTCTGAATGGGTGGTGTACCTGGATGCACAATTGCACATCTCGAGAGTTCTCAGTAAAACATACTTTGTGGGATATTTTCCAGCCTAGAATTAATCAATCTGCAGATATTTCCTTTAATTTGTTGTGTTGATTCTTAGTATGCTTGTTTTCCACATAAGGATGGCACTATTTCTCCATGCTGCTTATGGTCAAATATCTGACAGATTTGGGGTTATATCTTTTCATTGTAACAAGCTTTTAGTGTCTCAACGTTGCTAATAGCTGAGTCGCATCTACTACACAGATTCATCGTAAAGAAGGACGCTCCAGGTTTACAAGCTACTAAAATAGAAAACAAAATTGGCCTGAGAATGGTTCAAAATGGTGATATTCTATTGCAGAAAGTTTTTGTTCCTGACGAAGACAGGCTTCCTGGAGTTAATTCTTTTCAAGATACAAATAAGGTATAAAATCATGATGCCTGGTGATTGATGCAATGTTGCTTAATGTCGTCCGGTTCAGTAGCATGTCAAACATCTCTACATAATATATCTCTTGGAGAACTTTACTTGCATTTCGCTGTTTTTTGTTTACCTTCTGCTTACAATAATGCCATGTCTCTTATGGGTAATATAGATACATTTGTTACCTATCTGATTTTATTTTACTCGGAAATAGGTGCTTGCGTGTTCGCGTGTCATGGTCGCGTGGCAGCCTATTGGCATATCGATGGGTGTGTATGACATGTGTCACAGGTACATAACTTATTGTAAATTTTCAATGGGTTAATGGCCGATGAGATATAGCCAAAAAAATTAAAATAAAATGGCCTCACAAAACATATTAGTCATCTCTTCAGGGATTAGCCAAGTTGGAATTCTGCATAGCGAATGCAAAAGTAACGATTCATTTCGTAGATGATACTATTCATCTGATTGCATAGTGAAGGTAGTGGTCGTACATGGCCCTCAGGTTTGACCACTTCTAAGAAACAGCCACTCCTTTTACCGCTAAGGATGTTCAATTGTGTATTCCTAGTTTTTCCTTATGTGTAGTCTCTATGTTATGACCTTCATGAATGATTGTCCCTTCTTTTGGGAACTTCTGTGTGAGAACTTCAATAGTTTAAAGGAGTAGAGTTTTATCGTACTTGGAGAGTCAGACATCTTGAGGTAGCTGCGAGATAAAATCATACTAGAAAGTGAGGATCTTTGGTGGTTACTTTATGTAAATTAATGTTATACGACATTGTTATCTTGCTTCTACACTATATATATTATAGGTAGCATATATATACATCTTAAAATTTTTTGCAGAAAAAATTGTCAAAGTCTCAACTCTCAATTGACAAGCTTAAGTGATTTCAAAGTTGAGCTCAGGATTTCGCAAACAGCACCAAAAATTTGAAAAATTTATAGCTACCTCCGTTATTTTGGTTAAAGAAATCATAAGTTAAGTTTAGTGTATTTTCTCTCATGTACACTCGCAAACCAATTGCAAATGTAACACTTAATAGCGGAGTAGAACTCCTTCCTCCAAAGCTTTGTATACAACTGTAGATCAATTTTGATGTAGAATACTTCCCACATGACACTTCTTAAATTTTTCAGAAGTGAAATTTCAGAGTAAATGGTTATTGTTCCTCACTATATACTACTTTGGGACATTGAATGTGAGCTATTTTCTGCTCGACACTGTCAAGGGTCATCCCAAATTGGATTCAGAAAGACTTTGTAGTTCTCTTAGGTCCCATTTGGATGGGGGTTACGAAATCTAAGGATTTAAACCAAAGGAATTTAAATCCACTTAAATCCCTCAAAAAATAGTATGAAGTGAAAGTGATGAATCTCCAACCAAAGAACATCTATGGATTTGATAAAATGGATCTCAAATCCATCCTCATATCCTTCAATCCAACAGTACAGTTTCAATTATGATTCCTTGATACTTATTGCTGCACATCTGTTTATTTCTTTTTATTGCTCTCTAAGGTACCTAAAAGAGAGGAAGCAATTTGGTGCCCCATTGGCAGCTTTCCAGATCAACCAACAGAAACTGGTTCAAATGCTAGGTAATATTCAAGCGATGCTTCTTGTTGGCTGGCGTCTGTGCAAGCTGTATGAGAGTGGTAAAATGACTCCTGGTCATGCTAGCTTGGGCAAGGTAATATCTATTGCTTCTATTCTTCATTACTGTGGAAAGGTTAACTATAGCTGATGTTAATCTGATGAGTTTTTGTTAAATTCAGTCATGGATTTCCTTGAGGGCAAGAGAGACTGTTTCTCTTGGACGGGAATTACTTGGTGGTAATGGAATTTTAGCGGATTTCCTTGTTGCAAAGGTGTGATACCTTTTATTCACTTTGTCATATATATGCCCAAAATCGGAATGTTTTGCTAGGGATAAATACAATTTGTCATCTAAATAATGGTCGGTTTGAGGTTCGCCATCTGAACAACTTTTTTAACAAATGACCCTGTGCATTAAACACTGCCCAAGTGCCATATTCTATTCCGATCTCCTAGCGGGGGAGTATCTGCATGCGGATATCCTTCTTTGGTATGTTCCATATAGATTTTGCGGAAGTTGTGTACTTGAGAGAGAGAAACAGAGACTGAGGGAGAGAGGCCAAAAAAGTCCATAGTATGGCAATTTGTATTGCCCCTACTACAAACAAGTGATGTACAGTCATATTATTGTAAAGGTGTTTAGAAAAGTCGAATATATCTTATGACTACTGCTTGCTTTTTCCTTTGCCTCAGGCTTTCTGTGATTTGGAACCGATATACACGTATGAAGGTACGTACGACATCAATACCCTGGTAACTGGCAGGGAGGTTACAGGAATTGCTAGTTTTAAGCCAGCAGCTTCGACCAACCGGAGTCGTTTGTAGTGTTGTTATTCTGGCAGTCGGCTGGTTTGGAGTTAGAGTTACTCGGCTTGTGTGGGATGATGACTTCAAAAGAGATCACCAGCATAATAATAATAATAATAAAAAGAATTAACAAGATACAGCCCCTGTTGGTGAGTCTAAGTATCGAAGACACTATTGATGCTAGCTCTCAGCTTCAGTCATTTATCTGTAATTTATGTAACATTTCTTTCATTATAATGCTGTGTGCCATGCGCTTCATACAGCTCATAACTATAATTTCATGCGATTCTGCAGTATTAATTGTAAAATCTACTTTTCTTTTCTTTGATAATTGCATGTATGGGTTGTTAGGTCTCCAATACCCTGTCAAGGCAAATCAGCGGGAATGTAATTGATTGTAGTTTGTGTGTTTGAGAGAAATTAAGTTATTCACTCCATCTACTTGGAAAGTTCTTACTTTTTTCTTCTTCGAAAGTTCGAATCAATCATCTTATTTTCACTATTCAATTTTCCAATGCGTCATATCTTTTATTTTTTATTTTTTATTTTTATTTTTATTTTTTATAAGAAACAAAGTTTTATTGCTAAAAAATATTTGAGGATGAGAAGTCCCTCCGGAGTTACAAAAAAAGATAAAGAAAAAAAAGATAAAAAAAAAAAAATCTATAAAACTAATCTACATGGCAAAATTTCAACTCCTCGTCAAATTTGACACCGAGAGACGCTTAAACATAATATGTCTCGAATACCATAAGGTTATTGTAATTTTCACCCTAAACCAAACTTCTTCTAATGACTCCTTATTGTCAAAAATCCTCGCTCCTCTCTAACCATACGGACCATAATACCACATCTACAATGATTTTCCATAAAAAATTGCTCCTTTTGTTAAGAAAGCCTCCCATGTTAACCTGCAGCACATCCCCAACAGCTTGTGGTGAAACCCGTTGCAACCCGACCTCCTTAAGTGCGTGACACCAAATCTGGTGGGCGAAAGGACATTGAATGAACAGATGGTTAAGACATTCGAGGTTATGCCTGCATAAAACATACCAATTCGGGGACAAAAACATATCTAGGAATCGTTTTTGCAATAACTCACAGGTGGACAATTTCCCCAACACAATCAACCATAAAAAAACATGAATTTCCTTAGGAATCGGAACCCTCCAAATACACTTATACCAAGGAAAAGAAGCCTGAAAACTGTTGTTATAGAGAGCCAAAAGAAAGGATTTCACGGGAACAATCGTGAGGGGTCAGCCCCCCACAACCGAATGTCATCACCGAAATCGGCAATTGGGGCAGCCTCTAAATCTAAAAGAAGCTGGACCGGAATAGGAATTTCGTGCTCCCAAAGATTCCTAAGAAAGTGAAAATTCCAAAAAGGGGAAGAGCGATGATTTGGTACCTGGGAAATTAAGGAATTAATTGGTCTATTCTGAAGGGATGATAACCAGAAAAACGAAGGATAGATCGTGGACAAGGCCGAATCACCCATCCAAGGATCTTCCCAGAACTGGACTTTATTGCCGCTTCTTACCTCAACATCCACCAGCCGTATGAAATCCTGATAGACTCGTGAGATGAACTTCCAAGGATGCATCCCACTTGATGTCTTGTAGCCCATATTTGCTCTTAATCACCTCATGCCATAACGTACGCTCTTCTAAAGGGAACCGCCACCACCATTTCCCCAACAACACCTTATTCCTTAATACAAGACCACCAAGACCTAACCCCCCAAATTCCTTGGGCTGCGAAACAACCTCCCATGATACAAGATGTGTATGTTTGTCCTCTTCCGATCCATCCCATAAGAAGTCTCTCATCTTCTTTTCTAAGATATCAGCAATACTGAACTTGTCGCGAAAATCGCTCCAATTGGATGTGATTGGAACGACCTTCTCAAACCGCAAGTGTACGGTTTGTGACGGAGGTAGTATATAAGATATCGAATCCACATGGAGGATTTTTCGTGAGACTCGGCTCAAGCACTTTCGAGCAAGTTAGGTCAAATGAAAATGAGAGTGTGAACTAATCTAAACAACATACAACAATAAATAAAACAAAGAGGGAACCGATCGATGGGGAGATATTCCCGAAGCTCGGTTTCGCACAAGCAAAATGGAATTAACAATTCGAAGATGACTAAAGGAAACTAGTGTGAGCTCTATGTGATTGAATTCTCAACCCAATCGATATCCTAATTGGTGATAATTCCGGAATACGGTTAAGGTGCCGTGTTCCCCTATGATAGGTAAGTAATCGGGGTTCAATGTAGACTACCTACATGAATGAGACTTACAACTCAACCCCCGGCCCGGGGTTACCAACTGCGGAGGACCAGAAGAGGATAGCCCGACTTCTCCTACGCTAAAGACCGGTATAGGGGTGTAGTTCCTACACACGCGACTAAACATAATTTCATCCATCCTAGCCAAGACCCCCTGACTCTACTTCCCGGTCTGATAGGGTTCTCCTTCATAGGTCCCTCTCCTACCAATTGGGTTTTGATTGATTTAGATTCCGGATTGAATATCCTTCCCGACTAATCTAGGGCATAGAAATCCAATCATAAGCTCATTTAAGATCAAATCGAATCTCCTTGAAAGGGTGACAAACCCTAGTCCAGGTTACGATAATCCCGTCTCAAATGCACAATCATACAAAATAACGCTAAATTATCGAAAGCCCGAGCCACCAAAGCAAGCCTATAATCAAGCCCTAATTTCATATGAAAATCATAATAAATCATTCAAATCCAACCCTAGGTTACCAGACCCACAACAAATCCCCTAATCAATCAACTAATCAACAACCCCGAAGCTTGGGCTACTCCCAGTTAGGGTTGTAAACAAATCAAATACTTTTGATTCGATTCGTGATTCGAATTCGATTAAGATGATTCGGATTCGAAAAATTCAAATACGAATTAATTATAAGATTCGAATTCGAATATAGTTGTATTCGATTCAAGTAATTCTAATATTCGGTTCGTTTATATATAATATATTTTAAAAATTAAATAATACATATAATACTAAATATATGTATATAATATATTTATATAGCAATATATTTAAACAAATTTTTATATAAAATATATATTATTGAAAAAAATAATTGAAAAAAATTAAAAAACAATAATATTTGAATATTTAAAAAATAAATAAATATATATATATATATATCAAATAAAAAAGAGCTTTTCGAATCTCGAATCGAATCGAATAGTTTGAATATTTCTCAGGAATCGAATTCGAATCACCTATCTAAATTCGATTAGTATTCGATTCGAATTCGAATTCGAGTTTATATTTAAGAATTCGAATCGAATTTCTTAATATTCGGCTTGATTCGATTCGTTTACACCCCTACTCCCGGGCTTCGAAAAATACAAAAATCACTCACAAATCATCAAAACAATAAAATGCATCATCAACATCAAGCAATAAAAGCAATAAAAATTGAAAATAAAGAGGAGATAGAAATTGCTCAATGTATTGAAGAAACCCTCGAAATCCTTTGATGAAATAGTCGGGTGTCACAAGCCCGTGAGTAATCCCCGAGTTCTCCTCCAAAGATGGCTTCCTTCTTGAAGAGGAAGAAGAAAAACCCTAGTTTCTAAGCTAAAATCTGAAAATAAGAGAGAAAAGAGTGTAGAGAAAGATTTTATAAAAGGAGGCAAATGTTGTTCAATGATGGATTATTCTCTACAAATGAGAGGGGAAAGGGGTATATATAGGTCTCCCAACCCTCAAAATCACCTGAAAATAAGCCCTAGTAAGGGAAAAAGTGTAAAAATATAAAAGACAGCGCTCTTGGTCCTTTAAGCTGTTGAGTCGAGTCCCTTGTGCGCGCTCGACTCGTCCTTCTCGTGATTTCTGAGAAAAATCCATCCGGAATCAGTCTTTAAATTCAACTACAAAGTTGTAGATCTTTGTCTCGGCTACACGTGACAACTTGAATCACTTGAAGTGGAGCTCGAACGAGGAAGTTATGACCGAAATACGAAAAACTGCACGACACAGGGTATGTTTCGCGCGAACCGGCCGCGAACTACCGGTCCAACTGCCGGTCCGGCATCCGGGCCGGTAGGTGGTCGGGCAGGTGACCCCTGGTTCGGTTCTAGACTGACACCCGGTGGTCCAGCCGGTCCAAAAGGTGGTCGGGCTGTTGGTCCGGTTCAGTTTCTAGCTTTGCACCTCCGTCTTTCGTCGCTATTTCGGAGCCCTTCCTCTCGTTTTCTTGACTTGGCCCCTTCACGACTTTTGTTTGTGACTCGACGAACTTCGATTTGAGCTCTTGTTTGGACCGATTCAGGTTCATTTGGGCCTCGATTTGCAGGCTGGAACGTGGCATATGTGCGATCGACCTCTTCTTCTTTTCTCCAATTTGAGGCCTTTTCATCAATTTTCTCGCCCCGACTCCTTCGCAACTTTGACTCATGACTTGATGATCTTCACTTCGGTCCTGAACCTGACCCAATTTGGGTCCATTTGAGCCTCGGGATGCAGGCCGAAGTATGAAAATGGATGCGAACGATCTTCTAAATTCTTTCGAGTTTCCTAACCTTCAAAATAAGACTAAAAAACACCCAAAAACGCATCAAATCATATTAAAAAGGAAAATCAACCCGAAAATATAATAAAACATGAAATCACACATAAACACAATAATTACACATAATTCTCCAAAAAATATGAATGTGAAAAGTACAAGAAAAACGATGATTTTCGCGTTCATCAAATACCTTTCAGCATACGAAACAAGGAGAGATAGTATGTAGGCAACACATTAAGCACTGATTGGATAAGGGTGACTCTTCCTCCCCGAAATAAAAAACCTCTCTTCCAACCGGCTAGTTTTTTTGAGACTTTGGATAAGAGAGGCTCCCAAAACAACGATTTGAGCGGATACCTCCCAGAGGAACCCCCCAAGTAAGTAATAAGCCAGCTGCCTACACCACAACCCACTTTCATTTCCAATTTCCTATTCTCCCATGTTAATTTCAAATAACACACTCTTCTCCATGTTGATTTTAAGCCCCGATAATCTGCCATACAAGTTCAAAGTTGACACTACCCACGTAATACTCATCTTTCTCCTTTATAAAGAACATTGTATCATTCGCAAATTGCAAGTGAGAAACCTCCACTTTCTCCTTACCCACAATGAATCCCCTAACCAACCCAAATTACTTGGCCCTAGTCATTAGCCTACTCAACCCATCCGCCACCATATTAAAAAGAAAAGGGAAGAGCGGGTCTCCTTGCCTAAGACCTCTAGTGCCCAAAACTTGCCTCTTGGCCTGCCATTGATCATTATGGAATAGCTCACATTCTTAAGACAACCCCTCATCCACAATCTCCATGTCTCCCCAAACCCTTTTTTCCTCAACACAAAGTCCAAGAACCCCCGATCCACATGGTCATAGGCTTTAATGAAGTCGATCTTAAACACTAGACCTTTCTTACCCCTAATCCTATATTCTTCAACTACCTCGCTAGCGACTAACACCGAGTCTAAGATGTTCCTCCCCTCCATAAAGGCATTTTGAGAGTCGTCAATCGTTAAACCCATCACTTCCTTCAACCAACCCGCAAGGACCTTGGCGATGATTCTATATAGGCTAGTCGTAAGACTCTTTTTTGGGAATTAGGCAGATGTGTGTCTCGTTTATGACCCCATTAATGATCCCTTTCTCATGAAAATCCTCAACAACTCTACTCAAGTCCTACTTTATCGTAGACCAAAACTGCTTATAAATAGCAAAAGAAAACTCATCCGGTCCAGGAGCCTTATTCTCGTCACACTTCGTAACAGCTCGTTCGATCTCCTCCTCTGAAAAAGGACGTTCCAAGGAGTCGCAAATTGCCTTTGAAATGGGCTACCAAAAGAGGCCCTCAATCCCCCACCCGCACATTGTATCTTTGGTGTAGGGATCCGAGAAGAACCTCAATAGCTCTCCCACGATTGAATCAAAATCAACAAGAATTGAACCATCTTCCTTCTCCAGCTTCATAATCGTGTTCCTAGTTCTCGTATGGATCAGCCTCGAATGTAAAGACTTGGTATTGGCATCCCCTTCTGTCACCCAGCTAGCTTTCAATTTTTGCCTCATGCTTTGTTCCTTGCAAACTTCAAGCTCTTCGATCGCTGCCTTACAAACGTTTCTCTCCACTACTTTCTCTTCCGACCACTCCATTGTCCCTTCTACAACGTCAAGTTCATAAACCCGTTTAATCAAATCAACCTTCTTAAAGTCCACTTCGTCGAACACTTCTTTTTTCCATACCTTCAATTTATACTTCAAGCCTTTCAATTTGGACATGAAAACATGCCCCGGCCACCCCTCATGATCTTCCTCATCCCACCAAGCCTTGAAACTGTTCTTGAAGTCCTTATGTAGAATCCAAACATTTTCAAATTTAAACGGAGTCGGGGCCCATTTGATTGAGCTTGTATCCACAACAATCGACATATGGTCCGAAGTCAACCTGGGCAAAGCCTCGTGCTTCACAAACGAAAAATGTTCCATCCAACAGTAGAAAAAAGAAATATGTCCAATCTACAGCAAACCGGATCCGCCCTCATATTGGACCATGTAAAAGTGGCATTGATCAAAGGTGGATCATGGAGCTCCAACTCTGATATCAGGGCATCAAAGTTCTATATACTCGATGTCAAATTTTGATTAGAGAATTTTTCACCTGGGAGCCTCACCACATTGGCATCGCCTCCTAAACACCAATTAGGCATGTAGATGACACTCAAACCTGTAATTTCATTAAAAATATGATCTGAATCGAACACTGCTTGGTCCATACACTGCTATGAACCACCATTCAAAGTTGTCCCCCCTCTCAATCTTTATCGATACTGAAAAGTCCCCCACCGAGCTATCATTTACCCTGACTACCCCTGAATCCCAAACCACTAAAATCCCTCCTGCTCTCCCTGTTGCCGGTAGTATAGTCCACTCCACAAATTTGGATTTCCAAAGGCTACCAACGAAAGCTCTATCCACCTCCTCTCTCTTTATTTCTTGAAGTGCTACAATGTCTGGTCTCTCTTTGCGAATCACCGCCTTAATGATGCTCCTCCTTCTCGCTGATCCACTCCCTCAAATATTCCACAACAAAATCTTCATTTCGGATTATTCAGACTCCCCCTTCGCATTGCTACCCTATCATAATCAATGTTGCACTTCAGACCTTTCAGCTCCCGGTTTCCTGTCCTCTTCTTGCGGCTCATCCCACCTTTCATACTCTTCTGTTCTTTCAGCTCAACTCACTCGATTTGGAGCAAATTCAAGCATTCTTCCTCACTAAAGGAAGATGAGTTATCGTCTTCCTTGCCCCTCTCGACGGCCGTTCCGAGCAATCTTGGATCAGTCTTCTCTTTCGAGTCAATAGGATTCATACGTGTATCCGAAAAAATCAGCTAGAGGCAGTTGAAGTGGAAGATCCTGCATACCAAACCCTAAACTCTAACCCCCCCACCCTCCCTCTCCCCCCGCCTCACAACTCTCTCCTCCCTTGGCCCAACATTAGTATAAATCAAAAACAGAGGAACGCAGAAATGAAGGAGCAGTTAGAGGGTTCCTTATTTAATATTTATTCAGTGTTAAAATAGGTTGATCGAGAAGGGTTAGATGACACATGATTATTAGGCGAAAAAAGATCCCGAATATCTTCAAGCCCTTCCTCGGAAGTGTCCACTAGAGGTGCTTCCTCTTGAAATTCTTCATCACTGTCCATAGAAACATCCTTATCGTTGTCCTCCAGCAAGTGCAGCACATTATCCTCCACATCATCAGATTTGAAAAATTCTGCCCCAATCTTCCCATCCTCATCGTCGCCGCCAGCCGAGAAGAGTAGTTCCTTTGCACAATCCTGGTACACTCCTTCTATGCACGTCCAAATCTTCCCACTCGATTTCCTAGAAGAGTACGAGTTTCCAAACCTCCTGTCTGTGCTAGCCAATTGCCTTTCATCTTGATCCCCTATAGCTTCGAAAATTCTAAATTTGTTCATCGATGTCCCACTGCCTTCAACGTCCAGTTCTCCCTCCTTCATCTCGCGATTGGAATAACTGGTGATATTTTCCTGCATAAGAGAGCAACCTCTAGAATTCTGGGTGATATGCATATCGATTTGTTCGTCCATCATAACCCTGCTTATGGGCCCTCTTCTATAGGTGCTAACTAATTTAAGATTAAAATTGATTTTAGTGGACCTGGAAAAATGGCCCAACCGGGCTCAGTCCACTACAGAAACCTCCTACCCAATAAAAATATTCCTGATCCCACTAAAGTTAATATTTGAGAATAACAGCTTACTCCATTTATTACACAGCCCATAGTTAGAAACCCTAGCCCAGTCTAGTTTTTGGGTTGCGACTAAGTTAATTTCCTTGGGTTCAACCGCTTCCCAAATTGAAATAAGCACTTGTGCATCTCTTATGCTCTTATCAGATAAGTGCTTATCCGTAACGAAATTTCTTAAGACGCGATAAAACCTGCAGCGCCGTGTTTCTCCCCAGAAACGTTCCTATCCCTCAGAGAACATTCCTTGACAGTTGTACCATACTTCCCTCCTGCCTGTTTGATTGCCGCGCTCCCACCGGCTTCCTGTCTCTCCCCTCCCGGCGCAGGGACTCTCGGTCGCCACTCCGACGCCACCCTTGCCGGCCTTCTCGGCTCCGTAGCTGGATTCAGCACGATTTCCATCTCCTCTTCCATCAATGAGATTGAAATTTTGTGATTCTGAAGACCATTCATGGGGCCTTTAACTTGGATATATGCATGAACTTAGGTCTTCAAGAGCTATAGTCCGTCTATCTGGAGGAGACCTCCACACTTATCACCGATAATCTTAAGTGTCTCCTAGTTCCAACGATTGAAGGAGAGCTCGTCAATTGCAATCTAATAGTTCCTACACTCGAACGGACCGCCTTCTCTGTTAGACGACGGACACCATCATTCCACACCCACCGTGTTTCTGTTGGCAAGAAACCATCGTTTTCCTTCTATCACCTCCTCCGCCTCCTGTATGTCCTGAGCCCACCAAATAGCCTTGTTAACATTGAAATTATGAAGATGGGCTTGTTTTTCAAAAGACTCGCTCATCGCCCTCTGAATAGCTCCCCATGAATCCTTAGCAAACATTCTCGTTACAACTATTGTCGTATTTCAGTCCTTCAGGATATCAACCCTGACCACTTCTGCATAACTCTTAGTTCCCCACCTACCTGCTCCGCCGTTACTGATTGCTCCGCCCTTCTTGTTCGCTGCCGGTGGTTTTGACACCACGTTCCTCTTCATCGTCCCTCTTTTAGGAGATAGAATTTTCCCCAACTTCCTTACTAAAAGCTCCTACCCGTAGTTGCTACCCCTGTATCTTTTGGGGCCTTCCCGACCAGTTTCTGTCTTGAGTCCTTCCTCCAGTGTCTGCCTGAGCCACCACGCTCCTCCCAAGTCCAGGTCAAGTAGGCAGTGTCGGATGTAGTATAGACCAACCCCCTAGGTTGAAGCCCAGGGCAACCCACTTAGAAGCCCAAAATTAATATTATGGTATAAACTGATTTTAATTCTCAGCCCACCCCAAATTTTGGTCAAGCCCACCCTCTTTTGATTTTGGACCAGCCCATTCCCATTTGTTAGAGCTATCTACAGAAAATGAAAAGAAAAAAAAAAAAGAAAAAGAAAAAAAAAAGTTGCAGAATATTCAATACACAATTACAGTGTACTCCCTCCGTCCCGGCTTAAGTTTCCTACTTTGACCGGGCACGGATGTTAAGAAAAAGCAGCTTTTGTGGAATCTTTGACTTTTTTAAAGGTGGAGATTTTGAGAGTGGGGATTGTGAGAGAAACTTGCCATTTATGGACTGGAAAATTAAGTTGGGACAAACCAAAAAGGAAAATAGGAAAGTTACAGCGGGACGGAGGTAGTATCATTTAACTTAAGAAAATACAAACAAAACTCAGTGTTATTTGGGAGTTTTTCTCTCACTTGGACAACGTTGTTAATATCATCACTTCTTCACCTAAGCGAGTAGTTCATTTACAAGCTGCCCAAAGACGTGAAATTCAGAATTTATTGACTACAGGGGAGCGTTAGTTAGGACGTGGAGCAAATCAAATTGGTAATTTGCAGCGATCTGGAGCTGCTCAGTGGAGTTCTCACTATAGTTCCATAAAAAGCTTGATCGATATGTATGCTGCAACTTGCAAGGTGTTTGAGTGTCTTATTGGGCATGCTCCAAATGGAAGATCTAAGACTGAAGTTAGTGGAGCTTACAGAAATCTAGCAAGCTTTGAATTTGTATTCAACTTGCACTTAATGCATAAAATTATGAGAATCACGGATGTTTTTTGTCAGGTTCTTCAGAAAACTCAAGATATTTTGGCTGCGATCGCGTTTGTCTCCACTACTAAAAGTATCCTTCGAGAGCAAGTGGTTGGGATGAATTTCTTCAAGAAGTTAAAGTTTATTGCTCAACAAATGATATTGATGTCCCCAACCTAGATGATTCTTATAAGGTTGGTCGTTCTCGTGGGCAAGCTACAATTGAGCATCATTACCATTTTGATGTTTTCAATGAAGCAATAGATTTCATTTTGATGGAATTGGATACAAGGTTCAATGATACATCTGTGGAACTCCTTTCTCTCAGTACAACTTTAGATCCTAAAAACCGTTTTGAGTCATTCAAGAGTGATGATATTTGTAAGCTTGCAAGAAAGTTTTATCAAGACATCATTTCGTTAAAGTATGAACTGGGACATTACAAGCTTGACGTGATGCAAAATCTTCAGGTTCCTACACTTGTTGAGTTGTGCAAACAGTTGACTGAGAGTGGCAGATCAAAGGTTCATTTTATGTTAACAAGATTGATTCGTCTTGTTTTAACATTACCCGTTTCTACAACAACAACTGAAAGAGCATTTTCTGGAATGAAACATGTGAAGACTGCTTCGCAACAAAATGGGGGATCATTTCCTTGCCGATTGTTTTATGCTCTATATTGAACGAGATCTTGTTGGCGGAATAGATATAGATTCTGTTATAGATGAATTATATGCTATGAAACCTCGCCGAGCACAACTTCAATAAATATTAAATTTTGTACATTCTTTTTTGTATTGAACTTTCGTTACTTTTCAGCCCGCCCCATTGTCAGATCCTGGATCCGCCACTGCAAGTAGTTACCTGGCGTGCCTTGATCTCTCAATGATTCTAAGTACTGCTCCATTTTCTAGAACCCGTATGACGTAAACCTTCTGTTCTACTCTGAATGATGATTCTAAGTGCCTGTATTTGGGATCTCTCTTGTTGAAGTTGACGGTTCCATCCCGCTAATTTTCCTTGCTACCTGTTTTTTCCCCTCGCCTATTCCTCTCTCTGGTATTTTCTCTCTCTAGTGCATACTTACATATCAAGACTAAGGATCGCATCATATCGACTCTTTGTAGTAATGTTATGCTCGGATGCCGATGTATTCAACAATATTCCTAGTTTTATTCCCCAGATTGGTGATCCAGGTGGCGCTGTCGAAGTTATGATGAGCTCGAGATGGTGCTCTGCAGGAAAAGAAAACAAGATGTAACTATGGGTCTACATGAACCAAACCCAGTTGAATATTGAGGAATTTTATTTAAATTCGAAAAGATTGGTGAATATTCGAATTCGAATTTTGTTCATGAAATAAATGTGAGTGTATGATTCAGTTCAAGATTCGAAAGCACTCTTCTTAGTTTTCAATTTTAATTTTCTGATTGAATACTTTGATTCATATTCGGTTCGAGAAAGAAATTTGGATAAAATTCGATTTCGTTCATAATTATCCCCCACCTATAAAAATGTGGGTGTTTCTTACAAAATAATGTATGGACAAAAATATCCCTACATCTATAACTATAAGTTAAGGTTAAATAAGTAAATTGTTATATAATTAAGTTGCACTAATTAATTTCAATTTCAAGATAATAATGATGGAAAGATAACCTATATCAATTACTATTATAAAACTCTCATAAAAACAAAAAACAAAAATAAAAGGAATTATTTATTTATTTATATTTAAGTTTTTAAGTTACATGCCTTAATATGATATATTTATATTTATTAGTATTAGTTTAGTTGGATTTTTATAAATGAGTAAGTGGGTGGAATTTTATTTAATTTAAGTTTATTTGGTTGTTTCGTAGATTAAGTTTATAGAGTAGCATCTTTCAAGTTTTTGAAATTATTTTCCAAATCATTGATGTTGGTATTGTAATTTTCATGACCAATAACTTTCACACTTCAAATTATGTTTGAATCATGCAACCTTCTCTTAATTAATTAAATGAGAAATGTGATATTTCACCACTAAACTGGATGGTTAAGATGCCTATCATAACAATCCTGAATGAGAATTCAAATATATTAAGAAAGGTAAACGAGAGTTCAATAATTTTGATTTATAACTTAAATATTTTTCAAAATTTAAATTATGTCAATTCCATATTAAATTATATCATAAGAGCTTGCTAACCGTGTATAAATCATAAGCATATACTTAGTTTATGTGATTTATTTTTATTATTTTAAGCCAAGGATTATGAAGAATTTAACATTTTTACCTTTTCAATTTTAACAATACAAGTAAAAGTTATATCATTTTAGAGAAATTTAAGAATAAGTTTATTGATGAATCTTCAAGCTAATAAAGTGAGTTACAATAACAGAGGTGGTAAGAAATAATTGTAGTAATTTATTATTTTAGTTGTGCCATATGTTTTAGACGAAAAGTTTAAAGGCAAAAACTCGTATGTGACCGTCACACGGTGGTCACACGGAGTGACAGGAAAAAATATCACTTTTTGTGGTAAAAGTATCACGTTTATCTGTAAAAGTATTACTTTTTTTGAACAAAAAAAATATCACTTTTTATAGCAAAAGTATCACATTTATCTGTAAAAGTATCAATGTAGTAAAAGTATCACATTTTCTTGTAAAAGTATAGTATCAAGATTTTCTGTAAAAGTGCATTCCGTCACACGTGTGACCGTTCACACACAAGACTCACTCAAGTTTAAAAGGGTTCTCATAAGCACTTATATTTATTTGATATTATTTTCATTATTTTTAAGTTAAGGATTATCGACATTTCATATATATATATATATATATATATATATATATATATATATATGTACTTGCCGTTTTTAATTAACTATGGATGTAAAATATATTTCAATTCTCTAGGGAAGAGAAGAAAAATTATAGACTAGAGGTTTTATAATTAAATTTATTTAATATTGTTAATAAAATTATAAGCAAACTTAACAAATATTTTAATGTAGTAAATTATTGTTTTCCTTTTTTGTTGGATGATTTAATCTAATTACTTAGTTGTGTCATCTCTTATTCTGGAAAGTTTAATAAGAGTTTCATGTGATGGACAAAAAGTAAAAGAAACATTGTCTCTGATTTTAAATAAATTTAGATTAAAGAATATATATATATATATGATGAAAAATTCACTTAAAAAAAGAATTTCATATTTGCAAAGAAAGAGGAAGGAGAAACAACAAAATAATTTTGTTATTAGTTAAAGAAAAAGTGAAAAAAATCACAATAGAAATAACTAGGTCACCAAGAACCATTCAAGGATTTTAGAAGGTCTTTAGTTTGAGTAAACAAAATTAATCACTTCAAATTATTACATAAATATGTATCTTTGTGGCTTATTAGCTTTGATATCTAAAATTAATGGCCGAAACTCAAAAGAGTAACACTTGGGTACATAAGGTGTACAATAGGCTTATTGTACACCATCCTAATTTAAAGCATGGATCTGAAAAATCGCGCTTAATTGCAATTTTTTCAGGATTTCGCGTCCGTAAACGGGTCGCGCTCGCAACCCGTCGGATCGCTTTTTTTTATTATTTTTTTTCAGTTTCAGCGCTGTTTATATATTTAAAGGCGCGTTTGTATTAACATATATGTGTTGTGGCCCAGTGGTTATAGACGTGAGTTGAAAGCGCGAGGTTGAGTGTTGAGGGCTGGGTAAGAATCCCAGCTCTGCCTCTTCCAATTTATTATTTTTTCAATTACTTCATCACATAATATTTATTAAAAAGTAACATTTGCATTAATATCAACAAAATAACTTCTAGTCAAATTGGTATAGAGAACAACTTGATTGTTGGAGGATATGAGTTCGAATCCTTTCTCTTTTCTTTTCGGTGTTCCTTTTTTTATCATATTTAAATGCCCCTTTTTATTTTACTTATGTTTAATTAATTTATTTTTTATTAACTTATTAAATTGTACTATGTCTTTTGATAAAATATACTTTTGGTGAAACAAGTTATACTATATTGAATCCGCCACAAAAAAAAAACAATAAAAATCAAAGAATTGTTAATTATATTATTCTAATAAAAAAATTATACGCTTTGGTATTACTAAAATGAATATACAATAGTACACAACAAAAAAAATTATATTGTAACTCATACACTTATACTATTAGGCAACATAATATATACTATAAGCAAACAATAAATATACCGTAAGTTGAAAAAAAAATTATGGAGTAATATACATAATAAATAGTTATACTGTAAAATATAAACAATATATTATTAAATGAAGTTATACTTTTAAGCAAGATAATACATACTATAATGGGAAAAATAATGATACTGTCAGTTGGAAACATGAATATACAATAATATACAAAAAAATTATACCTGCAACTAATAACTTATACTATTAGACAATATAATATATACTATAAGCAAAACGTAAATATATTGTACCCTGGGGTAATAATTATATTTGAATATAAAAACAATAAATAGATATACTTTAAATTGTATATACAAAAAAAATTAAACTTATACTACTACACAACATAATATATATTATAAACAAATAGCAAATATACTGTAACGTGGATATATGAATTACATTAAAAATAGAATAGAAAATGAAAAAGGTATATGAATTAAATAAAAAGTAAATTAGCAAAACTATGATTTGAACCTAAGACCTCAAAGCATGAGATGAGGAATTACCAATTAGGCTACCAGCATTCTATAACACTTATTTGCACATTCATTTATGTTATTATTAATTTGCACAATATAACATATTAAAAAGAATCAGAAGGCAAAAGTTGGAGGCATTGGGATTCGATCCCCTGCCCTCTACACTCCCAGCAACCTTAAGGCGGGAGCGAAAACCACTAGAACACATCCCACTTTCAATATCCAAACGCGACATAATATATATATAGTATTTCTTCCGCAAATTATTATTAAAAAAAAAAAAAAAAGAAAAAACTGGCGCGGGTCGGGCCAGTAAAACGGGTCGCGCGCAGATCTTCTAATTGGGCTGGTGTACAGTAAGCCTATGGTGCATCATATGCACACAAGTTTTTGCCAACTCAAAATATAGTCCTTCAACTATAAATTCCACTATATTTTTTTGTTACGTGCATTTGACCATTTTTATAGCAAACATTAACAATCCACCTACGATGAAATTATAAAAAAAAAAATATGTATATATATATCGAAGAAAGCATAAATAAGTGCTTACACATATAGAGTGATAATAAATCACGCAAAGAACTATTTTGTGTTGATGGGAAAAAAGGGTACCAAAAGTACTCTAAGTATACTTAATCATCTAACTAATTTTTTAGTCATGGAACTCCATGGATTTTTCTAGCCTATTTAATCAAAGTATTAAAAAAATATAATTTTGAAATTCATGTGTACAATGGATAACGCAGTGAACATAGAAAACTACAAGTCTAAGAAAAAAAAAAAAAAAAGAGAAGAAAAAAAGTCATACATACACAAAAATAAGGCCATTTACACTGCATGGTCATATATCAAGGAAAAAAATCTTTAGTTTTGATGTTTTTAAAAGAAAATGTCCCTAATTATAAATCAATCTAAACTAAAGAAATATACTCTCTTCATTCATAAATAAGTGTCATTTTAGACTTTCAAGTGGAATTTAAGAAATTATGGGATAGACAACAACATCCCTCAAATTTTCTCTCTATCATTTTCTTTATTAACATAAATTTCTCCAAACTTTCTTTATTTAATATTATAAATATTTGTTTGGAAATTTCCTTAGATTTAGCTAAGGAAAATATTGGAATAAATATGCAAAAAATTATAGAATGACAATTTTATGAAAAAATGAGTTTTCCTGTAATGACACTTATTTGTGAACGGAGGAAATATACATACATATATATATATTCAAATTAGGTATGAAAATAAAGATATAATAAATTAAAGGAGCTTCATGTAACATTAAGTATAATTAATTTAAAAGATAAAGGACTATTGAGAACAAAAATTATTTTGATTATAAATTATGGTTTTCAGCATATATCTTTAGGATAAAAAGTATACTTAAAAAAATATTTTTAAATTTGCAAAGAAAGAGGAAGAAGAACAATAAAAATTGATGTTTTATTACTTTAAAGAAAAGTGAAAATTTTCAAAATAGAATTAAGTAAGTTTATAAATAAGTCTCCAAGAGTCATTCATAGATATTAGAACGTCCTTAGTTGAAATAAATAAAAATTAATCACGTGGGAGATAAATATGTATATATATTTGTGGCTTATTAGCTCCGACATCTAAAACTATTTAGTGAAATTCAAAATTTAGTCCTTTAACAATAAAGCTCAGTAACTTTTTGATTATGTACATTTAATCATTTTAACTAGAAATCATGACAACATATACATAAAATAAAATATTTCAAAAAACAATAAAAATCCAAAATAACATAAAATAAGAGCTTACATATATGATGCTTTAATAGATCAAGCAAAATTAACCTCTTTTGTATTGATACGAAAAAATAGATTTGAAAGTATTCTAAGTATATTTAATCATCTAATTAAATCCTTTAGTCATAGAACACCAAGAGTTGTTCTAAAAAATTCTAAAAATATAATTATGAAAGTCCATGTATACCATATGCAACATAATGAACTTTACAACCTAGAAGTCTAAATTAAAAACAAAAATAAAAAAATAAAATTTATAATAATCCAGGCAAACACAATTATAAGACCTTATATGCTGCACGATCATAAATCAAGCAAATTCTTTTTCTATAATATATATACATACATATATATATATATATATAATTCTTAGGCAATGTTTGATTGGGGTTGGGGTGGCTGGGCTGGGGGAAGTGGCTGGGGAAAGTAGCTGGGGGTGTTAGAGAGTGATGTTTAGTTGGGTGGCTGGGGTTGTGGTTTTAGTGTGAAATTTAATTATTAATTGTAAAATGTGATGTGATATGGGTAGGAGATAGTTATTAATGATGGGGAGAATGATTAAAGTAGTGTTTGGATTTGTGATTGATGTCCCCCTACTAAATCCTAATACCCCGGCTTGGCCAAACCAGTCCAAACAAACATGAGGTTGGGTTGGCCAAACTGATGACAGGTTGGGCCAACCCCAACCAAACATGCCCTTAGTTTATTTAATCATCTAACTATTTCTTTTTCTATGGTGCACCTTAATTCTTTTAGCCAATTCAAGTTAATTAGACTATTATATATTTGTTTTTATTGATTCACGTGTACCACGTGCAACGTACGTGAAACTTTACTAGTCTCAAAAAAAATATTGCCTCCAATCCAAGATCCTGACACCGTCCCTGTGCGAATCTCATCACATTTTTATGTACAAATCCGTCATGAATCTGATATGACCGATGAATGCAAAACCTCAGGATCAATAAAAATCATCAATGTTTAAGTGCAATAGATCACAATAACTCTCCATTAAACTCAAGCACATGACAAGTAGTACTATAGTTACAAATTTGCAATGTGAGTTACAGACTTGAAAGATCATTTTACCAATATATTGTACAGAGTTCGAATCCTGTTACCTACAACAGACCACACAAGCGAGGTCTTGAACAAATTTGCCTCCCGTTGGATTTAATCACTGCCATCAGTCCAGCAGTTAGCCCAGCACAGACCACAGAAGATAGAAAATGCTGTGCATTTCTTCCAGCTACAGTCATATCGAACTATGTTAGTTCAATTTTCATAGCATGACTCATTCTGGATAAAATAAACGTGCAAGTACCTTGGTTTAATGTGATTGATGTCACGGTCAATCCTCCAATCACTAAAGCTGATGCAACTGGAAGATACTGAAAACATACGTTGCAAAATAGTAAAGTAGTCAATTGCATATACATAGTGAAAACAAAACAAGTAAAAGAAGAAAATGAACGTGAGGGTCTTTCGAATTTTCTGAGTTGAATTGCTTAATGTTACTTGCTGCCCAATTCTAGTTGACACTGTGATGCATATCATAAGGAAATAAGATTGGTGAAAGATCTGTGTATGATCTCAACTCTTTGTCGACACAGTGTAGTTGATCATTGATACAGAAAAAAAAAACCAATAACAAATTCAAAGTTAATCGCACTGTATTGGTGGCTATGGATCATATCTCACCATCACATTCGACCATAACACAAACTTTATATTTAAGTATGACAAGTGTCTCATCAAAAACAATATTCCAATGTTTTTTCGGTCTTCCCCTTCTGCTTAATGATTCTACCTTCTACATGCCGAATTGGGCACCGAAAATATCTTCTTGGCACATAACTGTTCTATCATAAACCTGTTTCTCTGACTTTGTCATCTGTCGAACCAGCCACTACTTTCTTGCTAGTGCCTTCATTATTTATTTCATCTAATCTAGTATGTTTGCAACTCCAGACCAACATTATTTCTTCTGCTCTGCCATTTTGTTTTATGTTCATATTGCCACCCAATGCTCTGATCCTTAAAGTTCAGTGCCAGCCTTATGGATCTTTTACAGAAATTTCCTTCTACTATTTTTTTTTCAATCAAATTAGCTGGGGGCAGAAAAAGTAATCTAGATTCTTTCATTATTTCTCAGCTACATCTTTTATCGGTTGGGATAATATTGTTAACATTGACATGATGTAACAACCACCAAAAACTGCAGTTGCCATCACAGAAGAAGTTAGATCGTGATGATGACTTAAACAGAAAGGCATTGTCTCCTATACAAATCTTAGAGCAACAATTATGACTCAGCAGACAGAAATTTCAATATATGCAACCTGAAACGGAGGTAAATTACTGGAGACATTATCACTTACAGTCACAGAAAGTGAATCAAATCCTTTAGGCTGGAAAGGAGAGGGAGCATTTCTGTTCACAGTATAACGACCACTGACAAGATCAATAGCATCCTGCAAGGTACACAAAAGTATGTCAAAATCATTAACCTTTTAAGATGTAAGATCAATAAATACTAGATGGCTTGCCTGTCGAACTCCATCTTGAAAATTATTCAAGTAATATCTTGAGATTGCACTCATCCCATCTTTAATCATACCAGACATTGTCTGCTTTCCGTATCTGAGGCATAATATATCATTTAAATAAGGTGAGCTCCTAAAGAAAAGTTGAGTTTGCTTCAGCTTACTTCACAAGGTCCCGTTTCAGTGCATGTGTTCCAGAGTACTCTAGGCTTATCTCGTCCCCGTGCTCCACCCATACTGTCATGAACAGCACAAGCAAACAAAAATCATCTCTCTTAATCTTTAACACTATTAATAGTAGGGGAATTGATCATATTTGAGCCATACAAGTCTTAAATGTTTCAAAATCTTCACTAAACATTGAAATGCCTTCGGTCGAAGAAATGGCACCAACTCTCTGTAGCTGAGAATTTAAAGACTTCTGTGCAAGGTAGCTCTGCACTTGAAAGACAAAATACTTTACATGACGAATTCACGGCAGAAAAATATCGAATAAAGAAGCAAACACTGTTAAAAATCTAAGTAAACGGATATCTTTTGGTTAATTTTGTGTTTTCCCCTCGCTTTTGTAAGTTATAATTCTTTTTATATGCTGGACATAAAAAACAATAAGCCCCGAACAGGTTGCTTGTAACGTGAAAGAAATGGATATGTTGCCTCAAACCTGCGTAACATTTGTTCTGTCAAGGCAATCAATGCAGTTGGATCTAATAACTCCTTTCTGTTCCGCTAATATCTTTCCTTCAGAATCCAAAAGGAAGTATCTGTTCAGCTGAACAGTAAATATCAAAAGAATTTTACGAAGATCCAGCGTAGGAGCATTTCTTGCATCAACTTCAGGAAGAAAAAAACATCAGATGCAAAGTGTATTCATTACCCTTGCTTCTCAAAGTCTTCCGAGATTTGGTCGTACAGGAGATGGATATTATCAAAATTCCCGTTCCCACATGAATGGTGGAAGTCGAATGAGACATACCTGGAACAATACCATATAAACGACATACTATATTTTCTTTGCCGGCACTTAAAACATAGTGAAAATGGAGAAACAAGCGAAAAAGAATTGAAGAGACCACAATACTGCAAATTGGTGAACACCTAAACTATTACGAGAACAAAAATATAATATATAGCAATATCCAGTAACAACAATTTGATGCTTATTAATAAAAGATAACATGACAGGATCTCATCTCCCTAAAATCTTTTCAATAACAACTTCCAGAATTTAAAACTGGAATAACGATGCACCTATTTGTTTCAATTTCCATCCTAAACAGATTTGCAAGAAGAAGGTTGGCTATTAGACCAAATGCAGAAACTGCACCTCACACTTGGAAGTTTTTGCATTTCTTCTGCATAAGACGTGCTTAACATACCTTCATCTCCGTGCTACAAGATAGAATAAAAATCAGTATAAGTGTTGCAGATGTCAAACCAATGGTGGATCTGGTGGTGCACAAGGCGAACCAAGAGAGGGTAAACATGTCATCAAAATAATGCAGAAAAAAAATAGTTCGTCACAGGTTTTTTTTTTTTTTTTTTGGGGGGGGGGGAGGGGGGGGGGGTGGTCAGGCGTCTTGAGCATGTCAGCAGGATAAAGAAACCATATCTACAAAATTATGAATAAAAAAAAAAAGAAAGAAGAAAACGAGCCATTTCATGATTTGCATGGAAAACTAGAGCTATTGCGAAATTAATTGAGTTCATCTATTTGCACGACTACATAAACAAACATGTTCTCAGGCAATATGAATTCTTCAGTACCCTAATGCTTCTGCGAGATATAAACCAAGAAAATCTAACCTTATCCGTCAGGTCTACCACAGTGCACCCTTCATATCTTTTCAAAAGATCATTAAAATGGCGTTCCACAACTTGTGACTGAATTACAAGAAAAAATTTAGTGCTGGCATGAATAGAAAAGCAAATAAAACGATGGAATCGGAAGCTCTGGGGAATGTGCGCCAGAACTTCATGTACATACTGTTTGCTCATGATTAATTAAATGCAGCCGTGGTTTGTAGCTCAAATCAACAATCTGCTCCCATAGAAGTGGTATCGATCCCCGAACCTGAGAATCACAGATTCTTATTAAATTGTCTCCATAAAGTTGGTAGACAACCCACTCAGATGTTAAATATTGGTAGATTCAAAGCATGGCAGGGAAAAATGAAACCCCGACTACACTAGACTAGCTACGGCTACATCAGATTCACTAATGTTATGTTTTCCTCTTCACAACAAGTATGTTTATGTTATGTTTAAAGATTAAAAAGAAAAAAAAAAGAAAAAAAGTACACTTTTCAGATAATAAAATACCCTCACAACAATAAAAAAGCACAAAAGATACATTCAGTATAGTAACAGAGAGATCAATTAATAAGTAAAGCTGCTCAATCACATTATTCTCAAGCATATATCCGATCAAATCCACTGAAAAAGAAGTATCAGCAATATTACTAATTCCTGTGCTTCATTTCACTTGACAATATTGCTGAAGAGCGTCAGAAATGAGAAGAGACTGCAGTGATACACACAATAAACTATCTCAAATAGAAGGGTGTTGATAACTGAAGCAAACCTGCAAAAAAGAAGATATATGGCCTTCAAATTCCAGCAGCTGCTCAGTTTCTATGAAATTAGCAGTATCTCCTTCTAGATTAGCTCCTCGTCTCCACATTCTCGTCCCTAAATCCGAATTTGTAAACGGTTTAAAAAGATCCAACTGAATGTAATAAGACGAATATAAACCTTACTATTGTACCTAAGCGCCTGGTACACCTCCGTGAAAGTAATTTGACAGTTGCATGTGAATTTTTCAGTTTAATTTCTCCAGTCTGGAAGCTTTAGTCTTAGTCAAGTAAAACATAATTGTTTTATTAAATATTTTTGTTTTTGGATGCTACTACAGCTGAGAAAGAGTGTAAACTGTGTGCATGTGTTGTGTTTGTGAGAGAAGGGGGAGGGGAGAGTCACAGAGAGAGAGGTAAGGATATTTCCTTGTAATAAAGGGATGATAAATTCATCAAGCTGCAGGAAGAAAGTTAAGAATTAGAAAACAATAAATGTTCTAATAAATTAGTCTTCACTACATAACAATACACATGCTAAAATAAATGAAATTTCTACAAATAAATCATTCATGCAGTTGCAAAAGGAAAAAGATCCAATACAGAACGTAAATCAATATGCTCTCCCATCAGCAGTCAGTTGAACGAGAGATTTATCTCTAACCTTGTTCTCAATAAGCTCCTCTAGTAAGTTCCTGTTCCAAACAAATCGTGGATCACCCTGCAATTTCACCAGAGTCCATTTTAATAGATAATGCTATCTTTTTAAGCAAATATATATTAAACTTTGGAAATGATGATAGCAACTTCATTTCTGAAGCACAAACAAAATAGATTAACAACTGAATATATTTTTCGACTCAATTATGTCAAGCAAAAGATGATCCAACTCAACCTCTAATAGGCAGGGGAAGATATAATATATACTGGAGGGTACTAAAGAGAGATTATCATAATGCATGAGTGCTTGTTGTTTGGGATACCTGAGACCATTCTAGCTGACCAGTTTCATGTAAAGTGATGCATTGGTCACAGCAGATTTTATCGCCATATAAAATTAAGTATACTGCATTAAAGTTGCTCCTTTAATTTCACATTCCTCAGGGCACTCAGAAATAAATTCACAGGAAAGAACATAAGCTCTCCACAAAATAACTCAATGTACCTGCTTCCAAATTGGTACACTCTCCCATCCTTTTGCCAGCTTGCATCTCCTCTGCAAGCTGATATATGCATCAGCTTTCTTGAAAAAATAAATATACCTAGTTTACATTTGAACATCAAGGTAGGAGATAGTTATTGAAACTTACTTCAGAGTTATATCTGTTCCATAAGAATAATACAAGCCTGGAGATGATTCAACTATCTTCAACAGAGTCATAAAGTAATCCTCGTCTCTTTTCTACAAAAAAGCTAGCCAGTGTTTCAAACAGGTATACTAGTCAAATTGATTAAACAGAATAATTAAATAAGAACTGCACAATCATACCTCTTGACTAGTCAAGACTCGTGAAGCTTCATTGCAGGACAGAAACTTCATTGATGTAACCCGGAAAATGGGAAAACCAAGATAGTTTCCAACTTCTGTCCTAGAAGTTATAACTAGTACATATGTACCTATGAAAAGAGTGCATCATGTTTGGCAGTTTAACAAGTAAGCTCAGATGCTTTGATACATATTTCAAGATGAAAATGTAAAGGCATGAATCTGTCTGCAACAATGATTTCTTATTTGATAGGCAAGGATATATATATCCCACACATACTTTTTGCAATACATTTCCAGGATGAAAACTGAGAACTACAAATTTGGCGCAACTATGGTTTTATTAGTCGTTGGCCTCCAAGTAATTTGACAGAGTACAAGATGATTGCATCATTCCGCTATCTGGATGATAACTTCTCCATTAGTTTGATTTAGTTCACTCTCTTGGGTGGAACAAGAATTTACTATCAGAGTGGACAATAAAATAAAGGGAAGTTTCACTATGTTGCACAACCTAAAAGTAAAGATAATACAAGGCGACAAACCACTAAACTACCTTGTTGATCTTGAAGACACCAAAACCTTGAAGTTAGACAAGGACGAATTGGGTAAGGGACAATTAGTAACAAAATTATGTCCAAACAAAAAAACAAAAAGATCCCAAGCATATGTTCATGATTTATTATTTTTAGAAGACTCTTAAATCTCATTTACTGCCAAAAAACTAAATGTTCCACCCATCACAAACAGCCTTGCTCAGATTGTAGGACCCCAAAATTAGAAACTAGTGATAACTGATAATTTTGTTATAGTACTATAAATAGTCTCTCAACATCTTTTATGGTTCTCAACCCCTTCATTGTTTATATAGCTAAACCTCTAGATGAGACATGTTATTCCTGCTGCCCCTATTGATAAAACCTCAAAAATTCTCCAGTTTTGCAATTTTCCACAAAAATTCCTGCAACACCTGATGTTAGTACAAGTAGTGGTGGTGGTAGTAGAAATCGTTGATAATGAAAATGCTAGTTCATCCACATTTGAAACAATTCTTAACTGGTTCAGAATAGCACCTGCCAGCAGCCTAATTGTTCCAGCAACTCCATATATAGTAGATACTTTAGGAATTCCAGAAGGATCATCACCTATAATCATTGACCACATCAGAATTAGGATATGGATCAAATATAAGTACAGAGACTGCTCTCACACAAGAAGAAAAAAATAAACAAATGAAAATAATAATAATAATAATTATATTATAATTATAATAATAATAATAACAAGAACAAAAATAACAACAAAAACACTAATAATAGAAATAATACTGTTGCTCAGATTCAGAATCGCAGCATACTGCAACTCTTTGTTATGAGTACGATTAATATTCAGTAGATGTTCTTATCAAAATATATATGTGAGTATATATATATATATATATATGTTAATCTAAGATATGATTAAAAGAACCAAATGTTTGTGTAGTTTAATTTACATATGATTGTAAATTGTTATAGTTGAGAAATAAAAACCAAATGCTAATTCCATCAAACAGCGATTGGAATATACTACAGCTTCGTATGACAATCACCAAATCAATATATGTCCGTACTATTGTTTATCGTTTTAGTAACATGTATCTTTCTGGAAACAATAACGAAAAGGTGTTTTGAATGATTTAAGATCAGCAAATCCTGCGGTCAAACAAGCAGCCTTTCCGAATACAAATTTCCTCTTAGTTTTAGCAGCATGTAGAACTAATAGCATACTTTTGCAGAATCCCGTGGCTGAGTTAAGTATCTTTGTAACCAAATATGATATTTAAGCTTATATGCATATGCACTACATATTTATATATGTATATAAATAGGCTAGGAATAAGCTAAATAGCACCAATATAGAAAGTTAAAAAATGCTTTCAGATCAGTTAAACTGCAAAAAATCCTGCAAGGCTTGCAACTCAACAAAATGACTCTGGAATTCAAACATCCAGACTTCTATTTCGTTAATCAGGATCAAACGAAGAACATAATATACTACAAATATTTTGCAGCCTCAAAAGTTCATTAGAGAAAACTTCAAAAGAAACTGACTATTAAGCTTGTCGATGCTTCCATCAAATCGGTTTATTGAGAAGCCTTGATCCGGCGATTCCACAGATTTGATCACCAATTTATCGCTGAATTCTTCTAGTTTCAACTCGCTCCACAACTGGAAATTACTTGCAGAGTTCCATACGGTATCGGTCTCCATATTCACCTTTTTCGAAAACTACTTTTTTTCTGAGAAGAAAATAGATTCAGGTATCCAGAGAAAGAAATTCAGAGTGCGCGCAGTTATAACGAGTCAACAATTGGATGGAAATATTGAGATTGATAAATAATCCGAAACTTAGAGACGATTTGATGTCTTTGTTCCGGGTACAACTGTCCAATTAATCAATGGGCGCATTAATTATTTAATCTTCTTATACTTCTTCTTTTTTAATATATTTAATCATCGTGAAGAACTCAGAAATGAAAAAGGCTTAAACGGGAAATAACTTGCACCACCGACCGTTTTCTCATTGTGGTAAAAAAAAAATGCATTAATTTCAAATACTTAAAAACCGTTTATTTAAAAAAAATATAAAGCGCGCTTTAAATTGTTAAGTTGTAAATCATATAATATCGAATTATTAATTATTAATTATTATTAAACGATCAAATGAGTCATAATAGTAAAATAAGTTAATAGTACCCATTTTGCTTAGACAAACTACTAACATAGTTGTCGAGATCTTAACAAAATAACAAATTAGTGATATCGTCTAACTAATATATGATTAAAGTAAATTTCAAAAGATAATACAGTTAATGTGAAAGGTTTCAACATAAAAAAAAGACTCTGATTTTTCCTTTCTTCGCTTTCTTTCTTTATAAATCTTGTTGAGAGAATTATCTAATCAATTATAGATAAAATGGCAATTAGTTAATTATATATTACTTCCATTTTTTAATTATTCTTTTAGATTGGGATAAGAGAATTAAGCCATGGGAATCAATAAATGATCCTCATCTAAATTAAATTTTCTATTCAAATCTCTTAATTTTCTCCCCCTTGTTCTATAATATCTTTCATTTACGAATAAAGAGGTTTATACAATATTACGTATTATTTTATTGTGTCTTTTTATTATAAATGAAGAGAATAAATTAGATATGATAGGTTAGATAATCAGGGATAGTCAATTAATGGCAAAATTGTTTATTCCTTTTGAAATAATAGACTATTATTATATGGTAGATGTGGCATATATCTTGTTTCTTTTTCTTTTTTTCTCTTTCTAAACCAATGCTGACAATATTGTTTAACAAAGTGGGTGATTTCAATAGTCCAATATCAATAAAGCAAAAATAAAATCTGGAGCAACTAAAAAGGGCAAACTAAGAATGGACATAGCCACACATGCTAAAGCATATACACCTTGATTAGCTTGTCGTCGAGGGTGTTTTGACTAAATTTATTTTAAACGTGTTATAAACTTCAACATTTTATAAGTTGTTTAAAAAATTTATAAGATGTAATATCTTAAAAACTTATAAGTTAATTAAATGTTTGAATAAAAGAACTCGTAAGCTTACAATTGAATAAAGTGGTTTAGCTATGAAAATGAGTCAAATGTGTGAAGTGTGTTAAGTGTGTGAATTGTGTGTAGTGTGTGAAGTGTATGTATAGTGTGTGTGAAGTGTGAAAAACGTGTGTAGTGTGTGAAACTAGTGGAAAGAAAAAATTGAAGATTATAAGCTCTAAGAGCTTATTTTTACATCTTATAAGTTGTCTTACATTTTATTTTATCAAACACATTACAAGAGCTTATAAGCTCTCAAACATCTTATAAGATATTTTGAAAAATTTACAAGCTTCAAACACCCTCAAAACCAACTTCAACAAAAGTCTCATCAATAAGAGAACAGTTACATGATGAAACCAAGCATCAAACTCGCTAAAACTGAAGATATACCAATGGCCTCGACACCAAAATGACTACCCTAATAAAACTCGCATCAATATTATAACTTGACAAACAACTGTAGAGGTTTTATCCATGAGACATCATCATGTAAGATTGAGAAACAACAGGGTGCAAATTAATTAATCGAACCGAACAGAAATAATACAAAGTCGCATAAGCAAATGCAATTGTTTTCTCGGCTAACCACAAAATCCCATTCCAAAGACAGCCTATCGTTTCTTGATTTCTAAATTCACCAAGGTAAAGTGACAAACTTGGCCCTTGAGCTCCAAATCTAGGATTTGATCCCAAGGTTGCATTTAAAATCCCGATCAATAAATATTTAGCAATAATGAGTTGCGAGGACAGAGTATTTGAATTATAAAGCATTTTCCATCTTTACTTACCCAACAATCCGAGGCTGAAATATAGATATAATCTGTTTATCTAACTCCTTTTTTTAAGGACACATTTACGGATAAACTTGATCCCAAGAATAATCCACATATCAATATCAATTGTCTTCTTTAAAAAAATTACCAATTATCCTAAAATATATTAATATATCAATGAAGCTATTGCTGAAAAAATCAAGCCACACTTGAATTTTGACAAACAACTCAATCAACATTTGAATATACACAAAAAATCGTAAAAGAATATCGAAATAGCTCAATAAAATGTTAAAGTAGAGTTGAGAGAGGAAAAGAACATAAATTCATTTCACGTGAACAACAGAAAATGATCTAAGACAGATCACAATACAATTGTTTACACATAACACAAAGAAACCCTAAATGTACAGCTAGTTAAACCACAGCTCTACAAACTTAACCACCAAACCCGTACAGAGTTCGGCCCTGCCTCTTAAGGGCGTACACAACGTCCATTGCAGTCACAGTTTTCCGGCGAGCGTGCTCGGTGTAGGTAACAGCGTCACGGATGACATTCTCAAGGAAGATCTTGAGGACGCCACGAGTCTCCTCATAGATGAGCCCGCTGATACGCTTCACTCCACCACGGCGAGCCAACCGCCGAATCGCCGGCTTCGTGATGCCCTGAATGTTGTCTCTCAACACCTTGCGGTGGCGCTTGGCGCCGCCCTTTCCCAGTCCCTTACCCCCCTTTCCTCTTCCTGACATTTTATCGAAACCTAATTTACAATTTACAATTTCTTCGAATAAGAAAGTTTGAAATGCTAGAGAAGATGCTGAGACAATGGGGGGAGTGGGCGGAATTTATATAAGTTGAAATTGTGCGGGCTTGCCATTGGATCTAAATCTGAATCGACGGTGAAGATGAAGATCCGCGTACACTTAAGTAAATGATCTCAGCCGTAGATAATATTAAATCGACGGTTTATAGTGTCTACTGCATTTGATGCGGATGATGGGTCTGTATTATGCAGGATGATACACGTACACCAATTGGCTAGACGGCTCGTGTGTAATATTATTAATTTATTAAATTATCTTGTCTAATTTTTATTTTTTCATTTTTAATTTTTTGTATAATTTCCAAGTATGAAACACACTTTTAACTACAAAAATGCCAAGACAAAGTAGTCATTTTATTCATTCGCACTTGTAAATTATTGGTATCTAAGAGGTGCATTTGTTGAGCTTAGTAGATTTGGAAAAATTCAAGATAAAAAATAGTTAAGGATAAATTATTTTTTATTAATAAAGTCTCAAATTATATGAATATTCAAGATAAGAATACAAAACTTTCTTAAAAGGTTATTCATTTATTTATTTTTTTATTACTTTAGCTTAATATCGTTTATTAGTACTGTGAGGTATTTGTAATTAATCAAATTGTTTGTGAATATTCACATAGGTTAAGAAGCATAAGGGCGTATTGCTGTAAATTATTATCTTTTTTCATTACTTATAATTTTCTTATTTTGATCCAAAATTTTCATATACTTGTTTCATTAAGCATACAAGTGTCAGAGGTTCTTGAATCTTGATGACTTGGAAGCTCAAATTCTTCTCTCGAATACTTGTTTATCTTATCTCAATACAAAGAGGAAACACTTCGTATTAGTTGATGGAAGCACTCCATACAATATCAATTATTAGTACTTTTAAATAATTGAAAGGAGAAATATTTCATTAGTTGGAATTAGATAGTACTAATTGAAAAATAAATGAAGTGGTGAATTTCACACCATAAAATCCAAGGGACAAGATTTAGCAAACTGAACAAAAACATGAGCTACAAAATTCTCTCGTTCCTTCTAGTGCAAAATAGTCTATTATTACTACGTACATTTTAGTTAAATACATAAAATATTAAGTTTTGTTACAATTAGTTCGCATTTCTAAAGCATTAAAGTTTTTGTTTCAATTGGTTCTTATAGTATAACTTTTTTCAATTAGACCTAAATGTTCAATATTATTTCTATTCCCATGCCCAAAAAACATATTACAAAAGAGTCTATGTTAAAGGTAGATTGAGAAATCCTACTTAATATTAAAAGAGAAATATTAAAAATCCACTAAAGTCGCATGTCTCTCTGAAAAAAATTTGTGGTATTTTGTAATAATTTATTTTGAAATATATATTTTTTCAGGAAAATTAATAAAAATGCTTTTTAAGTTTGTCATGATTAAAAAATTACCATTTAAGTTCGGCACATTAAAAAATTGGCCCGTAATTCAAAAAGAAAATGAGAAAAATGCTCAGTCACTAGTTACTACATGTTGCCTATCCGATCACTGATGAGGTAGAGCTCATTTTGGCATTAATTTTTTTATTTTCTTAATGTTTTTTTGTTGGCTCACTAAATAGGGTGGAAAAAAATTAAATAGTATAATAGATTAATTTAAATTTATAAAAAAATATAAACCCAAAAAATCATTTAAAATTCGAAATATATAAAAATAATGGAAGTTATTTTAAAATTCTAAAATTTAGAATATTAAATAATTTAGTTCTTAAAATTATTTTAAAAATTATAAAATTCATCTAAAATTAAAAAAAATATATCTCTAAAAAACATTTTAAAACTGAAATTATTTCCTAAATTCAGAAAATTAAAAAAAAAAATCTGAAGGTTTTTTTAAAAATTCTAAAGTTCATCTATATATATAAAAACAAAATGAATTTATACTACAATTGGAAAATAGTGTTTTTCCCGCCCAAACTGTTTACTATATATGGTAATAAAAAATATTTTTTTAATTAAAAAAACACAATATATGCCTAAAATATCTCCGAATCTGGTACATATATATGTAATGGTAGTGTTTTCGCAAAATTAGGGAAGTTGTTGCTGAATTTATTGGAATGAGTTTTTTTATCCCTAAATATAAGTAATAATTAGTTGTATCCAGATTTACTTTACAAAATTATCAAATCGTAATTAAGATACAAATCAATCTTTAACCATAATATTTTAGAATGAATTTTTACCAATATTATTTATGTTACAATACCTAAATAAATCAGCTATCTTTTATCGAAATTACTATGCAAATGAATCTACAAATTTATTTTATCGCATAAAATTAGGGTAAAAAATACTAATTACAAACCCTATATGAATGAGCTCATCATATGGACTATGAAGATTCAGTTCATCCTAAATAAAATTGCATAATGTCTTTCTTAAAATTTATTTCCAATAGAGGATATTTTGTAGGCAAACTAATAAAATATTTTATATAAGAATAATCCTTAAAAGAAAATTATGTTTGTTTCTAATAGAAGATGTTTTGTACGTAAACTAATAAAATATTTTATATAAGAATAATCCTTAAGATTATTTGTTTCTCAATTCTATTAACTTATATTGAATTCTGGATTATGTATGTTCGCTTTATATATTATTACCAATCAGTGTAGTCTATTCAAAATTTATTATAATTTAATATTAATGTTTTGATATAGACAAAATATTAAAAAAAAAAAAAAAAAAAAACTGGAACAAGATACCAGTAAGAAATTCGTGAAAAAATTAAAATGTATTTTTATTAGTGGAAATTACTGATTTCCGGAGTAAGAGGCAATGAACGAATAACACTCCAAAAGAACACAAAAGTTTTTTTTGTAAAATTTTTTAACCATTTCCTTTTTTGTTATATATTATCAAATAAAAATGTGTTTTTAATAAAAAGTATTGTTCATGTTAATATTGATTTACTTTTAAAAAAATAGCCCGTGCATCGCTAGAATGACAACTATTTACAAACAAAATAAATTAGTTAGAATGACAACTAAAAAAAAGGGAGGTAGTACTACATTAATTAATTAGTTTATGGAGAAAAAAAAAATCTTATGGAAGTTCCCCAGTTGACTACCTACTTCTTAATTTTTTTTTATTTTTTTTGGTTGATTATTGCTAGGGAGAAATCTATTCTCCACTATATAAGTAATAGCAATATCCTGATTTGCTTCACATTTATAGTTCATGTATGAGTTTCAGGAATTGAAGATCTTGCAAGCAATTAGTTTCTTCTATGAGGATAATTAAAGAAATATTTCTAGGTTTATGATGTAGATTTTGGTGGATCCTTTTGCAAAGTCCCCAACGAGGAACAATTTGTAGATTATATTCTCTTGCTTTTTTGCAAAAGTTTCAGATGGCAAACATTTTCTTGATAGATTTCTTATTATTTTCTATAATAGTTTCTAATGGGAATAATTGTATACCGATTTTTTCTTTCTTTTCCGATGTTATTTTCAATATTTTCAAGACTATATTTTCAAAAGTGGGAGTTTGTGATACTACTGGAATTGACGATATATACTAATTGATGGTACAACTTGATATTTTCGCAATCAGGTTAGGATTGCTCTTTAGTAAGCCTATCTTTTATCGTGGTATATTCTTAGTTGTTTTTAGAGTTACGAATCAAGAATAATTGAAGATTTTGATATTTTATGGGAAAGCTACTACAGGTTCGTGTATAAATAAGTATTTCAAAATTCGTTAACATTTATGTCTTTTTAGAAACTTGAATGATCTATATTAGTTTTTTCCAGTAATTTTTTGTTATAGTATGTTGATACTAAACTTTTTGTGTTTTTGCATGATGATTGTTTTTAAGAAAACCTACTAATTTTGAATTTTTTAAATTCCTGTTGTTTATTTATGATGAATTTTGATGTTATTATGTTTGTTATTGAGGATATATTTATGAGAGTAAAAATGACAATTAAAACATTTCTAACAAGAACACACGCACACACAAAAGTTACACATTCAAATTCCAATATGTTACACTTTTAATACTAAATTAAATGATATTTTTGTATATAAAAAATATTAATTTAAACTTTTTTCCCGTGTATCGCACGGGGTAACTACTAGTTTGGAAATAAAAAGAATAAAAAAAATATTTTTAGAAGCACATCAGATCTGTGAACGAACAATCTATCGTTTCTTCTTCTTCGTTTACGAAAATATTCAGATCTGTGGGACTGGATTTCGTCATCTTCGTCCATGGATTGATGAGATCTAGGATTTCAGATCTAGATGCAGAGAGTTAGCGAGAGAGGGCGAGAATGAGAAGTGTAGATAAATTTGTATGTATCTATCTATACAAGATGGTTCTCGGAGTAGCAGATAGATGTAGTTTGAAGTATGTAAAAGAGGTTCCGAGAAGAACCCAACACTCTTCTAAGAAAGATCACTATTGTTGAATCTCAATCAAGCTTCGATTTCTCTTTCTTGCTCGTTTTCTTAATTAGCAAAATCGTCTAGCAGAAGGGTTTATGAGTTTTGACTGGAAATTGGGGAAATGGCTGCTAGTGTGGAGTTAGGAACCATGGAAATGGTAAAGAAGAAGAAGAAGAAGGAGAGAGGGTTGGGCGAAGGGGTGGGAGGTTGTAGCTGGGGGTGGGAATTGGGAATAGTGTTTTTTTTTCTTTCTTATTTTGCAAAATTTAATTGGATACATTTTTCCTCGAAATACAACCACATAGATTAAAAAATGACAAATCAGCTTCCTAAATACATATCAATTTTTTTAAATAAAAATTTAATACCACGTCAACCCGTCACCGGCTAGGCAACATGTAGTAGCCGGTAACAAGACATTTTTGTCAATTTCTTTTAAATTTCAGCATATTTTTTTAATTATCAAACTTAAAGGGTAATTTTTTTATTATGACAAACTTAAAGGGCATTTTTACTAATTTTTCCTATTTCTTCAACGTGTTTATGGCATGAGTTTCTGACATTTTTCTTGCCTTCATTTGTGGTAATATCTTTTTGTCTCGTTCTACTAATACTATTATATATATATTTTTTTAAAAATTGTTTATAAGTTTATGATTACTATATTTTGATTTACTAATTTTGTTTCATTGAATGAAATAAACTTACAACAGGCCCAGGAAATTGGAAACCTAATGGCGCTAGGATGAGTAAGTCAGCAACGGGTTCTATCGTTGTGAATTCCTTGATGTGGGCATAAACACATCAATTATTGGTTTGCAAGAAACAAAATATGTGTTCTCTCTTTCGTCATTTTCTTACGTTATTACTGTTATAATGCAAATGGTGTACTCTATTTTGTTGTGAATTTTCCCAGTCATCAGCGTTATGATTTGTCTTTTTATATTTTATTTTTTTTTAAAAAAAAGTAAGTGATTTCTATGAAATTTTGGGGATCTTTTACTAATAAATCTTTAAAAAATAGGAAATTATTTTGACTTATGCTATTCTTTTATTATATCTTTATAGTTGATGATCGATTAGGTTTACAAGGAAAATGTGGGCCGCGACTTTGTATAACATTATTGAAATGGAAAATAAGGAGACTTCATATATCGTAAAAGATGGTTCTATGGAGGCAAATTAAACAACACTGGAACCCTGTGCAGGAGAACCCAAGAAGGGACATTAACTTAAAGAATCAATGTTTTGATGGTATTGAAAAATTCTATGAATAAGTTGTCTGACTTGACTGTCACACCCACCCTCGTAAAAACTTATTTTATATTAATTTTTAGCCTTACAAAACCTGTATATTTTTTTTTCTTTTCTAAAATTTACAATTTAGAATACTCCTTCAAGACCAAAATCTCACCTATATATATTTACATAGATACAGATCGACCACAAAGGTGTCACGCTCCATTCAACACCATATTTACAGAAATATACATATTAAAGTTCCTTAGTTTGAACATGTCCAAAAAGGTTATTAAAACACTAACAAAAACATAGTGAGTCCAAGGTTTAGCCCCACAGGTCGTCATTCATATACACGGGGCTTCAAAACTTGCATCAGCTCCAACAGCATGCCAGATTAGTCCACGAGCTCATGCATAGTCAAACTCACCTACAATGCAAGAACTACGTGAGCTAAAACTCAGTAAGCAGAAATCATGCATGACCAATGCGTGAATGATGAGATGCATTTCATAAAACCATTTCTTTCAACTATTTCTCAAAAGAAATCATTTTAGGTGGGAATTGGCTCTCGTCACTGTCACGAACCTCCCAAAAATAACACTTATTGGCCACACTCGTGACTACCAAGGGTCCCTTCTCCCCCCTTATAGTCCACCCGAGATATCAGTGATGGTTGGTACGACCAAGCGGCTATCTTCCCGAGACTACCAGGGGTCCGCCTCCTGCCTGTCCCCGCATTCCACCGGGAAGTCTACCTCTTCCCGTACCCATCATCATAAAGGTGCTGAAGTGGGAACCTCTTCCGCGTGCACGCCTGTCACCGGAAGCATCCCGAGAGACACCATATATAATATATAACTCTCAATGTGCCAGTGGTGACCAACCCCAAAACACTATCAACTTATGAAATTATGCTATTTTGACTTCTTATATGTACACACGTAATTCTTGTAGATGCTAATGCTCATGATTGATGCACATCAGTTTGTTTTTAGCAACGGAAGAATACACTTTATACAACAACACATATAACAATCAATTATCACAAATAATAAACATAAATACTATGTTCAAGCATCGTAGTTGGAGATGGATTTCTACTTACCTCGTGTCTGAGAGTAATTACCGCAAACTTTGTATCTCTTGTACCACCGTAGTAATTAATCTATAGTAAAATATCAGTAAATTAATTAATTAAAAACATATTTTTAACTAGTAGGCTTTTCATATTTAGTTCTATTATAACGCTTAAGTTGATTTGATGAACATAAATATAAAATTGTAAACTTCAGTGTGAGCGTACATAGTTATAGAGGTGCGTACATGGCTTTCTTCAATATAGTTTCTTTTCGTATGAGATATTACTTCACAACTTCATCAATATTAACATGTTAAATTTCATCTTACTCATAACATAATTAATCATGTTTGTATTACTTCATCAAGCAAATAAATGAAATTCTAATTAAAATATCTACATGATCAATGTTAAGAACCTGTAAACATAGTAAATTTGCTTTCAATATCATCACAATAATAATGATTACAAAACTAAGCAATTACCTCCATGCTTCGAATTAAAATCTAATTCCCAACAAATTTTATATTATTTCAATGATCATGTAAGTGGGTTTTGCTATACTATTTATAAAAATCATGAATTGAATGTAAATAAAATAGAACCTTTGTGTTTTCTTACCAGGCGACCTCCATTTCTTCCGAATTCGACATCATGCGAGCACCCATCTCACCTCCCCTTTTCTTGTGTGTTTTTATAGACTAAAGGATAAGTATACGCTTATAAGGGTGATCCACCGCCTTTTCCCTTTGCTTAATATGGTCACTTACCTTTTATTATTATTGTTATTATTATTGTTGTTGTTGTTGTTGTTGTTGTTGTTGTTGTTCCGACGTTGACACCCTTTACACATCTAACACTCTCACGTACTACCTAGTAGGTTACATATTTTAAAATTATCACACGCAGTCTTATATTTTTTTTTTTTAGTTTCTCCCAATATTTTAGACTAAAGGGTTCTCAATCACTAAAATGAACACCTCCAAATTAGTTGCAGAACATAAAATAAAATAATAACTAAAACAAATTGGACAACAACTATAACACGAGTAGCACGTAAAAATATAGGATGCATGAAATGCAAGAAAAATTATATTGGCCAATGAGTTGTGAGAGGCGTGGGTATTACATTGACTAGGGACGATAATGTAATGAGGGTTTTATATGCTAACCGCTCGGTTACTACCACGTATCACCCTTTTCAAGAGTGAAAATATATGTTTCCAATCTATTTTAATTAATTGTTGACTTTGGTAATACCTTTCCGTTACTTTTTCCCTTTTTTTAAGTTTATGAACTTAGTGGCGTTAGGCCCTTTTTTTTACAGATTCAGAATGCAGTTTACCCTTATTTCAAACTTTTACCCTTTTGTTCTTGTAAAAAATTATCTTTCTGCTCTCCACATGGATCGGATGAAAACACCGTAAAAATCCAAATACACACGGTTAGTTGCTACACTTTTCTTATATGTGTGTGTGTGTGTTTTTTTTTTTTTTTTGTTCCCTTTTTTGTCTTGCTCCTTCAAACTTGTTGTACATAAATTTTGTCTTGTGTTTCTTGTGCTTATGTAATATTTACTGTTATGTTTTGTTATCTAAGTAAAAAAGAGCAGTAACATGTATTCTAAAATATATGAACACTTTGCATTTGGAAGTATTTATTGTTTAGATTTTTATTAGGTAATTTTGATAAAATGGAACCTTGTTATTCACTATCATCCTTTGGTTTCAATGGAGACACCAAATAAATAATCGAGCTAGGTAATATATGCGAAGAAATGGCGCTAAATGAAGTAGATAATATGTTCGAGGAACACAATCAAGTTCAAGATGATGAGATGGAAGTTGTTTCATTTGCTGATGAATTAGAGAGTAAATTAGAAGTGGGCACAAATATGAATAGTTTTGAAGATGCATATTTAATTTACTGTGAATACACCCGTATTAAGGGCTTTAGTGTTAAAAAGGCTGATAATGGTAACTTTCCCTGCTCTAGTGAACTACAATTGAAGGAATTTGAATGTTATTGTCAAGGTTCTAAAGATGAGTTTCGACACTGGAGAATTGACTTCACGAAATCCTTAAAACATCTCCAACTCTAGCCACCCCATCGCTAACCCATGTCAAGAAACTCTCTACCAAATACCAAGATAAATATTTAAAGATTTTGGCAAATTTAGTTTAATCACCACCATTGTCCATCATATCACATCGGTTTGATTACCCTATGTCCGCTTTTTCTTTCCCAAATCAAAACCAAATAGAACTTGAAACAAAAATGAAGAAGAAGACGAAGAGAGGGGGATGGGGGTTCTCTCTTTTTTTTTTTTTTTTTTTTTTTTTTTTGTGTGTGTGTATGCGTCTTTGTGACTACAAGTGTGTGTGTGCGTGAGTTTATGTGTGTGCACAGGTGTGGGATAGTTTGTAATGTATGTGTGTGCCCTGCAACAAGAGAGAGAATATTACTTTTAGTTGAGTAAGACAATTGTGTGTGAGATAACGTTTTTGCGTGCTTGTGTAAGCGCGAGGTATAAACAAGAGAGTAATTTTAAATTGTGGATGACAGGAGGAAAAAATGACATTTGATGGAAAAAGTGATGGTTGATATTTATTAAAACAAAATAATTATTGATAAAGAAAATAAAAAATTCTTGGAACTAGAATAAATATTCATGAAAAAATAAAAATAATATTTAAAAATAGTAATCCATCCTACGATAATATAAATCATCAATTAAATACAATTCTCAATACATATGTTAATCAATCATCAATCGTTCTCTAACTAACTTTTACATACATCACATCACTTTTCTCACAACTCAATCTCCAACCAATAAAGACAAACATCCACTTATTTAACCCAACCTACTAATTCCACTTTATTCCACATAGCTTCCAGCCACCTCCAACCATAAACAAACATACCTTAAAATAAAATTACACATGTACCCAACATATCAACTTCTTAATCTATTTAAGCTTGCGTTCACGTTCTTCGGCCTATTCAAATGAACTTTCGCAACTCGTGTTTCGTTAGATAACATATTCGTATTAGGAAAATGGAATCAGATCTAATCATGTCCATCTTTGTCGAAGTCCTAGAAGCTTTTTTTGTTAAGTGGGGTCCTTATCATTTTGATCCCCCGAAATTTTGTATTGTGAACAATCTATGAAAACATGCAGAATAAAAATTCCTTTTTTTTTACTTCTTTTCGTTGATTGCAAAGTCATATAAATTTATATTTTTGGTGTTTTAATTGTATTATAATCCACCATGATTGTAGGTTGTTCCTGAATCACTGTCCCTAAGCTTTGGCCGGAGAGTTCCTACAAATAGCTCTGAAGTTTTGAAGAAAATGATTTCGCATACAAATAACTCCTCAAATAATCATGTCAGAAAATCCAGGTTTTGTGGATTTATACAGCAAATAAAAGGGTTTCGAAGAACAAAAGTACTATGAATTGGAAAGTATAGTGGCCTGATTATGGGATATATTTTTTCCCAAGAAATAGAGTATTTAGTGTATAGAATTAAATATGTGCTCCATCAGACTTCGTGATTCAATTCAAATGTCAAAAAAAAAAAAGATAGAAGACAAGATGAAATTAGGTGGTGGCAAAATCGGCATTATCCGATATTTTAGATGGACTGGGCCACAAAGATCTTTGCCTGAAGTACTATTTGGCTCGACAAGCCTGATTCGATTGGTCAAAAGTCCAATGGACCGTGGACCTGCAACAATAAAATCACTTTTAGAAAGTACTTTTAAAGTAAAAAGGTGTTTGCAGTCTCATATTTGACCACCCAAATCACTTTGCAAAATTGCTAATGAGAATATTCTAAACTCTAGATTTGGGCTACTTTTAGTTTTTTATTTTTTATTTTCAAATAAATGGAACTATTGATTATTTTATTTATTCTTTTTATTTGTTTAAAATCATTTGTTTTCTAGACGCTGCAAAATTCTAATTTTACCACAAAATTAATATAAATTATTTTTTTTAGAATCATTATTGTTTGCAAACACCCCTAAATGGAGATTATCTCGATCCGATTCTCGGTCCATGTCCTTCGAAATCGTCTAGACAATTTGCCCACTTTTCATTTTTCTCTTTTTCTTATTCTCCTTTTCTTTGGTACATTTAATTTTTTTTTCATTATTTTAATTCTACGATGTGGTGTTTGGTTTGGTTATAAATTAAATTACACTGCATTAGCGTAAAAAAGAAATATATATTATTTGCAGATAATTTGATTTGAAATGTAAGGTGAGAATGGATAGTATTTACTACCAAAATTAAAAAAGATTTCAAATCGACCATTAAACAATAAAAAATTAAAATTTAGAAAAATGGAAATAATTAGTGTACAAATAAAGATATTAAATAAGTGTTAAATAAATTATTATAAAAATTATTAGAAGATTGTACTGACTCAAAAATATTAGGTTTGTGTTTGTTTGACTAATTTTCTACCCAATATAATTTCGGGCCGGCCAACGCAAAATAAGATATTTCATAAGGCCAAAAGAGAGGACCTGTTTATTTCGATAGGGCACTAGGGCGGCCCGAATTGATCCCATTTGGTAAGCAGTACGTTTTGAGTTCATTAATTTATAATAAAAAAAAAAAAAAAAAAAAAAGCAAAAGAAAAAGTCAAAGCAACACGTTATAATAAATAATTACTATCTCCATTCTAACTTTGAATAAGAAAATTAAGAGACTTAAGAAGTTGACAAATAAGCCCTCAACTAATTCCATTAAATACCTTGATTTTTTCATCATTTCTATATATTGTTAACACTTTCCATTACTATAGAGTTAGTATTGTAAAAAAAGTGGCAAAAAAAACTAGAATGACAACTATTTACAAACAAAACAAATAAGCTAGAATGATAACTAAAAAAAATGGAGGTAGTATTATTTTTCATTGTTTGATAACCTTATTTGGTTCGAATTTAAATTCATCGTCTCACTGAGATCATTTTAACATTTATATGGTGATTATGTCTTTATTTTGTCTTACTTTTACATATATGTTCGTGTTTTGTAAATATCCCTACATATGTACTAGCATACTCTTACTGAAATCTTTTAGTAGAACTCCCGGAACTTATTCCTCGGAAAGTTTCTGTTGGAAACAACAACACACGAGTTCCTCAAATGTTCGGTGATGTCACTAATGGTACAAATAGTAGTGATTTTTTCCCTTATGAATTCTTCGGTTGTTGAAATACAATTTTTTTTTGTCATTGGATTTATACGGTAATCTTAAAAGGAATTTTTTCAAATAATGTTGCTCTAACAAGTTGGTCGTTTGCCAATCAACATTTGAATGAGATAATCGATTTCACTATCGAAGGCCCTGATGAAGATAGTATGAATGAAATAATTGATTTGACTGAAAATAAATCCAATCAGGATAATATTGAGGGGTTAACTGATCTGACTGAGGAAAAGCCCATTGAGGAAAATGCTAATAATGTTGACGTCGATTTCAATGAAGACCTATATGATGAGTTTGATGAAACCTGTCAGGGACAAAATTACATTACATTTTGTAAGTCATTATTTTGTTTTCCCCCAATTGACCTTTGAAATATTTTATACTATGTCCGTTAACAAAAAAATAAATATTCCCTTATATGAAATTTATCATTTTTTTTTTTTGTAGCAGGAGAATATTCAGATGTAGTAGACGCGCACTTTAAGTGCCAATGGTGTGGTGCAATGTTTTGATATGACAAACGGTTACGATCTGATTCTAGGTCAAAACAACCTAAGTTCTCTCTTTATTGTATGAAAGGTAAAGTTCAACTAACTGAAATGAAGACACCACCTCAAGGTTTTCTGGAACTATTTTCTGGTGCAGTAGAAAGAGCAAACATTTTCTTGAGGATATCCAATCATACAAAAATATATTTGCATTTATATCTCTAGGAGGAAAGGATTATATGAGTATGTTTACTTAAGGCTTGACTCAGTAGATTTAAGGGCTCAAATCCCGATAAAGCACACTCATTAACTCCGTCAGCCATGTTTGGCCCAGCACTTTCCAGCCTTAAGTAAACATACCCTATGAGTTCTAGTAATGGAAATTCACCCCCAATATTTAAGCTGAATGGACAAAACTAGAACCCATTGGGGAGCCTACTGCCAGTTGATGGTAATACTCAAAGTTTGCACATTTATACATATATGACACAAATAATGAGATTCACAATCACATGAGTTATGTGAGGTACTTACTACTGCTTTTGCATCTACTTTTTTTAAGATTTATATTGTAAATTATTGTATTATACCAATCATTTTTTCTAACAAATTATTGACTTATTTGTTTTAGGCAAAAGGAGTTAGATAAACAACCTTCATTCTGAAATTGTTGCTGAGTTAAAACAATTGTTAAATGAGAACAACGTTTTTGCAAAGATATTCCAAATGGCTGGAGAGAGAATACAACTGGCCAGTCTAATTTCAAGTTGCAACTTATAGGAAGAAGAGGTGGTGATGCAAGGAGATATAATCTCCCTTCGACTTTTGAAGTGGCTGCTGTAGTAGTTGGCGATTTTGATATCTCATTAGAGAGTAGGGACATTTTAGTTGAAACTCAATGGGGTCAGTGGCATCATATCAAGGAACTAAATCCATTTTATCTTGGACTGTAATAACCTCTCCTATTTCCATATGGAGAAGATGGTTACAAAGAGGATATCACGTACTCTGATGCGCGACTTTAGATGCCTGGCGGAAGGAGAAGGGTGTCAATTAAAAAATCCACATGTTGAGCGTCTCAGGTTCCATCTTCCTAATGAGCAATCAATTATTTTTTAAGATGAAGATAACGTAGACTATGTGCTTCAACGCCTTTCTGTGAATGAAAGCATGTTTTTTGGATGGTTTGAAGCAAATAAGACATGCAATAAAACAAAACAGTTGTTGTATGCTGAGTTTCCTCGACATTTTATCTGGGATACTAAACAGAGGAAGTGGACAAACACGCTTAAATTATGTACCTCCTGGTCGTGGCGACGCATATTATTTAAGGTTACTTTTGAATGAAGTAAGCGGTCCAACATGCTATGAAGATTTGATTTTTTTTTTTATAAAGTTCAGTATGGAACTTTCCATGATGCATGCCATGCGCGAGGATTGTTAGAGGACAATAAAGAGTATACTGAATGTATTGTATAGGCAAGTCGTGGGGTCAAATGTGCATTATATGAGGAGTCGTTTTGTAGCTTTGTTGTAAGAACATTATATGAGCCGTACTGAAGTTGTTTGAGATAAATATTGACAATATTTGTTAGACGATGTTCTCTACAAACAACGTTCACTGACTCGAAATGAAGGTACACTCATTTATATATTTATTATGATATTACTTAATATATGCAAACATTATTATATTTACTGGTCATTACAAAATTGGGTTTTCATGTTCTAGAAGGAGAAGATCTGCTTGGGAGTAATACTGGTCATTTGATATCGATTCCAAGAATGTCTCTTACACCATTTGATCCCACACTGACTTTTAAATTTCAACGGAGACAATTTCCAATAATTGCTTCATATGCCATGAAATCAATAAAAGTCAAGGGCAGTCGCTTTCTCACGTTGGTTTGTACTTGAAAAAGCCAATCTTCAGCCATGACCAACTTTATGTTGCACTTTCGAGGGTCACAAACCGAAAATGGCTGAAGATATTGATATGTGACCAGGAAAATAAAAGTTCTAACAAAACAATTAATGTTGTTTATAAGGAAATGTTGAGGAATTTAAAACTTTTATGTTATTCCAGTATAAGTGCATGTAATGTGAAGATACATTTTTTTTTTTCTAAAGTATATTTTACAAATTTTACTTATTTAAAACTTCTCTACCAGGAACCTTTAGCGAATGATTAATAGAGGGCCCGAACATATAGAGTTACTTTTTAAATTATATCGATTATTACATGTAAATTAAAAGATTACTTGTGAATATTAAATTACGATATTATTTTACAGCTATGTTTATAAAATACATCATAACCATGCATCCGGCGGGTGATTTACTAGTAAAGTATTAAAAATGATTTATAGAAAGCGCCTGAAATATTTGAGAGGAATTAACAGACATATAACAGGGCAGACATAATTTTGTAATTTACAATTATAATACTAGACCAAAAAATACCTGGAAGCTCACTTCAGGTGGCTTCCATAATCTACTGAAATTCTGCAATTCGGCGGTTCAGGCAGAAGTTGTAGCAAACACCCGATTAGCCTTTCAAATCAAAAGGTGCAAAGTGATTTAAGGAAAAAAAGAAATAAAAGAAAAACAGAAAACAATCGGAAGGGGTATTGGGCAGCAACAGGGCGCGGTCCAGATGATGGATGGTAGGCGAGGGGGAAGACACATGCTTCTTCCTCTGCGCCACCCCAGGCAACTCTCTAATTCTGTATCTTGCTGGTAAGTAATGCTATTGATTGAACTCGAGATAGTGAAGTTTAGCTCTTGCTTTCTGTATCACAAAACATTGCGAATTTTGTAGGTATTGCGATTTCAAATTTAGGGCCTTCAATGAACCCGTATTTCGTTTCGGCCGCAGGCACTCTAGGTTGTGCCCTTTTCTCTCTGTTTCTTTCTTCTTCTGCTTATTCTCTCTCTCTCTGAAGGAAAATGGTTTATGGCAATGTAATGTTTTTCTTGGGACTTTGTTATAGGTATTTGAAAGTCTGGTTTTCCATAGGAACCGGATTTAGTTTGGCTGCCCTCTTTGGAGTTATAGCGGTCAGTGCTAGCTAACTAACACTTTTATTTCTTTCTCTGAAAGTACAATATTCTTCTACTATTTTACGATCGTTAAAAACCTCTACTTTTATTTTTATTTTTAAAATGCTGTTAGGTTATGCTTTATGAGTTGGCAAAAGCACCTCTTGTTTATGCAGGAAATGCACGATTTGGTGACTCCTTGTTGGGCCTTCCCTTGTTGGTTAGTATACCGTCCTCTATCCCAATCTGCTGTTACGTCTAGATGTTGAAACTTCATCGACTGGTAGCTAGATGCTTGTTATTTGGAACTAGTTTCCTCTCATTTTAGTTTCGATATTCCTGGATGAGTATTTTGGTGTTAACTTTGACTCTTCATGTAGCTTTATGTAGTATTTTAAAAGGTCGCAAATGATCAGTGTATATGACTATTTTCCGTTTCTACATCGTTTCTTACTGTAATTTGCTCGACCCAACTTTTGAGACATGTTTATATAGGAAGAATTGCTATGTTTACATTTTGTCATTTTTTGGAGATCAGTATTTGGGCTTCTTGATAGCAATTCCACCCTTCGCAGATAAATGGAACGAACATCTCACTTTCCAGCCTGGTGTTCTTGTGCTTCTCTTCTGTCATATGCGTAATTGTGCATGAGTTTGGCCATGCTCTTGCAGCAGCAAGGTCAAGATTCTTCCTCGTTCTCTTAACGCCTACTGATCACACATAATAAAATCACGTAGGGAAGACCACCTATGTATATGCCGTTGTCTTTGCTAGCAACTCACTGGATTTGCTAACGATGAATTCTTGAAAAGCATGATGCTTAATCACTGATGTGTTTTACAGGACTGAAATGACTTAAATTGTTGACATGTGAATTACTGCTTTGAAGGACTAATCTTCAAAGGGAAAATTTCTACACTTTCTTATAGCATGTTGATGCTGGCATGCAAATATATACATGGTCCAGTGCTCAAAGTAGTCCTACTGGTATCAATAAATCAAATCCTTTGCTTAACTAAGATTAAAATAAAGTAGACGTTGTAGAAGTTATGGAGTTATTATATCAATATCTTACTGAAGGTTGAGAGAATAGGAAGTTTGTTAGTAAGAAGATCTATCTCACAACGGTCATTCTGGATGTAATGACTTTGGTGCAGCGATGGTGTCTCAATGGAGTATGTTGCCTTCTTTCTCGCCGTATTGTTTCCAGGAGCTTTAGTGGCTTTTAATCAAGCATTGTTGCAGACATTATCTAGGGCTGCTTCTCTCCGTATATATTGTGCTGGTATTTGGCACAATGCAGTAGTAAGCTAACATGTTTTGTCGTCAGCAGTTATTTCTGCATAATAGAGGTAATAAGCGTTTCCTGATGCAGAAACTTAACTGAGTGTCATTTTTTGCAGTTTTGTGGAGTTTGCGCCTTGGCTTTGTTCCTTCTGCCTTTCATCCTAAGTCCATTTTACATACACGGTGAAAGCCCCATGGTGTAAAACGCAAGGATCTCAGCTAAATGAATTTGTTAATTCTCTGAACGTTTCTTGTTCTGCCTATGCTAAATTGAAATCACTGTATGCAGGTTCTGGATGTGCAACCTATGTCACCATTATCTGGTTATCTGTCATCACATGATGTTATACATTCTCTGGATGGGTTCCATATTCATACTGCTGAAGAATGGAAGCAGATAGTTACCATGCTGACTGAGCAGACCCACTTGCTTACCTCTGATCAATCAAGTAGAATAGCAAATCTGCAAAAGAGTTATTGTGTTCCTCGCTTATTAACGGAAGAGAGCATGCAGATTCAATTTGAATTGCCTCAAACATATTGTCCAAATGAACTTACTGCCTTTGCACCGGTAACCTGTCTGGAGACGAGCAAGTATAATGATAGTGGGACCAAAAACTATCATCAGAAAAGAGAAGTTATCCACTGTTTGAATGCTAACGATGTTGTGAAGCTCAGGAAATGTGCTTACAACAGTGTGGAAGCTCCAAAAAATAATGGTGGCTGCCTTTGTTCAGAGGTAATTTACCCTTATCATGACATGCCCTCAAATTATCTTATAATAATTTATGTTTATCATGAAAATGAACTATGATGCTTGTGAGACACAGGAAGAATTGTGCTTGACACCACTGCAACTGCCGGGTCTAGGATGGGTTGAAATAACATATTCCAGTCTAGAATGCCTCAAACGCAGAAGAAGTTCTGTTTCAGATGACACACGTTATAGTGGTACAGAGAAAAGCTGCCTTCAAAGTTTTGTCTTTGTTGGTGATCTCAGCTCCATGGCACATTCAATCCATTTGACGTCATATCAGCCTCGTTTGTCATTTTATTTCCTCACTTATCTTCCGGATCAGTTTGAGAAACTTTTCACGTGTACCTTCCATGTCTCTATGGCACTTGCTCTTCTGAACAGCCTACCGGTAGGTCATAGATTCATATTCTGTTTATACTAATTGATAATTGAATTGACTCGATATTCTCTCTACTTGTTCATGCTAAGTGTTGTATATGTTTATTTTTTATTTGCTGTTACTCCCCATCTTCGGATGACGTATCTTACATTTTTGTTTGCTATTTTCAAATGTTAAGTTGTATGATATTCGTAACTTCCCATTGCAGCAGAATCTCTTATGAGAGAAGCAGATGTCTATAATTTGAGAGAAGTATGTCAACCAGGCTCAAATGAGATGGCTTCCCTATGTATTTCTGGGAAAATAGACCTGTAGAAAATGCTGTAAGGAAATGCAAATTAGTAGAACGAAGTTTACACATTTGTTATCTTACCCACATTAAGATTTGACATTTATATATTTCAACTCAGAGAATCTGACTTATCTGGATTTGGCTTTTGCTTGATGTTGTAGGGTTTAGGAAATGAAATCTATTATCATAAATAAACTTCGCTTTTAGATTAGGATTTTCCTTATTTATCTATTTAAACGTTTGTGGTGGTAGTAGGAAGGTAGGAGCCATAAGGATATAATTGAGTTGTAGGTGTTAATGACTAAGAAAATAAATACTCAGGGTTTGTTATATTATTACTTGTGTTGGAGAGTGACCTTTGTTTCATTGCTTGTTATGCAATTTGCTGAATTACATGTGAAACTTGGTCTGGAGGTCTTCACCGTACTAATTATTGTTTAATGCTTTTTTGAAATTCATTGTTTTTGGTGATATTGTAGTTCTCTGAAGGTGTTGTGTAACCTTGATCAGGTATTTTTCCTTGATGGTGAATCCATATTGGAAGTGATTTTGCTGCACTACTTAGGTTTCTTGAGCGCCAAGATGAAGCGATCAGTTCTCCTGTGTTGCCTTGTTATGGGGACCATTATCTCCGCAATTTTTATCCTGCAGATAATCTCTCTTTCTGTGTGAAGCTTATGTAATTTCCAACCGGTTTATGTATGTTCAATTCTGTACTCCGAACAAGACTGCTCTGGACAGTAATCATGGAAGTTGATCCCGGGGTTCTCTTCCTTATTGATGTTGACACTAATATATTGATGTAGTTAGCAATAAAAGTACTCTAGTTACTCTTTAATATTAACAACAGTGCAAGAAGAAGGCACTGTCGTAGTTTCGAGTAACACCAGGCGTGTGAATTCGTCTAATACTTAGTTGGTTTGCTTGAACGCTCTGAGTATATGACTGATTATGATTTGTACTATTCTTGTAATCTTGTAAATAACAATGGTGAATAGTGCTAAAAATGAATTTGAGGTAACGTGTCTTATTAGGAGTTCTACCTTGCCCAACTTTAGATTTGTCGATACCTATAGATGGTTCATGCTATCTATATCAGTTGGTGGACCAGCAAGCTATCTTGTATTAGTACCTAAAAGGCAGCAGCACATACATGGCTTTTGCTTCACTTCTAAACAACTTAACATGATACAACTCTCCAACTTTTGCTTCAACAACTGCTCTCATTCTATTGCATCACATTATCCTCCTCCATTTCATTACCCTTTTTGTCTTCCTCCTCTCGACTCTCCAGTGTTGCAATGGGCACGCCAACACGAAAGGTACCACTGTCAATAATAGCCATCATAATTTTGGCCTTTGTTGCTCTCTTGTACACAGAAAGAATATCTTAACTTTGGGCACCATTTTTGGGTTCAAGTCTTGTACTAGAAGAAATGCCTGTAAGAAATCTTTGCAACTTCTTCAAATTCTAACATGTTAACGATCTTGACAATGTGCTCTGCTTATTGTTCCATAGATGAAAGAGAAGTGGATGTTAGTGGCTTGAATTATGCAACTGGTGATCAGATTGAGTTTGATCCTGATGAATGCAGTGTGAATCATGGAAAATGGGTGTTCAATCGTTCGATTGAGCCTCTGTATTCCGACAGGACATGCCAATATCTAGATAGACAGGTCAGATGTGTGAAGAATGGAAGGCCAGATTCTGATTATAGATATTGGGAATGGCAACCTGATGGTTGCAGATTGCCTAGGTAATTTGATCCAGCATACTAAATGTTGTCATGAAACATAAATGGAGGTTGTAATTGAGTCGAGACAAGCCATGAGCTATTCAAATTAATGAACTCTAATAGAACTCGAGCTCATCCCAAATTTAGTCAATGTTGAGCTGCTCGAGTAGCTCCTGAGGTTAAGCTACTCGAGCAGCCCAGACTGGATAGGATGTATATTTTTAATCAAATTGCAACTGTTGAAGATTACTTGTATAAGCAATCAAGTGAGTCGAGTCGAGCCAAAAAAATAACACAAACCTGATTCTTGGAATTTCTTTCCAGGTTTGATCCAAAAATAATGCTGCAGAAACTTAAAGGGAAGAGGCTAATGTTTGTAGGGGATTCACTACAGAGAGGGCAATGGCAATCCTTCGTTTGCCTAGTTGATTCCGTGATACCGAAAGGGAAGAAATCGATTAAACGGGGTCGGTTGCATACTGTCTTCAAAGCCAAGGTGCTCTACTTCTAAATTTCCTGTACTGAAGTTCTTACATTCTCTGTAAGATCTATTTCCAAAAACTGATTTTACGTGTGTGAAATTAACTTTTTTTATTTTTTGATGAATTGATTAGGAATATGATGCTACAATAGAGTTCTATTGGGCTCCCTTCTTGATTGAATCCAACTCAGATGTTGATATAGTAGCAGATCCAAAGCAGAGGATTCTTAAAGTTGATTCAGTTGCCAAACATGCCAAATACTGGACAGGAGTGGATTTTCTTGTCTTTAATACTTATGTTTGGTGGATGAGTGGCCCCAAGATCAAAACATTGTAATGAAACCTCTCTCTTTCTCTCTCTCTCTCACACACACACACACACACACCCCTATCTAGGATTGACGAATCAAAGCCGAAGGTTCAGTAAAAAATTGTCTAGCTCGTTTAGCGCTCGTTCGTTTATTTCCGTTCCTTTAATAAAGGAACAAAGCTTGAAAATGAAAGGACTCATATGTTTGTTGTTGAAAGAATAATACTCAAGATTTTCTTGGTAAAACTACAATAATATATGATATTTGCGTTTATGCACAAAAATATCTACAAACTTGGTGTTTGTCAAACATTAATGAACATCAAATTAACAGTCTAATAAAAGCGCAGATGGGGATCGTTTGTGAACGGAGAAGAAGGATATGAGGAACTGGAAACACATGTTTCTTACAAACTAGGACTCAGAACATGGGCAAACTGGGTGGACTCAAACATTAATCCCAAAAAGACACAGGTGTTTTTCACTACAATGTCCCCTTCACATCACAGGTCAGTGTTTCTCTTCTCTCATCAATCATCCTCTAAATTATAGCCTATGGAAGACCCCTCTCTGGACAACTTTGAGATGTTATCGTATTTTTCTTAACATGTATTACTATAGTCGCAAGATCAGTTTTAACTTCCTTATACTTTGTTGTATTAGTCATTTAGCCGCATCACACGTGAAATTTCCAACAAATCTTACATGAACTGAGATCATATTCGTGTGTGTAGGCCTGTGGACTGGGGCAATGAAAACGGAACGAGGTGCTTCAACGAAACAAAACCAATTGGCAACAAACGACACTGGGGGAGCGGGTCGGATAAGAGGATGATGAGTGTGGTGGCGACTGTTGTAAGAAGGATGAAGGTCCCAGTGACGGTGATAAATGTAACTCAGTTATCAGAATATAGAATCGATGGTCACACGTCGATTTACACTGAGTTGGGGGGCAAATTGTTGACAGATGAGCAGAAGGCAGATCCATTGCATTATGCAGATTGTATACACTGGTGTTTGCCTGGAGTTCCTGATACTTGGAATCAAATACTTTATGCACATTTGTTGTTGTAACAAGAAAAGGAGTAATAAGGACTCCTGAATGCCATTTATATGTCATTTGGACAAAATATGTCGATGATGAATGATTTTCTGAAGTTTTAGCTTGAGGTGGAAGTATATCATGACAATATGACACTTTTGTCTGCTTCTGATACTTCTCTACTTTTTTTTCTTTCCCAAACAGTACTTCTACTCTTTATATATTAATTGTTATTGCAAAATTACCTACCTTTTGTTAAAAAAGAAAATTTACAATTTCTTAATTTAATCAATTTCTTTTGAAGTGGAAGTTACAAACACTCCCTAAATGCTGTTATTTCAATCCGGATCTTTTGTTAAAATAGACGTTTTATTATTTGTTACGCTTAATTCATTACGTGACACATTTTTATTTGTAACATCATTCAATATACATATCGGGTGGTAAATATGGTGAAACACAAAATAAAACACTAAAATATAACAAATAAGCTCATAGGTTGTTATTTAGAATCTTTTTATAATTAAAATTTATTAATTTCAATTTTATTAAACAAAGAGCTTTATCTAGTATTGCTGGTAAATTAGGCTAAACTAATTAAGCGGCTAGTTGGTCTCAATGAGGTGACAATTCAGCCTACCCAGCCCGATCGGTTCAGCCTATCGGGTCAAGCTATATGTTTGGAAGGGGCTAACAACTATTGATCTCAATCTATTTCATCTTTAAATAAACAATGTTTTTAGGTCAGTCCGTAGCTTATGGAATTGGACTTATTGGGTTAAATGGTTTTGCATGCCTAGTTTCTTGATTCAGTCAATATAAAATGTCGGACGAACTGAATCAGTGTATTAGGCGGGATCGAATTTGCGGGCTCTATTCGTACGTGATAAATGCACTCTTGGCACATTTGACATCTCTATATGGTCAAACTTGTGTAGACTGTACAGAGTCGGGTCCAGGGATATTTATATTATGGGCTCAAACTGGTTGTTTGACAAAATATTTCATGGGCCTCTAGTTAAACCCGCCCATTCCTGAAAATAGGGTTTAAGTTAGGTTGCCTCAAAACATTGCTTGGGCCTCGGGAATGGAAAACTATCTATATTATGTTTAGCCCAAATTAACAATGGTAGTTTGGAATAACCTACGCTATATATGGATAGTCGATCTTCATTTTATTAGTCTGGGACACAATATAATTGTAAAGGGTAATTCTATTCACAGCCACGCGATAGCTCTCTGCAGTCACTTTATAGCTAAATTCTCTATTTTACCCTTAAATACACATAATTTCGTACCTTTTCTGTTTTTCTCCTCTCACAACCCTCATTTCTTTCTCGTACCCACCATTGTCTAGAAGCTAGTTTGAAAACCCAAATCTTGCCCACACCAAAATTCAGAAAAAAGACAATCAATGGAATTGATCGAAAAGAGAGAACTTCTTAACAAACTACATAACTTGCCAAATTAGAAGAAAACAAGATCAAATAAGAGAAGTGCAAAATAATGATTTCTCTTTCGGATGATTTTCCTTTAAAGTATAAAAATAATCCAAGTTCCATCTAATGGAAGAATTAAGCTGAAGGAAGCTCAGAGATGAGTTTGTGAATAACGCAACATTGTAATTGATATACGAAATAACTTCGCCATCTTGCACGATATCACCGATAATAATCAACTCATTTTATTTGAGCACCTGCAAATCTGCTCATAATCCTATCAACAATTTCATGAAATTCCACCACTGATTTTTGTAATTATGATTTGGTCTTTGTTATTGCATCAGGGCACTTCAAGCCGCTATCATGAATCGGACGAATTAAGAAGATTGTGAAAATAAATTGATCGTATTTGTATTCTGAAAACTGCAATCTGAATGAGAAAATTTCATGAAATGACCGTGGCTGCGAAAATAAAAAAGGTGGCTGCGATAATAAAAAAGAGAGAAGGGCTACCACCAAAGCAAAACAGTTATGTGGGTTTCACTTTTTAGGATAAAACAAGAAATTCAAATATAATGTGACTGTGATGAGAGATTTTGTGGTTGTGAATAGAATTGCCCATTGTAAAAAGTTATTGGGCCATTATCAGGTTTTATCTGGTTGACCCAATATGATCCAAATTCGATAGACAATCTAAACTTATAATCATCGTGCGAATTCGTATCGTGCTATTAAATCGTATCAATTTTTGTTACCTAGCGAGAACATGCTTTTAGCTTTTGCTTCAAAGTAATTATTTAATGGCACTCTCAAAGCTTGCAAGTTGCAAATACTTCTTAAGCAAAAAGTAAAAAAAGACCTTTTTTCTTAGCAATAACAAACACTACCTTAGCTTAATCACCTGAAAAGATTTTCTTTTAATTGAATTTAGCTTGGGTATAAATTTGACTGTCGGAGAAATATTTTGTCATGGTGATTCAGAATCTACTTCCAATCAATGATTAATTTCTTTTATAGGAAATTTCAATAAAGACAGTGGAGTTTAACTTTTAATTAAAAAATTAACAGAAATCGACGTCTAAACTGATTAGCTTTTTCATCTCTACTGCAGCATTACTTTTTTAATTATTTTTCCCATCTTTACACGAGTATTTAATATATTCATTACTCCTTACTGATACTTCCAACCAATAAACCCCACAACATCAGACATTAATTGTTACGCTACACCCGCAGTAGCGAATTCTACCCCCAACCTGGAGAAAGACTCGAAACAATATGACACAGTTGCACTAAAATAGGGGGAGTTATCTCAAGACACTCATCGGAATTTAAGCTCTCCTGCAATGGCTTCTTTAGTTAACACTATCTACTCAATACGATTATCTTCTAATGCTGGAGCATTCAATCGACAGCTCGTGGCTAAGCCGAGCTGTGTTTCTTTCAATAGTAAGCTTGTTTCTTCACGAAAATGTTTTTTTTTTCTTCTAAATTGTTAGAATGATTGTTTTTTGGCCTGGAAATGTGTTTTTCTGTAACTAATTCGTGCGCATTGAGTTGTATTAGGGCGGGGACTTGTAGTGAGGGCGACTGAAACTGATACAGACAAAGGTATGCTGGATTTTTGTTTTATTTTTTCCTTTTTGAAAATTATTTTGATTTTATTTTGGAAATTGAGTAATTTCGAATTAATCTGGTTATCTGGAAGTAGGTTTGAGTGGTTGAATATGAATTTAGGTTTTTGAGATATTTGGTTGATGTGGCAGTTGGAGCAAAGGCACCAGATAATGCACCTGAGAAGGGTGGTTCAAGCATTAATCAGATTCTTGGTATTAAAGGAGCCAAGCAAGAAACTGTAAGTTTATTAATTATTTAAACATGATTGCATCGAATTGTTTTGGGCCTACTGGCTTCCCTAGAGCTCTAGAGATAGAGTGAGTGAGTGAGAGAGGGAGAGATCTTGATTAGGTTTCTGCTTCTTCAGGATAAGTGGAAAATTCGAGTTCAGCTCACTAAGCCCGTTACATGGCCTCCTCTTATTTGGGGTGTAGTCTGCGGAGCTGCTGCATCTGGTAATTTATCTCTCGTCCTTGCTACATTATACATTGGCAACATTCAGCATCTGAATATCATAAATCCACAGGACCACATCTTCGATTACTTGTCGAGTGGTGGTTGGTTAATTGCAGGGAGACGTTTGGACCAGTTTATACTAACTGACATTCTTAATGCAGAACTATATTAAATGTATGTAATTTTATGAGTTGCTATGTGTAGCATTGGCTGCTATCGCCGTTGTACAATATCATTAGTTAGTCATGTCATGATTTACAGTTGGTGCCAGTTAACACTTTTGGTTGCATTAGAGCTTATTTTGGAAACAAACATGTAGCATGTCCAAGCTGCGGTTGGCGAATAATTATGTTTCCCTCTAGTTCTTGATAACCACATGTAGTAGTTTTCTAATTTCTGATTATACATCTACAATGGTTACCCCTTCTATTCTCACAGGAAACTTCCACTGGACTGTGGAAGATGTAGCCAAATCAATAGTCTGCATGATGATGTCTGGGCCTTGTCTAACTGGCTACACACAGGTACTTCTGGCATTAACTTGATGCCCATTTTGTCTACAACTTGAACATTCGCATTAGAATCTTAACATGTAACATATTTTACCTCGACCTGTAGACTATAAATGATTGGTACGATAGAGACATAGATGCCATCAATGAACCTTATCGCCCAATTCCTTCAGGAGCGATATCCGAGAATGAGGTACATGACGTGTCAACTCATTATCTGGTATAAAATGATCGTGTTCTCGAATGCTGAATGCATATGTAATCAGGTGATTACACAAATATGGGTGCTGCTCTTAGCAGGCCTGGGCTTGGCTGGTCTGTTAGATGTGTGGGTATGTCCCCGAAATGATGTCTCTTTTCTTGCAAATGTTCTAGATCTTTCTCTAATTTCCCTTTCTATATAGGCAGGGCATAATTTCCCAGTGATATTTTACCTTGCCATTGGTGGATCCTTGCTGTCATACATATATTCAGCTCCACCTTTAAAGGTGTCCACGGCATCTCTTGATATAAATGCTCATTTTTAGACTTTGTGCAAGGATGAATAAGTAGAATATTATTTACTTATTTACATTTTCTGTATTGCAGCTCAAACAAAATGGATGGATTGGCAATTTTGCACTAGGAGCAAGCTATATTAGTTTGCCTTGGTAATTATCGGTTATTTATTATGTATTTTATCATTTGGAGGAGTTATCTTATATTACAAGAATAATAAGAATTTATTTCGATGATTCTTGGGATTTTCTGCTAAATGTTGCTCCTCTGTTGAGTCCAGAATTTAGAGAAAAACAAATGTTCTTCCAGCACTTTGATGACCAGTATGATATTTAGGGGTTTCATTTGGTTGAGTTTGTTTGGAAAATTGCTTATAAGTAAAATTAGTATGCAAATTTCTTAGCTGTGCTGTGTCGTATTACTGGGTTTAGTTGTCATAATTTCTGACTAGGCATGCTATGTTAGTTTGCCTTGGTAATTATCGGTTATTTATTATGTATTTTATTATTTGGAGGAGTTATCTTATATTACAAGAATAATAAGAATTTATTTCGATGATTCTTGGGATTTTCTGCTAAATGTTGCTCCTCTGTTGAGTCCAGAATTTAGAGAAAAACAAATGTTCTTCCAGCACTTTGATGACCAGTATGATATTTAGGGGTTTCATTTGGTTGAGTTTGTTTGGAAAATTGCTTATAAGTAAAATTAGTATGCAAGTTTTCTTAGCTGTGCTGTGTCGTATTACTGGGTTTAGTTGTCATAATTTCTGACTAGGCATGCTATGTGAAAGATTCCCTTAAACATCTTCTGCAGTATTTCTTATAAGGTTCAAATGCTTCAATATTATGATTAATGCTTCAATATATTCAATTATAGGTGGGCTGGTCAAGCATTGTTTGGGACCCTGACACCAGACATTATTGTTCTGACTCTGCTCTACAGTATAGCTGGTGTATGTGATACCTCTTATTTCTACTTGATCTCTGAATGTGCTGCGTAGTGTTAGATTTTTATATACCGTTACTCTTTTTCTTTTATTTTTTAGCTGGGTATAGCAATTGTAAATGACTTCAAGAGTGTCGAAGGAGACAGAAAGATGGGACTACAGGTACCACCTTCTAGTGCTAAAAACTAGTTTGGTAGATTCATATTGAACGTTTTATCTATACATCTAGATCTAGTTAGCTGACTTCTGAAAACTACTATGATATTACAGTCGCTTCCAGTTGCTTTTGGCTCTGAGACTGCGAAGTGGATCTGTGTTGGTGCTATTGATATAACTCAGATATCGGTGGCTGGTAAATATTCATTAATGACTTGAAGGGTATCAGTTGGTGGAAACTTTCTAACAACGGCCTTTGTTGCTATTGCAGGATATCTTTTAGGATCCGGTAAACCATTGTATGCTTTAGCGCTTCTAGGCTTAATTGCCCCTCAAGTTTTTTTCCAGGTAATTTGTTACTATGCCGCCTTCTTATTAAGTATTTTCTCTATCAGTGATTCCAGCTAAAAGGTGGGTGTTCATGGTCACCCTAAGCTTGGTTTTCTGAAGCTCAAGAAGATATTTCTCACTATGATTTGTTTATAAAGAGTGAGAAGGCTATGAAAATAGTTTTGCTCATTTATATTTTGCGTTAGAGTAGAAAAAGTTACTTGGCCTTAACAAGAATGAGAAACAATATAGTAACTTCAGGAAGCTTGGTGATTCATTATGTTCAGTCAAGTTTAAAGTTTGTTTCTGGGTATATATCATCCGAATTTAAGACTCTCTTTAACATTCTGGAAAATTACAGAACAGTTAAGATGCTAGGGTAAGAGTCCAAAAGAATAATTCTCTGTCTCTGTGAATTCATTTTTTCGCTTGGATCATCGTATAAAGCTCTAACATGTGAATGTAACTACCATCTTATGCAGTTCAAGTACTTCCTCAAAGACCCAGTGAAATATGATGTCAAGTATCAGGTACTTTGCCTTTCCTTCATATATTCGCACAGATTTCTGTGGATTCTTGCTATGAATAATGAATAGAAGTTAGGTGAAACTGAGAATTTTTCATTCAATTCGTGAACATACTTGCATAGATGATGAATTTGAGAATTTTTTGCTTGATCTGTGTACTTCTGAGGTTCTTTTTAGCATGGTATCTGTATGCTGCTTAGTGTACTTGTTCGATTTCAGGCTAGTGCACAACCATTCCTCATACTGGGTCTATTAGTCACTGCTTTAGCCACTAGCCATTGATCTTTCCTCAAAGGTAATGCCGAAATATCATTCTGAGGGGATTTACGAACGGCTCCCATGAGAGCAAAGCGGTGGGACAGCCCATTGTATCTGCTCATCTGCATAGCTTCCACAAACTCAGCTGCTTGCATTTGGATTTCTGCATAAAATATTGTTGCCAGTAGGTTAGTTTTGTCCATTTTATCCAACAAGAAATATCTGTTGGTGTCAAATTAAAGAACAGTTGTATTAGAACAGTCATGGATACATTGTAACTTTCTGTATTTGTAGCTAGAATTTGGACATAAGTTGGATGAGACCAGAGCCTGCCAAATGTGACAGATATCTTTGGTGGCTATAGTTTTGGTTTTTGAAGCTAAACTTAACAGTACATAGCGGATTCATATTGTTGTTATACTCAGTTTGTATAAGTTTCATCACATATATATTTTTGCGGATAAGAGTGGAAGACTAGTATAAACGGGGTTACAGAGCAGGTACAACTAGGACCATAACTAACCACTTAGAAGCTCGGCATGATAGATAGCTCAGGAGCAGCTTCGTTAGTAAGCTCGTGAGCTAGCTCGTAGATAATAGAACGAATAGTTTGAATCACCATTAATATAAGAATATCTAATTGAACTTATTTTTTTTAATTAGGAAATGCAGAGTACTTAAGTAGACATGAGGTGGTTTTATGCTACCTTTGTATTTTCGCATGCGGGGAGCCGGAGACCATTATGCCAACTTGCATTTTCGTTCCCAATTTGTTCTGGGTGAATATATATAGTGGCACTTTTTATTCTAAATTTGTATCTTATTTTATTTCCTTATTGTAGACATGTATATATGGTGACATAAAATATAACAATACTTTTATAAAATAGAAGTAGGGTAGGCAAGTGCATCATTAATTAGCGTTTTCTTAATTTTAGGTAATTCTCCACGTGAGATGCATCAGGAATTGCACACTTTGAAATAGTTAAAAGATATTGACCATTAATTATTTTAGATGAACCACATATGATATGTCGTACATCTTACGATGTATACGAACTATTTTTTTGGATAGCATAGAATCATCGGTGCAAAAAATACCATGTGACATGAGTAAGGCAGCATAACCCCAATAAATTGCCCAAATCATGGAATGAATTATGTCTATACAAATCAAACTCACTAAAAGCCGCAATATTGTAATTATGTCAAATTTACTCCTTCACAACTCTCAAAATTCCACATATAAATCAGCCCTCTTAATTCTCCATTATTGAGTTGAAATTTACGTTTAATTTCTACATTAGTTTGAAAAATCTTTGGAAAAGAAGAAAATGGAAAATTCAGTAAAAGATCATGTCAAGTGACAATGTTTTACAAGAAAAATTCAATGATGAAAACAAGCTTTCAATGAAGAATTTCAAATTGTACGTCTCATTGGACATGGTACAAAGGTAAGATGCAGGCACCACAATGGTGTTGGCGCTAACATTCCAGTGCATGGGAACATAGACGGACCTATGTAGGTGGACCCTTGACCCCGTTATAAATGTGCTAATATATATGTGTAAAAATAACATATTTTGCCAAAGAAATTCCTAATCATATTTTCAAAAGATAAACTTCTGGATCCTTAAAATTTTTATTTATTTGGTAAACAACATAGAGTTTATTCTAGTTGTGCATTAAAAAAAAAGAAAATAAGTTGGATTTGATTTACTATAATATGTGTGGTCCCATGAAAGTTGGGTCCGAAGGTAACAATAAATATTTGTTACTTTTGTTGATGACGCTTCATAAAAATTGGGGTGGATTTCATGAGAACAAAAAATCAGTTGCTTCAAAATATCAAGAATTTTCATGTTATAGTGGAGAGAGAGACGAGTAGACATTTGCAGTGATTTCGTACAGATAATGGTGGAGAGTACATGTCTCATGCATTGGGAGAGTAATCTGAGTAGCATGGTATCATACATTAAGAGACAATTCCTAGTACCCCACAACACAATGGTATTGTTGAGAGAATGAATCGGATCATTGTGGAAAGAGTAATGTATGTTGAGAATACTAAATTGTCTAAGTCATTATGGAGTGAAGCTACACATACTGTTTGCTACCTGATAAATAGATATCCATCATTTTCTTTGGATTTTGATGTTCCTGAGAAGGTGTGTAGTGGAAAAAAAAAATCTTATTCGCACTTGAAGGTATTTGAGTGCAAAGCGTTTGCACACGTGTCGAAAGACAAAGACAGAAGCTTGATGGTAAAGCCACTGAATGTATTATGATGAGCTATGTTGACGAAGAATTTGGTTACATATTATGGAATCCTGAAAAAAAAAAAAAAATCAAAAGTAGAGATGTTGTGTTTCATGAGCATGAATCATTGACAAATATTGGTACATCTGAGAAGAGTGATGACAGGAGATTATGTAGAGGTTGCTGATCAGGTGAGCTTCTATCTCCTACTTCTGAAGTAAATGATCAAAGGTCAATCAAGAGATAATCTACAAAGTATCCAAGTTCAGAGTATGCATTGATTACTAATGAGGAGGAGCTTGAGTGTCTTCAGGAGGTTAAGAGTCATTAGGAGAAACTGCAAGAGCTGAGTCAGAAACATGATGGATATGCGGTTTGTTGTGACTGTCAAAGTGCTCTGAATTTGAGCAAGAATGCAACTGACATGATGATGAAAGTAATTTCACGAGAGAAGTTAGAACTATTGGCCAGGTTCACTGGCATAAATTCCAAGTGATTGACGAGTAGAGCATTTCCCTTTCATGGGTTGAAGAGGGAGATTATTGGGCCTATTAGGCCAAGTCCAACCCATGTGCGTTTCTTAACTCACAAGGAATAATAAAATATAGCAATATGAGTTTATTATTCGATTCGGTCCGGATCTTAACCAAAAAGAATTCGATTAGCCGGACCGAACTACTCATATTTAGCTATATATTTTCAATTATTTATTATTATATATTAATTTTATTGATTGAATTGATATATAAAAGTAATTTTCACATTGTAACATGCTTATGCATGAAATTCGATTCGGTTTGGTTAAGAAGACGTGTTCGATTCGATTTTGAAAAATAAGAAAAATTCGATCTCAGTTCTTGTCGGTTCGGTTTGATTTTTAATTGAACCAACAAATGCACACCCCTACCCCAAACCCATTCAGCCGGCTTGACTCTTCCAACGGTCAGTTGATCGTGGCCATTGGATTTCAAGAGCCACTAGATCTCGACAATCAGTTTGCTTCTTTTTTTTTTTTTTTTTTTTTTAAATAAAAAAATTAGGCGCACGGAACTGCCGGTTCGGGTTCTAGACCGCCGGTTTTGATCCAACGACTCTCTCATCTATGTCGTCCATTTCCAACGACCACTTAATCCTGGCCGTATCCATGTCCTGTTTAAAAAAATTACTGAAAACTGGCGGTTTAACCGCTGGTTCATGGTTTGGGATATTCTGGAACTAATATTGAACATAATCAAAGGCGGGTTCGGTGCCGGTTTGGAACCAAAATTGTGGTCAACGGTTCCGGAATTGTTGAGCGCTAGTTCGAACCGTGACAGTTCGCCGGTTCCTGAACCTGCTAGGCACCTCTAGAATATAAGGGAAGGATCATGGTATATAACAAGAGATGGATCTTCATAGGTATAATACAACTAAATCGAATAATATTATACCAATATGAAGATCAGGAGTCCAAATAGGGCACCACAACCAAACACACACTTAAGCGCCAACGGATCTTGTGGTCTGAGTTGGATATAAAGTTTAGTTGGTAGAATTATGGTTAATTACCGTAACCCCACTAAACTATCAACGTTTTTGCACATAAATCACTGAACTTTTTTTTTTTTGTGGCATCAATACATATAAACTATATGAGGTTGGCAGATAAACTACCAAACTTATTTTCTGATAATTTTTTGCCAAAATTTCCATGTACTTGCGCGGATAAACTTTTAATAGTTTTTCTTTGTCCAAACAACACCTTATTTGTTGAAGATAAGCAATTCCTCTACTTACAAAAAATTTGTTTGGATAAAAAAAAGCCTTTAAGTCTTTTCCGCGTATGTTATATGCGGAATTCCGACGAAAAATGGTCAGAGACTAAGTTTGGTGGTTTATCTACCAAAATCCGTGTAGTTTATGTATTGGTCCAAAAAAAAAGAAAAATTAAGTGATTTATGTTTAAAAACGTTAATAGTTTGGTAGGGTCGCTGTAATTAAATCGTATAATTATTACTCCTCCGTCCCACTTAAATTTGCATACTTTCATTTTCGGTCCGTCCCACTCAACTTTGCACACCCTTAAAAAGGAAATTTCTCTCACAATTTTTACCCGCAAAATCTCCACCCTCAATTTTCACCTTTGAAAAAGTCAAAGATTTCCCAAAATTTATTTTTTCTTAACATCTCTATCCGATCAACCATGCAAAATTAGCTGGGACGGAGGGGGTATATAGCACAGATAGAAGTATGACGTTTTGCCTATTTCAAATACATTATCAACATTCAATATAGTGTAAGGCGAGCAAAATCAGCAGCAGGATGCGTTTGTAGTCCAACGGTTAGGATAATTGCCTTCCAAGCAATAGACCCGGGTTCGACTCCCGGCAGACGCATATCTTTTTTATATTTTGCTAATTCTTTTTATTATTTTCACGTTATGTTTTGTTGTTTTGCTAATTCTTTTTTGCTTTTTATAATTTCCAACAATGTAATATGAACTTCAACATAGTAGAAAATAAATATCACACGACACAAATTATTCTATGATTTGTAAATTCACTGTTCGATTTTCAGATCAGTTGTCGTTAAATTTATTGAACTCACAAGGACTCTCTTTTCAAATAACATTCGTAGTAGGAGGTGATTCCTGACATATTGTAGCTTTTTGAAACAACTGTGTGTTGTAATCTAATAAAATATTCAGAAACAGTTTCATTTGTGTTTAATTATAATGCGAGTTCAATTAGTGAGAAAAAAATGATTTCATTTGATTTAAAATTCGGAAAGTTCCTTTTTTATGTTTTTCCAATTGAGTTCTTTGATTCAAGTTCTTTCCGAGAAACAAATTCAAAGGTATCAATTTGATTCGGAAATTGACATTCAAATATCTTATTTCTTAATTTTTTAAGGAAAATAATAAATATCATGTGACTGTGTGGCCGCTTCCGCACTTAAATACAAATACTTTTTAGCGTTACAGATTTTCCTCTAATCTTTGCGCGTGTTATAAGTGACCATTTAGAACGAACTTCGGCCACTTTTTTCTTCAAAAAGACATGAGCACGACCTATATAAATTAAGGGCTTTTCAGTAAAACTATTTTTCAACCAAAATTGAAATAGTAAATATTAAAAGAAAATTAAACGCGATTACATCTTTGAAAATACTTCATCGAAGGCAGAATTGAATAAGGGATTACAGTTTGCTACTCCATCCCCAAAATTCTGAAACTTGAACATTGTAGAGGATTAGGACTTCCCGCGACTATGGTTTGAAACAAGGGAAGACGCCGCGGGTATTGCTGAAGGAAGATTATTCCCATGTTGGCATATGCTCACAGTGAATAGAGAAGCATTTCTGATAACTATATATCTTGTTGAGAGTAGAACTGAAATTATAAAACGAGAATTTATGGTTATAAGATCTTAGATTTATTTAAATTACACAAACAAATGGATGGTAAATTTTGAACTCATTGAATTAATTTTTTATTAAATGATGGTTTAATGGATGCTAAATGAGGTGAAGTAGTATATTCAATTTGTTAGCAAAATAAATTGTAGGATTTTTTTACATTTCCAAATGAATCTCATTTCATGTAATCACTATATAATTCACGACGATATATCAGTACCTAATTAAGTGACTTTTTGTGGAATCGGATCTGATCGGCTGGTTCATCCGTAAACCAATCATTGACTCAATCCGGTAAGGATATAAAACTAAAAATAATATTAAACCAATCAGAATCGGGCAAAACTGCTAAAACCCGGATAAAACTAGACCGGTTGGCTCAGAAAAAATCGTTTCCTACTTCAAAAACTTTTATTTAAAAAAATATTTATACAATATTAAATATTTTATTTAATCTCATATCTTTATTTATTATAAATATATAATTTTGGGTCCTTTAAACCTTTATGTCATTTTCAAAATACAATATACACTAGTTCTATGAAAATATATAATATAATATAATTTGATAATCTAGCTCATTATCATTTACGGTCAAATCACCGATTGATCCGATCGAACCGATTAAACCATGAATCAATTATATGATCGATTCGCTCACCGACTGGTTTCACAAACACTGATTAAATCACATACAAATATTGATTAGTGTAGTAAATTAATTGCATTTAGTGCAATCATGCATGTAGAAATCGATTTGGGTGTCGACCGCTAGTTAGGTGGCTTATTAATATTGTTGAAATAGAGTCATGAATCTAGTCAATTTCGGTTTGCGTCTGTTGTCAAGGTGGAGGTTTGGTCCAAAAATGCCTTGAAGTCTTTTTTTTGCTGAGTTTGGACGCAACAGAGGACACATCCGCGACAGAAGTGGCGTCGTTAATGAGTTCGAATATCTAAGTCCCATTAGTTGGGACAAATCTGGGTACGAGAGGTTGCTTGTACAATCTGGGCACATTTAGAGTGCATCTGTTAAAACTGGGCATTTGTTGAAGTGCATCTGTTTACATCCGGTACATTTGTTTGGTCTATGGAAGACGTCTGTTTTTTTTTGGTCTGTGAGAGGACATCTATTGGGTTTGTGAGAAGATTCAAGTCAAAGTGGAGATTTGTTGAAATAGTGTCTTGAATCTCATCGATTTCGGTTTACGTCTGTTGTCAAGGTGGAGGTTTGGTCCAATAATGCCTTGAAGTCTTCTTTTATAGAGTTTCGATGCGGCCACGACAGAAGTGACATCGTTAAGGAGTTCGAAGCTGGAAGACAAACGCGACCGCGTCAAGGAGCTGGACGCGACCGCGACAAGACTTGACACGGTCACTACAAAGTTGAGCCGAATTGGACAAAGGCGCGAACAATTTGGCGCGGTCACGGCAAGTTTAGGCGGTGCAATTCTGGCCTTGCGCGTTTTAGGCCCAATTTTGACCTAATTTGAGTTCTAGTCTGTTTGGGGACTATAAAGTTCCATAGCTGTTCTAGGTTAATTTGAATTATTCTGAGAGTCAATTAATTTATTTAATCTGTCAGTCTATACTTAGTATTCTGAATTCTATTGTGAGTACTCTAAATTACGTAATTAGTCTGTTAGAAATATTCGATAGTCGGTGAATAGTCTGTTTGTAACTGTCAGTTATAGTGATTTGATATTTCTTTTCTGCCCCAACACACTGTTGGTGAACTACGTAGATTTCTGTGTCGATTTTACTTTAATGTTTTATGTACATGTTCTTTCTCGTACCTGGTATAACAAGTATTTATCACAATTTTATTATCGCTCAATAATTCAGACACAAATAATATATTTGTGACGACAAAAGTAGTCTCAAATGCGCTTCAATTTTTTTTTTTTTTTTTTTTGCAATAACTAATTGTCTCTAAAAGAAGTCTTAAAATGGTCTCAAATAATTCGTAAAGAGATTTGTGACGACAAGTGATCACAAATAACTTATTATTGATGACTATAATTGTGATCTAAAAAAATGTTATAAAAAATTTATTATAATGTTCTTATATAATGAGTTAGGTTAAAACATAAATTCACTTTCCGAACCAAATTCTCCCCCGAACCAAATTAATATGTTAACTAGTACGCTATCCGTGAAAATTTCCACGAGCCTGCTGATTAACTTTATTTTTAATAGAAAGAGTAAATAAGTTATTAATATAGCAATTTGTTATTTTTGGGAACCATAAAACTTTAAGTACAATATATTTATTTTTTACTAATATAATATCACAACGATTTAGAAATAATGAAATTTACTATTTTTCAATTCCCAAAATTTGAGGTAACATTTGCATTTTTTTATAAGAAAATAGACATACCGAATTAACAACATGCGCCTGCGCAAGGGATGAGAAGCCTAAAGACTTGCTTCCTTTTCGTAGCTCATTCAAGAAATCCGTTTTATTTTTTGTAGCTACCTCTCTATCTCAAATGTTTTAGAATTACTTTTCAAACATTATAATGGCACATATAACTTTTTCGTTATTTTAGTTTATTTTTTATTTTAATTAGATAAAAATAATTTTTCTTTTTCTCAATATTTAAGATACTTATATGGAATATATTTATATAAAAATATTGAAGTAAGGAGAGACAATTGTATGGTTGTTGATTATTAGGCTTAAATTTGAATAATGATCGCGGTTCAACTTTTTGTATTGGACGATGACTTGAAGTACAAATAAGCTAAATATTTTTTTTTTCATGAAATAAAAATTATTACATAATTTAAATTTCTTTATTTAAAAAAGTAATTATTCAATTTATTTTGCTCAATTTTTTAATTTTATTTTCTTATAAATAAATATATTTCAAATTTTGCATTACATAAATTCTAGTTTTTTTTATAATTGTCAAATATATTGATTAGGTAGATGTGGTTCAATCTAATGTCTATTTATGAAGGGTGCTTCTAAAATCAACGACTAAATAAGGCATTGACAGTAAGAAAAAAACTTAAAAAAAAAATAAAAAATTAATGATGATGATAATATATAATTGCTCATTCTCATTATATTGCACATAAATATTGTAAGAATTTCATTCAGTAAAATGACTCATATTTATATTTTATGCTATCTTGCGGAAAAAAAAATCATCTATTTATAAAAGAAGAGTTTATAAAAAATAAAAGTTTACAATAAAAAGTAAAAAATTTCAATAGATAAATATACTTACAACAAAAAGATGAAAGAATAAGCTTTTATAATTCCGAGGTACGTAGGAGTATAATCACATGAAATAAGATAGATGAGTGTAATAAGTTTTTTTTTGGTTCTAATTTTTTTTCTCTAAAAAATCTATAAAAATAAATAATTGAGAGAATGCTACATGTTTAAGCGGTCTTTTTTTTAAGTATATAAAGGATTATGATTAGGGACGGACGGAGGTGGGGGGCAAGGGTTACACCCATCTGGCCCCGTAGACATGTGCTATTATATATGTGTATTTTAGTCGATTTTAATATAACTTAATTAAATAAAATAAATAATTCTATTGTTTAACTTGAATAATTATTAAATAATCATAAATTGATGTCTTATTAATTCTATTGTTTAACTTGAATAATTATTAAATAATCATAAATTGATGTATTATTAATCCTATTATGTATAAGCAATAGAGATGAAGATTTTGAAAAATAGAATGAATCTTGATTTTTTTTTCAATTTTTTAATTGAATCAATTTATTGATCTTATCAAAATTGTTAATATTTCCTAATTTTATTTATAGAGTTGAGTATTATTGAGACCTATGGACATACTTAGGAGACGCACTATGATAGTTATTTGATTTCTTTTAGATTTAAAATATATTAATTTACTATTATTTATCTAATATTATAAGTTCAGAGGCTAATATATAAGGCAAAAATTATAGCCTACCAGAACTTGTCCCCTATTTGACAAAAAAATTGTTACTTAATCTTAGAGCATAGTTAAAAAAATATTACTGAGACAATTTTTTAGATCTACATATAAATGACCTCCTCAACTAAATTTGTGAATCCGCCGATGATTATGATTTACATATTTCAGTACGTTAAAAGATAATTTCTTACTATATTGCACGCATCATTAACTTTTGATTTCTATGGTTACCTCTGGTGCCCTAGTTATATGAAGTATCTTAATATGCTCACCATGTATTAGGAAAGGCCAAATAATACATTTAAATACTAAATAAGTTATAATGGTAATGGAAAAATAAAATCCAATTTTAATATTCTATATTGACTAAAACTACATAAACCGGTCTTCATGAAAAATGACAAGTTAAGTTCTCTGTTCTAACTTGGGTCCTTCGTTCTAACTACATCAGTTTTAACCTAATGTTCCAGGCTAGTTTTAATCTAATCTGAGCAAACTTATAACTCCAAATATTACATAATTTGGGTAAATGTACCATGATTAAATACGCACGCTAGCCCATTTATGGCTGGTGCTGTATGGCTATCAAGACATATGGTGTGGAACGAAATGGGGTTGGCTCGTTTGGTCGACCCTCCAACTTTTAAATTAAATTTAATGGCTAATTATGTAAATGTATCATGATTAAGATGTATCATAAATTATACTTAAAAATATCACATATTTTTGATAAAAATATAAAACATATAATACTTGTAAATATGTATTCATCCTGAATTATACCGTGCAATTGGTGTACACGAGCCTTTTGCATTTTTATCTCAAAAGACAAAATAATTTTGATGTAGTGTGGTTAAATGATCCGAAAACTGGCACGTTCTGTACCCAAAGTCAACCTCCACTTATCAAATTTTATTCAACAATTTCCATAAATATCCTAAACCGCAATATCAATCATCCAAAAAACATGATTCCCCACCTACTCCGGATTGTTTTCGCCACCCTAACCTTCACGGTCGCCGCCGCCGCCATCTCCAAACCAGGTTGCCCCACCAAATGCGGCACCCTTACCGTCCCCTACCCCTTCGGCATCGGCCCCGGCTGCGCCATCGCCAGTTGGTTCGAACTCAACTGCACCAACGCCGCCGCCTTCATCGGCCCCACCACCACCACCACCACCATAGTGCGCGAAATCTCCGACAGCCAACTCCGCATCTCCGGCGCCATAACCAGGAAATGCTACAACAGCTCCGGCGACACCGTTCGCGAACGATCAGTCCCCTCCGACCTCACTGGCTCCCCCTTCAGCTACTCCGAACTCAACAAGTTCACCATAGTCGGCTGCGACGACGTCGGAAACGTCGTCCTGAGTCTCCTGACCAACCAGCTTGTGTTCATGGGGTGCCGATCACGCTGCACAAGAGCAGATGACGTGGCCCGTGGACAGTGCTCGGGCTCGGGCTGCTGCCAGGCGTCCGTGCAAAGGGGCCTGCAGTCGTTCTCGGCCGGACTCAGCACTTTTGGTAACCATTCGGATGTTTTGCGGTTCAACCCGTGTGGTTATGCGTTTCTAGGGGAGGAGACGCGGTTTGAGTTCGGTGGGGCGAGGGATTTGTCGGATCTTAGATTCATGCAACGGGTACTTGATACGGTGCCCATTGTGCTGGACTGGGGGATTGGAAATTCGAGCTGTGCGGAAGCTGAGCGTTCTGCTGAAGAGTATGCGTGCATGGGTAATAGTCACTGTGTTGAGTCGGGTACGGGTTTGGGTGGGTATCGGTGCAGCTGCAACCAGGGGTACGACGGTAATCCTTATCTCCAGCCTGGCTGCACAGGTGAGGTCATCAAATATTATATTCTTCGCAAATTTTTTGTAAAACAAATTTCTTTAAACTTTGTTGTGCTAATTAAGTTAGGGTAAAATTGATACTGAACTAGCTTGGATTTACAATATATAAAATTAACAATGTAAAAAATAATTTGTTAAAATCTAACATAATACTGAGAAATGGAATTCAAATTTTTGAACGAATATTCAAATTCGAATATTAGTTGATATTTAAAGGTGGTTAGAATTTAATTTATAGAAAATTTTAACATTTTTTTTTCGGTTCAATCTTTTTTATTTTATATTTTTATAGATTTCACAATATTCAAATATTCATTTAAAAAAATTCCAATTAAAACTTTTGTGTGTATATATGTATATATGTATATTTTTCAATATTTTTTGTATATAACAATTTTAAATATATAATTATAATATATGTATATGTTTTGTGTATATATATATATATATTATATAAGATATAAACTCAGAAGTGGATCTAATGAAGGGACATGGGGGTACGGTTGTAATCCCAAACAACATCTGATATACTATACATATTATGAGGGACGAATGTAGCTTGTTGGGGTGGGGGGCCATGGCCACCTCACCTCACCTCCTACCCCATTATTTGTATCCTTAAAATTATAAAAAAATAAAGATATATTTAGACAATTTTCATAATATGCAATAAAAACACTTTAAAGTTTAATATATAGGTAACTAATGTTACATTTGGACACATTTATTGATGAATATTGTTGATATATTATTTAATTAATAAATATAATATATTTAATATTTATTATTACGTACTCCCTCCGTCCCGGCTTAATTGTCCTACTTGCCTTATTTGTTTGTCCCAAGCTAATTGTCCTACCCCATAAATGACAAATTCTCCCACAATCTCCACCATCAAAATCTCCATATTCAATCTTTACATTTGAAAAAGTCAAAGATTCCACAAAATCTATTTTTTCTTAGTTTTCGTGTCAACCTAAGGTAGGACAATTAACTAGGATGGAGGGAGTGTATATTAATATTTGTCGGGTTCCCCTAACCTTATGTCTTGGGTTTGCCCTTGCATATTATATGTCACAATTTAAATAAATACTGCTTTGATGGCAGGCTGGCTGAGCTAAAGCCTGAAGTTATGACATTGAATTTAAGTGTACATGTTCAATTCTTCTTTTTTCATTCTTTCATCGTGTGAAGCTTATGGTCTTACTTTGCTTCCGCTTAAGGGCTTATTTTAATTTAATTTACGTTATTTTTTATTTTTTATTTTTTATTTTTGTTAATCAGAGGCCTTAGATATAATTCGTAGGGAATAAATGATTTATATTAGTTAATTGATAAAGCGCAATCCGTTATCACAAGAATATTCACGAAAGATACTAAACAAGAAAATAACCAGACAATAAGACACAAGGTTTACGTGGTTCGATCCGGAGATCTACGTCCACGGGAAAATGATGTCCCTACCGGGCTCCTTTTCTTTTTCTTTCTTTCTTTGTTTTTGTTTACAAGCGCTTTTTCTTTGATCCAAGTTCCAACCCCTTTTCTTTCTCTAATTCTACTATTTATATCATACAAATCACAGCCCTAACTATATTCCTACAATTAAGGCCACGAAACTTGCCTTCGTGATTGAGAGGAAATCGTGGGTCAGATCTTCCATCCCTCTTGCGCTGCCATTGCAACCTAATTATCAAATCTGTCTTTGGGCCAATTCTTGGGCTTCCAACTATAAACAACTTGGGCCGGCCTGCGGCCTTAGGCAACTTGGGCCTTACCTACCAGATGCCCCTCCCCCAAAGAAGCCGAAGCAGAAGGATTCGGCTTTGTAAAGTAGATAAGGTAAGCCGGGAGTGCTGCGAGTAGAAAACCAGATTCCAGGAGTAATGGGATTAGAATGAGAAAGAAGACAAAAACACCAGTGTCCTTGAGAAAGACTTGGGAAAGAGTGAGAAACCCGGGGTCACGCAACCGGAGTCGAGAAAAGTAAGCCCTGAGGTCCCTCAACCGGGGTTGAGAAAAAGTAAACCCCGAGGTCCTTCAACCGGGGTTGAAAAAAAGTAAACCCCGAGGTCCTGCAACCGGGGTTGAGAAAAAGTAAGCTCCGAGGTCCTGCACCCAGGGTTGAGAGAGAGTAAACCTCGAAGTTTCTCAACCGGGATTGAGAAAAAGTAAACCCCGAGGTCCCTCAAACAAGGTTGAGAAGCTTCTTCAACACGAGTGATGAACACAACTGAGGCGCGTGACTGACAGTTGTACACAGTATTCGAGTAAGCGCGTGTGAAACGGCGCATATTGCTGGTTTCGAGGCGCGTGTGTGGCACGTGAAGATCAGAACCGTTGATTTTAAACCATCGAATCTTTACCGTTGCTGAATGTATAAGAAAAGGAGGGAAATCGAAACCCTTCACCTTCTTCTCCTGCAGTTATCTGAATCGCGCATCAGAGAAATCCGCCATTGTGCCAACTTGTGACGATAGAATATCTCTCATCAACCAACCAAAGAAAACAAGTAAGTATGTCTATCTCATCTTCGTCTTCATCTAGGGTGGAGGAGGTAGGCAAAAAAGGGGTGCCTTTTAGAGCACCTCCTATCCGAGTGATCTTCCCCGTGAACAGCGAAAGTAGACAAATCCATCGAGGTGATCTTAGTGAAATAAGAGTGGAGGCAGTAAGTTTTTCCCGGTGTGAGGAGGAAGTAGAGGGGTTCGAGGTGGCAGGGGTAAGACCCACTGTAACTGAGACTCAAATTAGGCGATGGGTGCCAAATTTTTTCTTACCCTTTGACTTGGAATTTATTATTCCCGAAGATAAGGACAAAGCCTGTTGCCCTCCCAAAGGATTCATATCCGTGTACATAGATCAACTGGCCGTAGGATTGAGGTTTCCTCTGTGGGATTTTTTAATGAAATTGTTGGATTATTATGGAATAGCTTCAGGACAATTAGGACCCAATGCTGTAAGGGAGGTGGTAGGTTTTTTAGTGGAGTGTAGTAAGGGGTGATTGGTGCCTAGTATTAGTTTATTTAGGCATTTCTTTCAATTGAAAACGATGGGGAAAAATAAAGGTTGGTATTACCTTAACCCCAGGCCGGGAAAAAGATTTAAGGTTAAGAATCCGAGTAAAATTGAAGGATGGAGAGGGAAGTTTATTTATGTTAGGCAGGCAACAGTGCTGCCAAAGTGGCAAATGTTAGAGGTAGTAGATAGTGCCCCTGCAGGGGAACCTAGGGGTGTGGACGTTTTGAAGAGAGCCGGTGTACTTGAGTCCAGATTTCCGGAAGAAGTCCTAGACAAAGCTGGGTTGAGCCCGTATTATTCCAGATGGGCTGCTGGGACTTCGGATTCCCAAGAGAAAGGTACCCCAACCGGGACTGATTCTGACAGGACACCGAGCATATCTGAGGGGGAGAGAACGAAAACCAGGGCAGAAGTAGAGGGTAGGGCTGTTATTCCTGTATAAATTGTGTAAGATAAACTTGTCAATTCTCTGAACACATGGCTTGTCATGTGCAGTGGGTAAGTTCAAGAGTGCCGCTAGGAAGAGTACAGAAGCCAGCTCCGAGGGACGAGATGATAGGTCTAAAACCCCGGAGCTACAAAGAACAGCAGCTGGAGGTAGCCACGGAGTTGACCCCGAGGACAACATTCCACTCTCAGGGTTGACGCCGAGTACCAAGAGGAGGATCACCTCTCCAACAACACCACCGCCTCCCAAAAAGGCGCATATGACCCCGACTCACGAGGTATCCTCGTAAATAGTGTTATTATACCTCGCACATGCCCATCATAATAGTGAGGCAATGCAGGGGCAAGGAGCGGAGATAACGGCGGCCGGAGCCGAGCTTGAAAAATTGCTGGAGCCAATCCGCGGACTAGTGGGAAGATTGGAGAAAGAATCTACCCAAGACAAAGTAGCCGAGCTGGAGGCCGAGGTTGCCAAATTACGGGCCGGATTCGCGGAGGCTCAGAAGAGTGCTAGAGTAGCCCGAGACAGGGCAGTACTTGCCGAGAGAGAAGCGGCCAGGCTACGCAAACAGGCCGTCGAGGTTGCTGTGATGAAGGGTGACCTAATTGCGACGCGGGAAGAGCTGAACAAGGCGATCGTGGGCCAGGGAGCTATACTAGAGACTTTCGCCGAAAAATTGATGCAAACACGTTCGTGGCTGCAGGTGACACGGCTACAAAAAGCGAGCTGTTGGAAACCGTATATGATAAATACCCGGAGGTCAATGTTTATGATGAAGACTTCGGGTATAACTATGATGCAGTAGGGAACGAAGATGGTGCATATTTTGAGGCGTTGATGAAAGCTCCGAAGTGGCCATTGATCGAGGCCTTAGCTAAGAAGAACACACTCCTAACTCCCGAAATCATTAAACGGTGTAATGAAGAACAGGATAAGGACTTCTTGGGTTTTCGCAACGGTTTTTATGTACGGGAGTTAAGGAACCGAGCTCCTATTCCCCGTAAAGAAGCTATTAGGCCTCCCGACATGATTGAAGGCACTGGCAAGGCAGCGAGGTAGCGAGTGACGTGTAGAGGCCTCGGGTGGAAAAGAAACCAACCTTACCCCTGGAGAGGTCAGTGACCTTCCAACTCATGAGCAGAATGTAGAGTAGATGATCTGTAAAAAGGATTCCGTTGTATTTTCTTGCTTTGTAATGAACAACTTTGTATTTCCGGAGAAATAAACAATGTTGAAACATTTTTATGGATATCAAATATTGCTATATTCTTATTCAGAACAATGTACATGTATTCGTAAGGTCTAAAAACCGAGGTGTCTCCTTTGCCAGGACAATATTGAAAACCCATATGAGGTAATAAAGCAGCTTCAATCATCGATAGTTTGGTTACAGAAAGACATAGATGTGTTGATGTTGCACGAAGTCCCACGGTTATCAAGGAATTTATCATTAGTAGAAAAGAGATGCGTAGAAGCGGAGAGCTCATGGAAAGAATCCGCACAACAGATGCGGCAGTATAAAGCGCAGTGTGTGTTAAAAGATCTGGAGTTGGAGCAACTCTGTATAAACCAACAAGAGTGTGAGCACTTGCTTGTTGATGGCGGGCGACTATCAATTCAAGAGATTCGAGCTCGGAGAGCAGAAATCTGGGGAGACGTCCAGAAGTGGAGCGAGCAAGGTGATGCCAATAATACTGAAGTCACAAGGAACCGATTGGTATTAGGATTTCTGGTAGAGCTGCAAAAGAAAGTGGAGGCCAGGAACGAAGCTTTAAATATTGCAGAGCAAGAGGAACAGAGGGACAGCCGCAGGAAAAAGCATCGGGGCAAGAAAACAAAGACCGGTACTCAAGAGAAGATGCCCAAGGTGACTTCGAGCGTGCCACGAGAACCGGAGGAAACACGTGTGGTGGAGCCGGAGGCCAGTGGGTCAACAGTTGTAGCTTTGGCCAAGGAGATTGATGAGATGCCTGTTGAGGAGTGGGATGCTGTAGAATGGGCGAACACTCCGGGGAGGGAACGGAGAATAAACCCAGTGCCTCGGAAGACACCAGAGTCTCCTCATCAGAAGACCAGGGAGGACATAACTAAAAACTCCGAGATGATGGATCCATTAGCACCACTAGAATGGGACCATGCAGAATGGATCAATATGTCGGGGCCAAGGAGAAGATCCAGACATACTGTAGATGACCGGGGTCCTCAAGGGACAAGTTATAGGTATGGGACCGGAGTCCGTAACCGAAGCGAAGTAGAGCGTCGTCGGAACGCGCAAGATACATCCCGGAGGACTAGGAATGTTCGATCAGAGACAAGATGACGCGGTTTCGCGTACTGGTTCGGAGAGGGCTCCGAGCAACGTCCGTAGGGAGTAGCATAGCTAATACCCAACTAAAGTTAATGTAGTGAGAGAGTAATTAGTCTGTTGTAACTTATACATGACTAGTTAAAAAATGTTGCTTGTTTATTCTTCTTCTTCTTTTTTTTTTTTTAAAAAGACAAAGACACTTAAATAGATTATCAAGAGTGTGTAAAGAAAATGAGTTGAAGTCCGGAGACAAATTAATAGCGCCTTGTACTCTTTGATCGAATGAGATAGAATTTGAATAGAACCCTGAGGTTTAAATATGTAACTTTAACTGAGTTGAGGAATTGAGTAACGGAGTCCGGAGACATGTATTATATGCGACAGATCGAAAATAAGTGTTCGGAAACATGTAATATAAAGATATCGGGGCGTCCCCACGGTATCATAAACACATAATAGACAGACCAGAATAGTATGATTAACCGAGCAAAACTTATCATAATAGAAACAAATTATGCAAGAGATAGGAAATCGAAGTAAAACTAACAGTGTTTAGAGAAAAAACTTTCGAAGATTAGTAACATGCCAAGTCTGAGGTACTGGGGTACCATCAACACGCGCAAGCTGATAACTCCCAAGGGGGTGAACAGTGACCACACGATATGGTCCTTCCCATGCTGCATGGAGCTTGCCTTCGGGCTGGGCCTTACTGGCGGAGTTGCGCCGGAGCACAAGATCACCAACCTTAAACTGTGTATACCTAACTCGAGCATTGTAATACTTCGCTGTTTGCTGTTTATTTTTGGCTTGTCTGATAAGAGCTTGTTCTCGGCGATATTCTACTTCGTCAAGGTTGGTACGGAGAGCATCCTCGTTCTGTTCTGGATTGAAATTCAGCACCCTAGGACTGGCTACACCGATTTCCGCCGGGATGACGGCTTCGGAGCCGTAGGTTAGGCTAAAAGGAGTTTCGCCAGTAGCAGAATGTGGTGTAGTGCGATAAGCCCATAATACCTCGACTTGGCCGTTAGCCTGGGGGTGGACCACCGAAGTGAATGCCTGTTTAATATGTAACTCCTCGCACCAAGAACGGAAAGGGTCATTCGCGAACTGTTTCCCATTGTCAGAAACAATGGTACTAGGCATACCGAATCGGCAGACAATGTTCTTCCAAACAAAATTAAGAATTTTCCTTCCAGTAATGGTAGTGAGTGGTTCAGCCTCGACCCACTTGGTAAAGTAATCCACCGCGACCACTAAGAATTTAAAACCACCTGGAGCTAAAGGGAAAGGGCCCACGATGTCTATGCCCCATTGAATAAAAGGCCATGCACTCTGTATGCCTGTCAGTTCAGTTTGAGGTAAGTGTTTAATCCGTGAGTGCCGCTGACAATTCTCGCATTTTGACACTAGCTCATGCGCATCATTAAAAAGAGTAGGCCAATAATATCCCCATCGGAGTGCTTTTTTAGCAAGAGTCCGGGAACCAATATGGTTTGCGCATGAGCCTTCATGTAATTCCTTGAGGATGTACTGAGCCTAAACCGGGCCAAGGCACCGAAGACTGGGCTGGAGATAAGATTGTCTGTACAAAACTCCGTCATGTAAAGTGTATTTTGGTGCTTTCAAGATCACCTGTCGAGCTTGTAACTTGTCATCGGGTAGGATTCCATCCTGTAGATATTGAATAATGGGTGTCATCCAAGTAATTTGGGAGTCAGTGATTACCGAGACAGGCTGTTCGTAGATTGACTGATGAGACATCTCTTCTACAAGTACATCAGAAGGTATACTTGAGGGAGCCGTGGAGACCAGTTTGCTAAGAGCGTCAGCTTTTGTGTTCTCTTCTCGGGGAATCTTGTGAATGTGGGCAGAGGCAAATGTGTGTAGGAATCTTTGAGCTAAAGCCAAATACCGTTCCATGGTTTCCTCCTTTGCTGTATATAAGCCATTGATCTGACTGAAAACCACCTCGGAATCAGTGTATAGTCGAATATGTGCAGCTCCTAAAGTCTTTGCAAGACGAAGACCCGCAAGAATCGCTTCATATTCAGCTTCATTATTCGTGACTTGGAAGTTGAAGCGTAAAACATACTTGACTTCGACATTTTCCCGTGTAGCGGAGGCACCGTCTACATGAACATGCCATCGTTCAGTTTCAACACTGGGATCAATAGGGGAAATGTGTTCAGGATGTGAGTTGGAGTCCGGACAATCAAAAGTAGCTTCGGCTAGAAAATCAGCCAGGGCTTGTCCTTTAATAGCGTGACGAGGAAGAAATTGAATGTCGTGCTCTCCCAACTCTATTGCCCATTTGACGAGTCGACCTGAATGATCGGGCTTACTCAGGATTTGACGAATTGGTTGGTTTGTAAGAACGTTGATAACATGTCCCTGAAAATAGGGACGGAGGCGGCGGGCCGCCATAACCAATGCCAATATGGTCTTTTCGATGACTGAATATCGGGTTTCTGCTCCTTGTAAAGCCCGGCTGGCAAAATATACAACCTTCTGAGTCCCGTGGTCATCACGGACAAGAGCCGCGCTGATGGCTTCATCAGAGGTGGACAAATATAGATACAGGGGTTCTCCAGCAATCGGGGCAGAAATAATGGGAAGTTGACGGATGTGCTGCTTTAAGGCCGTCAAAGCTTCCTCACATTGGGGAGTCCACTCGAATTTCTTAACCTGTCGTAAAACCTTAAAGAAAGGAAGTTGCCGTTCAGCCGCTTTAGATAGGAACCTGTTTAACGCGGCTAATCGTCCAGTAAGGCGTTGAACATCCTTTTCTTTCTGGGGTGCCTTGAGATCGAGGATATCTCGAATTTTGGAGGGGTTAGCTTGTAGTCCCTGAGGAGAGACCATGTATCCTAAAAACTTACCTGAACCGACCCCGAAGGTGCATTTCGCTGGATTTAAGCGGAGATTGTGGCGTCGAAGTACTTCCAGTGTTTCAGCAATATCCCGAACACATGCATCAAAAGTTCGACTCTTGATGACTAAATCATCGACATAGACCTCCACATTTCGACCAACTTGGTTCTGAAAGACATGGTCCATCAACCTTTGATAAGTGGCTCCGGCATTCTTGAGTCCGAAGGGCATCTTTTTGTATGCAAAGATACCGAAGTCCGTTATAAATGCTGTCATGATCGCATCATTCTTGTCCATGTGAATTTTGTGGTACCCCTTATATAAGTCCAAGAAACAGAGCGCGGGATGTCCAGTAATGGCTTCAGCCTTCTGGTCGATAGAAGGTAACGGATAATAGTCCTTCGGACAATATCTATTCAGATCAGTAAAATCCACGCACATTCTCCACGTATTATCAAACTTCAGGACTAGAACAGGATTTGCCAACCAAGTCGGATAATGGACTTCGAAAAGGATATCTGCCTTTACCAGTGCTTCAACTTCTGTGCGAATAGCAGCTTTTCTGTCGGGAGCAAATTGTCTGCGCTTCTGCTGTACCGGTTTGACTGCGGGGTCAATGTTCAATCTGTGAGTAATCAAATCTGGTGAGACACCGGGCATGTCCAGAGGTGACCAGGCAAAGACCTCGGAGTATTCTCGCAATACTTGAACAATGGCACTGTGAAGTAGGTGTAAATGTATAGCACCGACCTTAACAGTTCGCTCGGGCACATTTGGATCAAGAGGGACTTCTACTACCTCATCACCAAGAGGTTGAATTGGTATTGATTCAAGCCCGGGGGTATCTATTTGAAACTGTGGTTGAACCGTCTGTGTAGTTCGTGGTTTGAGTGCAACAAGCATACATTGCTTAGCCATCTTCTGATCGCCACGGATGGCTATGGTTCCGTAAGGTGAAGGACACTTCATCGTTAAATGAAATGTGGAACATATGGCTTGGGCAGGAGTAAGCCAGTCCCGTCCAAGAATCATATTATAAGGAGACGTAGATGACACCACATAAAATTCGACAAAAACTGTTTTGATTGCAGGATGAGTACCTACCGAGGCTGGTAGATTAATAATCCCTTCTGCGCGAACTTCCCCTTGTGTAAATGTCTGCAAAGGTCCTGGAGCAAGCCGAAGCAAATCTCGAGATATGCCCATCTTTTGGAAACAATCTGAGAAAATAACACTTACAGCTACACCATTATCAACGTACACCCGTTTGATTATAATATTCGCTACAGTCATATCAATGATTATAGCATCAGTGTGAGGCGTGCGTTCGGGTACGGGGTCGTCCTCAGTAAAACTTACTGTCTCAGTATTGTGGAAACGCTTGTGACGGGGTTCCTCGGGAGGAGGTCTGCGAGCTTCTGCAATAAGAGCTTTGCGGGACACTCCTGCTGGCTGTGTACCATAGATCATATGGATAACACTATTAACAACACGAGCTGAGGGGTTGGTCCCTTCTTCTTGGGGAGGAGGAGCCGGCAATAAGCGAGGTTGTTGTTGTTGAGCACTACGTCTGCTTCCCTGATCTTATTTTGGGTAATGGTTATTCCCGGATCGGTTATTCGGCCATTGTGACCGACCTTGTTGGAAGCTACGATTGTTATTGCCAGCTCGGTTCTGGTGTTGGTTTCCACCTCGGTGCTGTTGTCTATTGTCTGATTGAGCAATATATTGACGAAAATACCCCTGCTTTATACACTCTTCGATTTCTTTGCTGAGTTCTCAGCAGTCTTCAGTATCATGCCCGTGGTCATAATGGTATTCACACCACTTGGTGCGGTTTCGTTTGTCAGCCGGGGCTGTCATACGAGGACAAGATTTTAGATCAGCCTTGTGGATGGCATGTATTTTGGTTCGGGACCGATTTAAAGGTGTTAGTTGGAGCAGATCGTGACGAGTATCGGGTCGACCTCCGCCCAGTCGGTTGAAGGCACTGGTACGGGCATTAGACCCAGATGGTCCTTTATCTGATTGTCTCTTGGCCTTAATTGTAGGAATATAGTTAGGGCTGTGATTTGTATGATATAAATAGTAGAATTAGAGAAAGAAAAGGGGTTGGAACTTGGATCAAAGAAAAAGCGCTTGTAAACAAAAACAAAGAAAGAAAGAAAAAGAAAAGGAGCCCGGTAGGGACATCATTTTCCCGTGGACGTAGATCTCCGGATCGAACCACGTAAACCTTGTGTCTTATTGTCTGGTTATTTTCTTGTTTAGTATCTTTCGTGAATATTCTTGTGATAACGGATTGCTTACCTTCAAACTTTCAGTCGTAAAACGTTCCAGGAATTGAGAGATCCCGTGGATCAAACCTTACCACCTAGGCAATCGATAATACGGGATGCATCTCACCATCAGGGCAACCGAGGCCCGGCTGTGAATCCAGGTGACGGATTCTTACCTCTACCTCCACAAGATATACAAAATCCTGGTCCTGCTACTACACAACCACAGGTTAATATCCAGATGACTCCGGAACTACTCCAGGCCTTCCTACAAGAACATGCTCATGTTCTCCAAGACTGGGTAGTCAACCGATTAAACCCTAATGGCCCTGCTGGACCTAACATCAACCCCGTAGTGCAACCTCCTCGTCAGAATCTGCCCAACCAACAAAATTCAGTGCACCATGAGAGACAGGATCGCCGACGAGAACGACCCGGTTCTCCCGAGGACCATGGGAGTTCTAACGGATCGAAACAGCGCAATGACGAACTTGTCGATGTTGATCGTCGCCGTCCGCTTAACGCGACTAAGAAAGCTCGTCATGCCGATCCCTATACTCCAGATCCTCATGAGTATGAGAGAGTACAGCGAAATGCTGAATTAGACAGAATTTTAGGCCTTGACGCCAATGGAGACATTATCACCCCATTCTCCCAAGAAATTCTGGCTACGCCTCTTCCTGAAGGGTTCAAAAGGCCCGCCATCCCACCTTATGATGGCACTGGAGATCCGGCCAATTTTCTTGGGGCTTTTAGGCATAACATGCTCAGTCGAGATCATACCGCATCTCTTCACTATTGCAAGATCTTCCCTGAATACCTCCAGGATGAGGCACGAGTTTGGTTTGACTCTCTTCCCCGCAATAGCATATCCTCTTTCCGAGAACTTGCTGAACACTTTTGGGCACGTTTTGAAGCACGTGCAAAGCCTATGTCCACTTTGGCCGACCTGATGAACGTGGAACAAAAAGAAGGAGATTGGATCTTGATTGACTTGATCACCTTGGCGAGAGTGAGTCAAGCGAGTAGTTACCATGGTTTCAAGTACAATATCAATATTAAAAATCCAGTCGGCTTCACGAATTCCCACAGACGGCGCCAATTGATAAAGCGCAATCCATTATCACAAGAATATTCACGAAAGATACTAAACAAGAAAATAACCAGACAATAAGACACAAGGTTTACGTGGTTCGATCCGGAGATCTACGTCCACGGGAAAATGATGTCCCTACCGGGCTCCTTTTCTTTTTCTTTCTTTCTTTGTTTTTGTTTACAAGCACTTTTTCTTTGATCCAAGTTCCAACCCCTTTTCTTTCTCTAATTCTACTATTTATATCATACAAATCACAGCCCTAACTATATTCCTACAATTAAGGCCACGAAACTTGCCTTCGTGATTGAGAGGAAATCGTGGGTCAGATCTTCCATCCCTCTTGCGCTGCCATTGCAATCTAATTATCAAATCTGTCTTTGGGTCAATTCTTGGGCTTCCAACTATAAACAACTTGGGCCGGCCTGCGGCCTTAGGCAACTTGGGCCTTACCTACCATTAATCAATTGTATATTTTAGCCCACTAACTCAGTTTTTGTTATGAAGGAATTAAGAACGTGCCATAAATGGATTATTATTTGGTTTATTCCATATCTTTTTGTTACAAGCTTATAATATTTGTTTCATTATTTAAATAATGATATAATTTATTGGTAATTGCTATTGCTAAAAAAATTAGTAAGGAATTAAAAAGAACATCGATTTTCCTTATTTGTTCGAGTTATAATGTTAAGGCAAAAACTTGTATGTGACTGTCACACGGTCGTCACACGGTGTAACTGGGAAAAGTATCACTTTTTGTGATAAAAGTATCACGTTTATCTATAAAAGTATCATTTTTTTTTTTGAAAAAAAAAGTATCACTTTTTGTTGCAAAAGTATCACCTTTATCTGTAAAAGTATCAATGTAGTAAAAATATCACTTTTATCTGTAAAAGTATCACTTTTTCTTGTAAAAGTATCAATTTTTTCTATAAAAATATATTTCGTCACACACAAGACTCACTCTAATGTTAAATACTTCTTCCGATCCATTAACAGAGTCAATTGTATACTTGTTTTTAGTTATACAAAAAGACACCTCTTTAGGACATGGAGAATAATATTTTTATATATATATATATATATATATATATATATATATATATGTTTTTTATAATTGTCTATCGTATCTCATATTTTAAATCTTGAATCCACCATTGTATATACTAATCGAATATTCGAATATTACTATGTTCGTATTCGGATACAATAATCCAAATTGATTCGAAATTATTTGTTGTGTTTACAATCCTATATAGATGTATAAAACTTTGGGGAAGAGGGGGAGGGTTCTGTGCTCTCGGCTGATTCTATGCTACCACCAAACATATTTGTGTTCGTAATTTTGATGTGATTGATTTTGTGTAGATATTGATGAATGTGCAAACCCAAACCTAAATGACTGCGTAAGTATTTGCATTAATACTGTGGGAAGCTTCAATTGTTCTTGTCCGGTGGGGCAACACGGGGATGGAAGAAAGAGTGGAAAAGGCTGCACTGTTTACAGATCCAAGTTTCCTGTTATCAAATTGGCTTTAGGTAAATCTCTTGATTGCATCCTTTTTATTTATTTTAATTTCTATAATGAATATATGATGCATTTAATCTGCCTAGTTCAATTACCAACTCTTATTAATATAGTCTCGAAAGCAAAAAAACAATTATTCACTCCGTCCTGTAATGAGAAATTTGCTTACAAACGTACAACTTCTTTTTTACTATCAATTTGATGAAGATATACCATTCTAAAACTATCAATTTACACTAAATGACTTATTTTATTTGCTATATGATTTGTTTTTTGTTGCATTATGTTATGTGAAGTTACAAGTTATTGCAAAAATTTGCAAAAAATTGTAAGTTCAGATATAACTTGTAACAAAAAAAATATATATATATATGTATAACAAAGTGCCAAAATATGAAAAAATTGGATGATAATTTATAATATTTCCTAGCTTTCAAGATTAATTGTTTCGATGTTATATATGTTATTGCCTAAATTTGATATAACAATTTATAGTCAGAAACTGAAAGGACTATTGAACTAGTAATTTTACTTGACTACTACATGCAGGTTCTGGATTCGGATTTTTCTCTGCAATTACAACAATAACACTGCTATACATTTTTATCAAGAAAAGGAAACTCCTTAAACTCAGGGAGAAATTCTTCCATAGAAATGGTGGTTTGTTATTAACACAACAACTTTCTTCAAAAGGAGGTTCCAATAATGAATCGACAAAAATATTCACAGCACAAGAGCTTGAAAAAGCTACAAATAACTACGCAGATGACAGAATCCTTGGCAGAGGTGGATTTGGCACCGTATATAAAGGGATCTTACCAGATAAAACCATCGTTGCCATCAAGAAACCCAGAGAAATAGATACAAGCCAAATAGAGCAATTCATCAATGAAGTTGTCATTCTTACACAGATCAATCATCGAAATGTTGTCAAGTTTTTAGGTTGTTGTCTGGAGTCTGAGATGCCCCTATTAGTATACGAATATATCACAAACGGGACACTCTTTGAACATATACATAATAAAAGAGCAACTAATAATGGGTTATCCTGGGAGAATCGGTTAAGAATCGCGTCAGAGGCTGCAGGGGCCCTATCTTATCTCCATTCAGCTGCTTCGATTCCCATCATTCATAGGGACGTGAAATCAGCCAACATTTTGCTAGACGAGCACTACACTGCCAAGATTTCAGATTTCGGGGCCTCCAGGCTGATCCCGTTGGACCAAACAAAAGTAACAACAATGGTCATAGGGACGTTTGGGTATATGGATCCCGAGTACTACCGAACAAGCCAGTTGACAGAGAAAAGCGACGTTTACAGCTTTGGGGTCGTGCTTGTAGAGCTCCTGACTGGGGGAAAGCCAGTTGATATAGAAAGGATCGAAGAACGACGAAGTCTGGCAAATAATTTCCTCGTATCACTGAAAGAAAATCGACTATTTGAAATATTGGACACTCGGGTTGCGAGGGAATTAGAGTCTTGGGAGCAGCTACAGACGGTTGCTGAACTAATAAACCGGTGTCTGTTACTGAACCGGGAAGACAGGCCGACGATGATGGAAGTGGCTAGGGACCTTGAAGTTCTAAGCAAGCTTACGAAGAATAAATAGTTGGACTTGGGGAAAAACTTGTGTGTGGATGCAAGGGATTATTCATTTTCTGGAAAATGAAATAATATTGTAATTTTGTTTTTGGTCATCTTGGGAAGGTTGTTTCGGGATCAATATTACCATTTTGGTAATGGATACTACAACAAAGAAGGTCTTTTGTAATACATTATTTAAGACTACAATTGTGGTCATCAATAATAAGTTATTTGTGGCCACTTGTTGTCACAAAACTCTACAAATTATTTGAGATAATTTTTAGACTACTTTGAGAGAACTAGTTGTTGCAAAAGATATTTGAGACAATTTCTGTCAGTCTGAAATTTATTATTTGCGGCCGTGTTATTGAGACAACTAATTAGTGACGACATGTTGTCACTAATGTAAATAACATATGTTGTTCACCGTGAATACTGGTGAGATGATTTTCACTATTTGTAATAGAAGTACAACATATTTACAAAGGAATAAGATCACAAAAGATGTACACAAATATTTACATCAAATAAAAAGGATTAAAATTGATATGCTCTCATCAAATTTAGGGGTATTATTATTGTCTTTAGAATATTCCCTATTCCCCCTCCCCCCTCAATATATCAAAGTGTGGGAATTTCGTCAACATGTAGCTTGGAGCGTAAGAACTCGACATGGGTTGAGAAAGACTCTTGGTGAATATATCAGCAATCGAAAGAGTTGAAGGCACGAATTTAGTGTCCAACTTCTGATTAGAGACAAGCTCTCAAATAAAATGTCAATCAATGTCAATGTGTTTTGCACGTTAATAAGACATGGGATTTTTACTAAAAAATAAGGCATTTTTTGTCACACAAGAGCAAAGGTCACGAGGGGACAGTGCACGAAGTTCACAAAGCAAGTGAGTTAGATTGATCATCTCATGAATAGTGTTAGCAAGTGCACAGTGTTCGACTCCCAGCTTGATCGAGCAACACTACAACAAAAGAAGTCTTTTGCATAAGACTTTTTGACACCACAATTGTGGTCACTAATAATAAGTTATTTGTGACCACTTGTTGTCACAAATCTCTCTACAAATTATTTGAGACAACTTTAAGACTACTTTTAGAGACAACTAGTTGTTGCAAAAAATATTTGAGACGCATTTGAGACCACTTTTGTGGTCACAAATATATTATTTGCGACGGAGTTATTGAGACGACAATAAAGTTGTGACAAATACTCATAAGTTGTGACAAATACTCATTATTTGAGACCACTTTGCTTGAGTTGTGGCAAATACTCATTATTTAAGACCACTTTTTTGTGGTCTCAAAAGACCCTTTTCCTTGTAGTGCAACAATAGGTTGTTTCTTGGCACTCCAGGAGACCAAGTTACCTCCTAAAAAATATAGTAGCCTTAGGTGGAGCGACGCGTTTCCACACTGCGGACCCAATCCAATTAAAGTATCTAAGTATTGTGTAACCCGGTGAAGGGGAAAAGGTAAGACCAAGATGAATGGTACCCTTAACAATTAACATAGCATAGTATGCGCTTGAAAGCCATGAAGTTATCAACAATAGGCGACTGAAGAAATTGGCTGGCATGATTGACAACATAGGACAAGTCCAGACGTGTAATTATGAGGTACTGAAGAGCACCCACGCGAGAGCGATATAGCGTTGGATCCTTGAAGGATTCACCAGTACTGAAAGGTGATTCTCTAGCAGCTAAGGGAGTGGAAACTGGCTTTGAATCGAGTAATGAAGCTCGAGTAAGGGTGGCATGAGCATATCTAGCCTGTCATAGGAACAGACCCGTATCAGTTTGAGTAAGCTCAAGGCCAAGAAAGTAACTGAGGGAACCAAGATCTTTGATAGTGAACTCTTTGTTAACCCGAGTAATGAAGCCTGCAAAACAGATGGATTACTACACGTAACAATAATATCACCGATATACAAAACTGGGAAAATGGTGCAATCAGCCAGATGTAAAAACAATAAGGAAGTGTCTGCCTTGCTGCATGGAAGCCTAAGATAGTAAGAAAAGAACTGAAGCGGTCGAACCAAGCATGGGGTGCTTGCCGAAGGCCGTAAAGAGCCTTTTTTAGCTTGCATATATTATTTGGGAAATGAGAATCAATGAATCCCGGAGGTTGAGCCATGACAACTAGTTTGACAAGAACTCCATGCAGAAAAGCGTTCTTGACATCGGGTTGATGCAAGGGCCAGTGGCGCTGCACATCAATAGCTAGGAGTACTCTAACGATGGCTGCGCGGACGATGGGTCTAAACATATGAGAAAAGTCGAATCCTGGTATTTAGGTAAACCCTTGAGCAATTAAACGAGTTTTGTATTGCTCAATCGAACTATCGAATTTGAATTTTTTATGAAACACTCATTTTGAGCCAACTGTGTTCACATGTGGGGGGACTTGGAACTAGCTCCCATGTGTTATTCAAATGGAGAGCCTCCACTTCCTCACGCATGGCACTGTGCCAATGAGGGACTTTGATCACCGACTTAAAGCCTTTAGGTTCTTGAGAAGTTGGCAAAGAAGACAAGAAGGCAGTAGTAGCAATATCCATAAAATATTTAGGTTTAATAATACCATACTTTGCCTAAGTTTGCATAAGATGGATACTCCAGTTGATTATGTTGATGGATTTCGATTTCATGTGGTTGTCATTGATGATTATTTGAGATTCTCTTGGTTATATCCTTTACGTGTCAAATATGAATTTTTTGTACGTTATTCAGCGGTTTGTTCATCTTGTTTCAAACCAATTTGACCCTAAAATCAAGGGTTTTCAAAGTGATGGTGGTATGGAATTTACTAATACCAGAGTGCATGATTTTTTCACTAAGCGTGGAATTTTGTATCGTTTTTCTTGTCCTTACACTTTGCAACAAAATGTTCGTGCTAAACAAAAACATAGACACATAACTGAAATTGGTTTCTCGACCGCTGCTTGTAATATTAATAGGTTGTCTTCTCCTTTGTTAGACAATAAATCTCCTTTTGAGATCCTTTTGGTACAATTCCGAATTATGCTAATTTCAAAGTTTTTAGATGTCGTGTTTATCCTTATCTTCACGATTTTGCTCCTAATAAATTGGCTCCTCGTAGTCAATCATGTATTTTTCTTGGACATAATAGCATGCATAAGGGTTTTCAATGTTTCTATCCTGTCGTTTCTCGCACATATATTACTCGTCATGCTCAATTTGATGAGTTCATTTTTTCATTTACTGGAGATAATTACGACTTACCCAATGCTTCCAATTTTGATTTCTCTAAAAATTGTGAACCACATGTTCTTCTTCCATCATAAAGTCTAGTTTCCAGTGTCTCAAATTCTTCGACCAACTCTCGTGATATCGGTCGATGCAAAGTTTGTCCCTCTTGTATTGCTTCCACCCCTCCACCATTTGTTCCCATGCAACATGTAAGTGTCCAGCCACCTTCCGTGGTCAATAAAGCCGTCCCACACCCCTTGCCCGTTGAAGTCGACCATCTCGTGGACAACCAACTTACAGCCTCCATGCCTGATGTAGTTGTCCTGCAACTGCCTCCATAGCCTCTCGTCATTTGCAATCCTGCTACGTTTCCACTCAATATTAAATTTTTGTAATATGAGGAACGACAAGCACATCTAAGAAGGGTAATTTATCATGGATTAAACGAGAGTCTAAGTGAGAGATAGAGAGTGCATCACTGTTACCAATGATGACATGGCCATTACCTGTATAAGGCGCGAAAGCATCAAGATTGGCTGGGGACGATGTCATCTGGGCAAAAGCGCTAGTGTCAATAAACCAATGAAACTGAGCAGTGGGAGAATTGGTGCAATGCACCTCGAAGGCTTGAGCAAGGTTGGCCATCGGAGGAGAAGTATCACACTCATAATGAGTGGGGGCAGAAGCTCACATAGTGTCGACCGCAGCAGATTTAGCACTTTTGGACATAGGATTTCTTGCCATGCTGATTTACTGCATTACTGAAACCACGACCACTACCATGGGATGAGGCATTAGATGAGGCCCCTTTTGATTTCGAACCAGCAATAGAGCCATGACCATTGCTGCTGCGATCTGAGTAAAAAGTCGATGGTGGTGGCTTATCGACAGCCATGGTACAGTTACAGTCATTTAATTTATATGTGCGGTCTTGCTTAAGGAGTTCATTGAAGCTGAGTTGCAGCAGCAAAGTCATGCGGACATCAGCGAAAGACATTAAGTGAGGTGCAAGACCTCAAAGAAACTAGTGGCCCTTGTCAACATCTGAGACGGGATAACCAATGGCGGCCAATTGATCGCACAAAACTTTTAAACGTACGACAATAGTTGGTAACGGATGAGGAACCATGTTTCAGGAGATGCAGTTTGTCACACAGATGGTGGGCACGAGAAGGAGACGAGTGACTGAATGCCGCTTCGAGAGTGACCCAGACATCGCGAGCACGTTTGATGCCAAAGATTTCATCCATTGACTCCTGAGTTAGAGAAGAGAGAAGCAAACTAAGAACTTGATGGTGGTTATGCCAGGCAACGAACTCAGGATTAGGAACATCCTTTTGGTCAGCATCTTTCACCGTAGGTGATGGTTCGACGACAGAACCGTCAACAAAGGACAACAACTTATCACACTGCAACATGGGTTCAACTTGGGATTTCCAAAGGAGATAGTTTGAGGAGAATAATTTGATTATGACCATATGGATGAGAGTAGCGAGAGGGATAGAGTTACTAGGGGTTGCCATTAAAGAGGAGAGATCAAAGAAGAAGGAAAAAGAGAACAACGACGGCTGAAAAAAATAAGTGTTTTCAATGTTTTTCTGCTGATACCATGTACGAAAATAGGAGTTTTCAATTTTTTCAGCTGATACCATGTAAAGAACGTATTTTGTTCATCCTGAATACTGGTGAGAAGATTTTCACTATTTGTAATAGATGTACAACATACTTACAAAGGTATAAGATCATAACAATTCTACAAAAATATTTACGTCAAATAAAAATGATTTAAATTGATGTGCTCTCATCTAATTTAGGGATATTACTATTGTCTCTAGAATATTCCCTATTGACTAATAGCAATGTTGTGATAAAAACTCATTATTTAAGGTCATTTTTTATTTTATTAAAATACTATTTTTCTTGTAGTTGGATTTGGAAATATATTGAGATTGAAATGTGTTTAGGTGTTCTATTGACACTAATGAATGATATTGGACTAAGAAATCATGAATTGTAAAAAAAAAAAAAAATGTATTTTAGTCTAAGAAATAGAACTCTAGATCTTAAATATTTAACCTAAACGTGAACGTGAAACTCAGAGTTTAATCATAAACTGAACTTATTTATTCATAAGAAAAATCGACAATTAATTAATTTTTAAGGTGGGACAAAATAAAAAATGGGACAAAAGATGCCATGCGACTTAAGCCACACAAATAAACTACTTTTCTAAGAATTAATCGCCAAAGCCATAATGTAATTCGTGAAAGATACGAAAACCAATTTTATTTTTTACTTTTTTTTTTAACTCTATGGTTAGTTTTTAATTGTTCAAATTTATCCTTTTTAGTCGGGATTTAAAATCTTTGTAGATAATTGCATGTAGACCGAGGTTTTTCATTTTTATGGTGAAGTTATATTCCATGGTCAGCTGTGATACCCGTTTGATGTCATGGTGCTTTCAGGTGGTGCGTCTATGTCATTTACCATTACAACGTTGGAAAAAGAATTAAAACACATTTCATACATGATACACGTGTTATTCAACGAAAATTTTAAAACGGCTACACACACTAACTAAATTCAAACAATAACAAGATAAAACATGATATTATAATAGTAAAAAATAAATTATTGATTTTTTAAATGCTAATAAAATAAGGGATGAATCTTGAAATTTGTTCACTGGTCCCCTTAAATTTGTAAATCAAACAAATTGTTAAAGCTGTAATTTAATTCAAAGAAATTCACAAATGAACTTCACAGCCCACGAGATAGAGGACATGTTTAACTATTGTTTGGTATTTGCAAGAAAGAGAACAAAGAAGATGAAGCTGACTACGATTCGAGGGCGAATTGTTCCGACGTTGGAAAGAATGATGGAAATGAAGTTGCACTAGCTTGCTTGGTTAAAAACATGACCCGCTGGTGCTAAATATCTCCGCGACCCTCTTGTTAATTTAAGACATTATTATTATTGTTGTTATTATTTTGTTGCCTTTTATTTAATTATTTTAGGGCCTTGTTTCTTATGAATTGTAGGTTTTTATTTCTTGGTATAAATAGGAATAACTGTTTTTCGGTGGCACAATAAGAAAAAAAGGTTTTTTAAGACAACAAAAAGTGAATTCAGATAATGAGTATTTGTCACAACTTAAGTAAAGTGATGAGTATTTGTCACAATTTTATTGTCGTCTCAATAACTCGGATGAAAATAATATATTTGTAACCACAAAAGTGGTCTCAAATATTTTTTGCAACAACTAATTGTCTCTAAAAGTAGTCTTAAAATGATCTCAAATAACTTGTAAAGAAATTTGTGATAATAAGTGGTCACAAATAACTTATTATTAGCAACCACAATTGTGGTGTCAAAAAACGTTTTACAAAAGACCTCTTTTGTGAAACATTGAATGAATTTTGACGTAAAAAGAGAAGTGTTTTTCGTCATCCTTTTCACATTTTCGGTGTATTCAGTAAAATCAACGAGATAGTGTTCGTGCTCGTGTCCATTTTCGTTTGTAGGCTTCGGTGCGTCAATGTTTCTTTCTTTTTTTTTCTGGATATTGAATTGAATGAAATAAAATTCAACAAAGTTAAGGGTGGCAAGTTAATCTTACAAACGAAGCACTAAGCCAATTTGCAAGAAGATATCTTAGATTAATGACATTAATAATATGGATAAATAAAGATTTATGACTTCTGAAACATCATCTTCAGTAGTCGCCAATTTGCCATTTTAGTATCTATAACACAAATAGACTTTACTAATTCAATATAGTTTGTGTAGGTTTTTATAGGTCATCCACGATTTCATTATTTTAATCTTTTGGGCTTTCCAAATTTAAAAGTACCTTCACAATATCAATCTTTTATTATTTATTTAGTGGAAACATAATATTTTTTCTTTTTAGCACAAGCTCAGTAGAGATGGAATTGATGGAAGTTTCACCTAACCTGAATTATATAAGGTGTTCAGCTAATTAAACTACAGTTTGATTCTCATAATATTAATCTTTTGCTAGTGCAAAAACTAGCTAAAACCTAGAGGTTGAGGTTTTAATGTTATGATAAGATATTTTGAAATCAAATTTTGACAAGAACGTGGATACAAAATTCCGTTGATTTGAGAGGATATTTTATTGAATTCATAAACTATTTAAAAGTAAAGTTCTATAAATAATTGACACAATTCAAAATAAGGTAGAAACCATTTAACAAGTCCAAATAAAAGACAAGACCTACATGAAAGACTTTTTGTGCCAATGATGGATCTCTTGGAAGCTTCATCCGATCGTCAAAAAAATAAACCAATTATAGTAATTCGGGTCGGGTACCAAAATAATTTACTAATCCCCCTTTAATATAAAAACAGGATATTTTGCATATGTGTCATCTCCAGAGTATTTCTAGGACCTTTTTCTTTTTTCTTTTTTTCCATGTTTTATCTCCACCCTTTTTCTTTTTCTTTTTTAACATGTGGCAGATATATTTTTTTTTTTTTTTGCGGTTGTCGGTCATTTTTTTTTTGCACTTTTTATATCAGCAAGACAATTTTCTATTTTATCTTTTTTTTTATATATATTGAAAGTTATTCCATCATATGTTCTTATATACAAATAAAAAAATTCCTCTCTTTTCATTCTTCTTATTTTTAATCTAAAAGCTGAAATAATTATAACTTTTTTGTATCAATTTTATTTTTAATGAAAAATATATCAAATTAGTCCTTATTTTACGACCTTCAATTAGATATCCATATAGATATATAAATGAATTAATTTAAATATAAAATACTTTTTGCAAGGTTAATTATGATGTATTTAGATAATTAAATATTTTCATATAAAAAGTGTGAGAGTATTTCAAAAACATATAATTTTTAGTTTCTTTTCACAATTTTATATTTTAATAATTATTTGAGTTCCATAATTTGTTTGTTTTTATGACAAATAGTAAAATGGCAAGAATTTGTTAGATTTACATTAATGCCCAATCGCATAAAAATTATATTAGTGAAAAATGTGGGTTATATGTTTTTAATAGAAGTTGATGCATAATAAAAATAATTTAATTTACTTTTTATGAAACTAAGTTTAAGACTCATATTCCCCTACATCAAAAAATAAATGTTAATATTTACTTAAGTTAAATACATCAAATAATATTGTGTGTATACACTGTATGTATGTTATAATGCTTTTACAATAAAATTAAAATTTAATCACATATTATTAATTAAATAAAATGTTCAATAGTTTATCCCGTGCATCGCACGGGAGGACATCTAGTTTTAATTAAATTTAGGAAGTTAGCCTTTAAAGTTTAAAATGTTCTTAATTTATTGACTATGCTAATATTAGTAAATTCCAAATTTCATGTTAAGTGCACTTTTTTTATCTCCATATGAGAAATTAAGAATTAGAATCCTTCGCAAAAATTTGTATGAGACCGTCACACGGTGTGACAGAAAAAAGATATTTTCTCTGTCCCAATCTAATTGTTCAACTTGTCATATTTGTTTGTCCCAAGCTAATTGTCCAAGCCCATAAATGACAAATTCTCTCACAATCTCAACCCTCAAAATATCTACTTTTAATCTCCACATTTGAAAAAGTCAAAAATTCCACAAAATTTGTTTTTCCTTAATCTCCGTGTCCGGCCAATGTTGGACATTTAGGCCGGGATGGAGGGAGTATTACTTTTTGTAGTAAAAATATTACTTTCATCTGTAAATGTATTACTTTTTTTGAACAAAAAAATATATCATTTTTTTAGCAAAAATATCACTTTTATCTGTAAAAGTATTCCTGTAGTAAAAGTATCATTTTTATCTGTAAAAATGTCACGATTATCTGCAAAAGTATTTCTTTTACCTATAAAAGTGTATTTCATCATAGTGAGACCGTCACACATTAAACTCACTCAAATTCAATATAATATATATATATATATATATATATATATATATGGAGTATTTGTTATATTTTTCAGATTTAAAATTTTCCTGCATAATTAACTATCTACAAGGTGGATCTACTTCTACACCAAGTCAACACGAGTTAACAAAGACAATAACTTGTTTTATTCGCACGTTCCCCCCATTTAAAGTCAACACTCATTCAAAGTCAACCCCACTAACATCTTTGGCAATAGGAATGTTAACTTCAGCTTTGGATGGGAAGGTAATAGAATTAGTGTTATCCAAACTCGATATTTTAATTATCGGATAGAGTATGAGAAAGGAATGTTCATTTACCTATCATTTATTCAGTTATTTATATATACTAGCAATGAGCACGTGCGTTGCACGTTGGCTCATTTTTTTTATAATTATTAATATTTTAAAATATTAAAATTAATTTAAACATATAATTAAACTCGCAATATCTCACTTCTTTTCACTTTCTCTTTTAGTCCCTTAATTTGTGAGTATAATCGTGAACTTTATATGAGAAAATATGCATATTATTATCTTTGATTCGTTGTTTTTTATTATTTGTGCACTACAATAATTACAGTTCAGACTTAAGTATTAAATTTCATTTGTTTGTTAAATGTCGTAAGATAACATGTGAAGAAAGTTGATGCCTAAATAAGTTTTAAGTTTTTTTCAAAAAGGACTAAAAAAAGAAAAAAATGAAAAACACGATAAGATTAAGTGGTGAAAATAAATAATAAATACAAAAGAAAATTTGATAGTTGGATTACTTATTTGTCTTATTTTAAAAAATTATTGTTTCATTGGTTTCTTTTTTTTTTTTTTTGGGTAAAACTTCTTACTTTATAGAAAAATATATTACGTAATAAAGTTGTTTGTAGACCGATGGTTTATAGAATGATATTGTAGTGATATTTTTTAAAGTTATTGTTGTTGTGATAAATCGTGTTTTGTACTGGTAATTTTAGTTCTAAATTGTTGATTTTAATGTAATTTAAAAAATAATAAATTCTAATGAAATGAATATAATTAAGTGATGGTTTTACAATTTCGTTTCACACAAAATATAAGAAAAGACAAACTAAGATAAATCTAAATTTAAAACTTACAAGTCACGATAGATAGAAGGGTGTAAAAGCGCAAAACTAAATTAAAATAATAAACTCAAAAGTCAGGATAAAAGAATATAAAAAAATAATGGGTTTTGGTGGAGAACTTAGACCTTCTCTTTCTTAATTTTTTTGGGAAATGTCTTAGTATTCGTTTTCGTTTTAGTAATGTATTGGGTAATTATCACATCATCATCACTTTTATCTGAAATACAGTCTTCATAAATCTTCTTTTTAATTTTTCGTTTGCCTCTTCCGTGTTCCTCTTGTTGCGTATTTTTTTAGCTGTGGATTGTCTTTGGCTTTTGTTTTCCTATCCTTTTGTTTATCTGGTTTCTTTTGTGGTGTTTTGTTGTTTGAAAATTTTTATTGTCTTTCATTCATGTTATTTTGTTCTCCTTCTCTCATTATTTCTTTATTCGTTGATGAATTGCATTAGCTTTTCTTTTCTTTCCTTGTGTTTAACCGGATTTTTGCCGTGCTTTTTTTCTTTAAAGTTTTTTCCTGTGTTTCAATCTTGGTCCTTTGTTCCTCTTCTTGCTTATGTGATATCTCTTCTGATATCTTTTTTTCTCCACTCTTCTTCTTCCTTGGTTCATTTTTCATGGTTGTGACGATTGTCTGCTCTTGATTGCATAACTTCTTGTTCTTCGGTTCCATTATTTCTATTTCCTCTGTAATTGCACACAATCTTTCTTGTTCATCGTTTTTTTTCTTGTTCAATGGTATGAGGAAACAAATCACTTTGTGTGCTTGTGATGTTAGCCATTTGTAGTAGTTGGAATTATTATGTCCCTAAAGATTATTTATAATTTAATTTATTTTTTTTAGTTCGGGCTTTTGGGTTTGTGATCTTTCATTCAACTTGTAATTTACTTATAATGTTTTTTTTCTTAGCATTGCTAATGATGCGATATATTCTTGGATCGAGCATTCGACATGCGTAGCTGTTGTGTCACCAAACACTATAATCTCCTTGAATGACTTTTAGATTTACTCAGTACTTGTCCAATTTTATAATAGGTAAGGTAAGTGATCATTTTATTCATTGTGGTAACCTTTATATTTGTATGAGCTACACTGAAAACAAAAGAGTGTGAATATTAATAAGGTTAAAAAAACGATTTTCTCTATAAATATATCTTGAGTTTTGTATTTTTATATTTTTATTTTTGCAAAATTTAGAACGTATTGCATTGATTTAGCTTCAATGGATTTTTCCATACACTTCTTGCAAACAACTTTTCCATTATCCTTGTAGGTTCCTCTTTTACATTTGTCACATGCTCCTTACCATATGTTTATAATATTCTCCACATTGTCTACTATTCCGGTAAAACAACAACAGATTCCCTGTATCATTGAGAACAAATATTTTTTAATTGAAATATAATATAATATGTGCTCTAAATTATATATTGAACTTACCCCTGTCAATGTTTCTCTATTTTCTATGGTATCTTTAAGAGTCACTTTACCTGAACTCCATTGCACAATTGCCGATTGATATACCATCTAGAATAAAGTAAATCAATATAATTAGTAATAAAAAGGAAAAAAAATATAAAACATATATCTAAGAGGACATCAAAATAATTTATTAGTGAGTGTGGTACGGTAGACTCAACCCTCCTTTCATTAAAAAACAACACAGTACATAAGTTTAGTTTCTAGGATTTAATCCAAAAAATTGAACTTGTATCGAATTGAGCGAAAAAAAGAAACATTACCACCTTTTCTACATTCTCTGCTAATTTCTTCAACTTCGGTTCTCCACTAATTTCTTCGACTTTGAATTATGCTTCTCTACATTTTCTACTAATTTCTCTAACTTCAAATCTCCGTTAATTTTTTCAACTTCGAATTATGCGAGTTTGGATCAATGATTGTTAGACAAAGTGTATTAAATAGGCTTATAAATTAGGTAGTTTAATGATTCAATATGATTAGGAATTTGATAGTTTGGATAAGTAGATTTTTATTGGATATATAGATATTAAATAGAAGTGTTAATTACAGAAACCACACCAAAATATCAGCGTTTTTGCCTATAAATTACTGAACTTTTTTTTGTGGCACTCATACATATAAACTATAAGGATTTTGGCATATACAACACCAAACTTATTTTTCAATCATTTTCGCTGGAATCCCACATGTAACTTGCGTGTAATAATTTTTTTAAGGTTTTTTTTGCCCAAACACGTTTTTAGTAGGTAGGGGAGCCGTGCATCTTCAACAATGGAGTTTCTGGATATTAGGAGCGAGAACTATTGATGATTCAAAGAAATTGTTATGAAAAAGAAATGTGTTAAACAATTTTACACTTTTAGCATATTAAAAAGGTTGTTCGTATAAAAAAAAATCATTAAAAGTTTATCACGTGCAAGTCACGTGTGGATTACCGACAAAAAAATGATCAAAAAATAAGTTTGGTGGTTTATCTGCAAATTAAAAAATAAGTTTGTTGGTTTATCTGCAAAACTCATATAGTTTATGTGTATCGATGCAATAAAAAAACGTTTAGTGGTTTATGTGTAAAAACGTTGATAGTTTGGTGGGGTTGCTGCAATTAACCCTAAATAGAATTAGAAATTAGATTGTTCAGATTGTTAGATTTATGTTGGATAAATGATATTTAATGATATTTTTTTTATTTAATAAAATGATAAAAATTCATTTTATTTTGGTAAGTTCTTATTTGTTTGATTATTTAGGGTTTATTCTATTTTTTGAATTAATATCAAGGAGCTAGTTGCTTAATATTTGTGCGTGCGTGTGTGTTTCCTAAAAGATTCAGTTTTAGTAAGGTATTGCGTTCTACTTTGTAATTAAAGATGTAAATGAGATATTAATATTTTTTGTAAAGCAAATATTAATTTTGAAAATGACGTTAAATTTGTCATACGACAAGCTACACATGTGTGTGCATGTGTCTTCATGCTTATATAAGATTCAGTTTTGAAAAGAACATAGTTGTTATCGCGACTCTTCCTATGTTAACGTTTGTATAAGATAAGATTTATCACAACGAATTTCCTCGCTATTTCTTTTTTCCATTCAAATATTTTAGGGTTTTTATTCTTCTAACATGAACTAACTTAAATAAATAGTGTTAAGAAAAGATAATATTTTTATTTTGTGTATTTATATACCTTTTTTCTCTTCTTATTATATTAAAATAATTTTAATATATAATCGCATTATATCCAAGCATAAGAGTTTAAATTATGTTTACTTGTTAATGGTCTATTAAATAAATTTAACATGTAAAAATAAAAATTGTAGTATAATCTAACTATGAATAGTAAAAATATATTTATTATAAAAGTTTTAAGATTATGCCATGAAATTTATCTTTATTTAAAAAAAAAAAATTGACAGTGTTAAAAGATTCTAGTTATAGATAAGATTGAAAAATATAATAATTTTTTTGTAATACCATAATGTAATACTCCCTCCGTTCCATATTAATTGGCGCTTTTAGAATAAAAGGAAAGAATTAAGGATTGAATATTATGACACATATACCCTTAGCTAAAGATTTGACCAAATCAAAATATCTCTTATAGATTGAAAAGAAGAGATATTGTAGGATTGAGTCCAGGGTGAAAATTGGTAGAATTGGTGAAAAATATGTAAAACGTCAATTAATTGAAAAAGGGAAGAACACCCTAAAACGTCAATTAATATGGAACGGAGGGAGTATTATCTAGTACAATTGCTTAAAATAAATGCAAAGAACATATCACTGGAAAACTCTATAAATTTGTTTTAAAATGAAACTAATTTCAAATTAAAATTCAATGTATTAAAAGTATAGAAGAAGAATAATTTAACTATGTAGTTTTTTAGGAGGAGATTGAAATCTAAAATGACTGTTTTTTATAATCAAGTAAGCAACAATAAATTATTTTAAATTTGTTAACTACCCTTAAATTTAATACCTAGTAAGAATATTATAGGCATCCAAGAAAAGACGAAACATAAAATAAGAGAAAAAAATTCATACTTTTATATGAAACTAAATTTTTATTCCAAAATTCAAAGTATTGAAAGCGTGGAACCAGAATAATTTAGGTATGTAATCTTTTAGGAGGAGTTTGAATTGAATAAGAACTCTTACGTTTATGTTCAAGTAATTAAATAATAATATATTTTAAGTTACTTAATGCTACTAATGCTTTGTACGAAATATATTTATTTGTAGTGTATGGTCATAGAATTCAACTATGATAAAGGAAACGTAATTTGTTTTTGGTATACTATATATATATATATATATATATATATTCTATTATGGTTAAGAATCCTTAAATTCTGTTAAAAAAAAAAATTCTTAATACTCCCTTCGTTCCGCTCAGTTTTGCACGTAGGATCGGACACGTATATTAAGAAAAAATTATTTTTTGTTTTTCCGTTGACTTTTTTAAATGTAGAGATTTTGAGGGTGAAGACTGTAAGAAAAATTTCTTATTTAATGGCCGGATAGATAGATATAAATATAGATACAGATAGAGATATTTATAACTAAATAAATAATTTTAAATTTTAAATTACTTAATTATCTTTAAATTATAATATTACTAAGGATATATTAGGAATAACATAAATTGGACGAAACAAAACATTCATACTTTTATAATAGGGTATAGATATATATATACACTTTGTATAATTAGCATACATCTAATATATAATGTTTATAAGATATTACTCCATCCGATTCACCTTATCTTGCATAGAGGAGGTTGACACAAGTATTAAAAAAATTATTTTCTGAAATTTTATTGACTTTTCAAATGTTGATTGAGGGTGGAGTTTTGAGGGTGAAGATTGTGTTATAATTTTTATTTTTAAGGGGTGTGCAAGTTCGCCTGAAACGGACGAAAACGAAAAGTGTGCAAGATAAGGTGGGACGGAGGGAGTATTTAATATAGAAAATAACCTGTAATATAAAGTTAATATATTATATACGCTATAACCTATATATGTTACTCCCTCTGTTCCGAATGAACTTGCACACTTTTATTTCCCCCCGTCCCAATGAAATTTGCACACTACTTAACAATGAAAAGTATAACACAATCTCCACTCACTCTTAATCTCCACCCTTAGTCCACCTTTGAAAGTCAACATAATAGTAAAAAAATAGATTTTCTTAACATGTGTGCGCCCTTAGGGGTGCAAGTTCATTCGGGATGGAGGGAGTATATTGTATCATATAAATTATATATATTGCTTGAGTAACCTAATTTGGGGAATTCTCAACAATGACATAGTCAAAGACCCTTAAATCATAAGTGGACGAACTTATTCTAAATAATCAAGAATAGCGTCTCTTTAATACACAACTTAGTTATTGAACATATTAAACAACTAAGCTTTGTAAACAACTAAGTGATTTAATTATAAAATAACTCTATTATTTTGAACAATTGACCAGTTTTTTAAAACACAACACAACTGTGTTATGTTATACACTTATGCTATTTTTAATACAAAACAACTCTATTGTCTTGCACAACTTAAAAAATGAGAAAAAAATATGTTATATAAGTATATCAGTTATAATAATATGGATCGCAAAAACAAACTAAATTATGAAGAAAAACATAAAGAATAAATACACACCTGAAAATAATCTGATGATGAAGATGTAACATATGAGGAATATAGAGAGGATAAGTTGAGAGAGCGGGTAAAAAAAAAAAAAAAAAAGAAGAGAGAGAGAAAGAGAGAGGGAAGAGAGAGCACCGCGATATAAAAAGAATGTGGAAGAGAATACTTATGGAACAACATAAAGAACAATCCGGATCCTCTGTTACAATTGATGCTTCATCCTATGTTACACTCAATTCATTACGTGACACGTATTAATTTGTGACATCATATCATACACGTGTCGATTAGCGAATGTGGTGAAACACAAGATGTAACATCAAAATGTAACATGTGATCTCATGAGCTAGCATAAAGAAGGGTGAAGTGAATCCTTTTAAAATATTTAAAAAATCCTTTTATTTTACTTTTTATATTTTCTTTATGGTCAAATATGAGGAAGTTTTTTTAATATAAGGCAGGTAGTCAGTTATCCGGCTATACTTATTAAAACTTTATGCGAATTAAATAGGATAGGGTATACGCAAAATGCGTGGATCTCTTATACACCAGTTAAGATCCGTGCAATCTGGGTCATGTGAAATTTTTCATGAAAATGTATTATTATTTATATTTAAATATATTACTTATCTGAAGAAAGATATTATGTTGAAAATGTATTAATGTTTGTGCTGAAAGATATTACTTACCTTTCTTCAACAAAATAATACATTTTATTATAAATAGTGACACCATTTTCATAGATTCGTCAATTGTCTGAAATTGAACGAATATGAAATTTGTGCATCTATTGTATATGAGACTTTGTCAAATGAGATATTCAACCCGCTCGTAGATCATGCTACCACATCGAACTCGTTATTGGAGAAAAGATCAATATATATATACACGATTCTAGACTTGATATCCCATATATTGGTGTTGAGTAAGGATGTAAATTGATCGGATAGAGTACGAGTATGTTTTCTCATTGCATTGACATATTGTGTCGACACATTTCAATTTATAGAGTCGCGCAGGCAATTCCTAAATTTAATATTTTATGTATTAAATGAATTTTTTTTTTTTTTAGAAAAATGTATTAAATGAATTTTAGTTCTTGTGAAATATGAAAAAGCGTATATTTATAAGTTGGGGACATAAAAAAATTAGATAAGCATTAACAAGAAGTTGGAACTCCTCGTCCTTGTACGCTAGAGAAAGTCATGGACATAAATACCCCTCAATTATGAAAATATTGACGCTGAAGTCCCACCCATAGTTAATCTCAACTATCCCAAAATACTATCCACCTTCTGTATTTTTCCCGAAAACATGCTTCCGCAGCTGGCATGGATTCTGATCTTCAGCGCCCTATTCAACATCTCAAAATGCACAACCGTCTCAAAACCAGGCTGCGCCGCCAATTGCGGAAGCCTCACCGTCCCCTACCCCTTCGGCATCGGCCGTGGCTGCGGCCTCGACCAACACTTCGAACTCAACTGCACCGCCGCCCACGGCCCTCCCCGAGCCCTAATTAAAAATCTCCAAGTACACGAAATTTCCAACAACCACATCCGCGTCTCCAACGTCATCACAACCGTATGCCACTCCAACACAACCGAACCGGCCCCAACAAACTACTCCTCAATCGACATCACCGGCACGCCCTACTCCTACTCGGACCTGAACAAGTTCACCGTCGTCGGCTGCGAATTCTCCGGCGAGATCACCAGCAGCAGCGGCTTTGACAGCGCCTGCATGACAATATGCGTCAGCCCCGACGACGTATTCCGAGGGAACTGTTCGGGTAGGGCCTGCTGCCAGGTATCGCTCCCGAGAGGCCAGAAATTTTATTCGATGGATCTAATCAGCATGGCCACTACTCCCCTGGAAGTCCCCTCGAATAGCGGGTGTAACCATGCGTTTTTTGGAGAGAATGATCGGTTTGTTTACAACGGGTCGGACTTTTCGGATCGGGGTTTTGTGAAGTGGGTAGAGGACACGGTGCCGCTGGTGCTTGACTGGTCCATCGGGAATTCAACTTGTGCAGAAGTTGAGAGTTCTGAAGATTATGTTTGCAAGGGTAATAGTAATTGTGTTGATTTTGGGACAGAGTGGGGAGGGTATAGATGCAACTGCACTGAAGGATACCACGGGAATCCATATCTTGAATCTGGCTGTACAGGTAATCTATAACACCAAACTCATCTTTATGTTACATTATATACATATATATACATACACACCCTTATTTTTCTCTGTCTAATTCAGTCTAGAGGTGTTAAAGCAGTTTGAACCACGAACCGACGATTTGGGAAACCGTCCAAAGTCGCTTCGAAATCGAATGGTGTTAAATACGATTTCGGTTACGATTCCAAGCTAATAGTCAAAATCGTAATCGTTGCTTCAGCCGTTTTGTTTCATAACTTTTGTTAAGTTTTCTCTAATGTTTCATTTAGTTTTATTTTTTTATAATATACTTCCTCCGTCCCGGCTTATTTTGCACAGGTGATCGGGCACGGATGTTAAGAAAAAGCAGATTTTGCTTTTTCTTTGACTTTTTTAAAGGTGGAGATTGAGTGATGAGATTTTGAGGGTGGTGATTGTGGAAAAAATTTCCTTTTTTGGGGTGTGCAAAATAAGGTGGGACAGCCGAAAAGGGAAAGTGTGCAAAATAAGCCGGGACGGAGGTAGTAATATAATTGAGTGTATATTAATACTAATTAAATTAAAAGATACAACTAATAAACTAAAAAATTACAATAAAAATTTAATTTATCACAACATAATTTACAAAAAATAAAGAGAAATATATAAAAAAAATAACACAAAAGTGCTGGTTCAAACATAAATCATTGGTTACGGTTCCGTTGGAACACCACTAATGTAGACCACCTTAACTCATGCTTAAGTTCCTATTACGTGCTACTTCCTCCGTCCCGACTTATCTTGCACAGGAGAGTCAGCATGGGTATTAAGAACTTTTCTTTTTAATTGTTTGTTGATTTTTTAAAGGTGGATTAAGGGTGATGATTGAGGATGGAGATTTTGAGGATGGAGATTAAGTTATAATTTTTAGGCTGTACAAGATAAAGTGGGACGACCATTTAATAAAAATGTGCAAAATAAGGTGGAACAGAAAGTAAACTCTAATACGTGGTTTGAGTAGAGCCTATAGAAGATTGATATTGGGCATCGTTCCATATGAAGTATTCCCTCCATCCCAACTAATTTTGCACGGTTGATCGGACACGGATGTTAAGGAAAAATAGATTTTGGAGAATCTTTGACTTTTTCAAAGATGTATATTGAAGATGGAGATTTTGAGGATGAAAATTGTGAGAGAAATTTCATTTTTAAGGGTGCGCAAAATTAAGTGGGACAGACGAAAAAGAAAAATGTACAAATTTAAGTAGGACAGAGAGAGTATGACATGTGATGTAACAGATAATTTGATTGACTTTGTAGATATTGATGAATGTGCGGATCCAAAGCTTAATGATTGTGAAGTGAGTTGCATTAACACAGCAGGGAGTTTCAACTGTTCTTGTTTGGATGGCCAATTTGGTGATGGTAGAAGGAATGGCAGTGGCTGCACTGCCAACCAGTCCGAGTTTCCGGTTATAAAGGTCGCTTTAGGTTAGTACTTTCCTTTTTCGATTCTTTTGCCCTACTATATTTTACTAGGGTTAATATCACAAAACAATTTGTACTATACTCGTTTTATCACTTAAGTACCTAAACTTTTTTTCGTTTCAGATTCCAATCTGTAGTTTGCAAAGTTTTCCATTTGCAATCCCACGTCAACTTTTCTGACGAAAAAATTAAAAAATTATTTAAAATCATAAAATTATTTAAGAACTATAAAAATTATCTCTAAAATTTCATTTAAAATATCTAAATATGTTAGAATTATTTTTCAAATTTTTTTTACTAAAAAAAAATTTAAAAATCATCAGATTATTTAATTAAAATCTAAAATTTCATTTAAAATATATAAGAAAATGTTGGAATTATTTTTAAAACTTTCAGTTTTATAAGAAAAATATTTAAAAATCACAATTTTTTTTTAAAAATTAAAAACATTCATATAAAATATCTGAAAACGGTTAGAATTATTTTTCAAATATTTTAATTTTATTAAAAAAACATTAAAAATCATTAAATTATGTAAAAAATCTAAAAATTATTTCTAAATTCTAAAAATTCATTTAAAATATCTGAAAAATGTTGGAACTATTTTTAAATTTTCATTTTTATTAAAATATTTAAAATCATAAATTTATTTAAAAATATGAAAACTATTTCTAAAAATCTAACAATTCATTTAAAATATCTGAAAAAAGTTGAAATTATTTTTAATATTTCAGTTTTATTTAAAAAAATAAAAAATGATAAAATTATTTAAAAGAAAATGAAAAATCTTCACAATTATAAAACAAGAATCTTATTTTGAGATGTTGACAATATTCTTTTTATGGGTTCAACTTCATTAAAATTTGTTTTAAGTTTGAAAAATTGATGTTGAGTTATTTGTACACAAAACTCTTTAAGTTCAGTTTTCATGCGTATGAATATTTTTCAAATACACTGAAAGAAAAAATTAAAAAGGGGGAATCATAATTCAAATGAACTTTCTAAATTTTGGAATATTGTATAAACTTGACTTGATTTTAGTTATATCATTAAGTGCATGAGATAAGCACACAACTTGTGTAATACTTGATTTACTCACTCATTCAGATCTTCAAGTTTTTTATAGTCCAAAGTAGCAAACCCCACCGATAAATTTGTCATAAAAAAGAAAACGACTATGCGTTTATAAAGCACCAAATGCAAGTTTCAAGAATGCATTGATATTTTTCTCTTTTTTTAAGTTGACTTGTATATAAAATGACAAGGCATATTGTGTGTAACATGAAAAGTTTATAACATTAAACTTTTTAGATAATTTCATTATTTTCATTTTTTTAATAAAAAAGATTTTAAAAGAATAATTCCAACATTTTCAAATGAATTTTTTGAGTTTTATATATAATTTTCAGAATTTTTTTATAAATTTATAATTTTTAAATATTTTTTAATAAAACTAAAGTTTTAAAAATAATTCCAACATTTTCAGATATTTTAAATTAATTTTAAGAATCCTAGAAATAATTTCACTATTTCTTAAATAATTTTATGATCTTAAATATTTTTTGAGAAAAATGAATATTTTAAAATAATCCTAATATTTTTCATATATTTTAAATGATTTTTTTAGGAATTTTAGATATAATTTTTAGATTGTTTAATAAGTTTATGAATTTTTATATTTTTTAATAAAACAAAGATTTTTAAAAATAATATCAATATGTTTAGATATTTTAAATTAATTTTTATAATTTTAGAAATAATTTTTAGATTTTTTAAATAACTTTATGATTTTTAATTTTTTAATAAAATTAATTTTTTAAAAATATTCTAATATTTTTCAGATATTTAAATGAATATTTAGAATTTTAGAAATAATTTTCATTTTTAAATAACTTTACGATTTTAAAATATTTTTTAATTTTCTCGTCGGAAAAGTTGACGTGGGATTGCAAACGGAAAATTTTGCAAACTATAGGTTGCTATATGAGACGAAAAAAAGTCTAGGTACTTAAGTGATAAAACACGTATTGTACTAGGTGCTTTTTTATATTAACCATTTTATCTAATGGTGTTTCATCTTTTATTCCATTACACCTATTCATCTCGAGGTTTTTTTATTAAAAACTTCCTCAACAATTACGTGCAGGTGTTGGATTTGGATTTCTCTCTATAGTTCTATCGATTACTTGGCTATACTTTTACATCAAGAAAAGAGAACTCCTGAAACTCAGGGAGAAATTCTTCCAGCAAAACGGTGGGTTTTTACTAAAACAACAGCTCTCCTTGAAAGAAGATTCCAATTATACTGAATCAACCAAGATATTCTCTGCTAAAGAGCTCGAAAAAGCTACGAATAACTACGCGGATGATAGAATCCTCGGCAGAGGCGGATCTGGTACTGTGTACAAAGGGATCTTACTAGATAAGACCATCGTTGCTATCAAGAAACCCAGAGATATAGATGAAACCCAAATAGAGCAATTCATCAATGAAGTTGTCATTCTTACACAGACCAATCACCGAAACGTTGTCAAATGTTTAGGTTGTTGTCTGGAGTATGAGGTCCCGTTACTAGTCTATGAATATGTATCAAAGGGGACCCTCTCTGAACATATTTATAACAAAGGAGGTGCGACGAATTGGTTATCCTGGGAGGACCGGCTACGTATCGCCTCAGAGGTTGCAAGTGCTTTGTCCTATCTTCATTCAGCAGTTTCAATTCCCATCATTCACGGGGACATGAAATCAGCCAACATATTACTCGACGAATATTACACGGCTAAGGTTTCAGATTTCGGGGCATCCAGGCTAATTCCCTTGGACCAAACAAGAGTGACAACGATGGTTGTGGGGACATTCGGGTACCTAGATCCCGAATACTTCCACTCAAGCCAGTTGACAGAAAAGAGCGACGTATACAGCTTTGGGGTCGTGCTTGTAGAGCTCCTAACAGGGCAGAAGCCTGTTGACATGGAAAGGAACGAAGAACAACGTTACTTGACCACAACTTTCATCACCGCGATTGCACAAAATCGACTGTTTCAAATGTTGGAGCCTCGAGTCGTGAGGGAGGGTTCTTTTGAGCAGTTGCAGGCGATGGCTGATCTAATAAAGCGGTGCTTACAGGTGAACCGGGAAGATAGGCCGACGATGAGGGAAGTGGCGGCGGAAATCCTAGGGTTGAGGAAGCATTCATGGACTTATCAACCTGTGAGTGATCAAGGATATATGGATGAGGCACCATCAGCTGATCTTTACACTGTTTCAAGTTCAACCAACTCTTATGACACAACTGGAGAATTCTCGGGGCAGTATACTTTGAGCAGTAACACAAGTCTAATTTAATGAAAGAAAAATATTAATTGTTAATTTTATTATTCATTCAAATATATTTTTATCCAATTTTTTATATGCATATGTATTGAGTATTTTCATAAATTATTTTATTTTTTCCGAGGATTTAGTTGTCTTGAATTAAAAAAGTAACCGAACGAAAAAATAAATTATGATTGTAGTTGTGATTTCATTCCATTTTACTTTACCAAAGATGTTCTAAGATTTGTGAAAGTGGAAATGGGTGGACAGGTCCTGTCAGAGGTTTGTTACCCTCTTTTTTACCATAATGATTTTTTTCCTGATGAAATGCCCACAAAGTTGTGTGGTTCCAGGATTACCCCTGCTTTATATTGGTTAGATTATAAAGTCGTGATTGTGACTCATAGACGGAAGCATCATGTAGGTTCAAACAACAACTATCCAGTACACGAGAACTAATTATCGTGTACACGAGATAACTAATCTTGTGTCCACAGAAATTTAATCTCAGGTACAAGATAATTTGCTCACTTGTCCATGAAAATTGTATCTGGTGTACACGATATCAGTTATCTCATGTACACGATAATTTGTTCGTGTGTCCATGAAAAGTATATCTGGTGTACACGAAATTAGTACCTCATGTACACGGTAATATGTTCCTCGTGTATACGAGATATTTAGGTGTAAGCATTTCGAATTTTCTTACCACTTCTCCATACACCAATATCGTTTACAACCCAATTCTCGGGAAAAAACCTCTCATGTTCATCTTTATCCTTCGAAAAATAAATCTCATGCTGATCCAAAAGCTCTCGTGTTCATCCATGGCTGGTTTATTTGAGCCTTCTGTACTAGAGCCGATTGCGATCATCAGAGACGATGGCCGGAATTCTAAAACCCAGAACGAGCTTGTTCAATTTCTTCCGCCGAAGAAGAAGATGCGGTCGGTGGCACTTAATCTAGCCACGTCGTCGGAGATGAGAGCCGCAACTCGGAAAACCAGAGCGACCCCCTGTTCAATTGATGTTGCCGCTGGACAAGAGGTTAGATTCTAAACATTTACACGATATAAATTGTGTTGTTGAACAATCAAACACGAAAATAGAACACGATGCCTTAGCAGAACACGAGATGAACAATTTAGGTTAGTTTTTTACGTCTTTACAATTTAGGGTTCGGTGTTAATGTAACAAATAGCACGGGTTCCTCATTCGCTTGCAAAAGAAAGTTAACATCCGTATCGTTCTTAATAATCCACTTAACTACTATACTCCTGCTCGAATCGAGTGAGTAAAGAGTGGGACACAAGTTGTTCAAATCTACCGGGAGAATGGAGATTATATTGTCGACCAGGTTCAAATATGTTAGCAACTCGGAAGAAACGGGCAACATCCCTAAGTCGCCACCCACATACTCTAGGTTTTCCCAGTGTCCTCCAAAATGAACATAAATCTTCTTCCAACCCATCTGTAACTTGAGTGTACCATTACACAATTAGTAAATTGATTGCATTATTTATTTATTTTTTTCATATGACCTCTCATCTCCTAAAAAATTTCCACTAATTAGGGAACAAGTTACTAAACAATTATTAGCACTATGTGGTCGTGCATGTAATCGTGCATCAACGGGTCTATCAAGTGGTGCATCAACCATTACTAACAAGTCGTGCATGAAGGCTAATTTATAGTCGTGCGTCACAACATTCATAAAGCCGTGCATTAAGTTCATGCGAAAATAGGTTGTGCATCAATAACACATTCGTCAATTAACAGGCAATACGCGATTCGTGCATCAAGTCTTGCACGAACTCGTTTCGACAAAGGATCGTGAATCATTCCCACTTCTGCGCATCAACGGGTGACATACTTGTCGTGTATCAACATTGTGATAATGACGCACGACACATTAGTGAAACGAATTCATGCATCAACGGGTGAAATATTTGTCGTGCATCACCATGCGTCCACGAATTCGTACATTTTCGTGCATCGGATTTATACACGAAATACAATTATCCAAATAATTATGCACGAAATATATTTTCGTGCATCAAATAATTATGCACAAAATACATTTTCGTGCATCACATTCATACACGAAATACAATTATCCAAATAATTATGTACGAAATACAAATAACTTCCAAGACATTATACACGACTTCTAATGTATGATGCACAATAGTAATTCCAAAACATAATTCAAAGTGAAACATATCCAGATCTGAATCACGGAATATTACGATAAAAATTTGAGAAGATTGAATCGGAGATTATTACCTCATAATGTGACGGTATAATGCAAATGGAGGTCGTCGGAATGTCCCACCGGAATCGCGCCGACAGTGGATTCTCCAAACCCTACAAAACAGAAAATTGAGGAAATATGCTTCTTGATTATTTGTATAATTACTGCAGGGTGAGGGAGTGGTGGGTGAGAGTGGAATAAATGACGGGTAGTTTAGGTCATTCACATGAAATGTGGGTATTTTTGCTGTTGAAGAGTCAAAGTGACAAAAAACTGTTTTATTGCCTCTGACAGGCGACATAAATTTTTTTCCCAAAATTAATTGGTAAAAAGTGGGACCCACATATTTTACCTACTACAAAAGTGGGTAAATTTGTATTAAATTTAGTGGGAGGTAAAAAAGAGTTTCAATATAATTATTTGGGTACAGATGCAGCGAGCCCTAAGAATTATATCTGAAGAATAACCATGCTTGCAATGCTAATATTCCTTAAGAACGTGCATTTACTCTGATGACAAGTCCTTAGAAGCGATGGATGTTTACTCGTGCAAATATATTAGAAAATATGTCCAGTATACCTTAGTGGGTCATTTTTATGTGGCATGAGTTCCTGTAAACGAAAACGGTGATCGAATAAAGTGGTTTAAGATGGTAGTCTTCAATAGAGCACAATGCTATTTTTAAAGAACCCCTCCCCCTCCAAAAATACAAAATAAAAAAGAACTCCAATCACTTGCCAATTGTTTTGTGATGTCAGTGCTATGTTATCTGAAATGAGCACTGTTGGTTGCAGTTATCAAGCATAATGATACCAATGTCAACCATTGGTTCTTCGTTTACCCGTGGGTTCAATGTCCCAATTCATAATTGTCATCCGTTTTTTTATTTCAAGTAGGTCATCTGAAATTTAACTTTGTGCAGGGGTCTAAAACCAGGAGGGGAGGAGTAAATGTCGCTATATTTAGTGCTGCAGGGCAAGAGCTAGAAATAGCTGCGAAGGAAAGAGCTGTGACCTTTAAGACTGGAAAGTCTGTTGTACACTTCCTTCATCTTCTGTATTGTTTGCCAGGGAAGGTGTCAGCCATGTCATACATGTTCTTGGACCAAATATGAACTCCTACAGACCCGATTGTCTCAATGATGACTATTCTCAGGGATGTAAGATACTTCGAAAAGTTTACTTTCACTCTTTGAAGGATCTGTTTCTATAGTGCTGTCTAATGAAACAGACTCCAAACATAATGGTTGAAGATCATCAGAATCTGAAGATCAAGAGGTAAAACCGACAACTGAAGATCTGAAGGCCAAATGTGTAGCAATGTATGAACCTGAAACAAGAAAAAGTCTCAAGGGATCTCAACAGGACCCTAAACTTGGTGTCAACACAACCAAGACCTGGGACAAATAGGCTCAAGCTCTTTGTGCTTGAGGTATCAGATGATGTTGTAATGATCAATGATGCTTATCTGAAGGTTAATGTGCTTGAGGTATCAGATAAATTTCCCCCTTTTTTTCTTGATACAGGCACAGAGACACCTCATGGTCATAGCACGAGCTGATGGTCTTGACTGCATTGCAGATCTCTGTGGAGGGAGCACGGTTCAATATTGAAGAAGATGCATGCTGTTGGCATGAAATGGGCATAAAGGTTACTCCTTGAAAATATATCACTGTTTTTCCGCCTTGGATAGTATCTCATATCACTGAAACTTTGTGATAAATTTAAATGTCATTGGAATAAACATGTAGCTTGTTATTTGATGATTGTTCTTCTTCCTCAAGCAATAAAAGCTGCCAAGAAAACTCGCCTTAACTGGTTCTGCAGCAGGTAGTAGTTGTATGCAAAGCAAATCTGACATCCTGATGTTTAGCAGACGCAAAAAGATCTGAACTATCTGATGGGCTAAGCTAGTTTAGGGGGTGTTTGCGATTGATTTTGCTTTTGAAAAAGTGATTAAAATTAGAGATTTTAAAACAATCACTTATGCAAAAAGTAGGTAGTGTTTGCAAAAAAAATAATTTCCAATAAAAGTAGAAGTTGGAGTGTTTGCTATGGAATCAGTATGTCTTTTAAAAAATATCATATAATTTACAGAATTGTCATTGAGTGGAGAAAAACATTAAATTTCTGTTTTTAGCTTTTATATTTGAAGCACTTCTTTTAAAGCAAAAGTTGGCTTTGCAAACATTACAAAATAATTTTTTTCAAGTTATAAGCTAAAAATCACTTAGAAAAAACAAATGCAAACAACCCCTTAACATCCTTAGTCTGAATCTCACCAAACAAATAATTATCTATATAATTTGGTGATATGGATATTGGAGAAAAAAATGCATCCACAATTTACTGATTGAAAATTAGTAATTTGGGTCAATAATTTACTATTGACTAATTAGTAGAGAGATATTTACATACTGAATTACTTTTTTACAGCTCAGTTAACATTCAACTGGTCCACTTCCCTCATTTCATACGTGCTGGCCTCCAAGAATCTGTCACCAATTCTCGTTTTCCAGCTGGTGATCCTTTTGATGCAAAACCATCAAAACAATTCTATTCACAAAATTATTATACCATCTATTACATCTCTTACAAAGCATAATTGGTCCAACAATGAATCCTAAACCAACAACAAATCCCAGTGCAGCACTTACATAGATTTCTCTGACTGAATCCGGCTCTCTTTCTAGTTCTCCCTGCGGAAATGCCGGCAATGTTCTAGTATTGTTGCAGGTTTTGTTCAAAGGAAAACCACAAAGTCCGTCATTTCCTATAAAAGAACTTGCCGGAAATGTCTGAATCTGACTCCCCTGTGGAATCCTTCCCACCAGATGATTGTAAGACAAGTTCGAGAACGAGAGGAATGTAAGACTTGCAAGCTGATCTGGGATTTCTCCATCTAAAGTGTTGAATGAGAGGTCTAACGATTCAAGGTTCTGTAGGTTTCCAATTGAGGATGGGATGTGACCAGAGAGAGCATTGTGGGAGAAGTTGAGGAAGTACAGGGATTTCAGTTCTCCAAGTGTCTGCGGAATTGACCCTGAGAGATGATTGTGAGAGATGTCGATGGAGGTGAAGATTGTGAGAATCTTTGACAAGTCATGACCCTGTCCCCTGATGGTAACGGTCACTGAATCCTGATAGTAAATATAACTTTCTGACCCCGAAAAATGCAGGTGATCAAGCTGTTGCTGTGTGCCATCTTCAACCATCAATGCCGGCAAGTTTCTAAACATACTTAAAGGTATAACACCATTAATGCTGTTAGAAGAAAGGTCGATGATTTGAAGATTTGGCCAAGCTTTGTTGTCTCCCAAACAATTTATGTTACCATGGAACTTATTCAATCGCAAGACAAGAACTCGTAGCTTGGACATGTTGTTGAGCCAGCAAGGGAAAGTGTTGTTTAAGACATTGTTGGCGAGGTTTAGGACCTCTAACTCACTGCATCTTGTAAGAGATTCGGGAACCTTTCCTTGTAGAAGATTCCAGCTAAGATCAAGAGTTTCTAGTCGACATCCAACTGGAAACGTATCAGGGATTTCACCATCAAGATTGTTATGTCTCAAATTCAACACGCTCGGGTTATTTTCCAATAAACAAGAGGGGATTCTCCCACTGAAGCTGTTATTTGAAAAATCTAGTATTTGAAGCACGCTGGCATTGCACAATGAAGATGGAATGTCCCCGATTATGTGATTATCTGCCACTGAGAAGAAAAAGGCGGATCTGAGGAGATTTCCAGTGTTGTGAGGGAGTGACGAGGAGAAATTATTACTCGAGAAATCTATTAAGGCAGCTGAGGGTGGTGGAAGAGGAATTTGCCCACTAAGCATGTTTGAATGCAGATCAAGGAACTGTACACTTCGTAGGTTATATGGTTCTTGAAGATGAGTGAATCTGTTATGAGAAAGATTAACGAATCGAATCAAACCATTACCAGCTTCCCATATCCAGTTAGGAATTTCGCCATGTAATCTGTTGTCTGAAAGATCTAGCATCATTAACGATGATTGATTCTTTAAAAGAGGGATTTTCTGCACTTTGCAAGAAGCTAAATATAGAGTTCCTAATCGAGGAAACAACGAAGATATGGGTAGTTCTTCGTTGACATGTACAGATAGATTGTTGTAAGAAAGATCGAAATTAACAAGATTTGTCAGCTTCCGAAAATCAGTGAGATCAAGAGAGCCATTAAACTTGTTTGAAGAAAGAGAGAGCCCGGAAAGATTTTGGAGTTGAAACAAGAACTCAGGAATAGGACCTTCTAGCTTGTTGACACTCAGATCAAGAACTGCTAATCGAGAAGAAGCATTAATCGGAACTCTAATGATACCAGAAAAGCTATTGTTTGAAAGCTGCAACACTTCCAACAATGGCAGAACAAACAGAGATGCTGGAACAGCACCTTGTAAAGAATTCTCACTCAAGTCGAGAAAAATCAGATTATCAAGTCCTTCCCAAATGGAATCAGGAATTTGGCCTGTTAATCTGTTGCTACGAAGGCTTATCTCTGTAAGATTCTTCAACGTAGCGAAAGACGGAACAGAACCAGAAAACTTGTTCAGAGAGAGCTGCAATGAGACAAGATGATTTAGGTTTTCAATCGACCTAGGGATTGGCCCAGAAAAACTGCATCTTCTAATATCAATATTCGACAGCATTCTAAGATTGCCAATAGACTCTGAAACATTTCCTGAAAATTTTGTGTAAGGAAGCAGCAGATTCTGGAGAGATCCATTCACTGGAAATTCAGGTAAAGAACCTTCTAGATCTCCGTTATTACTCAAGTCAATAGTTTTCAAACTCTTGATCTGGAAGAGTTTTGCCGGAACCAAACCAGACAAATTACAATAGCTCACGCTGAAGACTTCCAAATTGGGAAATTCAGCAAAAAATTCTGGAAATGGAGAAGAAAAAGTGTTGACATCAAGACGAATAACAGAGAGCAACCGAAGTTTTAGCAACGAAGAATCGGGAGGTCCTGTTAGATAAGAATTCGACAAGCTCAAAATCCTTAAATTCGGTAAAAAAGAGGATACAGCACTACCCCATTCATTTCCATTTGCAGAAATGTTAACCCCATCCAGATGAAGCTCTCGTAAATTCGTGAAGTTTCGAATCAATCTTCTCAAGTTAGGGTTTTCAAGCTTGAGCGATGCGTAGTTTGTGTTAGAAAGATCTAGAACAACTAACCTCGTTAAGTTTGAGAAATCCAGCGGAACCTGACCGGAAAAGTCAGAGTTGCTCAGATTCAGGTAGCGTAACTCACTGAGCTGTCCGAACCCGGGTGGCAACTCAATGGAACCGAAGCTGTTTTGAGCTAAACTCAGTCTCTGCAGATTGACAAGCTTGAAAAGAACATCATTAATCCCGCCGGAGATTGATTCGCCAGAGAGATCAAGGCCGGTAACACGACCGTTAGCATCACATTCGACCCCGGGCCATTGACAGAAACTAACAGATTGATTCCAGTGCACCAGTTTAGTTGAGAGTGAAGAATCATAGGTAAGATTGTTTCTTAAATCTAGCAACAATTCTTTGTCGGACTGGGCTGAGACTAAGTTGACATTGAACAGGAGGATCAAGAAAACACTTGCAAACAGATTAAATTTCATTTTAGCTTTATCTGAAATTACAAAATAATAGTTCATAAATTAAGTCAGGAAAGCAAGAACTCTGTCATGTTATGGGTGATCATTAGAAACAGACAAAAAAGGCAGTTAAAAAGATGGATTAACATAGAATATTTTGTTGTAGCATGCTTTCACATGCAATTTATTTATTCGAGGCTACTTCTGTTTCTCTCTTCTTTCAAATTGTGCGTGCGTGTGCTGTATGAACAGACAAAGGTTCTGGGGTTGGTGGGTTTTTCTTAAAAAATAATTTATTTTGTTGAATAAAATGAAACCGGAGGTAACACAGATAACCAAGGTCAAATGTCCATACTGAATAAAAACAAGATGCCACATAAAATAACTTATCAAGGCTCATTCAAATTTAAAAATTAAGAATGTGGGGTATTTGATATAATTTCTTTATTGCGTAAATGTGGGGTAGTTAAATGTATCAAGATTTAGAATTTAATATAACTATTGTAATGATATACTCCCTCCGTCCCAAATGAACTTGCACAGGAGGGTCGCCGCGCATATTAAGAAAAAGTTGTTTTTTGGGATTTTATTGACTTTTCAAAGGTTGATTGAGGGTGGAGATTGAGAGTGAAGATTTTGAGGGTGGAGATTGTGTTAGAACTTTCGTTTTTAAGGGTATGTAAGTTCATTTGGGATGGACGAAAACGAAAAGTGTGCAAGTTCATTCGGGACGGAGGAAGTATGTTTTATTTTAGATTTATTGTCATGTGCATTGGTGCACCTCCAACAACAAAAAAGGAAGTGTTTACAGATATATTTTGTTACACAGCAATTGTTGTTTGTGTTAAGAAGCATTCCTAAAGCATCTCGGTAAAGAATTTCATTAGAAGACGATTATAGACATGAGAATTGAAATTGTGATCTGTGTTTGATGTCATTTTATTTTCTGGTGGTCATGCAAGGAAGCTTGAAGATGTACATCACATTTTTGCTTATTTCATTTCCATTTACTGTTAGTTTTTCTGTTATTCTGTTTGATTAGCAGTGTGTTTTCTTCTCATAAACACGTGTTATAAAGTTGTTATATTTGAAACGACACCATTTAGATTAGTTAAGACGACATCGTTTAGAACTTAGCGGTGCCGTTCTAGGCTGAACACGTCGTAAGCATGGATGACTGACTATATAGCGGTAAACGTGCACTTTTCATGATCATTAGAAAAAATGATAACAAATTCTTTGCAAATCTTCTCTCCATTTAGCGTATTTTTTACGAGCGATTGCTCGCTCTTTCCTGCGTCACAATTCCATTTGTGACAAGTGGTATTCAGAGCAGGTCTGCTCTTTCTCTTCATTACTATGGCAACTAAGAATCATGGCTAGCGTTTGGATATTCTGGAGCAACAAGTATCAGAGCTTCTTCAAGGTCAAATGGTTGTCATGCAAGGCCAAGCTCAAGTTGAGGCACGTTTGGAAGCTAAGCTTGAGGGAATCGGTGAAATGTTGAAGAATCAAATACTGGAGACTATGAAGAGTGTTGGATCTGCTTTTGACAGGTAAGGAGCCGATTAATCCTTCAGCTACAACCCGGCAACGGCGCAAAAAACTTGACAGACTCTAATTCTAACCCGAAAATACCGCTAGTGCACGGGTGTAAATGTGTATAAGAGAAGTCAAAGTCGATCCACAGAGAATAGATTAACGTAGTTTGATGCCCTAATTGTCTAGGATTATCCTAACTAGATACTAGAATTGGTGGGAAAAATTAATTAATTATTAAACTAATGTTGCAGAGAAACTATTAAAATTGAATTAATTAACAAAGTGATTCCAATCAAAGAGAATGTTTCATAGGATTTCGATTTCAGAAATTACGCTAATGATGATTAATCACTAATTTATAAAACTTTAAACCAATTTTTATTATCTATTAGGCGGCACTTAATTAACCTAACCCTTCTCTCGAAGCGACTAAGTCGTGAATTGATTAGAATAATTACTCTCTAGAGTCAATTGATCCTAATAACTCCCAAAAGATTCTTAACCTATACATACACAGTTATAGACAACTACGCTATATGTTGTACGTCTATAAACAACTTCCCTTCTCTCGACGCGGAGTTATTAAACGATTAGAATAAAGCTAATTGATCAAATTATGTTTAATCATAAATTAAGAACAAACATATAGATTGATAACAAAATTGGAGTCTATAAATTAATAGAATAATTCAACAATTGTTGTAAAATCCTACTCTCTAATCCTAGGACACGATAGTTTAGCTACTCATGCCTAGTGTCAATTTAATACAAGAAATCAAAGAAAACATTGTAAAGAAATTAACAACTAAACAAGAAATACTTAAACCCGATAATCAGCTCTTCGATCTTCGTATTGCTCGTTCTCACGTCTTCTACTCCAATGTAAAAGTATGAGATGGTATTATGATTGATGATTCCTCGAAAAACGAGCTTCTATGTCTTTTTATAGGCTTCGGGACGAGTCCTGGAGTCTCTAGGTTTCGATTCCTACTTTGAACAGGAAACTTTTCCAAACACGGCCTTTTGTCGCGATCGCTCCGCTTGCTTCTCGCGGCTGCGGTGCATGTAACCCAAAACAAGCCTTTTTGTCGCGGTCGCGTTGCTCAGTCAACAACTATTTCACTTTCTGGCCACATTCCGTCGTGGCCGCGCGCCTTCCTGTGTCGCGGTCGCGTCGGTTCAACTCTAGACCGGTCCGGCCGGTTTAAGTTGATTTTCCCTTCTCTTTGACTTGTTCCTTCATCCAATAGTCGTAAAATACGACTTTTAACCCTGAAATATTTAAAATATCTTAAAAAACAAGTCAAATACGTTAAATGGTCCAAATATAATAAATCTACGCAACTCTCGACACAATATGCTTGTAATGCTATCAAATACAATTCTAAATCGACCTAAATACATGCATAAGTAACGTGTATCATGTTCCCGGAGTTGAGCACCGAGACAGAAAAGAGAGTTTGTTGATACTCTTCAGGAAGTTCAAGGAGAATTTGGAACGAACCCATCCCTTTTTAACTAACACGTCAATAAGCAGAATTATTAGAGGATTAGTTATACCAACAAATGCACTTACTCTTTAATATGAGTAGGGGGCCCTTCTACAATACAATTGGTTTATTATCATGTTTCTAACTTCTTCTGCTATGGTTCTCAATATTGCTAGGTTAAAAATCACAATTTTACTTTTTTCCAAAACCTGAATACAAACTCCTTTAATGAGGAAGACGAAATTAAGGAGGCGATGATAATGGTAGGAAGGAAGAACGGTTGACGGGCTTAGGTTGCATCGGCTTTCAAGAATCCATTCTGGATCCTTATTTTAGGAAATTGCAAAAGTATGAAAGAGAAATATATTTGAGGGGAACTTAAAATAAACTAAACAAACTTAAAAAAAAAAAATATATTACGTAAATAATGTTAGGAATTTATCCCACCCACAACCACGACACGACTAGATAATCGGATAAAGAAAGCGATAAAATAGCAAACAATAAGACAACAATTTGATTACCCAGTTCGTTACGATGTGTAACTACGTCTGGGGGCGATACCAAGCCAGAATATTTACTAAAGTGATGAATTTTCGAGTTACAATGAGCTATGAAGGAAACCCTTATTTATAATAACACCTTGGGCCTCAAAATCTGATCCTGACTTGAGGCCCAAGAAATACTGCTGCGAGACCCAACTCGGCCGAGGCCGCTTTTCGCCTCGGCCGCGGCACTTTCTCGGTGCCAAACTCCTTCGCGTACAGATTCCGGGACTCGGTCGAGGCCACCTGCCTCGGTCGAGTTGCCTCCTCGCCTCGGACGAGGCCTCCTGCCTCGGCCGAGTTGCTCTCTCGGCACAAACTCCCCTGTTCCGTCAATCTTGCCTCGGCCGCGGCCTCCCGCCTCGGCCGAGTTGCTCCTGGACGCGTTTTTGGGCTCCATTCTCAACAATCTCCCACTTGGAGACAAAAACACCTTCAAAGCAAATTTCCTCCTCTTTTCTTCCTTCCGTTTCCTACTTGGTATCACCATCTCCTCTTCTTCTTCACGTTTCGAGGCCAATTGAAGTTATGCACAACTTCAATTTCTCTAAGGTTACAACCTTAGTAAACATGTCAGCTGGATTCTCACTCCCGAGAATTTTCTCAAGTCGCAAGGCTTTCTTCTCAAGTCAGTGGCGGATGAAATGATACTTCAATTCAACGTGCTTAGTTCTTGAATGAAATGCCGGATTGCTCGCCAAGAAGATTGCACTCTGACTATCACTGTAGAGTACACTATTTCCGTGCTCCTTTCCAAGTTCGCCCAAGAACCTTTGCAACCACACCATCTCCTTACTTGCCTCCGTCACGGCAACGTACTCCGCCTCCGTGGTGGACAGTGCAACCACCTTTTGCAACTTAGATGTCCAAGAAATTGCCGTACCACCATAAGTAAACACATACCCGGTCGTACTCTTTCTTCCATCAAGATCGTTTGATGCTAGGTCCGCATCAACGTAGCCAACTAACTCAGAATTTCTTCCATTAAAGCACAAAGCTTTACTTGTGGTACCTCGCAAGTACCTTAGAATCCACTTCACCGCTTCCCAATGCTGTTTGCCCGGATCACCCATGAACCGGCTCACTACTCCCACTGCATGCGCAATATCCGGACGAGTACAAACCATGGCATACATGATACTCCCAATTGCCGATGCATATGGCACATCCATCATTTGAGTACGCTCCTCCTTGGTACTTGGCGATTCCTTTTTCGACAGCTTAAAGTGTCCCCCCAAGGGAACATTGACCGGCTTCAAACTCTCCATGTTAAATCTTTCTAGGACCTTCTGGATATAGTCCGCCTGCGAAAGATATAACAAGTTTGCCGCCTTTCTCTCGATCCTCATACCCAAAATCTGCTTCGCTTCTCCAAGGTCTTTCATGGAGAACCTCTCAGACAACTGCTTCTTCAGCCTTTCCAACTCCCTTGGATTGGCTCCTACAATCAACATATCGTCCACGTATAGTAATAGGATGAGATAGCTATTGTCAAACCTTTTGTAGTAACAGCAATGATCAGCATGGCATCTATGGTATCCAATCTCCATCATGAAATTGTCGAACTTCATGTACCACTGCTTTGGAGCTTGCTTCAACCCATACAAGCTCTTCTTCAACTTGCACACAAGGCTTTCCTTTCCGTCTACTACGAACCCCTCCGGCTGTACCATGTACAACTCCTCCGCCAAATCACCATGAAGGAAAGCCGTCTTCACATCCATCTGATGCAACAGTAGATTCTCCGCAACCACCATGCTCAACACCATGCGAATCGTTGTCAACTTCACAACAGGAGTGAACACATCTGTATAGTCAATTCCATACCGTTGCTCGAACCCTTTCACGACTAACCTTGCTTTGTAGCGTTTGCTACCATCGGCCTCAGTCTTGATTCGGTAGACCCACTTGCTGTGCAACGCCTTCTTGCCCTTGGGAAGCTTAGACAGTTCCCAAGTGCCATTCACACGAAGTGATGCCATTTCATCTTCCATGGCAGCCATCCATCTTTGTTTATCACCAACCTGCTTTGCCTCTGCAAAGCTCTCAGGTTCACCACCATCAGTCAACAATAAGTAAAAGTTAGAGGGCGAATACTTATCTGGTGGCCTTCGATCTCTAGCTGGTCTTTGAGGTGGTGGTGGTGTTCTTGGTTCGTCATCATGAACCTCCTCATCGACCGGACTCCCTTTGCTCCCACTTGAGTCTAGATCGGGTAACTCAACAGTGCGGAGCTTTCCACTATCAACGCCCAAATCCTTCATTCTATCCTTGTACATAATCTGTTCATTGAATATCACATCTCGGCTGCGAATTACTTTTCGGCTTTGCTCATCCCATAGCCTATAGCCGAACTCATCGCCGCCATACCCAACAAACGTACACTTCACGGACTTGGCATCTAGCTTATTTCTCCCAACAGAATCCAAAAGAGCGTAAGCAACACAACCGAAAATACGCAAGTAAGATAGATTTACCTCCTTTCCGGTCCACTCCTCCTCGGGTATCCGATTATCCAAGGGAACCGATGGACCTCGGTTGATCAGGAATGCAGCTGTGCTCACTGCATCCGCCCAAAACGACTGAGGCAGTCCGCTCTTCAGTCTCATGCATCTCGCCCGTTCATTTAGAGTTCTGTTCATCCTCTCGGCCACACCATTTTGCTGGGGCGTTCCACGTACAGTCCTCTCTGTACGAATCCCATGCTCAGCACAATACTCCTTGAACTCCTTGAGTTCATATTCGCCACCATTGTCGGAACGCAGGCACTTCACCTTCAACCCTGTCTCCGTCTCAACCAAGGCCTTCCACCTTTTGAAAACGTCAAATGCATTAGACTTATTTTTCAGAAAATAAATCCATACCTTGCGGGTTGAATCGTCGATGAACGTCATGTAGTACATCGATCCTCCAATGGACGCCACCGGAGCTGGTCCCTATAGGTCGCTATGGACCAACTCTAGCTTCTCCTTCTTCAGGGCCCTGCCAATCCTCGAGAAACTCACTCGCCTTTGTTTCCCGAGGACACAATCTTCACGCATACCAACCTCCACGGTTTGTAAACCAGGCAGTTTACCCTTCGAACTCATGACTTTCATCCCTTTCTCGCTCATGTGGCCCAGCCGGCAGTGCCACAAATCTACATCACCACTACCACTCGCAAGATCAAGGGAATCCTGCGAGTTACTAGTCATGTACAGCGTTCCTTCCTTCTTACCACGAGCTACTACCATAGCTCCCTTGGTAATCTTCCAGTTGCTGCAGCCAAACGTTACTACGTAACCTTCCTTGTCAAGCTGTCCAACTGAAAGCAAGTTCCTCTTTAATCCAGGGATGTGTCTCACTCCATTCAACATTAGTTTTGAGCCATTTGATGTCTCAACCTTTACGTTTCTCTTACCCACGATTTTCAGGGGTTCATCATCTGCCAAATACACCTGTCCAAAATCGCCAGAAACGTAATTTTGCATTATACTAAAGTTACCGCATGAATGGAATGATGCGCCGGAATCCAAGACCCAAGACTCCATGGGACTGCACACGCTCAAGACCAATGCGTCGCCATCATCCTCTTCCGTGGCTGCATTCGCTGTCTTCCTGTCTGCCTGATCCCCCTTGTTCTTCTTCGGCGCCTTGCACTGGTATTTGAAGTGACCAACCTCGTCACAATTCCAGCACTTTTTCGTCTGACTCTTCCCTCTGGATTTTGACCTCCCCCTAGACTGCCTTCCCTTCTGTCTGCCTCTGTTCTCGGTATTCAGTGCTGACCCTGAGGACGATCCTGATCCTGATTCGTTTCTCCAAATCTCCTCCCCGATCATCAAGTCCCTCACCCTGTCAAACTTCAGCTTAGCGTCTGTGGCGCTAACGGCTGTCACTGTACCGGCCCAACTGTCTGGCAGAGAAGATAGCATTATTAGGGCCCGAATCTCATCATCAAACTTTATATCCACCGAGTCCAACTGTGAGGTTAGCATGTTGAACTCATTCAAGTGTTGTTGTACTGGTGTTCCCTCCGTCATCCTCAGATTAAACAACCGTCTAATCAGATGAACCTTGTTTGCCGTCGATGGTTTTTGATACATCTCCTCCAAGGTTTTCAGCATCTCCCGTGTAGACTTCGCGCCTGTGGTATGGTAAGCCACTTCCTTGGACAACGACAGACGCACCGCGCTCATCGCTTTCCTGTCCAATAACTCCCACTCCTCCGCAGACATCTTCTCGGGCTTCTCCTTGAGGGGCTGGTGCAAATCCTTACCGTATAGGTAATCTTCAATTTGCATCTTCCAGAATCCATAATCAGTCCCATCGAATCTCTCCACCGAAATCTTTCCGTCGTTCATCGTGAATCCTCCCAGGAAACTAACCTGATGCTCTTGATACCAGTTGTTAGGAATTTATCCCACCCACAACCACGACACGACTAGATAATCGGATAAAGAAAGCGATAAAATAGCAAACAATAAGACAACAATTTGATTACCCAGTTCGTTACGATGTGTAACTACGTCTGGGGGCGATACCAAGCCAGGATATTTACTAAAGTGATGAATTTTCGAGTTACAATGAGCTATGAAGGAAACCCTTATTTATAATAACACCTTGGGCCTCAAAATCTGATCCTGACTTGAGGCCCAAGAAATACTGCTGCGAGACCCAACTCGGCCGAGGCCGCTTTTCGCCTCGGCCGCAGCACTTTCTCGGTGCCAAACTCCTTCGCGTACAGATTTTGGGACTCGGTCGAGGCCACTTGCCTCGGTCGAGTTGCCTCCTCGCCTCGGCCGAGGCCTCCTGCCTCGGCCGAGTTGCTCTCTCGGCACAAACTCCCCTGTTCCGTCAATCTTGCCTCGGCCGCGGCCTCCCGCCTCGGCCGAGTTGCTCCTGGACGCGTTTTTGGGCTCCATTCTCAACAAATAAAACTATCATCAAGTCATCTAAAAATAACATGTCATCCACACCATTAAGAGTAGTCAAAGTAATGGAACAAACTACATGTTAAATTTACCTCAAGAGAACTTTTTAGTGTAGTAAAAAGGTTATAGAATTACCCATACATATCTTAAATTTTGTGGAATAAGATCATGGATGGATCTATAAAAACAGTGGACGGATTCGTGAAAGTTGTGTACAATTGTTTATAAGAAAAAAGTATTAGTGTTTATATTAAATGTATTACATGTTAAAATCAATGGTAGATAAAAGTAAATTGAATATTTTTATTATCTTTTAATTTTCACCTACTATATTTCTACGATTCTCATAGTACTTGATGTGTGCTGAGAGAGAAACAGAAATGAGAGGGAATGAAAAATGTTTCATTAATGTGAGATTTTACATTATATAGATGATTACAGAAGTGGTGATAAGATCCTCAACTTATCACACAACAAATTCTCATATCTCTCTAACTTAACTATGCATGTGAGTGGCACACTACATATTTATCTATACTATAACACTCCCCCTTTAAGCTGAGGTTCCCTACTCTTCAATGGTAACTTTAAACACAAAGTGTTGAATTTCGCCTACTGACAACGGTTTAGTAAGCAGGTCAGCTACTTGCTCTTGTGAAGGTATAAACCTCACATCCAGCTCCTTAATCATAACTGTTTCTCTCACAAAATGAACATCTATTTCAACATGTTTCGTCCTAGCGTGATGCACTATATTAGAAGCCAAAGTTGTTGTACTTACACAATTTGTCCAAAGTAATGACTGTTGCTCAAAAGGAACTAAAAGCTCCTTTATTATAGATGTGATCCAAACAATGTCAGCTGATGTATCAACAAGAGCACGATATTCACTTTCAGCACTACTTCTTGAGACAACTTGTTGCTTTTTGGAACTCCAACTAATGAGATTTTGTCCAAACAAAACACAATAACCTCCTGTAGAACGTCTGTCATCTGGATAACTTGCCAATCAGCATCCGAGTAACCTTCAATAATAAATCTCTGAATTGGGACAAAATGCAAGCCAAGGTGACAAGATCATTTTAGATACCTCAAGAAATGTTTGCAAGCCTTCTAGTGATTTTATGTTGGAGCATGTAGAAACTGGATTAACTTGTTGACAACAAAGCTAATGTCTGGTCTTGTAACTGTGAGATATTGCAACGCACCTATGACGTTCATGTACTCTGTTAGATTTGAGAAAGGTTGCCTATCTTGTAGACTTGGTTTATATCTAGCAAGTACTGGTGTATTAACTGACTTGCTATTTAGCATTGATGTTTTAACAAGAAGATCAAGAATATATTTCTTCTGAGACAATAACAGTCCATCATCAATCTTCCGAGCTTCCTTTCTGAGAAAGTAGTTAACCTCCCCAAGTTTTTTAGAGCAAATTGATCTCCAATTAGCTTTATAACAGATGCACCAGTCAGCAGAATATCATCAACATAAACCAGAATATAAAGATCTTTCTTGTAAAACAAAGAGTTGTCTGACTCGGAAATATTAAAGCCTAAGGACAACAAGAACTTCTTCAAGGTATTAAACCAAGCTCTAGTAGCTTCTTTCAAGCCATATAACGACTTGTTGAGCTTACACACAGGCTGAGGACGACTTGGATCTTCAAAACCTTGAGGTTGCTTCATGAACACTTGCTCGGTTAGTGTTTCATTGAGGAAATCATTGTTAATATCGATTTTTTCTATCCTCCACTTGTATGTGGCAACTGTCTGATCAGATTGCTGAGCTTGAGCTTATGAAGTCTGAGTTGGTGACTATGGAGCATTGGTAGATCAATCATCAGGAGATGAGCTAGAGGATTTTGTGAGTATGGGAAGAGAAGTGGCTGGTGAATCAGCTGGGAATGGCATAGTGTAATATGAATCAGAGTACACTAGATATGTTTGAGTGGGAGGTTGTTCCCTTGGAGAAAATAGAATAGGATATGAAAATTCTTGCTCATTAAATTGCACAGTAACATCAGTGTAAACTCTTCTAGTAGATGACAAACACAAATACCCTTTATGATTTGTATTATAGCCAACAAATATGCACTTTGAGCTTCTATACTGAAACTTGTGGTTGTTGTATGGCCTGAGGTAAGGAAAGCGAGTGCAACTAAAAAATCTCAACACTGAATAGTCAGGCTTGGTTTTGTACAACATCTGATGAGGAGATACATGATTTAACACAACAATACGCAAAAATTTATAACAAACACTGCAATGTATGAAAAGCATACCACCGAAACTTTAATGGAAGCTTAGCTTAAGCCAGGAGAGACAAACCCACCTCTACAATGTGCAAATGTTTTCTTCCTTCTCTTCCATTCTGTTGATGCACATGGGGATAAGGATGTCCGAAATGAATGCCCAATTATGCAAGAAGAGGAAATACCTATACTCACCTTCCCAATCTGTTTGAAGAGCTTTAACTTTTGTATCAAATTGTCTTTCAATAAAGGCATTAAACTGAGTAAACACATCAACAGCCTCACCTTTTGTTTTTAGGGGGCATATCCATATATATCTAGTAAAATCATCAATGAAATGAATGTAATACTTGTACCACTTAGTATATAAAACATGTGAAGGCCCCAAATACCAGAATGCACAAGTTGAAAATGAGCATTAGTTTTAGTAGCTTGAGAAGCAAAATGATTTTGATGTAATTTTCCCAATTTGCAAGCATCACAGAATTTAGTACTCTTTGACACAACATTCATTATTCTTAGGACTTTCAGTAGAGCAATGATGTCCAAGCCTTTTGTGCCAAACATTATTCAAACTAATACAAGAATCAGATTCTACAGATTCTGTAGTACAAGAAGAAACTGAAGCAACTTGAGAAAAATGAGAAGTTGTAGTAGTTGTAGAGTAACATTTCTTGGGGTTCAGTTCTTGAGACTAGTTCTGCTGCAGGTGTTGAATATCAAGCTGGTAGAGACCATAATTAAGCTTGCCTTCTTGTAGGATCCACTTGGTAGTTTTTTCCTTGACAAAACAACAATCATGAAAGATCTCTATTGAGACATCATTATCTTTTGTAAACTGTGAGATGCTTAGCAGATTTTTGGTGATCTGAGGCCCATATGGTATGTGATTTAAGAGCAAGGACTTGGTATAATCTTGAGAAGGTATCCAGTATGAGAAATAGGTGAGAGAGATCAATTACCTACAACCAGCTTCTCATTTCCTTGATAGACAAATTTTGGAGATCAGTGGTGATGTGATTAGTTGTACCATTATCAAAGTACCACATATTGTCATTTTGTGTAGAGGATGATGGAGTGTTGGTTGTAGTGTTAGTAGTGGGAGGAGGGATTTCATGCCCTGTAAAACTGAGGTCAAACCGTTTATAGCACTTAAAAGTAGTATGATTGATCTTACTACATAGTTGGCACATAGTCTTGCCACTATAATTTGTATTGTTGTAAAACTGACTATTAGATGCCTTACTCCCATTGCCATTTCCAAACCTACCACCCTACGACCTTTTCCTTTAGAAAACCTACCACCTCCTCTGTTATTCTGATTGAAGCCTCTGCCGTAAGCAATATTTGCAGACATTTGTGTCTCATTGGTGGCATTGGTTTGAAGAGCAAAAGATGAAGATGAGTGACTTTGCATTCGTTGTTCTAGGTTTGCAATAGATATTGTGCCTCAGATAATGAAACAGGTCCCGCTCTAGAAGTGAGATTAACCACTAGAACTTTAAAATTTGACCCTATTCCATTCAAGACATACAACAACAATTCATCATTTTTTATTTTATGACCAGCAGCTTGCAAATTATCAGCAATTATTCTCATCTTTATGATATAGTCATCAACACTAAGATCTCCTTTCTTAAAGAAACCAAGTTTCAACTATAATTGAAGAATTCTAGCCTTTGACTGTGATTGATATAAAGAATCAAACACATTTCATACCTAAAAGGAGGACGTAAACCAATTAACATATCCAAACATAGGTTTTTATATCGACATTTATATCAGCGATGGCTTGCTTGGTTTTGAGAAAAAGAACAGAGAAAATCCAATCGAGAGTGTTACATTCATTTGAGAGCTCACTGAGAGCATTTCATGGCACTGAAATCAGTCTATAGCAAATCACTACCTACCGCTCACTCTCCCGCCTAGGCGAATGGGTGCTCTGAGACAAAGAGTCACCGACTAGGCTTTCGAGATTGGTAGAATGTTTCGTGTACTCCATCACAAACAGTAGCCTAAATAGCTAGGCCTAAGGAAAACAACATATACAGTCTCTCCCCCAACCATAGTCGTCTTCTCTCTCTCTAATGGACAACGTGTACTATCTTCTCTCTCTTCCTCTTAATGAATGGCTCACACCTTTCCGTCTGCTTAAAGGAGGGCTATCTCAACGCGGTACAAAGATCTTCTTGAGAGGGGAAAGAATAAGTCGTATATAGTGTCACAATGAGCTTTCGCTCCCAGAAATATAGCCATCCCTGCCCCCTCACGTCAATCCCACGAGCCTCTTATCCATTTCTTATTGAATCACGGGGGGGGGAGGGGGGGGGGGGAGGGAATCCAAATAGAAAAACTCACTAGGGATAATCAGGCTCGAACTGATGACTTCCACCACGTCAAGGTGACACTCTACCACTGAGTTATATCCCTTCTCCTCAGAAGATGAGTGGAGGAATAATGAATGGATTGGTTGATGCACAACCGTATTCAACCTCTGATCGCTCCTCTGTGTAAGGAGTGTTCGATTCTTATCTTTGTGGGAGTTACTCTGATAAAACGGAATGATGTTTACTCATTGAGCACTCCCGGATGTAACACATATGCCTTCTCGTAGAGCACTCCCAGAAGCTACCCTGAAGCCTGATCGTGCTTGGAAAAGGCATTTCATTGACCGAACCCGACCTATCCCATCGAGAGTGCGAACTGCGCTTTATTGCTTTTTTAGTTAGCTAAGCGACTACCTTAGTTGAAGGTGGGAGAGCAGCAAAGTCTCTTATCTTCCCAAAGAAGGCAGAAATCGAGATGTGAGAAAAAGAATAGCTATTCACTCTCCAAAGCCAGAGATTTATGGCGCCCTTCGTTTTGCCAACAAAGAAGTCATCCTTGCTTGAAAATTTCCCTTTCCTTCCCTGCCGAGCCGCCTCTCTTTGCTACTTGGTCTTTCACGAGAGACCGGACGGAGTGTCACCTATGCATAATAAGAAAAGCGCTCCCATCGGCATAGCACCATTAAAGAAAGGGTGGTCAGATGTGTTAGTTTCAAGTACCAGCCGAGAATGTATAAATGCTGTAAATCTCAAATCTCGAAAGGAAAGCTCTCTTCTGCCTGCCTGGCAGCCTTACCTGTTACCACTTAGCAGAGTCCTATGTTTTTAATAAACAGTCGCTACCCCTCAGTATGTGCCGCTTTGGATTTTTCTACGCCGAACTAGATCGATATGAAAGAAAAAGGGCCTTCTATATTTTCCCGGTATATCGGACGCAACTTGATTCACCTGATTCAGCAACTTCTTTAGAAGAGTCCTTCGGTCTAGCAGGCTAACTCATTGATTCACTCAGACTTAGTCTGGAAGACTCCTCTATTCATCCCGTAAGCCGAAGATTGAGTGTGAAGATTTTGAGGGTAGAGATTATGAGAGAAATTTTCTTTTTAAAAGTGTGAAAAATTAAGTAAGATAGACCGAAATGAAAAATAAAAAAAATTAGCGAAGACGAAAGGAATATAAGTAATAATATTTATTATAACGGTCACATCAACGGTTGAACCAATTTGATCGATTGAATCATGAACTGACAGCTAACTCGATTCTTTGCCCGGTCCGGTTATAGCCATAGTGACTACTAGTACATTTGCGAAGGCAAAAGAGAACACTCACCGCTCAGCCGGTCGCCTTCGAACCACCACAGCGCCGCTAGGCCGCCCTAGTCCATCCCGCCATAGCCTGCCACTTGTGCCCGCAGGTTCTCTGATATTTAGACAAGATTTCTCTTTAGAGGGCTTATGGGGACGATCTCCTTTCCTTATTGGTTCTTCTTCTTCCTTCGAAATTAGGGCTGTTTCTACCTTCTACAAGTTTCTAAATTATCCGGTGGATAAGGGAGCTCGAGTGAAACAACCATGGCGTTAAAGACAACACTCTCTTTGTCCACTCTCTCTGCCTACTTCCCGCCTAAACCCTTCCGCTGTAAAATCCATTGTACTGCCGTTACTCTCCGACGCTTTCTTTTGCCATCCACTCCCAAATCTCAGCATCTCTTTTCAGCTATCTGGCCGCTCTGTTCTGCCTCCGCTGTATCCATAGAGTCGGAACCCATATCTTTATCATCAATTTCGTCTGCCGCCAAAGGAATTGATCCTCGGTACTTGTCATGCTCCTTACCGGAGAAGAAGCCTCTCAAAGTGGCCGTCCTTCTCAGTGGCGGCGTCGATAGCAGCGTCGCTCTCCGCCTTCTCCACGCCGCTGGCCATTCCTGCACTGCCTTCTACCTGAAAATTTGGTTCCAGGTTTGTGCAACAATTCCATCTTTTAAAATTATATTCTTATAGTGAATGGATTCTGCAAACTGAGATACTTGATTCCTAATTCAGTGCTCGGGTATTTGTTATTGGTATAGGTTTATATTTGGCTTAAGAAAAACACTTAATTACCTTTCCGTCAATTATCATTTGCAGCCTGGCTTTCTAAACAGAATATAGAAATGTGTCATCTTACAATTTCTTAAGTTTTTGGCTGAAACCGAGATTTTGATCATCACAGTTGCTGGTGTAAAATTATACATATTTTAAACCCCTAATAAAATGAAAACAACAATGTTTAATGATTGGCTATAATGATAAAATGATATTGTTTTCTTTTAGTTAGTGTAAAAGAATTCACATGATTACATGTCAGCGGGCAAAACTCCTAATTTTGGGTTCCACGTTAGTTATTGGAACCAGAAATTGGTAAATGTGCATCGAAATGAAAAAGATGTAAAGGTGGTGATTTCTATTTTACTGTTGAAATGTCATATTACAAACAATAATTGACCAAAATATTGTGATGTTTACGAAGTTAAGTCTTTATATGTTGGAATATTTCATATAGTGGTTTGTCAATAAGTCATTGGCATTTTTCTTTTCATTACTTTCTTCTTAATGTTTATTAAGCACAAGCTCTGAAAATCCAATGGAGTTCACTGTTTAAATTCCCACTATTTATATGTCATGCTATTGAAAGAAAAAAGTTCTTTACTCATCGTCTGTTACTTCAATTGTAGGAAGACTTTGAGAATTTCTGGTCTGAATGCCCCTGGGAAGAAGATCTGAAATATGCTAAAGCTGTTTGTGATCAGGTTTTTCTTAACATGTCTTCAATTTTTATGTTGGCCTTTTATGGACTGAATCTTTCTGATGCATTTGCTGAAATATCTTTGCAAAATGTGCCAAATTTTGTTTTGTGTAAATGAAGGCCCTTTAAGTAATAATGCAGTTTTTGTAGTTTACATCTGGTTTTCATTTGCAATCAAAGCGGTTCTTTCTAAATTTAATCAATAGTTTATTGCAGGTTGATGTACCTCTGCAAGTTGTGCATTTGACGGATGAATACTGGAATAATGTGGTGAATATTTTTTTGTTGCTGTTGTCCTTATAAGATAAACATAGAAGAAATTTGATTTCTCATAGAAAAGGAGTGATATTTATAGTCTTCATGCTTCAGGTATCGTACATAATAAATGAGTATCGACATGGCCGCACACCAAATCCAGATGTCCTATGCAATACAAGAATTAAATTTGGTGTGTTTCTATTCCCACTCAAATAATGCTCTTCATTCATATCAAGTAATTCATCATTAGGTTGGTTGTTTGTTTTGGTTACAGGTGCATTTGTGGATGCCATAAGTGGTATGAAGTTTGACTTCATTGCCTCTGGCCACTATGCAATGGTTGTTCATCCAGATAGTAACAATAAAGACAAGCCCTCGACTTTGAAATTGTCAAAAGATGAGGCGAGTGAGCCGTAAAACAGGCCTTACTCAGACTTTGTTAATGGTTTTAAAATTGTCTTGTCAATTTTCTCAATGATATTTGGCCCTCACACGGATGGTTACCATTTTTCAGGTTAAGGATCAGACGTACTTCCTTTCACATCTTTCACAGACACAGCTTAAAAGACTTATTTTCCCTCTTGGATGTATGCGTAAGGTCAGGTGGGAATTCTTGTGAATATATAGTAGTATAATACACACGTAATACTCTTATTTCTGGTACCCAGTTTTCTTGGCAAGTTATGATTTCATAATATGTCTTTACTGCGAGTTATAGAGCTCTCCATATTTCTGACTTTCTTTTGGCGTATGTGCTAATGGTGCGTAATTACTTTTCATCATGTTTTAGGGAGAAGTGAGAGAAATTGCTAAAGTATTCGAATTACCTAACCAAGATAGAAAGGATTCCCAAGGGATATGTTTTCTTGGAAAGGTATGTTTTGCCATCATTAATATTAGCAAATCTAAGGCTAGCGATACGCTAGAGGAAAAAGGAAAAAAAAAAAAAAAAAGAAGTTTCTGAAGTAAAATGATTAGCTTGAGTAGCTAAATCATTAGGTAGGAGTATTAAATATTTCGTATTGAAATAAATCCCTCTGTTTGTGGTTTCAGATCAAGTTTAGCGAATTTGTTGCTAGACAAATAGGAGAGGAAGAAGGTGTGATATTAGAAGCTGAGACGGGCGATTTTCTTGGGAAACACCGGGGTTTCTGGTTCTATACAATTGGGCAGCGTCAGGGATTACGTCTTCCTGGTGGACCTTGGTGTGTACGACTTCTCCTCCACTTCTTACTACTGTCTTAACATTCTTGTTATTCCAATGGTTACTCATTTACGTATGATATTAAGATTCCCCAAATTTTGCGCTTTGTTGTCATACATACAGGTATGTTGTGGAGAAAGATGTAGAAAATAACGTAGTATTTGTTTCAAGAAACTACTTTTCAGTGGACAAACGAAGGCGTGTATTTCGTGTTGGTTCCTTGAGATGGTTCAATGGATCTCCTACAAGGCAGATTGCGCAACTTCAATGCAAGGTACAAATCTGTATTAGCGACCACAGAACACTTGCATTGTTAAATTAATAAATGTTAAGCTGTCATCTCCTCCCTATATAGAGAGGACAAAAGGATCATTTAGTAAGTAAACATCGAGATAAATGGTTGCAAATGGATGTCGTTGAATGGATAAGTGTAATAGATAAGCGTTTTATGTAAACATTTTGTAAGTTGTAATCTATGATTATGAGGGTGGTTGATAAGCTTATGAACTGGGAAACTTTTAATTTTTTTCAATAGGATAGAGAGCTGCTTTTTACCCCTAGGTTTTTAAATGATCCTCGTTAAATCACTTTTGGCCCCCTCCGTTAAATACCATCCTGCCCCCACCCTGTGGTCAATTTTTTTTTCGTATTGGTAGAACTATTGGTGTTTTTTATCTCTCATCTTTTTTTATCTCATGCTTGATGTTTGATTGATGGATAGGGTACTGCTTCAATACCGTTTAGATACCCGTGAAATATAATTTTAAAATTGAAATACACGTTGAGTGGGCCAGGTTACCCAATGGATATCAGTAAACGGGTTTGGGTAGGCTTGGGTATTGTAAGTATCTATGGTAATATATATTTAAATAGTTAGAGTTTGATAATCTTAATTTTGCGGGTACCCGCCCAGCTGCCATCCCAAGTGAGGGGGTGGGGAAGAATGGAATTAAAAGAAAACGGAAAAATACAAAAGTAAAATGTTTGTGAAAAACCTTAAGATAATTTTCTTGAGCAGAAAGTAACTATTCTGAAATTGAACAGAAAATGATGGGTGATGATTTCAGAACATGATAATGGTAACAATTCTTTAGTTATGAAGAATTGGCAGATGGGAAGTTAGGAACAGCTTGATTGAGTACTCTCTGTTTTTCTTCTTTTAGAAGGACAAATATTGAATGTATCTTTATTAAATGTTCTGCCAAGTGGCCCAAGGATGACAACCTGTCACTGGATTTTGATACTTATTCGTTTTTCCTTCAGGTTCGGCATGGTCCGGGTTTTTACAGTTGCGAAATGAGCAAAGAGGTGGATGAAAATGGGGAAGAAATAGCAGTGGTAAAACTAAGTGAAGATGATCAGGGTCTGGCAGCAGGGCAGTATGCTGCCTTCTACGACGGGCTAACTTGTATTGGATCTGGCGTGATCTTGGAGTCGTGGGACGATCAAGGGTTTCCTGTTTGTGATAGGGCTCTTGAAATTGCGAAAATCCAAGATAAATCGAAGCTTGGGAAGCCGGTGAAGATCATGTGTCTTGATACAGACAAGAAAGAGGAGCAAGGTACTACGTTGATCATCAAATAAAGATAAAATTATAATACTGGAAATCCTGTACATTTGAACACACCACAAGTGAAGCTGCTTCAGTTCATCTTGTTCAGAATTAATTTGAACATTCAAGCCTTTTTTTTTATTTATTAAATTATTTTGGTGAAGTTTTGTTGCCACGGGGCGCTACTGTATTGGAGAGCCTTAGTGCGAACAATCACATTTCTTCCACTACAGTGTGACATATGTGACGAAAGAAACATGAACCTTCACAATAATGTCAGGCTTTGTGGCAGCAAATTTCACATTTCTTTAGCTGAAAAAAATAATTTCTTCACATGTGTAACTGATTTCTAAAATAATTTCTCGTATTTTGAAATATTGAAAATTATTAAAATGTGATTGTTACGGAACAAAACACTAATCCATAAAATTTAATGGATCTAATCTTGACACGTACAGTATTGAGGCGCCGTTAACAAATTGTATGGAGTGAGGGCCTGTTGCGGGGTGAGGTTAATTAAATCCTGGTGAGGGTGGAGTCGGTGGAAATTGATTCCAGGTTTATTGTCTGTTATAAAATGCTCTATCATTAAGGGTTCGCTTGGTTACATATCATCAATGGCAGTTGTAATGGATATGAATGATGAGTCAATCACACTATGCAATGAAATTGAGGGAATTGTTAATAAAATGGGATAATGATTAATTTATTTATTATGTACCAAGCACCATAAATGAGAATGAGTCCTTATTTATTTCCATTTCTTATTCCTAAACTCCTCAACCAAGCGGATCCTAAGTTACAATCAATTTTCAAGTGGATTAATTAAATGACACCGTAGAAGTTTGTTTGGTGTAGGGATGATAATGATTAATCTAACTTAATCCGAATCTATAAAGAGAAATTCGAAACTAAGGATACGAATACGATTAATCTTTTATCCGAAATCAATAAATTATTTTAGAATAATAATAATAATAATAATAATAATAATAATAATAATAATAATAATAATAATCACCCCCGATGATTTGAATTATCATATGGGAGCCCATTGACAAGAAACTAAGAAAAAGAAAACAACATGCTGTAGGTATTATTCCAGGCAGACTGGTGATTTTGAGTTTTCCTCCGTCCCAGTTAATTTTACGAATAAGGGACATATATATTAAGAAAAGGTTGTTTTTTTTGTTTTTTAGTTAATTTTTCTACAAGTGAAAATTGAAAAAAAAATTTGCTTTTTAATAATGTATAAAATGGTGTGAGATGGACAAAAAAAGGTGTATAAAATTACACGAGCCGGAGGTAACATTAACTTGCATGGGTGAGGATGTTCAAGATCAAATCTGACATTATTTCTATAAGACTTAAAAGTTGGGTTAGTGAATTCAACTCTACTATTTTTCTTTTAGAGGCCTTGTACTAATTACTCTCTCTTTCTCTTTTTTTTTCTTTTTTTTTTTTACTTAATCAACTTACAAATTTCAAAAAAATTACTCCTAAAATCTGAATCTAATATCGAACCCGTCTGATGTACCAACCCTCCTAAAATCTGGATCTAAGTTGCTCAAATGTGGTCTTGCGTTGTCTTGTTGAATTATGATTTGCTTACTTACATTGGCTGGCCATTTTGCTTTAATTGCGGGAATTATCTGTTTTATTGATGCCATATGATAAAAAAAAAAAAAAAAGTAAAATTGAACTGCGATTAGTGTTAGTAATGTCACCAAATCAGCCCGAATGTTTTTTTAGACATTGGGGCGATTTTAGGAGACTTACTTACACCATTAACTAAATGATGATGCTTTTCTGATAGTTAATGGAATACCTTGTCCAAGAGGCAGACTTCTTTGTTGATTGAGTCGATCGGTTTTGTAACCATCGTACCTCTTGATCTGTTTGCACTATTTCTTAAGGCTGCCTCTTGTGTTGTGAAAGGGAAAATGCCTATTTTCCCGTCAAAAAGTACATCTCCTTCATCCGTGTAAAGTGGCCTTGTCACGGCACACATGAACATAACCTTCGTGATGAACCTCTTACTCTTGCATGCTCTATATGGATCCACTTCAGATGCCAGTTTGTATGCTCTTTCTGATGTCCTTTGCATATAGAACCACTTTTTATCTATGTGGATAACGTTGTGCATGCTAGCAAAGCTGATTTTGTTGTTGATGTCTTGTTGCAAGTATGACAAACTGTACTTCAGCCTATGCATTTTGTTTGCATCCGTTAATGCGGACTTAATTGCATTTGTATGTGCCTTTATTCTCCCACATTTGACCCATCTTCCCACTTTAGATTTACTTACATCTAGCTCTTTGGCTAACCGTCTAATGGTTCCTCTCTTGTTGTAAGGTATAGCCATCATGGCTTCATCCAAATTATGAACATGAGATGAAGGTGGTCGGGGTCTTACCTCGGGAAATGAAATGGCCTGCCCCTCTGAAATCTGTTTTTTTGCAGCCTGCCATATCAGCCGAACTGTCCGAGAAGTAACTCAAAATGATGAAGCGATCTCTTCACTGACGCCGTTTTTCAGCACACCGTTGGTGTTGTTTAGGAGAAAACGTTGAGCAATATATAAGCGCTCTGATGGAGACAAGTTCTTCCCCTTTTTGTTGCCTTTCATGTTGTAATTGAGTTTCTGAAATCTGCTATAATTTTTTGGTGAAACTGCATTGAATGCAGTTTAGGGGTTATTTATAGAGTTTAGAGGCTGTAAACTCAGTTTTTTTTCTGGAAAAATTTGAATGTATCCCTCCAAAATGTAAGAGGGAAATTAGATTTATTTTTGGGATTTTTGATGAGAATTTTCTAACAGTTTTGGTTCAGATCTGTAATATTTTCAGGAAATTTCATCTCAGTTTTTTTTTGTTACTTTACTGTTTTTTTTTTTTTTTTGAATTAGTGTTTTTGATTAGAAAGAAGATTATATTAATCATTTTGCCAATTTTAATGTTGAAATAAAAAAAAGTCAGCAATAATGCCTAGTCAACTGCTTTTTCTTAAGCTCCGTGTCCGATCAAAGTAGGAAACTTAGATCGGGACGGAGGGAGTACGTTATTATCTAATATCCAATTATTGAAAAACAACTTTATATAAATAAGCGAAATTAGTTATAAATCATAGACATGCATATAAATCCTACACACACTCACTCTTCAACTGAGACAAAATCATATTTTCTTTAATAAAGCAAAGCACACGGTTCAGAGAACTAACATATCAATACCACATAGCTATAGTCAGGGACGGACTCAGAACATATGGTTAGGAGGTCAAAAACTAAAAAAGTCCCGACCAACACCCTGACCAACATTAATTTACACGTGATAATATATTAAATTTATTATTTAAATAGGATCTTATCAATATTTGTTATTAAATATGTCAAAATGTATCACTAGTTATTTATAAATTAAAATTTAGGGTATTTTTAGCAAAGTTACCAATACCGTTTCGACGGTCATTCCGATTTTTTTACTGGAACGAGATATTTCAGTATCAAAGCATTTCAACATTCTGTTTCGGATAATACAAACATGCGCGCGCGCGCGCACACATATATATATATATATATATATATATATATATATATATATGTGGGTAGAGTTTAAATGGTTACTTCCATTTTATCGCTATGGACGGTTACCTAATATTAGCCCTTGGATTGGATAAAAAATCAAAGGATGAAATTGATTGAGTAGATGGATCATGCATTTAATTCACCTAAAAAGAATATACAACGTATTTAATGGTGAGAGAATGAACAACCTGATAACATGTAGGTTACAAGGAAGCTAAATTAAAGATGCTATAACATGGCGAGAAGTGAAGAGCAACATGGCCTGACATTGTACTTCATCAAATGGATGCAGGAGAATCGGTTGCTGGAGATAGTCGAGCCACGAGTCGTAAGGGAGGGATATATGGAGCAGATCGAGACGATGGTTGAACTGATAAATAGATGTTTACACCAAACCGGAGACAGGCCGACGATGAGAGAAGTGGCTTGTGAAATTGAAGCATTAAGGAAGGAATGACTGGGTCACCAACCTGAAGTTACTGAAGAATATGTGTGGTTAACGAATGAGATTGAATCTGGAGAATCTTCTGGGCGAGAAAGTTTGAGCAGTAGCACAAGCCAAGATGCCATTGACAGGTCACAAGTGTAAATGTGTAATCCTATTATGAGCAATGTGCCAAGGCCAAGGAAATGGTTTCTGAACATTTAGATATGTGCAAGTATTCTTCTGCACATCCTTTTTAGATATATTGCCTATGCAGTAAAATTTCTATCCTTTTCTTTATCGCTTTGCTTGTAATATTGAAAGATCCGCGGTCAGCCCCTATGCCATTTCCAGGTGTCGCCATTAAATTCTTTTGGTTGTGCGAGAGCAGGGACGTTTCATTTTCCGTAGACTGATTGTTGACACCATTTTCATGCAACAAGTAGGTACAATTGAATGTGAAAGGTCACCGCTCTCGAAATAGTACATAAGCAGATTTTGTTGGAATGATAACCCACATAAAACACGTAGCGACAAAGTAAAATATGATTGATAAATTCAAAGTTTACTTAGCTGCTGCATAAAGCCATCTGAAGGGCATCAAAATCCCACTATACTTTAAGCATACAACCCAACTATTGACTTTCGCTCTCTTGTTCCAAACCATTGTTCTCTGGCATATCAATATTTTTCTCAGCAACAGCTTCTGAGCCTGAAACATGCATTACATGCCAACAACTTCAAAAACCGATAGAATATCCGTTTAAACATCATTCTCTCTTGCCTAATATTGTGTTTTGCGACATAAGAGAAAAAGTGAGCATAAAGCTACCAAGTCTTTCCCCCACTACGTGGGGTTGGCTAAATGAGAAAAAGTCATTACTTCCTTGGGCAGGAAAAGTGGCTTGCATTCTTCACACAAAGTCGAAGAAGTAATACGTAAATCTGACTTGATTAAATCAAAGTTGGAGAAGAAATATGGAAAACGAGTCACTGTGAAAGAATTGCTAATGTAGTTAATAAACTTATGACTGCAGACCAGCCAGGAGTCTGAAACTGAATACGTAGGACAAATATCTTTTGAGGGGGTTGAATGCAATGCATCATGGACATACCTGGTTGTGCAGGCTGATCTTTAGTGAAATAATCTTTTAGTTTGCTGTTGTTAGCTAAACTCCCACTTTGTCTTCTTCCACCATTCTGCTGTTCGTTCCCAGATTTACTGCTGGCTGGTCCTGATTCCAAGAAAGATTACAATTTCAATCACATAAATCTTATGAATAATACAAAGTTGCCATATTGAAATTCGACAAGTTTAAAATATACACTTAGGAGTCTATAGGATCTCTGTTGTTTCTAGAACAAACCTATGAAGAAAATTATGACAATTTTTATTCGAGCCCTCTATTAATTCCAACCGCTCAAATCAGCCCACAAAGGAAATGCAAAAGCATAATACAATTTTTCTAACTTTGGTGCACCCACTGACATATACCTTGGTAGAATACAAGGTGCAAGGATATTAAATCCCTGTCAACAAAGTTGACTAGATGATATCTGCAAAGTATTACTCCCATTTCAGAACACCACAAGGGCTGAAAAGTGAAATGTTGAACCCTCCATCTAAGAAACACTAACCTATGTTATCATTACCACTTTATTCCCTAAGCTTTCTGTCATCATTTCAATGGCATCATTCGAGTAGCAAGTGCTCAAAGTTGCTCAACTTTCAAAACTCAGAATCCTCAATCCCAAGCAATGTTAGATAAAGTAGATTTGCGAAGAATGAAAGTAAAAAATTTGAATGCGATGAGAGCAGCTTGCAGAAGTCACAAGTACAAAATTATCCTCCATTACAAAATTATCCTCCATCACATGCCACTAAATACATCTCAAATCAGGAGGACGAAAATCAATTGACTCACACAGGAGCATTCATGTTGGATAAACCAACCCTCAGCTATCAATTGATGTGGGACACTTATTAGGCAATTTCAAAAATTGTACAATGTGTGGGAATGATTTCCCTAAACACAAAGCATTCAATCTTTGATTGACAAGTCCTTGCAAATTACGAGATGCATCTTACCAGATATAAGAGCTTTAGGCCTGGTCTTGAACAGAATCTTGTGGCGAATAACTCCAATTACATCCAATTCCACCCTTGTTGAGTTCGCTTCGCCATCACCCTCCTCTTCTTCATTCTGCAGTTTAATCTTCTTCAATACTAAAATTGGCTTCTTCAGGCTCACTTTTGTTCCTGTCAGCTCATGGTACCCAACTGTAAATGTGTAACTTTCCTGTAAAACCAAATGAGGACACTTCAGACAACATTGAATCTGTAAAGATTTCTATTTAACCACCCAATAAGAAGAGATATCTGTTGCAAACGGAACTCTCATTTCCAAATTCCCCGCACCCTAATTGGTTCGTTTTGCTAATCAATATGCTACCCATTTGATGCCGAATGACTAAACACTAGCGTTGTACATCTTCAGCAAGTTATCAAGTTTGTGAACATTGTAACAGATTAGCTGAACTTCAATTTCCTAATTCGAACTATAAATAGTATGAGTAACTTCATCAACGATTAACGAAGAAGTAAATGGACTCATGAGAGAAGTTTTCCTCTCAATTTTCCCAATTCCTGTGTTTCAACCTGTGTTTAACATTCAAATGTTGTTTGTATGTAACAATATCCTTCTAAAGGAAGAAATTGCGTGAATTAAAATCAACTGATATGATAATATACAGAAATCACTCATCTATAAAATATATATATATATACCTGAGAAGAAGGGCGGCAGAGAACGCCGATCTGGAGGTTTGGAAGGCAGTCTTGGAAAGAGGATTGGGCTTCGACGATCCCCTGAAGCTCCACTACTGCCCACTCGGGGCAGTTTCCATCTCCACAACTGCACTTCAACTGGATTAGCATCTCTGTTGATGTTCTCGATTTTGGTAGCCTAGGAAACGAAAGCTTTTTTTTTCTTCTTCAATTACCAATTGACGGAATATTCAAACAGAGGTCCGACCTCTAATCAAAGCCCTTAATTTGCGTGTTCTTATCTCATGTCTAGAAGCCCAACAATGGCAACTCCATTCCGAGAAGAAAATTGTCGCACAGATGGAAGCTCTGCAGCTCTGCACGTCGTTCACAGATTGTTCTCAAATCTCAAAGTGGCGCCAATTAGGGTTCTCATATCACGAAGATTTGAGGTAGAAAAGTACTGTTGTTTGGGTAATTGGGTGTGCGTTTTGGCGGCAAACCCCAAAAGGGTAAAACAAAAATAAAAAAGATCTTTCGCTACATTTGTTTTTATTCGAGGGTCTCTAATATTGACTTTTTCTTTTTTTTTTTTTTTTTTGCGAGGCAAGGACATTGAAAATCGTTAATTAGTAATATTTTCTAACGCTGGTACTATATATTATTCTTTTGGAAAAAATTATTAATAGGTAGTGAAATTATTGAACCTTTGGAATTAAGATCTTACCTTCAAATTTTACATACTATATACATATATACACACACTTTATATACACTATATATATTTCACACCTCTACATATTATTCACACATTTCACACCCCACACACATTTCACATACTACACACACTTCACACATTTCACATACGTTTTTTCGCACACACTACACACATTTCACACGCAAAACACACCATACATACTAATCAAAATGTGTGTTTGATATTAACTTTCAAATTAGACCCTAAATTCATTGTTAAATAACTCAATTCAATTGCAAGCTTATAAACTATTTTATCCAAACATTTTATTAACTTATAAGCTCTTAAGAAATTAAATCTTATAAGCTCTTTAAACAACATAAAGTATCAACTTTTTACGGGAAGATACTATATATTCTAAATGGTATTTTATCTTATATTTAAATGTTATCAACATGTGACACATGTTGGGATTTGTGCCTTGAATCTTATTGGGATTTGAATCGAAGTTCGCATCGAGGTGGAGGATTGAATTCAAGTATTGAATTGGCGCTGGGAAGAGGGCTCGGCCGCACGGGACGAGCACGGCCGCGCCACATTGCTAGAGACTCGACGCGGCTGCATCACTTCGTGGCTGGAAAAGAGGATTTGCTGCTGGAGGGTTGTCTCGGCCGAGACGTGTTGACTCGGCCGAGACCAGGTGATGGGCCGCGGCCGAGGCAGGCCCAACAGAGCAGTTTCTAGGCTCAAGTGGATTCATTTCTTGTATGAGATTAGGCTTTGGGGGCTTATATATAGGTCCTATTAGAGTCCTTTGACAGAGAGAGTCTTAGGGATTTTTAGAATTGTTTTGGCTTTGAATTTGACTTGATTGTTCGAGCGTTGGAATTTGTTTGGGTCGAGTATCAATTGATAGATACTCGATTATTGGTCTTTGTTTGAACTCTCTTTGTTTGAATTTGATTTGGGATCCTTCCCTTTTGGTCGTTGACATAGCTAACAAGTTGTTAGTGAACCACGTTAATTCTTGGTGTGTCTTTTATTTGTTTTCTGCACGGTTATCGTTCGTTTATTTCCCAACAAGTGGTATCAGAGCTTGGTTCGAGCTTCCGTTGCGTTCGCGGAAAATATGGCTCCGATGACTGTGCAGATTGATAAATTCACAGGGAGAAATAACTTTAGTCTATGTCAGATTAAAATGAAAGCCTTGTTGAAGCAACAAGGATTGTGGGCACCGCTGATGCCGAAGAAGGAAGAGGCCGATGTCCCGATGTCTGCCGAGATGACCACTTTGGATGAGAGAGCGCACTCAACAATCATGTTGTGTCTCGATGACTACATCATCACTGAGGTAGCAGAGGAAGAAACTGCACTGGGGTTGTGGTCGAAATTGGAGAGTTTGTACATGACAAAGTCGCTCACCAATAAGTTGCTTCTGAAGCAACGTCTGTTCGGGCTGCGTATGCGCGAAGGTCGGTCTCTTCGCGATCACTTAGATCAACTTAATGAAATTCTTTTAGAATTGCGTGATATTGATGTTAAATTAGAAGATGAGGATGTTGCGTTGATCTTGTTGGTTTTTATACCACCATCGTATGAGAACTTTGTGCTGTCATTTGTTGTTGGAAAGGATTTTGTGTCTCTAGAACAAGTGAGGTCATCGCTACACTCTAGAGAGTTGCGCCATCAGGCGACTGGTTTGTCTGGAGAATCGGGTGAAACTTTGGTAGTTGGCAATAATCGAGGTTCGGGAAGTCCAGGAAGAAGGAGGTTCAAGAAGAATTTCGGTCCCAAAGGTCCTCAACCAGGAGACATTTGCAACTATTGTAAGGAGAAAGGGCATTGAGAGTATGCCTGTCCGAGGTTGAAGGAGAAGCAGGAAGGCGCTGCTGATTCTATTGTGGAAGTTGAAGCAGACTCTGATCGAGATGATGCCCTAATCGCTGAGAAACAGACAGGTAAATCTGATTCTTGGGTTCTTGACTCTGGGGCGTCGTACCACATATGTCCGCGTAGGGAGTGGTTCGCAACCTACAAGCAGGAGGAAGGTGGCAATATCTCATTGGCCAATGGTTCCAATTGCAAGGCGGTTGGGATAGACTTAATAAAAGTGAGGATGTATGATGGTAGGCTGCGTACATTGAACGATGCCAGACATGTTCACTCATGATTAGAAATTTAATTTCACTAAGTCGACTGGACAACAGGGGTTTCAGTTTTAAAGGTGAAGGTGGAGTTTTGAACGTCTGCAAAGGTTCGAATGTAATTTGAAGGGCATTAAGAATGGAACTTTGTATTTGATGTCAGGTTGTACTTTGGTTCGGTCTGCTGTTGTTTGAAGTTGTTAGTGTCCCATTGTTTGGGACAAATTTGGTACTTAAGACGCATCTGGTACATTGAGTACAATTGGCGCAAAATTGAATTTGGTTTGTTTGAAATTAGTTTGTTTGAATTGGTCTGTTTGAGTTTGATTTGTTTGTATTTGTGAGAAGGTTTGATTTGAGGTGGAGCTTCGTCTGAAGAAGCTGCATCGTTTGGGGATTCGAGGCAAGGTGGAGATTGTTGGGATTTGTGCCTTGAATCTTATTGGGATTTGAATCGAAGTTTGCGTTGAGGTGGAGGATTGAATTCGAGTATTGAATTGGCGCTGGGAAGTGGGCTCGGCCACGCGGGACGAGCGCGGCCACGCCACATTTATAGAGACTCGATGTGGCCACGATGCTTGTTGAATGCGACCGCGTCACCTCGTGGCTGGAAAAGAGAATTTGCTGCTAGAGGGTTGTCTCGGCAGAGACGTGTTGACTACGAGCGCGGCCACGCCACATTTCTAGAGACTCGATGTGGCCACGATGCTTGTTGAATGCGACCGCGTCACTTCGTGGCTGGAAAAGAGAATTTGCTGCTGGAGGGTTGTCTCGGCAGAGACGTGTTGACTCCGTCGAGACCAGGTGATGGGCCGCGGCCGAGGTAGGCCCAACAAAACAGTTTCTTGAGCTTACGCGAATTAGGCCCAAGTTGATTCATTTCTTGTACAGGATTAGGTTTTGGGGGCTTATATCTAGGTCCTATTGGAATCCTTTGACAGAGAGAGTCTTAGAGAGTTTTAGAATTGTTTTGGCTTGATTGTTCGAGCGTTGGAATTTGTTTGGGTCGAGTATCAATTGATAGATACTAAATTATTGGTCTTTGTTTGAACTCTCTTTGTTTGAATTTGATTTGGGATCCTTCCCTTTTGGTCGTGGACGTAGCTAACAAGTTGTTAGTGAACCACGTTTATTTTTTGTGTGTCTTTGATTTATTTTCTGCACGGTTATCGTTTGGTTATTCATTCGATTGTCGTTTATTTCCCAACAACACATATACAAAATGACATCATGGTGACATCTAGCGATGGATGCTCCTTGAGGTTAAGGGGGCACTGGGTCATCTGGCTCCGTCATATTGTGTCATTATATATGTGTATTATGCTCGCTGGCCCGTTATAACGTGCTATTATATATGTGTTTTAGTCGATTTTAATATAACTTATAAAATAAAATAAATAATATATTATATTGTTTAACTTCAAATAGGTGGATGTATTGTTATGTATATTTTTTTATTTTTATAATTAAAATAATTTATAGATCTTATCTAAATTATTAATACTATTCTAGTTTTTTATACATTTGGCTATATTTTGGAGGCACACAACATTAGTCCTCCTTTAAAGTTCTTAAGAACTTATTTTTCTAATGTAATTTATCCAATATATTAAGTTTAAGGCTTAATATAAAAGAATTTAATTTATAACCTACTCAAAATTTGCCCCCTATTTGGTATCACATGAGCATAGTAAAAAGAAAATATCCCGTGAGATAAATTCCTAGATCCTTCTATAAATGAATATATGTCACATAAACACATCAATAATAGATACATGTCATGTATTGTTGATAATGTCAGAATAAAAAATAACACACCATTTAATATATCTCATTCCAATCGTTATTAATTGGTCGTTAAATTATTGAAAAGTTGCACTTTGACGGCTGAACCAATTTTCCCAAACAAACTAGAGACAGGTGTCCTAAAATGGTAAATTTATCTTCTTTCACCTAAATCTATCAAAATAAAAGACAAATAATTAACAAACATAACCTTCCCACTATGTATTCAATTCTAAACTTAATTATCATAAAATCGTAAACTTTATAGTTATTTAGCTAATAAAAAGTTGTCATGTGAATTGATTATAACTTTGTTGGTTGAGTATCTTGTAACGCATGTCAATAATTAATAATTCATTTCTATCGATATCATCTCTATAAATATTTATACTAAAAATACGAAGATCAATTTTCACGACCCCAATCTTACCGGAATTTATAGGCAAAAACTTGGGTGCATATGATGCACAATAGTGCTTAATGTACATCCGAGTCTAAAATAGTACGCGGGTCGAGCATGATCCGCATCATTTTTTTTTAATTTTTTTTTTGCGTTCTTAGAGTAGACTTATTATGTTCTTGTAGTATAGTAATTTTGTGTTTAGAGTAGACTTATTGTTCTTACAGTAGACTCATCATGTTCTTGCAGTATAATTATTTTGTGTTTAGAGTAGACTTATTTTGTTCTTGCAATAGATTTTTTTTTTTAAAAAAAGGGGCGACCCGTGCGTGGAGCTGATCCGCGAACTCGATTTTTCTATAAACTATATTTCAGTAATTTATTAGAGTTCATGTGTTAAATTATAGAGATGTACGATAAGTCTATTGTACATCACATGCACACAAGTGTTACTCCAATTTATATAATACTAAAAAGTTTACGAAGTCGTCATTGACCAATAATTAAGAGGGAAGTAAGCTCTATCTTCACATGGGCAACTAGCTACAAATACTCTTTAACAATTCCTCAGAATTTCCAAGTACCATGACCTTTTCCAAGGCCCCACACTCTTAATACAGGACAAATTTTCGAAATTATCTGTATTCTAAGATAGCTGCATGCCAAGTTGACTTTTGTTCGATGAATAAGCGTGTCATTCTTTTTTATGTTCAACTTCTTGCATTTGGGAAAGCTCCATATGGATCCAAATGATTTCTCATAAAAGCAATTAACCACTCATATCACACATACTACACATAATACATATTTTACGTATACTTACTTTATACATTGCATATATTCACATAATACATTCTGACATACACTACACACGATACACGCATTTTATTCATACACACTACACGCAATTTGCAAGCTTCACAGACACTAGAGATACTATACAAACAGGGAAAAACACAATTTTATTCTCATAGGTATTGGACGCTTGCAGCTTTATTTCCCTCTGATGAATCTTTTGCATATTTAGACCCATATTCTTAAGAACATTCGCAATTTTTTTTAGAAATTTCAAAACCCATCAGGAAAATACGTGATCAACTAAATTGGACATCTTTATCTGGTAAAGGCACGTGAGGATATCTCAACCCTTTTATTTATAAACATAAACTCAAATTTCTACCTCAAAATTTAATATTGCACATAATTAAGATCCAAATTGTTTTTAAAAAAATCAATATCTAAATATTATTGCTAAATCCATTTGTTTATTTACAAACACAACACATACTTCACATATTAATCACAATGTATTTTTTGTGGTGAATTACAAATTGGTCCATCAAATTTATAACTTAATTTATTCATTCAATTACAGTCTCACAAGCTTCATGATACATTGTTAATTTATAAGCTCTTGCAAAATTATATTTTATGAACTTTTAAAATAACTTATAACATATCAAAAAATTTAAGATGTCTAAATATGCAAAGTCTCATGTGTACCAGTTGCATGATGCAATTGGGGTTGGGTATCAACATTCATGCTTAAAGATATTACTTCCTTCGTCGCGGCCTAATTTGTCTACCTTAGCCGGACAAGGAGGTTAAGGAAAAATAGATTTTGTGGAATCTTTGAGTTTTTCAAAGGTGGAGCTTGAGAGTGGAGATTTTGAGGGTGAAGATTGTGAGAAAAATTTACCATTTATGGGCAGACAAATTAGGTTGGGATAAAACGAAAAGGAAAGTAGGCAAATTAGAGCGAGACGAAGGTAGTATATGTTCTAGGTAAAGGTATTACAATACATTTACCCACAACATATAATACCTTTAAGCATGAATGATAATATCTTTTCATCGTAATACAGTTACCCATTATATCTAATACCTTTAGGCATAAATAGTAATACATTTTGACCCATAATCGAATCACACTAGTTTAAGATTCGTGTAACTGGTGCATAAAAGACCGTCCCGTCTAAATAAACTTAGCCAAACACCTAGTTGATGTAATAGGTCAAGTCAACTGGCTCATTTCTGAAGGGCGCATTGAAAATTCTAAAAATGAAGAACGTAATACGTAAACGATAATATCGCATGACTTGCACGTCCCCCATTCTCAAAGTCAACCTTCACCTACTCATGTTTCACTAACCAGTACTCATTACAGATCAGCCTCGCAAATATTCTCTTTAATATTGCCATTTGATTGGCTCTCCACCCCCTATCTCATTTCATATCTATCATATATACCAAAATAATCTTACTTCTTTGACTATGGTGGAGATAAATTAATGTAACAACTACTCATGTGTGAAATATTTATGCTTAAGTTTCACATAAAATAGTTAATTTTATATATAAATAGTTATTACATCAGTTAATGAACATATTAACTCATACCCGCTTGTAAAAGGGTACAAATCATATGTTCCACTTCTGATACCTTGAGGTCAAGGGGGCACTAGTCCCCCCGACCCGTTAAAATGTGTTATTATATATGTGTATTTTAGTTGATTTTAATACAACTTAATAAATGAAATAAATAGTCTATTATTAACGTAAATTATAGTATTAGAAAATATAATGAATGTAGAAATATTATATCTTAATTTTTCATTTCTTTTTAATTTAATCAATTTATTGTTCTTACCTAAATTATTAGTATCTTTTAGTTTTATTTATAGAATTGCCTATTGTCGAGTTTTATGAGCATATTTAATGGACGCATAACATTATTTGTCCCTTTTAGATTTTCGAAAATATAGTTTTATGTAATTTATATAATATTTGAAGTTTAGAGCATAATATAAAAGAATTTGGTTTTATCCTATTTAGAATTTGCTCTCTATTTGGTAAAAATTGCCACATAGTCTTAGAGTATATTGAAAAAAATTAACTTGTAAGACGAACTCTTTGCTAGCTCCACATAGCCACATAGGAATGGGCCCCTCGACCAAATTTCTGGGTCCATCATTACTTCTGATATTCTACTTTGTATTCCATTTTAAAAATAAAGAGTTACTTCGTAAACCTTGAACCACATGAATCGTTAATTCTAAATTCGTGAAACATAAAACGTGAATCGTGAACCTTGAATTCATGAATCATGAATTTATGAAGTGTGAAAAACTATAGCCTAACAACAAAATATAACCCCTAAACAGTAAATTTGAACGTGAATCATGAATTATAGATCAGGGTATTAAATCGTGAATTTTGAGACAAATTATTTAAAAAAAAAAAAATAGAGTGGAATATGAGCAGAACATTAATAGAGTGGAACACATAATTTCATCCATGTAGAGCGGTGACAAAAAATATATGACAAAAATTAATATGAGATCGTCACACGAAGCGACGGAAAAAAATATTACTTTTTATAGTGAAAGTAAAATTATTACATTTATTTGAAAAAGTATACTTTTAAAAAAAAAAAAAAAAGAATATCACTTTTGGTAGTAAAACTATTATTTTAATCTATAAAAGTATTATTGTAGCAAAAATATCAATTTTATCTGTAAAAATATCATTTTTTCTATGAAAATGTGAGACCGTCACCCGCTCACTCAAACTATATGTACGCACTATTACACTACTACATATGTATTTTTTCCCTCTTCTCTGCAAAACCAACGGTAGTTCCAACAATGCGCGAAAACATGTTTTCGCTACTAGCCTGGATTCTCGTCTTCAGCCGGCTAACCTCCACACTCGCCGCCAACACCACCGCCGCCGCCACATACGCCATTTTCAAAGCTCCCAGCATCAGCAAACCAGGTTGCCGGACCAAATGCGGCAATCTCACCGTTCCCTACCCCTTCGGCATCGGAATCAAAAGCGGCTGCGGCATCGGCGATTGGTTCGAACTCAACTGCACCGACGCCATTGAAAACCCTCCCCGAGCCCTAATCGGCGACATCCAAGTCTACGACATCTCCGACGACCATCTCCGTGTCTCCAACGTCATGGCGCGGCGTTGCTACGACAGATCCGGCTCCGTCGTGTTAACAAATGAAGCCTCCTCCGACGTCCGCGGCACTCCGTTCAGCTACTCGGAGCTGAACAAATTCCACCTCATCGGCTGCGACGATATGGCGCTTATCATGGGCACCGGCGGCCGGAATTTCACCAGCGGCTGCGTTTCGCTCTGCTCGAGAGCCGAACACGTGATTAGCGGTTACTGCTCTGGAATTGGCTGCTGCCAGACTTCGCTACCCAAGGGGGCGCAGTACTTTTTAACTTCGCTTATGAGCTTGAATAACCATACAACGGTGTCGTCTTTCGACCCGTGTAGCTACTCGTTTTTTGGGGAGGAGAACCGGTTCGTTTTTAATGGAGCGTCGGATCTCTACGATCCGAATTTCATGGGGCGGGTCCGGGATACGGTTCCAATCGTACTTGATTGGCAAATTGGCAACTTGACTTGTGCACAAGTCAAGAGGTCTGTAAATTATACATGCAGGGCTAATACTGATTGTATTGATTCGGATACGGGTTTGGGAGGGTACCGTTGCAGGTGTAAAAACGGGTATGAAGGCAATCCGTATTTGGATCCAGGTTGCACAGGTATGTTGTTCTTTTTCAATCTTCACCTACATTTATTACTGTTAATACTGTAATAACACTGATATATGGCTCATTATCTTTGTTACTGAGCTAGTAATGTCATGTTATGCACATATTCCAGGTGTAATTATAACATAACTATCCAGTCTATTTGCAGCAAAGAATCTGAATTGACGTGTATGATAAGTCAGCTAGCTTGAGACTTGGTTTAGTTCGGATCTTCTATTGCACTTGACGCAGTATCTCTATTGTAAAAATATTAGTGTATGATACATTTATAGTATAATATAATTAATACACCATTAATAATTATGTATCATGTATTAATGCAATCGTAGTAGAATTTATTTCACCAAACGAAGTAAAATATCCTAATTCAACTATTGATTCGAGAGAACCACGATCAACTTAGGTTAGTTAGGCTTTGCTTCCAAAGTCAAGTTTTTTAAACTCAACTCCTAATGAGTTAACTCAAGTACACATTTTCTAGTCAACTCATTGATCGATATATGCTGATAATTTGAATTTGTGATGTATGACTTTTACATGCCGTTTTATTTGTTCGGCTTCTTTTTTTATGGGATAATTGGACTAAGATGTCCCCATCCGGATGTGTCATGGGTCATCTTCAATGTATTTCATTTTACACCGGATGGTTCATCCATCTACATTCACACCCTATTACATACATCATCTTTTACAATTTTTAATACATCTTTTACAAATTTCAATACACATTTTACAATTTTCAATGCACATCCTAACCTACTATACCCTTAAATTAAAATACCTTTTTCGATATCTCGTTCATAAATGTGCCTCATCGGACGTGGTACATGCCACTACATCCCAATCCAATTATTTCCCTATAAAAGAGACTTATATTACATAAACATATCCATATACGTACCTTATAATATAATCATAATAATTATTATTATTATAATTAGCACATCTTTTATGTTTGATTTTGTAGACATTGATGAATGTGCGGACCCAAACGTTAGCAAGTGTGAAAAGACTTGTATCAACACTCCAGGGAGTTTCATTTGTTCTTGTCCTAAAGGGCAAATTGGAGATGGCCGAAAGGACGGTAAAGGGTGCAATACTGTAAGCTCAGAGTTTCCTGTCATCAAGGTTGCTTTAGGTAATTCATTCATTTTGTTTCTTAGTTTTCGGTATTTTCTCCCTACCAAAATATTTCTTAATTTAAAAAAATCTCCCACAAATTCTCGTACGTCTCTTATTTATCTTTACTTATTATGTTCTCCTTTTCAGAAATTGTATCTTTATCTTCTTATTAATAACTTATATTGAATGTCGCTTTAAAGAAATTAAATATGTTTGAAAAAAATTATCGCTTTAACAAAAAATCACAATTTTTTCAATCTTACCCTTAATAATTATTTAATTTAGTTGACTATTTCTTTATTCAACAAAACATATTCGAATTAAATAAATTTTGTAGGAATATACTCCTTCCGTTCCATATTAATTGACGTTTTAGGATGAAAGAAAAGAATTAAGGATTGAATATTTTGACAGATATACCTCCGCTAAAGATTTGACCGAATTAAAATATCTCTGATAGATTGAAAAGTAAAGATATTTTAGGGTTGAGTCAAAGGAGAAAATTGGTAGAATTGTTGAAAAATATGTAAAACGTCAATTAATTGAAAAAGAGAATAACATTCTATAACTCAATTAATACGAAACGAAGGAAGTATTATTTATACTCATCCTTATTTTTTTTCAAAAAGATGTAAAGTGACTTTTTTTTGGACCGGAGGAAGATATATATATATATTTAAGAATTATTTATAATAAGAGCAATTTGGAAGATTAGTAAAAATCATGTTTTGATTTTTTAAAACCACAAGTATATTTTGGGACAGAATTCTTGCGCTAGATTAACAATTATTTTGAGACCTGTGGAGTATTTGACTATTTGGTAATGTAAAATGTGCTCAAACTACTTATGTAGTACGATTAACCTTTTTATTTATGGATTATTGCAAACAAAATTATCATTTTGTGTGAAATTTCAATTACAATTAAGATTTACCTACTTTAAAGTTTTACTAATTACAGTATCACCATATCTTTTGACATCAAATAGTATCGCGGCCATCATTATTAAATTTAAATATATGGGGCCAATTTATATTCACCATCTATTTTACGATCTATTACTATCATCACTGTGTATTGAGAGTTGAAATTATGATAACTTTATCCCCAATCTTGGTTCATTACAATTTTAACAGTAATACTAAAATAGCCAGTGGATACATGACTTGTTAGTCAATTTAAATCTAATAGTGGTGATGATTATACATTAGATTTAAAAAATATGGTCGATATTTTAATTGGAAAAAAAAATTGGTAACAAAATTATTACCTTTTAAAGTTATTGAACATTCATTGTTGGTAAAAAAATTTGCAGTTATTTTTGTATTGATGATGTTAATGTTACAGCTTATCTTAATAATTTTAGCATGAATTATTGTATATACAGGCACTGGATTCGGGTTTCTAGCAATAGTAATAGCCGCAACATGGTTATACTTCGGTCTCAAGAAAAGAAACCTACTAAAACTCCGAGAGAAATTCTTCCAACAAAATGGTGGAATGTTACTAAAACAGCAAATCTCAGCAACCGAAGGCCCCATGGAATCCACCAAAATATTCACAGCCGAAGAGCTCGAAAAAGCCACCGACAACTACGCCGACGAGCGAATCCTCGGTAGAGGTGGATACGGCACCGTTTACAAAGGCATCCTAAACGATAACCGCATTGTCGCTATCAAAAAGTCCAAAGTGATGGACCAAAGCCAAGTCGAACAGTTCATCAATGAAGTCGTCATTCTTACACAAATCAATCATAGAAACGTCGTTAAACTCCTCGGATGTTGTCTCGAATCCGAGGTTCCTTTGTTAGTATACGAATATGTCTCACACGGGACGCTCTATGAACACATTCATCAGAGAGGCGCGGTGAATTGGTTGTCGTGGGAGAATCGGTTAAGAATCGCGTCGGAGGCTGCCGGTGCGTTGTCGTATCTTCATTCGGCTGCGGCGATTCCGGTCATTCACAGGTGATAAATTTATTTATATAGAAATTATTGAACAATAAATTAAAGGACAGTAGTGTAGAAGAATAATGGAGGGAGGGAAGAATATTATGAAATCTTGATCAGAAAATAAAATGATAATGAATGTCGAAGTTACGAAACTACGCTTTCTGCAAACTTTGTAAATTACTAAAATATATAGGCTTAGTTGCATAACTTATAAAATTGCTATTTGTTACTTTTCAAAAATAGCAAATTAAATGAAAAACTTAGTTGAGCTTTGGAGTCTTACGCATCATATTTAAAAGATGGCAGTAATTTAATTTTTTTGCAAATGCTTGTTAGTTTTAATTTGAACAATATATTCGAATTTTATTAGGTTGACAATTGAAACACTAAAACAACGTTACGTTTGTTATCAAAATTTCATTCGGTATTTTTTTTATCAATTGAAACATGGTACTATGTAATGTGTGATTTCCAGAGTTATATTAAATTCATGATTTGTTTTGCTAAATCTAATAAAGGCATTAAAATTAAAATTTTACAAACTTGGGTGATTTATTGTACAACTTAGTTAGTATTTTAACTATGTTTAATGTACATTTTTATAACAGGGATGTGAAATCAGCCAACATTTTGCTAGACGAATCTTACACGACCAAGATTTCAGACTTCGGGGCATCTAGGCTAATTGCCCTAGACCAAACAGAAGTAACAACATTAGTCCAAGGAACACTAGGCTACTTGGATCCCGAGTACTTCCACACGAGCCAGTTAACTGAAAAGAGCGACGTGTACAGCTTTGGCGTCGTTCTAACTGAGCTTGTAACGGGCAAAAGGCCCATCGACATGGAAAGGAGCCAAGAAGAGCGAAACCTGACGACGCATCTCCTCATGTCGATGAAAGAGAATCGGCTGTTCCAAATCCTGGAACCGCGGGTAGTGAGAGAGGGATCCTTGGAACAGCTGCAGGCGATTGCGCAGCTCATAAAGAGGTGTCTGCATTTGAACGGAGAAGACAGGCCCACTATGAAGGAAGTGGCAATGGAGCTTGAAGTTTTGAGGAAGTTTAACAACCATCCTTGGGCCCATCAGCCCGTTAATGAAGAAGAAGAAGAGTCCGTTGGGCTGGTTAATGGGGCCGGCGGGCCGGTGGATCTTTATACTGCTCCAATTACTTCTGTTGATCTTTATACAGTTCCGATAAGCCCGTATAATAGTACTGGGGAGTTTTCTGGGCCTTATAGTTTGACTAGTGATCCAAGTCAGACATTTTTCCCTCCTGTGAATAGCCCTCGGTGATGAAAATGGTATTGCGCTAATTGATGTTTATGTTTGCACCTGCCCTTTGTTTTTTTTTTTTTGTTATAAGTGATTTGAAAACAATACCTTGTAAGTTTTAATTTCTATGCAATTGAGATGGAATGTGAAATATTTTTAAATGGTTGGTTATGTTCTCAATTTTAATTTTCAGTTTTTGATATTACCCATTTTGTTTACGAGATTTTATTTGATATGATTACACGAATGAGATTTTATTTGATATGATTACACGGATATGATTGATAATTTCTATAAAATAATACTCAATAAATTAGTAAATTCCCTAAAATAATAATTTTCTCTGGTCCCCACTCGGACCAGTTCAAAAATCGATCAATTTTGATAAGATAATAATTTTTTCAAAAACCTCTATATAAAATAACTATGACAATTTAGTAAAATAAGAATCTATAGTTGATTGCTTCTTGGTAAAACTCAAATCTATTTGGAGCTCATCGCTAATTTTTTTTTTTATCTCATCCAATAGTTCCGGTGTTGTGTTCTCAAATTGCACAAAAAGTTGTGAAGCGTTCTTAATGCTATTAGTGTTTTTTTCCTCATAATTGGTTCCAACGGTACTGTATCATCCTCGTCATCATCCTCTGCATTATTGTCGATGATGGTTGCTATAATTTCTTCTAAGCTCTGAACTTCAAAACATGTATCACTTTCACCCGGGTAATCCAATATGCTATTAACATTCATTTTGTTGCGGTAACCAGTGGCGGATCCAAGGTCTGATAGTGGGGTGAGCTAAAAAATAAAAAGTCCAATACCAGAAAAAATATACAAAACTTAATATTTATTGAAGCTGTTCCTACGAGGCTTCATAGCATAAAATTCCTCTAAACGATCTATTTTGTCAACAAGATCTCGTTCAATATAAAGCATCAAACAACTAGCCAGAAAATCATCCACCATTTTGTTGCGAAGTGCAGCCTTCACATGTTTCATTCCCGAAAATGATTTTCCAGTTGTTGCTGTAGAAACAAGTATGTTAAAACAAGACGAATCAATCTAGTTAACATAACGTAAATCTTTAACCTTCCACTCTCAGTCAACTTCTTGCACAAATTAACAAGCGTAGGAACCTTAAAATTCTGCATCACATCAAGCTTGTTATGTCCTAGCACATACTCTAACTTAATGATGTCTTGATCTGTAAAATCACCTGGATAAAAATTTCTTGCAAGCTTACAAATATCATCACAATTGAAGGATTCAAAACAGTTTCTAGGATCTAAAGCTGCACTGAGAGACATGAGTTCCATTGATGTATCATTATACCTTGTATCCAATTTCATCAAAATAAAATCTATTGCTTCATTGAAAACATCAAAATGGTAATGATGTTCAACTGTAGCTTGCCCATGAGAACGACTAACCTTATAAAAAACATCTAGGTTGGGAACATCAATATCATTTGTTGAGAAAAAAACTTTAACTTCTTGAAGAAATTCATCCCAACCACATTATCTCAATTCTCGAAGGATACTTTTAGTAGTGGAGACAAACGTAATCGCAACCAAAATATCTTAAGTTTTTCTTTGAAGATCCTGGTAAAGAACATCCGTGATTCTCATGATTTTATGCAATAAGTGCAAGCTGAATACAAATTCAAAGCTTGCCATATTTCTGTAAGCTCCACGAACTTTGGCCTTAGATCTTTCATTTGCAGAGTGTACAATAACACATTCAAACACCTTGTAAGTTGCAGCATACATATCAATCAAACTTGTTATGAGCCTATGGTGAGAACTCCAACGAGTAGCTCCAGATCGCTGTAAATTACCAATTTGATTTGCACCACGCCCAAACGAGTATGTCTCATTAGGATCCTCACACTTCATAATGTAAAGTGAAGTAAAATGAATTATCAATCTTCAAATGGAAGATTTGATTGTTGATATATTCGCTAAAGTGACAAGATCATCTATACTAGCTGCAAATGTGTCTATAAGGTTAAAAGTCCCCAGTAAGGGGCACAACACCGCAGATAAAGGTGTTGCAACCACACTTAGCGGAGGTGTGGTTGAGGTCGTGGCTCCCGAAAGAAAATGGGGGATGCCACGTGGTTCGATGAACACCTGCTCAAGAAAGGAGGCAGATGTGGCACAATTTGAATCATCAATTAAAAGAAATACTCTCAAATTATCTCTAATTAATTATGTCCATGAATCATCATTGGAGGACGCTCCGAAGTTTAATATGATTCTAGAGATAATGAGAGTGCATGTGAGTTAATGGAAAAATCTTTCACATGCATTGATGATGTATATATTGTTGTTCAATAAATTATAGAACTCAACAATATCGAACCATGCTCTATTGTAAGATATCAACAAAGAGCATATTGGCCTATATGAAATCAATCTAGGTAGAACTCGATTCTATGACAGAACAACATGTGTTTGGTTTGGTAGTGCTAGCCTTACCAAGTGTAAAGCCAGTAGAACATAAAATATGTTTTGTCAATAAGCGTAGTGAGAAGAATAAGTCATGAGATGCAAAACTTACCTTAAAACATAAGATTTTCTCACAAAGCCCTGGAATTGACTACGAGGATATATTCTCCCATAATGGACGTCATAACATCTTATTGATAAGTTTCCGAAGGATTGGAAATACAGCATACTAATGTGGTTACAACATATCTCTTTGGAGATCTTGTTATTGAGATATATGTAAGTGTCAGATGGACTTGCATTGTCCAACTCAAGTAACTCTAGACCACGGAGTGCATTTACAATATTAAATTGAAATTCTCACTTTGATTGAAATAAATCTGGACAAAAATGGCATACCCGTCTGAGTAACTACTTGATTGGAAAGGGAAAAAACAAGTAGTGTTGCCCCTATGCATTTATAAAGAAAACGATTTCTATATTTGCAACTATAGCTACTTATGTCAATTTTAAGGACATAGTGAGTGCTCTTAAAGAAATAAGAGATATTGTGATGTATTTGAAATCGAAATTGAGATAAAGGGTCATGGGAAAACTCACCTAGTTTGTGGAATATTAATTCCTCAGTTTGCATATATTCAAAAGATTATCAGGCGATTTCACATGGATAAAGTGCAATTTGTTAGCACTCCTATGATTGGTTGAAGTGTTGACATAAGGAAAGATCCATTTGAGTCCAAAGGAAGACGAAAGAGCTGCTGGGAGATGAAATTCCCTACTTAATTGAAATGTGCGCATTATTGTACAAAAAGCTCAAAGACTCAACCATGTATTACTTTCTCAAAGAACATGTTGGTTATATTTTACTCAGGACAACACAATATCAATTTAATGATATCAAATAGTATTTTGACATATGAAAGAAACCATTGACTTATATTTGTTCTTCTCATATTAGAGACAAGAGCGATTACAAATGAAATTGTAAAACTCTAAAGAAAATGTCAAATGCTCTCATATAGAGAGATAAAAGGATTACAAAAGAATATTTAACTCCTAAATAAATGTTGAAGCTACCCCCTACTTTGAAATACTAAATACTGCTTTGGTGGGTTTAGATGTTGGTTATCTTAGTGGCCAATGTAAAGGTCATTACCAAACCGGTTATGTATTACCATGAGGAACACGAAGAAAACTTGAAGATTGACCTATTACAACTATCCAAGCTACCTCATCACATCACTCATGGATGATATCTCACGAAGTTCATTAACCTATATGGTTAAAATATTAGTGAATTGAGCTATACCACTGAAGAGCCTATCCGAAGTTATGAACATGAAGTTATTTGCAACAAACAGATGGATTATGCTACATATCAAAGGTGTCGAGACCAAGCATGTATCTCCAACGCTTTTCTATAACCAGCAACCACATAATATCCTTATGATTTATGTAAAATTGAGGATAAATAGATTTTCGAATCTCTCTTGATAGATCTACGTATCAAGGGAGGGATGTAGACTTCAGGGGGAGTCTCAACATAGGTGTGTTGCACCATTTTTCCTTTCGACCAAGGTTTATTTTTCCCACCGGGTTTTGTTACTTGGCAAGGTTTTTAACGAGGCAACACCTATGCATCAACTCCCCTTTGACTTGGCACAAGGGGGAGTGTTGAAGGAAAAACACAATTAGTGTGGCTTCGCCAAAGGTAATTGATGAAGGACAATTTAGGTATTCACTCAATAATATGTAACTGTGAGACCTTTGTATTTGACACCCTATATAAAGGGGATCTGATGAATAAGAGAACCCTAATTATTTCAGTGTTTATCTTTCTTCTTTACTTTTCTACTTCCCCTACAACATGGATCTGATTTTTACAGGTCTTGAATCTAGATTTGACAGCCCTAATCTAGTCGCGAAGGTGCGTCGAAGAAGAGCATGCTGAGGGGAGACAGTATTTTCATGTGTTCAAATGTGGGTCACGAAGATGAGGAAGTCAAACTTTGATATTTGAAAAAGTTTCGATCAGGCTACGCTGGTAATTTCAGGTCGCTAATCGGTGGCAATGTTCAAGCTGATATTGTGTGTGGTTTGAGCGATGGGTATTATGAACAACAACAGTAAAATAACGATGCGCTTGGGCTTATCTAGGGCCAACCAGATTACTAAACAAGGGTACCAAACAACTAGTTAAGCTCCGTTATATAATCAATTTGGGCCTTATCTAGGTTACCAAACAGGCCCTTAATGGTATTATTGCATGATGATGAATCCCCAACCCTAATATCTCAATGGATTAGGGAAAGTTGTTTTAACCAAACACCCCTCGGTTGGCCCCTCCCTCAATAGATTGTGCACAACCTTTAACAAACACCACCTATGTGTTGGGCTTCACTTGAGCTAAATTTTGAATCATTAGATGTGTCATGTGCGAGATGGTCTTCCAAGAAGAGGGGAAGAAAGTACCGATTAAATTTTGAAATTATTTTTTAAGACATCGATTTTATTAAAAGATTTTAAACTAATTTATTGAAAAAAATTAAAATTATTTACGAAAATCTAATTTTATGAAATAGGTAGATTTTCTAAATTCGGAAAGTTTAAAATTATGAAATCCTTTTTAAAGATTTTTTTTTTTAAATGTTATAAAAAAAAACCAATTTTTATGAAAAGTAATATTTAAAAATAACATTTGTCTGTTAGTTTTATGATATTTTAAATGAAATTTTCAGAATTTAACAATAATTTTCTGATTTTGAAATATTTTTTTCTTTTTCTCACCGGTATTCTTCGCCGAAGGTCGCAAATTGATAAATCCGTGGAGTACAGGTTGTTGTTTTATTAAAAAAAAAAAAGAAAAAGACACTATTCAAGTATAGAGCGGAAAAAAAACCTACATATAGTAGTTCAGGATGCAAATTGATAATAACCCCCTTTTTTTTTTTGGGTCTAAATTCATTAATTTTTGTCGTACAACTTAATGTTTAATAATATCATACCCTTAGTACAATCTTAGATTCTCATAACATTAAAAATGATAAGTTGTATTCAACAATATTTATGTCATCTATTAAGATCTCCTTTAATTGATATAACAAACCGTATTTCTATTTATGTGAAGTATTATGAACAAATGTCAAATCATTGTTAATTATATGAGCAGTTTTTACAACGACAACCGCAAAGGATCGTAAATCTTAAAAACTATAATTTACTCCAACTATAACTCGAAATATTGCTCTTTTTTTCCATGAGATGCATTTTATGATTATGTTAATTATAAATATTCATGATTGAAACTTTACATTTTTTTAGTAACTTTAGTATAGTATACATACCCCCATAATAATGATTTACACTTTTAATTTCGATAAGTCTACATTATCATTAATAATATAAAAATTATTATTATTCTAAAATGGTATTGTTTTAAATTATTATTTATATGTATAAATAACATGACGCGCGAACATAACTAGTCTATTAAAATGTCATATTCGACATCGTTTACTTGGTAAAACGAACATATTCTTATACTTTGCCAATAAAAAGACATAGCTTAAACATTGGCTAGCTTGTATATTTATAACGGACAAACAAACTTGAATAAGGCTCAACTAATACTGGTAATAATAACGAGAACGACAATAATATTCATATTACACATGATCAAATTTTTTATATTATCTTTTATTATAGTGGACATTCAATTAAGTTAGGTTATTTGTATAGAGTTTTTGTAATTGCCTATTTAGTCAATGGATGCAAACAAAGTTAATTAGTTATCATAAGTATGAATATTCACAAATACGTAGTAGAGGGGTTTTCGACAAATTTTGTAACTAAACTTAAACATTTTCCAACACCTACAAATTGAATTTGAACTCGATTAAAAATAACAAACAAAATATGAACACCTACAAGCTTGACTTGCCCCATTCATTAATTGCATTATTACCAATCCAAAGATTTTTCCAAATGAAGGATGATAACAAATAAATATTTAACTAATAAAAGAAGGAAATATTATATATATATATATATATTATGTATATATTATGTATATATCTACAGAATGAAGGCATACAAAAACCCTACTCCGTACAGTAGCGACTCTAGAAAAGATCATATAAATCGTACTGCACATTCCACTTCATTTCCGTGAGCCGACCTCAAACCCTACCTTGTTCTCTTCACTCTGCCCCTCTCTCAAACACTCACACTCCTCGCTTGCTAAACCCTAATTCAGCATTCACAGATGCTTGGTTTGGGACACTTCAATTGGTAATTTGTCTGTTAAATTCATTAACGTTTCATCTTCTCTTTCTTTCTCTTTTGCGTTTTGTTTTTAAATTGAAACCGTTCGATAATTTGGTTGTTGCATGTTTTCCTCGCAGGCTGGAAGAATGTCGGACGAGGAAAGGGAAGAGAAGGAGTTGGATCTCACCTCTCCTGAAGTTGTCACTAAATACAAATCCGCCGCTGAAAATTGTTAACAATTAGAATCTTTTTTTGCTTTCTTCATTGGACATATATAAATTATTGGTTACCGATGACCAATTAAATTATATTTGATGAACGCATAAAGTTGTCAATTGAAAAATGCAGAGGCGTTGCAGTTAGTGTTATCGGAATTAGGGATGCAAGTCAAATCAAATTATACTGATTCGATTCGTGATTCGAATTCGTTTAGGATGATTCGATTCGGTTCGGTAAAATTCGAATTCGAATTCGAATTCAAATCATATTTTATATTCGTTTATATTTCGAATCAAATTCGAATATATATGTAGTCCATTCGTCAAATTCGATGATTCGATTCGTTTTGATATATATATATATATATAAAAAAAATATTAAATATATAATATAATTATAATAAATAAAAATATATTTAATAGTAAATATATACAAATTCCCTTAGTAAAACATATGGTTTCTAATTTTCGAATCTAGACAAATTTGACATCGAATTGAATGTTTTCTAAATAACAATATTTTTTTTGTTGAAAATTTTAAATTTACGAATCACGAATCGAATCGAATATATTCGAAAAAAAAATCGAATCGAATTCGAATCAGATTTAAAATTCGATCGACGAATCGAATCAAATTCGAATCGAAGCCATATTTCACGAATTCAAATCGAATCTCTTAATATTCGCTTCGATTCGGTTCGTTTGCATCCCTAATCGGAATGCAAACCCAAGGCTAAGATTGTTGATATCTGTGAGAAAGGAGACTCTTTCATCAGAGAGTGAGTAATCTCATTTTATTTATTTTTTATTTTTTGAATTATCTTGTATCTTGTATTTCTACTGGCATAAATTCAAGATTCTATATTTGTGGTCTAAAGGTTAGTGTTTGAACAGGCAAACAGGGAACATGTACAAGAATGTGAAAAAGAAGATCGAAAGGGGTGTTGCATTCCCAACATGCATCTCAGTGAACAATACGGTTTGCCATTTTTCACCATTGGCCAGTGATGAAAGTGTACTTGAAGATGGAGATATTGTGAAAATGTATGTCCTTCGACACATCTTGATTTTGTTACACATTTTGTTTATGTAATTGTTCGTATACTCCAGGATATGGAGAGTAATGTGCTTTATTCTACAGTGATATGGGGTGTCACATAGATGGCTTTATTACTGTAGTTGCCCACTGGGAGGGCAGCTGATGTTCTTGCTGCTGCAAATACAGCTGCCGAGGTTGCGTTGAGGCTTGTGAGGCCTGGGAAAAGGGTAATTTTCTCCTGTTCCTTTTTGTTTTTTTCTTTATGTCGCTTTATCTGTTTATTTTGTTGGTGGCTTGTGTGAATATTATTTATATGTTTTTGGCATGTACTGAGTTCAGAAAGAATAAATTGTTGTTCGGATACCTCTTTCTTTTGGCCTCGTGTCCAGAATGTTTATTTTAAGCTAATACCATCGTTAAAGCTTATATTGATATATGATATTCTGGATTTAACAGAAACTTGTCAAAATTTCATTAATACGAACCATGATATTCTGTATTCCAAGCTATGGCTTTTGCTTTGTGTACAACTAGATCTTCGCTTAGAGTTGCAATTGTGTGATGTTTGTACGTTTATCATAAATGTCCGGCCCATGTTGGAAATTAATTATTTCCTGCCCCCTAAATGATGAAACTTTCTTCGAGCTATGTGTATATGCAGATGATGCTATTGTCATAGTTACTCTGATAGGGGAATTAGACTCCATGTATACCAATTGTATGATCAAGCAGCATTATACTGAAGTTTTATGTCTGTAAAAACCTTCAACTGCCACTTTCTGAACGACATACCATAAGTTAGCCCTTCGTGAAACAAGGACAAGCTTTGTTAATCTACTCTTATTCGTGTTCCCCATACTGCTTAAATGTTCCGGATGGTGAAGTGTTTACTCTGACCCCATCCCTTGCAAATAATTGAGTATGTATTTAAATGTATGTTTCTTCCTTCTATTTCCATTGAGTCGCTTAAACCAGTCGTTAGTATTTGAGTGTATGCATGATTCTCTACATGATGATTAAGCCATGAGTGATGGATCTTGCATCCGATGAAGCTCTTTGTAGTCATAGTTACACTGATAGAGAAATCATGTTTACGATTCAAACTGGTATTTATTTGATATAAGCAGATTTAATCCCCAAATTGGTATTTATTACCAATCTTACTGATATATTTCTAGGAAAATGCTTGTGCCTACCCACGGCGAGATTCCACTCATTGAAATGACTGGAATTTAATTTAACTCCTTTGTTGGATTAGAAGCAGATTTAATCCCCAAATTAGTATTCATTATCAATCTTACTGATTTATTTCTGGAAAAAATTAAAATGCTTGCCTGCCCATCTTTGGTACATTTTGACGTGTCAACTGCTGATGAGATTCCATTGACTGACGCGAGTGAATTTTAACAACCTTGTTGAAGTACGGCATACTCAGGTGTCAGTCGCACAGTAGATTGAGGTTTGGTCTTTATTGGGGTTTAGATCAGGCTAAACAGGATTTAGGATTAAGGTGGAATAGACTGGGGAACAGTCAAGGAAAAATATAGGTGGGTGATAACAGTCTAGTGTTTATGCGGGTTTAATCGAAGGTATATGGAAATTTTTAGAACAGTTAGGTGAGCAGCCCTGTTTATTCCTAACCCAAGTGTTAAGAGCTTAAATACTTACAGATTTACTGTATAGAGGCATAATATTTTATATGTTTGATCAAGTTATCATTTTCTTACTTTTTTAAAGTGATGAAATGTTTTGTCAAAATTCTTAATTTTATTCTGTCATGATGCTATCTCTATGGGCTATTTGTTGTAAATTTGGGGGCTGGCCCTCAATTTCATAAGCTTGTTTGAGTTAAATGACTTAGGGCTTCTTGTCTTGGCCCTACTCCACCTGAACTACTACTTTTACTAATTTACTTGTAATATAATTTTTACTTACCTTCTTTTAAAAAAAGAATAACAATTTCCACTTATGTCTTTTACTAAATTTAACGTTTTTGCACGATAAGAGTCCGCATGCGATATTTTTATATTAAAACATCGTCTGGTTTTTTAATGATTTGAAAGAAAATGCAAGTTGCATATTTTTAAATTGCAAGATTTTGATGAAAGTAAATGTTTTTGTATAATAAAAGTATTATTCTTTATTTGATCAATTATAGAAAGTGTACTTAAAGACCTAATACTTGTTAAAAATAATACTTTTTAAATATACTTTTCACTGCAAAAGTATTATTTTTCTTGAAAATCATTTTTTATTCTACTAATTATATACTAAAAAAAGTCTTTTTTTTAAGTGAGTCCAAAAAAAAGTCTAGTTAGACATGTTATTCGGTGAAAGCTAATAACTATTTACAATACAATAATTTTTCACGTAAAAGTGTTATATTCAAAATATGTGATGTTTAGTAACTCATGTGTATGAGATAAACGTATTTTTTACTGGATCCACATATTATTTTAACTAATATAGATTAGATTCTACTCGTCTCACATAATTTGACCTTATATATAACTATTAGAACAAGCGATTTTTGCTATCGAGTAACATTTTTGTGTCAAGTGACTATAATCTAATAGCCAACTTTGGCATAAAACTATGGTAGGCCAAAAATAGTTCATTGGATATGACACCATACCATCCACCTTTATTTTATACAAAGTCACACGCATACACTTGAATATGTGAATGATGCACCTAATGTATTCAACCAGATGCAACATCAACTCAACCGATAAACACAAGGTCTAGAAATGCGTCGTGCTGGAGAAGCCAAAGAAATTTGTGCATCAAATACGTTGACAACTTTTTTCATTTGACAAATTGCATCATTTTAGTAAAATGATTATCACAATCGCTTATATTTTTTTCTATCCTACCCTATTGAGCAGTGGATCTGGGTCAAAATTTCAAATTGAGCCCTTGAATTTCTGCAGTTTACAAAATTATTAATGATTTTCTTTCTGAAGCGTTTTCAATACTCTACATATTTATATTATCATAAAGAGATTAAAGGTAAATAAGGTGAAACTGGTTGCTAGAATAAAATTCACTTCATAATTTGATTTAGAATTAGTTGTCTTTTTGTCTCTTTATTTTGTTAATGGCGTAAAACAACTGTCATTTCCCTATTTATAATCAATTAATTTTTAAATAAGAAAATAACTTTTCTTTTCTTGTCAGAAGAAAATAACCAAAATATATTTTTTAGTCGAAAAATGACTGAAAGCAAAATAAAGAAAAAGCTACAATTTCATAGAAACTGTTAACAAAGAGTAACCAAAATATATTATACAAGTAGTAGAACTATTTGGTAGAAAATGTTAGACAAGATAAATTATACTAGGTTGAAAATGACATATTTTGCAATTGAAAACGAACAGAAGAAAAAACAAAGCAAATATAAAACTACTATTTTTTAAAAATGCTGCCAAAATAATAACAAAAATACATTATCTTCACAATACTCTATAACAACATAACAAATTACGAACAATGAACTTTTTTCCAGCTCCAATATCAACCGCATTTTTTATGACAACAATTTGTAAGGTCACAACTTTTATTGGTTGCAACTCAAGAAACTACATAAACATGTACTACTTCCGTCTCACTCTAACTTTCCTACTTTCTTTTTCGGTTTGTCCCAACTTAGTTTTTCGGCCCATAAATGACAATTTTTTCTCACAATCTCCACCCTCAATCTCCACCTTTAAAAAATCAAAGATTTCACAAAATTCGTTTTTTCTTAACCTTCGTGTCTGGTCAAAGTAGGAAAGTTAAATCAGGACAGAGGGAGTATAACATAACAAATTACAACCAATGAACTTTTTTCCAACTCCATGTGAACCGCATTTTCTCGACAACAATTTGTGAGGTCACAACTTTAATTGGCTGCAACTCGAGAATCTCTCACCCATTTGCCGTTTTCCACTACCCTCACTGTGAACCAATGGAAGTTAACCACTACTTCACTCTTGATTAAGGATGATTGTAGCAGCATGTCAAAATTAGTGGTAAATTTGAGTTTAATGGTGGTGACATCACAATTTGATGCCTCAAAAAATAGTTTGCTTTAGTTAAAAGAAAAAAACCATAACAGTTAATCTTCATGTTAAGGTTTTAAAATTCATGATGCCTGATAGTTCATGAATTTTACATAATTAAGCTTTAATGGGCCCTATTTTCTTTGGTGCAATTTACAAAAGCACATTTACTACCCTAGTATCCAAGATCAGATAGGTTTGCTCCAGATGAATATGAATATCAACAAAGGCCTGCGACATTGTCATAAATTTTCTCGCTGTAAAAATGCCAACTGGACTAGTCAAGCATAGTTTTGGCTCAAAATTTATAGAACTTTTTGCTTGTCAAAATTCGAACAGTAACTGCTCTGCAAAACATTCGCATAATACAAACCCAAGAAATGTGAGGGTGGGGGTACAAAGATTTTAATATAAATGCCCTTTAGTGTCGTCATGATTCCCAGGGAACATTATACAGCAACTCCCAGTTTCTTCACACGCAGTAAAACCCCCGACTGTATATAGAGGAAACCACGTAAACCTCGAACTCTCACCCTTATGCCCCCAAAAACCATGACAGAAGGGATCACACTATTTACAGTGTGTATGTGCTGCACACGCTCGACAAAATTACCACTACTGATCCTAATGGACAGAAGTGGAACCAAGAGACAGATACTACCGAAAAAAACCAAAAGAATGCATGTGATTCGGCTCACAAAGTCGAAGAATCTTCAATTTCACCTGCAAAAGAAGATAACCAACAGATTATTTATGTACGTATAGCCTGTTCATGCAGATGCAAGTATCTCTACACGAACAGTTTTCTTCGTCTATCGTTATAAGAATATGATCTAAGTACCAGAAAATCCTCTGCAAGATTTTACTAGTTTGGCCAACTCTTAATTGTCAATTCAGCAATGATTTTGTCAATGGGTGCAACTTTGACAGATTTCAAAGATGTCTGTAAAATTTAGCTAATGACAATGATTTTTCAAGGGTCCGAATTACACATAATCCAGAAAAAAGGCTAGAATAGGAAACCTTGGAAAGCGTTGGGTAGTTTTTCCTAGAAGATATAAGAATGAACTCATGCAAAATGCTGAAAGTTGGGTATATGTATCTGTATACATAAAGGTTAACAAAATAAGCACCTTACTAATATTACCTCTAAAAAGGTTACCACGAAAATTGTGGAACCTTCTGAACACAAAATTGCATTTCCACTGCAGGCTTGGATAGCCAGAGTCTGTTGCATGTTTAAAGCCTGTTTCAGTTGCGAAAATGAGGCAGGATGCATTTTAGACATAGCGGAGTTGCGAATAATTCTCCGTGTATGGCAGCACACATCTGCAGGTTGTCCTTTAGAGAATTCTCCAACGAAATTTGGTTTATTGGGTCCGAGAACTTGATCTGGAAACAAGAAAACTAAATCATAAATAATTAAAGAAAAAAAAAAAGAGATGCCTTAGCTTCATAACATTCGTAGATCAAGTACCTGGGTATCACTAAAAGGTTCCCTCAGCCTAATTACTGGAAAAAAAGAAAAAAATCCAAAAGTTTTTATTCTTACATAATTTGTGAGAAAATTATAGGTGTTGGCTGGCTTTGTAATAACCAAACACGGAATTTGCAAGAAAGCAAACTTCAATTGGTTGTTTTTTTTCTTTTGTTTCTTTTTCTATTCCGGTAACTAGTATTTCTCTCATGTGATGCATGGAAACCTATTTATAAAATAATATTTACAATTAAACTAAGACACTGTTTGTTTAGGGTTGAGCCAATCGGTTGTGGATTGAGTCCACTCATTATGTGTTTGTCCACCGGTTACGCAATAAATTGTTCACAATCTACACACATATCATCAAGCCACTAACTAACTCTTACACACATCGTCAATCAAACATCATTCCCAATACACACTTCAATCAATAATCAATCATTTACTAACTGTTACACACATCAAATCAACTTTAACATCTTTTATATTATAATCACCTTACAACCCAATTGAATACAAAACGGATGATTCATTAAAAAATCACTTAACTTGTACGTTAAATCATGATTTTATAAATTGCCCACTAGAATGAACGGCGGTTTTAAGTGACTATTTTAAAAACTATTTGTATATAATTCAGGCGGTTTAAACTTAGAAGTGAATCTATGTATTATTCAATTGACATATTAATCTATTATTGAAGAAGAACTTTGTCTTTATTTTTTCGGTTTAGTGCGGAAAAGATGGGAACCGGGCAAAATGATGTATGTATTTTCTCAATTTGTACGGATATTAAAGGAAAGTTGAATCGATCAACTGCTATGTAATAGAAGAGTCTAACATATTCTTAGACAATAATTACCAAGGATATATACAGAGCAGTGATGCAATTAAGATTTCTGTATTTAAGCCCATAACCGTCATAAGAGTTACATTTGAAGTCACTCCAACCCTGAGGTAGTTTGGAAAGACGGAAATCTGATTGATGCTAGCTTTACCAAGATAACCCATTAAATTGGTTACACAGTGTTCTAGTAAGTTTCCCATCATGATCTTCCCATAATCGGGCTGCGTTCATTTACCGGTAAGAAGGGCTGGAGAAAGAAAGGGGTCTGTTGATGTTTTAATTTTTTTTTTGTGTATTTTATTAATTGTTATTTATTATTTGGGATTAAATGACATGACAAAAGATTGAGTTGGCATCCTAAAAAGAAAAAAGAAAAATCGAAAAAAAATGCCACCTCCCACTTCCGCTGCCACGTCAGTTAAGTGGCCGGAAAACCCCAAAATTGAGCGGCATGTGCAAGTCACGTGCCAATTTCCGATCAATTTGGCAACCTCCGGCCAAAATTGGACAATTTTCCGAGCTGTGGGATTAAATTGAAAAAACAAATAATTGTGGGACTATAGATAGTTATGAGACCAAAAGTGACCCAAATGATACTGTTTTGTTGGAAATGACTTAGAATGTAAGGTGAAGGGATCTGGATCTGCCAAGATTAGGATGTATGATGGAATAGTGAGAATTCTGAAAAATGTGAGATATGTTCCTCAACTCAGAAGGAATATGATATCACTAGGAATGTTAGACACAACGGGGTATAAGTTTCATTCAGAAGATGGAAAATTTATAGTGTCTAAGGTATCCCAGATTGTTACCAAAGTTGTCAAGAAGAATGAATTATACTTTTTGATTGGCAGCACTGTTATTAGTGAAGCATCCAATATAGCGAGTGAAGACAAGACCATTTTATGGCATAAGTGAAAGATATGGACTAGATTAGGATATGTGGGCTTTATTAATTAATAAGTCAGACTAATTAATTAATTAAGTGGACATGGATATTAGGCCCATAAACCTAGGGTTACATGGTACTATATATACATATTCTCTATAGTAGAGAATAAAAAGGGTTTTTTATCAGATAAGAATTGGAGGCACTGTAATATTCAATAAGTGATTTCCTAGCGATCACTTATCGAATAATTGTACCGAGAATTGTTCCTGTGGCGGACGACATACGCGTGGATACCTGAAGTGGTGAATCAATCGCTCAATTCTGTCCGTTAATTACGCAACAAGTAAGTTGTTCCAACTTTAGCGTAATTTATGCTCAACGTGTATATCAGTTATAAATCACGATCAATATTCTCGATTTATCATTCCGCTGCGTACATTAGATGTAGTCGAGAATTTCTAACAGTGGTATCAGAGCCCGGGGCTCGATTTATAATTGATTTAATACTCAGACTAATTGTGGATTAAAAAATTCTTAGAACTGAAATTCTGTTTTTTGTTTTGTTTGAAAGTTAATTTTGAACAATTCTGAACAATGATTGCGACCACATTCACAACATTTGAAACATGATTTGCTGTTGGACCACATTCACAAAATTTTTGAAACACGATCTGCTGTTGGCGACATTCGCAAGTTTTTAAAATATGGTCTGCGCAACTCTTTCCAATCAAAACTACCCTGTAACAGGCCCGTCTGCGCACGACGATCCGCGGCGGCAGTGGCGCTGTTCACTGCTGCTGCGCGAGGCGGGCGGCGGTGGCGACGGCCTGCAACTTCTGCACCTGCTGTGATTGTCGGCGGCGGGTGTCGCGGCGGCGGCTGGGCTGCAGAGATGGCGGCAACAATCCAGTAACTAGGATTGAGTGAGTAAACTCGGTGCAAACTGAGTTGACTCAGTGTTAGGCCAAGCTGAAAATTCTGGACCAATTTTGAAAATGGGTCTGGGTTTGGACTGGTCATGATACACCTGGTGTGCTGGGCCTAATGAATTCGGTTTTTTTAATTGGGCTGGGGCCCTTAATTATTCAGCCCATTTTGGGCTGTATATAATTGAAAATAATAATAATTTGATTAAATAAATTAGATTATTAATTAGATTATTCGTAAATTTCAATTACATATTAATTTGTTAGTTAGATTAATGAATCATATTATTATTATTTTTGAAATAATAATAATAATAGACTTATACATTTATGTTAATTTGAAATTAACATTAAAAGTATAGTTATATTAATTTGGAATTAATATATTAATCTAATAGACTAGTATTAATTTATTAATTACTAGATTAATAAATTATAGTAGTATTATTATTTTTGAAAGAATAATACTAGACTTATATATTTATATTAATTTGGAATAAATAATAAATGTATATTTATATTAATTTAGAATTAATAATAATTTTAATCCACATTTAATTAAAGAATAAAATTTTAATTGGATTAATAATTTTATTCATTGAACATTTATTTGATATCTTATGTGATAAGCTATTATTTGATTTTATGATTATTCAATTTAAATTATAGTAATTTAAGACCGTTTTTATGTTTGGGTAGGCGGCACCCAATACATGTAGTCCGCGACATTATGTATGGGTAGGCGGCACCCAATATGTGTGGTCCGCACATCGTTTGCAATTGGCACTAGTTGCTGCATCAAGGGAAGTCATTTCTGTCCATCAATTTTTCACCAAGTTGAGCTTCATTATAAATATGGTTGGTGCCTCATGTAAACGTAATGATCAGCTAAAAGAAGTTCATGCCTCAGATATTGAATATTTAATAAGTATTGATGAGCTTGAAACTGGGAAAGGGCTTAATCAGATTGGTTCTTTACAAAGGCCATGTGACACTCGTTGGAGTTCTCATTTGAAATCTATATCCAGCTTGATAAAGATGTTTAATGCTTCATGTAAAGTTCTAATCAATGTTATGGAGGATGGAAACACTGCTGCTGAATGCGCAGATGCAGATGCAACTTATGAGGCACTAACTTCTTTTGAATTTGTTTTCATTCTACATCTTATGAGAAAGATTTTGGAGATTTCTAATATTCTTTGCCAAGCTTTGCAAGTTCAGTCTCAAGATATTTTGAATGCAATGCATCTTGTGTCATCTACCAAGTTGCTCATTCAAAAACTTAGAGACGATGGATGGGAAGAATTAGTTGCAAATGTCATATCTTTTTGTGGGGAAGTCAATATACATGTGCCGGATTTTAATGTTCGATATGTTGCAAGAAGAGGAAGGGCTCGCCACCAACAAGATGACTTTACAGTTGGACATCATTACAAAAATGCTATTTTTAATGTAGTGATCGACACTCAAAATGAAGAGTTGAACAATAAGTTCAATGATAACACAGTGGAGTTGATTGTCCTTAGTTCAGCCTTGGATCCAACAGAGATGCGCACATCTTTCAGAATTGAAGACATCTGTAAGTTGGTACATAAGTTCTATCCACAAGACTTTGCAGAATTTGAGATGCTACAGTTAAAGATGCAATTTGAGCATTTTGATCATGTGCTACAACTTCCTAATTTTGGGTTATTGGAGACTATTTCTGATTTATGTCAATGGATGGTGAAAAGTAAAAATCAGAAATATATCCGCTTGTGTATAGAATGATAACTCTCATCCTCACACTTCTAATTTCCACTGCAACCACGGAGCGATCTTTCTCAGCTATGAACATAGTCAAGACTACACTTCGGAACAGGATGGAAAATTACTTTCTTGCAGATTGTTTACTAGTGTATATTGCAAAGAAAATTGCAAAAGAATTCAGCATAGATTCGCTTATAGATGATTTCCGTGACTTGAAGGAAAGACGTACTGAATTTTAGTAGATTGTATATTTTATGAATTGTTCTGGATATTTAGTAATGACTATTGATGCAAATATGTTAGATATGAGCTTGCAAATTTGTCATGATATGTGTAATTTAAATTTTAGAACATTGAAATTTGACTGTTGCACCCCTCCCCCAAGATCAAGAAAATATTCATGCTAATGGAAATATGCAATTTCAATACACTATAATTTATTAGATTGCAATAATTTCATTTAACAAGAAAATCAAGAAACAAACCCATCAACATTCGGTCTGTATTAAAATACAAAGAAAACTTGAGGCCCAGCCTAATGAAATCTTGAATAGTCTGGGGGAGGGGGGGGGGGGAATTAAAAAATATAGAGGTCGAGTCGGCCCGCGGCCCATGGGCTATGAAGTGCCTAAATCATGGGCTATGTCGGGCTGATGGGCTAGGCCTGGTGGGCCCGAAGATCCCTTGGGCCAATACTTTTAGAGCACAACCCATCTAAACTGTTGGGCTGACTGGGCTAGCCCATCAAGTTGGGCCGATTTTGCCGGTTCTAATCACTCCTATAATTGAACGTGCCGAGTTTTTTTATTAAGCTAAACATCTGTATTTCAAATTACACAACATTGAGCAGCACATAAGCACCACATGTTTTTTTTGAGGTACAAGACATGACATATGCATTTATTACAACATAGACTAGTAGCTACCCCGTGCGATGCACGGGAAAGAGTTTAAATTTTATATACAAAAATATCATTTAATTTAGTGATAAAAGTGTAACATGTTAGAATTTGAATGTGTTACTTTTGTGTGTGCGTGTGTTCTTGTTAAGAATGTTTTAACTGTCATTTTTACTCTCATAAATATATCCTCAATAACAAACATAATAACATCAAATTCATCATAAATAAACAATAGGAATTCAAAAAATTCAAAATTAGTAGGTTTTCTTTAAAAAAAAACATCATGCAAAAACACAAAAGGTTTAGTATCAACATACTATAACAAAAAAATTACTGGAAAAAACTAATGTAGATCATTCAAGTTTCTAAAAAGACATAAATGTTAACGAATTTTGAAATACTTATTTATACACGAACCTGTAATAGCTTTCCCATAAAATATCAAAATCTTCAATTATTCTTGATTCGTAACTCTAAAAACAACTAAGAATATACCACGATAGAAAATAGACTTACTAAAAAGCAATCCTAACCTGATTACGAAAATATCAAGTTGTATCATCAATTAGTATATATCGTCAATTCCAGTAGTATCACAAACTCCCACTTTTGAAAATATAGTCTTGAAAATATTGAAAATAACATTGGAAAAGAAAGAAAAAGTCGGTATACAATTTTCCCCATTAGAAACTACTATATAAAATAATAAAAAATCTATCAAGAAAATATTTGCCATTTGATATTCTTGCAGAAAAGCAAGAGAATATAATCTACAAATTGTTCCTCGGTGGGGACTTTGCAAAAGGATCCACCAAAATCTACATCATAAACCTAGAAATATTTCTTTAATTATCCTCATAGAAGAAAGTAATCGCTTGCAAGATCTTCAATTCCTGAAACTCATACATGACTATAAATGTGATAGTTTAGTTTAGTTTAGTTTAGTTTAGAGTTTAGTTTAGGGTTTAGTTTAGTTTAGTTTAGGGTTTAGTTTAGTTTAGTTTAGTTGCAAATCAGGGTATTGCTATTACTTATATAGTGGAGAATAGATTTCTCCCAAGCAATAATCAACCAAAAAATAAATAAAAAAATAAGAAGTAGGTAGTCAACGTAGGAAACTTGCATAAGATTTTTTTTTTCTCCATAAACTGATTAATTAATGTAGAACTACCTCCGTTTTTTTAGTTGTCATTCTAACTAATTTATTTTATTTGTAAATAGTTGTCATTCTAGCGATGCACGGGCTATTTTTTAAAAAAGTAAATTAATATTAACATGAACAATACTTTTTATTAAAAACACATTTTTATTTGATAATATATAACAAAAAAGGACATGGTTAAATTTTTTTACAAAGAAAACTTTTGTGTTCTTTTGCAGTGTTATTCATTCATTGTCTCTTACTCCGGAAAATCAGTAATTTCCACTAATAAAAATACATTTTAATTTTTTCACGAATTTCTTACTGGTACCTTGTTCCAGTATTTTTTTTTTATTTTTTATTTTTATTTTATTTTATTTTTATTTTATTTTTATATCTTGTCTCTATCAAAACATTAATATTAAATTATGATAAATTTTGAACAGACTACACTGATTGGTAATAATAAATAAAGCGAACATACATAATCCAGAATCCGATATCAGTTAATAGAATTGAGAAACAAATAATCTTAAGGATTATTCTTATATAAAATATTTTATTAGTTTACGTACAAAACATCTTCTGTTAGAAACAAACATAATTTTCTTTGAAGGATTATTCTTATATAAAATATTTTATTAGTTTACCTACAAAATATCCTCTATTAGAAATAAATTTTAAGAAAGACATAGATTATACAAATTTATTTAGGATGAACTGAATCTTCATAGTCCATATGATGAGCTCATTCATATAAATAGAGTTGGATTTGGATTTAGAATTTTAAAAGACATAGATTACTTCAAATCTTTCAATTTTTTTATCCAATAATCTCCTACATCCATGACATGAGCTCATTAATATAAATAAAGTTGGATTTTAATTTAGGAAATTAATGGACTAAACAAATAAAATACTTTATATAAGAATAATCATTAAAAAATAATATATTCTTTTCTCACTCTTATTAAATTGTATTGCAATTCTGGATTGTATATCTTGGTTGTTTGTTTATTATTATTATTATTATTAATCAGTATGATCTATTTCAAAATTTATTATAATTTAATATTAAGATTTTGGAAGAGAGATAAGAGAAGAAAAAAAACAAATGAAATTATTTTCGAGAGAAGAAATAAAACGGATAAAATACTTTACTAATAAAATAATTTTGGAAAAAAATAATATGTGCTGTGGAAAAAAACGGATAAAAATACTTTACGGATAAAATAATTTTGGGAAAAAATAATATTGTACTGTGGAAAAAAACTCCAAAAACTGATTTTGTGGAATAAGAGGCGAGGAAGGAATCAAAAATATATTTAGCGTGTTTTTTTTTTTTGGTGGACTGTGTTAGCTGACCGAAGCGTGTTTTTTTTTGGTGGAGTGTGTTAGCTGACCGAACACATCATGGTGGCTCTATAAGAAAACTCACTGGTGGTTCCATATCATTATTGATATACAATAATCTATATATAGTTTGATACATTGATTTTTACAATTTAGAAATTCTTGAGATCAAGCAAGCAGCCATCCTTTTTGCCCTTTTTATAGGAGTATAGAAATAAAAAAATCATATTTGAAAGATTTGGAATGATCTGGACATTCTGTTATTAGATATCTTCAATTAAAGATTACCTATAATTGTATATTAAAAAATTGATAAAATCACATCTATTTTACTACATATTATTGTATATTAAAAATTTGATAAAATCACATCTATTTTTTTGGTAGAGCTATGGTAGTCCATATATTAATATACACATCATAATTATAATTTATATTAAAATAAAAATTCGGTCTATAATGAGTATTGATTTCGTTAATCATTCCAATTATGTGATAGTTCTAAATTTATATGTGATATCATTTTATAGTTGTTATCAACCAATCTGTATATTAAATTTATTTTGTTTATAAGATAATATTTTGGAAATTTTTCTGCAATAGTTCATGATAGTTTTTAAATGGGGTATTTCATCTTAAAAGTCTTGCGTATAGTAAACGTTTTCGACTGAGTTTTTATCAAAGGTTAATTGTAAACATATTGTAATGACAAAAATGAAATACTGCCATAGAATTAGAATTTCAATTGAAGTTGATACAAGAACTTATTTTTGCAGCAATTAAAAAACTGAATTCTGCTACAATAAAATCAAAATTAGTCTTCAATCTCAGCTGATCGTCGGATGAGTTAGATTGCCTCTAATCTTTTGCCAATATTTTGAACGGATTGAGACTGTACATGTTATAAACAAAATGTAAAGTTTAGCACAATATATGGACAATAATATAAATAATTCAAATAACAGAAATTAAAAATATAGGTTGAATTTTTATATGATTACAGATTACCGTAGAAAACGATGATAGTATTTAGATTTGAATTCTGCAATCATCAAACTTGTTTTCGCTATAATCAAGATTCTGTTGTTGATATTTATCTTGATTTGCATGTAGTACTTTTGGAGCATCCATTGTGAAGTACCGTTGGATATCCGTTTTTAATTTTTACCACATGCTGTTAAGATTCCACAAAAAAAATGTGATTTGATTTAATTTTTACCAAAGTAGCTCGTTAAGGAAACCGTTTCCTAATTTATCGGAGTAAAAAATGGTAGGTAAGTGGGTCAGCCATAAATTAAAATTTGCAGTCAAATAAATAAAATATTTTTTTATTTCCCAAATAAGTATATAAGTTGGGGGGGAGAGGGGGATGAAATGCTTTATTTCTAGGTCTAAAAATAATACAGTTTTTAGATAGTTGGAATATAGGGTTTGTAATTAATATTTTTTTACCCTAATTTTATGCGATAAAATAAATTTGTAGATTGCATAGTAATTTCGATAAAAGAAATAACTGTTTTATTTAGGTATTGTAACATAAATAATATTGGTAAAGATTCATTCTAAAATATTATTGTTAAAGATTGATTTGTATCTTACGATTTGATAATTTTGTAAAGTAAATCTGGATACAACTAATTATTACTTATATTTAGGGACAAAAAAACTCATTCCAATAAATTCAGCAACAACTTCCCTAATTTTGCGAAAACATTACCATTATATATATATGTACCAGATTCGGAGATATTTTAGGCATATACTGTGTTCTTTTTTAAATTAAAAAAATAATTTTTATTACCATATATAGTAAGCAGTTTGGGCGGAAAAAATATTATTTTCCAATTATAGTATAAATCCATTTTATTTTTTTATATATATATAGATAGGTGCTAGCAAGAATAAACCAACATATAACCACAAAAACAAATGCTCTATTCTCACTTGCTATATATTTACAAATCACATGCTATATATCTCTTTCGTTATATGAATAAAACCCATATATTTTAAACATAAAAACAAATGCCCTATTCTCACTTTAATTTTTTCTTTTCTTTTCTAATTCACATTAAGCAACATTTTAAAAATGGGGAATCGACGAATCGCACCATAATTTTTATTTTCTTATAACCTAATCAATGGCTTACAATCGAATCGCACCAAATTTATATTATCTCCGTTTTATAAAATGAATCACGTTTAAAATATTACAATTTTTTTTTGTTAATTTGATTAAAATACAACTCTGCTAAAATCATTGACATAAAATTACATGACTTATTTTGTTTTAAATTTAACTTATTTAATTATATCTAATTAATCTATAAATGGATTTTTTTAAGCTTTTAATTAAATTAGAAAAACTAGACATTGATTAAAAAAAAAAAAAAGAAAAAGCAGCGCTCTGGTTTGGGCCTTATTCTGTCAAGCCCATAGAAGCCATGCTAAAAAAAGCCCATAAAATTTGCCAAGAAAAAGCCCATGAAATTGGGACGGACATAATCGTAAATTAAAGAGAGTCCATGTCTAAGTAGGTAATTTACCAACCCTGAAACCTTAACTTCAAAGCACTTCCTCAAATTGTAAAATTAAATTCACCCTCAAAAAAAGTTATAAAATTAAATTAAATGATTCTTTTACAGAGACATCATCTCCTGCTAGTCGGCCCCCGTTCCAGCAAACTGGATATGCAAGCAATGTTTGCTTTCCGATTTCCATAGCCAATTCCAAGTCAAACGCCATTAAAGATGGCCTACCCACATTCTCCATTCTAATCTAAACTATCTGTATTACGCTTTAAATTTTGCCTGTACAACAAATTGAGTCACCGAGTTTCAGCACTGACTCATTTATGGCGGATCGTGATAGAAAATTAGTGAAGGAAGAGTTCGTAACGTACGCCTAAATTATCATCTACATCGCACTCTCCAGCGGTCAGATCTTCTTCAACAAGGTCTCCTCATCGTAACCCCTTTATATTTCCATCTCCACGTATATATATATATATATATATATATATATGTATGTTTGTGATTGTAGATTGTTTCCAGTAATAACAAAATTGACAACAAGAATTGGGTCCATCACAAGATCGAGGTCGATTTTCATCATTTTCTTTCAATTTCCTTTTTTTTTTCTCCGAATAATTCTTGACTGCTGAATATATTCTGTACAGATTGGGAATGAGATGTATTGAGTACGTTTCTTAATAATTTGATCTTCAAAACAGTTCTGAATGTGTTTGTATTTTAATGGATATCTGTTTGTTGATGTAATTTTTTCTTGGGTTCTTTTCTTCTCCGTGTGTACACGAGTCCTACGCTGGTGAGATTCAAGAGCCCCTAGCAGGGATAATCTTGAGTATTATCTAGGATACCATACGACCAATTTATGATGTACAATCTCCTTATATTGCCTACCAAACACAAAAATACGATACATATCACCCCTTGTCTATGATATATATCTTGACTTAACTATCTTGCCATATCCTAACATGCCTACCAAACAAGCCCTGAAAGAACATCTTTCCTAGAAAATGCCACCAATCGACCTAGTAATACAGAGAAAACTTGCTAATCGCCCTTTTTTTTAAAGATTAAGGTCAGTTCGTTTCTATATAACACTCTTTGGTTCGAAAAACCAGTGGGAGTTATTTTCATGTAAAGTAAATCTAGGTTTCTGAATTAATGTTTAAGTGAAAGCGTCCAAAGTTTGAGGTTTGAAATCCACGTCTGCCAATTAATAAGATGTATAGTTGCAATTGTTCTTTAATAATTCTTCTGGTTATCGATGTAACTGATATTGTTGAAACAATATTCCTGTGCTAATGCACTAACATAGATTTAGAGTAGCTTTTGTGTATGGGATTGAATTTTAATGCTTTAAGAAACAACACTTTCAGTAATATTTTAGCTTTTTTATGGATCTTGAGCCGATCTGTACAAAGTTTTTGATCAATTCATTTGGATTGACAGATCAAATATTGATGTATATTTTTATAAGTAATTTGTCAAATTTCAGTAAGAATTAATTTGTTTTTCACTTCTATTTTTATTACTCAATAATGTATTAATGGATGAAATTGTCCCACAAAAAAATGGTGATGTTTCAGTTGGGCAAGAAAATGAAATATAATCAACGAATATGATCATTATAAAGCGTATGTGTCAAAGTACTATTTGGTATTTCTAACATACAGAGTTTCTGTTTCCCTTTATTTAGTAGGACAAAATATTTCCAATGGGAAGGAGAAATAGGGCCGCTGTGGTTGTGCTTGGTGACATCGGTCGGAGTCCCCGAATGCAATACCATGCACTTTCCCTTGCTCGACAGGTATTTGTCTATCTATATGCTCATGTATACTTGTTTATGCATGCAAAATTATTTATAATTGTCTTAACTCATGCTCTCACTTATGTCTGGAGAATTAGTATATCTTTTGGATATTTTATCACTGTAAAGATTACCCTAAATATATTGTTTTTTTTTTGTGAGCATATTAGCCCATAGATGAAATTTATTTACTTGTATTGTGATGGTTATTGATATACCGAGTTATATTATTGATTAGACAACATCATTTTCTATTGGGGCTTAAGAAAACTTATGTGCTTCTTTGCTTTGGTGCTGAGAACAGCCAACATATACCGACACATGTAATTTTGAACAAGAAAATTAGATTTGTGGCTATTGATTTTAAGTTTGATGTCATTCTCTCTCATTTTAACGTGTATATCTCAATTGGCGATTATAGATAGGTATTACTGTTGACTTTCATCTTGATAAATAAGAAGTGGTAGGATATATGAGATTGATAGAATTGCTTTCAGGAGAAAACTTGCAAAAATATGAAAATTGGTATTAGGATATTATTTTGGATGCTTGGTCATAGGAGTCATATAACTGGAGTTTATACCAAATTTGGTCCCTCTCTCTCATTATTTGTTCCCTAATTTGATTGACGGGTTTACTTTGGTACCTAATGAAAATGATTAGATTGCTTCCCGTAGTATATGTGATCGGACAGTCCCCGATAAATTTTCAGAATTTATTTGTCATCTTTCGTATCTATTTTGTATTTGCAGAATTTTTTTTTGGATTCCCGTAATTATTTGTGATTTTTAGAAATTATTTTTAGTTTATCATAAATTATTTCTAATTTCCCAGAAACTATCTATACTTTTCAAGTTTACTTTTTAACTTTCAAAATTTATTGCAATTATTATAAAATTATTTCCAATTTTTTCAATATTACTTGTAATTTATCCAGAATTTATTGAATTTTTTATGGACTCCTTTTAATTTTTTTATTTTTTTCAATCCCGAAAAAGTACCCTAAAGGATTCTTTAGATTGCAAGAGTGATCTTGTATACAATGGGAAGCAATCTGGAAAGTTTTTTCTTTAGGTACCAACCTGCAGAAATCTTATAGTTCATGTTGCAAATTGTAATTGACTGACCCTTGTTTGAATAGCTATGGTAAACCTCAAATGTTAGTACTTTTTATGCGTAAAAGGAAGCGAGGTATGAATTATACAGATTTACTTGGAATTATTATATGTGTTTATGACTAATTGAACCATTATTATATGACCTGTGGTAGCAATCTAGCTATTTACGATGTGTCTCTTGCCTCTAATTCTCTTTCTAAGTATGTTTATCATGTATGTGGAGGAATTATCTTTTCTTTATCATTTGATAATAAGTCAGAATCACCAGCATATTAATCTGCCTCTTAGTCATGTGCAATTGATCTAAATCATGTCTCTTTCTTGGAGCGATATCTTAAATGTCTAAAGGAAAATCATTTTGGAAAACAAACAGGTTGGAGGTTTGGGAATAAAACATTACTAAAATAAGAATAATTTGTTTCTGTCTGCAATAGCAGTTGCTTTCTCAGTGAAACTACTGAGGGGCCGCTTGGTATAAAATTAGGAATGACAATGGTAATGGGTATGAATGAGGGGTCAATCATACTGTAGAATGATGTGGGGGGAAGTTGTTAATTAAATGAGGTAATGATTAACGTATTCATTGTGTACCAAGTATGATAAATGGGAGTCGGTCCTCTTTCATTCCCATTACCTATCCCTAATCCCCAACCAAGCGGGCCCTGAATCTTTATCCTGTTTGGAGTTCTGCTATACTGAATTCTACTTTTCTGCAGGCTTTTCTTGATGTTGATATTGTTGCATATGGAGGTACAGTTCTGTCTTTTGCGACCTAGTGGAATATCTATAATGTTTCGCCTAAACCTAATTATTTTATCTGATCCAATCAACATTTCCTTATCTTCTTATTGATATTTCTATTTTATCAATTGAATTGCTGTTTTTATTTCGTGTGTCGGGTTTAATGTGTTCATTTTCTTCCTCTGGCTATTACATTGGCATTGGAGACGACGGTAGCTTATACAATGCTTATTAGAGAGTTATTTATTGCAATTGTCTTTTTTATTATGTCTGATAGTGTCAAAATCTAGATCCCTAGAGTAGTACATTACTTCTTTTGGAACATATTCTTTTGTTGCAGGTAAGAAGGATAGGTAGAAGCACTCCATATGTTCCACATTTTTTTTAGTACAAATCCTGATTGGGGTGGGATTGGTGGGAATTGAACCCTGGTTAATTTTTAGGGTTATAGACTACTCTACCAACTGAGCTACAACCAATTCCCAATGTACCACCTGTTTTAGGCGCTTCCTAATGAAATTTATCCATCATATCGCATCCCCTAACGCATGGAACAGCTTATCGATTTATTTCATGTTGCATATGGTACCGTGATACAAAAAAGATTAAGATAATTCCGTATGCTTGAAATTTATCTATCGTATACCTTCTATGCATACTTCTAGATCATATCATATTATGTACATAATATTTTAATCAAAGTAGTACATTTGTGCATTTGCTGTTAGCATCAAGTTCCATTTGTGCAACTCCAATAATCCCTATATGAATCATACAAAAGGTCAGGAATAAAACTGTCTACTATGACATAAAACAGAAAATGATCTTGAAATATATTCGTACTTTACTGCCCTTGAAGTTTCTCAACTTACTCTTGGATGGTGTAACCATCTGCATAGGAAATTTAGAGGCACCAATATAATGGATCTACTTAGGAGTTGGAGTTATGCTTTGTAGTGTGATGTTTTATTCACCTGACTTTGTAATTGACTTGTGTACTTTGGCGAGGGTCTTCTCATCCCTTGGCTGTTTTATTAATAAAATCTTTGCTTCTTATCTAAAAAAACGACCTGCAAGATTCCCTTATATCTGTAATTTTACTGGAGTAATATTCATAGTTTTCGAACTACAGAAACTAAAACGTGTTATAAAGCTCTACCTGTTCTTAGAGGTATATGATTGTATTGTATGGAAGCTTTTATTGTTTTACCAAACTGCATTTACTGAAAAAGATGAACTCTAAATTTGGCTGTTTTCCTGATTGAAATTTGATCTTTCTATAGGTACTGATCCACACATGTCGTTATTAGAGCACCCGTCTATCTATATCCACAAAATGGTACGAGGATGTTAGTAATTAATTGATTGAATGTACTAAAATTTGTAAGGCATTGAGAGAAAAGTTTTATTTCTTTTCACAGCCAGAATGGCCGAAAATGCCTCGAGGTCTTGCAGAGATACTTCGTCCCTTATTTCTTCTTCTCAAGCCTATATTTCAGTTTCTCGTGCTGCTTTGGTACCTTTGTGTCAAGATACCTGCTCCTGATGCTTTTATAGTGCAGGTGAGCTTTATTTAGTGTTTATTTTTCATATTTTACATTTACTATGCTAATTCTATGTTCAGCAACTGTTCAATATCCATCCTATGCTTGCTCAATACTTGCTTCTATTGTAGATAGGCTTTGCCTCTCTGTCCGAAGATAATCAAGTTGCATGAGTTTTGTGACGTCAAATGCTGCTGCTTCTTTTTTTCTTGATTCATTTGAACATCTTAAGCTTTATAAATATTATTGGAATATAATATTGTTGTTGTTAAGGTGATGAACTTGGCATTCAATGAAGATTACAATGGAAAAATGTAAAACCAGGGAAAATTTGTTTTAAAATTCTTTGCTCTGGGCAGTTGAATGTTTTGGTGACACTGCATGACAACAGATTGTTGTTCATAGTTAATCTTTATAAATATTATTGGAATATAATATATTTCTCGTATCTAATATTATTATCAGCAAGCTCCCCTAAAATTACATAATGATGCTCCTGCAGAATCCACCATCAGTTCCTACTCTTGTGGTTGTCAAGTGGGCCAGCTGGTGGAGACAATCAGCATTTATTGTTGATTGGCATAATTTTGGATATACTCTGCTTGCACGATCCCTTGGAAGGAGTAGTGTCTTTGTCATGATATATCGTTGGTAAATCTACATTGTGATTTTTTTACAATGTTGTAAAAGTTTCTAGCGGCAGACGAGGGCCTAGCGCCTACTCGGGGTTAGGCGGCGCATAAGCGTGTTAAGGCGGGGAGAAATAAAAAAACAACCTCTTAATGAGAGCCTAGAGTCTAGGCGGGGGTTAGTTGGTGCTAGTTGGGGATTTTTGCAGCTGAGTTTTCTTATTTATTGATTTTCGAAGACCTGGTTTTGCATAATATAATGGCTGTGGTATTTTGTCCATGACTAGGATCGAGAAATATTATGGCAAGGTGGCGCATGGTTCCTTGTGTGTGACGAGGGCAATGCAACTTGAGTTGTCCCACAATTGGGGAATTACGTAAGAGCTTGATTTTCTAAACTGTCTTTGTTATATTGTTCTTGTGGTAACTTGTTTACTTGGTTACGTTGTTGATCAGTGTGTTCTCTTATGCTTTTTTTGTTGCTTGAAGAGCCACTGTTTTGTACGATCAGCCTCCTGAATTTTTTCGGCCCACTTCACTCGAGGAGAAGCATGATGTGAGCAAATTTAGACATACAGATTAGCTTCAATAGAGTAGTGACTTTACAAAATTTAAAATCTATGATGACCTAGCTTTTTTGCAGGATCCATAAAAGTCTCACGGATCCATATGGTCTTCAAGATTGCATTAGCAATGGTAAAGGATAGAGATACTCTCTCTTACCACTTTGAATAATTTTAAGCATGTCCTACAAAATTTGGTTAAGTGCATACGTTGCAGGCATGACGAGACCATATGACAATGATCCTACTATAACTCAAGTTACAACCAAGGTTGGTACTGACATATTATTGAAGCAAAACAGACCAGCAATCATCGTTAGCAGTACAAGCTGGTATATTCCTTATCATTTGATTGCATGATTCCACAAATTACATTCTACTCCGTTTATCCTTGTGGGTTTTGAAAAAATTCGGGTTGGCATATATAGAGATCTCAGATCGGTGAAGCAAAAATTTGCTCAGCCACATCTCCTTGTACTGATATTGTCCTCAATTATTAGACTGGGCAAGGATATGATTATATAAGTTAGATTGTCATTTCAATAATGAACGTTGATTTGGTTCAGGACTCCAGATGAAGATTTTGGCATTCTCCTAGAAGCTGCACTTATGTATGACAGGCGTGTTGCTGCACAGTTAGGTGAGGATGATTCAACTGGTGATGAAGTTATTTGGGGCAGAATTTCTGATGGAGAACAATTCTCATACCCGAGGTTGCTGTTCATAATTACTGGTAATGCCCAGGTTTAAAGCCCATCAGCTTTGCCTACCAATCAAATTTCTTTTCATTTCTATTCTTTCTTTTTTTTGGTACACTGAGATTGTAGAACATAATGAAGGTAAAGGACCCGAGAAGGAAAAATACGAGCAAAAGATAAGGAAACTTAGGCTCAGACGTGTAGCATTCCGTACTATGTGGCTGTCAGCAGAGGATTATCCACTGCTTCTTGGTAAATTGTAACCCTTGATAGTTTCTAAATTTCTTTTCATCGATTTACTTAGGTTCCTTTCTATAAGTACAGGTTCTGCAGATCTAGGTGTCTGTTTGCATACTTCATCATCAGGGTTGGATCTACCCATGAAGGTCAGGGTTAATATGACATGAAGTTCAGTCCTTTACTTATCAAGAATGCGATTATATGAATTATTAGATAGTATCTATGCACGATTCTCATAGTTGGAGGTGTTGGTAATTAGGTCGTTGATATGTTTGGCTGTGGGCTACCTGTCTGTGCTGTTTCATATTCTTGGTAAGATCTCCTTTGTATGTTCACCTTACTTTAAGACTACATATTAACAGTAGTAAAATCTAACGAGATTTTCTTGAGTTTGGGTTTTTCTAGCATAAAGGAGCTGATAGATGCCAATAAGAATGGCCTCCTTTTCTCATCATCTTCAGAATTGGCTGACGAACTCATGGTAAGCTTCTTTGTAGTACGTTCAAGAGAATTTGACTTTCCCATAAACTCTTCAACACTTCCAAATTTTGCCTGCATGTCCTGTTTGTGGGTTGAGATGAGATGAGATACAGCAAGCAAGTTTGCTACTGAAAGATCAAAGGTATTCTAGGTGGAATGTTGAAACTTCAAAGAGATTTCACCCGGACCGATCTTCTCTGTCTTCTTGTTTGGCCATTGGATATAGATAAAATCGGAAGTGGGGTACTATTGCTTGTTTGGCGTGCGTAATTACATAGTTGGATTGGAAACCACTCATATTATGAAAGCAAAATGTATACTAAGGCCCCTCAGTTGAGGGAATGTGTAAATTTGTTTAGATAGAGTCTGCTCTACTCATTTCTAATTACACAGAAATTAATCATAGCTAATATCTGAATTGGTTGCGGTTATAACATGGATATAAATAAATATACTTGCACAATTCTCTATAATTTGTATGTAGAAGCTCAAATCATGCGTTTGTTTTCATATTCAAAGCTAATCTCTTTTACACTGTTTCCTCATTAACACAATGTGCACTTGTATTGTACAGTTTGTTTCATATAACAGTAACATTTATTTTATTGTAAACTCAATTGTTTATTGTGAACATTTTAAATTGTGTAGAATTAAATTAGAAAGAAATGTTTCCAGTGATATATGTACTCCAAAACTAACCAAGCAATTTGGGAGACTGAGGATGAGAAAACAAAACTTCCTTCTAGTTATGATTCTCATTTAGTTCCGCAGAATATCATTCATTTAATTGAAAAGATGTGGATTTCTGCACTAAAAATATTTGCGAAGCATCATTGGATAATGGCTAACATCTATATCCATTTCCTACAGATGTTGTTCGAGGGTTTTCCTGAAGGATGTGATGCATTGAAGTCGATGAGGTCAAGGCTGACGGAAAGGTTGTCTTCGGTTAGGTGGGCAACAGCATGGGAGGAAAATGCCAAGCCCTTAATACATGAGGTCTTCCTTTTGTCTGTGGCCCATTATTATTATTGTTGTTGTTGTTGTTGTTGTTGTTGTTGTTATTATTATTATTTATTTATTTTCTCTCTTTCCAGATGATCAATTTATAATCATGGGTGTTCTTTTTTCTGTTTATTGTTATTTTTGTCCTCCAGGTTATCTCTGAACACTCTAGGTAAATGTGCAGTAACCCAGAATAATTGGAGTAGCAGGTAACATTCGTTGTTATATTTGATCCCTTTTGAGCCTTACCTGTAGAAAACTAGAAATGCATCTTTTTCGGAATCGTGTTCATATTGTAAAAAACATGAACATGTTCTGTCAATGACGGTTATTAGCATCAACATTATTGACTTAAAATTGAATATGATTGTAGGGAAATCAGATAGTTGCTTCTATAAGCAGTTCTGTAATGTGAGGTTAGCAAACCAAGATATTTTACTTTAAGCTATACTTATATTTACGCACTAATTTTAATTAATGGGATGAATTTGTGATATTTTAGTCACAAGCAGGACTCTGCCACAGTTGCATGTGTAAACGGGGCATTCCCATCCGCGCAGTATATTGTGGCACGGATAACATAATAATTCTTTGATAAAAGAGTAATACGCTCAAGCAATTATAAAAAAATATTAGTTTTATTATGTCTATCAGAAAGGTACTACTTTTGTTTGTTTAGTTTACTTAACAGTTAACATACTATTTTCTCAGTGAGAGCTGATACTATGAACAAGTATATCTCTTTACCAAAAGTATAGTTTTCGCTGAATGGTACTAGGGAATTATAAACTGACCACCAACTAGGGAAATTTTTACAAATAGCCATGTCAGACAGTTAATTATAAATAGTCTTATTCTAAATATATGAAAATAACATTTGTTTTACACAAGTCAATTGTTTAAAATATAAAACATACCTAATTATTATTTTATGAGGGGTGACAAAAAGAAATAAGAGAAAGAAGTCTGATTGTACCGTATAGGGGACATTTTTAGGTAGACAAATCTAAATTGTAGGAGGAAATATCGATATTGGGTTTAAGATTCTATGAAGTTTTTGCTTTGGGAGTCACATGATTCACAATTTTTTACAATTCTAGGTGATCAGATTTTAGAGAATAATTGAATTATATTTTGGATTTGGAAATTTTGTAAACAAGGGATCTCTCCTCTCTTTCCCTCTTTTTTCTCGCTCTCTTTGTATCTCATGTTTCACTCATTTCTCTTTAATAGGCTACCAACTAATAATAAAGTGGAAAGGGTCAAATCTAACCATTTTTATAACTTTTACCTTAAAATTAACAAGATTCTGAAAAACTATAAAATCTAGCACATTTTTGTCTTTTAGCCAACACTTCACCCTTGCTTTTAACCCACTCCACCACCCTTGTACACATATTTTCAACCACCCTCCAAACCACCCTCCCCTCCGCAGATTTACATGTTTAAATAAAGTGAAATACGATTTTGGGTGAACAAACTGATACGTAATCTAGACATTCATGGCGAGAGATAGGTTGGTCCGTTAAGGGAACTTTTGTTGGTTATTAGGGTTATGGAAAATGCCCTAATATAAAAATGGTTCAGACGATATATACATGCTACAAATGATCCAGAAGCACAACCTGATGTAATTGCAATTGCCTAATAGACTTCAATATTGGAAAATAACAAGAGACAACAAAACAAAATGGAATCCATCACTAATACATATAGACCGACGTAAAAAAATCCCCAAAGCATCTCAAGAGGAAGTTATATCCATATTATATCCAATTCTGATTAATATACATTTGATATGTTCATAAACAATAATTCAGAAAAAGGGTGAAAAGTGGCATGGAGTAAAAATAACAAACCTCATATATGTTCATTGCTACTGACTTTATATAATCGAAGCTTATTTTCCTTATTTGGAAGCAAAATTTTTAAGTTAGAAAAGAAACACTAAATATAATAAGAACACGGTCTTGTCGAAACACTAGCAACATAAAATTTGAAGTATTTGAATATGACATACCTGTCATTGGATTTCTTAAACTTAACATACTCAGATTTTTCGGCAGCTATTTTCCCGCGCTTTATTTTCCCAACTCCTCTGTTGCCTTTGGCCAATACTTGCAACAGGCTTTCTTACTTTAGGGCTAGTTGAGCAACTGCCATCAAATTGCTAGGGCCCAACATGTCCACCACCTTGCTAATCTCATCCCTAAAGCCACTCACAAAACTCTGAATGAAGTACTCTTCAGATAGGGATCTGTTCATCTCAATCATAAAAGGCTTGAGCTCTTCAAATTCTTGTATATAGTTCTGTACAGAACCATTTTGTCTCAACTTGTTGAACTGAGCGATTAAACTCCCTCCATCCACACTAGTAAACATGTTCCACACCATCGCAGAAAATGTTTCCCACAACATATTTTCCTTCCCCTCCACATAATCTACGTACCATTGGTCCGCATATCCCTACAAATTCATACCAGCCAACATAATTTTTTCATAATCAGTCATTGGATTAAAAGTGAAATATCTGTTACACTTTCTTATCCATAAACGGGGATTATCACCATTAAACCGTGGGAAGTCCAACTTTGGTATCCTAGAGTTATGATTTGCAGTAACATTTTCATTAACTCTTGGAATATGAACAGGGGGTGGTAAAATCCCAGTATCAGCCCTATCCCGTACATTAGGAACTCCACTACTACTACCACCTGCAGACATACTGCCTCCGAGATTCCGTTGATCCTCTTGTTTGTTTCTTCTTGGCTACTCATGATCACGTCTTGGCTCTGCAGTATGTCGTTCACATGTTGTTTTAGAGTATCGATCCGTTGGGTGTTATTTTTGGCCATAGATAAACCTTGCTCTGATTACCACTTGTCACACCTTAAGCTCAAAGCTTAGGATGCGCACGTTAGCTGAAATCGTAACATAAATGAAGGAGGAAAAAGACAGAGAAATGGGAGAGAATTTGCAGAATTCATTCATTCACCAAAAACATGCATCATTCGCACCAGTTGGTACACAATATATCAGAGTTTGTTACCCAAAACGGCAACGTTTTAGGGGCAACTGAATTTACTCAATTAAAAGAAAAATCGTGCTCACGCCTCTATAAGTAATGTGCGCTTCTCCCCTAATTAACTAATAACAGGAATAACTTAAAAAATAGTGGAAATGGAAAACACATGGAAAGAGTGGCTTTTGTGACAGTATGCATCCTCGAAACAGGTGGGTTCGATAAAGATGGTGAAGTCGCATAATCGGGAGATTTGTGATGATAAAAGAGGTTTAAATTTAGCAGCTAAACTTGCGCTGAATCACCACGCCTCCCAAATTTCACGTGCCCGTCGCTAGATTCATGAGACTTCATCGTTAGTGCTAGGGTTGGCAATGGGGCAGGGCGGGAGAATAATCCCCATCCCCCATCCCCCTTCCCCATAACTATACCGATTCCCCGTCCCTGTCCCCAGCCTCGCGAGAACTGGCGGGGAAAAAATTCCCCCAGCCCCGGCTCCGTGGGGATCCCGGCTCTAGGAAAATCCCCGCCCCGATTTAAATTTTAAATAAACAGTTGTAAATGGATAAAATATACATATAGGGCTCGTATGGTTAATTGGTTGGGATAGATCTACCAAGATAGGATTACATGGGATTGTACTGTTAACCATAATTAATATGGGCATTTAATTTGATGGTTTAGACCTTCACGATTAACTATGATTTATTTATCATGTTGTTTGATTCATGTGATAGTTTAATTTATGTAGCAAAATGAAGTGGGAAATTGGCTGATAATTAATCATCACCAATTTGGGGTGACAAATTGTCACATGAAATGAGAAAATGTGAAGGAATATACCCGGGCCAACAATCTAGACAAGGCTTTTAACTTTGAAACCAAACAAAGGTTAACTTGGGATAATTAATCTAATCTCGACTAGTCCTTCAAACCAAACGAGCCCATAACATAAAAATTAAACACCTAGAAACATTAAACACCTAGAAACATCAAAAATACAATTAACAAACAATTAAAAACCTAGAAATGGTACATAAATTTTAGCTTCAAAGTCACAAGAGTACTAAAATACATAAAAAACATTCAAAGAGCTGATCACTTTGATACCGATCCAATCCTCCATTCAACAAGAAACATTCAAAGAAAATTAAAATAAACGCAAAACCCATCTTGTAGATATAATTGACAGAAATGTTGATACATAGCCACACAAGATATTTAGAAAGTCAAGGAGTTGATCACAAGGATCATCAGATGTGGAGAACCATTCAAATTCATAATTATATCTTACACATAAAAAATTCCAGCATATCAGTAATCACTTGGCAAATGGCAACTGCATATATAAAGTTGCTAATTTTGTCTATGCTGAATTGAATTATTAATCCAACTGAATAAACAACCATTATATTAAACTTCAATCAAGCCAAGAGAAAATAATACTAGTATCATGGAAGTCAGCCGTATTGGGAACATGCTTACTGTTGAAATTTTTAAAATCTTAATCAGGTGATTCAAAATGGAAAAGTCAAAATTAAAATGGTTGTTTCAATAAAATGTCCCTTTCCAAAATTCCAAAGTGTCAAACAGCCCATTGAATTCAAAATTTAGCTACATCTAAAATGGAATTTTTTTAGCTATATCAGAAATTTTCTTTGCTATGGAACTGGTGATGAAACTCGGGCCGAAATCCGAAATTTTACGTTACCTGAAACTTGTCCTCGCTGGTCAGCTATCGAAGACTCGAACGAAGAGAGGTTGTCGTCGTCGTCGGAGCTTAGAAACAGATCGATGCTGATGAAGGTCGAAGACAGACCACGGTTGTTGCAGTGCTACGCAGATGCTGTTGATGGGATGAGAATCGGCTGCTGCAGCGCTGTTGGCTATTGTGAGGAAAAGGGTCACGGCTGACAGTGAGAGAAAATTAGATTAGAATTTGGTGAAAAATAGTACAAATAAAAATATATTAATGAGGTAATTTTGTATTTTCATATATATACAAGCGTAGAATAGTAATTTTATGTAGCAGGTCCCGCGGAGAACAGGACGGAAAACACTATCCCCGTCCCGCCTCGTCCCCCAGGGCCAAAATTTGCTCCGTTCCCGTCCCATCGAAGGGGAAAATTGAGGAAAAAAAAGGAAATTGAAAGAAATTGAGTATTTCCTCAATTTTTCCCTTCGATGGGACGGGAACGGGGCAAATTTTGGCCCTGGGGGACGAGGCGGGACGGGGATAGTGTTTTCCGTCCTGTTCTCCGCGGGACCTGCTACATAAAATTACTATTCGACGCTTGTATATATATGAAAATACAAAATTACCTCATTAATATATTTTTATTTGTACTATTTTTCACCAAATTCTAATCTAATTTTCTCTCACTGTCAGCCGTGACCCTCTTCCTCACAATAGCCAACAGCGCTGCAGCAGCCGATTCTCATCCCATCAACAGCATCTGCGCAGCACTGCAACAACCGTGGTCTGTCTTCGACCTTCATCAGCATCGATCTGTTTCTAAGCTCCGACGACGACGACAACCTCTCTTCGTCCGAGTCTTCGATAGCTGACCAGCGAGGACAAGTTTCAGGTAACGTAAAATTTCGGATTTCGGCCCGAGTTTCATCACCAGTTCCATAGCAAAGAAAATTTCTGATATAGCTAAAAAAATTCCATTTTAGATGTAGCTAAATTTTGAATTCAATGGGCTGTTGGACACTTTGGAATTTTGGAGAGGGACATTTTATTGAAACAACCATTTTAATTTTGACTTTTCCATTTTGAATCACCTGATTAAGATTTTAAAAATTTCAACAGTAAGCATGTTCCCAATACGGCTGACTTCCATGATACTAGTATTATTTTCTCTTGGCTTGATTGAAGTTTAATATAATGGTTGTTTATTCAGTTGGATTAATAATTCAATTCAGCATAGACAAAATTAGCAACTTTATATATGCAGTTGCCATTTGCCAAGTGATTACTGATATGCTGGAATTTTTTATGTGTAAGATATAATTATGAATTTGAATGATTCTCCACATCTGATGATCCTTGTGATCAACTATTTGACTTTCTAAATATCTTGTGTGGCTATGTATCAACATTTCTGTCAATTATATCTACAAGATGGGTTTTGCGTTTATTTTAATTTTCTTTGAATGTTTCTTGTTGAATGGAGGATTGGATCGGTATCAAAGTGATCAGCTCTTTGAATGTTTTTTATGTATTTTAGTACTCTTGTGACTTTGAAGCTAAAATTTATGTACCATTTCTAGGTTTTTAATTGTTTGTTAATTGTATTTTTGATGTTTCTAGGTGTTTAATGTTTCTAGGTGTTTAATTTTTATGTTATGGGCTCGTTTGGTTTGAAGGACTAGTCGAGATTAGATTAATTATCCCAAGTTAACCTTTGTTTGGTTTCAAAGTTAAAAGCCTTGTCTAGATTGTTGGCCCGGGTATATTCCTTCACATTTTCTCATTTCATGTGACAATTTGTCACCCCAAATTGGTGATGATTAATTATCAGCCAATTTCCCACTTCATTTTGCTACATAAATTAAACTATCACATGAATCAAACAACATGATAAATAAATCATAGTTAATCGTGAAGGTCTAAACCATCAAATTAAATGCCCATATTAATTATGGTTAACAGTACAATCCCATGTAATCCTATCTTGGTAGATCTATCCCAACCAATTAACCATACGAGCCCTATATGTATATTTTATCCATTTACAACTGTTTATTTAAAATTTAAATCGGGGCGGGGATTTTCCTAGAGCCGGGATCCCCACGGAGCCGGGGCTGGGGGAATTTTTTCCCCGCCAGTTCTCGCGAGGCTGGGGACAGGGACGGGGAATCGGTATAGTTATGGGGAAGGGGGATGGGGGATGGGGATTATTCTCCCGCCCTGCCCCATTGCCAACCCTAGCACTAACGATGAAGTCTCATGAATCTAGCGACGGGCACGTGAAATTTGGGAGGCGTGGTGATTCAGCGCAAGTTTAGCTGCTAAATTTAAACCTCTTTTATCATCACAAATCTCCCGATTATGCGACTTCACCATCTTTATCGAACCACCTGTTTCGAGGATGCATACTGTCACAAAAGCCACTCTTTCCATGTGTTTTCCATTTCCACTATTTTTTAAGTTATTCCTGTTATTAGTTAATTAGGGGAGAAGCGCACATTACTTATAGAGGCGTGAGCACGATTTTTCTTTTAATTGAGTAAATTCAGTTGCCCCTAAAACGTTGCCGTTTTGGGTAACAAACTCTGATATATTGTGTACCAACTGGTGCGAATGATGCATGTTTTTGGTGAATGAATGAATTCTGCAAATTCTCTCCCATTTCTCTGTCTTTTTCCTCCTTCATTTATGTTACGATTTCAGCTAACGTGCGCATCCTAAGCTTTGAGCTTAAGGTGTGACAAGTGGTAATCAGAGCAAGGTTTATCTATGGCCAAAAATAACACCCAACGGATCGATACTCTAAAACAACATGTGAACAACATACTGCAGAGCCAAGACGTGATCATGAGTAGCCAAGAAGAAACAAACAAGAGGATCAACGGAATCTCGGAGGCAGTATGTCTGCAGGTGGTAGTAGTAGTGGAGTTCCTAATGTACGGGATAGGGCTGATACTGGGATTTTACCACCCCCTGTTCATATTCCAAGAGTTAATGAAAATGTTACTGCAAATCATAACTCTAGGATACCAAAGTTGGACTTCCCACGGTTTAATGGTGATAATCCCCGTTTATGGATAAGAAAGTGTAACAGATATTTCACTTTTAATCCAATGACTGATTATGAAAAAATTATGTTGGCTGGTATGAATTTGTAGGGATATGCGGACCAATGGTACGTAGATTATGTGGAGGGGAAGGAAAATATGTTGTGGGAAACATTTTCTGCGATGGTGTGGAACATGTTTACTAGTGTGGATGGAGGGAGTTTAATTGCTCAGTTCAACAAGTTGAGACAAAATGGTTCTGTACAGAACTATATACAAGAATTTGAAGAGCTCAAGGCTTTTATGATTGAGATGAACAGATCCCTATCTGAAGAGTACTTCATTCAGAGTTTTGTGAGTGGCTTTAGGGATGAGATTAGCAAGGTGGTGGACATGTTGGGCCCTAGCAATTTGATGGCAGTTGCTCAACTAGCCCTAAAGTAAGAAAGCCTGTTGCAAGTATTGGCCAAAGGCAACAGAGGAGTTGGGAAAATAGAGCGCGGGAAAATAGCTGCCGAAAAATCTGAGTATGTTAAGTTTAAGAAATCCAATGACAGGTATGTCATATTCAAATACTTCAAATTTTATGTTGCTAGTGTTTCGACAAGACCGTGTTCTTATTATATTTAGTGTTTCTTTTCTAACTTAAAAATTTTGCTTCCAAATAAGGAAAATAAGCTTCGATTATATAAAGTCAGTAGCAATGAACATATATGAGGTTTGTTATTTTTACTCCATGCCACTTTTCACCCTTTTTCTGAATTATTGTTTATGAACATATCAAATGTATATTAATCAGAATTGGATATAATATGGATATAACTTCCTCTTGAGATGCTTTGGGGATTTTTTTACGTCGGTCTATATGTATTAGTGATGGATTCCATTTTGTTTTGTTGTCTCTTGTTATTTTCCAATATTGAAGTCTATTAGGCAATTGCAATTACATCAGGTTGTGCTTCTGGATCATTTGTAGCATGTATATATCGTCTGAACCATTTTTATATTAGGGCATTTTCCATAACCCTAATAACCAACAAAAGTTCCCTTAACGGACCAACCTATCTCTCGCCATGAATGTCTAGATTACGTATCAGTTTGTTCACCCAAAATCATATTTCACTTTTATTTAAACATGTAAATCTGCGGAGGGGAGGGTGGTTTGGAGGGTGGTTGAAAATATGTGTACAAGGGTGGTGGAGTGGGTTAAAAGCAAGGGTGAAGTGTTGGCTAAAAGACAAAAATGTGCTAGATTTTATAGTTTTTCAGAATCTTGTTAATTTTAAGGTAAAAGTTATAAAAATGGTTAGATTTGACCCTTTCCACTTTATTATTAGTTGGTAGCCTATTAAAGAGAAATGAGTGAAACATGAGATACAAAGAGAGCGAGAAAAAAGAGGGAAAGAGAGGAGAGATCCCTTGTTTACAAAATTTCCAAATCCAAAATATAATTCAATTATTCTCTAAAATCTGATCACCTAGAATTGTAAAAGATTGTGAATCATGTGACTCCCAAAGCAAAAACTTCATAGAATCTTAAACCCAATATCGATATTTCCTCCTACAATTTAGATTTGTCTACCTAAAAATGTCCCCTATACGGTACAATCAGACTTCTTTCTCTTATTTCTTTTTGTCACCCCTCATAAAATAATAATTAGGTATGTTTTATATTTTAAACAATTGACTTGTGTAAAACAAATGTTATTTTCATATATTTAGAATAAGACTATTTATAATTAACTGTCTGACATGGCTATTTGTAAAAATTTCCCTAGTTGGTGGTCAGTTTATAATTCCCTAGTACCATTCAGCGAAAACTATACTTTTGGTAAAGAGATATACTTGTTCATAGTATCAGCTCTCACTGAGAAAATAGTATGTTAACTGTTAAGTAAACTAAACAAACAAAAGTAGTACCTTTCTGATAGACATAATAAAACTAATATTTTTTTATAATTGCTTGAGCGTATTACTCTTTTATCAAAGAATTATTATGTTATCCGTGCCACAATATACTGCGCGGATGGGAATGCCCCGTTTACACATGCAACTGTGGCAGAGTCCTGCTTGTGACTAAAATATCACAAATTCATCCCATTAATTAAAATTAGTGCGTAAATATAAGTATAGCTTAAAGTAAAATATCTTGGTTTGCTAACCTCACATTACAGAACTGCTTATAGAAGCAACTATCTGATTTCCCTACAATCATATTCAATTTTAAGTCAATAATGTTGATGCTAATAACCGTCATTGACAGAACATGTTCATGTTTTTTACAATATGAACACGATTCCGAAAAAGATGCATTTCTAGTTTTCTACAGGTAAGGCTCAAAAGGGATCAAATATAACAACGAATGTTACCTGCTACTCCAATTATTCTGGGTTACTGCACATTTACCTAGAGTGTTCAGAGATAACCTGGAGGACAAAAATAACAATAAACAGAAAAAAGAACACCCATGATTATAAATTGATCATCTGGAAAGAGAGAAAATAAATAAATAATAATAATAACAACAACAACAACAACAACAACAACAATAATAATAATGGGCCACAGACAAAAGGAAGACCTCATGTATTAAGGGCTTGGCATTTTCCTCCCATGCTGTTGCCCACCTAACCGAAGACAACCTTTCCGTCAGCCTTGACCTCATCGACTTCAATGCATCACATCCTTCAGGAAAACCCTCGAACAACATCTGTAGGAAATGGATATAGATGTTAGCCATTATCCAATGATGCTTCGCAAATATTTTTAGTGCAGAAATCCACATCTTTTCAATTAAATGAATGATATTCTGCGGAACTAAATGAGAATCATAACTAGAAGGAAGTTTTGTTTTCTCATCCTCAGTCTCCCAAATTGCTTGGTTAGTTTTGGAGTACATATATCACTGGAAACATTTCTTTCTAATTTAATTCTACACAATTTAAAATGTTCACAATAAACAATTGAGTTTACAATAAAATAAATGTTACTGTTATATGAAACAAACTGTACAATACAAGTGCACATTGTGTTAATGAGGAAACAGTGTAAAAGAGATTAGCTTTGAATATGAAAACAAACGCATGATTTGAGCTTCTACATACAAATTATAGAGAATTGTGCAAGTATATTTATTTATATCCATGTTATAACCGCAACCAATTCAGATATTAGCTATGATTAATTTCTGTGTAATTAGAAATGAGTAGAGCAGACTCTATCTAAACAAATTTACACATTCCCTCAACTGAGGGGCCTTAGTATACATTTTGCTTTCATAATATGAGTGGTTTCCAATCCAACTATGTAATTACGCACGCCAAACAAGCAATAGTACCCCACTTCCGATTTTATCTATATCCAATGGCCAAACAAGAAGACAGAGAAGATCGGTCCGGGTGAAATCTCTTTGAAGTTTCAACATTCCACCTAGAATACCTTTGATCTTTCAGTAGCAAACTTGCTTGCTGTATCTCATCTCATCTCAACCCACAAACAGGACATGCAGGCAAAATTTGGAAGTGTTGAAGAGTTTATGGGAAAGTCAAATTCTCTTGAACGTACTACAAAGAAGCTTACCATGAGTTCGTCAGCCAATTCTGAAGATGATGAGAAAAGGAGGCCATTCTTATTGGCATCTATCAGCTCCTTTATGCTAGAAAAACCCAAACTCAAGAAAATCTCGTTAGATTTTACTACTGTTAATATGTAGTCTTAAAGTAAGGTGAACATACAAAGGAGATCTTACCAAGAATATGAAACAGCACAGACAGGTAGCCCACAGCCAAACATATCAACGACCTAATTACCAACACCTCCAACTATGAGAATCGTGCATAGATACTATCTAATAATTCATATAATCGCATTCTTGATAAGTAAAGGACTGAACTTCATGTCATATTAACCCTGACCTTCATGGGTAGATCCAACCCTGATGATGAAGTATGCAAACAGACACCTAGATCTGCAGAACCTGTACTTATAGAAAGGAACCTAAGTAAATCGATGAAAAGAAATTTAGAAACTATCAAGGGTTACAATTTACCAAGAAGCAGTGGATAATCCTCTGCTGACAGCCACATAGTACGGAATGCTACACGTCTGAGCCTAAGTTTCCTTATCTTTTGCTCGTATTTTTCCTTCTCGGGTCCTTTACCTTCATTATGTTCTACAATCTCAGTGTACCAAAAAAAAGAAAGAATAGAAATGAAAAGAAATTTGATTGGTAGGCAAAGCTGATGGGCTTTAAACCTGGGCATTACCAGTAATTATGAACAGCAACCTCGGGTATGAGAATTGTTCTCCATCAGAAATTCTGCCCCAAATAACTTCATCACCAGTTGAATCATCCTCACCTAACTGTGCAGCAACACGCCTGTCATACATAAGTGCAGCTTCTAGGAGAATGCCAAAATCTTCATCTGGAGTCCTGAACCAAATCAACGTTCATTATTGAAATGACAATCTAACTTATATAATCATATCCTTGCCCAGTCTAATAATTGAGGACAATATCAGTACAAGGAGATGTGGCTGAGCAAATTTTTGCTTCACCGATCTGAGATCTCTATATATGCCAACCCGAATTTTTTCAAAACCCACAAGGATAAACGGAGTAGAATGTAATTTGTGGAATCATGCAATCAAATGATAAGGAATATACCAGCTTGTACTGCTAACGATGATTGCTGGTCTGTTTTGCTTCAATAATATGTCAGTACCAACCTTGGTTGTAACTTGAGTTATAGTAGGATCATTGTCATATGGTCTCGTCATGCCTGCAACGTATGCACTTAACCAAATTTTGTAGGACATGCTTAAAATTATTCAAAGTGGTAAGAGAGAGTATCTCTATCCTTTACCATTGCTAATGCAATCTTGAAGACCATATGGATCCGTGAGACTTTTATGGATCCTGCAAAAAAGCTAGGTCATCATAGATTTTAAATTTTGTAAAGTCACTACTCTATTGAAGCTAATCTGTATGTCTAAATTTGCTCACATCATGCTTCTCCTCGAGTGAAGTGGGCCGAAAAAATTCAGGAGGCTGATCGTACAAAACAGTGGCTCTTCAAGCAACAAAAAAAGCATAAGAGAACACACTGATCAACAACGTAACCAAGTAAACAAGTTACCACAAGAACAATATAACAAAGACAGTTTAGAAAATCAAGCTCTTACGTAATTCCCCAATTGTGGGACAACTCAAGTTGCATTGCCCTCGTCACACACAAGGAACCATGCGCCACCTTGCCATAATATTTCTCGATCCTAGTCATGGACAAAATACCACAGCCATTATATTATGCAAAACCAGGTCTTCGAAAATCAATAAATAAGAAAACTCAGCTGCAAAAATCCCCAACTAGCACCAACTAACCCCCGCCTAGACTCTAGGCTCTCATTAAGAGGTTGTTTTTTTATTTCTCCCCGCCTTAACACGCTTATGCGCCGCCTAACCCCGAGTAGGCGCTAGGCCCTCGTCTGCCGCTAGAAACTTTTACAACATTGTAAAAAAATCACAATGTAGATTTACCAATGATATATCATGACAAAGACACTACTCCTTCCAAGGGATAGTGCAAGCAGAGTATATCCAAAATTATGCCAATCAACAATAAATGCTGATTGTCTCCACCAGCTGGCCCACTTGACAACCACAAGAGTAGGAACTGATGGTGGATTCTGCAGGAGCATCATTATGTAATTTTAGGGGAGCTTGCTGATAATAATATTAGATACGAGAAATATATTATATTCCAATAATATTTATAAAGATTAACTATGAACAACAATCTGTTGTCATGCAGTGTCACCAAAACATTCAACTGCCCAGAGCAAAGAATTTTAAAACAAATTTTCCCTGGTTTTACATTTTTCCATTGTAATCTTCATTGAATGCCAAGTTCATCACCTTAACAACAACAATATTATATTCCAATAATATTTATAAAGCTTAAGATGTTCAAATGAATCAAGAAAAAAAGAAGCAGCAGCATTTGACGTCACAAAACTCATGCAACTTGATTATCTTCGGACAGAGAGGCAAAGCCTATCTACAATAGAAGCAAGTATTGAGCAAGCATAGGATGGATATTGAACAGTTGCTGAACATAGAATTAGCATAGTAAATGTAAAATATGAAAAATAAACACTAAATAAAGCTCACCTGCACTATAAAAGCATCAGGAGCAGGTATCTTGACACAAAGGTACCAAAGCAGCACGAGAAACTGAAATATAGGCTTGAGAAGAAGAAATAAGGGACGAAGTATCTCTGCAAGACCTCGAGGCATTTTCGGCCATTCTGGCTGTGAAAAGAAATAAAACTTTTCTCTCAATGCCTTACAAATTTTAGTACATTCAATCAATTAATTACTAACATCCTCGTACCATTTTGTGGATATAGATAGACGGGTGCTCTAATAACGACATGTGTGGATCAGTACCTATAGAAAGATCAAATTTCAATCAGGAAAACAGCCAAATTTAGAGTTCATCTTTTTCAGTAAATGCAGTTTGGTAAAACAATAAAAGCTTCCATACAATACAATCATATACCTCTAAGAACAGGTAGAGCTTTATAACACGTTTTAGTTTCTGTAGTTCGAAAACTATGAATATTACTCCAGTAAAATTACAGATATAAGGGAATCTTGCAGGTCGTTTTTTTAGATAAGAAGCAAAGATTTTATTAATAAAACAGCCAAGGGATGAGAAGACCCTCGCCAAAGTACACAAGTCAATTACAAAGTCAGGTGAATAAAACATCACACTACAAAGCATAACTCCAACTCCTAAGTAGATCCATTATATTGGTGCCTCTAAATTTCCTATGCAGATGGTTACACCATCCAAGAGTAAGTTGAGAAACTTCAAGGGCAGTAAAGTACGAATATATTTCAAGATCATTTTCTGTTTTATGTCATAGTAGACAGTTTTATTCCTGACCTTTTGTATGATTCATATAGGGATTATTGGAGTTGCACAAATGGAACTTGATGCTAACAGCAAATGCACAAATGTACTACTTTGATTAAAATATTATGTACATAATATGATATGATCTAGAAGTATGCATAGAAGGTATACGATAGATAAATTTCAAGCATACGGAATTATCTTAATCTTTTTTGTATCACGGTACCATATGCAACATGAAATAAATCGATAAGCTGTTCCATGCGTTAGGGGATGCGATATGATGGATAAATTTCATTAGGAAGCGCCTAAAACAGGTGGTACATTGGGAATTGGTTGTAGCTCAGTTGGTAGAGTAGTCTATAACCCTAAAAATTAACCAGGGTTCAATTCCCACCAATCCCACCCCAATCAGGATTTGTACTAAAAAAAATGTGGAACATATGGAGTGCTTCTACCTATCCTTCTTACCTGCAACAAAAGAATATGTTCCAAAAGAAGTAATGTACTACTCTAGGGATCTAGATTTTGACACTATCAGACATAATAAAAAAGACAATTGCAATAAATAACTCTCTAATAAGCATTGTATAAGCTACCGTCGTCTCCAATGCCAATGTAATAGCCAGAGGAAGAAAATGAACACATTAAACCCGACACACGAAATAAAAACAGCAATTCAATTGATAAAATAGAAATATCAATAAGAAGATAAGGAAATGTTGATTGGATCAGATAAAATAATTAGGTTTAGGCGAAACATTATAGATATTCCACTAGGTCGCAAAAGACAGAACTGTACCTCCATATGCAACAATATCAACATCAAGAAAAGCCTGCAGAAAAGTAGAATTCAGTATAGCAGAACTCCAAACAGGATAAAGATTCAGGGCCCGCTTGGTTGGGGATTAGGGATAGGTAATGGGAATGAAAGAGGACCGACTCCCATTTATCATACTTGGTACACAATGAATACGTTAATCATTACCTCATTTAATTAACAACTTCCCCCCACATCATTCTACAGTATGATTGACCCCTCATTCATACCCATTACCATTGTCATTCCTAATTTTATACCAAGCGGCCCCTCAGTAGTTTCACTGAGAAAGCAACTGCTATTGCAGACAGAAACAAATTATTCTTATTTTAGTAATGTTTTATTCCCAAACCTCCAACCTGTTTGTTTTCCAAAATGATTTTCCTTTAGACATTTAAGATATCGCTCCAAGAAAGAGACATGATTTAGATCAATTGCACATGACTAAGAGGCAGATTAATATGCTGGTGATTCTGACTTATTATCAAATGATAAAGAAAAGATAATTCCTCCACATACATGATAAACATACTTAGAAAGAGAATTAGAGGCAAGAGACACATCGTAAATAGCTAGATTGCTACCACAGGTCATATAATAATGGTTCAATTAGTCATAAACACATATAATAATTCCAAGTAAATCTGTATAATTCATACCTCGCTTCCTTTTACGCATAAAAAGTACTAACATTTGAGGTTTACCATAGCTATTCAAACAAGGGTCAGTCAATTACAATTTGCAACATGAACTATAAGATTTCTGCAGGTTGGTACCTAAAGAAAAAACTTTCCAGATTGCTTCCCATTGTATACAAGATCACTCTTGCAATCTAAAGAATCCTTTAGGGTACTTTTTCGGGATGAAAAAAAAAAAAAATTAAAAGGAGTCAGTCAATTACAATTTGCAACATGAACTATAAGATTTCTGTAGGTTGGTACCTAAAGAAAAAACTTTCCAGATTGCTTCCCATTGTATACAAGATCACTCTTGCAATCTAAAGAATCCTTTAGGATACTTTTTCGGGATTAAAAAAAATAAAAAAATTAAAAGGAGTCCATAAAAAATTCAATAAATTCTGGATAAATTACAAGTAATATTGAAAAAATTGGAAATAATTTTATAATAATTGCAATAAATTTTGAAAGTTAAAAAGTAAACTTGAAAAGTATAGATAGTTTCTGGGAAATTAGAAATAATTTATGATAAACTAAAAATAATTTCTAAAAATCACAAATAATTACGGGAATCCAAAAAAAAATTCTGCAAATACAAAATAGATACGAAAGATGACAAATAAATTCTGAAAATTTATCGGGGACTGTCCGATCACATATACTACGGGAAGCAATCTAATCATTTTCATTAGGTACCAAAGTAAACCCGTCAATCAAATTAGGGAACAAATAATGAGAGAGAGGGACCAAATTTGGTATAAACTCCAGTTATATGACTCCTATGACCAAGCATCCAAAATAATATCCTAATACCAATTTTCATATTTTTGCAAGTTTTCTCCTGAAAGCAATTCTATCAATCTCATATATCCTACCACTTCTTATTTATCAAGATGAAAGTCAACAGTAATACCTATCTATAATCGCCAATTGAGATATACACGTTAAAATGAGAGAGAATGACATCAAACTTAAAATCAATAGCCACAAATCTAATTTTCTTGTTCAAAATTACATGTGTCGATATATGTTGGCTGTTCTCAGCACCAAAGCAAAGAAGCACATAAGTTTTCTTAAGCCCCAATAGAAAATGATGTTGTCTAATCAATAATATAACTCGGTATATCAATAACCATCACAATACAAGTAAATAAATTTCATCTATGGGCTAATATGCTCACAAAAAAAAAAACATATATTTAGGGTAATCTTTACAGTGATAAAATATCCAAAAGATATACTAATTCTCCAGACATAAGTGAGAGCATGAGTTAAGACAATTATAAATAATTCTGCATGCATAAACAAGTATACATGAGCATATAGATAGACAAATACCTGTCGAGCAAGGGAAAGTGCATGGTATTGCATTCGGGGACTCCGACCGATGTCACCAAGCACAACCACAGCGGCCCTATTTCTCCTTCCCATTGGAAATATTTTGTCCTACTAAATAAAGGGAAACAGAAACTCTGTATGTTAGAAATACCAAATAGTACTTTGACACATACGCTTTATAATGATCATATTCGTTGATTATATTTCATTTTCTTGCCCAACTGAAACATCACCATTTTTTTGTGGGACAATTTCATCCATTAATACATTATTGAGTAATAAAAATAGAAGTGAAAAACAAATTAATTCTTACTGAAATTTGACAAATTACTTATAAAAATATACATCAATATTTGATCTGTCAATCCAAATGAATTGATCAAAAACTTTGTACAGATCGGCTCAAGATCCATAAAAAAGCTAAAATATTACTGAAAGTGTTGTTTCTTAAAGCATTAAAATTCAATCCCATACACAAAAGCTACTCTAAATCTATGTTAGTGCATTAGCACAGGAATATTGTTTCAACAATATCAGTTACATCGATAACCAGAAGAATTATTAAAGAACAATTGCAACTATACATCTTATTAATTGGCAGACGTGGATTTCAAACCTCAAACTTTGGACGCTTTCACTTAAACATTAATTCAGAAACCTAGATTTACTTTACATGAAAATAACTCCCACTGGTTTTTCGAACCAAAGAGTGTTATATAGAAACGAACTGACCTTAATCTTTAAAAAAAAGGGCGATTAGCAAGTTTTCTCTGTATTACTAGGTCGATTGGTGGCATTTTCTAGGAAAGATGTTCTTTCAGGGCTTGTTTGGTAGGCATGTTAGGATATGGCAAGATAGTTAAGTCAAGATATATATCATAGACAAGGGGTGATATGTATCGTATTTTTGTGTTTGGTAGGCAATATAAGGAGATTGTACATCATAAATTGGTCGTATGGTATCCTAGATAATACTCAAGATTATCCCTGCTAGGGGCTCTTGAATCTCACCAGCGTAGGACTCGTGTACACACGGAGAAGAAAAGAACCCAAGAAAAAATTACATCAACAAACAGATATCCATTAAAATACAAACACATTCAGAACTGTTTTGAAGATCAAATTATTAAGAAACGTACTCAATACATCTCATTCCCAATCTGTACAGAATATATTCAGCAGTCAAGAATTATTCGGAGAAAAAAAAAAGGAAATTGAAAGAAAATGATGAAAATCGACCTCGATCTTGTGATGGACCCAATTCTTGTTGTCAATTTTGTTATTACTGGAAACAATCTACAATCACAAACATACATATATATATATATATATATATATATATATATATATACGTGGAGATGGAAATATAAAGGGGTTACGATGAGGAGACCTTGTTGAAGAAGATCTGACCGCTGGAGAGTGCGATGTAGATGATAATTTAGGCGTACGTTACGAACTCTTCCTTCACTAATTTTCTATCACGATCCGCCATAAATGAGTCAGTGCTGAAACTCGGTGACTCAATTTGTTGTACAGGCAAAATTTAAAGCGTAATACAGATAGTTTAGATTAGAATGGAGAATGTGGGTAGGCCATCTTTAATGGCGTTTGACTTGGAATTGGCTGTGGAAATCGGAAAGCAAACATTGCTTGCATATCCAGTTTGCTGGAACGGGGGCCGACTAGCAGGAGATGATGTCTCTGTAAAAGAATCATTTAATTTAATTTTATAACTTTTTTTGAGGGTGAATTTAATTTTACAATTTGAGGAAGTGCTTTGAAGTTTAAATTTGGGCCCCGTTTGCTTAGGCTATTATTAGGGGTGTTCATCGGTCTGAAACCGAACCGAACCGAACCGATTTACAAAACCGAAAACTGAAATTTGTCAAATCTGTCAACCGAACCCGAACCGAAATTGATCTAAAACCGAAACCAACCGAACCGAAATATTTCGGTTCGGTTGCGGTTAAAACCGAAAACCGAAATTTTAGACAAAAAATGATAAATATATGGTATTAAGTTTCCGAGACATCTAAAAATCTGAAAATTCCGTTGAACACCCCTAAATTGAGCAAAAAAACATCTTCAATTCATCATACCACGAATCCATATCAACGAAAAATTCCGTTGAACACCCCTAAATTAGATTTTGATACGATGTATCTAGAAGGTTGAGGAATCTAATCTAATCAAAGATTTATTATATAAATAAAAAGGCTGGGCAAGCATAAATTCACATTTGTTATTATTTATTAGTTGAAACTATCCAAAGAAAGTAAAATCTGGTGTGGTTAATTCGATTAGTATGAAAAAGCAGGACCACTCCCTGACTCCCCCAGTCCCCCAATATGATTAGTGGAAAAAGATTCCAACAAGCTTTAACACGTATAGTTTCTAGAATGCAAGTGGATTAAGCACTAATAATTCTAAATCTGAATTGTGATTAGCTGCAACTAGAAGATGAGATCATGAGAATGTACAGTATGTCCATAAAAATAGAAAAATTCAAACTTGGAGACAAACAGACTACAGAAGTATTCTCCTCACACAAATGCTGTCCAAATCAAAGCATCCATGTTACTTTCTTCCCACTTTCATCAGATTATTCACCAACACCATTACACCAATACCCATTTAGACACCTTAGTAATTCACAAATGAATATTAGTAAATATTTCCTTACTGAAATCAACAACAAAGTATTTAAACTCGAAAACTCAAAGGCATCTACAAATATTACCAAGTATTCATCACATTCAGCTCAATATTCACTATAAGTCTATAACACGATGATCAGCTTTGCATTTCAAAAGACAAGAAATACTGAAATAGAGAGTGAGAGATTCGATAGTGACTCACTTTGAAACCAAAATTAGGGTTCAGATGAGCGAGGGGCAGCGACTAGGGTTAAGGGGGGGAGAGATTGAGAGGGAAATAGAACCGAATCATGTGTAGGGGGAATCGGCAGTACGGGTGTGCGACAAGATGGGAGCAGCGGCGGCCGTCCAGGGCTGCGAGTGGAAGAGATCGACGGAATTTCAGCGGCGGAGGTGAATCGTTGGTGACTGGCGTTCGACAAGAAGAGGGCAGTAGGGCAGTGGGCATTCACAATGTCCCTAATCAGCTGAACCTAATCTGAAATTGAAATGTAAATGCAAATGAAATGAATGACAAATGAAATGGAGCAGGGGTGGTAATTTAAGGGGACACTAATTTCGGTCAATTCGGTTTCCACAACGGTTGTTCTTTATAAAAACCGAAACCGAACCGAAAACCGAGAAATTGATATTTTAAAAACCGAAACCGAACTGAACAAAATAAAACCGAACCGAATTTAACTTTCGGTTCGGTTCGGACGGTTTTTTCGGTTTAAACCGAATAGTGAACACCCCTAGCTATTATAGTAATAGGCCCCAATTAATAACTTTTTGTACGGTAGAGTAGATATGGGCCGTCAGTCCATAAATTAATATTGTGTTTGGCGATTCAGGCTATTTATGTATCAAGTATGAACCCAAAAAAAAAAAATTGCTTGGTTTATTGGCTGCGCGTAACACTTGTGTGCATGTGATGTATAGATTTATTGTACATCACTACAATTTAACACATGTATTTCAAAAAATCGTTGAAATATAATTTATAAAAAATTCGCGTTCGCGAACTGGGTCAGCGAGCAGGTCGCACCTTTTTTAAAAAAAAATTCTACTGCAAGAACACAATAAGTCTACTGTAAGAGCACAATAAATCTACTCTAAACACAAAATAATTATGCTGCAAGAACACGATAAGTCTACTGAAGAACACAATAACTCTACTCTAAACACAAAATTACTATACTATAAGACTCTAAACACAAAATCAAAATTTTTACAAGAAAGTCTACTGTGAGAACACAATAAGTCTACTCTGAACAAAAAATAATTATACTACAAGAACACGGTAAGTCTACTCTAAACACAAAATTACTATACTACAATAACATAATAAGTCTACTGTAAGAACACAATAAGTCTACTGTAAGAACAAATATATATATATATATATATATATATATATATATATATACTGAAAATTGCACGCGGGTCGGGCCAACAGCAACGGGTCGGCGCGGATCTCAATGTGAGTTGGTGTACAATAAGCTTATGGTGCATTATATGCACACAAATTTTTGTCATTGGGTTTTACTTCCTTTGACACTATTTTTTACTAACTACCCTGAACCATCATCACCCCCACTGTCTGAATACCCTATCAGCTATCATAATCTCTATATTTTTTGGGAGACGTTAAAAAAATAATTAAAAAAAGAGAAAAGAGACAAACAGGCCCTTCAACTTTTAGTTCAGGCTCAAATTAACACCTAAACTATTTTTTTGTCCAATAAAATACTTGAACTTTTTAATTCGGGCAAATCAACACTTAAATTTTTTTTATCTAGTGCAAATAGACAATTCCGTCTAATTTAAGTTAACGGCCGTCATGTTTGTTTCAAAGTAAGAAAAAAAAAATGTTACACTTTCAAAAAATTAATTATATGTTTATGTAAATACAGTATGAATTTGAAGCGAACATCATTAAAAAATAAATAATTTAGTATTATTCTCATAAAAAATAGAGTTGAGACGAAAATGTTACATAAAATATCACATCATTAACCCACTAACGTAAAATGAAATTATCAATACACGTGTATTAAAAAGACAATCAACACAAATAATATTTTAAATTAAATGGAAGTGTCTATTTGTACTAAATAAAAAAGTTTAGGGGTTGATTTGTCCAAATTAAAAAGTTCAAGTGTCATATTGGACAAAAAAACAGTTTAGGTGTTAATTTGAGTCTGCGGTAAAAGTTGGAGGGCCTATTTGTACCTTTTCCCTTGAAAAAAGGGGTAGCAACAACTAGGGTTAACAGTGGACGGGAATCCCATCCCTAGCGGGGATCCGCACCGAACGGGTGAGTATTTCCTCAATTTTCCCCTTCGATGGGACGGGAACGGAGCAAATTTTGGCCCTGGGGGACGAGGCGGGACGGGGATAGTGTTTTCCGTCCTGTTCTCCGCGGGACCTGCTACATAAAATTACTATTCTACGCTTGTATATATATGAAAATACAAAATTACCTCATTAATATATTTTTATTTGTACTATTTTTCACCAAATTCTAATTTAATTTTCTCTCACTGTCAGCCGTGACCCTTTTCCTCACAATAGCCAACAGCGCTGCAGCAGCCGATTCTCATCCCATCAACAGCATCTGCGCAGCACTGCAACAACCGTGGTCTGTCTTCGACCTTCATCAGCATCGATCTGTTTCTAAGCTCCGACGACGACGACAACCTCTCTTCGTTCGAGTCTTCGATAGCTGACCAGCGAGGACAAGTTTCAGGTAACGTAAAATTTCGGATTTCGGCCCGAGTTTCCTCACCAGTTCCATAGCAAAGAAAATTTCTGATATAGCTAAAAAAATTCCATTTTAGATGTAGCTAAATTTTGAATTCAATGGGCTGTTTGACACTTTGGAATTTTGGAGAGGGACATTTTATTGAAACAACCATTTTAATTTTGACTTTTCCATTTTGAATCACCTGATTAAGATTTTAAAAATTTCAACAGTAAGCATGTTCCCAATACGGCTGACTTCCATGATACTAGTATTATTTTCTCTTGGCTTGATTGAAGTTTAATATAATGGTTGTTTATTCAGTTGGATTAATAATTCAATTCAGCATAGACAAAATTAGCAACTTTATATATGCAGTTGCCATTTGCCAAGTGATTACTGATATGCTGGAATTTTTTATGTGTAAGATATAATTATGAATTTGAATGATTCTCCACATCTGATGATCCTTGTGATCAACTCCTTGACTTTCTAAATATTTTGTGTGGCTATGTATCAACATTTCTGTCAATTATATCTACAAGATGGGTTTTGCGTTTATTTTAATTTTCTTTGAATGTTTCTTGTTGAATGGAGGATTGGATCGGTATCAAAGTGATCAGCTCTTTGAATGTTTTTTGGACTTATCTCATGGCATTATGTATTTTAGTACTCTTGTGACTTTGAAGCTAAAATTTATGTACCATTTCTAGGTTTTTAATTGTTTGTTAATTGTATTTTTTATGTTTCTAGGTGTTTAATGTTTCTAGGTGTTTAATTTTTATGTTATGGGCTCGTTTGGTTTGAAGGACTAGTCGAGATTAGATTAATTATCCCAAGTTAACCTTTGTTTGGTTTCAAAGTTAAAAGCCTTGTCTAGATTGTTGGCCCGTGTATATTCCTTCACATTTTCTCATTTCATGTGACAATTTGTCACCCCAAATTGGTGATGATTAATTATCAGCCAATTTCCCACTTCATTTTGCTACATAATTAAACTATCACATGAACCAAACAACATGATAAATAAATCATAGTTAATCGTGAAGGTCTAAACCATCAAACTAAATGCCCATATTAATTATGGTTAACAATACAATCCCATGTAATCCTATCTTGGTAGATCTATCCCAACCAATTAACCATACGAGCCCTATATGTATATTTTATCCATTTACAACTGTTTATTTAAAATGTAAATCGGGGCGGGGATTTTCCTAGAGCCAGGATCCCCACGGACGCCAGTTCTCGCGGGGCTGGGGACAGGGACGGGGAATCGGTATAGTTATGGGGAAGGGGGATGGGGATTATTCTCCCGCCCTGCCCCATTGCCAACCCTAGCACTAACGATGAAGTCTCATGAATCTAGCGACGGGCACGTGAAATTTGGGAGGCGTGGTGATTCAGCGCAAGTTTAGCTGCTAAATTTAAACCTCTTTTATCATCACAAATCTCCCGATTATGCGACTTCACCATCTTTATCGAACCCACCTGTTTCGAGGATGCATACTGTCACAAAAGCCACTCTTTCCATGTGTTTTCCATTTCCACTATTTTTTAAGTTATTCCTGTTATTAGTTAATTAGGGGAGAAGCGCACATTACTTATAGAGGCGTGAGCACGATTTTTCTTTTAATTGAGTAAATTCAGTTGCCCCTAAAACGTTGCCGTTTTGGGTAACAAACTCTGATATATTGTGTACCAACTGGTGCGAATGATGCATGTTTTTGGTGAATGAATGAATTCTGCAAATTCTCTCCCATTTCTCTGTCTTTTTCCTCCTTCATTTATGTTACGATTTCAGCTAACGTGCGCATCCTAAGCTTTGAGCTTAAGGTGTGACAAGTGGTAATCAGAGCAAGGTTTATCTATGGCCAAAAATAACACCCAACGGATCGATACTCTAAAACAACATGTGAACGACATACTGCAGAGCCAAGACGTGATCATGAGTAGCCAAGAAGAAACAAACAAGAGGATCAACGGAATCTCGGAGGCAGTATGTCTGCAGGTGGTAGTAGTAGTGGAGTTCCTAATGTACGGGATAGGGCTGATACTGGGAGTTTACCACCCCCTGTTCATATTCCAAGAGTTAATGAAAATGTTACTGCAAATCATAACTCTAGGATACCAAAGTTGGACTTCCCACGGTTTAATGGTGATAATCCCCGTTTATGGATAAGAAAGTGTAACAGATATTTCACTTTTAATCCAATGACTGATTATGAAAAAATTATGTTGGCTGGTATGAATTTGTAGGGATATGCGGACCAATGGTACGTAGATTATGTGGAGGGGAAGGAAAATATGTTGTGGGAAACATTTTCTGCGATGGTGTGGAACAGGTTTACTAGTGTGGATGGAGGGAGTTTAATCGCTCAGTTCAACAAGTTGAAACAAAATGGTTCTGTACAGAACTATATACAAGAATTTGAAGAGCTCAAGGCTTTTATGATTGAGATGAACAGATCCCTATCTGAAGAGTACTTTATTCAGAGTTTTGTGAGTGGCTTTAGGGATGAGATTAGCAAGGTGGTGGACATGTTGGGCCCTAGCAATTTGATGGCAGTTGCTCAACTAGCCCTAAAGTAAGAAAGCCTGTTGCAAGTATTGGCCAAAGGCAACAGAGGAGTTGGGAAACCAGTATACTCATACTCTAACAGTTGGAATAAAACTAATTTCGAACCGACATTCAAACCAAAAGTGATGACACAAGGTGGAGATAAGCAACCACCTATTAAGAGGCTGACGGCTGAGGAAATGGATGCCAGAAGGAAGAAAAATCTTTGTTTCAATTGTGATGAAACTTATCACATAGGGCATAGATGTAAAAGGCTATTTGTGATAGTTTTGGATCCAGGAGATAATTTACCTGATAAATTGGTACTTGAGGAGGCTGTGACGAGGAGAAACACCCTCAGATCTCTTTGAATGCTTTGGCTGGACAAATACACCCTGATACTATCAAGTTAATTGGCAGAGCTGTAGACAGAGACCTAACCATACTGCTCGACACAGGGAGCACACATAGTTTCTTGGATCCTCAAGCAGCTGAGCAAGTGGGCTGTCTAATTGAGTATACAAACCCTCTATTAGTAACTGTGGCTGATGGCACTCAAATTGAATGCAATCCAACGTGTTCGAAATTTGAGTGGGAGATGGGAGAATGCAAGTTTAGCACTGCTGTGAGGTTGCTCAAATTGGGAGGGTGTGACATGGTAATAGGGGTGGATTTACTGAGTCAGTTTGGCCCTATAACTTTTGACTTCAAGAAAAATTATTTTCAGTTTCAGCTAAAGGAAAGACTAATCACATTACAGGGAGCTCAACCAGAAGCTAGAGTCAGCATGGTCACGGGAAACAGATGAAAAGATTGATAAACAAGAGGCAAAGCGAGGTTATAGTTGCTCATGTCTGCTTTATATCAGCTAAAGAATCTGCAAAGGGAGAAAGTAGAGCAGTTAGAGTACAGTCTCTTTTGGAAGATTTCAAGGATGTTTTTTAAACACCCACTGGTCTTCCACCTTCCAGAAATTTGAATCACAAGATTCCTATAAAAAGAGGAATGGAACCAATCAAGCAGGGCCCTTACAGATATCCTTTCCTTCAAAGACAAGAAATAGAAACATTGGTCAAGAAAATATTGCAAACATGGGTTATTCAACCTAGCAACAGTCCTTACTCATCTCCGGTGTTGCTAGTAAAGAAGAAAGACAGCAGCTGGAGATTCTGTGTCGATTACAAAAGACTTAATTCCATAACAATAAAAGACAGCTATCCTATTCCGTTAATCGAAGATTTGATGGATGAGCTGGGTCAAGCTAACGTGTTCTCTAAGATCGATTTGAGAGCTGGTTACCATCAGATTAGAGTCTCTCCTGAAGATATACACAAGACAACGTTTGTTACTACTTCGGGCCTATATGAATTCAGGGTTATGCCGTTTGGGCTCACCACCAACTTTTCAATCTGTTATGAATCATTTAGTTCTTTTTTAAGGGAGTTTGTTCTCGTGTTCTTTGATGATATACTCGTCTACAGCAGGGACATGGAAGAACATGTGAAACACTTGAAATTGGTACTACAAAAGTTGAGGGAACATAAACTTTTTGGAAAGCTGTCTAAATGCACCTTTGGAAAAACTCAAGTTGAATATCCAGGACATGTTATAAGTGGTCAGGGAGTTCATGCTAATCCGGACAAGATCAAGGCAATGGTGGAATGGTCACAACCAAAGAGCGTGAAAGCTTTACGGGGTTTTCTAGGCTTAACTAGTTACTACAGAAAGTTTGTGAAAGATTATGGAATAATAGCTAAACCTCTCACTGAACTTACTAAGAAAGGGAACTTTCAGTAGAATCTAGATGCAACAGAAGCTTTTACTAAACTAAAGGACGCAATGGTGGCAGCCCCTGTCCTTAAACTGCCAGATTTCTCCAAAACCTTTGTAATTGAGATGGATGCTAGTTATGGAGGTTTAGGAGATGTTCTAATGCAAGAACAACATCCTTTGGCATTTAGCAGTAAAGCTTTGGGTGTTAGGAATATGGGATTATCCATCTATGAAAAGGAGTTCCTTGCCATAATCTTAGCTATGGAAAAATGGAGAAGTTATCTTTTACATGGGCCCTACATAATCTGGACATATCAGAAAAGCTTGAAGTATTTGCTAGAGCAAAAAGTATCCACACCACTGCAACACAAATATCTAACGAAATTGCTGGGATTCGATTATAAGATTGAATTCAAGAAGGGAGCAGAGAATTAGGTAGTTGATGCTCTCTTAAGGATAGAACTGGAGAAAGTTGAGTACAAAGCCATCACCGTTCTTACACCTGTATGGATGGACGAAATTCAGTGGAGCTATGAAGGAGATGCAGAAGCCCAGAACATAATAGCTGAGAGGATAACTACTCCTTACCATGTATCTTATTATGCGTTGAAGGATGGGGTAGTTAGATATAAAGGCAACCAATTAAGTATACAACCCGAATATATATCAAGATCCATTAGCTTCCAGAACAATGATATATGATTCCAAAGTCTAATTTTGGACACAATACAATCTAAAAGTTGTTGCTTCAAATTTTTCATGGATTGTTCGTTATCTTTACAATATAATTTGATATACAGACACCCCTTCTATTTTTAATCAGTGTCTCCAAATTATGCACATTACGATGTGCATGTTTGAAATTTAGTAGCTCTTCTAGATCTAATAATATAATTCTTCCACACCCAGAGCTATCAATAATCTCAATGGGACATGGTATGGATATCTTGTGTTTGTACACAAATTCATTCTCGAGAAATATTTACGGTTTACTCTAACTTGACAATATTAGCTCGACCTTGAGAATATATCATTCAAGGGAGTTAACACTCAACCTCGGGAATGTAACATCCAAGGGAAGTAAATATATGATTATATATTTCAAACACAATAAACATAACCTCATTGTAATTTGACAAGAATAATTTTATTATTGATACAAACATCTCAATCCCAGGAAAACATGTCATCTAGGAGAGGTAATTTAAAAGCATTACATTTCTCAATATCGGGAACTTTTCATCCGATAGAGGTTGAATATGTCTTGTATTTATAGAAAAATTTACAAAAACATCGTCGTGCTTGCAATGACGTGCTTCCGCACTGTCGTACTTGTAGTGTCGTGCTTGCAATGACGTGCTTCCGCACTGTCAGTGCTTGCAGTGTGCTGTGACGTGCTTCCGCACTGTCGTACTTGCAGTGTCGTGCTTGAAAGCACGTCATGCTTGGAGTGACGTTCTTCTACACTGTCGTGCTTCTGGCACTGTCGTGCTTCGATCCCACTTCCAAGATAAGCGATAGATTATTGTGTCCACAATATATATGAATCACTTTGTGATTTATAACAGTATGAACCGTCGGAGGGCCGTATAAGTTCTTATTTCCTTCACTATAGGCTCAAGCAAACGGACCGCAAGTTTATATCTATTTTCTCCCTCAGTGCCAATCTGCTCGACTAGATCTGTCATCTCCGATCTTATGCCCAGAATTGACTACGATGGAATTCTAGACTGAATAAACAAGATCAAGGTAATGGACAACTCACTTTTTCACGTTTCTTGGGTCCATCACAAGATCGAGGTCGATTTTCATCATTTTCTTTCAATTTCCTTTTTTTTTTTCTCCGAATAATTCTTGACTGCTGATTATATTCTGTATAGATTGGGAATGAGATGTATTGAGTACGTTTCTTAATAATTTGATCTTCAAAACAGTTCTGAATGTGTTTGTATTTTAATGGATATCTGTTTGTTGATGTAATTTTTTCTTGGGTTCTTTTCTTCTCCGTGTGTACACGAGTCCTACGCTGGTGAGATTCAAGAGCCCCTAGCAGGGATAATCTTGAGTATTATCTAGGATACCATACGACCAATTTATGATGTACAATCTCCTTATATTGCCTACCAAACACAAAAATAGGATACATATCACCCCTTGTCTATGATATATATCTTGACTTAACTATCTTGCCATATCCTAACATGCCTACCAAACAAGCCCTGAAAGAACATCTTTCCTAGAAAATGCCACCAATCGACCTAGTAATACAGAGAAAACTTGCTAATCGCCCTTTTTTTTAAAGATTAAGGTCAGTTCGTTTCTATATAACACTCTTTGGTTCGAAAAACCAGTGGGAGTTATTTTCATGGGTAAATCTAGGTTTCTGAATTAATGTTTAAGTGAAAGCGTCCAAAGTTTGAGGTTTGAAATCCATGTCTGCCAATTAATAAGATGTATAGTTGCAATTGTTCTTTAATAATTCTTCTGGTTATCGATGTAACTGATATTGTTGAAACAATATTCCAGTGCTAATGCACTAACATAGATTTAGAGTAGCTTTTGTGTATGGGATTGAATTTTAATGCTTTAAGAAACAACACTTTCAGTAATATTTTAGCTTTTTTATGGATCTTGAGCCGATCTGTACAAAGTTTTTGATCAATTCATTTGGATTGACAGATCAAATATTGATGTATATTTTTATAAGTAATTTGTCAAATTTCAGTAAGAATTAATTTGTTTTTCACTTCTATTTTTATTACTCAATAATGTATTAATGGATGAAATTGTCCCACAAAAAAATGGTGATGTTTCAGTTGGGCAAGAAAATGAAATATAATCAACGAATATGATCATTATAAAGCGTATGTGTCAAAGTACTATTTGGTATTTCTAACATACAGAGTTTCTGTTTCCCTTTATTTAGTAGGACAAAATATTTCCAATGGGAAGGAGAAATAGGGCCGCTGTGGTTGTGCTTGGTGACATCGGTCGGAGCCCCCGAATGCAATACCATGCACTTTCCCTTGCTCGACAGGTATTTGTCTATCTATATGCTCATGTATACTTGCTTTCAAGCACGACACTGCAAGTACGACAGTGCGGAAGCACGTCACAGCACACTGCAAGCACTGACAGTGCGGAAGCACGTCATTGCAAGCACGACACTACAAGTACGACAGTGCGGAAGCACGTCATTGCAAGCACGACGATGTTTTTGTAAATTTTTCTATAAAGACAAGACATATTCAACCTCTATCGGATGAAAAGTTCCCGATATTGAGAAATGTAATGCTTTTAAATTACCTCTCCTAGATGACATGTTTTCCTGGGATTGAGATGTTTGTATCAATAATAAAATTATTCTTGTCAAATTACAATGAGGTTATGTTTATTGTGTTTGAAATATATAATCATATATTTACTTCCCTTGGATGTTACATTCCCGAGGTTGAGTGTTAACTCCCTTGAATGATATATTCTCAAGGTCGAGCTAATATTGTCAAGTTAGAGTAAACCGTAAATATTTCTCGAGAATGAATTTGTGTACAAACACAAGATATCCATACCATGTCCCATTGAGATTATTGATAGCTCTGGGTGTGGAAGAATTATATTATTAGATCTAGAAGAGCTACTAAATTTCAAACATGCACATCGTAATGTGCATAATTTGGAGACACTGATTAAAAATAGAAGGGGTGTCTGTATATCAAATTATATTGTAAAGATAACGAACAATCCATGAAAAATTTGAAGCAACAACTTTTAGATTGTATTGTGTCCAAAATTAGACTTTGGAATCATATATCATTGTTCTGGAAGCTAATGGATCTTGATATATATTCGGGTTGTATACTCAATTGGTTGCCTTTATACTCAATTGGTTGCCTTTATATCTAACTTTTACCTTAAAATTAACAAGATTCTGAAAAACTATAAAATCTAGCACATTTTTGTCTTTTAGCCAACATTTCACCCTTGCTTTTAACCCACTCCACCACCCTTGTACACATATTTTCAACCACCCTCCAAACCACCCTCCGCTCCGCAGATTTACATGTTTAAATAAAAGTGAAATATGATTTTGGGTGAACAAACTGATACGTAATCTAGACATTCATGGCGAGAGATAGGTTGGTCCGTTAAGGGAACTTTTGTTGGTCATTAGGGTTATGGAAAATGCCCTAATATAAAAATGGTTCAGACGATATATACATACTACAAATGATCCAGAAGTACAACCTGATGTAATTGCAATTGCCTAATAGACTTCAATATTGGAAAATAACAAGAGACAACAAAACAAAATGGAATCCATCACTAGTACATATAGACCGACGTAAAAAAATCCCCAAAGCATCTCAAGCGGAAGTTATATCCATATTATATCCAATTCTGATTAATATACATTTGATATGTTCATAAACAATAATTCAGAAAAAGAGTGAAAAGTGGCATGGAGTAAAAATAACAAACCTCATATATGTTCATTGCTACTGACTTTATATAATCGAAGCTTATTTTCCTTATTTGGAAGCAAAATGTTTAAGTTAGAAAAGAAACACTAAATATAATAAGAACACGGTCTTGTCGAAACACTAGCAACATAAAATTTGAAGTATTTGAATATGACATACCTGTCATTGGATTTCTTAAACTTAACATACTCAGATTTTTCGGCAGCTATTTTCCCGCGCTCTATAATCTGAAATGGGCTAAGAACCAGGTGGGACTCTTTCTGCCTCTGACCTGTCCGATCATCCTGTCCTCTGTGTCGGGTTCAGCTGGGAAGATCATTGGTTCAACACGAAACTCCTTAACACCTTCCAGTTGGCCTTCGGACGGCACAACCCTCGTGGTCCCCTAACTGCATGGCACACTAGTCGACGGGAACCCCTGGTTAAACCGACGAACATGCAGGTGTACCGAATGCTGCAAAGGGCGCCTGATTTGCAGGAGCGGCGAAGGAGGCAAAAGTGGGCATCACATTTGGAGGAGACATCTGCAAACGTTATAAGTAAAAAATCAAAACATGCAAATCAATAATTACGCATCTCACCTACTGACAACAAAATTCAACGAGGATCTAACCTACCATTGAACTGCTGCTGGCATTGTGATTCTTGGAGAAGTAATCCTTGACTTCAACTTGGAGAATTCTTGGCAACACGGATCGAATTACATCTCTGATTACTGGTTCGATGATTGTTGGCAGTCTATTCTCCATAAATCAAGATAGCTGGCCCTCGAATTTCGCGCAGGTGGGACAACCATCTGAGTCCTCAGTCGTCCGAGTAGCATTGTTGCTTGTCGGCAGATCGTTCGACTCTGATCCCTCGTCATCAGTGTCATCAGAGTCTGTAGAATCAAGACTGTGGATTGTGGGTTTGGCTTGTTTTCCTATGAGGTGTAGTTTGGCACTTCAACGAGCTGGAGTCGTTTTCTCGACGTTTCGTTTCTTTTGTTTGCGGTTTTTCGGTTCTTCAGGCTCAGGCCTTGGTATTTGAGCCACCGTTTCGGGTAGTTTACATAAGCGGAAAGAGGGCCAAGGCTCATCCAACCAACTTGCCTGACCTCGTCATCGGTAGGCGACAGTATGACAGGACAGTCCAGCTAACACATGAAGGTATAACAAGAAACAGTTAATATTGCGCCGCTATGTAACGAAAGTAAGGCATAAAAGAATGTAATACATATCGGAATACCTCTTTTGTGAAGAAGTTGTCTTCCTTGAAGTCGTATTGCATTTGTCTTGGCCTCCACCATATCATTCTCGAAACCTAATCAGGGTGTACCTTTAACCCGCAAATATCACCAAGGCCAGGGATCACCTCGTATGCCCAAATTTGTTACAAACACCGAACACTATTAATAGAAACTGATATAGAGAGGGGTGATATTTGGTAGCGTCGTTTCTGACTACCAAATTAAATGTGTATGATGAATACACTTAAACCTTACCGACTATCCTACTGAGTAGAATGGTAAATACGGGTCGATCCCACAGGGAACGGCCGAACAGTTTTGATTACGATGTCAAGCAGTTTATGGTCAATTACGCAAGAAATAAATATTTAAGAAAGCAATAACGAGGGGGGTTTGATTAAGAACTAACAATCTACTAGTGACAATTAAAAGCAAATAGACACACTTAAAAGAAACAATTACTCAAAAACACTAGAAAATATCTTTTTCGGTTTTAGTTTTCAAATAGTAAAACAAGTCACCCTTGATCATGCTTCCCCTTGGTCTTGAACAATTGATGCAACTATTGTTAATGCCCGATTAAATTGTGATTTAAGCCCTTATCTCAAAACTATTAACAAGCTCTAATAGCCTTGTTGTCCCTTAATCTTAGTTAATCAAAATAAGCTCTTCGACTAACCCTATTCAGTTTAACCGAATCCTCGAACAAGCTCTCTTAGATTCGATCACCAAAAGCATTAAACACTAGGACAACGAAGTAAATTCAACATAAAACTCGAAAGCTCGATTTTAGTGGTTGAACTTTGTGTTATCCCCAATAAATAACTATTGTTTGCTACACGGGAATCGGAAATCCTACAATTACGAATAATAATCTCCTATTCTAGCAACACATTCACAAATCCCTTAAAGGGTGATCAAACCAATAATCAATTCATAAATGTGAGTCAATAAGAGCAAATAACACAAAACACTTAAATATACAATAATCTCGGTAACATTAACCGTAATAATCACATCAATGTCTCGACTCAAGGTTCCACAATGATCAAGGATGAACTAAGGGTGCTAGCCACCCATATTAACTGATACAATCAGAAAATAAATGGAAAAATGAAGAAACATGATACTGATTTGGATGAATCAAAAGATGTCAATTGAAGAAGATGATCCTTCAATCCCTTGTCCAATCTCCTTCCTTGGTGGCTGAAATGTGCTCTCCAAGTATCAAAAGCTCTCCAAAAGTTGTCTAAAAGTTAGGTTAAATTCAAGTGGATGATATATATATAAAGGGAGAAAGTGCTAGACAAAAATAGGCAAAAACGTATTCAGGATTTTAAAACAGGGTAGTGACTCCCGTCTCGGCCGAGACGTGAAAAAAGGTTTTCAAGAATTTTGAGTCGAAGGTCAATCTCGGCCGAGATTGGGTTGCATCTCGGCCGAGACGTGAAAGAGGGAATACTAGGGCTTTTTAGGTTTTGACTTATCTCGGCCGAGATTAGATTGCATCTCGGCCGAGACTTTCATCTTTGACATTCTTCAGAAATTCCCTGGAGCCTCATCTCGGCCGAGATGAGATTGAATCTCGGCCGAGATCTTCAGTCTTGTAAAACTTCAGAAAATCCCTGGAGGCTCATCTCGACCGAGATTAAATCCTGTCTCGGCCAAGATCTTCAGTTGGCCCTTCCTTTCTTGCCTCGATCGATCCCTCGATTCCGCGGTCGTTTAATCTTCGATTTCGACCATTTTTACACCTGTCTTAATACAAAAATAGCTCAAACGCATTATTTTGCCCATTAGAATATAAAAGCACTAAATACACATAATTATGCACGTTATTGACACTAAAAGTGCCCTAAAGTGCGTGCACGGAACACGTGTACCAAATCTCCCAAAACTTAAAACTTGTTCGTCCCGAACAATAAAGAGAAAGACAAAAGAACACGTGTTTAGGGCAAAGTTTAGTGGCATTTGATTTCAGAATTTTCATGAAAAAGAGTAAGAGATCATGATAAAAGAGAGCATGTGTGATAGACTAAATCCACTACTCTCGAGACAAAACACTCTAAACTTAAGATCCTCACATGGTGAGTGTAACTCTCGACTCTCAAGTGTATCAAAAGGGAAGTGTATATGCTCACATTGAAATGCATAAAATGCCTACCATAAGCTTGCCAATCATCTAAACTTCGATGTATACCAACATGTGTGACAAAGAATAAAAAAGGTCTTTAATAGGTTGTAATGTTGGCTTGGGGTAAGGTGGGATAATTTTGGGTAGAAGTGACTATAAAATGGACTAAATGAGTTAGCTAATCTCATCCACCCCTCAAACAACAATCACTTTACCTCACTCTTTACTTTCTTAGTAAACCAATCCCAAAATTGGTTTCTTCCCCTTATCACAAGGTTCACAATCTAATTGTTTTCTCAATTCTCCGTTAGAGTGTATTTTCTTTGAATTTCTACCACTTTGAGAACGTCTATCGAAAGGTATTTATATTACTAGCCTCTCCAAATCAAAAGCAACAATTGAGTATATACAACTGTCTTTTTTTTTTTTTTTTTTTTTAAACAAATAATGGAGAGGACTAGTGCTTTCGATTCTTTTCCTAGTGTTTCATCTCTTTTCACCTTTCAAAATTCCCCATAGATTACCCCTTTCAATCCCGAATTACCCGACTACCTTCCAACCACCTCCCTCATACTCAAATAGTCCAATTAGGTTCAAAGGCTAATCGAAAGGGTTTCGGCTTGTAGAGTTGGGCTGTCAAACAAGAGGCTAAAAGCTCAAGGGGCTCAACTAGAGACAATATTAAATTAGGTCAAAAGGATGTGTTTTCAAGCTTGAAAGTAGGCTCAAATCAAGGATTGCCTAAGATCATTTTCAATGTCAGACAATGCACCGACTCATGCAAAATAGAGAATCAAGGCAAGTGCTAGAGACAACTAAATGCACTCAATGAATTTCACACTGAAAAAAAGTTTACATTACTCCAAAGATGGGAGTATCTTCTAAAGCTCAAAAACTCACTCGGTTGCAATTTTCGATCAAAAGTTTTGAGTGTATGTTCAACTTTGTTTCAAAAGTCTATCATGCTCTACCATGTGCTTCTTTCAAAGATATTTGTCAAAAACTTTCATCATTAATCAATGCCACATTTTCTTGTCCTAAACTTCATCCAATTGCTTTCTCGAGCTGCCAATTTGTACGAATCACACCCCCTCCCCAAACTTAGTTGCAAACTTAGTTTGTGGAAAAAGAGGAGTACAATTTGGTGGCTCGCCGAACTTAATCATTTTATTACACGTTTATTCACAAACATTAACTAGATGAACTTCTTTATTAAGAATCCTACTCCTACAACAATAAGGGAAAAATGTGTGCGTACTTATCAACACAAACAAACAATTTGACTTTAAGGCACCCAATGATTATTCAAAAATCCAAAATATCCAAATGCATATGTAATAATATTACCAACCAAGGCTAATAAAAAAAATTGACAATGGCTCACAGGCCGGCAATATTACCAACAATAAAAATGGACACATATCACAAAGGCATTCAATATACAAATCAAATTGGCACACAGGCCATCACATGAAATTCAACAAGCAAGACATGTCAAATGGCTCACAGGCCAACAGTAAAGATAATGAAAGAAGAAAAACGGGGGGTAGGGGGTTTTGAGCAACCGAAATGGTCTTATCTTTTTGTTTTCCCCCAAACTTAGTTTTTCAACTAAGTTTGGGACAAAAAGGTAAGACTTCTCGGTCGCTCTACTCACAGCGAGCGGGAAGGTCGGGGGCTCGAGCCGGTGAAACATCCTTTTATTGACTTGAAGAGGTCGAGAATCTTGGTCTGATTTTCTTGGATAGTTTCCTTGATTCCTCTCAGCTCAGCTCCAATAGATGCTCGCAGCTCCACCAATTCGGCTCTGACGCCTTTGATCTCGTCCCCCATGGCCGCCATTAAGCCCTCTTGCCGTTCCTGGAACTCAGATTGAGTTAGAATGGCAGTAGATGATCTTTTCTTTGACGGCTGCGCTGGTTGGCTACTTCCTTCCCCTTCAACCCCTACGCTCCGAACCCGTGCCACCGGACGTGGCTTTTTAGCACGCTTGAATTTGGTAAGTTCTTCCCGGTCTGGCTCCAAGGAGGCATTGAGGTGTGTCTCGGAGCTCAGTTCCAAATTCAGCTTGCTTGCCAGGTGGGTGATGTAAGTCAGTCCGGGGTTGGGTAGGCGGAGGTAAGGTCCCTCGTTTTGGAGAACGTAAGGGACAGCCGGGCCTGATGTGCCCTCTTTGTACCCGAGCATGGCAATGCGCATGTTCTCCATCTCCTCCCAATCCAAATAATAATCAGTAGTGATAGGTGTGTACTCTGGAAGGGGAACATGGTAGTGCTCGAGTATAGGGGTTATCAACGCCCCACAATAGATCGGGTCGGGCATTTTCGTTTCTCTTTTTCTCTCCGTCCTCAATTCTTTCACTATCTTCTGAAAACATGATGCCAAATCCTGTTGGAAGTCCCTCTTTCTCCGATCCACGATGGCCCAAAGAATTTCCATCTCGTATTATCGGGGAGAGCTGATCTCTTTCCGTCCACATATGGTGGAGCTCAACAGCTTCTGTAAATACTTCACGACGGGGTTTCGAATGGCGGTGAGCCTGGAGCCCCTTGGATCATATGCTTGAGGTGCAACTATTCCGGGGGTGGCAATAATTTGCTCCCAGAATTGTTGCACGTTGAACTCTCTCAACGCATGTTTTTCACCGTATGCTCTAGGCTTGAAGCCATATATGTTTTCCAAGCTGTCGTGGCTTAGTGTCTTCTGTTCATTAAGAAGCTGAAATTTGAAATGATGAACTGAAGAGCCGGAAATGACCTCCTCCTCAATCTCGAGTGTGCTGAAGAACTCGAGCACAAATTTGAGGAAAGTTGGGCGGGGGGCGAGGCACTGAACTAGACCTGCTGTGTCTAACAACTCCAGAACATTTTGCCGGATTCCCATGGCATCCAAGATCTTGGGATCGCCAAAGCGGGTAGCCGACACCCCCCTCTTCATCAATTTATCAAACCGTTTTCTTTGCTCCTCTATTGTCAGCACTATGTCAAAATCGATGGGCTTTGTGGACTTGTCAGTGGAAGTTGGTGGAACTTCCGGTGGAGGAACCTCCGGAGTAGACTCAACAGCCTTCTCCTTGCCCTTGGCTTGGCTTATTCGGATTTTTTGCGTGACTCTTCGGCCATAGGTGCCTTCTTGAGTGTTGCCTTTTGTGATTTTCGGAAGTGCCATGGGTACCTAAAATCAACAATTCAATCATAAAAAACTTGTGGCAAAATAACTAGTTCAAGTGCAAGTAAAAGGTGCCTAACACATGCTTGATAATATGCCACAACGAATTTAGCCTTTTCAAAAACTCACAAGATTATACTCAACAATCCACCCACTCAATCATCAGGCAACTATACGAACTATCAATCAATTTTATCATTTAAGTGCATAGTACTTATCACATGGCAAAAAATCAATACAAGCACTTGTATGTATAACCAAGTTCAACGAATATGCATATAAACGTAAAATTAACTTTCAATCTCAACAATGTATACACTAATACGCAACAAAAGATCGAAATGACGAGATAGTCGTACTTACCAGTTGAGTTTAATCGAAAAGTTTTTGAATTTGGGTTGCTAGCGGGTGTGGTGATGTGAGTGATGTGTGGTGTGAATTTGAGAGGTGGAAATAGAGTGCAAGGGTGATTATTGGAGTAGTATGTGCGTGAGTGTGTGAAAATCGCAAGTTTGGGGAAGAACTGACGTAATTTTCGCGCAGGGGGTATTTATACCTGTTTTTCGTCTCGGCCGAGATTCGAATTTGGGCTCTGTGTCTCGGCCGAGATCCGTTCTACGCTTTCAGGAAAACTTGACCCGGCAAGGGATCTCGGCCGAGATTCTGTAGTGTCTCGGCCGAGATGAAGTCTCAGCATTTTTCCCCCATTCTGGACAACCCCGTCTCGGCCGAGATTCATGTATGTCTCGGCCGAGATTGTCCTTCAGCAAATTTGCCTCCATTCTGGACAACTCGTCTCGGTCTAGATTCGGTCCTGTCTCGGCCGAGATGCTCTTCCAGCGAAATTGGCCCAATTTCCATTCAAACCCGTCTAGGCCGAGATTCTGTAGTGTCTCGGCCGAGATTTGCTTCCAGAGAAATTTTTTCATTTTGGGCCCTTCTGAATCTCGGCCGAGATTATGTAGTGTCTCGGTCGAGATTATCTTCCAGCAAATTTTCCAATTTTTGGCATCTTTGGATCTCGGCCGAGATGAAGCATGTGTCTCGGCCGAGATAGGCTTCCAGGGAAGATTTGCCCTTTTCACTCACATGGAGTCTCGGCCGAGATTACTTCTGTGTCTCGGCCGAGAGTGTCCTCCCCTGCATTTTTCCACTTTTTGGTGGTCTTCACCCCCATTCTACATCATGTCTTGGCTTTGGTTTGCTTGTTTGGTACCTACACACATTTTAACCAACACAATTCAAAATATGCAAATAATAGTAAAACTACTAAACTATGAATTTAAAATATGAGAAAACGAGTAACCGCCGGGTTGCCTCTCGACAAGCGCCTTTGTTTAACGTCGTTGGCTCGACGGACGCTTTTTCAGTTTGGTGGTGAGTCTTCCACTCGTTCTTCTTCACCGGGGCTTTCTTGCATATGCTCTAGATAAGGCTTGAGAAGATGCCCATTGACCTTGAAGATTTTTCCGGTTTTACCACTTTCAATTTCGACGGCTCCATGATCGAACACTTTAGTGACAACAAAGGGTCCTACCCATCTCGAACGGAGCTTGCCCGGGAATAACTTCAACCGAGAGTGATATAATAACACTTTCTCCCCAACCACAAACGTTTTCCCGGTAATTCTCGAGTCATGAAAAGCCTTTGTTTTCTCCTTGTAGATCATGGCGTTTTCAAAGGCTTCATTTCGAATTTCTTCGAGCTCTTGCAATTGGAGTTTTTGGTGTACACCGACTTCATCAAGGTTCATGTTGCATCTCCGAATAGCCCCGTAGGCTCTATGTTCAAGTTCCACCTGGAGATGGCATTGCTTTCCATAAATGAGTCGAAAAGGAGACATACCAATTGGAGTTTTATAGGCAGTCCTATACGCCCATAATGCATCATTGAGCCTCAAACTCCAATCCTTGCGATTTGGTTGTCTCTTACTACCCTTTGATGCACTTAACCAAGTGAATATAAGAATCAACCATAAAACAATGTGGGTTTGATGATTTCAATTGGACTTGAAAGTTAAGTTCAGGACCTAAACTGGCTAAGCCAGATACTATGATATGGACCGAGAATCATGTCAATTGGGAATTGTCCTAGATTTCTAGGTGCATAGTGCACCAGGATTGCATGAGGCTGAAATTTATGTTGTTAAATACATTGATGTACTATAGCAGATTTAAGTTGCTAAATGATTTGAATATTATTGTTGCTTTTGATACACTTAACAAAGTAGTATCATAATTAAACAAAAAATAGTTTAACACTCGACTTGTTTATATTTTCTGAGTGGAAATCAACATGAAGCCCACACGGGGAAGGGCCTAAATCCCATCGGAAAACTCTGCTAAAGGAAACAGCTGGCCGAGCTTATTGGAAATCAATTTCGCGGCTAACAACCCCTGCAAACTCTTGCTTATCAGCTTGAGGGAGGTATCTTCTTACTTTTCGCTTGATTGAAAATTAAATATTATTTGACAAAGATTCAAAAATTAAATATTATTTGAAAATAATCGATTAATGGGCTTACTCATAAAAATTAGTTAAGACATCACACATGAATCATGAGCTAGTACACAATCTCTTTATAACTTGATTGATATTACTGCCGATTTGTCACTGCAATTAATATGCTTGATTGACACTTGTTGACACATCACATTTCAGCATGACACAAATGTGTGAGGATGACAAATCCTGAATTATCTTATGTTGGATGTAATTAAATTTGTAATTGATATACGGGAATTAATTCACATATGTGAACTCCATTTTTGCATGGTCTTGAAGATGGATAATCTTTTCTTGAAAATTAAGAAGTGATTTACGTGGATGACTTTATGTCATAAAATTAAATACGAACTGAGAATATTTTAAGGCTTGCCATAATTGGGGTAACTCTGAAAATGTGAAATACATAATTTATCTATGCCTAAGTAATTATGTGGATAGTTCGCACTCTTGATATTGCGCCCTTGCACGAATTTTTGAATTTGACATCATATTGAAAATTAAGTTGTGTTTCGTCTCATTTCATGGAGATTGCATGTTATGCTCGATTGATTGTCTCTTACCACCCTTTGATGCACTTAACCAAGTGAATATAAGAATCAACCATAAAACAATGTGGGTTTGATGATTTCTTTGAGTTTTGCGAGTAAAAATGCCCGCGAAGTCTACACCAAGAGGAGTGAGAGTGATAGAAGAAAAGTCCAGATCCGCTCTGGCACAACTAAAGTCCCGATCTAAAGATTGGACACGAAATTAACCCTGGTCTTAACCAGGCCTTAAGCCCTGGTCTTAACTAGGCATAAGCCTTGGTCTTAACCAAACATTAAGACCTGGTCTTAACCAGGCATGAGCCTTGGTCTTAACCAAGCATTAAGCCCTGGTCTTAACCAGGCATGAGCCTTGGTCTTAACCAAGCATTAAGTCCTGGTCTTAACCAGACATTAAGCCCTGGTCTTAACTAGGAAAGAGCCTTGGTCTTGACCAAGCACGAAAAGTCCCGATCTAAAGATCGGGCACAAAAACAAACCCAAGTACTAAGCTTGGCGCGGGTAAACCGTGAGGAAGTCCATATTTGCTCTGGCATGGTGGAAACCCCAGGTTCCCTCGGATCTGGCATGGATAATTTTGTGGAAAATTCCAGAGTTGCTCTGGCATGAAGGAAACCCCAAGTACTAAGTTTGGCGCAGGTAAACTGTGAGGAAGTCTAGATTTGCTCTGGCATGGTGGAAAACCCAGGTTCCCCTGGATCTGGCACAGATTATTCCGTGGAAAGTCCAGAGTCACTCTAGCATGAAGAACAGTCCAGATCCGCTCTGGCACAACTAAAGTCCCGATCTAAAGATCGAGCACGAAGAAAAGTCTAGATCCGCTCTGTCACAACTAATGTCCCGATCTAAAGTTCATGCTCGAAGAAAAGTCTAGATCCGCTCTGGCACAACTAAAGTCCTGATCTAAAAATCGGGAAAGAAGAAAAATCCATACCTACTATGGTAAAACACGACAACCAGACCCACTCTGGTAAAACACAAATACACAAATATAAGATCGTGCTTCATGATCTGAATAATTTTCGAGGGTGAGTTTGTCCTCCACAACCTCACCAACTTATTAAATTAGAGTTCGGGTCTTCCCCGGTCCCAATAAATCTTGAACGTGAGATAGTGCTTCCCGATCCCACCAACTTAGCAAATTTGAATTCGGGTCCTTCCCGATTTCAGTACTTTCCATAAGCAAGTTCATTTTTCATGACCTCACCAACCTATGAAATCTGATATAAAAACTAAGAAGAAGAAAAAAAGAAAATCGTGACCTCGCACTGAGCTTCGAGCTTTGGTTTTAAGACAGCATGATCGGGTTCTTCCCTGATCTCAATAAATCTTGAAGGTGGGATCATGCTTCCCAATCTCACCAACTTAACAAATCGGAGTTCGGGTCCCTCCCGATCTCAATACTTTTCTAAGGTGAGTTCGTTCTTCACGAGTTTAACGATTTCTTTGAATTTGAGTTCGGGTCTTTTTCGATCTCAATATTTTCCATAGCATGAACTCCCAAAGATAATGCAGGAATAACCACGAAGAAAGAATCATAAATAAATTAGCCACTTCGGTTGCTAAAGTGGCCAAGTCTTTTAGGGGGGAATAGGGTAGTGTACCTACCACTACCCACCTGAACCTCTTTCAAATATTTTGAACAAAAAAAGACATAAATAAATAGGTTTGAGATCGTGTTTCCTGATCTCAATACTTCTTGAAAGAGAGATCATGCTTCCCGATCTCACCACCTTATCAAATTTGAGCTTGGGTATTTCCCGACTCACTTCTTCTTAAAGGTGGGCTCGTTCTTCACGATCTCACCAACTCATTAAATCTGAGTTCGGGTTTCCCTGATCTCAGTACTTCTCAAAGGTGAGTTCGTTCTTTACGACCTCACCAACGTACCAAATTTAACTTCGGGTATTTTCCTGATCTTAATACTTCTTGAAGGTAAGATCATGCTTCCTGATCTGACCATCTTACCAAATTTAAGTTCGGGTATTTCCCGACTCAATACTCCTCGAAGGTGAGTTCGTTCTTTACGAACTCATCAAAATCTGAGTTTGGGTTTTTCCGATCTCGATACTTTAAAGAAAACGATGTCCGCTCTTCGTGAACTCACCAACTTATTAAACTTCGGTTCAGGTTCGCCTGACCCAATGCTTCTTGAAGGTGAGATCATGCTTCCCAATCTCACCATCTTATCATATTTGAGTTCGGGAATGCACCCAACTCAATACTTCTTGAAGACCAGTTCATGCTTTACGACCCCACCATTTTAACAAATTGGAGTTCAGGTCTCCCGGATCTTGATATATCCCGAAGGTGAGATCGTGCTTCCTGAACTCACCAACTTATTAAATCTGAGTTCGGTTACTCTCCGATCTCAATATATACTGAAGGTGAGATCATGCTCCTCGATCTTATCAACTCTTTAAATTTGAGTTCGGGTTCTTCCTGATCTCAATAATTCTCAAAGATGAGTTCGTTCTTCACGACCTCACCTATTTATCGAATCTGAGTTCGGTTTCTTCCCGATTTTAATATATCTTGAAGGTGAGATTGTGCTTCCCCATTTCACCAATTTATCAAATCTGAGTTCGGGTTCTTCCCGATATCAATATATCCTGAAGGTGAGATCTTGCTTCTCGATCTCACCAACTTATTAAATCTGAGTTTGGATTTTCTCGGCCTCAATCGAAGGTGAGTTCGTTCTTCACGAACTCACCAATTCATCAAAGCTGAGTTCGGATTGCCCCGATCTCAGTACTTCTTGAAAGTGAGTCCATTCCTCTCGACCTTACTTATTTATCATATGTTTGAGTTCGGGTCTTCCCTGATCTCAATAAATCTTGAAGGTGAGATCGTGCTTCCCTTTCTCACCAACCTATCAAATCAGAGTTCGGGTGACTCCCGATCTCAATACTTATTCGAAGGTGGTTTCATTCTTTACGTTTTCACCTACCCATCAAATTTGAGATCGTGTCTCCCCGATCTCAACACTTCTCGAAGGTGAGTTCGTTCTTCACGACCTCACCAATTTATTTAATCTGTGTTCGGGGTTTTCCGATCTCAATACTTTCTGAAGGTGCGTTCGCTCTTCACGAACTCATTCCCTGATCTCAATAATTCTCAAAGGTGAGTTCGTTCTTCACGACTTTACCAACTTATAAATTTAGGTTCGGGTTTTCCCGATCTCAACACTTCCTGAAGATGAGTTCGTTCTTCACGACCTCAACAACTTATTGGATGAAAGTTCAGATTTTCTCGCTTTCAATTGTTCCTAAAGGTGAGATCGTACTTCCTGATCTCACCAGCTTATCAAATTTGAGTTCGGGTTCCCCCGACTCAATACTTTTGGAAGGTGTGATCGTGCTTCTCGATCTCACCAACTTATCAAATCAAAGTTCGGGCCTTTCCCGAACTCAATACATTTCGAAGGATAATTCGTTCTTCGTGACCTCAGAAACTTGTTTGAATTTGAGCTTGGGTTCTTCCCGATCTCAATAATACTTGAAGGTGAGATCTTCTTCTCGATCCACCAACTTACCAAATTCAGGTTCGGGCCCTTCTCGGCCTCAACGCCTTTAAAATGTAAGATTGTGATTCCCCGAACTCAATAACTTCTTATTTCCGAGTTTGGGTATTTCTCGACTTCATTTACTTCATATATTTGAGTTCAGGTCTTCGCAAATCTCATTGACCTCTTAAGTATGAGTTCGGGTTTTTTCCAATCTCGCCGATTTACTGAAAACAAGTTCGAGACTACTCGAACGTCTATCAGACAAGAGAAAATATTCACTCCAAGATAACTTCATGCCTTCTTACTCGGAGTATTAAGGGAGGACATGTGGTGCCATAATGGATTATAGCCCATACGAAACATAGTTAAGGCCCAATCCACCATTTTGGGCCTATTACACTAGGCCTATGTCACTCAAATAATTGGTAATTACCATGTTCACGAAAGAAGGCCCATTGTCGGCCCATGCTCAATAACCCTTGTCACACCAAAATTACTGTTATACCCCCAGGTAAATGATATGATAAATTATTCAATCCTCCTTATTTAAGGTAAGTTTTTTCTCCATTACACACTTTGATGTCTTCACTACACACTCTAAAAATGACCCGATAGAATACACATTCGACCCAAAAATATGCACGAACTGACTTGAGCGTCGGAGGACCCGTGTCGGGACCCTCTGCGGCGTGATTTTTGCAGGTCTAATCGCTCAAGAGACGGACTACCCACAACCCGAAGTTGGAGATCGGAGACGAGGCCCGACCCGAAAGGATTTTCGGGCCCAATAGTTCTTCGTAGTGTAAGACCCGATTTCATTACGGCACTACAACATAGATCAGTGTATTGTTATATATTTTATATCAAATTTTTATCTATTATAGTACAACATTTCATACAAGTCATTTATAATATATCTTATCCATTGTCTATTTCAATTTTTATTATACATATTTACCTTATATTCTAATAATAATTTAATAAAAAAATTATAGCCAGTGCATCGCACGGGTAGGAAATCGGTTTACAGAAAAAAGTGAAATATGTAGAACCTGGCATTATGTTTCTCTTTATCTAAATTTGTATTGTAATTCTGTTTTCTCTATGAAGACATATCACAAGTAAAATTTGAAGAAATAACTCAAGACATCATGTGTTTGAACTTTAACAAAAGTGAAGTAGACTTTGTGTTGGTTGAAAATTGAAAGTAGGAACTATAATCCGCTAGAACATTGAATTATTTCATGTTTTTAATTGTAAATATAGGTCGTTTATTAATTATATCAAGTAAACCAAGGAAATTTCATTTTGAGTGTCACTGATGTAGTGACTTATGCTTAAGTTGTTTGTTTCTTAGACATATTAATACGATATGCAATTTTTACACCTGATAAATATTAAACACACAAATATAGTTTATAATTTATGTGGGTCATAAATGGGTTATGGGTTGACACGCAAAATTAGTGGGTCGGGTACAAAGTTCCCGACACGATTAATAAATGGGTCAGGTTTGGGTTTGAAAAATTTATCCATGAATCAACTACAATCCAACCTATTAACACGAACTCAACCCATACTCTCACCCCTAATTATTGTATTATGTTTTTTCATATTTTTAAGCGAGAAGTAACAAGAGGTTAGAAACCCAACATACCAACACCCACAACACCATGGTGATTTATAATTAGCACAAAATCAGTGATAACACGTTAATTATGCATGTAATTAGGTCGATTTATGAGGCTATTTTATAAGAATTATGTGCATAGTTGGTCAAGATTTGGATAAAATGTTATAAAGGTGACCAATTAATGTATTTGACTTGTTTTGAGGTATTGTTGAGCATTTCCAGGATTAAAAGTCATGATTACGACTACCGGACGAAAGAACAAGTCGAAGGAGAGCGAAAACCGGTCCAAACCAGTGAAAATCAGCCCAAACCAGTCCGAACCGTCTAAAAACCGGTCCAGATCGGCCTGAACCGGTCCAGGAACAAAACAGGGCAAGAACCGAGCGGCCGTGTCACACAAGCAACGTGGCCGTGTCAAAAGTATTGCGCAAATGGTGAAACGGCTCTGTGGGAGCAACGCGGCTCGTCAGACCTGCAACACGGCCGCGTCAAAATGTGCATGGTTTGGAAGATTTTTACAGCAACACGGTTGTGTCACTTGATTAACACGGCTGTGTCATTAGTCCGATTTTTAATTAAAATTCTGCTTTAAAGAGGATTTAAGGCCTAATTCCCCTAGGACTTCTTGGAAGCTTATAAAAGAGGACTTAAGCTCGTTTTTCGAGAGACATATAATATCAGATTTTTACATTCGATAGACGACTTGGACAACAGAGAAGACTTCAATCAATAGAACGATTTACTCGGGTTTAGCAATTCTTCTTAGTTTTTATTCTTTATCATGTTTTGTTCAGAATATTGTTCAAAAATATATATATATATACTGAAAATTGCACGCGTGTCGGGCCAACAGCAACGGGTCGGCGCGGATCTCAATGTGAGTTGGTGTACAATAAGCTTATGGTGCATTATATGCACACAAATTTTTGCCATTGGGTTTTACTTCCTTTGACACTATTTTTTACTAACTACCCTGAACCATCATCACCCCCACTGTCTGAATACCCTATCAGCTATCATAATCTCTATATTTTTTGGGAGGCGTTAAAAAAATAATTAAAAAAAGAGAAAAGAGACAAACAGGCCCTTCAACTTTTAGTTCAGGCTCAAATTAACACCTAAACTATTTCTTTGTCCAATAAAATACTTGAACTTTTTAATTCGGGCAAATCAACACTTAAATTTTTTTTATCTAGTGCAAATAGACAATTCCGTCTAATTTAAGTTAACGGCCGTCATGTTTGTTTCAAAGTAAGAACAAAAAAATGTTACACTTTAAAAAAATTAATTATATGTATATATAAATACAGTATGAATTTGAAGCGAACATCATTAAAAAATAAATAATTTAGTATTATTCTCATAAAAAATAGAGTTGAGACGAAAAGGTTACATAAAATATCACCTCATTAACCCACTAACGTAAAATGAAATTGTCAATACACGTGTATTAAAAAGACAATCAACACAAATAATATTTTAAATTAAATGGAAGTGTCTATTTGTACTAAATAAAAAAGTTTAGGGGTTGATTTGTCCAAATTAAAAAGTTCAAGTGTCATATTGGACAAAAAAACAGTTTAGGTGTTAATTTGAGTCTGCGGTAAAAGTTGGAGGGCCTATTTGTACCTTTTCCCTTGAAAAAAGGGGTAGCAACAACTAGGGTTAACAGTGGACGGGAATCCCATCCCTAGCGGGGATCCGCACCGAACGGGCGAGTATTTCCTCAATTTTTCCCTTCGATGGGACGGGAACGGGGCAAATTTTGGCCCTGGGGGACGAGGCGGGACGGGGATAGTGTTTTCCGTCCTGTTCTCCGCGGGACCTGCTACATAAAATTACTATTCTACGCTTGTATATATATGAAAATACAAAATTACCTCATTAATATATTTTTATTTGTACTATTTTTCACCAAATTCTAATCTAATTTTCTCTCACTGTCAGCCGTGACCCTTTTCCTCACAATAGCCAACAGCGCTGCAGCAGCCGATTCTCATCCCATCAACAGCATCTGCGCAGCACTGCAACAACCGTGGTCTGTCTTCGACCTTCATCAGCATCGATCTGTTTCTAAGCTCCGACGACGACGACAACCTCTCTTCGTTCGAGTCTTCGATAGCTGACCAGCGAGGACAAGTTTCAGGTAACGTAAAATTTCGGATTTCGGCCCGAGTTTCATCACCAGTTCCATAGCAAAGAAAATTTCTGATATAGCTAAAAAAATTCCATTTTAGATGTAGCTAAATTTTGAATTCAATGGGCTGTTTGACACTTTGGAATTTTGGAGAGGGACATTTTATTGAAACAACCATTTTAATTTTGACTTTTCCATTTTGAATCACCTGATTAAGATTTTAAAAATTTCAACAGTAAGCATGTTCCCAATACGGCTGACTTCCATGATACTAGTATTATTTTCTCTTGGCTTGATTGAAGTTTAATATAATGGTTGTTTATTCAGTTGGATTAATAATTCAATTCAGCATAGACAAAATTAGCAACTTTATATATGCAGTTGCCATTTGCCAAGTGATTACTGATATGCTGGAATTTTTTATGTGTAAGATATAATTATGAATTTGAATGATTCTCCACATCTGATGATCCTTGTGATCAACTCCTTGACTTTCTAAATATCTTGTGTGGCTATGTATCAACATTTCTGTCAATTATATCTACAAGATGGGTTTTGCGTTTATTTTAATTTTCTTTGAATGTTTCTTGTTGAATGGAGGATTGGATCGGTATCAAAGTGATCAGCTCTTTGAATGTTTTTTGGACTTATCTCATGGCATTATGTATTTTAGTACTCTTGTGACTTTGAAGCTAAAATTTATGTACCATTTCTAGGTTTTTAATTGTTTGTTAATTGTATTTTTTATGTTTCTAGGTGTTTAATGTTTCTAGGTGTTTAATTTTTATGTTATGGGCTCGTTTGGTTTGAAGGACTAGTCGAGATTAGATTAATTATCCCAAGTTAACCTTTGTTTGGTTTCAAAGTTAAAAGCCTTGTCTAGATTGTTGGCCCGTGTATATTCCTTCACATTTTCTCATTTCATGTGACAATTTGTCACCCCAAATTGGTGATGATTAATTATCAGCCAATTTCCCACTTCATTTTGCTACATAATTAAACTATCACATGAACCAAACAACATGATAAATAAATCATAGTTAATCGTGAAGGTCTAAACCATCAAACTAAATGCCCATATTAATTATGGTTAACAATACAATCCCATGTAATCCTATCTTGGTAGATCTATCCCAACCAATTAACCATACGAGCCCTATATGTATATTTTATCCATTTACAACTGTTTATTTAAAATGTAAATCGGGGCGGGGATTTTCCTAGAGCCAGGATACCCACGGACGCCAGTTCTCGCGGGGCTGGGGACATGGACGGGGAATCGGTATAGTTATGGGGAAGGGGGATGGGGATTATTCTCCCGCCCTGCCCCATTGCCAACCCTAGCACTAACGATGAAGTCTCATGAATCTAGCGACGGGCACGTGAAATTTGGGAGGCGTGGTGATTCAGCGCAAGTTTAGCTGCTAAATTTAAACCTCTTTTATCATCACAAATCTCCCGATTATGCGACTTCACCATCTTTATCGAACCCACCTGTTTCGAGGATGCATACTGTCACAAAAGCCACTCTTTCCATGTGTTTTCCATTTCCACTATTTTTTAAGTTATTCCTGTTATTAGTTAATTAGGGGAGAAGCGCACATTACTTATAGAGGCGTGAGCACGATTTTTCTTTTAATTGAGTAAATTCAGTTGCCCCTAAAACGTTGCCGTTTTGGGTAACAAACTCTGATATATTGTGTACCAACTGGTGCGAATGATGCATGTTTTTGGTGAATGAATGAATTCTGCAAATTCTCTCCCATTTCTCTGTCTTTTTCCTCCTTCATTTATGTTACGATTTCAGCTAACGTGCGCATCCTAAGCTTTGAGCTTAAGGTGTGACAAGTGGTAATCAGAGCAAGGTTTATCTATGGCCAAAAATAACACCCAACGGATCGATACTCTAAAACAACATGTGAACGACATACTGCAGAGCCAACACGTGATCATGAGTAGCCAAGAAGAAACAAACAAGAGGATCAACGGAATCTCGGAGGCAGTATGTCTGCAGGTGGTAGTAGTAGTGGAGTTCCTAATGTACGGGATAGGGCTGATACTGGGATTTTACCACCCCCTGTTCATATTCCAAGAGTTAATGAAAATGTTACTGCAAATCATAACTCTAGGATACCAAAGTTGGACTTCCCACGGTTTAATGGTGATAATCCCCGTTTATGGATAAGAAAGTGTAACAGATATTTCACTTTTAATCCAATGACTGATTATGAAAAAATTATGTTGGCTGGTATGAATTTGTAGGGATATGCGGACCAATGGTACGTAGATTATGTGGAGGGGAAGGAAAATATGTTGTGGGAAACATTTTCTGCGATGGTGTGGAACAGGTTTACTAGTGTGGATGGAGGGAGTTTAATCGCTCAGTTCAACAAGTTGAAACAAAATGGTTCTGTACAGAACTATATACAAGAATTTGAAGAGCTCAAGGCTTTTATGATTGAGATGAACAGATCCCTATCTGAAGAGTACTTTATTCAGAGTTTTGTGAGTGGCTTTAGGGATGAGATTAGCAAGGTGGTGGACATGTTGGGCCCTAGCAATTTGATGGCAGTTGCTCAACTAGCCCTAAAGTAAGAAAGCCTGTTGCAAGTATTGGCCAAAGGCAACAGAGGAGTTGGGAAACCAGTATACTCATACTCTAACAGTTGGAATAAAACTAATTTCGAACCGACATTCAAACCAAAAGTGATGACACAAGGTGGAGATAAGCAACCACCTATTAAGAGGCTGACGGCTGAGGAAATGGATGCCAGAAGGAAGAAAAATCTTTGTTTCAATTGTGATGAAACTTATCACATAGGGCATAGATGTAAAAGGCTATTTGTGATAGTTTTGGATCCAGGAGATAATTTACCTGATAAATTGGTACTTGAGGAGGCTGTGACGAGGAGAAACACCCTCAGATCTCTTTGAATGCTTTGGCTGGACAAATACACCCTGATACTATCAAGTTAATTGGCAGAGCTGTAGACAGAGACCTAACCATACTGCTCGACACAGGGAGCACACATAGTTTCTTGGATCCTCAAGCAGCTGAGCAAGTGGGCTGTCTAATTGAGTATACAAACCCTCTATTAGTAACTGTGGCTGATGGCACTCAAATTGAATGCAATCCAACGTGTTCGAAATTTGAGTGGGAGATGGGAGAATGCAAGTTTAGCACTGCTGTGAGGTTGCTCAAATTGGGAGGGTGTGACATGGTAATAGGGGTGGATTTACTGAGTCAGTTTGGCCCTATAACTTTTGACTTCAAGAAAAATTATTTTCAGTTTCAGCTAAAGGAAAGACTAATCACATTACAGGGAGCTCAACCAGAAGCTAGAGTCAGCATGGTCACGGGAAACAGATGAAAAGATTGATAAACAAGAGGCAAAGCGAGGTTATAGTTGCTCATGTCTGCTTTATATCAGCTAAAGAATCTGCAAAGGGAGAAAGTAGAGCAGTTAGAGTACAGTCTCTTTTGGAAGATTTCAAGGATGTTTTTTAAACACCCACTGGTCTTCCACCTTCCAGAAATTTGAATCACAAGATTCCTATAAAAAGAGGAATGGAACCAATCAAGCAGGGCCCTTACAGATATCCTTTCCTTCAAAGACAAGAAATAGAAACATTGGTCAAGAAAATATTGCAAACATGGGTTATTCAACCTAGCAACAGTCCTTACTCATCTCCGGTGTTGCTAGTAAAGAAGAAAGACAGCAGCTGGAGATTCTGTGTCGATTACAAAAGACTTAATTCCATAACAATAAAAGACAGCTATCCTATTCCGTTAATCGAAGATTTGATGGATGAGCTGGGTCAAGCTAACGTGTTCTCTAAGATCGATTTGAGAGCTGGTTACCATCAGATTAGAGTCTCTCCTGAAGATATACACAAGACAACGTTTGTTACTACTTCGGGCCTATATGAATTCAGGGTTATGCCGTTTGGGCTCACCACCAACTTTTCAATCTGTTATGAATCATTTAGTTCTTTTTTAAGGGAGTTTGTTCTCGTGTTCTTTGATGATATACTCGTCTACAGCAGGGACATGGAAGAACATGTGAAACACTTGAAATTGGTACTACAAAAGTTGAGGGAACATAAACTTTTTGGAAAGCTGTCTAAATGCACCTTTGGAAAAACTCAAGTTGAATATCCAGGACATGTTATAAGTGGTCAGGGAGTTCATGCTAATCCGGACAAGATCAAGGCAATGGTGGAATGGTCACAACCAAAGAGCGTGAAAGCTTTACGGGGTTTTCTAGGCTTAACTAGTTACTACAGAAAGTTTGTGAAAGATTATGGAATAATAGCTAAACCTCTCACTGAACTTACTAAGAAAGGGAACTTTCAGTAGAATCTAGATGCAACAGAAGCTTTTACTAAACTAAAGGACGCAATGGTGGCAGCCCCTGTCCTTAAACTGCCAGATTTCTCCAAAACCTTTGTAATTGAGATGGATGCTAGTTATGGAGGTTTAGGAGATGTTCTAATGCAAGAACAACATCCTTTGGCATTTAGCAGTAAAGCTTTGGGTGTTAGGAATATGGGATTATCCATCTATGAAAAGGAGTTCCTTGCCATAATCTTAGCTATGGAAAAATGGAGAAGTTATCTTTTACATGGGCCCTACATAATCTGGACATATCAGAAAAGCTTGAAGTATTTGCTAGAGCAAAAAGTATCCACACCACTGCAACACAAATATCTAACGAAATTGCTGGGATTCGATTATAAGATTGAATTCAAGAAGGGAGCAGAGAATTAGGTAGTTGATGCTCTCTTAAGGATAGAACTGGAGAAAGTTGAGTACAAAGCCATCACCGTTCTTACACCTGTATGGATGGACGAAATTCAGTGGAGCTATGAAGGAGATGCAGAAGCCCAGAACATAATAGCTGAGAGGATAACTACTCCTTACCATGTATCTTATTATGCGTTGAAGGATGGGGTAGTTAGATATAAAGGCAACCAATTAAGTATACAACCCGAATATATATCAAGATCCATTAGCTTCCAGAACAATGATATATGATTCCAAAGTCTAATTTTGGACACAATACAATCTAAAAGTTGTTGCTTCAAATTTTTCATGGATTGTTCGTTATCTTTACAATATAATTTGATATACAGACACCCCTTCTATTTTTAATCAGTGTCTCCAAATTATGCACATTACGATGTGCATGTTTGAAATTTAGTAGCTCTTCTAGATCTAATAATATAATTCTTCCACACCCAGAGCTATCAATAATCTCAATGGGACATGGTATGGATATCTTGTGTTTGTACACAAATTCATTCTCGAGAAATATTTACGGTTTACTCTAACTTGACAATATTAGCTCGACCTTGAGAATATATCATTCAAGGGAGTTAACACTCAACCTCGGGAATGTAACATCCAAGGGAAGTAAATATATGATTATATATTTCAAACACAATAAACATAACCTCATTGTAATTTGACAAGAATAATTTTATTATTGATACAAACATCTCAATCCCAGGAAAACATGTCATCTAGGAGAGGTAATTTAAAAGCATTACATTTCTCAATATCGGGAACTTTTCATCCGATAGAGGTTGAATATGTCTTGTATTTATAGAAAAATTTACAAAAACATCGTCGTGCTTGCAATGACGTGCTTCCGCACTGTCGTACTTGTAGTGTCGTGCTTGCAATGACGTGCTTCCGCACTGTCAGTGCTTGCAGTGTGCTGTGACGTGCTTCCGCACTGTCGTACTTGCAGTGTCGTGCTTGAAAGCACGTCATGCTTGGAGTGACGTTCTTCTACACTGTCGTGCTTCTGGCACTGTCGTGCTTCGATCCCACTTCCAAGATAAGCGATAGATTATTGTGTCCACAATATATATGAATCACTTTGTGATTTATAACAGTATGAACCGTCGGAGGGCCGTATAAGTTCTTATTTCCTTCACTATAGGCTCAAGCAAACGGACCGCAAGTTTATATCTATTTTCTCCCTCAGTGCCAATCTGCTCGACTAGATCTGTCATCTCCGATCTTATGCCCAGAATTGACTACGATGGAATTCTAGACTGAATAAACAAGATCAAGGTAATGGACAACTCACTTTTTCACGTTTCTTGGGTCCATCACAAGATCGAGGTCGATTTTCATCATTTTCTTTCAATTTCCTTTTTTTTTTCTCCGAATAATTCTTGACTGCTGAATATATTCTGTATAGATTGGGAATGAGATGTATTGAGTACGTTTCTTAATAATTTGATCTTCAAAACAGTTCTGAATGTGTTTGTATTTTAATGGATATCTGTTTGTTGATGTAATTTTTTCTTGGGTTCTTTTCTTCGCCGTGTGTACACGAGTCCTACGCTGGTGAGATTCAAGAGCCCCTAGCAGGGATAATCTTGAGTATTATCTAGGATACCATACGACCAATTTATGATGTACAATCTCCTTATATTGCCTACCAAACACAAAAATAGGATACATATCACCCCTTGTCTATGATATATATCTTGACTTAACTATCTTGCCATATCCTAACATGCCTACCAAACAAGCCCTGAAAGAACATCTTTCCTAGAAAATGCCACCAATCGACCTAGTAATACAGAGAAAACTTGCTAATCGCCCTTTTTTTTAAAGATTAAGGTCAGTTCGTTTCTATATAACACTCTTTGGTTCGAAAAACCAGTGGGAGTTATTTTCATGGGTAAATCTAGGTTTCTGAATTAATGTTTAAGTGAAAGCGTCCAAAGTTTGAGGTTTGAAATCCATGTCTGCCAATTAATAAGATGTATAGTTGCAATTGTTCTTTAATAATTCTTCTGGTTATCGATGTAACTGATATTGTTGAAACAATATTCCAGTGCTAATGCACTAACATAGATTTAGAGTAGCTTTTGTGTATGGGATTGAATTTTAATGCTTTAAGAAACAACACTTTCAGTAATATTTTAGCTTTTTTATGGATCTTGAGCCGATCTGTACAAAGTTTTTGATCAATTCATTTGGATTGACAGATCAAATATTGATGTATATTTTTATAAGTAATTTGTCAAATTTCAGTAAGAATTAATTTGTTTTTCACTTCTATTTTTATTACTCAATAATGTATTAATGGATGAAATTGTCCCACAAAAAAATGGTGATGTTTCAGTTGGGCAAGAAAATGAAATATAATCAACGAATATGATCATTATAAAGCGTATGTGTCAAAGTACTATTTGGTATTTCTAACATACAGAGTTTCTGTTTCCCTTTATTTAGTAGGACAAAATATTTCCAATGGGAAGGAGAAATAGGGCCGCTGTGGTTGTGCTTGGTGACATCGGTCGGAGCCCCCGAATGCAATACCATGCACTTTCCCTTGCTCGACAGGTATTTGTCTATCTATATGCTCATGTATACTTGCTTTCAAGCACGACACTGCAAGTACGACAGTGCGGAAGCACGTCACAGCACACTGCAAGCACTGACAGTGCGGAAGCACGTCATTGCAAGCACGACACTACAAGTACGACAGTGCGGAAGCACGTCATTGCAAGCACGACGATGTTTTTGTAAATTTTTCTATAAAGACAAGACATATTCAACCTCTATCGGATGAAAAGTTCCCGATATTGAGAAATGTAATGCTTTTAAATTACCTCTCCTAGATGACATGTTTTCCTGGGATTGAGATGTTTGTATCAATAATAAAATTATTCTTGTCAAATTACAATGAGGTTATGTTTATTGTGTTTGAAATATATAATCATATATTTACTTCCCTTGGATGTTACATTCCCGAGGTTGAGTGTTAACTCCCTTGAATGATATATTCTCAAGGTCGAGCTAATATTGTCAAGTTAGAGTAAACCGTAAATATTTCTCGAGAATGAATTTGTGTACAAACACAAGATATCCATACCATGTCCCATTGAGATTATTGATAGCTCTGGGTGTGGAAGAATTATATTATTAGATCTAGAAGAGCTACTAAATTTCAAACATGCACATCGTAATGTGCATAATTTGGAGACACTGATTAAAAATAGAAGGGGTGTCTGTATATCAAATTATATTGTAAAGATAACGAACAATCCATGAAAAATTTGAAGCAACAACTTTTAGATTGTATTGTGTCCAAAATTAGACTTTGGAATCATATATCATTGTTCTGGAAGCTAATGGATCTTGATATATATTCGGGTTGTATACTCAATTGGTTGCCTTTATACTCAATTGGTTGCCTTTATATCTAACTTTTACCTTAAAATTAACAAGATTCTGAAAAACTATAAAATCTAGCACATTTTTGTCTTTTAGCCAACATTTCACCCTTGCTTTTAACCCACTCCACCACCCTTGTACACATATTTTCAACCACCCTCCAAACCACCCTCCGCTCCGCAGATTTACATGTTTAAATAAAAGTGAAATATGATTTTGGGTGAACAAACTGATACGTAATCTAGACATTCATGGCGAGAGATAGGTTGGTCCGTTAAGGGAACTTTTGTTGGTCATTAGGGTTATGGAAAATGCCCTAATATAAAAATGGTTCAGACGATATATACATACTACAAATGATCCAGAAGTACAACCTGATGTAATTGCAATTGCCTAATAGACTTCAATATTGGAAAATAACAAGAGACAACAAAACAAAATGGAATCCATCACTAGTACATATAGACCGACGTAAAAAAATCCCCAAAGCATCTCAAGCGGAAGTTATATCCATATTATATCCAATTCTGATTAATATACATTTGATATGTTCATAAACAATAATTCAGAAAAAGAGTGAAAAGTGGCATGGAGTAAAAATAACAAACCTCATATATGTTCATTGCTACTGACTTTATATAATCGAAGCTTATTTTCCTTATTTGGAAGCAAAATGTTTAAGTTAGAAAAGAAACACTAAATATAATAAGAACACGGTCTTGTCGAAACACTAGCAACATAAAATTTGAAGTATTTGAATATGACATACCTGTCATTGGATTTCTTAAACTTAACATACTCAGATTTTTCGGCAGCTATTTTCCCGCGCTCTATAATCTGAAATGGGCTAAGAACCAGGTGGGACTCTTTCTGCCTCTGACCTGTCCGATCATCCTGTCCTCTGTGTCGGGTTCAGCTGGGAAGATCATTGGTTCAACACGAAACTCCTTAACACCTTCCAGTTGGCCTTCGGACGGCACAACCCTCGTGGTCCCCTAACTGCATGGCACACTAGTCGACGGGAACCCCTGGTTAAACCGACGAACATGCAGGTGTACCGAATGCTGCAAAGGGCGCCTGATTTGCAGGAGCGGCGAAGGAGGCAAAAGTGGGCATCACATTTGGAGGAGACATCTGCAAACGTTATAAGTAAAAAATCAAAACATGCAAATCAATAATTACGCATCTCACCTACTGACAACAAAATTCAACGAGGATCTAACCTACCATTGAACTGCTGCTGGCATTGTGATTCTTGGAGAAGTAATCCTTGACTTCAACTTGGAGAATTCTTGGCAACACGGATCGAATTACATCTCTGATTACTGGTTCGATGATTGTTGGCAGTCTATTCTCCATAAATCAAGATAGCTGGCCCTCGAATTTCGCGCAGGTGGGACAACCATCTGAGTCCTCAGTCGTCCGAGTAGCATTGTTGCTTGTCGGCAGATCGTTCGACTCTGATCCCTCGTCATCAGTGTCATCAGAGTCTGTAGAATCAAGACTGTGGATAGTGGGTTTGGCTTGTTTTCCTACGAGTTGTAGTTTGGCACTTCAACGGGCTGGAGTCGTTTTCTCGACGTTTCGTTTCTTTTGTTTGCGGTTTTTCGGTTCTTCAGGCTCAGGCCTTGGTATTTGAGCCACCGTTTCGGGTAGTTTACATAAGCGGAAAGAGGGCCAAGGCTCATCCAACCAACTTGCCTGACCTCGTCATCGGTAGGCGACAGTATGATAGGACAGTCCAGCTAACACATGAAGGTATAGCAAGAAACAGTTAATATTGCGCGGCTATGTAACGAAAGTAAGGCATAAAAGAATGTAATACATATCGGAATACCTCTTTTGTGAAGAAGTTGTCTTCCTTGAAGTCGTATTGCATTTGTCTTGGCCTCCACCATATCATTCTCGAAACCTAATCAGGGTGTACCTTTAACCCGCAAATATCACCAAGGCCAGGGATCACCTCGTATGCCCAAATTTGTTACAAACACCGAACACTATTAATAGAAACTGATATAGAGAGGGGTGATATTTGGTAGCGTCGTTTCTGACTACCAAATTAAATGTGTATGATGAATACACTTAAACCTTACCGACTATCCTACTGAGTAGAATGGTAAATACGGGTCGATCCCATAGGGAACGGCCGAACAGTTTTGATTATGATGTCAAGCAGTTTATGGTCAATTACGCAAGAAATAAATATTTAAGAAAGCAATAACGAGGGGGGTTTGATTAAGAACTAACAATCTACTAGTGACAATTAAAAGCAAATAGACACACTTAAAAGAAACAATTACTCAAAAACACTAGAAAAGATCTTTTTCGGTTTTAGTTTTCAAATAGTAAAACAAGTCACCCTTGATCATGCTTCCCCTTGGTCTTGAACAATTGATGCAACTATTGTTAATGCCCGATTAAATTGTGATTTAAGCCCTTATCTCAAAACTATTAACAAGCTCTAATAGCCTTGTTGTCCCTTAATCTTAGTTAATCAAAATAAGCTCTTCGACTAACCCTATTCAGTTTAACCGAATCCTCGAACAAGCTCTCTTAGATTCGATCACCAAAAGCATTAAACACTAGGACAACGAAGTAAATTCAACATAAAACTCGAAAGCTCGATTTTAGTGGTTGAACTTTGTGTTATCCCCAATAAATAACTATTGTTTGCTACACGGGAATCGGAAATCCTACAATTACGAATAATAATCTCCTATTCTAGCAACACATTCACAAATCCCTTAAAGGGTGATCAAACCAATAATCAATTCATAAATGTGAGTCAATAAGAGCAAATAACACAAAACACTTAAATATACAATAATCTCGGTAACATTAACCGTAATAATCACATCAATGTCTCGACTCAAGGTTCCACAATGATCAAGGATGAACTAAGGGTGCTAGCCACCCATATTAACTGATACAATCAGAAAATAACTGGAAAAATGAAGAAACATGATACTGATTTGGATGAATCAAAAGATGTCAATTGAAGAAGATGATCCTTCAATCCCTTGTCCAATCTCCTTCCTTGGTGGCTGAAATGTGCTCTCCAAGTATCAAAAGCTCTCCAAAAGTTGTCTAAAAGTTAGGTTAAATTCAAGTGGATGATATATATATAAAGGGAGAAAGTGCTAGACAAAAATAGGCAAAAACGTATTCAGGATTTTAAAACAGGGTAGTGAATCTCGGCCGAGACGGGAGTGTGTCTCGGCCGAGACGTGAAAAAAGGTTTTCAAGAATTTTGGGTCGAAGGTCAATCTCGGCCGAGATTGGGTTGCATCTCGGCCGAGACGTGAAAAAGGGAAAACTAGGGCTTTTTAGGTTTTGACTCATCTCGGCCGAGATTAGATTGCATCTCGGCCGAGACTTTCATCTTTGACATTCTTCGGAAATTCCCTGGAGCCTCATCTCGGCCGAGATGAGATTGAATCTCGGCCGAGATCTTCAGTCTTGTAAAACTTCAGAAAATCCCTGGAGGCTCATCTCGGCCGAGATTAACATCCTGTCTCGGCCGAGATCTTCAGTTGGCCCTTCCTTTCTTGCCTCGATCGATCCCTCGATTCCGCGGTCGTTTAATCTTCGATTTCGACCCTTTTTGCACCTGTCTTAATACAAAAATAGCTCAAACGCATTATTTTGCCCATTAGAATATAAAAGCACTAAATACACATAATTATGCATGTTATTGACACTAAAAGTGCCCTAAAGTGCGTGCACGGAACACGTGTACAAAATCTCCCAAAACTTAAAACTTGTTCGTCCCGAACAATAAAGAGAAAGACAAAAGAACACGTGTTTAGGGCAAAGTTTAGTGGCATTTGATTTCAGAATTTTCATGAAAAAGAGTAAGAGATCATGATAAAAGAGAGCATGTGTGATAGACTAGATCCACTACTCTCGAGACAAAACACTCTAAACTTAAGATCCTCACATGGTGAGTGTAACTCTCGACTCTCAAGTGTATCAAAAGGGAAGTGTATATGCTCACATTGAAATGCATAAAATGCCTACCATAAGCTTGCCAATCATCTAAACTTCGATGTATACCGACATGTGTGACAAAGAATCAAAAAGGTCTTTAATAGGTTGTAATGTTGGCTTGGGGTAAGGTGGGATAATTTTGGGTAGAAGTGACTATAAAATGGACTATATGAGTTAGCTAATCTCATCCACCCCTCAAACAACAATCACTTTACCTCACTCTTTACTTTCTTAGTAAACCAATCCCAAAATTGGTTTCTTCCCCTTACCACAAGGTTCACAATCTAATTGTTTTCTCAATTCTCCGTTAGAGTGTATTTTCTTTGAATTTCTACCACTTTGAGAACGTCTATCGAAAGGTATTTATATTACTAGCCTCTCCAAATCAAAAGCAACAATTGAGTATATACAACTGTTTTTTTTTTTTTTTTTTTTTTTTTTTTTTTTTTTTTATGTTTAAACAAATAATGGAGAGGACTAGTGTTTTCGATTCTTTTCCTAGTGTTTCATCTCTTTTCACCTTTCAAAATTCCCCATAGATTACCCCTTTCAATCCCGAATTACCCGACTACCTTCCAACCACCTCCCTCATACTCAAATAGTCCAATTAGGTTCAAAGGCTAATCGAAAGGGTTTCGGCTTGTAGAGTTGGGCTGTCAAACAAGAGGCTAAAAGCTCAAGGGGCTCAACTAGAGACAATATTAAATTAGGTAAAACGGATGTGTCTTCAAGCTTGAAAGTAGGCTCAAATCAAGGATTGCCTAAGATCATTTTCAATGTCAGACAATGCACCGACTCATGCAAAATAGAGAATCAAGGCAAGTGCTAGAGACAACTAAATGCACTCAATGAATTTCACACTGAAAGAAAGTTTACATTACTCCAAAGATGGGAGTATCTTCTAAAGCTCAAAAACTCACTCGGTTGCAATTTTTGATCAAAAGTTTTGAGTGTATGTTCAATTTTGTTTCAAAAGTCTATCATGCTCTACCATGTGCTTCTTTCAAAGATATTTGTCAAAAACTTTCATCATTAATCAATGCCACATTTTCTTGTCCTAAACTTCATCCAATTGCTTTCTCGAGCTGCCAATTTGTACGAATCCCACCCCCTCCCCAAACTTAGTTGCAAACTTAGTTTGTGGAAAAAGAGGAGTACAATTTGGTGGCTCGCCGAACTTAATCATTTTATTACACGTTTATTCACAAACATTAACTAGATGAACTACTTTATTAAGAATCCTACTCCTACAACAATAAGGGAAAAATGTGTGCGTACTTATCAACACAAACAAACAATTTGACTTTAAGGCACCCAATGATTATTCAAAAATCCAAAATATCCAAATGCATATGTAATAATATTACCAACCAAGGCTAATAAAAAAAATTGACAATGGCTCACAGGCCGGCAATATTACCAAAAATAAAAATGGACACATATCACAAAGGCATTCAATATACAAATCAGATTGGCACACAGGCCATCACATGAAATTCAACAAGCAAGACATGTCAAATGGATCACAGGCCAACAGTAAAGATAATGAAAGAAGAAAAACGGGGGGTAGGGGATTTTGAGCAACCGAAATGGTCTTATCTTTTTGTTTCCCCCAAACTTAGTTTTTCAACTAAGTTTGGGACAAAAAGATAAGACTTCTCGGTCGCTCTACTCACAGCGAGCGGGAAGGTCGGGGGCTCGAGCCGGTGAAACATCCTTTTATTGACTTGAAGAGGTCGAGAATCTTGGTCTGATTTTCTTGGATAGTTTCCTTGATTCCTCTCAGCTCAGCTCCAATAGATGCTCGCAGCTCCACCAATTCGGCTCTGACGCCTTTGATCTCGTCCCCCATGGCCGCCATTAAGCCCTCTTGCCGTTCCTGGAACTCAGATTGAGTTAGAATGGCAGTAGATGATCTTTTCTTTGACGGCTGTGCTGGTTGGCTACTTCCTTCCCCTTCAACCCCTACGCTCCGAACCCGTGCCACCGGACGTGGCTTTTTAGCACGCTTGAATTTGGTAAGTTCTTCCCGGTCTGGCTCCAAGGAGGCATTGAGGTGTGTCTCGGAGCTCAGTTCCAAATTCAGCTTGCTTGCCATGTGGGTGATGTAAGTCAGTCCGGGGTTGGGTAGGCGGAGGTAAGGTCCCTCGTTTTGGAGAACGTAAGGGACAGCCGGGCCTGATGTGCCCTCTTTGTACCCGAGCATGGCAATGCGCATGTTCTCCATCTCCTCCCAATCCAAATAATAATCAGTAGTGATAGGTGTGTACTCTGGAAGGGGAACATGGTAGTGCTCGAGTATAGGGGTTATCAACGCCCCACAATAGATCGGGTCGGGCATTTTCGTTTCTCTTTTTCTCTCCGTCCTCAATTCTTTCACTATCTTCTGAAAACATGATGCCAAATCCTGTTGGAAGTCCCTCTTTCTCCGATCCACGATGGCCCAAAGAATTTCCATCTCGTATTATCGGGGAGAGCTGATCTCTTTCCGTCCACATATGGTGGAGCTCAACAGCTTCTGTAAATACTTCACGACGGGGTTTCGAATGGCGGTGAGCCTGGAGCCCCTTGGATCATATGCTTGAGGTGCAACTATTCCGGGGGTGGCAATAATCTGCTCCCAGAATTGTTGCACGTTGAACTCTCTCAACGCATGTTTATCACCGTATGCTCTAGGCTTGAAGCCATATATGTTTTCCAAGCTGTCGTGGCTTAGTGTCTTCTGTTCGTTAAGAAGCTGAAATTTGAAATGATGAACTGAAGAGCCGGAAATGACCTCCTCCTCAATCTCGAGTGTGCTGAAGAACTCGAGCACAAATTTGAGGAAAGTTGGGCGGGGGGCGAGACACTGAACTAGACCTGCTGTGTCTAACAACTCCAGAACATTTTGCCGGATTCCCATGGCATCCAAGATCTTGGGATCGCCAAAGCGGGTAGCTGACACCCCCCTCTTCATCAATTTATCAAACCGTTTTCTTTGCTCCTCTATTGTCAGCACTATGTCAAAATCGATGGGCTTTGTGGACTTGTCAGTGGAAGTTGGTGGAACTTCCGGTGGAGGAACCTCCGGAGTAGACTCAACAGCCTTCTCCTTGCCCTTGGCTTGGCTTCTTCGGGTTTTTTGCGTGACTCTTCGGCCAGAGATGCCTTCTTGAGTGTTGCCTTTTGTGATTTTCGGAGGTGCCATGGGTACCTAAAATCAACAATTCAATCATAAAAAACTTGTGGCAAAATAACTAGTTCAAGTGCAAGTAAAAGGTGCCTAACACATGCTTGATAATATGCCACAACGAATTTAGCCTTTTCAAAAACTCACAAGATTATACTCAACAATCCACCCACTCAATCATCAGGCAACTATACGAACTATCAATCAATTTTATCATTTAAGTGCATAGTACTTATCACATGGCAAAAAATCAATACAAGCACTTGTATGTATAACCAAGTTCAACGAATATGCATATAAACGTAAAATTAACTTTCAATCTCAACAATGTATACACTAATACGCAACAAAAGATCGAAATGACGAGATAGTCGTACTTACCAGTTGAGTTTAATCGAAAAGTTTTTGAATTTGGGTTGCTCGCGCCCTTTTTTGACTCGACCTCAAATGTGCTCCAAATCCAAATATTTTCGAGGGAGAGCGGGTGTGGTGATGTGAATGACGTGTGGTGTGAATTTGAGAGGTGGAAATAGAGTGCAAGGGTGATTATTGGAGTAGTGTGTGCGTGAGTGTGTGAAAATCGCAAGTTTGGGGAAGAACTGACGTAATTTTCGCGCAGGGGGTATTTATACCTGTTTTTCATCTCGGCCGAGATTCGGATTTGGGCTCTGTGTCTCGGCCGAGATCCGTTCTACGCTTTCAGGAAATCTTTTCCCGGCAAGGGATCTCGGCTGAGATTCTGTAGTGTCTCGGCCGAGATGAAGTCTCAGCATTTTTACCCCCATTCTGGACAACCCCGTCTCGGCCGAGATTCATGTATGTCTCGGTCGAGATTGTCCTTCAGCAAATTTGCCTCCATTCTGGACAACCCGTCTCGGTCTAGATTCGGTCCTGTCTCGGCCGAGATGCTCTTCCAGCGAAATTGGCTCAATTTCCATTCAAACCCGTCTCGGCCGAGATTCTGTAGTGTCTCGGCCGAGATTTGCTTCCAGAGAAATTTCTTCATTTTGGGCCCTTCTGAATCTCGGCCGAGATTATGTAGTGTCTCGGCCGAGATTATCTTCCAGCAAATTTTCCAGTTTTTGGCATCTTTGGATCTCGGCCGAGATGAAGCATGTGTCTCGGCCGAGATAGGCTTCCAGGGAAGATTTGCCCTTTTCACTCACATGGAGTCTCGGCCGAGATTACTTCTGTGTCTCGGCCGAGAGTGTCCTCCCCTGCATTTTTCCACTTTTTGGTGGTCTTCACCCCCATTCTACATCATGTCTTGGCTTTGGTTTGCTTGTTTGGTACCTACACACATTTTAACCAACACAATTCAAAATATGCAAATAATAGTAAAACTACTAAACTATGAATTTAAAATATGAGAAAACGAGTAACCGCCGGGTTGCCTCCCGACAAGCGCCTTTGTTTAACGTCGTTGGCTCGACGGACGCTTTTTCAGTTTGGTGGTGAGTCTTCAACTCGTTCTTCTTCACCGGGGCTTTCTTGAATATGCTCTAAATAAGGCTTGAGAAGATGCCCATTGACCTTGAAGATTTTTCCGGTTTTACCACTTTCAATTTCGATGGCTCCATGATCGAACACTTTAGTGACAACAAAGGGTCCTACCCATCTCGAACGGAGCTTGCCCGGGAATAACTTCAACCGAGAGTGATATAATAACACTTTCTCCCCAACCACAAGCGTTTTCCCGGTAATTCTCGAGTCATGAAAAGCCTTTGTTTTCTCCTTGTAGATCATGGCGTTTTCAAAGGCTTCATTTCGAATTTCTTTGAGCTCTTGCAATTGGAGTTTTTGGTGTACACCGATTTCATCAAGGTTCATGTTGCATCTCCGAATAGCCCAGTAGGCTCTATGTTCAAGTTCCACCGGGAGATGGCATTGCTTTCCATAAATGAGACGAAAAAGAGATATACCAATTGGAGTTTTATAGGCAGTCCTATACGCCCATAATGCATCATTGAGCCTCAAACTCCAATCCTTGCGATTTGGTTGCACAGTCTTCTCCAATATCGACTTGATTTCCCGATTCGAAGTTTTGGCTTGCCCATTGATTTGTGGATGATAAGGCGTCGAAACTTTGTGCAATACAGCGTATTTCTTCAGCAATGCGTCGATTGTTCGGTTGCAAAAGTATGTGTCTTTATCACTTATGATGGCTTTTGGTATCCCAAACCGAGCAAAAATGTTGGATTGGACGAACTCGGCCACAACTTTAGAGTCATTGGTTTGGGTTGCTTTCGCCTCCACCCACTTGGACACATAGTCAACAGCCAACAATATGTACAAATTCCCATAAGACAAGGGAAACGGTCCCATGAAGTCCATGCCCCAAACATAAAAAATTTCACAGACTACAATCGGGTTTTGGGGCATTTGATTTATTTGAGAGACATTTCCCGTCTTTTGACAGTTGCCACAGGACTTGCAAAAAGCAAGGGCATCTCTAAATATGGTGGGCCAAAACAATTCACTCTCAAGCACTTTGTATGCCGTCCTCTTCGGCCCGAAGTGGCCTCCACAAGCATGTGAGTGGCAAAAATTCAACACCGACTGCACTTCGTCTTCAGGAATGCATCTCCTGATTACTTGATCTGAATCATATTTCCACAAGTATGGATCATCCCAAACAAAATGCTTCGACTCACTCTTCAACCTATCCTTCTGCGGTTTACTCATCCCAATAGGAAATCTCTTGGACACCAAATAATTCACCATGTTGGCATACCAAGGGACCTTCGTGCCTGTCATGGCTAGCAATTGCTCGTCTGGAAAGCTCTCCTTCAAGGGCATTTCGTCCTCCTCTTGTATCAAACGGCTTAAATGATCCGCCACCCAATTTTCCTTTCCCTTCTTGTCTTTGATTTCCAAATCAAATTCCTGAAGTAGCAAAATCCATCAGATGAGTCTTGGTTTAACTTCCTTCTTTGATAATAGAAACCGAAGAGCTGCATGATCAGAAAAAACGATAATCTTAGTACCAAGCAGATATGACCTAAATTTTTCTAAAGCAAAAACTATGGCCAAGAGTTCGTTTTCTGTGGTGGTGTAGTTTGCTTGTGCCGGATTTAGGGTCCTTGAGGCATAGTAGATCACATGGGCTGCTTTTTCCTTCCGTTGCCCCAATACAGCTCCCACTGCATAGTTGCTTGCATCGCACATTATCTCGAACGGCAGTGTCCAATCCGGAGGTTGGATGATGGGGGGCGATGTAAGGGCCTCCTTGAGCTGATTAAAGGCCATCTTGCAATCGGTTGACATCTCAAATTCAACGGGCCGAAGACCGGAGGAAGTTTAGGAGAGATGAGGGCTTCTTATTCCACAACAACGAAAGCACTTTCTGTTTCGAAAATTATTAATGTAGCCAAAAGATCCCCTGGTGAATCGGGCGATCTTTTGTCTCATGGTAGCCTGCTCCGTCCCTCGGGACCAACAAGGGGTAAGAGACTATTCCACCAGGACTAGAACTGCCCTTTTGCAATAGCCGACATAGAGGGGTAGATATCTTTGAAAAATCCTTAATGAAACGCCTATAGAAACCTGCATGGCCAAGAAACGATCGAACTTCCCGCACAGTTGCGGGGTAAGGCAAGGCGACAATAAGATCAACTTTAGACTTATCAACTTCAATCCCTTTTGATGAAATTATATGCCCAAGAACGATGCCTTGCTCAACCATAAAATTACATTTCTCCCAATTCAAAACAAGATTTGTTTCTATGCACCTTTTCAGAATTTTAGCAAGATTATCAAGGCATTTTTCGAAAGACTCACCATACACACTAAAATCATCCATGAAAACTTCAATAATATTCCCAACATATTCGGAAAAAATACTTACCATGCACCTTTGAAAGGTGGCCGGGGCATTGCATAGCCCAAATGGCATCCTCCTTCATGCAAAAGTACCGAAGGGGCATGTGAAAGTGGTCTTCTCTTGATCTTCTGGAGAGATAGCTATTTGAAAGTATCCGGAGTATCCATCCAAGAAGCAATAGAAGGAATGCCCGGCCAATCTCTCAAGCATTTGGTCAATGAATGGCAAAGTAAAATGATCTTTGCGGGTCATGGCATTTAGCTTGCGGTAATCGATGCACACTCGCCATCCGGTTTGCAAGCGGGTGGGAACCATTTCTCCGTCTTTGTTCTCCACCACCGTCACTCCCGACTTTTTGGGCACGACCTGTGTTGGGCTCACATATTTGGTATCCGAGATTGGGTAAATAATCCCAACATCGAGTGGCTTGATATTGGAAATAGCCCACCCTATAGCTTCTTTGTTCATCTCGAGGACCTCGATCAATGCTTGTTCTTGAGTGGATGTGAGCTTTGATGAGATAATCACCGGTAGGGTTTCGTCCTCCCCAAGATATGCATATTTGAGATGGGGGGGAGGGGGGGGGAAGGGCTTTGAGCTCAAGGGTTGGTACCTTGATGGTAGAAGGTAGCAGCTTTTCTCGAGGTTCAGGCAAGGGCTTGGTTCGGAAAGGCTTGGATGATTCCGATTGTTCCACTATCCCCACAAACTTTCTTGGTGTCCATTGGCTCTATCTTCTCTAGATCGGCCGCCAATTCAATTGCTTCTTCGTCCCTACAATAACACTCAAACACTTCCTCCACAAGGGGATCAATAACATCAATGACATCAATAGAATAAACACTATGCAATTCCTCAGGATATTTCATTGAATAAAAAATATTGAATTGCACCACTTGGCCAGCGAATTCCATGCTAAGAGTTCCCTCTCGCACGTCAATCTTTGTTTGGGAGGTATTCAAGAACGGCCTCCCAAGCAAGATTGGAGTGGAATCGGGTGAATTTCCATGCATGTCAAGTACATAGAAATCTACTGGAAAGATAAGGTTATCCACCTCAACTATCACGTCCTCAATCACCCCGTCCGGAAACGAGGTGTTTCTGTCCGCCAGTTGGATGACTACCCTCGTGTCTTTCAATGGACCCAAGTTCAAGCTATTGAAAATAGAACGGGGCATCACATTGATCGATGCCCCCAAATCAAGCATAGCTCTCTCAATCAGACAATTACCGATCTTACACGGGATGGTGAACATTCCTGGGTCCTTGCATTTATGTGGCATTTTCTTCTGAAAAACCGTCGAGATATTTTCTCCCATGAAGACTTTCTCATTCCCATGTAGACGCCTTTTGTTGGTGCATAAATCTTTCAAAAACTTTGCATACCGCGGAATCTGTTTTACGGCGTCCATCAAGGGAATACTGATTTCCACCTTCCTAAATACCTCCATTATCTCCTTGTCTCTATTTTTGTCGGGAATCTTCTTCATTTGACTCGGAAACGGAAGTGGGGGCATTTCAGAATTTTTGTTGGATTTCAGGGAATCTCGGCCGAGATCTTTATGTGTCTCGGCCGAGACAGGTGGGCAGAGAATTCTGTCTTCTGGACGAGGTGAGACATCTCGGCCGAGATCCTGATATGTCTCGGCCGAGATTTCGTGTTTTGCACACTCCCTTTCACTTCCAACTCTACTTGCTACTTCACTTGACTTTCCCTTTTCAAGGACCTTCCCGCTTCTCAAAATCCCCACACTGACATTCTCAATTTCACTTTGTGGAGAGTATTTCATGGTAGGAAAAGGCAATAGGTGGTCGGGGAAGCATGCAGCTAATGCCTCCTTTTGCTTACGCAACTCCTTGGCAATCTTCCACTTAGGTGTCCGAACTTTACTTTCAACCACATGGGAAGTCTCTTCTTTCCTCGAACCATCATCCACGTCCTCAGTCTTTCCTTGTGAAGTATACCCGGGCTTTTCAGGCTCTCCAAGTAACTCCTCATCCATAACAACAATGGCACTCACATTTTTCGGGTTGACTTCCGGTTGAGCCGGTAATCTTCCTCCTTGTGCATTTTCTAAACGAGATACCGCCGATGCTATCTGACTGACTTGATTTTTGATACTCTGAAACCTAGAACTTGATTCCTTCTGTAATTGGAGCGTACTAGTGGCTAGACTTTTCACTATATCAGAAAGAGATGGATCACAGGGTACCTGCTCAGGTTGCTGTCTTTGCTGGAACATTCCCCTAGGAAAAGGGGGTCGGTTTTGCCCACTGTGATCACCTTGTTGATTATTGCTCGGATTCTGATTGCCATATTTAAAATTCGGATGGTCCCTCCAACCCGGCTTGTACGATTGAGAATACGGATCATACTTCCTCCGGGATGAGTTGGGATTAAAATTGTGAACCGCGTTGGCATGGGCCACCATTTCTTCTCCGAGAACCGGGCAAGTATCAGTAGAGTGTTCAGTGACTTGGCAAATTCTGCAAGGCTTGGAAGTAGGTGTGCCACCCGAGATTACCTTCTTCACCAAGTCGGTGAGTTGGTCTAACCTCTCTTCAACAGTTGAGTCTATCACATCCTTGACCCGTCTCACCGGCTCTTTGCATCCAAACTGTTGAGTATTGGCAGTTATTTTGGATATCAGTGCTCGAGCCTCAGTAGGTGTCTTATCAGATAGAACCCCTCCACTCGCCGAATCAATCATATTTCGATCTGCCAGGCAAAGTCCTTCATACCAATACTGAATCAGCAGTTGTGGAGTGATTTGATGTGGAGGGCAACTTCCGACAAGTCTTTTCAAACGTTCCCAATACTCATATAATGTTTCACCTTGCATCTGCCTCACTCCACTGATTTCCTTTCGAATGGTGGTGGCTCGAGAAGCTGGGAAGAATTTTTCAAGGAATTGGGTTTCCATCTACTCCCAGGTGGTGATTGATCAGGATGGAAGGTAGTATAGCCAATCCCGAGCAAGATCCTTCAGGGAAAACGGGAATGCTCGAAGTTTGATATGTTCTTCTGTCACCCTTGATGGCTTCATACTTGAACAAACCACATGGAACTCCTTGAGGTGCTTATGAGGGTCCTCTCCGGACAGTCCATGAAAGGAAGGTAGTAGGTGGATGAGTCCGGATTTTAACTCGAAAGCAGTGTCATTTTCTATGGCTGGGAAGGTGCTGCACAAGGGCTCTTGAGCAACCCTTGTGTTAGCCAACTCCTTCATTGTTCTTTCTTGACCTTGATCCTCAGCCATTTCTTCCAAGTCAATAATCTCTTCACCCTCTAAATTCAGCACTTCGATTCTTTCTCGGACTTGTTCCAAATCTCGAGCTCTCCTTCTCAATTCACGTTCACGTTCCTTAATATCCGGTTCAAATAGCAATCATTTTTCTCCTTGCGAACGCAAGAACATTCACTACAAGTAAAAATAAGGAAACAAAGTGAGATTATGAAATTACTAAGCTAAACAAGAAGATAACTATATATGTAATTAATCATAATGCTTGATCAATAAATCAACTCTATTCTAATCACCCCCCGGCAACGGCGCCAAAATTTGGTAGCGTCGTTTCCGACTATCAAATTAAATGTGTATGAAGAATACACTTAAACCTTACCGACTATCCTACTGAGTAGAATGGTAAATACGGGTCGATCCCACAGGGAACGGCCGAACAGTTTGGATTACGATGTCAAGCAGTTTATGCTCAATTACGCAAGAAATAAATATTTAAGAAAGCAATAACGAGGGGGGTTTGATTAAGAACTAACAATCTACTAGTGACAATTAAAAGCAAATAGACACACTTAAAAGAAACAATTACTCAAAAAACACTAGAAGAGATCTTTTTCGGTTTTAGTTTTCAAATAGTAAAATAAGTCACCCTTGATCATACTTCCCCTTGGTCTTGAACAATTGATGCAACTATTATTAATGCCCGATTAAATTATGATTTAAGCCCTTATCTCAAAACTATTAACAAGCTCTAATAGCCTTGTTGTCCCTTAATCTTAGTTAATCAAAATAAGCTCTTCGACTAACCCTATTCAGTTTAACCGAATCCTCGAACAAGCTCTCTTAGATTCGATCACCAAAAGCCTTAAACACTAGGACAACGAGATAAATTCAACATAAAACTCGAAAGCTCTGTTTTAGTGGTTGAACTTTGTGTTATCCCCAATAAATAACTATTGTTTGCTACACGGGAATTGGAAATCCTACAATTACGGATAGTAATCTCCTATTCTAGCAACACATTCACAAATCCCTTAAAGGGTGATCAAACCAATAATCAATTCATAAATGTGAGTCAATAAGAGCAAATAACACAAAACACTTAAATATACAATAATCTCGGTAACATTAACCGTAATAATCACATCAATGTCTCGACTCAAGGTTCCACAATGATCAAGGATGAACTAAGGGTGCTAGCCACCCATATTAACTAATACAATCAGAAAATAACTGGAAAAATGAAGAAACATGATACTGATTTGGATGAATCCAAAGATGTCAATTGGAGAAGATGATCCTTCAATCCCTTGTCCAATCTCCTTCCTTGGTGGCTGAAATGTGCTCTCCAAGTATCAAAAGCTCTCCAAAAGTTGTCTAAAAGTTAGGTTAAATTCGAATGGGATGATATATATATAAAGGGAGAAAGTGCTAGACAAAAATAGGCAAAAACGTATTCAGGATTTTAAAACATGGTAGTGAATCTCGGCCGAGACGGGAGTGTGTCTCGGCCGAGACGTGAAAAAGGGTTTTCAAGAATTTTAGGTCGAAGGTCAATCTCGGCCGAGATTGCCGAGACGTGAAAAAGGGGAAACTAGGGGTTTTTAGGTTTTGACTCATCTCGGCCGAGATCTTCAGTCTTGCAAAACTTCAGAAAATCCCTGGAGGCTCATCTCGGCCGAGATTAACATCCTGTCTCGGCCGAGATCTTCAGTTGGCCCTTTCTTTCTTGCCTCGATCGATCCCTCGACTCCGCGGTCGTTTAATCTTCAATTTCGACCCTTTTTACACCTGTCTTAATACAAAAATAGCTCAAACGCATTATTTTGCCCATTAGAATATAAAAGCACTAAATACACATAATTATGCACATTATTGACACTAAAATGACACTAAAAGTGCCCTAAAGTGCGTGCACGGAACACGTGTACCAATATTTCAATAATTTATGTGTGTGTTAAGAAGTAATATACCAAGAAGGCTGTGGAGAAGCGGTATATATGATACCGTTAGTGTCTCAGTTTTCAAGTCAATTGATATTTCCTTCATATTTCGGATTAGGTTCGCATATGACAGTGTCCCCCCATGGAAATTCATCCCAGCCCTGGGTATCCTCGACGAGTGTCCACACTTAGGGTTGTACGGTAGTCTTCGTACCGTCCACACCAAGCAGAATTATATAAACAAACAAAACCTGCGATATCTTAATTATATCGTCATCAGACCCCCAGTACAACCCATCCTTGAACCTCTTTGCAATTACATTCAACATGATTGCACGCCTCCTCAACTTCCTATAAAAGACATATTTCCTTGGTGGCGTGTATTCTCCCCTTATGCCAAAACTAGGGCCTTCGAATTTCAATCCGGTTACCGGTGCAAACTCTCGAGCGGAGAACCTAATGCATCGAGATCCAACCTGAAATCAAAGTTCGTCTAGTTCTAGATCATCGCACACTATCTCCTGACCTAGGATACCGTCAATGGCTGCAGGTGGAAGCTTTAGTTTCTTCGACCGGTCAGTACAAAAATCTAAAAACTGACCAAACGCCCCCCTTCTGAACCTCTCGATAGCGTGTGGACCACATCTGTGCAACTCATCTCTAATCGTATTCAGAACTAATAACGACAATACAGATTTATTCGGTATTGGTTCTTCTGCATTTCCGGCCACTTCCACCTCCAAACATGCTGCGTATAGAAAAAAAAATTGTCAATTGAAACTCAAATTCATTATCAATAAGCATTTTGGAAAGCTATACAAAATTAGTGGGTGTACTTTTATTAAACATATCTACTTTCTAAAGAATAATCACACAACTATTGTTTCATACTGGCTCATTCTTAAACATTTAGCTTACTTTCAAATTAATCCTAGAAGGATCAGTTCCTAAAAAAAAAAAGCAACATATTCAGAAAATACAAAATCATGCACTTAGGAGTTACCGTTTGTGAGCTATGAATGCTGCAATTTCATGTGTGGAATGAAACCAATTCATGCCCAAAAAAATTAAGAAATTGTATGCTTGTAGTAGCCAAAAAATAAAAATAAAGAATTAATAAGTAAATATTATATGTGATTCCAAAATGAAATTAATAAGTAGATTTATATATGATTTTTAACCCCAAATGTGCCTTTCTTTATTCAATCAAAGCTTCTTAGTTCACTATCAATCAATTAAGAATGGACAGATCATTGATCTAATGGATATAATAATTAATGGAATAGAGAAAATGGCGAATATAGAAACATAAAAAGTAAAAGACTTCTTTTATAGGTGAATGACAGAATAGATACCAATGGCACTATCATGAATATGGCATGTAAGGCATGACAAAAATAACTTAGATCCTCGATTCACTATATTTTTACAGTGAATGACAATATGCGGTGGATGTTGGATGGTTTAGTAAATATGCATTTAATGATGTGGTGACAGCGCAATCAAATGTTGGAAAATATGTTCCATGTAATTTTAAAAAAAAATTGTTGGTGACCAACATTTATAAGTATTAATAGTCATGTTGGACCAAAGGTCGTGATTTTATGGATATTTGTTTTATAATGAAACATCAATGCACACAATTTTGCGAAATATCCTTAAGGAACATAATTGGTATACCGATCGATTCTGAATTTCTTTTTGAAACTTTTGAATATCTTCGAACTTTGGTTCGATTCTAAGAATTTTTAAATCTCGGAACCAATGTTTGGATCACGATGTTGGGAAATTGGTTAGAAGTAGAAGTATAAACATGAATGGTAGGTTGTAGTTATGTGTGTGTGAGAGGGGTTGTGTGGGTTGTAGATCTGGCAACTGCTTACTAAAAAAGGCCGACCATTGTGGAAAACAAATCGTCAATGACAGACTTCATCAACCATAATCAGTGGAATGGTGGGATAATGGCAGTCACGACTAGTTTGTATAGGTAAGGGTTTTGAATATTTTGGGGTAAAAAAAAAGAAATTTTGTAGATATTTGACCTTTATTGAAATTTCTATAAAATTCAATCCAGGCCCTGCTAAACAATCGTCAATTTTCAAACTGGTCGAAATTAACTTTTGAAGTACAATTTGGTTCGAGAAAATAGTACTCCCCATACCCCATATGTATGGATCGATGATCATTTCACAAGGATTAAGAAAGTTGTTGGAAAAGACAAATAAAAAAATAGATTTCCTAAAATGCCCATATTTTGTGAGTATTATATTATCCAATATGCTATTTAATGCTCATATTGAATAGGGATGAATGAATAAATGAGCTAAACTGAGGCTACGATCTCAATTTCGTTGTTCTTTTCTAAGGAGTTTCGTCGCCTATGAAGGTTAGGCTTAGGGTTTTCCTTCTCATGTCTTGCGTTGTCTGTTCGTGGGGTTATTATCGATGTTACGGGCTCCATAGCGTGATTTGACTTTTTTGATCCACTAATCAGTTTTCTTTGTTTGTTTACGTTTTTATTTTTCACTAGTTGTCCACCCGTGCGATGCACGGGGAAGATTAAGGAAATATCATTAAAATTAAGATCATAGACATATCATTAAATTTTCAAAATTAATGATATCATATGAAATTTTCAAAGTTTATGAAGCTATATTGTTTTGGGTTGGCCTCAAAAGATCATGGACATATCACTAAAATTTCAAAATTAATGATATTACATGAACTTTTCAAAGCTCATGGAAATTGCGTTTGTTTTGAGTTGGTCCATTTAGGGGACTCAATCTCAATAATGCACACTCATATACGTCATCAGCCAACAGTAACATAACACTCTCCAACTTTAAGTAAACACACTGGATTGAAACATTTTCAAAACCACCTAAAGAATTGGGCATCTCAGTGCTACAATTTTGTAAACGAAAAATATATATACATTGGGCCTTCTAATCCTACAACTTAAAAGAAATCAACCCAGAAATTAATAGTACGTGGACACGTTAAAGTATGAATACAACTATACAAAGAACTTAAAAATCTAACAAATTACAAACCAAAAAATCTGAAATACCAATCCAGTGACAAAACTGAGACAAAAGAATTAATAAAATCACTACTAATAAAGAAAACATAAATTCATTAGAGAAGAAAACATAAATTCATAAGAGAGTATCATTTGCTCTAACAAAATGGCAACAAAGTTTCTACAGCTAAAGTCTAAAACCAAATCATGCTAAATTTTTGCATCCCAAACATATCATAAGCCTTTAAAGTCAACAAAATTTCTGTTGCAGATTATATTGAATTTGTAGAGGGAAATCCACTAAAAATGAAGAAGTCAAAATAAAGAAGAATAGGCAAAGGGAATTACCCATCACAATCTAATAAAAATTCAGGGGACAGTTCATAAATGTGTGCAACTTTATATTGCTTAATCAGTAAGTCTATTGTAGTGATGCATAAGCAGCAAAACGACAATAGATCATGTTTCCCTGCTTTACCTCCACTCTCGAGTGTAACAAAACAATGAAGGTAGACCATGGTTTAGTCAACTCGGTGCTTTCACATGTGGATTTTCAGTAATAGGATGTAGTTCATGCGAACAGTGATTGTAGATTTCAATAGCCATAAAAATTGCGCTCTTAGCCTCAATGAGAAAATATTCCGTCCAACCTAACTTCATGATACACATTGCTCAAGTATAGGGAAGCATTTTTTGAACATCTGGTGTTTTCCAATAACAAATGTATAATAAAAAATTAACAGAACACTAAATATCCACTGTAACAACATAAATGGTAAACTCAAAGCATCAGAATTCCAAAATACATCAAACATAACTCTCTTTCCCATCCAGCTTAATCAAACATAAGACAAACAAATCTTGGTATAAAAATAAACAAACAAAACATTACTGATTCAACAACAAAACATGTTACCATCACTATCACTGCAATCAGAAACTTGTGATCCTGCCATCATCAAAACCATAACATAAAAAACCACACAAAAAGTGCAGGAAATCAGATATTAAAGAAAAATCCCCAAAAATGACCTCTTGATCTTTGTAGGCGGAGAAATGCTCGAGCAGAAGGTAAACGGAGAGGGTGAGACAGAGGATTATAAAAAACCCAGCAATCAAAACAGACTATATGAGCGTTGAATACCCTTTGCTCAACCAATTCAAATAATGATTACCTTAATATAAGATTTTCTGCAGCACCAATTCTATTTTCAGCTAATTCCAATTGGAGATTTCGAAATTGTGATTTTGGTCGATCGAAGCTCACGCTGCAGCATTTCATCGAACACCTTTACACCTTCGTGATCAAAACATTAAAACCTCTATAAGATTAGAACCAGTGCCTACATTTCTTCAATTCAAAGCATCAAAAAACATAAAAAATGGGGGTTCTAAAAAACAGCGACCCAACAAATTCTTACCGAAATATGCATATATCCCTCCACCAGTATCTGCAACATTGCCCCCAATATTTCAGTCGTAGTCAATCTCGCAAAACCCTAACATGAAGATCTAACCAATTGAAAAAAAACCTATATTGAAAATACCTTCTTCAATCAGACTCAGCGGGTTGAGTCGACTCAGCTTCGAGTTGTTCTAGGGCTTTCTGGTGAGTCCAAGTCTCGACCGTGTAATCTAGCTTCGCGCTGAGGCCTACTCTGAGGATGAGACGGTGAAGAAGCTAGTGAGATAGAACGGAACCGCCCAGTCTTCCCACGTCCGTGGCCATCCGGTGGCGGCGGCTTGCGGCTGAAACGTGGAAAGGGAAAGAATTGATGGAAATTGTTACAGTTTCAAAGTAACAATGAGTTTTAAGCAACGTTTCTCACCATAAAAAACTGGAAAAGAAAGAAACTGCCTCAATCACGTCTTAGATATGTTTTCTTTGCTTTCAAATAGGAGAGGCGTGTATAAGAGGAATAAGAAAGAATAAATAAAAATAAAAATATGTTGAAATTTCTAAGTGAGACACGTGTTTTTCCCTATTTTCTAGCAACTCTCTTTTAATATTTAAGGTAGATTTGGGTTTGTTATCTTTGCAAGGTCTCATTGTGTCATATTTGGGTTTGCGTGGCTGACGAAGATTATGAGTGGTTAGGACGGGAAAGAAATTGAGGTCATAGGACTTACGGAGACCAATGATGAGGGGAAGAAGTTATTATGTCGTTCGAAGCCTTTCATTTGTAGTTACTGTTTGTTGGAGATAATGGAAAAGGGATGGAATCTGAAAAAGCCTATGATGGTTTATTAATAGGGGACATAATATGTTTCTTTTCGGCTTCGACGATGTTGAGGATAAGGATTGGTTTTGAATAAATTAGCCATGACACTATGAAGGCTATGAAGGTTCCATGTTTGCAATTAAAACACCCGGTAGAACGGCCGACCATTGACAGTGCAAATAGTAAGTCTCATTCTGGGTACGTGCTTACGACATGCCGATAGCATGCATAGCTGAGAAGTTCTTGATAGTTATTGTAAGACAACTTGGCAACATGGAGGAGTATGATGCATGTGGGGATTATTTTCTCAGAAAATTTATCAAATTCAAAGTGAGTGTGAACATACTGTAGCTGCTCCGACGAGGGGTAACGAAAAAGTTCAAGCGTAACACATGCAATTCCATTGAAATAAGAGAACCTCCTGCTATACTGCTAGTGGAATACATGTCTTTAGGGCTTGCTCTCGATATGACTGCAACAGATGCCATGACCTGGTAGACTATCAATATGGCCTAGTGCTCAAGGCATCGCCACTATTAAGAGTTAATAGTAGACTTAACACAACCTCTAAAACATTGGCAGAAAGAGAAATTTTCACGTCAGGGTTGGTGTTCAAAATGGACGAGATACAAGGAAAGAATGGGAGTGAGAAGGGCACTTCATGTATGCTGGTGGATCAGGACTATGAAACTACTCAGCAAGCTCTTATTTTTAATTTAATCGAGCTAAAATCATGGCATAACGAGCAAGAACCTATTAAGCTCAGTTTCCCTAAATCTTTACGATCCCCTCGCTCGGTGGCTGCCAAACCGAACCCACCTCCAACTTTCAACCAGTGAAATGGGGCAGGTGGTCTTCCACATAACGAGCAAGAACCTATTAAGCTTCAAAACCCTCCTTATTGATACATCAGGTGGTCTTCCACTCATAACCCAAAAACCTGGATTATTCGGGATTAGAGGGTCTCGCCAAATGTTAACCATAGAATTCTCTCCTATTCGCAAAATTAAACCTTTCCAAACTATCTCCCTCCCTGCTAATATGTTTCTCCATGTGTAACTGGAATTATTATCGATATTAGTTTCAAGAAAAGATCTCTTCGACTGGTACTTTGCCTTGAGTATTTTGGATCGAAGGGAACTCTCATTTGTTAGAAGCCACCACCCCTATTTAGTTAACATAGCCTCGTTGAATGAAGCAATGTCCCTAATTCCCACCCCCATCCTCATTCCCCTTGCACAACTCATCCCATGCCACCCAATGTATCCGGTGTTCGAAACCCCCCGTCCCCACCAAGTTTACCATCATCGACCGAATCCTTTGATAAATACTTTGAGGTAGTAGGAAGCAACTTATCAAATAAGTTGGAATTGCCTAAGTACTCATTTGATTAAAATTAATCTCCCCGCATTTGAGAGGAAGCCACTCTTCCAGTTTTTCAGTTTATTCTCGACCCTCGCCATAATCGAGCTAAAAATAGCTCATTTTGGCCGCCCAACGTGAGGTGGAAGACCCAAATCGATAGCATGCTGATCCACCAACCTCACTCCTATCCAATTTGCTAACACCTCTCTCCGATTCATCTCCACCCCTCCCACTGAAGCAAATTTTGGAATTTTCAAAAGGTATAAGCCGTCCTGAGGCCTCCTAGTAACACCGAATAATGTCCCTTTTAATATCCACCTTCATTGTATTTGCCCTCCCAAAAGTAAGACCGTCTTCTGCGAAAAACAAATGTGAAATAATTGGAGCAACCCTACTAATGCGCGCCCCACGCAACCTTCAACAATTCTCCGTTCTTTTTATCAAATATGAGAATGCCTCTGCGCAAAAAAAAAAAAAAAAAAGAAAAAAAAAAAGAGAAGCCGATAAAGGGCCCCCTTGGCAGAAACCTCTAGTATGATAAAAGGATCACCCGGTTGGCCATTCACAAGCTCTGAGAATGGAACTGTCTAAACACATCTCATAATCAATTTTAAAAAATCCTAGTTCAAACCCAACCTAAGCACAACCCTCTCCAAAAACAACCATTCAACTCTATCTTACGCCTTACTCGTGTCTAATTTAAAAGCAAAATTCCCTCTATTCTTAGCACTATTATGATTCATGTAGTGGAAAAGTTCGAAGGCAGCTAATGCGTTATCTGTGATGTGATGACCCAGAAAAAAGGCTGATTGGTTAATGGAGATAAAATCGGGTAGAAACTATTTCAACTTATTAGCAATAGTTTTCGTAGTAATCTTAAGGATAACATTTCTAAAGCTAATTGGCCTAAAGTTAGTAATGAATTCGGGTCTTTTTCTTGGGGATTAAGAAAATATTGGTGTGTTTTAAAGCTACAGGACTAACATTGTTATTTAGGATATCCATGATAATAAGAACAACACCAGAACTCAATTTCGACCAAATTGTTTAATAAAAGATAGTCTGCATATCGTCGGGGCCCGGAGCCGTTATTGGGTGAATTTGTTCTAGAGCCTCCAAAACCTTTTCCTTTGTGAATGGTTTTGCCATCATTCTTGCATTTTAGTCGTATCTTTTGGCCCCATTGCTTTGATAGCTCTGGCCATATTGAGATTATCGCCCGCTCTAAATAAATTCCAGAAGTACTCATTGAGTACCTCCGCAATCTCCTCCTATTCCTCCACCATCTCATTATTTGTATTTCTAACATGCTCAATCCAATTTTGTTCACGCCGCCCAGATGCAGTTTTATGAAAAATGTTGTGTTTTTATCCCCATTCTCGATCCAATTCACTCGAGCTCGCTGATGCCACATACTTTCTTACTTCGCTTGTAATTCTGATAGCTTATTTTCCAATAGGCTAATGAGCTCAATTGTATCTTGTGTAACCGGTTCTGCCCGTGCTTTAGATAACTTTGCCTCACACTCTTGCAGTTGAACTTTGATATTCTGAAATGGGTCGTTTCCTAAACCAAAAGCCCCGAGCCCATTGTTCAATCCTTTCACTCAAGCCTGCTGGGCTATAAGAAGCTGCCGAGGTACCCCGTGCATGCTCAAATGCCCACATTGCAAGACTCGTCTTGTAACAACCTTGTTTCGAAGCGGTGTATCTTTTTACTCTTATGTTTCGACCATTTTTCTCCTTTCTATATCAGCTTACCTAAATTGGACAGTGGTTCGATTGTCTACAGTCTAAGTGCCCCACCTTCCATTTCAAAAATTTTGATTTCTCAGTGCTCGATCGAGCCTTTCTTGGATATGCGCCCCGTTTTTTTGCTATTAGATCATGCAAAACTAAACCCCTTATAACCCATCCCTTTAAGACCTGCATAAATAATCACCTCGTGAAATTCATTCATCTTCGCACTCTCTCGAGGCCTGCCCCCAATCTTTTCATGCGCATATAAAATCTCATTCCAATCTCCAACACACAATCATGAGAGATTGGACTTGTAGAGAGAGCCTTTAGAAGCTCCCACATGTTTAATTTAATAATTTCCTCCGGCCATTCATACACCTCCGTCAGCCTCCACGTCCCGTCCGGCTCCTCCACACGACAATCTAGAAACTTGGAGGAGCTATCAACTACTTCGACCCCCACTGCCTCTTTCCCTAAATGACATAACCCACCACTTCTTTCCCTATCATATTACAGTCCACTGCTGAAATCAGTCTATAGCCTACTTGCTTTGCCACCGTTCGAACATCAGTAACTTATAACCTAGTTTTAATAAGGAATAAAACCAGGGTGGGAACTTTAAGGATTAGTAACCGTCTGAGCACATTTACTATCGGTTGGTTCCCAAGCCCCAATATTTACAACTGAGGCAACTCATTGCGTTCGGTGGGACTGCATCCCTGTAGTCTCCACCCATATCTTATTCAAATCACAAATTCCATCACTCTCTGGTCTAGCGTTCTTCAACGGTGCTTAGAATCCAACTCATCCATCTCATCTATTAACTACAACACTTTTCTTTTTGTTGGGTTTAAAGGTTTTTTTGGGTTATTGTTCTTTTGTTTGGGTTTTCTTTTGGTCCATTTTGGTGGGTAGTCAGGATGAATGGATAGCTCTTCTTTTGGTTTGGTTGTCGGTAAGTTTTGTAAGGTGAATAAGGGTATGAGGTTGTAGATGGAGTGGGTATGGCCATGGGTGCAGTTTGGGGGTACAGGTGGCAATGTTGTCAAACTCGCGATTCAATTCGTACGATTCTATAATTCTACAAGTCGTTTATGCCTAAACATAAATTTTAAAGATTATTTTACTTTGAGAGGAAAAACAAAAGAGACATTTGTGGAGAGATTTTAAGCAAGATGCAATAATGGAATAAAAATATTCATTTCTAATCATCATTTCACCAACTGAATGCAATTTTCAATATATATATTTGAGATGTATATGTATATAAATATATATTTATATTTCCATAATTTGTAGAATCTTATGATTCTATGATCCGATTCAACGATCCGAACCGATTCAAGTTAGGATCGCGAGTTTAACAACTTTGACGGGCGGTGTATAGATTGGTCTTGGTGTATAAGGTTTTTGGATAATGGAAATTACTTTGGACACAATATTTTCGTTGATGAAGGTCCCAACTTCTTGAATGTAGGTGATTTTGGCCTAATTTGTGATCTTTTAGTTTGTGTTAGGTAATGTGGCTGTGAGAGGATTGGATTCTTTCAAGATCATACCGAGATCGAACTACTATCCAATACAGTCACTCCCTTATCTGATAACTCGACGTCGGATTTTCAGCTAGTGTTGTTGTTGTTGATAAATGTTTAGTCATTGCATCAAATTCCAATTGTATCGAATGTTCTTTCTCCTTCTTTACCGGTTCAGACAATGTACTCGTCGTCCCTATGGTACTTTTTGTTTCTTGGAACAGTGCTCGAGAAATAGATCATCGTCCGTCCCCAAAACCATCATCCTCTCTTCCTTTTCGTAAGGGTGACAATTTTAAGAGTGGTCTGTATTTTAGATCAGCAATGTCGGGGCACTCATTTCTATCATATTTCGTGTAGTTTTCACAACACAACCAATATGACCACAACAAATATAATATATCGATAGAGACTCGTATTTATGGGCCAGCGCAATACTTCTCCTTTTAATTTAATCGTCAACCCTCTTATTAGCGATCTTCCAACATGTACCCAGACCTTAAAGTGACTGAATTTTTCGAGTCCATTCATTGAGCTCTGATGAAGCCTATCAAGTGTACCAATCTTTGCAGCTGAGACTCTAACAATCAGTTCGTTTAAGCATGCAGGGTGAACATCATAAACTCTCAACCACGGAGATGCATGATCAATTGTTATGTTGGATGGCTGTTCTGTACCTCGGAGTTCCTTGATAGCGAACAAAGCGTTCGCCATGGCTGGTGCTCCACGACATATGCTTTATCCTCCTGACATTTAAAATGTAATAGTAATAACTTATTGCCCCAGTCAGTCACTTCGATCCCCTGTTTAGGTTTCCAAGCCCGAATCATGACCTCTTCCACGTATTTCAGATTCCAGAATTTATCACAGCACAACGTTCCTCCAATACACACTGTCTTGTCCACCATCGGGCCCCCACCACATTCCTTTGTCATATCTGATAATCTCAATATACCAGGCTATCGGTAGGGACACCTGGAAGAAAATAAACCAAAACCACATAATTAACTCTAAAAAATGAAATAAGGCGATCTAAAAACCTTAGCAAAGCGGCCCCAATACGCACATCGTGTAAACCACCAAACCCTGGCCGTAGGGCTCGCATTATGGTAGAAAGGAAAAAGCTCAAGAATAAAAACTTCGGCAGTAAGGCTCGCATGAGATATGAGCAAGGACTTTGATAGGGTGAAGTGGTAGTTTTTCTATGATATTTTAGTTACTATGGGGTTTCCTTTTGTAATTTGATCTGCACTTATATCTCTTCGGTTGGTTTCAATTTCTTATTAGACGAGCAACATTTTGGCTTACTTCTACCTTAGCGAGGAATCAGATAAGGTGATCCCTTGTCCTCATACTTATTTATCTTATATGCAGACGTGCTTTCATGTATATTGTAGACGTGTGGTCAAATCAGTGGCCTCAAGATATCTCGATCAATTTCTCATCATCTTTTTGCAGATGGTACGAATCTGTTTGGTGAAGCAACAATTGAAGAGGTGTGCCACCTCAAGTTCGTTATTCAGCTTTATGAGAGTGTTTCTGGACAACATATTAATTATGATAACTTAGGCATCTTGTTAAGTCCGAATACTCCGGCGGACATCGCTGATGAGATTTGCACTATTTCAAAATTTAATGGGCCATTTCTCATGCCAAGTACTTGGGTTTCCCATCGGTTTTGGGTCTTGTAGATGAGAGGTTTTTTGTAGCACTAAAGACAAATTCTGGAAGCGTGTTTTGGGTTGGAAAGAGAAGATATTGAGCTGGGTTGGTAATGAAGTCCTAATTAAAGTCGTTGTTCAAGCCATTCCTGCCTATTCCACGTCGTGCTTCATATTATCAGAAGGTACTTCGCATGAACTAGAATCCCTAGCTTGATCTTATTGGTGGGGTGATGGTAATGGTTTGAGGAAAATCGTTTGCTATCTTGGGATAAATTGCAATTGTCTAAGCTAGCAGGGAGCCTTGGTTTCCATAACCTCAAGGCTTTTAATCTCCCCATGCTCGGGAAGCAAGTGTGGAGATTATTAACTAATCCATCTTCTTTATTGGCTCGTATCCTCAAAGCCATATACCATACGGGCATCTCTTTTCTGGAAGCTTCTGTAGGCCATCGCCCCTTGTATACTTGGTGACGCATATTGGATAATAAGAATTTGGTTCTCCAAGGGAATCGACGTCTTATTTTCTTCAGCAACCGAATCGCATTTGAGGGAAAAAATGGTTGCTCCATTCGCCTGTATTCAAGGCTCGCAGTAGCTGCACCATTCTTATGCCCACAACCAATGTTAGCTCCCTTAGGATTTCTCCCACGATGGGCTGAAATGAAGGCCTCATCAAGCAGATTTTCAGCTCTTCTGAGGCAGCCGATATTCTGTCTCTACCTCTTTGTCACCATACCGCTGAAGACTTTTGGGTTGGAATTTTAGCCGGTCAGAGAAGTTTATGGTTTTCGCTGCCTAACATTTCCACATGAATGAAGCTACTGAACTGATGATGGAGAAGAGACCGTAATTTAATAATTTCCAGTATTTTTTTTTTTTTTAATTGTTGGACTTACTTGTTTATGAGATTTCTTTGTTTTTTCGTTAAGTTTGTTAAGCTGGGCTTTTGTGCGAGGCAAACTCTAGTATTTATGTCGTTGGAGGTAAAATTTTGTGATTATATTTTTATCAATATTGGAAACTCCGGGAATTATCCCAACCATCACGTGTTCACTACGTTCCCGTTGCATCAATTGGTATCCAGAGTCAGCACTTGGCCACCAGATGCTGCCAAACGTGACGATCGCCATGACCTCGCTCTACTTTGGAAGCAAGTTGCCTTGGTTGCCCAGGGATTTGTGGACATGCGAACACAACAGGAGGACTTCATTGCCACTGTTGTTTGCTTGCTACCAGCGAATCGGGAGCCACTGCGTGACCGCCCCCAGCCGCAGCCTCGCGACGAGGCTTCTGATCCAGTCGAACTGATGGATGACGAAGATACTCTCACCGTGGACAACCCCTTTGCACCGTTGGATCACCGGGGCCGCCACAACCCTGCGATGGATAAACGGTGGGAATCTGGATTTCGCCTCCATATTCCGGAGTTTTGGGACATCAACAATCTGGATGAGTACCTCGATTGGATTCACACCGTTGAAGCTCTTCTCGACTTTAAGTCGGTTTTCACTTGCGACTCGAGTCCGCGATCGTGCTTCATCGTGGTAATGCTAATTAAAGGTCGCCCACAACCGCCAACATAAATCTGCCTTACCCCGCTGGGATAAGTTCCGGAAACATATGGATCATGAGTTTTTGCCCATGAACTACGATCGGCTGCAATACAAAAAATACCAGACCTTATGCTAGGGCCCTCGTACCGTTGAAGCTTACACCACCGATTTTTATGAGTTGCTCAAGTGGATTGACATTCGCTAAACCTCGTCTCAGATTTTTCCACCCTACATAGCAGGCTTGCGCGTGGAATTCCAAGACATGCTCAATCTCATGTGCCCGTCATCTCTCGCGGAAGCGCATCAACATGCGATCACTCTGGAATCGCAATTCAGTCGTTGACCCGTCCCATTTCCCGGGCCCCCTGATCGACGATTCCCACTTGTTAGCCTCGTCCCGCCAGTCAACAGTGCCAAGTCCTCCTCGATTGATTTGGGATTTAGTCAACCGCTGCGATCCCCCCAGCCTCCCGTGGTAGGTCCTGTACCTCCATACATGGCCGCTGCTTCAATTGTAGTGACCCGGTCCACCGTTTTGCCACATGCCCGCATGCGCGCGGTCCTCGTGTTGTACTCACGGACGATGTTGATGATGGATCGTACTCAGGCCCGCCAATTTTCGACGAGAAACCTGTTGAAACACATTTGCAAGGGGACACTAGTCCTTTATTAGTCTTGCGGCATGCCTTTTTTTTGCCTAAGCTTGATGGTGACTCCACCCAACGACATACAATTTTTCAGTCCACCTGCACAATTAATGGAAAAGTTTCTAAGTTTATTGTTAATTCGGGCGCTTGCGAGAATGTTATTTCTAGTGCTGCTGTTTCTAAATTATATCTTGCTCCTACTTCGCACCCTAACCCTTATAATACTGCCTGGCTAAAACGTGATACTATTGTGTCGGTTACTGATCTGGTTTTGGTGAATTTTTCCTTTTGTGGAAAGTATAATGATGCGATGTGGTGTGGTGTGGTGTGACATCGTGCCCATGGACGCTTGCCGCCTTCAATTGGGGTGTCCTTGGCAGTTCGACCATCGCGTTGTGCATGATGGTTCTTGAGCACTTATACTTTTGTGGCTGATGGCTTGAAATCTATGTTGCACTCATCGGCCCTAGAGCCGCTTATTCCGCCAGTAGTTGTTCCAGTGCTTTTGTTGTCTCGTGCCGCGTTAGAATGCGAGTTATCCGCTGGTACCCCTGGATTTATTTTACTTGCCTATGAACTGTTGATAATTTGAGTCTCTATCTATGGCTCACCCAATTTTTCAACAATTTGCTGATGTTTTCCCACAAGAATAGCTCGAGGCTCTACTGCCTCGTCGTGATATACAATACCAAATTGACCTTATTCTAGGAGCTTTCTTACCGAACCGGCCTCCCTACTGTATGAGCCTGACGAGCACGCCAAACTCGGCCACCAGGGTGAAGAGCTCTTTTAGCATGGCTTGGTCCACGAAAGCATCAGCCTGTGCGCGGTCCCAGCCTTGCTCACCCCCAAGAAAGATAGTTCGTGGTGCATGTGTGTTGTCAGTCTCGCAGTCAACAAAATTACAATCCGTTAGCGATTCCCAATCCCCTCACTTGGATGGCTTATCAGACCAGTTGAGTGGGTCCTCCGTATTTTCTAAACTCGACTTACGTAGTAGGTACCATCAGATTTCGATTTGGTCAGGTGGCGAGTGAAAAACCGCGGTCAAAACCCGGGAAGGGGGGGCCTCTTTGCGTGTCTCGTTATGTCTTTCGGCTTGTCTAATTCGCCAAGTACTTTTATGTGCGTCATGAACAAGGCCCTTTGACCTCTTATCGGCATGTGTGTCATCGTTTATTTAAACGACATTCTTATTTACAGCAGCTCTAAGGCTGCCCATATCGAGCACCTTCGCGGCATTCTTCATATTCTCCGAGCCAAGAAATTTTATGGTGCGCCGAATAAATGTGTGTTCTTCTCGTCCTTTGTCCAGCTCCTGGGATACAGGATTTTCTTCGCCAGTATCAGTGTGGATGACGGGAAAATTAGTGTGATTCGTGAATGGCCAATTCCCACCTCTATCACAGTATTCCGTAGCTTCCATAGATTTGCCTCCTTTTATCTGTGAGTTATCCCGCACTTCAGCTTAATCATGGCCCCCATCACTGATTGCTTGTAGGGGGGAGGGGGGTAAAGACTTTTGTCAATGATTCCGCCTTTCAAGCTCCACTGCGATGCATCTAAGGTAAGCATTAGTGATGTCCTCAGTTAGGATGGTTGCCCCGTGGCTTACTTTAGTGAGAAATTGACTACCCCGCGGGTCTACTATTGCGCGTATGATGTGGAGTTTTATGCCGTCGTCCGGGTCATGCGCCATTGACGCCATTACTTGTTTCAACGCAAATTTGTATTTTTTACCGACCATGACTCGTTGAAGTATCTCGGTAGCCAAGATAATATCTCTTTGTGTCAAGTCGCATGGGCCGCTTATCTCCAAAAATTTACTTTTGTGCTTCTTCATAAATTCGGGGCTGCAAAAAGCGTCGTCGACGCGCTCAGCCGCTGCCCTGCACTACTGCTCGATATGCGTGACTCTTTGCTGGGGTTCGATAGTTTTGTGGCTTTATACGAGTCTGACCCCTACTTTGCCGCAGTTCTATCTCGTCATGCCTCGAGTGATGCTCCGTCTTTCAATTTGTTTGATAGACTTTTATTTTTCGGCATTAGCCCGTGCCTAACAGCCTTTACCTTAAGCTGATCTCGGAGCTATATAGCATGGGCCATGTCGGCCGCGATAGAGCATATGACCTCGTGCAACGCAATTCTTTTGGCCGTCTCTTCGGCGCGATGTATCGCGATTTGTCGATCGCTGCCGCATTTGTCAAGTGTCCAAGGGAACCGCTTCCAACGCTGGGCTTTACCGACCATTCCCCATGCCCGACGCCCTGTGATTATATATCATCATGGACTTTGTTCTCGGCTTATCGCGCAGCCAACGCGGGTTTGACTCAATTTTTGTGGTGGTCGACCACTTCTCCAAAATGGTACACTTCGTTCCTTTAAGCGTACCTCTGATGCTTTGCATGCTGCACAATTGTTTTTCACGAGATTTATCATGTGCATGGGCTTCCATCGTCTTGTCCCGGATCGGGATGCTCATTTTTTGAGCTACTTTTGGCGAAGCCTATGGCAGATGGTAAACACCGAGCTCCATTTTAGCGGTGCTTATCATCCCCAACCTTACGGCTAGACTGAGGTGGTGAATTGTTCGTTGGGTAATTACTTGCGTTAGTTGGTAGGGGATAACATCAAGTCATGGGATATGAAGCTGAGCCAAGCGGAAATTTCACATTAATTCTGCTCTTAACCGTAACACTGGGTATTGTTCATTTTTGTGGTGTATGGGTTTGTTCCCCAGGGCCCGGTCGACCTACTCACCACCCTGACTAGGGGTCGCGGCGGGTATCGTCGTTGATTTTGTTGAGAATTTACAGCAGGTCCATGCCACGACACGCGTTCCTTTGGAGGGGAGTAATGCGCGCTATAAAGTGCATGCGGATTCCCACCGCCGTCATGTGGAGTTCGAGGTCGGTGACCTCATTTGGGTTGTCCTTAATAAGGACCGTTTTCCCGCTCCGTCTCAGAAAATTGGGCCCCTTGAAGTCGTGGAGAAGATTAATCCAAATGCTTACTGTTTGTGACTTCCTCCACAGTTGCGCACGTCTGACGTCTTGGTTCCGTATGCTGGTGATCGGTTGCTTGGAGAAGAGACTCGTTATGATTTGAGGGCTAATCATTCCAATGGGGGAGGACATGATGGAGAGGAGACCACAATGTAATAATTTCCAATTAATTTCTTTTATGGTTGGACTTACTTGTTTATGGGCTTTTTTTGTTTTTTGTTAAGTTTGTTGAGTCGGGCTTTTGTGCGCACCAACCCTAGTATTTATATCATTGGAGTCAAACTTTTGTGATTACATTTTGATCAATATTGAAAACCCTGGGGATTCTCCTAACCCCTCGTGTGTTCACTACGTTCTCGTTGCGCCACCTGATTGGCTTTCCGTCTAATTCTAGCGCTAGTTCAGGCCCTAATCCCACTTGGAAACATTTATGGAAGCTTCGATTTCCAAGCCGCATGCTTGTATCTTTCTACTCTTTCAATGTCACCCCATACATCTTGAGATTATCTACTTTTAGTCCTAAAATTTGAATATTTGCTGAAAAATGCACGTGCTGGCCAAAAATTGGGGCGTTTGCCCATGTGACACCGGATATATATCACGAAAAATTCATATATCGTGCCATAACTATAGTGACTTCCGCTAAAAGTCCCGTAGCTATTTGCTTTTTCAATTTCGTCCCATATGTTTTGAGATTATCCAATTTTCGTCCCAAAATTCAGTTTTTTGCCGGAAAATGTATGTGCTGATTGCTGGCACAAATTTGGGGCTTTGCCCATGTGGTATCGGAATGACGCGCTAGATTTTCATTTTAATTTTTCTTTTCTTTTTTCTTGTACAAATAGGACTAATAACTCCACATCATCAATTCCCACTTAAAGAGAACAAGAGTTGTGGGGCTAAAATGCTTCTTCATCAAAAGTCCAAGGGTTATTCTACAACCCATTTAAAATTAACCATGAAAGTGAATCTGAAGGTTGGTCTCCCTACCAAAATCCAGAAATTGGCACCTTGAGCAAGATACTTACTGGTCATCATAATCATGCTTGTTTAAGGTTGAACGCAAACTGAATCATGGAGAATGGAATGGCGATGAGGGCGGTTGTTCTATTGAAGTTCGCGATGACAGGCTCTTTGTCGACGTCATAGCGAGTTCGGGAAGCAGATCTCGGCATCTTGTAAGTGATATGGTGATGCACGACTCTGAGCCTGTTGCGCAACAAGTTTCTTCCTTTGTCGACGTTAGAAAAATTGCAGACGACGAACAATTTTGTTTTTTTTTTATTCTGCTTGATTTCTTCACCGCTGGTATTACGACGAGATATGTCAGTGGCCGTGTGAACTCCGGTGGCAGCTGTTGCTTTGTGGATGGGCGACAACGGCGCACTACTTCAGCCCTAGGGTTCAATGGGTTGAGAACCCAGTTCTATAAATCTTATAGAGAAAGACTAAGAGAGATGAGGTTTGTGGTGGAATATGAGTTAATTAAGTTTCGTGGGTTGATTATGTGGATTTTTTAATCATATTTGTACAAGAAAAAAAGAAAAGAAAAATTAAAATTCAAATCCAGCGCGTCATTCCGATTCCACGTGGGCAAAAGCCCCAAATTTATGTCGGCACGTGACCAGTTGCCACGTGGAAAAAAGCCTCAATCTTGTCATCTATGGATGAGTCGGTTGCCTCTCTCACTGACTTGATCGGTACATCCCTACACCCAAATTGCTGTGAATTAGCAGCCATCTTCGATATCAGTTCTCTGGCTGCAGTTGGAGTTTTATCCACTAGCACTCCTCCACTAGTTGAATCTATCATGTTTGGGTCTGCCAGTATTAATCCCTCATAGAAATACTAGATTAGCAGTTGATCGGTTATCTGATGTTGTGGATAGCTTGCCACCAGTTTCTTGAACCGCTCCCAATATTCATACAATTTCTCATTGTGCATTTGTCTAGCTCAACTTATCTCTTTTCGGAGGTTTGTTGCTCTAGATGCAGGAAAGTATTTTTCCAAAAAGAGCCTCTCCATCTCCTCCCACATAGTGATTGAAGATGGGGGAAGATAGTAGAGCCAATCCTTGGCCAAATCCTTCAAAGAGAAGGGGAAAGCCCGTAATTTTATCGCCTCTTAACTAACAGTAGTGGGCTTTATACTCGAGCAGACAGTGTGGAACTCCTTCAGATGTTTGTGAGGATCCTCGCCCGAGAGGCCATGAAATGAAGGCAACAGATTGATTAACCCGATTTCAGTTCAAAAATAGTGTTTCCTCCCAAGTTAGGGAAGGTGATGCATAAGGGCTGGTGAGTGGATCCAGCATTAGCCAATTCTTTCATAGACTTTTCTTGTGCCATATCTTCTGGTTCAGGTTGTGACTCAAACAGGTTTTCAGTAGTAAATGGCAATGCTTCGAACTGCTCTCAAATCTCTCTCGCTTGTTTCCTCAGAACTTGACCTCTTCGAGTAATCTCAGGGTCGAATTGCAGATCTTTGTTACCATATAAACGAGTGATCATTTACAGTTGTAATAAGATGTAAAGTAATAGGTAAGAACCAAACATATAAAGAAAAAAATATTAATAAAAATTAAACTAATAATGGCTAATACGAAAACGATATTAATTTCAAACGATCCCCGACAACGGCGCCAAAATGTGGCTGCACTGCCTGATGCAGTCAAATTAGTTATTAATTCCTAACTATTCCTTTTCTAAATAGTAGACATGGTAAGTTAGGGTCGATTCCACAGAGAACAGAGAAATTAATCGTATTATTGTATTAAACCAAATTATGCAAATAATTATAATAAAATATAACATATTGTGGGGGAGTTGTTTTGAATTAATTAACTAAAGCAAATAACAATTAAACTAGCAACTAAAGATGAATTCAAATATGATAAAAAGTATTCCCGCCTTCAACCCAGTATCTCCCTAGTCCGAATTATTCTTGTAATTAATGCAACTGCTTGACAAACTAGTTCCGAAACTCCTATCCCAAGAATTAGCAAGTACTAATCTTGGTATCCCGTATGTGTAATTAATCACAAGTTCACTCTGTAATAATCTATCTGATTAAATAGTCCTAGGATACGATCGCTAAAACACCATTAATCGGCATAAAGTTTTAGGGAAACGGAATAGGTACGGTATTATACTTGCAAACTCAATACAAGTGACCGCGATTTATAGCGAATAAATTCACTTTGCTACTCTTAGACATAAGTTCATAAGAATTACGTATTATGAATTATGACCTAGCAACAATTATATGCCTAATACTCGGGTGATCAATCCAAATAAAACACACATAAAAGATATGAATAATTCAGATAACATAAATAATCTCAGAACATAGTTTAATCAAACAATTATTATAAGAATTACAAAAATATCGTTCTAGGGTTCAACTCAGTTAAAGACGAAAATAAAGAGACCTTAGTTGATCATAGTGATGGCTAAAAACAAACTACAATGAAAGAAACAAACATGAAACTATGAAAACCGAGATGCCGAATCTTGATTCTTCGTGTTCTTCGAAATCCCCATGTCTGTGCTTTAAAATCAATGTCAAAGTTGCTATTTTCGGACTTGGGGTCTTCCTTTTATAGTTGGGGATGAATTAAGCTTAAATTGGACTTGAAAAGGATAATCTTCGAGCAAATCATGTTGTGAACTGACTTGTGTCTCGGCCGAGAAAGACTGTCTCGGCCGAGAGCCATGTATAAAGTTCTCAGCCGAGAATAAGTGTCTCGGCCGAGCCAACTCTACAGCCAAAATCTGGCGTACACTGCTCATTTGTCTCGGCCAAGCCTGATTGTCTCGGCCGAGCCTGATTGTCTCGGCTGAGCTCCTCTTACTTAGGCTTGGCTCGATTTTTGCTTCGCAATTGGATTTGCGAGACTTGTTTTCTTCGTCCATCCTTAGTCGATTTTGACTTTTTGGTCTAAATTTACCCAAATAGCTTCAAAATAAGTCACATAACATCAAATCGTCCAATAATACAAATATGAGCAATACACGATCAATTATACATGCAAATGTCACTAAATACACACTTAACTCGACCTATTATGCATGCATAAATACGTGTACCAGTATGAGGCAAAATTGAATAAGCAGAAAGCTACGGGTTATTTAGCGGATGTGGCAATTGTTATGGGACGATATTATTTTTTCTCATATTAATTACTATAGGAAAAATTGGTAAAATTACCCCGTATATTTTCACTATTTAGGAAAATACTCTTTATGTTTCGCACTTTATAAGAATGTCATTTATGTTACAAAAAAATGTTAAAATACCCTGTTACCGGCTATCAACTGTTACTCATTTGGTGACGAGCGACGTGACAATTATTAGCCGATGTGGCATTAAGAGTCACCAGGTAAGGAAAAATAGAATTAAAAAGCAAAAAAGAAAATATTATCCCATAAACCCCACTCCAGCTCATACAACACCCTCTCCTCCTACTCTCCCCTATCTGCAATTTCTTCTCCCCCTTCAAAGAATACACCCACTCACACCAATTATTTTTTAGAGTCGTTGCTTCTCTCACTTTTCTCATGTTTTCATTTTCACACACAACACACACTAATGGTGGCTTTTGAAGCGGAGCTCAATTCCTGGGAGGTGTTGCCAAGCTGGGGCAGGCCCGAGAATAGGCTGAAAAGATCTAACGGCGATGATATTTACCAGAAAAATTGGATGGTCCTTCGATCTTCGTTTGATTCCGATGACACTATGTGCGCGCCGTAGAACTTGGATGCGTCATGGGAGGCGGTGACAGATATGACGCCGACGATGATAATGGAGAGGGTTAGGTAGATGCAGGTGCAGATTCGCAAACCCATTTCTTGAGAGAAACTAGGAGTGAAGGTGCTGGAATACGGAGATTACCCTTGAAGGGGCGTGGGGGGGAGGGGTGGGGAGGGGTACGAGCCTGGGTGGGGGAGACAGGTTGCCCGAGGGCTGGGTATGGGTTCTTATGGGTGGTGTTGCCGAATTAGCCTTGGAGAAGATGACATCTTTGTCGATTTTCAAAACTAATTTATTGATTTAGGAATAATTATTTTTTTTATTTCTTAAAATAATTTTTCAGATTTAAAAATTAATTTATAGATAAAATTATGGACTTTTAATTTAAAACTAATTTTTTTATAAAATATTTCTAGATTTAGTTAACATATATATATATATATGTGTTTAAATAATTTCAATTTTTTATACATTTATAATCCATAATATAATTTAAAATAATATTAATAACAAATTAGATTAAAAACCGCCACGTTAGCTTATGACCGTTGCATCACTCTTTGACTGATTGATTGTTATTGCCGGTCATAGGGTATATTTACAAATTTTTTCAACATACATAACATTATCATAAACTGAAAAAGTTAGAGGTTATGTTTCTAAATAGTGAAACCATACATGATATTTTTACCAATGTTTCCTAAATACTACCTCCGTCTATTTCATATTTTTTTTATGTTTTGCGGTTTGTTTTTAAATAGATGCCTGTTAGCTTTTGTTATCCCACATTTTTTTTCAATATAACCCTTATAATTATCCTAATTATGAAACCTTTGTTATCTAACCTACCATATCTAATTTATTAATTTCTAACAATGGTATGAAGGAAAAAGGGAGAAAATAAAAAGGGATTTAAGGAGAGTGAGAAAATCTAGACGACCTTACTTGTCGATTTTTCTACCTTATAATTGTCTTATCTTAGTCTACAAAGACATGAAAAAGCACGGAGATAGCACTTCTTCTCTATTAAATAATGCATCAATGATACTACAAATTACATACAAATACAACACTCTTTTTTTCACTATAATAAACAATGATGTAGCAGTAATTTACATATCTAATCAATGGATTTTGTAATTTGTGTGAAAGTTGAGAGTGGATTATGTTATTGGGAAGGAGGGAGTATATTTGAAAAATGGATAAAATTTTGAGGTGCAAGCATTTGTGGTGAGTGGGTTTGATAGTGGGAGGTGATAACACATGCGGTATCAAGTAGGGGTGTGCAGATTTATCGAATTGTACTGAAGACTGAACCGAAAGCACACCATACCGAAAAAGAACTGTTGACTTTTGACTTTTTTCGAACCGAACTGTACCCAAAAAAAAATATGGTATGGTTTTGGATATTTTTTAAATATCCGTACCGAAATGGTACCGAACTGCACTGAACTGTCCTGTACCAAAAACTGAAATTATAAAAATACATAAATTTGATAATAATTTAATACATATAGACCGAAATAAGGTCAATTTATCTCTGCTAAAATAATTGAAGAAATAACTAAAATTACCTAAAGAAATTGAAATCAGCTAATTATAACAAATCAAAATTATCAAAAAAAAACAAATATGGAAGCATTCCAGAGTAACATATCCGTCGTAGATTTTTCAAAATTTCATAATATAGTCTCTACAAAATCTTCGGAATTTTTTATTTTCTATGTTTGAAGACTCTTGATTTGAAAAATAAAAAATAGTCCCTATGTCTGTGGCCTTTTTTTTCTTGATCTCTTTTGGCGAGATTAAAGGGATGGGATTATGTTGTTACATAATCCTAGATTGAAGGGCTTTCCTACCGCCTTTAACTGAAAAATCAGCCGAAAAAGGCAATATCTATATATATATATATATATATATATATATATATATATATATATATACTATCTCTGTTTTTTTTAGTTGTCATTCTATCTTATTTGTTTTGTTTGTAAATAGTTGTTATTCTAAGTTTTTTACCACTTGATAAAGCGCAATCCGGTATCTAATAAATTCAGCCGAAATCAATGCAAGAAATATAAAAACACACAAGATATACGTGGTTCGATTCGGAGATCTACGTCCACGGGCTGAAAGTGGCACCGGCCGAGGTGTTTCTTTACTCTTGTTCCGAAAATTACACACTACTGTTTTAGGATACAAAGAACCAACCCTAATTCCGAGTACAATTCTCCTACTTATACTACTCAATTCCAAACCCTAACTAACTCCCTATAATCGCGCCTATTTCCGCTGCATGGAAGTTGGGAGCAGATCGTGGGCCTAGAACGTGGGATACGCCGCAGTTGGGCCACGCTATTTGGGACGCATGTTCCTGGGCCGGTTACAGGGTCATCCTTCTAGGCTTAGTTCCTCGGGTCGGGTTGATTTGGTCCGGAGTGTCAACCCGATCCGAAGTTACTGGGCCATACCTATCAGATGCCCCCCCCCAAGCCGGAGCGAGGAAGGAGCTACGGTTATGATCAGGGTGGAACTGTAAGCAAGATGAGCTGTGGTCACTTGAGAGCCGAAGCGTTTGTGGGAAGCCGAGATTTTGCTGAGACTGAGATAATCCGTGGTGAGGTCCCCGGGGGCCAAATCGAACTAGGCTGAACGTTCCCGAGGTGATGGCGAGGGCCCGAGCACCCCGAAAGCAAGAAAGTGTAGCGGAAGAGAATAGTAGTCTGGCCGAGGTGAAGGAGGCACCGGGGAGCCGTCCAAAACTTCCTGGTCAAGAATGAGGTTGATGTGACTGGCGGCGCCATCATGAGAGAGAGGGATGTGAAGTGACACGCTCTGCAATTTCCAATAAACCTGTTCCCCACGCGCCTTGGGAACCGCAAGGCTCGTGTTTAGCACGTTCAAATCTGAAACACTGAATTTGAATAGGCTGTATCTGGACCATTGGTTCTTTGAGTATATATTTGAAATAATGGCACAGTATACTTCATCGTCTTCTTTGCAATTTGCCAATCTAGAAAGCGGGAAAAAAGGAGAATTCTTTGCGCCTGTGATTCATCTCAAATACAAACCAAGTAAGTATGCCTTCTTCATCATCTTCTTCTTCTATTAAGGAAGTAGGGACCCAGAGCTCTCTGTTAGATGTACCACCCCTTCGCTATGTTATTCCAGAGAGGAGTGAGATTAGGACAGTGGAAAGAGCCGACGGCAGGGAAACCAACATCAAGGTCGTCGGTTTTTATGAGTGCATGGAGAATGATTTTGAAGTGTCCACGATAGCGCCGCGGATGACCCGGGTACAGATAGAGAGCTTAACCCCCCTCCTTCTATTTCCCATTTAATTTAGAATATATGGTGCCGGAGCCCTGCGATAGGGCCTGTTTCCCGCCGCAGGGTTTCATTAGTGTGTATATAGACCCCTTGAGAATAGGTTTGAGATTTCCGCTTTGGGACATAGTTATCCGGCTATTGAGATATTATAACATCGCCTTGAGCCAATTAGCGCCAAACGCGGTTAGGCAAGTAGTCGGATTCACCGTGGTGTGCAAGAATTCCGGGGTGGAACCAACCGTAGAGCTATTTAGGTATTTTTACCAACTAAAAGCCTTCGGGAAATCCAAGAAGTGGTACTCCTTCAGTCCCCGAGCATGAGGTGGTTTCAAAGTGCAAAACCCTAGTAAGGTGGATGGGTGGAAGGAAAAGTTCATCTTCGTGAAGACCGGAGTGGCTCTCCCGAGGTGGAGAAGGGAGGAGGTACTAGATACTGCCCCGGTGGGGGATCCGGAGGCCGAGGTTGTGGATCCATTCCGTGCAGTGGGGACTTTCAAGACCCTATGTACTGAGGAGGAGCTGGAAGAGGCCGGACTGAGCCCATATTATTCGGGCGATGCGGCGAGGATATCCACCCAGAGGCAAGAGTTGGGAGCCGGGGTTGCCGAGGAGGGTAGGAGTTCTTAATCTGTTTAAAAATTGTTGCCTTGTGCAGGACTAACCTCACTTTCTATATGCAGTGGGACGCTTCGGAAAGGAACCAACTGGAAGCCCCGGCGTGGCTGCGGCTGCCAAGAAGAAAGGAAAAACTGCTGAGGTGTCTCCCCGGGGGAAGATGTCAACCAGTGCGAGACCCTCGGTTGGGTCGGAGGAGCGAGTGGTGGCGGCGGGGCCAACCCCCGGAACAAAGAGGAGGGCGGAGCCATCCGGGACACCTCCGGCAACAACCAAAAGACTCCACGCAAGGGAAGGCGTAGAGGTAAATCTGAAACGTCCTGTTAGTTACTGTTTACGTAAATGAAGTGTACACTACCAGTATTGATTTCTGTGTTCTGTCGTTTGTGATGTGTGAAGGAGCAAGGGCCCCCAAGTTTGCTGGGGTTGGAGGAGGCGGACGCCGAGGAACTTCTGCGCTTGGCGCGGGGAATCATGGAGCTCGGCCGGAAAAAAGAGAAGGAGGCCAAGGAAGAGCTAGCCGATGTGGCTAGGGATCTGCGGACGCGCAACGACAGGCTAACACAGGGCCTGGCCGAAGCGCGCAAGAGGGCGGCTTTGGTGGAAAATGAAGTAGCGCATCTGCGCGGGGTGGAGGCGGAAGCCGGGGTCCTCCGTGGAGAAATGGTGCAACTGCGGGCAGAGATGAATGCTCGAGAAGCGGCAATCGTCGAAGGTCAAGAGGCGATGCTAAAAGCGTTTGCCGAGAAATTGTCCAAACGAGCACGTTTCTTGACTTTCAGACCAACTTCGTTGCTGTCGGGGACAAGGCCACGCGATCGGTGTTGCTGGAGCAAATCAAAGAGGTCTACCCGAACGTGGACGTATACCGTCCAGAGTTCGGGTATGACTATGATGCCGTGGCCGGGGTGGAGGAGGCCTACTACAAAGCTTTAACGCACCTCCCGGAGTGGCCCCTTGTGAAGGCTCTATCAGAGAAGAAAGAAATTTTAAGAGCCGAGGAGGTTGCAAGCTATGAGGTGGACCAAGACCAGGAGTTCCTGGCATTCCGCCGGGGTGAGTTCATCCCTGAGCCCTGAAACAAAGAACCACCCCCCCTCCCCCGCATGGAAGCTGCTGCAGTTGCTGTGGAAGAGGAGGCAGGAGCGGCTGAAGGCCAGCAAGAGGTGGTGCCCGAAGACGCCGAAGGGACCGAGGAGGAGGAGGTCAGTCGTTCCCCTCAAATTTGATATAGTAGATGATAGGAGTGAATGTAAACCCCTGTACCAGACCACTGATGATGTACTCTGATTGCGTTGAATATAAATGTTGTTGATTAACTGAATTGTCGTTAACTCTATGCTTTGAAATTGATCTTTCTCGCTGATTCTTTTGCCCTGTCAGAATACCGCGGAATTGCATGACACGATAAAGAAACTCATGCAATCATTAGAGTGGTTCCGCGGAGAGAAGAATAACTTTCAAATGCAAGTGGTGCCGAGGCTAGAGAAGCGGGCAGCCGTTGCGGAGAGGAGGGCGAAGGAGGCCGAGGAGAGAGCCAGGGACCAGGAATTGAAGTACCTGGCGAAAGTTGCTGAACTGGACCGTGTCCTCGTCCATCAAAGGGAGTACGACCGGATACTGACTGAGTTCGGCTTACTGACAATTGAGGAAGTTGAGGAGCAAGTCATAGAGATTCAAGGAGAAATTTCAGCACTGATGCCGAAGGGTCCGGCCGAGTCCTCAGAGCTAATAAGAAAGCGAGAGGTGCTGGAATTATTGCTCGGCATGTATGAGGGACTGAAAGGCCGTGGCAGGTGGCTGCCCTCTGCCGAGGAATATATCGCCGGTCCTAGTCGGAGCCGAGGTACTTCGAAAACCCCCTGGAAGGGTAAAAAGAAGCCAGCGAGTAAAAGCCAAGGAATTATAATTCGAGAGCCAGCTCCGGTGACTACAGTTGAAGAAGGGCCCGTGGTCGTCGCCGAAGAAGAAGTCGAGGAGCTGGCAAAAGAGATCGAGGTAATGGAACCCGAGGAGTGGGATCCCGTGAAATGGGCCCAAACACCGAGGTCGACACCTCAGCCGAATCCTCGAGGCCGCACAAGAGACGAAGCCCCCAGACAAGGTCCAAGGATGAGTCCGCGACGTCGGGGGAGCCGCGAAAGGGAGAGAGCCGGAGCTCAAGGCCGAGCAGTTACAGAATCTCGTAGGACCCGAAGTAGGTCCGGGAACAGATCTCAACGCCGGAGCGCCGAATACTGGCTCGGAGGCCATAGATAGTCGTAAGAAAGAGACTCCTCTCTTTTATTTTTTTCCTTTTTTTTTTATAAGTAATATGTAAAGAACCATGTGGCCATTAATTGAAAAAAGTAATAAACCGTTTTGGTTTGCAAAGGTGTGTTTGAGGAAAACAATGAGTTGTTAATCAGAAGTTGTAATTGCTCTAACGGTGGTTCAGGAACATGATATAGACAATGCCAATTAAAATCTCCCCGGACGGATCGGGCGGGAGTAAAACACCTCTCTGGTTAAACAGGCGAGAGGGGATACAAGTCCGGGGACAAAACGTGAATCTCCCCGAACGGACCGGGAGAGAGATCCAATTGTCCGGAGACGAGTAATAATAATACGACTATGCTAGGGCGTCCCCGTAACGTAGAAGGAAGCACAGTGAGATGCACAAATAAAGAATTTTTATTCAAGGTGAGTGTCGGAGCAACTTAAAAAATACAAAGAGAAATAGCAACGAGAAAGAAGTGTACAATGAACATAAAGATAAGAATGATACTTGTCATTTGGTGTTCATAGATAGAAGCGTCTTAAGTTGGTAACATGCCAGCTTCGGGGAATCGGGGTTCCATCAAGATGCTCTAACTGGTAGGATCCGGAATCGTGCGCAGCAACGATGCGATAAGGACCTTCCCAGGTAGCATGTAATTTCCCCTCGGGGGCGGCCTTGCTGGCTGAATTAAGTCGGAGTACTAGGTCCCCGACATTGAACTGAGTGCCTCGAACCCGGAGGTGATGATACTGAGCTGCACGTTGTTTACACTTGGCTTGCTGGATGAAAGATTGATCACGACGATACTCAAGCTCATCCAAGTTTGTACGGAGAGCTTCGTCATTATCCTCGGGAGTCAGAGTTACAATGCGGGGGCTAGGTACGCTGATTTCCGCCGGAATAACAGCTTCGGAGCCGTAAGTAAGACTGTAAGGGGTTTCCCCGGTAGAGGTATGTGGGGTTGTGCGATAAGCCCAAAGGACTTGCGGAAGATTTTCGGCCCAAAGACCTTTAGCATGATCCAAACGTTTCTTTATACCCACAAGGAGTGTACGATTAGTGACTTCAACTTGACCATTGGCTTGAGGGTGAGCTACCGAGGTGAAAACTTGTTTAATGTGGAGCTCTTTGGACCATGACCGGAAGGGATCATTGGCGAACTGTTTGCCGTTATCCGAAATAATAGTGCTCGGTATGCCAAAGCGACATATAATATTTCGCCAGACGAACTTCAAAATGTTCTGACCCGTGATGGCAGTAAGAGGTTCGGCTTCCACCCACTTGGTGAAGTAATCTACGGCGACCACAAGAAATTTCAGTCCCCCCGGAGCGACTGGAAACGGGCCGACAATATCAATTCCCCATTGGATAAATGGCCACGCACTTTGAATTCCAGTGAGCTCGGTTTGTGGCAGATGTTTCACACGAGAATGCAATTGACACTTGCTGCATTTGGTCACTAAATCATGGGCATCGTTAAACAAGGTTGGCCAATAATACCCCCATCGAAGAATTTTCTTGGCCAACGTCCGTGAACCGATATGACTGGCGCAGGTCCCTTCGTGAACCTCCCGAAGAACCTGATCGGCCTAGGCAGGAGCAAGGCACCGGAGATTTGGTTGTAAGTACGACCGTCGATACAAGATTCCATCATGGAATGAGTACTTGGGTGCCTTAAGAACTATCTGCCGAGCTCGCAGCTTGTCATTAGGCAAAGTTCCATCTCGGCGATACTGAACAATAGGAGTCATCCAATTCGGACCACTATCGGTCAATACCGAGACCGTTGCCTCATGAATTGCCGGATGAAATAAATCTTCGACTATAATATCCGGAGATACATTAGTGCGGACCGCGGAGGCTAATTTACTGAGCGCGTCAGCTTTAACATTCTGTGTACGTGGTACCTTCTGAATAACAACCGAATCAAAAGTCGACATAAGTTTGAGTGTTAAAGCAAGATACCTGATCATCGTTTCATCCTTGGCGGTATAAGTACCCTGGATCTAATTGGAAACAACCTCGGAGTCCGTGAAGAGCTCAAGATGGCGGATAGCCAAGGATTGAGCGAGCCGGAGCCCAACGAGAACTGCCTCGTATTCTGCTTCATTATTGGTCACTTTAAATTTGAATCGAATAACATACTTAACTTCAACTCCCTCGGGGTCAATGAGAAGTACCCCGGCACCACTCCCACGAGCTGTGGAAGCACCATCCACATATAATTGCCACTTGCGAAGTGTGGGTTCAAGAGCAGCAGGGTGATGATTACCATTGTCTGCAGAAGATTCATGATTATCCCCTTGGGTCTCGGCCAAAAAGTCTGCAAGTGCTTGACCCTTGATAGCTCGGCGGGGAAGAAATTGAATATCATACTCTCCTAGTTCGACAGCCCACTTGGCGAGGCGCCTGACACCTCGGGCTTGACAAGAATTTGACGGATGGGATGATTAGTCAGAACCCGTATTTCTCGCCCTTGGAAATATGGGCGCAAACGCCGAGCCGCCATGACGAGAGCCAGCACTGTTTTTTCCACCATGGAGTACCGAGTCTCCGCCCCGTGAAGGACTTGGCTTGCAAAATACACCGGGTGTTGCACACTATTGACTTCGCGCATAAGAGCGGCGCTAATTGCTTCTTCGGCGGAGGCCAAATATATGTAGAGCGGCTCTCTGGAGAGAGGAACTGATAGAGTGGGCAGTTGCTGTATATGACTCTTTAAAGCCTCGAAAGCCTTGGTGCACTGCGGAGTCCACTCAAATGACTTCGCCTGTCTCAAAATCTTGAAGAATGGGAGTTGACGCTCTGCAGCTTTAGACAAAAAACGGTTTAAGGCCGCCAAACCACCAGTGAGGCGTTGAACGTCTCTGAACGTCCTCGGTGGTTGCAGATCTAACACATCCCGAAGCTTGGTCGGATTGGCCTGAAGGCCATGCTGCGAAACCATATACCCGAGAAACTTTCCGGAGCCAACACCGAAGGTACATTTTGCCGGATTAAGACGCAAATTGTAACGCCATAGAGTACGCAACGTTTCAACAATGTCTTGCACACATGAAGAATGGGAGGTACTTTTTATGACTAGATCATCAACGTAAACCTCAACATTGCGGCCTATTTGATCGCGAAAAACGTGGTCCATAAGACGTTGATATGTGGCCCCCGCGTTCTTGAGCCCGAAGGGCATTCTCTTAAAGGCGAAACATCCAAAATCAGTGATAAACGCCGTTTTGAGGGCATCCTGACGATCCATGTAGATCTGATGGTATCCCTTATATAAGTCTAAGAAACAAAGCGCCACGTGCCCAGTAATGGCTTCGGCCTTTTGGTCGATGGAGGGTAGAGGATAACAGTCCTTCGGACAATGTTTATTGAGATCGGAGAAATCGACACACATCCGCCATGCCCCGCTGGACTTTACTACCATTACAGGATTGGACAGCCAAGAAGGGTAATAAACTTCAAACAAGATATCTGCATCTAAAAGTTGTTGAACCTCGATTCGAATGGCCGCGTTTCGCTCCGGAGCGAATTTCCTTTGTTTTTGCTGTATGGGTTTGACGCTGGGATCAATGTTCAACTTGTGGGTTATTACATCAGGAGAGACCCCGGGCATATCCAAAGATGACCAGGCGAAGACGTCGGAATACTCTCGCAAGGTCTGGATGATGGCATGATGTAACCACGGCACGTCCATGGCACCGACAGTTACTGTCTGTTCGGGCTTGGATGGATCAAGCGGCACCTGGGCAACGGTGTCCCCCAGTGATGTACATAGCTTAGGTTTGAGAGTCGATGCTGCCACCTGAAGCTGCTGTTTAGGAGGAACCTTTGTTGCCTTTTTGAGTGCGACGCACATGCACTTCTTAGAAACCCGCTGACTGCCGCGGATAGCCACTTCGCCGTGTGACGTGGGAAATTTTAGCGCGAGGTGGTATGTGGAGCATATGGCTTTAGCGGGAGTAAGCCAATCCCGACCCAAAATCATATTATGCGGGGACGGAGAGGTAACCACGTAAAAATCCACAAAAATGGTTTTTATCGCCGGATAAGTCCCTAGAGACGCCGGGAGATTAATAACGCCTTCTGGCTGAACTTCACCCTGGGTGAAAGTCTGTAATGGCCCGGGGACCAGCCGAAGTTGCTCACGAGGAATCCCCATTTTTTGGAAACAGTCGGCGAATATAACACTCACTGCGGCTCCGTTGTCTACGAAGACTCGCTTTACTGTAACATTAGCTACAGCCATGTCGATGACGATGGCGTCAGTATGGGGTGTAATCTCTGGAACTGGATCTCTATCTGTGAAACTGACAGTTTCAGACTGATGGAGGCGCTTATGACGCGGCTCCTCGGGAGGAGGACGGCGTGCCTCTGCCTTCAAAGCATTTCGAGAAGCCCCCGTGGGGAGGGCCCTGTATATCACGTTTATGACATGAGTAGGTGCATTTTCTCCGGGTCCTCCCGGAGGAGGTGGTGGTGGCAAAAAACGAGATTGTTGACGATTGCTAGGGTCTTGCCGTGCATAATTGTTAGACCCCGGCCTATTGTTCTGCCATGGCGGCCGGTTTTGTCGCGAACCCCGATCATGATAACCTCCACGGTTTTGGGACGAGCCCCCATTCTGGCTTGTCCGAGGCTTGTCATCGGTCCGAGCAATGTATTGTCGCAACAAACCTTTCTTTAGACAATCTTCAATTTCCTTTCCGAGCTCTCGGCACTCCTCCGTCTCGTGTCCATGATCATGGTGGTACGCGCACCACTTCTCGCGGTTTCGCTTTTCAGGCGGAGCAGTCATCCGCGGACAGGGCCGTAAATCGTTCTTATGAACAGAATGAATTTCAGCTCGCGACTTTGTAAGGGAGTGAATTGTGGAATATCCCCTCGAAATTCTGAGCGCCCCTGGTTCAGACGTGAGAAGGCGCTAGGTTGTGTGCTGGGCCCAACCTGTGCCTTATCGGACTGCCGCTTACTAGCATGTTTCTCACGCTTCCGACGAGTCTGCTTATCGGCCTTAGCATATCTGCACACGGTATTAAAGAGAGCTCGGGTTGTGACCGGAGGATTACGAACCAACTCGGTGTAGAGCGGTCCGGGACGAAGACCATTCATGAAGGCATTGATGATAACATCATTCGAGCAACTTCCTACCTTAAGACTCTCCGCTGTAAAGCGATCAAGAAATTGGGTAACGGTTTCGCCGTTCCGTTGTTCCATATTCATGAGGTCGGCCAAAGTGGCCATGGGCTTTGCACGTGCTTTGAAATGCGCCCAAAAGTGCTCGGCAAGTTATCTAAAAGAGGATATGCTATTACGAGGGAGAGAATCAAACCAAACCCGCGCCTCATCCTGAAGATACTTGGGAAAGATCTTACAATAGTGAAGGGATGTGGTATGATCGCGGCTAAGCATGTTGTGCCTAAAAGCTCCAAGAAAATTAGCTGGATCCCCCGTGCCGTCGTAAGGTGGTATGGCAGGCCTTTTGAACCCTTCGGGAAGGGACGTAGCCAGAATTTCTTGGGAGAATGGTGTGATAAAGTCCCCATTGGCGTCGAGGCCTAGGATTCTATCCAGCTCAACATTGCGTTGTACTCACTCATATTCCTGGAGATCTAGAGTATGAGGATTGGCATAACGAACTCTTTTAGTCGCGTTAAGTGGACGGCGGCGATCGGCATCTGCAGGTTCGTCGTTGCACTGTTTTGACCCATTAGAACTCCCATGGTCCTCGGGAGAACCAGGTCGCTCCCGTCGCCGATCCTGACGTCCGTGGTACACTGGATCTTGTCAGCTGTGCGGGTTCTGACGATGTGGGCGGAGTTGGTAGCATGTCCGGCAGGTCCATCAGGATTCAGGCGATTGGCTGCCCAGTCTTAGAGAACATGAGCATGTTCTTGTAGGAAAGCCTGGAGTAGTTCTGGAGTCATCTGAATATTAACGTGCGGCAGCGGGATTAGGGATTTGCACGTCTTGTGGAGGTAGAGGTAAGAATTGGTTGTCCGGATTCATAGTCGGGCCTTGGTTGCCCTGATGATGAGATGTATCCCACACCGGCGATTGCCTCGGCGGCAAAACTTGATCCATGGGTGGATCTTGATTGACCTGATCACCTTGGCGAGATTGATTTAAACGAGTCATTACCATGGTATATCAAATGCACTGTCAATATCAAAACCACTTGCGTTTCCCACAGACGGCGCCAATTGATAAAGCGCAATCCGGTATCTAATAAATTCAGCCGAAATCAATGCAAGAAATATAAAAACACACAAGATATACGTGGTTCGATCCGGAGATCTACGTCCACGGGCTGAAAGTGGCACCGGCCGAGGTGTTTCTTTACTCTTGTTCCGAAAATTACACACTACTGTTTTAGGATACAAAGAACCAACCCTAATTCCGAGTACAATTCTCCTACTTATACTACTCAATTCCAAACCCTAACTAACTCCGTATAATCGTGCCTATTTCCGCTGCATGGAAGTTGGGAGCAGATCGTGGGCCTAGAACGTGGGATACGCCGCAGTTGGGCCACCCTATTTGGGACGCATGTTCCTGGGCCGGTTACAGGGCTCATCCTTCTAGGCTTAGTTCCTCGGGTCGGGTTGATTTGGTCCGGAGTGTCAACCCGATCCGAAGTTACTGGGCCATACCTATCACCACTTTTTTTACAATACTAACCATATAATTATCGAAAGTGTTAACAATATATAGAAATGATTAAAAAAAAATAAAGGGATTTAAGGATTAGTTGAGGGTTGATTTGTTAACTCCTTAAATCCCTTAATTTTCTCATCCAAAACTAGAATGACAACTAAAAAAAATGGAGGTAGTATTAATTTCCAGTAGCTTAAATAGAGAAATAATTGAAATTGAAGTCAACTAATATAACGTCTTTGTATTTATAATTTCCTTATATCGTACTGATTTGCCTTTTTTAAGAATTCTCATATTATTACTATTTTTAGAAAGTGCTTTTGAGCGGGAAAAATCATCAATTACTATTTATAGACGGTTTTGTTTTTATATATAAGTAAGATGAATGTAACAACAATATTTCAAGTGATTAAATAACATGCACCCAAGTTTTACCTTATTTGTTATTCAATTTGATGTAAATAACAACTTAACTTGAATTTGACGTAAATAAACAAAATTTATTTTGGTAAAAAAAAAAAAAAAAATTCACTAACATAATTTTGAAACAGTAAATTGTCGCTCATCAACCTCCTGAGACATATTTTATAATGGTCATATGATTAGAGCTGGCAAAACTGGCCCGGCCCGACGGGCCGGTCCATTTAGCTCGAAATATAGAGCGGGCTGGTCCGGCATATTAGAGGCCCGAAAAAATTCGGGCTTTTTTGGCCCGGCCCGAACGACCTTTTCTTTTGGCGGGCTAAGCCCGGCCCGGCCCGATGAAATTGAATTTTTTCCCCCTCACTAATCGAATAAGAAAAATATAGGAATTACGTAATATCTTGTGTACTATTTGAAACATGTTTTTCTTTTTTCTTTTTCTAGCAAAACATAAATGTATCTATTTACCGAGAAATTAAAACATTTGACTAATTTAATACTCTATTTCTTCAGTTTTATTAGCCGAAGATGGAAAATGAATTGGATCCAAGCACGCTCACTTAATTATTATGTGTCGAAAAATGAAAAATTGATTAACATATAGTATAGTACGTACACAAAAATTAAATAACTTGTGACGTATAGTATATAAGTATATATCATCATCCATTCCTTCTTTTTATTATTATTATTATTATTATTATTATTATTATTATTATTATTATTATTATTATTATTGTTATTATCTGGGGTTTGAGACAATCCTATAGATTAATAGATATCATTCTATATTGCAACGAATAGTAATATATTATTTTTTCTTAAGATAATTAAATTGAAGTTCGCCTCAATATATAATTCTACTTCATGGTTAAAGTAATAAAAAAAGAAAAGAAAAAAACTCATTGGTGGGCTTTTTTGGCCCGATGGCCCGAGGTCCTCCGGGCCGGGCCTAGCATTTCTAGGCCCGAAATAAATTGGGCCCGGCCCGACCCGGCCCGAACTTTCCATTGGCCCGACTGGGCCCGGCCCGGCCGCCCGAATTGCCACCTCTACATATGATGCTCAACCGAAAAAAACAAAAGGCTATGTTCTGAAATTTCGACTAACTCCGATTAATTCCCGTCTAGGCGTTAGACTCTCATTGGCCGCTTATCAATTATCAATTAAATTACTGATTTTACTTGATTTTATTTCTCAAATCAGAATTATTCATAAAAATGTTGGCTTTTATCGATACTAGGCTAGCAACTCAGGTGAAGTATTTGATCAAATTGCTTACTTTATGCTATAATTATTGTAATGAAATTATATTTTTTAGCCCATAAATTTGTGTTCCAAAATAATAATATTTATTTCTATTTTGATAAATTATAAAATTTGTCTTGTGGTGAATTTTTCTTCTTGGCTCTGTCTGTTGAAGATTGAGACTAATCTTTTTTGTTAGTATTTACAAGACAATTCATTTAAGTAATTCTTTTTTATCACTGGATAATAGATTTTCTACAATAAAACTTTTTTTAAGTGCAAATAGCTACAATAAAACTAAAAAAGGTAAAAACAACAAGAACTAAATCTTTTACCCCTTTTTGTATTTATAAATTTTGAGATATAAATATAGATAAGTATTAATAATATATTTATATATTTTTTTTAGTAATATCTGCACCCCTATTTCCAATGTTCTGAATACGCCACTGCTAGTAACCTATGTATCTTTACATAATTACATGTCATGTGCATGAAATTTTTGTAATTGTATCACTCAATTACCTTTAATTTTCATGTTCTTATTTTGTTTTGCATTAGTTGTTTCTCTTTTTTTCCTTATATTATTTTTAAAGTTTTGTGGTTGAATTTTTTTTTTTTTTTTTTTTTGTTTCTTTGTATTATCTTATTGTTTATATGAAATATTATGATGTTGATATATTTGTGCCTTTCTTTTGTTTGGTAAATTTGAACGAACATTCATGATATTTAGTTTTCACTTGTCCTCAAAGTCCATATTAAGATTTGATGTCTTGAAAATATTCTTAATGTTGTTGTTTTTATTATCAGCTGAACTTTTCTGATGTATTTTGAAAACATGGCCTCCAAGTCTGGTTTTGTCACATTTGCTTCTGGTAAAAGCGGTAAGATAAGTTGCTCTTTTTTTTTTAAAAAAAAAATGTTAGCTTAATTTGACCTTTCTAATAGTGATGTATATAACTTGAATGATTTCACAGAGATAAATAAGAGAAGATCATTAAATAATAGTGGAAGTGAATTGACACAGGCATCAAGTGCTCACAATCATGCCGAATTGGACGATGCTCGTTCTGCCAAATTGGTTGATTTAAATGCAATTCCAACTCCAAAGGAATGTGAAGATTCTTCTAGTTTAGTCACTGGTGCTAGGTCTAAAGTATGGAAATCATTTTGTGAAAGTGAAAGATTCTGATGGGAAGGAGACTGGGAGAGCTGAATGTATATGGTGCGGTAAAAGTTATGCAGGTACGAGTGTGCAAGGCACCTCAGGTATATGGAAACATTTAAGAACAACTTGTAGAAAATGTCTATTGCCACTTAAAAAAGAACTAAATGAAGCACATAAGAGCAATGACAAGACTAAAAAATTGTTGAATTTTAAAAGTACAAATGACAGTGGGGACGGTAAATTATCCACTTGGCAATTTGATCAAGATGTTGTGTGAGATGCTTTGATTAGAATGATCATAAAGAATGAACTTCCTTTGAGCTTTATTGAGGGGGAAGGTTTTAAGGATTTCACTGAAGCTGGCATTCCTTTATTTAGTATTCCCTCAAGATATACTATTGCTAGGGATTATTTTTCTTTGTTTACTATTGCTAGGGAAAAGAAAAAAGTTGAAACCTTCTGTGCCAGAGGGTGGCTTTGACCACAGATACTTGGACAAACATTCAGAATGTTAGTTACTTGTGTTTAACGACCCACTTTATTGATTCAAATTGGGTGATGCATAAAAAGATCCTGAACTTTTGTGCCATAAAGAGTCATAAAGGGGTTAATATTGGTAATGTTATTGATTGTTGCATGGAGGAGTGGGGTTTGAAAAAGGTTATGTGTATTACTGTTGATAATGCATCTTCAAATGACACTGCAATTCAGCAACTAAAAAAATAGGTTGTCTAAAAAAGGTGCTTTTGTTTTGGGTGGGGAGGCCTTTCACATGAGGTGTTTTACTCATATTTTACAATTGATTGTTAGAGATGGCCTTAAAATTGCTCATAGTTCTAATAAAAGAATTCGTGATGTCGTTCAATATGTTAGGAGTAGACCACAAAGTTATTTAAGAAATGTTGTGAAAAAGCAGACATCAAATCTAAAGCATCATTGCAATTAGATTGTCCAACTAGGTGGAATTCAACATAAGAGTGATTGGACTTATGCAACCCACTTCACTAAGTTTTATAAACGGTTTTATGATGTTACTTGCAAGCTGTCTGGTTCTTTGTATGCTACTTTTAATATGTATTTTCCTGAGATAATGCGTATTTTTGAAGGATTTAACAGCTTTTGAGAAAAGTGAGGAAATTTATTTGATGGATATGAGGAAAAAAATGAGAGAAATATTTGGCAAAATATTGGGGTTCGGTGAACAAAATGAATGTGATGCTTTTCATTGATGTGGTGTTGGACCCGAAATGTAAGATGAAGTGTCTATCGGCTAAATACAAACTTTACTATAGTGAAAAGGATGCAAGTGATTTTGTGGATAGGGTGACTACATCTTTGAATGCTTTGAATGAAGAGTATAAAAATACGAATGAGGTCACTAATTCTCTGAGTATGTTGCAAAGTATTGGTCGGTTACAGTAATGGAGGTGGATGAAGATGTTAACGATTTTTTCTTGGAAGAGGAGAACCTACATAACTTAGGTGCCAAAGGTGAACTTGATTTGTATTTAGGGGAGCCAATGGAAATGTATGTTACAAATTTTGATGTGTTGGATTGGTGGAAACGTCATGCTGCTCGATATTCAAAACTAAGTTGTGCTGCCAGGGATGTTTTAGCCATTCAATCATCAACTCAAGGGCCTTTATCAGGTGCATTTGGCAAAGCGCTCGGTATACCCCATCTCACGTATAAGGTCTAGTTAGAAGCTGATTATTCTGTTTAGTGACAGTCGGTTGGACCGCATTAATAACCATTTCCACATCGAAACTCCCTTCAAGGTAAACAAAGACACAAAGTGTTCTCTCATAATTTGTGCAATATGTGTGTCATCCTCTGCCCATAAGATATCTGCATCTTTAATTTGGAGTTATGGGTTCTTTTATTTGACGCTTTCTGATGAAAAAACCTTGTATTTTGATCACTCAATTTCAGCCACAACACACGTGACCTTTGACCCCATAAAATTTCTTATTTGCCTTTGAGGGATTCAATTTCTCTTTCAATAGCTGACGATTTAGCTATCACTACGGACGATTAGTTCTGCTGCTGTAACTCAGCAAGTCGCGGTCTGAGCTTCACCAGCTTGTGACGGAGGTTGCCAAAACCTTGACCATTCCAATCTTGTAGCATAGCAGTCAGCGACTTGAGTTTATTTCAGAGGTCATTATTTGTGCCTTGCCATGCATGTTCCACTACCTCCATGCACTGCTCACGAGTTAACCATACCTGTTCAAATCTTAAAAAGCATCGCTTCTTTCGTGTTTGGTCTCGACCTGGGTTTCTCCTCATAGCCTACAATTCTAAAATAATCGGTGCATGATCTGAGGCCAAACGAAGAAGGTGTCGGACACAAAATAATGGAAATTAAGCCTTCCACTGCAAATTTGCAACGAATCTATCGAGACGGTATTGGATATTATCATCTCCCTGCTGGCGACTCGACCAAGTGAATTTATTTCCCAAAAAAAAAACCCAGATCTTCCAAATTAAGATCCAGAAGAAGATCTCAAAAATTGCGTATCAAGGATATGGCTCGCCAGTTGCTAGGATATCAGACTCATTGGTCCCGGTGAAGCTGTAAAACCAGCATCCGCTGATATATCTGAAGAATAAGTTCCGTTGTCTCTGCTTCATTTTGATACATTATCGTCTCCCTCTATAACTTCTCGTCTTTTAACACCCGTGATGTTCATTTATGTATTGGCCGGGGACGAGTTATTGGCTACCCACTTGAGGATGTTAGGACGACGTCTTGCTGTTTTGGTGGCAGGAGGACTCTTTGGTTCAGTCTTTGGTACTAGTAATGGATGCTTGCTCAGGTGATGTTTCATGGTACCATGGTAATATTTTTCCAGAATGGAGAAAGGTATGAGGGAGGATTATGGTGAAGGATCATTAATGTGAAACAACTGTGGGTTTGGTTGGACTTGTGGGGCTTGTTTTGGAATGGGTTATGGCTCTTTAGAATCATCAGTACTAGTGATAGGTATTAACTGGGATTTAGGTATAGAGCTAGTGCTAGGCTTGTCGGAGCTGGGAGGAGGTGTTGTTTGTTGTGCTGGAGAGGGATGATGCATGGGATTTTTGTTAGGAACTTCAGTTATGGGGTGATTAGTAACGACTTTTTGAGAATTAGGTAGAGTAGGAAATCTGGTAGAATGAGGAATGTCTTGGAGGTTAGGTTTCCAGCTTTCAAAGGACGATTTCGAAATATATCTTTCTGAATGGCGTCCGCCGATTGGCAAAACCTTCTATTTGGACCTGAGCGTGTTTATGTGGAGATGCTTTCAACCAAGCACCGAATGGTAATTCAGAGTCTAGGGCAAGTAAGATTTCTGGATTTTGATCCGTTACCTCGCATTGCCTTTTCATGTGTCCTAACATGCCACATATGTAGCAAAAGGACTGTATCTTCTTGTATTTCAAAGGTATCCACGAATTCTGATCTTTAGCTAATTGAATCTGAGTTCTTTTCCTTAAGGGTTTGTCCAATGTGATCATGACTGCCAACCCTGTTTAACGATTTATTATCAATATTAAGGAATCGTCTTGCCTTTGGGCTATTTTCTGTAGATATTTATTAGGTCGGTTACCAGATGAAGATCATATAGACGAATCCACATTGCCATCTCCGTGAATGTGATAGTCGACGGCTGTTCAGTCAAACCCAGTTCTTTTATGACAACAAGATCACTTTTAAATGTCCATAGCGCGAGAAGAAATACTTTGTCCATATCACTCTTCTATGTAAATTTAAAAGCAAACAGGTTCGTTCTGATCACTTTAGTAGTCATCTCATGCTTGGGGCTCCAGTAGGCATGTACAACAGGGCGGAGCAGGGCGCATTTCTGGATTTTTTACCCGTCCCGCCCCCGCCCCGTGCCCTGCCACGGGGCAAAAATATCTGCCTCGTGATCTGCACCGCACGGGGCGGACCTGCCCCGCCCCGCCTTCATATTTTTTTTTCTTTTTTAAAAAAAACTTTTTTTTTTTTTAATTAAGAACCTTGTTTTTTTTTTTATACTTGAAGTTAATAGGGTTTTAATTTTTAGGTTTACATTAGTTTTGTTTTAACATTTTTTATATTTTTTAAAATTAATTGTTAGAAAATAAAATTTGATTATTTAAATTTACTTTAATCATAATTTAATGTATTAGGATGACATATGTATAACATATCATATATAAAATTTGATATTATAAATATATATATACACATATTTAATATTTATGTGTGTGTATATATATCTATATAAAATATTACATAATATATATATATATAAATAAATTATATATATAGGGGGAGGGAGCGGGGCGGGGGACATGACCCGAACCCAACCCGCCCCGCCCCGCGGCGTGCCCCATTCTCCATCGGGGCGGGAAAGATCGATTTTGACATGCCTAGGCTCCAGGCATTCCTCATAGCTTCTAGGAAGCCAAATCCATTGAAGGGCTTTGCAGTCCATACCGAGGCCACGATACACAGAGATGAGACACTTATTTATGGAGTATCATTAAAGAAATTCAGAGGTTCCTCCTCATTCTAGGAAGCATGAGGGTTTGGATGGTCCAAGACAGCCATAGTAGATCCTAAAACAACAAACAGCAGAACACCACACAGCCAAGAAAGAGAACTACATGCCGAGAAAAGAGTAATAAAGCAACGCGAAAAGAAGCACTATGAATTAATGAAATCGGAACCCTAATGTAACTCGGCTGTTGCAGAGCCACGCAACCCTACGGGGATCCGATCTAAGCTAAACCAGATCCGCAGAGTGAGAAAGATAGGGACCCAATAAACAAATATAAACTATGATTAAACGACGATGCAAGGAATATCAAACTGAATTATCATGCTGAACCTCAATGACCAACAAACCTATGAAAACCCTAGTGTGGAATATTGACTTAATAATGAGTAAACTAGACTAAGTAGACAGTAATAATAATTAGAAGGTGTTACCCGCGTATGAATACTCCATTAATAGCAAACCAGATCAAGATCAAGTCGATCTCCAAGTCCTAATCAAGAGGAAAACGTCTCCAAGCCGCCGGGAGAAAAATCCCCAAGCTCGAGGAAGTATGCTAACCGTTTTATGTTTCTTACAACCTCTAATAATCTAAGAGGCCATCTTCATGATAAGTTAACAGATCTCCTTAGATGGTTTGGTATTTTGGTTCTACCCGAGATTTTTCGGAGGTCTTGTATTATAATGGAATAAGAATACTGATGTCTCACTCATATCCATTTTGTACGTCACACTGACATTATCGCCATTATTTATTCTCAGTCCGTGTCGTCTCATATGTTATAATGGTGAGTTGGATGTTTCCCATTGATGTGTTGCGTGGTTTTCTTTTCTATCTTTTCACATCTTTCGAATTTCAAGGCTCTGCTCCTAGAGCTAACTGGAAAATGAAGTTTTTCGAGATGCATTGACTAAATTTTTATTATTTTTGTTATCAATAAAACAAGATGTTAACTTTTGAAATTTAAACTTTTTTTGGACAAAAAATATTTTTAAAGTATTACTCATTTTTTGAGAGTATGTCTCTTCTACACTAGATCCGCAATCTGAGCCATAGACAATTTTTCATGAAACTGTATTAGTGTTTATGTTTAAATGTATTAGTTGTTTTGAAGATATGTATCATGCTGAAACTGTATTTAGTGTTTAGTTGAAATGTATTACTCGTCTTGGATAAATATATTATAATGAGTAATATCTTTCAGTATAAACAGCGATACCTAATCCGAACGGCACGTGCACCTGATGTATAGAAGATTTGTCTTTTTTGTAATGGATAATGTATATTTCACAAAATCTAAAGAATGTTAATCTAGTTTGTTATTATAAAACCCATATACATGAGTCACTATACTAGTACTATTAATGATGTGTTATTTAAAAAATCCTAGATATAAATCCTCAAAATTTTGTTACACTCGCAAATTTAGATGTATTCACACGATATGCGTCTTTTGATGTAGATTTTACTTTCTATGTCCTATAGAAATATACAATTTTTTATTTTTGGTTAAATTTAATTCTGATTAATTTGCATGTATACAACCTTATGTTATTTTTCTTTTGATTTATTTAATACTATGTAACTAATTCGTAAATTTTCTATTTCAATTTTTTACTTGGACTAATAAAATTAAAATATATAATATATACATATACATATTTAAAAGAAGAGTCTTGAGATAAATGTATTTATTCTCATTATATATATATATATATATATTGAAGGAAAAACACAATTAGTGTGCCTTCGTCAAAAGTAATTGATGAAGGGCAGTTCAAGTATTCAATAAATATTATGTAACTTGAAACTCTTGTATTTGACACCCTATATAACGGGGATTTGATGAATAAGAGAACCCTGATTATTCGGTGTCTATCTTTCTTCTTTACTTTTCTCTACTTAATTGAGATGTGCGCATTATTGTACAAAAAACTCAATACACTCAACCATGTATTACTTTCTCAAATAACATGTTGGTTATATTTTACTTAGGACAACGCAATATCAATGGAATGATATCAAATAGTATTTTGATATTTGAAAGAACTCATTGACACATATTTGTTCTTCCCATATTAGAGACAAGATAGATTACAAATGAGATTGTAAACTCTAAAGGAAATGTCAAATGCTCTCATTGATAAAAAGGATTACAAAAGAATATGTAACTCCTAAATAAATATTGAAGTTATTACTAAATACTACTTTTGTTGGTTTTGGATGTTGGTTTATCTTATTGGCCAATGTAAAGGTTATCAATTAAACTGGTTATGTATTATCATGAGGTACACGATAAAATCTTGAAGATCATCCAGTAACAACTATTCTAGCTACCTCATCACATCACTCATGGATGATATTTCAAGAAGGTCATTAACCTATATGGTCCAAGTATTAGTGACTTGAGTTATACCACTGAAGAGTCTACCTGAAGTTATGAAGATGAAGTTATTTGCAACAAACAGATGAATTATGCTACACATCAAAGGTTACGAGACCAAGCATGTACCGGCCAACGCTTTTCTATAACAAGCAACCATGTAATATCCTCATGTTTTATGTAAAATTAAGGATGGAGAAATTTTCGAAACTTTCTTGATAGATGTACATATCAAGGGAGAGATATAGACTTCAGAGGAGTCTCAACAAAGGTGCGTTGCACTCTTTTTCCCTTCGACCAAGATTTATTTTTTCCCACTGAGTTTTGTTACTTGACAAGGTTTTTAACGAGACAACAAGTTATGCACCAATTCTCCTTTGACTTGGGACAAGGAGGGGTGTGGATAGGGGTGGTTCGGTATGGTATACCGTACCGAATCGTCCATATTGTCATCGTACCGAAATTTTCAGTACGCCGAAAATGCGTATCGTTACCGTACTGAAAATTTCGGTATGCCGAATTAAAATTCGGTATGATATTGGTAAATATCGATATGGTACCGAAAATTCGGTATACCAAATTTTGTATCAGTATCGGTAGATCCATACCGTTGATTTTGGTATACCGAAAATTTACGGTATACCGTTAAGAATTTGGTATACTGAAATACCGAACTACCAACATATCGAATAAATTTCGGTATACCGATATATACCGAAAATACCGAACTTTTTTTGGTATTTCGGTATATACCGAAATACCGAAAATTTTAGATTATCATACCGTTACTGTACCGAAAATTTCCGGTACGGTATGGAAATTCGGTATACCGAAAATTTCGATATTTTCGATAATTTTTCGATATGGCATGTGCGGTATTTCGGCATTTTTCCCCACCCCTAGGCGTGGAAAAACATAATCAGTGTCCCTTTTGGTATTTCGACATTTCGCTATTTTTCCCCATCCCTAGGTGTGGAAGGAAAAACACAATTAGTGTGTCTTCGTTAAAAATAATTGATGTAGGGCAATTTAGGTATTCACTAAATGTAATGTAACTGTCAGACCCTTGTATTTGACACCCTATATAAAGAGGATATGATAAATAAGAGAACCTGATTATTTCGTGTCTATCTTTCTTCTTTACTTTTTTGTCTCCCCTATAACAAAAAAAAAATATATATATATATATAAACACGTGCAAGAAGTCTCTCTCAATCAACAATCAAGAATCAAGAACCAAGAATATAACAAAAGGAAGGGTAGAGAATAGCCAAGAAAAAGCCACATGTTGGTTCCCATAAACCACCACAAAAAACTACTGCCACTTGTGATCAAAATTTGTTAGAGAAAACCCTTCAAACAATATTGCAGCTCTTCCTCTTTATCTGAAAATCACTTTTCCAGAATTTCAGTCCTTCCTCACCAAATGGGTTTTTAGCTTTGGCCCCTTCATTAAATTGTATGTGTAGATTTTGAGAAAATCCGACCCGATTTTGGGTAGAGATCACTCAAATCTGAAAAGCAGACTGATCTCTCTATTTATATAGAGAAGAAAGATTGGGCTTTCATCGTTGGCGAAGAACACAAACAAAGCTATTTAATGTAATTGAGTCCGAATTATTGCACGTATAGTTTTTCCTTTTTTCTTATTGCTAAATTTTGTCCTTTTTTTTAGATTCCATGGCTGCTGATACTGAGGTTTCTGGTGAAGGAGCAGTATTAGAAATGGGTCCTTCGTCTCCCAAAACCGCCATTTCTATCGACGAAAAGAACATTGCAAAATGTGTTCATTCCAATTCTAGGGAGTCGGGGAAAAATGACGCAACTGATGGTGGGGATTCGAAATCCGAACTAGAAATTAAGAAAATTGTTGATCTGCTGCAGAAACTGGAGTTGAATCCATTGCGAAGGAGTTCTTTCCTTCCTACTATTACCAGAGCCAAAACGGTTTTGATAAGAATTCAGGAAATGATGGTTTCCCCGATCATCAAAATGGTTTTGATAAGCATTCTGGAAATGATGGTTTCCCCAATTATCAAAGGGTACAATACATTCTCCTTTGATTGTTAATCATCTGGGCTTAATGATTGTTTATTGGAATAATTGACTTCATTCATGTAATGTTTGGTGCGTTGTGAATAAATTCTTATTGATGTTCAATAATTTGAACTAGTTTTTTGAATGCAATCTGATTGTTGTTTTGTACATAACAAAACATGAGGAATCAATGATTGAGTTGTGTAGTGAGGGCGATAATTGATCGCTGTCTTATTCGAGGTTATATGTCTTGTGTATCGGTGTTTGCAGTTGGATATTTGATGATCGCCTTTATTGTTTCCGTAGTTGGTGATGATGATTCCAGAAGGATGATTGATTTTAGATGCAAAAATGATATTCTAGGCGAAAAAAGTTTTTGTCAAGCATTTATCAGTTACACCTATCAAAGGAATAATTGCTTAATTGTAAGCATGAGTTAAAGAAATTTTAATTGAAGTCAAAACTGACATGTGTGTTTTTCACTGTTCTGAATCACACCCGTGGGCCCCATCCAGGTGCCCGGTCTTGTTGAGCCCTAGTCATCTGGTGCCTATTGGCCTTTAGATCATTGGTATTTATGACATTTAAATCATAAAAGAAAGAATGTTCATCATTTTTGTTCATTGAATTGAGTAGAGATGTATCTTTCTTGAATTATCTTTGTCAAAGATATTAATAACTTCGTTCTTATGTTATAATTGACATTGCTCACTTGTTGTGACATGTCACAACCATATCATTACCCAGTTTTTTTAAACTTTTGGATTCAAATGTTGGATAGTGTATATATACTTGCTCCGTCCTAAATTATTTATCGTTTTAGCATAACAAGTTTGTCCCAAAATAAGTTTCGTTTTTCGGAATTCAAGACATTATGAGTCTTAGAAATAGAAAAATAGTTGTTAAGAATCTACAGAAAGACAATCTTTAGAAAGATAATATAATAACCAAACTTAAGTAAGGGCATATGAGTTAGATTTTCTTAATCTATCTGAAATTTTTTAAAGCGGCACTTGTTTTCGGACAGAGTGAGTATATATGTATGACATATGTAATTACCTGATTTTTATTATAGTTTTGATTATTTTACGATTTGGTGGTGAATCCCACTGCATCACTGCTTAGTTATGTAGGCTAACTACAAGTTTTTCCATACGTTATTTTCAGGTTGGACTAGGCATGCTTCGTAAGTTTGTCTCCGGATTTTTGAACTGCCACGTTTTCATCTTTGTTCCTTTCCTAATGCTACTTTGTTCTGTTTTTATTTTGCCAGAGAAGAAATAACTACATCCAGGGAAAGAAGAGAATGAATGCCAGAGCTTTTAGAGCTCAAAGAGAAGATAATATCAGACGAACTGTCTATGTTTCTGACAGTGATCACAATGTAAGTAAGGATGTATATACCTTACTCTTATTTTGCATTTGATTTTGGAATTCAAACTGGTTACAGTTTTCTTATTCTAGATCACTGAGGAGCAGCTTGCGGCATTATTTAGTGTCTATGGACAGGTATGTTGCTCTACTCGGTAAATTTTCTCTGAACCTCAGGTTTTCAAAGATATTGTTACAAAAGTTGTAATTCGATGGTCTGTGATGGTCTTGGAAATTGGAATTTTGAATGCAATAGACAATCAGTTGACTAATTGTTAAAGATTTACATGTGTATGTATATTTATATATTGAATCAACATACTACGTAACTATATTAAATCAATATTTTATGTAAAGTTGCTGGCACTTTGGTGGACATCCAGTTATTGGGTGCCGCCAACTCCGTTATTTCTAAAAAGGATTTAACAGGTATGGAGTTTCACCATGTTCAATAATATACCTGAGAGATGAGAAAAAATGAATGTGCTTGTTTTATTATACGTTCTTCCATGAGTTGTTTTCTTGTTTATCTGTACATGACAGAATTATTGTGTGTTTGTGGAAACAAATTTCTGTTTTTACACAATTTCATTCTCTTATTTTTTGACAAGCTACAGAAAAATAAAATACCATAGTTGAGCAAGATATAAAAGTTTCGAGTACTTCACCAGTATGTAAAGAATATAGGAAAATTAATATATTTACCCTGGAAATACTACATATACGAACTCCTTAGCTTCACTTCTTTGGAAATTGTTACGTGACCTTATTCGTCCACTTAAACGTGCAGTGGGAATTTTCGACTGGAATACTATTTATAGTTTCATCTGCAGCCGTTCAGCTTCATGGCTAATTACTATGAACCAATTACATCTCATTATAAAAATTCATATGAAACATGTCAAGTACTTTCCTTGTAAGAATTATGTTCAGAACCTCATGAGTTCTGGTGAAGCACTTTCCAAGTTTTGCGAGGAGATGAAATGTTCCTACTACATATTCACAAGATTACCTTTCCCATGTTTCTCTTAAGCTCTTTTATTAGGATAAACTCTTTTTTTTGTAAATTCTACCATTATTGTTTTGCATATAGCACACTCAAAATGGGAATGACACGTCCCTGGTATATTAATATCTGAGAAAGCCTATGCTTGTCCACCATCCTCTAGGCAACGTCATCCAGTGAAGCTGCGATTGAATAACTGACATAGCAGTGATGCCATCTGCTATCTATGCGATGAGGTTTGGCCGCATTTTTTTTACCTGTTTGGGCATAATCTGCTTAGCTTTAGATATTTTTGGTGACCTCGGATATGCCCGTGAAATGCAGCATTAATCAGGGATAACATCTAAAATTTGTTGTTTATTTGAATTTTGCTTCATCTAGATTCTTGAAGATCTCTAATTTATTTTGTTTTACTTTTCTTTTTCTTTATTTACCGACAACTAATTAACTCTTTTAGGACGGCATACTTGATTGTTGTAACCTTATTTACTTTTCTTTTTCTTTAGTGTCACGCTTTTGCTTTGATATGGTCATGATAAGGTATATCTTTCATACTATAGGTTTCTTCCATTCACCACATCTCATGCATGATGCTGATTTTGTAGGATTAGACTCCAATATGTGTCGGCACTCTTTGTTGTTTACATCTCTGTGTTTGGATTTTTAGTTTGAATATTTTATGAATTCATGCGAAATTATTAAAAACAAATGAACTAGAAAAAATTCCACCCTTTTATACAAACTCCAATGTAACATGTGTCATCGTGGTGTTGCCTCATCACCTGGCTTTATTAGATTTTCTTCATTTTCTTGAGATGATATTTGATCATGTTCAATTTCTCTAGCTATAGAACTTATATGGCGTCATAGGCACCTTCCCATTTTCTCAGGAGGTTTTTTATATCTTAATCCAGGCATGGAATATTGACATGGCATGTTTAGATGATATCATGATTATTATTACATCTCTCTCCTCTACTTACATGCCGGTAGTTGATTGTCGAGTTTGTGGTGACCTACACTCCCATCTTCGTTTTGCTTTTGTAGAATTTTCTGATGAGTGTAAGTTATCTTTATCCGTACAATCTCTCATCCATGGAGTAGCTTAACTTATTTTGTTAATGCCAACAGATTCTGCTAGAGCTTCTCTGTGCCTGAATGGTACGCATTTAGGTTTCTCCTCTGTGAAGGTCTTGCCTTCTAAAACTGCCATTCTTCCTGTGAACCCTACATTCCTTTCTCGGGTATGGAGAACTTACAAAATTGCTAATGATATAAAGAATCCTGTTAACAATGCCTAATTCCTTATTGATATCATATTCCTTTCATTGATTTTTACAGTCAGAAGATGAACGTGAGATGTGTGCTCGAACAGTCTACTGCACTAACATTGATAAGAAGGTGGTGATACCTAATCTTTTAGTTTTACGATATGCATGTATTTTCTCATTTTTCTTCTCGTCTGCCTCTTAACATTAATTAATAATGGTCTGCTTTGTTATGAATTGTATTTTGATCATGGATCAGGTTTCTCAAACTGATGTCAAGAGTTTTTTTGAAGCAAGATGTGGTGAGGTATGCTTGGATGTCCAAGATCTGGTTGCTTTTTTCAAATCTTGACTTCATATGGTCCCACGACATGAAATATCACTCATTCGTAGGTTTCCCGCCTGAGGCTCTTGGGTGATCAGCTGCACTCAACACGAATTGCTTTTGTCGAATTCTTCATGGTATATTACTTCAACCCCCCATCTTCCTTTAATTTAATTTGATTGATTACATCGTTGTTTAAGCATAAATTCATTTTCTTTTCTCGAAAGCAGATAGTTACTAGAATAATTTTTTTGGATAAGTTTTATATGGCATGTACGCCGTACATTCTAACGTGCGGGTGGGATTGGCCTGACCTAAATGAACAGTGCACCAGTAGGAGGATGAGCATTTCCCCATGTTCAAGGCGTCTTAGATATCTGAACCAATAATACACCTGTAAATGGAAGTGATTATAGTAATACTTTTTTTCCAAACCAGGGCAGGCTTGCTTAGAATAGGTTGTATAGGCTAGCTTTATGCTTTCAAGTGAATGTTAGTGTCACAACAATTGGTTGTTGACTTTGTGGATAGGGCTCCAAATTTATTATTCAAAAAGAATTAGGTTTGCTAATGTCGTGGAATCTTTCAGCCCCATCAATGAAGCATTGGCTTTGCAAGGGTATATGCGTTTATTTTCTTGCGTTAATGGTGACTGCTCTGTAATAATCAAACTTTTTTATCATGTGATGTTATAACAATAATTGTGTTGTTTAAGTCTCGATATTGATTATTGATAAATATATTGACGTGCATTCTATTTTACATCTAAAGCAGACTGAACCAAGTAAATCATGGGCATGTCTTGTTTCAATTAAATAACTAACCAGAAGCTTGCCACACTAATATTAGCCAAAAATTAACTTAATGTCAGAGGCAGAAAATACTCTCTTTGTCTCGAAATTAGAGTCATGTTTCACAAATGTACTAATTTTTTATCAATCAGATTGATAATCTTCTGAAAACTATAAATTCTCACCTAGACGGCTTTTTTCATTGGTTGATTTGACTTATGCAATCACTGGTAACTTTTTCGTGAAATTATAATTTTTAAACTTTTACTTTGACTACAAAAAACAAGACGGTGTCTTTTGAAAGTAGACTTGTTTTGAGAGAAAATGTTTTTGAAATAGGACTCAATTTTGGGATAGGGGTAGTAAAGTAAAGTCATGTGAGTTGTAATAATAAGTTTAAGTAATGTTATGAGCAATCCTCTGTCAAATGCTTTTGAGATTTTCCTAGAAACCAAGTTATTTTATTTTTGAAATACCCATAAATGTCCTAGGAACTTTGTGTTAGATTGATTGTGTGGAGGAAATACATAAATCAAATCAATTAATATTTGAGTTTTGAAAGTTGTTAATAACATTTGCAGGCTGAAAGTGCAATTTTGGCCCTTGATTGTTGTGGTGAAGTTGTAGGTTCCCAACGCATCAGGTACAGGTCTCCTATGTCTACACTAGTTTTCCTAAAATCAAAATATTTGTATCGTAACTAAATTTTAACTATGTTTCAGGGTTAGTCCTTCGAAGACACCCGTGAGACCACGGGTTGCTCGCCCTGGAGTGCATTAATCACTTCCTGGAAATTCTTATCTAAGACGGAAGGCGGAAACAAAGTGGTGGTGAGACTTACCTTAGTTACGGCTTCCCGTTTCAGTAAATTTTTTTCGTTGCTACTGAATACAATTGTTGATGTTCCAAGGTTTTCTGGGATGCCCCAAAAGTCGTTGCTTCAGTATGCTACTGTCAATTTATTGAAACTTTTTATGGCTGAATATATTTGCAGTTTCAGATGAATGCCATATCTACGCCCGACCTTTTTACTAAATACACCCCCATCGTTTTTAGAACATAAATGTGAGGTGTTTGATCAACACTACAAAACACCTTATTTGTTTAGCCGAAGTGATGGAACGAGATACTTCCATTGGAGTGTATTTAACAATCTTGGCGGTGTGAAGGGGAAGGTGTATTATGTATGTTTATTCTAGGATGTAGGTGGATGTAGTCCATTCAAATATTGAAATCTAAAGGATTTTCTCATCCAAAAAGGGAACGAAATGGGATGGAGATGGAACGAGATAAGGTATGATGTGTATTGGATTAGTCAAATCAATAGAGTAGTTAGACTAATAATAAAGAGGAATGGATTGGCATTGGATGTGGTCGTCCCCACCCTCATCCCATTTAACAGTAGAATATTGTTCGGCCTAATCTAGAACAAATATTCCTTGAGTAATCTATTTTTTCTCTCATTAATTCCTAAAATGACGTTCTAAATAGTTATCATTTCTCCCTTCTTCTCTTTGATAGGATAAGTTAAAAATTAGGAGATATTTATAATTGAGGTAGGTATATGAAAAATATTTAACGTCAATTAATTAATTTTTTTGATATACTAGAATGAAAATTAAGAAACGGGGTGAGCTTATCAGTTCCTAAAAACATTTTATAAGATATTTAGCAGATTATAAGCTCTTGCAAAGTGTTCGGTAAAAAAAAAGATGTTCAGGAGTTTATAAGACATAAAAATAAGTTCTAAGAACTTATAAGATCTAAAAAAAAAACAAGTTGCTATACTTCATCTTATTTTTTAAGATCTTAATTATTACACTCAAATTTCACACACAATTCACACACTACACACACTTCAAACACTACACACTTCACACACTACACACACCATACATTTCACACACTACACACACTACACATGCTACACACACCACACACATTACACACATTTCACACTCTACACACACTTCACACACTAATTAAAATGTGTGAAAAATATTAACTTTTAAATTAGACCCCAATTTATGGCTAAATTACTATATTCAGTTGCAAGCTTATAAACTCTTTTATCTAAATATTTTGTTAACTTATAAGCTCCTTAAAAATTACATCTTATAAGCTCTTGAAACAACTTATAAGATGTTTAAAATAAGCTTAGCCAAACACCCTCTAAGTATCTAAAGTGTATAACTTGTTATTTAATACATCTAGATATTACTGACTAAGGAGATCATCTTGCAATACACAGTCATCTCGGAGTCGGATGTCATTTAACGTGAGTTTTTACCTAGATCTCCTTTGGTAGCCGTTGGAAAATAACAAGATAGTTAATGTTAGAATGTCTATGGTAGATGAGTGATGATATGTATCGTATATCTATGTTTGATTACAAAGATATACGAGTGAGAATCATAAATTGTATGTTTGTTAGGTAAAACAACTTGATGACTAACTCTAATATTTATATATTTGTCTTTCACAAGTGAGCAATGCGAAGGAAAAAGAAACAAAATAGAAGCTCAACCAATCATTGAAGACATTGAACAAGAAGCACAAAAAAAAAAAAAACAACAGAAAAGAAATAAATAAATGCAGGTGAAGAGAAGTTTGATGTATATTGGAGTTCCACAACAACAAAAATAACAAGTTACCTGCAATTGAAATGAGCTTTGCTTGTACCTTCGCCAGAAATTGTGGATACGGGGTTAATTTTGTCATTTCAAATACTTAACTTGATTCTCTAAATGTATGATCGCGTAATTGAAGTACCCACTTTTTTGTAGTTTGGCTTGATTATATTAAAATTGGTTTGGAGAAGTCCTCAATGGAACCTTCATTCTATTTCCTTCATCTTCTTCTACTAGATTTTGGCATGCGCGTGGTACATGCGGCACTTAGCACATTAATTGTAAAAATTATATTTGTGTACTTTTTTTTTTATCAATTTCGAAATGTTTCCAACATGAAGTACTACGAGAATAAATTATTTTTCCAGAGAATCACAATGTTATCATAAGTTCATTTTTTTGTGTAATTAATTGAAACCGATCATATCTCAAAAAATTCAAAATTTAAGTCATTGAAAAATACTTTAACTTTCTTTCCAACAATCCTATTTTTGTTGCAGCATCATTGAAAGATGAGTGTATACTTTTACAGTTCAACAAGTATTCAAAAGATGTTGGTCCTCTGATATGATTCTAGAGCAATCTAAGACATTATCTTTCTCATTCTATAGGTTTTCTAGCGCTTATACGTGCAATGACATCGCCTCTTATTCTTTCCTTCAAACATTTGCTTTGTATATCCCATACACAGTACTCTGGAAACTCCTTGTAAAGATACTTCCGTTTTTTTCACTAGCTGATTGTGAAAATTTCGGTGAACATTATTTTGGATGTATGTTCACACGATAAAATATCTAAACTTTGATTTGCCAAATGTCATACATTTTTATTTGGAAGACGAAATTACAGGTTGATCACTACTGGCCAAATCTCGTTCAAATTAAATTCATAAATACTCACCTAGCTTCTTGAAACTGTTTGATTTTGTCAACTATAGTTTGCTCATCATTTGGCACCATTTGAAATAGCCACTCTATCATGAACTTTGTAGATATATTTGTATTGATATTTCACTGTTATTCATATTTTGATGTCATCTTGTTTCGCCTCTAGGCAGAAGAAACGGGTATTGCAGTGGATCATAACACCCAAAGCAATACTTTATTCTATGATGCTCGCCTAAAAGTGTGTGAACTAAAATTTCTCGCATATATGGTGTATTGTTATTATTACCCTCTACCCAAATAGCTAGAACCTAATCTGCTATAGGAGAATTATACAATTGTGATCTAAATTGACATATTTTGAAATTTGAAGAATTTGGCTATGTTTCATGTGTTTTCAAGAACAATATCAAATTGTTACACTTCCTTAGAGAAGGAAAAACTGAAAAAACAAGTAACATGATACAAATTAAAATTCAAGCAAGATACCGGAATAATCTTTGGGCTGAATTATCCCTCTCCGATAAATCTCGTTCAATAAGCGAGTCAATTTGTTTCTTGATTTCTAGCTAGCCAAAAATCGAAACTGCAATAGAATTCAATTATTGATTTCTCTAAGTTTAGCCGAAAATCGTAACGGCTCTCCAGGAAATCTCATTCAATGAGCGATTAAATTCGTTTCTTGATTTCTCCAGGCTGCTCTCCAAGAAAACTCGTCCAATAAGTAATTCAAGATTAGATTCGTTTCTTAATTTTTCTATGGTTAGCAAAAAATCGAGACTGCAATGGTGGTCATTTACCATCCTTTACGGTGTACAACAAACGAGGCAATTCGGGCCCAGTTTCGTTATCAAAGACGAACACTATCAAGCAACCTATTTTAGCCTTGGAGAACTCTACAAAAAAATGTAGCTAAAAAGTTGCTATAAAAAACTAATCTAATGGTAAATTCCGAGAATGCTTTGGCAGAGGATACATATAATTAGGATACATAAAATCCCCTTAATATAAGGACAAGATAGTTAGTTCTCTGACCAGCTGTGCTTTTAGGATGTCTACCCAATGGAATCACTCTTAAAATTACCACTATTTAAGAACAACATTTTTTTCTCTCCATGAAAAGTAAATCCCCAAAAAAAATCTCTAACTACCTTTCACCCACGTGTATGCAACATGTTGTTTTCATTCTATGATTATAATAAGTAAATAAATAAATCGTTATACTACACGTGTCTTACCTCATGCATTTAAACCACAAACTCCCGCATTACTTTTAAGATGCTCAACTCCCACATTTTCACAGAAATTAGATGATGGCATTAACCACATCGCTGCTAGATTACCAAGAGAAAAAAAAAAACTAAGATCTAATTATTTACCCTGTAGTTTTATATATTTTGGTTTTGGGCATTGCACCACTTTTTCCTCTCTATACACCACATTTTCTTTTTACACCACACTTTAATTATTTTTTTATTTTCATTTGACTTAATACACCACATAATATTATCATAATGCCTATATCCTAAATTGGATCGTCATCTTCCCCAAATCTGTTGCAGCTTTCGCTCCAAGTTGGGGTATCCAATTCTCCCGAATATATTGCATTCTTCACCTCCATCTCCCCAAACCATAACAGAGGTTGATATCTGAAAATTAGAGAATTTTATGCACAGAAAAAAATCGACCATCTTTAGAAGTAGTAGGTTGAATTGTAGAATGGAGTAGTTCTAATAACTTGCAGTAATGTTTTTCGAATGAATTTGCTTTTGCTGGGATTGTATTTTCAAATCCAAACCAATAGCAGTCTAGATGGAAAAAAAAAGAAAAAAAAATTGTAAATCCCTTAAAATTTCTAGATGACCATTGTTGAAAGTCCCTTGAATTGCTGAAAATTTTATACTCCCTCCGTTCCGGCTAACTTTTCCTACTTTTCATTTCGGTCCGTCCCACTTAACTTTTCACATCCTTAAAAAGAAAATTTCTCTCAAAATTTTCACCCTCAAAATCTCCACATTCAATTTTCACCTTTAAAAAAGTCAAAGAACAAGAAAATTTATTTTTTCTTAACATCCGTGCCCGTTCAACTGTGAAAACTTAGTTGGGACACATATCATTTATTTGCACAAAATCAACGGTATACTTATTCCTGCTCACGTACCGGTTGCTGAGCAAACACCTTACCGCTCACGAAAAGGCACGACTGTGCAGAATGTGTTGGCGGTTGTGGACTTTGATGTGAAGTTCACTTACGTGTGTACAGATTGGGAGGGTAGTGCTCTTGATGCACATGTGTTCATGCACGCAATAATGAACGATCAATATTTTCCATATCCACCGAAAGGTTAGCAAATACAACTTCACGTTTATAGCATGAACAGGAATAGGAAGTCTTAATTGGTTGGGAGTAACAAATTCGTAACCACTATGTTATTTGGAGGTCGCTATTACCTTGTAGATGTTGGGTACACTAACTACGATGGATTTCTTGCCCCGTACAGGGAAACTCGGTACAATCTTCTCGAGTTTAACAATAGCGGGATCCAGCCAACTGATGAAAATGAATTATTTAACCATTGTCATTCATAGCTCAGAAATTGTGTCGAGAGGGCGTTTGGTGTCCTGAAGAGTCAATTCCCTTTACTTCGATACGGTATGCCGAGCTTCAAACTTGGAGACTAAAAGAAAATTGTCATGGCTTGTTGTGTGCTTCCTAACTGGATCAAGCAATCTGGCCACTCGGATGATTTATTCGCCGGCCTTCCAGCACACTTTGAGGTGGAAGACATGATTTTTTTAGAGAGACATCTCCCTATGACAGCAGCAAGAGGCTCAAGGGGAAATATGTGATGATATTGCCGTTGCGTAGTGGGATGCTCAGGACGAGCACAATGGTTGATTGAACACATAATAATTTCCATGATGGGATTAGATGTACTATTGAAATTCATATTATGAACTGATCTAGCTGATAATCTATGTAATGATCTAACAATGTGTGTTTTTATTTAACTCTATTTTGGACAATTCGAAACAGTGTAATTGAATTGTTTATGTATGCATGCCCATGGTTGAACGGGCTAAGATTTACTTGCAAATAGCAATTTGAGTTGTTGATATTATTTTCCCATCCTTACTAATATCATGGTCGGATTTAACTAAACATTACATTGAATCTTCCTTGATTGTTCCACCAAATTATGCGTTTACCCTAGCCCCCTTTGAATACTGAATCTCCGTTTCATACATGCTAATATTTTAATTACCCTATTAAGAAGTTATGAACAGGGCAACGTGGACATCTGAGAACTAGTCCATATTCATATATCTTCTATATTGTGACGTCTTGTATGCATTGCCAATGAGGATTCACTTCGATGATATGGTACTTAACAACATCCTACCACAATTGAATGCATTGGCTCCCGAACCATTTGCCTACTCACTTAGTCATCTGAGGACCAAGCTAAAGGTAATACATTGTGCTTGGCGACTACTGTATAATGTGAGGGACTTACCGGCATTAGACTGGGACCCAGTACATGAGACTATAACAGGTTCGGGAGATTGGATGGAGGCAATATTTCAGGTACAGTGAGATATCAAATGATTTAAGTATTAATTACATTAGTGCGCATAATGCATGCTCTAACAAATAAGAGTAATTGTGGGCTTGCAGACACGGCGTGATGCCCGACAAATAATTTACCCGGGCCAGCCCTGCTTTGACTTTTGCACAGACATGTTCAATCCAAGGGAAGATCTGGTGCTGGATATGGACTTTCTGCATTGTGTTTCTGTAGTCCAGGCGATGGAAGGAGTTGGGGTATTATTAAAGATTTCGGCGATTCAACGTTTACAACTAACGATCAACACCGAGACCGTTTTAGTAATGATCACATCGGAGAGGCGGAGTTGGTTGCTGTAACGCCCGGAAATTTTTTCCGTCTAGTTATTTAAATATTTTGTGAAATTTTCAATAATCATTTTATTTATAGTAGGCAGATCTATTTTATGTGATTAATATTTTATATTTGGACTGTCTAGTCCAAATAAATTACTTAAAGCACATTCATTTTTATTATTATAAGGCCATTTACATACATTTATTACATTTACATTCATATTTGGGCCCAATAACTTATACCCATTTAGAGATTTATGGGCACAAGCCTTGAGCTCAAAGATCCATAAAGCCCACATAGAGAACAAATAGATTTTTTTTTTTAAGAAGACCGGAAGTTTTTACTGCCTTTGTACGTGAGTACGTGAGTGAGGGAGTGGGAGATCATGGAGTAGTGGAGATGGATTAGAAAATCGCTAGCAAAATTTTCTTATAAATACGCTATCCTTTGTAGAGAAAAAGTTTTTTTTTTACACAATATAATTTTTACAGAAAACAAAAGGTAAATCTTCTACAACTCTTCTTCTACTGTTCTATTTCCTATGCTTCTTCTTCTTCTATTCCGATCAAATATACCTAGTTAGCAAAACCCCAATTTCACTCATTAATCTCCGTCGCCAAAATAAACGACACTGCAATGTCTCCCTCTCCGATAATCAATCTTGCCCCGTAAAGAAGCAACATTTGCAAATTTTTTTAAAAAAAAAAAAAGGAGCAGTATATGTGGCAGCAAAACTTTAAAATTTCGCCACCTACTTCGCACGGAAGTTGGTCGCGTCGCCGCAACAAAACTAAGGAGGTTCAGTCGCCAGTTGTCCAGGATAGACGTGAGACCTCCAGCGAATTGGTCCCGATTCACCATAAACCAGAGAATTTATTTTCAAACTGAGTGCGTGCGCGGAGAATGGAAAGGTCGTGGGGGAGGAGACGAGCAGGATTGAAGTTTGTAGAGAAAGAAAGAGGGAGTGAAAGTTGAAATTTGTGGTCGTCGCGTTTTGTGTACTGAGACAGAAGAGCTATTAAGAAGAAACTTCATTCTCGTGCCTTTTGATTTTCTATCACTTTGTATTTTTTTCCAAAACCCAATACCCGTAGCCCATTACATTAGGAATCCAATTACTTGTCCAAATAATCCAAATGCTTGTTATTTTAATCCTAAATGCCTAACTTGTTGCTTTCTTATTTTAAACTTTCTTTACCTTTCAAATTTCTTCCATCATTTAATTTATTTATTTATTTATTTTTATTAATTAATATCACTTATTAAAACCTTTTTTTTATCCCTCGTTAAATGTAGGAATTGAGGAGTGTGAGTACGGACCTAGGACTTTGGACTAATTCGGACATTTGCATTTCACTCAATCATCTCATTTCCAGGTGGGAGTCCTAACTGTTTATTACTTTAATTATAATTACTTGACTGTATACGTGTACTTTTATTTTTATTATTACTTGCCAATACAAGTGATTTACAATTCGCTACTTGTCAATACAAGTTTTGCTTATTGTCATTATACTACTTGCCAATACAAGTTTAGCCCATTATCAATATGCTACTTGACAATTCAAGTTAGCTCTATGTGTTTCGCCAATACAAACGCACAATAAAACTTACTTTGTATGTATCTTTGTCTTTATGGTTATTGTAATAAATTGTGACTCCCACGAGCTAAAAGAAGCTCACCCCAGCCCATTATTGATTCTCAGGTAGAAATGGAAAGTGTGATTGAAGTAGAGACAGAGCCGGATTGCATTGGTGTATAAATTGCAATTGATTTTTATTTGGGATTAATACTTGAATTTTGGACAATATTATTTGATGCAGTTTATCTTATTTTGGTATGTCTATATTTAAAATAGGTGTTTGATTGAGATACTTCATGGACTGTTAGCATGTTTGATATTATTATGTTGTCTAGTTAATTTGATTAGGTAGTGGGATTTTTAATATTATATTCACATGCTAGGTATTTAGCCCGAAAATGAATTTACTTAAATGATTCCTTGTTTAAAATTTATTTAAAATATTTGAGACTTATGCTAGATTCCTAAATAAATAGAATTATATATTTAGGTTGTGTTAGTTCAAATATTTCAATTATTTCGATGCACATACTTAATTTTATTATAAATAATTTTTTAAAGTTTTCAAATGGACGTATATTTCCAAAGTTATTTTGTGTACCTTAATTGGTAAAATAATTTGATCTTGGTAAAATTGATAGTTTTGTAAATATAGACCTTTAGTAACGGCTTGACTAAGTTTATATAAAAAAAATATTTTAAATGTACGAATTTAAAAAATCGGGTTGTTACAGTGTCGTATCAGAGTGCAGTTTATTTCCTGTAGACCTGTCCCTTTTTTTTTTTTTTTTGTTAAATAGATCGAATTAAAATTAAATCTTGATCTTAAGTACCATATGTTTTCGGCCGTCTCTACTTCATCGCTCAGTTCTAAGGTACCCGTTCAATTATTCATTTCAATGCATTCAATCATTCACATCATCTTACAATACAATCACTCAATCCATTATCAATCAATACATTATCCAGTCATTGTATTATTGTGTACATGTTTCATTATAGTTGCATTATCATAACCCAATAATATATATATATATATATATATATATATATATATATGTGTATATATATATATATTATTGTTATCATGGCTCGCACACGATATACATCACGTAAGAGCACCGCCATTCATGTTCACCCTCCCCCTTTAGCATGAGCCAATTGGTGGGACGATCCCAGACTTCCCGAGAACGCACCCCATCACATAGTTAATCGACTTGAGAAGTGGAATGCTTCTGGAAGAGAAGGATCTGTTGTAGAGCAGGTCAACCATCTGATAAATGCCTTACCTGAGAACTAGAACGATACCATTCTTGACTGTTGGTACCAGTCGCAAACCAGGAGCCCAGAGGCAAAAGCAGTGACAGGTGGATTTCAGTACACGTCGAGTGAACTTTTGACAAGGTTTGCTTGGGACATGATTTCGTACGATGATGATGATGAGATAGACGAGGATGAGGATCTTCCATATGTACCTTTACCCGTGCCCGAGCCCGTGCCTGTGCCCGAGCCTATACTTGAGCCTGTGCTTGAGCCCGAGCCTGAGCTAGAGCCCATGGAGGAAGAGCCTGTAGTGGGCAACTATGAGGCTGATTCAGACGATGATATCATTCGTGGGTGGAGATCCCACCTCCCATGCCAGTCATTGAGATCCTGAGTAGTGATGATGAGGCCTAGACATTATTTCACTTTGATTTGATTTAGATAGTATTGCATTTATCTATTTTAGTTGTATTTTGTTATTTCTTGATTTCTTTTCAGTTGTAGACATTGACATTTTCAAACATGGTTATGATCATTAGCAATTTGAATTAATCATTTCATTTCATCTCATCTCATTACTTATCCTTCACGTGTTGTTTTATTATTAATATTATTATACGTTCTCACTATCTTATCCCATTTCTCGCATCCCTATAACTTATCAAATCGGTGAACCATTGATACGACAATGGCTCATCGAACTGATAACCCGAACGCCACGTGACCCCATTTAAGGTGCTCGGAATGCAAACTAAGAAGTTGCCCCTGAAGCTGCGAACCCCAATCCCGAACAACTACTCACCGGGATAACTGCTCTCCTTCAAGGAACAACCATCACTCCTGCTGCAACGCCTGAACAAGTGCAATCTAGGGTGATAAACTAGTTCAATCAGTTCAAGGCCCCTACATTTCATGGTTACGAGGGCCCCGAGGTACTTGAAGAGTAGATTCGGACTTTAGAGGATGTCTTTGAGTACATGGCATGTTCAGATGCTCAGAAGATTTCATGTGTTGTTTTCCAACTCAAGGAAGATGCAAGAGTATGATGGAATGACTATTGGAGAATAAGGATAGTGGAGGAGAGGAATGCCCTTACATAGTCTATTTTTAAGGAGGTGGTGATGGAGAAGTACTATCCACACATCAATAAGGACCGGATGCAGAAGGAGTTTATGGATTTAACTCAAGGAAGTATGACTGTAACCAAGTACGAGAGGAAGTTCAATAAGATTTGTCATTTTGCTCCCACCTTGGTGGATACATTTGAGAAGAAATCACGAAGGTTTTGTCAGGGCTTAAGACATCAGATTCACCATCACCATTCTGGACATGGAAATATGACATATGCGGAGGTTGTGATAAGGACTGAGGACATATCCACTAGTTTTGAAATGGAAAGGCCACGTGTGTCACCGGTTGAGAATTCAAACAAGAGAAAGTGGCAGGGCCAGAGTGGTGACACTAGCGGGAAGAAAGGTAGGGCAGAGCTGCCACCCAGGCCAAGGGGGCAAGGTGAAAACGCCACTTGTCCCAAATATGGAAAGAAGCACATTGCAGTGTGTCTGCAAGGGCAGAACAGATGCTTTGGATGCCGTGAGGAAGGCCACATGATTTAGATCTGCCCAAAGAAGAGTGTACCTAATAGAAGGGGTCAAAATCAGGGATCGGGTGGAAGAGCTCGTATGTTCGGACTACCTGAGGTGGAAGCGAAGATTGAAATCGGAACTATGTTCAGGTCTGTTAACAATTGCTGGTATTCCTGCTTTTGTACTATTTAATACTGGTGCTTCCCATAGTTTTATCTCTAAGAAGTTTCGTGCTATGACTAGCTATAAATGTGTTAAAGTTTCTGAACCACTTGAGATCAGCACACCTTTGGGTAAAGCGGTTACTGCTAACTCACTAGCTAATAGTATAATTGTAGAGATAAATGAACATACACTCTTAGCTGACCCTTACGTGCTAGCTATGAATGACTTTGATGTGATCTTGGTTTGGATTGGTTAAGTAAGCATAAGGCCGACATAGATTATTCGAAGAGAAGAGTAACATTACGTTCACCAAACAACGAAGAAATCACCTTCCAAGGAGCAAAGCATAACGCAAGTCCACGTGTTATATCGGCTATGAAGGCGATGAAGTTGTTAAGGAAAGAGGGGTGTCAAGGATTTTTGTTGAATTTAATGGGAGCAGCAACCTCAAAGAAGATAGTAGCTGACGTCAAGGATTATCTCGATGTTTTTCCCAAGACATTACCAGGAATTCCATCAGATAGACAAGTGGAGTTCACGATTGATTTGGTGCCTGTAGCAGCACCAATATCAAAAGCCCCTTATACAATGGCACCAAAGGAATTGCAAGAGTTGAAGGTGCAAATTCAAGAGTTGCTTGATTTGGGTTTTGCTGGACCGAGTGTGTCGCCATGGGGTGCGCCAGTATTGTTTGTGAAAAAGAAGGATGGTTCGATGAGGATGTGCATCGATTATCGTGAACTTAACCGACTCACGATAAACAACAAGTATCCTCTCCCAAGGATAGAAGACTTGTTTGACCAACTTAGAGGTTCTGGAGTATTCTCGAATATCGATCTAAGATCTGGCTATCACTAGTTAAAGATCAAAGATAATGATATCCCAAAAAGGGCATTTCGAACGAGGTATGGTTATTACAAGTTTATCGTAATGCCTTTTGGTTTAAGCAATGCGCCTACGGTTTTCATGGATTTGATGAACCGAGTCTTTCATCCCTATTTAGATCATTTTGTCATTGTGTTTATAGATGACATACTAGTTTGATGAAACCGGGCATGAACAATATTTGAGGACTGTTCTCGAAACACTTCGCAAGGAGAAGTTGTATGCGAAATTCAGTAAGTGTAAATTTTGGCTCAATCGAGTTGCATTTCTTGGTCATGTAATCACTGCTCGAGGAATTGAGGTTGATCCGGCGAAGGTTGAGGTTGTCAATGATTGGAAGACACCAACCAATGCTAATGAAGTGCGTAGCTTTTTAGGACTCGCCAGTTACTACCGAAGGTTTATTGAAAGATTTTCGAAGATATCTACTCCAATGACTCGATTGATAAGGAAAGGAGAAAGGCTTTTGTGGAACGAGAAGTGTGAGAAAAGTTTCCAAGATCTGAAACACAAACTCACTACTGCACCAGTTTTGACCATTCCTGATCCGACGAAGGAGTTCGTGATCTACAGTGATGCATCCAAGCAAGGTTTGGGATGTGTTTTGATGCAAAATGGCAAGGTAGTTGCTTATGCCTCAAGACAACTAAAGCCACACGAGTTGAACTATCCAACTCACGACTTGGAACTTGCTGCAGTAGTTCATGCCTTGAAGATTTCGCGACATTACCTTTATGGAGGTAAGTGTGAAATATACATGGATCACAAAAGCCTAAAGTATCTTTTCACACAGAAGGAGCTAAATATGAGGCAACGGAGATGGTTAGAGTTAGTGAAAGACTATGACTGTACTATTCACTACCATCCCGGGAAGGCTAACGTGGTAGCAGACGCACTTAGCCACAAAGCAAGAGGAGAATTGATCTGTATCTTGACTAGGGAGGAGAAACTAGTCAAGGAATTCTCAAAGATGAACCTTGAGATAATTACACCACCAAAATCTGTGAATTCAGTCTTAGCAACTTTAGTGGTACAACCGACTCTAAAGGAGAGAATTAAGGAAGGTCAAACTCGAGATGCATTTCTAATCAAGATGAGTAAGCATGTTCTTGCCGGAGAAGGTAAAGGGTTTGAATTGTCAAGGATGATACATTGTATTTTGAGGGGAGAATTTTGTGTGCCCAATATTACAGAGTTGAAGAGAATAATCTTAGAAGAAGCACACAATACTCCATATACCGCTCACCCAGGCAGTACAAAGATGTACCAAGACTTGAGAGGAATGTTTTGGTGGGACGGTATGAAAAGAGATGTCGTCGATTTTGTCAAAAAGTGTATCGTTTGCCAGCAAGTGAAAGCTGAACATCAACGTCCTTTAGGATTGTTGAGGTCTCTTGAGATTCCGGAGTGGAAGTGGGAACACATCAAGATGGACTTTGTGGTGGATTTACCACGATCAGAAAGAGAAAATCATGCAATCTAGGTTGTAGTTAATCTACTCACGAAGTCAGCTCACTTTATCCCAATAAAGAAGAGTTTCAAGATGCACCAGTATGCTCAATTGTATATTCAGGAGATTGTGAAGTTACACGGAGTGCCTGTTTCTATCGTCTCGGACAGAGATACTGGCTTCACATCACGTTTTTGGGGGTAGTTTGCAAGAAACTTTGGGAACTAAGTTGAATTTCAGTACAACTTATCATCCGCAAGTTGATGGTCAGTCAGAAAGGACAATACAGACATTTGAGGACATGTTGAGAACATATGTTTTGGATAAGGATGGGGAAAAATACCGAAATGTCGAAATACCGCACATACCGTACCGAAAAAATACCGAAAATATCGAAATTTTCGGTATACCAAATTTTCGATACGGTATGATACCGTTACCGAAAATTTCCGGTACGGTACCGGTATGAGAAATCCTGAATTTTTAGTATTTCGGTATATACTGAAATACCAAAAATTATCGGTATATATACCGAATACTGACACAAATCGGTATACCGACATACCGTATACCGAATTTTAGGGTCCTGCTAATTTTTTTTTTTTTGTTCAGGATTATTTGATTTAATTAATTATTACTTATTAGCATTGCCAAAATAATTTTCCTTATTCAGAATCAGAATTCAAAAGTCAAACGAATCCAAAACTCAGAACCCTAATCATCTTCCGCCGCTCTCCAATTTGGACTCTTCAACTCCCATCATCACTCATCTCCTCCGCCACGACTCCACCGCTCGCCTCCGTCGGTCCTCTCACTACGCCACCGCGTCGTCTTTTCGGCTGAAGTTTGCTCCACAATTTAATCATTCTGGTTAGTATCAAGTATTCAAGTTTCTTCAAATTCGGCTAATTGTGTTTCTTTATCTACAGTCACACAATTTCTTATCATATTCAAATTAGAATTCATTATTTTTTGGCTCAAATCTGAAGATTAAAGAAAAATATGATTTCGTGTTTTATTAAGATTATATGGTTGTGTTTTTGGCTAATTTATGTGCTGCAATGTTAAATGAGAATTTGAAATGTGTAGTTCTATTTAAGAATCACATTGTTCAGATGAACAAGACTCCCAAGACTCCTAAAAGCTGCTTTGCTGTGAATTACTGAAAATATTAAACCAATTTATTCAAAGAAAACGCTAATTCAGGAGCTTCTCAAGTTTCCTAAAAGCTTTGAGTTTAAAATAGTGGGGAGCTTTGTTAGGATGAAATCTGACCCCGATAACATTTATTAAAAGAATTGTTTCAAGCTTCAACAAGTCACAGGTGATTGGGTATACATGATTAATATATTACCATTCAAAAGTGTGCTTATAATGCTAGATTATTTCTCAATTGGCATGTCCTGATTCCTGCTTAATCAAATATACTAGAATGAAGTTATGAAGAATATGAGATGATTAAAGAGTATTAGTTGTAACTTTAACATTAACATTACTCAAGGGGATTGATGATAAATATCAGTATTTACAATTATTCTTTAAATTCTCTACAAATCACATAGTCATTGATTTATGCATGTGAAAACAAAAGGTACCCCCTTGAATAATTGGGTTTTATAAAGGGTTTAGGGTTTAGGGTTTAGGGAGTTTGTGATTATTGATGAGATGTCTTTTCAGGTGGTAGAGGGGAAAGGTTTAAAAGGATGGGTTCATGAACTACAACCGAGATTTAGAATCCTAGATAGGAAAAAAATTGCATCCATGGTTTATGAATTATTTTTAACTGAGAAAGCCAAGATAAAAAGTGTGATTAGTGGCCATAGGATAAGTATCACAACTTATACTTGGACATCCATTCAAAACATAAATTACATGGTCATCATAGCCCACTTTTTGGATACTGATTGGAAATTGCATAAGAGGATAATTAACTTCACAAAAATCACTAGTCATGTAGGAGAAGAAATTGGGAAAATGGTTGAGGTCTGTCTTAGGGAGTGGGGAATAGAAAAAGTATTTTCGATTGTTGTTGAAAATGCTTCTTCTAATGATACCGCATTGATTACTTAAAGAAAAGAATGAAAAGTGAAAATAATTTGTTGGTTGAAGGAAAGTACTTGCATTTGAGGTGTGCATGTCATATCCTTAACTTAATTGTTAAGGATGGTTTGAAAAAGCTCAATGCTTCGATTAAAGCCATAAGAAATGAAGTTGTTTTCATTCATTCTTCTCCCTCTAGGCTGAATAAATTTAGGGAGTTTGCGGTGCTAGCGAAGTTTGCTAGTACGTCAACAGTACCTATGGATGTGAAAACTAGGTGGAATTCAGCTTATGAGATGCTTGATGTTGCATTGAAGTATAGGAGGGTGTTTGAAAGGATGGGTGAAGAGTGGTATCATTTTATGAATTATTTTCATGAAAATGATGATAAAGGTACAAAAAGGGTAGGCCCTCTAATAGAAGAAGATTGGGAGAATGCAAAAGCATTTGTTCACTTTTTGAAGAAGTTCTACGATGGCACTTTAGAGTTAAGTGCATCGAAGACTCCTACCTCTCAATTAATTTATCAATCAATGATTGCACTACAAATTGAGATTGAGAGAAGGAGCAATGATCATTCAGATTTAACAAGGTTAAAAAAAACTTGGTAAGTTTGTGGTTGGAGTACAAGGGGATAAATGATTCCTTGAATATTGATAATCACAATATGGAGATAGAGGGTAAAGGTGGGGATGGTTCTAGTAGTGTTGGTGGTGGCCTTTGGGACGAATTGTTCAATGAAGTAGAAGCACAAAATGAAGTTGAGCAACTACAAGAGATATCTAACGAAGTGGATAAGTACCTGACTGATGATATTGAAAAAAGATCTAATCAATCTTTTAATCTTTTGGAGTGGTGGAAAAGAAGTGAAACGAGGTATCCAATCCTTTCATTTATTGCCAAGGATGTGTTTGCAATACCAAGTTCTACTGTTGCTAGTGAGTCGGCTTTTAGTTTGGGCAAAAGGGTTGTTGATCCTTTTAGGAGTAGTTTGAGCTCGAAAATGGTAGAGGGACTGGTATGCACTAATGATTGGCTCAAAGCAGAGGACTTCAACTTTTATAAGGATCCAACAGATGATGACTTGGATTTATATAAGGAAATTGAAGAAATTGAGAAGAGTGAGTTATTTTTATTTAATTAATTTTAAACGTAATAATATTATTTTTGTTCATCCAGTTCAAATAATAATTATTTTGAATTTGTCTATTACAGCTGCAAATGCCATTCAAGAACATTCAAGATCTTTCACTCCGGCCTCCACTTTATCTACAGTTTAACTTCAAGGTAAGATTTATTTTCTTCTATGATGATACTTTCTGAAGATAACAAGATTGCCCTATTTTTACCTTGCTTTGATTCTAGAATGATGTACAAATTAATTTGAACATAAATAAGTATATACTCCAGATTATTCATATTTGTGCTCCCATGTTCGCAATTTCTTATTTGGTTTTGCTTTACATTTCAGAGTTCTACTGACCAGGTGCAAAAGTTGAAGACTTGAAGAAGTAGATTAGTTTTGTATGAATTCATTGTGGGAAAGTATGTTATGTTTATTGTTTTGAAGACTTGATTGTTGGATTGTGGACAAGACATGTATTTGTTGTTTTTGAATTAAATCCTAAAACAGATGTGATAAAGTGATTAAAACAGAAAATTTCGGTTCGGTATGGACGGTATTCTGACACATTTTTTAATTTCGGGATACAAAAAAATACCGGTATTTCGGTAAATATACCGATACCGTTTCAATTTCGGCATACCGGTATGTCGGTATAGTACCGATACCGTATATGATTTCGGTATCGGTATGAATCGATATGTGTCGGGTCTATACCAAAATTTCGGTATACCGAATGTTCGATATACCAAAATTTTCGGTACTGTAACGGTATAATTTTTTCCTATACCGAAATGTTCGGTACGATATTCGGTATGACTTAAATTTTTTGGTATACCGTACCGACCCAGCCCTAGTTTTGGACATTGGAAATAATTGGGAATGACTTTCGGTGGAGTTTTGTTACAACAACAGTTTTCATGCAACGATTGGCATAGGTCCGTATGAAGCGTTGTACGGAAGAAAGTGTAGGTCTCTAGTTTATTGGGACGAAGTTGGTGAGAGAAGATTTGTGGCGCCGGTAATGTTGGAAGAGACAATAAGAGTGGTAGAGAAGATCTAAGAAAGGATTAAGATAGCTCAAGATCGACAAAAGACTTATGCGGACACGCGTAGGAAAGATCTTGAGTTCAGTGTTGGAGAGAAAGTGTTTCTCAAGGTAGCCCCGACCAAGGGTGTTATTCGTTTTGGTAAGAGAGGCAAAGTTGAGGCCAAGATACGTAGGCCCGTTTGAGATTCTTGATCGAGTTGGGAACTTGGCATCGTTTAGCTCTGCCGCCAACACTTTCGGGTGTGCACAATGTTTTTCACGTATCTTTGCTGAGAAAGTATGTGCACGATCCAAGTCATATTATCAACTACTCAACAGTGGAAGTTAACGAAGATTTGACGTATGTTGAGTATCCTCAAGCGATACTCGACATGAAGGTTCAGAAATTGAGAAATCGAGAAATGATTCTTGTCAAAGTTCAATGGCGAAATCATAGTGTTGAAGAAGCTATTTGGGAACGTGAGGAAGATTTGCACGCACGATATCCTGATTTTTTTTTAATCATGGTAAGTTATTAATTTTCGAGGATGAAATTTGTCCAACGGGGGTGGGATGTAACACCCGAGAAATTTTTTCGTCTAGTTATTTAAATATTTTGTGAAATTTTCAATCATCATTTTATTTATAATAGGCCGATCCATTTTATGTGATTAATATTTTATATTTGGACTGTGTAGTCCAAATAATTACTTAAAGCACATTCATTTTTATTATTATAAGGTCATTTACATACATTCATATTTAGGCTCAATAACTTATACCCATTTATAGATTTATGGGCACAAGCCTTGAGCCCAAAGATCCATAAAGCCGACAATAGAGAACAAATAGATTTTTTTTAGAAGACCGGAAGTTTTAACTGCCTCTGTGCGTGAGTACGTGAGTGAGGGAATGGGAGATCATGGAGTAGTGAAGATGGATTAGAAACCGCTAGCAATTTTCTTATAAATACGCTATCCTTTGTAGAGAAAAAAAAATTTTTTACACAGTATAATTTTTACAGAAAACAAAAGGTAAATCTTCTACAACTCTTCTTCTACTGTTATATTTCATACGCTTCTTCTTCTTGTATTCCGATCAAATATACCTAGTTAGCAAAATTCCAATTTCAATCACTAATCTTCGTCGCTGGAATAAACGACAATGCGACGTCTCCCTCTCCGGCAATCAATCTCGCCTCGTGAAGCAGTAACATCTGCATATTTAAAAAAAAACGAAGAAGGAGCAGTATATGCGGCAGCGGAAACTTTAACATTTCGCCGCCCTGCTTCGCACGGATGCTCGCTGCGGCAACAAAACCGAGGAGGTTCAGTCGCCAGTTGTCCGGGATTGACGCGAGACCTCCAGCGAATTGGTCCCGATTCGCCATAAACCAAAAAATTTATTTTTAGACTGAGTGCGTGCGCGGACAATGAAAAGGTCGTGGGGGAGGAGACGAGCAGGATTGAAGTTTGTAGAGAAAGAAAGAGGGATTGAAAATTGAAATTTATGGTCATCGCGTTTTGTGTACTAAGACATAATAGCTATTAAGAAGAAACTTCATTCTCGTTCCTTTTGATTTTCTATCACTTTGTATTTTTTCCCAAAACCCAATAACCGTAGCCCATTACATTAGGAATCCAATTACTTGTCCAAATCAGCCACTTTGTTTTCAAATAATCCATAGGCCTGTTACTTTAATCCTAAATGCCTAACTTGTCGCTTTCATTTTTTTAAACTTTCTTTACCTTTCAAATTTCTTCCAATCATTTAATTTATTTATTTATTTGTTTTTATTAATTAATATCACTTATTAAAATATTTTTTTATCCTTCAATTAATGTAGGACTCGAGGAGTGTGAGCACGGACCTAGGACTTTGGACTAGTTCGGACATTTGCATTTCACTCAATTATCTCATTTCCAGGTGGGGGTCCTAACTGTTTATTACTTTAATTATGATTACTTGACTGTATACGTGTACTTTTATTTTTATTATTACTTGCCAATACAAGTGATAAACAATTCGCTATTTGTCAATACAAGTTTTGCTTATTGTCATTATGCTACTTGTCAATACAAGTTTAGCCCATTATCAGTATGCTACTTGACAATACAAGTTAGCTCTATGTTTTTCGTCAATACAAGCGCATCATTTTAATAAATGTTACATTGTATGCCTCTTTGTCTTTATGGTTATTGTAATAAACTGTGACTCCCACGAGCTAAAAGAAACTCATCCCAACCCATTATTGATCCTCAAGTAGAAATGAAAAGTGTGATTGAAGTAGAGACGGAGCCGGATTGCATTTGGTGTATAAATTGTGATTGATTTTTATTTGGAATTAATACTTGAATTTTGGACAATATTGTTTGATTGAGATACTTCATGGACTGTTAGCATGTTTGATGTTATTATGTTGTCTAGTTAATTTGATTAGGTAGTGAGATTTTTAACATTATATTCACATGCTAGGTGTTTTGCTCGAAAATGAATTTAATTAAATGATTCCTTGTTTAAAATTTATTTAAAATATTTGAGAGTTATGCTAGATTCCTAAATAAATAGAATTATATGACTAGGTTGTGTTAATTTGAATATTTCAATTATTTTCCGCCACACATACTTAATATCATTATAAATCATTTTTTAAAGTTCTCAAATGAACATATATTTCCAAAGTTATTTTTGTGTACCTTAATTGGTAAAATAATTTGATCTTGGTAAGATTGATAGTTTTGTAAATATAGACCTTTAGTAATGGCTTGACTAAGTTTATTTAAAAAAAAAAAAATGAATGAATATAATATTATTGGCACTTTATTATTTTCTAAATAGTTTATAAAATTGGGTTGTTACAGGTGCTTGCTAATGAGTAGGTTAAACGAGGGTCGTAATCCACAAAATAACATATTGAATGGACCGTGTTAGTCTTTTGATTAAGTTGAATTAAATGGCATGCAGTCACAAGACAAATTGCTTCTATTTCCATTTAAGTTGTATTTTCATTATCAGATTTAACAATTTTATTATGTTTACGGGTAAACTGACTTTTTAGCTCACTAAATTAAATGGTGAAAAGCTTCTAGACTGTTGATATTGGAGATCATACAACATTTTTTTGGTGGCTCACAAATATCATTTGGGCACAACTACATACTCAGAAATAGTAATCGAAATTTAATAAAATTGTCGAGCCATAAAGGTTAATTATTTTTTGTTGGAAAAAAAAATCATTAAGAAACAACTCATTTTATCTATTATCCGGTATGTTTTATTTTTTTATTATTATAAATAATTAACCCTTAATATATTTTCTGCTAACTTGAAATTTTTAATTACTCATTAACCATTTTACATACTAAAAATGTGTAATTTATTCATTTCAAAGACAAATACCCATAATGAATAAAACCTTTATTTGGAGGTTCACAAACTAGAGTAATTCAAAGTTATTAAAATTTCAGAAAAAAAAATTATTAATTTTTTTCCCGATAAAAAAAATGAAATAAAATATAATCAAATATCAGTTTAAATCACTTCTAGGGTTTTTTATTTTTATTAAAATTAATTTCCCTAAATATGTTTTCTACTTAAACTAATTTTTTTATTTATTTAGTAACCATTTGATAGACTATATAAATTATGAAATTTATTCATTTCAAAGACATAAAACAAAATGAATAAATTGTTTATTTGAAAGGTTCGTAAACTAGTAATTCAAAATTAATTTATTTTTTTGAAAAAAAACGAAAAAGAAATATAATAAATAATTCATACAAATATTAAAAAAATATAAAAATAATAAATATTTAATTTCCACATTTTTTAATTTTTATTAAAATTAATTAAACCACAATTGTTTATTAATCATATCAATATATTTATTTATATAATAATCATTTAAATATTAAAAATTATCAAATATAAATAGAGTGGGGCTATGTGCACAATAGTGCTCTGGTGCACCACTCATACATATTTTTTTGTGCACTTAAAGTATGATTGATTTACTTATACAGTATGGTTGATTTACTCATACAGTATATCACTATCAGTATGGCTGATTTACTCATGCCGTATGGTTGATTTACTAACTGATAAAGTATGGTTGATTTACTCATACAGTATTGTGGTGCACAATAAGCCTATTGTGCATCTTGGACACACAAGTTTTTGCCATATAAATAATATTAACACAACAACAACTAAACATCACATATCAACAATCATACACAACATCAATCAATCACGAATCTCAATATTACTTTAATCATTCTCTCATTCATTAATTACAACCTCTTACACATATCACATTACATTTTACTATTAAAAGTTATATCACACACTAGTCTACAATCACAATTCAAACTATCTAAACAAACATCATTCTTTAACACTCCAATCACTAAGACAATGTTTGATTGGGATTGAGGGTGACTAGGGTACTGTTGGTTGGGGAAAGCTCTATTTAGTTACTTGACAAAAACAGAAAGTTATACTAGCAATTTTTGTATTACGTATGGGGGATTTGCATGGTGCGACAGGGGATATATTACATTGGGAGAACTACGCAGATGTGGAGCACACGTGGGACATTGTTCTTCTCTCTTCCTTAAAAACTCCGAATCCAACTCCATTCCTCGTAAAAAGGAGAGTGCCAGAGCAGCGACTGTAACTACCAAAGGGAAAGAGATATTTCACCCGGCGATACAGAGATGATTTGATCCATTACTCGGAAATGTTTTCAAAGGTAAGACGTATACGGCATGCATATTCAAGATTTTGTGCATACATTGTGTCTGTAGAAATGCCTGATTCGTCTAGTATATCGCATCAATTTGAAATGAATAAAAAAATCGATTTAGGGGTTCATTTTTTTTCAAGACCTTCTAGATTCAATATAAACATCTGGTGTGATGTTTTGTCGGAAGACAATGTTCTATTTTTCATTGTCATTTGATTAGATTGATCTTCGGTTCGTGTGACCTGTATGTTGTGTGTGTGCATATATATATATTGTGAAATTTTCTGCATCGTGTAAGAATTGTTCTTCTGGTGGCCTTTTTTATTCATTTGGGGCATATTATGAAAAGTGCTAGATTAATGGGTAATTATTAAGGTTTAAAGCAATCTTTATATTTTGGGAATTTTTAGTTAGCAGCTGTTTCTAAAATCTGTGTAAATACAATAATAATTCAAAATAGAAAACAGCCCTGATCGTAGTTCATGCAGGGTTTTGGATGGTTAAAACCTAATGTAGTTCCGAAAGTAAAGAAGATCATTGTCTTTGTGGCAACTTCACGTAAAAATATCTTTCTCGCCATATGCAGATAAGACTAAACATAGATACATTCATAAACTTGTAGCATTGATTAGCGGCTTTGGTCAAGCGCCCGTTTCTTTAACTTACAGAATAGTTCCAAATGAAAAGCTATGGTGAATGGTGATACCCTCAGCAAATTCCCACACGTTACGTGCTTATCGTAGGGATATTATATATTGAATGAATCCTAGTCAGTTACACTAGGGTGAAGTGTCAATAAAGCTATTGTAATATCAATTCTTTTTCTATATACATAATGTTGGAAAGCTTTATTTTTATTTCCTAATACTTATTGAGTAGGCTTGAAAGTTTACTGTTATACCACTATAGCAAATTTTCCTGCTCAAAGATTACTAAATACTATGTCCCGGCTAATCTTGCACACTTTCCGTTTTCGACCATCCCAGGTGAACTTGCACACTCCTTAAAAATGAAAGTTATAACACAATCTCTATCCACAAAATCTCCACCCTCAATTCATCTTTGGAAAGTCAACAAAATCCCAAAAAGTAACTTTTGTTAATACTTGTGCCAACCCTCCCAGTGCAAGATTAGTCGGGACAGAGGTAGTATTATTTTGCTTAGCTTCTTGTCATAACATGAGCCTCGTACAGGCCCTCTACTAATGCATATAATTCTTTCTGGCGAAGAGTATCATCATAACAAATGATTTGCCCTGAAGTGGACTAAAATGTTATTAATTGAGTCAATATGTTACTTGCAGCAGGAAATCGGCTGAGGACTGGTATTAGCAGAAAAAAAGAGTTTCCCCGGAAAGAGAATAGCTGTACTTCTTCAGTGATGGCATCCCCAATGCGCCACCATAATCGCTCGAGTTCAAGTAGCCTTTCAAATATGAGGAGACCACAAAATACTAAAGAAGCTGCTCAAAGGTTAGCAAAGGTTATGGCTCATCAATCAGCAGATGATGAGGAGGACGAAGATGACCTTCTGTACGAACCATCAGCTGGCTTAGGACTTGCAGGTGGAAGACAAAATAGAAATCGCTCTCCATTGGTAAGAAGCTTGTGCAAGTGTTCTCAATCTTGTAACTTTTTCAGAAGTTCTGGAAATGTGACAATTCATACTTAAGATGCAAACTGAACATTCATTGACATCCTGGAAATAATTTCTTTTATTTTACAGAATATTTCTTGAACCTTTATAGCTTTAAGATTCTATGTTACCGACGTGGTTAGTTACGTTGTATGTATTTTGAGTTTCCCGTTGTAACTGTAAATGTTTACACCATGCATGCATATTACCAATCATCTTGAAACATAACAATATTGGGTGAACCAATGTGCATAATATGTTGTTTTCTTCTTTGGCAAAAACAATCTAAATAATATTTAACATTTCATTGAATACTGTTGAACTATACATTTCCTATTTGTGCATTGCCTGAACTTCTTTTTTACTTTCTAGCCAGTTCGTAACTCAGTAGAACTGCCACCATCTGTGCGTCCAACATCAGGTGCCAGAACATCTGCAAGTGTTAGCTCAGTGGAGCAGCAGCCTTTATCAGCTCGTCTTCTTCGACCAGTTAAGCCCAGGCCCGTAGAACCACCTCCATCTCAGCCTGTGAATGTTCCTGATGAAGCACAACCACCATCTGCTCGTTCTAGTGCTGCGGGAAGATCGCCTTCTTACATGAGTTCCACAGAACAACCTTCATCTGCTCGCTTAGCATCAATTGGCAAGCCAAATTTGAAGGTTAAGACCGCTTCCTCATTACCTTCTAGTGTACCTTTATCAATTAAGCCAATTGCATCTGGAGCTTCAGCTGATCCTCAGCCTGATAGAAACAAGGATATAAGGTATGATAATTACTTTGTTTGCATTGATTTTAAGGTGATTTTATGAGGGTTAGCTTTCTATTTAGCATCTTATTTGTTTTTAATTTGTCGTATTCTTGACTGCTGTTCTATCATGGGTTTCGATTATAGCGAAAATGTGGTCTTTAACCCTTTTAGTGTATCAAAATTATTTTTCTACTACTTCCTAACAGAACCATTATACTATAATTTTTTTATTGAAAGTGTAAAATACCATTACTGGGGGGACCCCTCAAGACATAAGGTAAGACGTGTTAAGGTTTACACAATTGTGTCATGGAGAATTGTTATGGGGGACCCCTAAATCAATTCCATGCAGAGGTTAGACAATTGTGTCATGGAGAATTGTTAAGGTTGATAGGATCGCGAGGATGACATGATCCTATTAATATTACTTTGTACCATAATGGGGTAAAATAAGATTGCCCCCCTTCACTTATATATTGCTATGATTATCCTTTTTCAACTTCACATGGAATTGAGGAGTAGGAACTCTGAGTGGAAAAGAGGCTTCTTTTGACTATCTGGAATTTCTCTGAGGACAAACTTCCTACACCAGTCTAATTCTGTGATGTATACCTTAGACTCATGAAATTGCTTTCCTTTGGAATTTTTTAAATCATTTTTACAGGAAAGCATTAAAAGCCTCATAGTTCAACTATTGTGTTATTATTTATACTAAAATTAGATTTTCAGTTTGACTCTGTTAAATTTACTTGTCTATCAATCTCCAGGTTATCACTAGATTTTGGAACTTTCAAATATAAAGAGGCTAGTGCACAGCGGTCTTCTTCTGCTTTACAAGATGAGGTACAATCAAGGAAATAAGCCAATCACCATATTGCATCATTTCACAATTGCTTTTGCTGAAAATGATCAATTGAATTGCAGCTTGACATGCTTCAAGAAGAAAATGACAGTTTATTGGAAAAGGTAATCTTTGGAGGTTACATTTGATTGGAAGACTAATTTTGAGGTTGAATATCTTGCAATACGTATTGGTTAGCATTGTAACGTCACCCTCTGTTTCAGCTCAGGATAGCAGAAGAACGATACGAGGAAGCAGAATCCAGAGCCAGACAGCTCGAGAAACAGGTGATCCACCAAATATGTTATAACTTGTTGATATAAAATTCTGAACCTGTCCTTTTCTTCCTTTGGATGTACGGATTCTAAATGTCTAGAAATATTAAAAGTATTGTTTAAATTTTTTCTCTGTTAGATTGCATCTCTTGGAGAAGGTGTAACTTTAGAAGCTCGACTTTTGAGCAGGTAAGCAACGAGTTTTGGAACTCTCACTAAAAAAGGTGAAACTCTTATCTGATTTTTTTTGTGTTTGCTGACTGCAGGAAGGAAGCCGAAATTAAAAAACGAGAGGTACGTAGTATACTAATATCTTCTGGAAAGCACTTCGACTCTGTAATTTGAATTTTGAATTTGCAGGTTGCTCTTAAAGTTGCAGCAGAAACTTATGGTGGAGGCAATGAGGAGATTGCAGCCCTCAGAGCAGAAGTCAAGGTAATTTTCAATCTCCAGATCAACCTTTTCCTTAAATTTTCCAACTTTTTTATGTCTGTAATGGAAAAATATACTTATAATTTTCTTACAACTTTTGTTTCGAAGTTTTAACCGGGAACTATTTCTAAATTTGATATATTTGATTCATCTTAGACTGCAAGGGATGAGGCTACCTCAGCTTTGGACCAGCTCCATGAAGTTGAGAAAGAAGTTAAATCACTTAGGACGATTACACAAAGAATGATATTGACTCAACAAGAGATGGTATCTACCGGTTATTGCACCCATGTCTCGTTACAGCTTTGCTTTCTTTTTTCCATACTTATGTGATTGACAGTCTAATACTTTAGGAAGAGGTTGTTCTCAAGAGGTGTTGGCTTGCCCACTATTGGAGATTGTGCATTCGTCATGGTAAATTAATGTGTTACCCATTAAATATAATGCATTACTGATTATTTCTTTTTAAAATTTATTCCATATCCTGAAGTGGAGGAGAAGCTACTAAGGAATTTCGAGCACTTCTTAATCTCAAACTATGATGTTTCTTAGCCTATTATGATCTGAAATTTAGCGCCGAACAACTTTTTATTTGTTCTATTCTCATTTTGTGTTCCTTGAGAGAACCTCCGTTCTTTCTTTGCCTTTCTTCCATGATTTTCATACATATTTATATATTGTTTCTAATCTGCAGGTATCCATGCCGAGATAGCTGGAGCAAGACATGAATATTGGTCGTCATTTGCTTCTCGTCCTGTTGAAGTTATATTGGCAGCAGGACGTAAAGCAAAAGATGAAAATTCATCAAGTAAGACCCGTCTGCTACATGTTTGCTTATCATTTTAGATTGAAGCAACAAAAAATTCAGAAGATTCAGCTATTATGATAATAAAAGTATAAATATGAAAGCTTATTGCACAACTTTATATCTTTATTCTTCGTAATTTATGTCGGTTGGTCCTAATCTCCAAACTTGTGTGATGCGAACAAATGTGGAATTTTTTCGTTACTAAGGATATGTTAAACACCAGTAATGATCAATCTTTCTCCCGTAGACATTATCTCTTGCTATATGGAAAAGTAGAAAGTTTTGTTATTTTTAGTTGTTGCCACACAAGCTTTTACTGACTCTTATTTTTCGTCTGTCGAATGGGCAGTTAACAATGATTTGGAAGAAAGAGAGAAAGTCTTGCAGGACAAGGATGAAATTACAAATAAGGCCAATGTTGAAAGCATGCTTTTGGTTGAAAAAGGTCTTAGAGAACTGACTTCCCTCAAGGTTTAGCTCCCAATCATGGTCCCGCAATTTAGGAGTCATAAAGAGCTCATATGAAGCTTGTTTTGTTGCAGTCCCTAAACTTATTAACTCAATATTTTATACAAAAAGAATTTCCAAACATAAAGTGTAATGTAAATTAATTTGGTTAGACTCTATCTGCAGCATTAATATATTTTTTCTTTGAATTAGTACATCACACATTATTATGCATCTTAAAGGGTTGAAATTTTTTTACTTTTTCTTATACACTAAATTGGTACTTCTATTGAAAAAAAATATATCTTCCTAGTTTCGCCTCATTCACCTTAAATGCGATGGTGCTTGAACACGTTTATTTCCCCACTCTTTCGACATTTCATTACATGAATTGATAGTAAAAGTATAAAGACAGCTGCGTGATATTTCTGTTGTTATTATGTTAATTTTTTCTGTTCACATTCGTTTAAAAGGTTGAGTAGGCGATTGCCATTTCAATGGCCCAAAAGCGTCGCCCAAATATTTTAAGATCTAATGCAACGGGTATGACTTGTTTCTTGATGATTTCTTTTTTTTCTTCTCTTCTTCTTTCCTGCATTTCTAGGAGAAGTTTTGACTTACATTCAAAGTGAAGGCATCCATTTCTTATCATTCATATGCAACTTGAGGACTACTGAATTAAACTACATAATAAAGTTTCTTTCTTTTCTTTGTTTTCTTGCCTCACCTTGCTTGCTAAATATTGAACAGTTAGCTTTTGTCTAGTCAGCATGAAGAGAAAGAATTTCTGGTAAATCAACAGCACTTAATCCATCATACTTACATTCTTAGCATTCGATGACTGCAGATGAACTGAATCTGCCAGCTGAGGGAAACAATTTTTCCGAAGCGTTTGGTAAATTTTCGTTGTCATGTACCTTCAATGTCTTGTCAACCATGATGTCTTAATGTATTTTATAAATGCATTCTATTCCAGAACTCAGTTCAGAGGAGTCCGAAGATGTGCTCCTTAAGCAAGTAAGTTGGGTTATCTCACTCTCTATGAGTTCAAAGAATAACTTTACTGATGCAATGTCCATCACAACCTTATTATCATCCTTAAGGTTGATTTCAATTGATTCTCATTCAAGAAAAGATTATTCAAAAACTTTTACGTTTAAACTTCACAAATTTAAGCCAAATGCATCGTGTGGATGGCTGATGTGTATCACGACCGTGCAAAACCATTCAATGGGTTAAGAACATCGAAAACACTGAGGCATTTAAAACCAAAGTACAGGGGTTATAGTAGTGACCAGATATTCATGTAAAAGGAAGTATTGTTTCTACACATACCTATGTGGAGTTTTGCCCGAGCGTTTGTGACACAGTGGTGATTCCTAGGTTTGGTCTTGTGCAACGTTCATGTGGATAAAGATTAAGTTTATTAGGGGTGGAACTGAATCGTCCCTTTCTCACTCTTTTTCTGTTTTTCTTTTAAACGAATTGTTGTGTTTTTTCAGGCTTGGCTGACATACTTTTGGAGAAGAGCGAAAAACCAAGGGTTGGAACCGGACATTGTAGAGGAAAGACTGCAATTCTGGATCAACCAAGGGAATCACACTCCTACTTCCCATGATGCAGTTGAAGGTATTCTTTTTATTTGGCCCTTACATCTCCTTGTGCTAACCCATTGTTTTCCTATGATGTCACTTAGTTGGTATATTTCTTATGTCTTTGCTTCCATGTCACAGTCGAACGGGGCCTACTTGAGCTCCGGAAGCTGGGAATCGAGTCCAAGTTGTGGGAAGAGTGTCGTAGATTGATCGATCCGGATAACACCCAGAAAACACTTTTGGAAACTGAATTTCAGATTTTGGCCTGACTTTTTCTTGCCCTAAAATACATTCTTCAAGAATACTTATGGTTTAGTTCTGTCTACAATTTTCTTTTATTGCATATTATATAGAAAAAGTTATGTGATGAAATATTTCCATTTGAGCGACTTGTAACAACTGTTTCATGATAATAAGCAGTGGTTGAGTTAAGCGTGAAATGGTAGATATTCTTGTTGGGAAAAGAACTGGTAGATATTCTGCTCTCCTAATTCAACTTAAATTGTTAATTTTCGGCTTTCTTTTTCCATCTCACATTTTGCTAATAATAGAAGTTCCACTGTAATGTCTACGATTAGGATTAATATGAAATAGTTTTTTTTTGTAATTTTTATCATAACTAGAAATAAACACATGCGTTGTATGTGGTCGGTATTTTTTTTATTATAATTAGTTGTCCACTCGCGCGATGCACGGGATAAAATTTATTTATTAAATTATTATTAAAATATAAATGTAAATATGTATAATAATGAAAACGAAATAAGCAATGAATAAGGTATATTATAAATGATTTATATAAAATGTTGTACTGTAACAGGTAAAAATTCGATATAAAATATATATAGCATAACACTGGTCTATAAGATAATTGTATATTTGTAACATTTGAGTAATATACTAATACTGTTACAAATTCGTATAAGGTGAAATAATATCAAAAGTGACATATTATATTTAGGATTTAGTAATATTAGCATGAAATCTCGCAATAGTATCAGTTCATTAAGCAAAGGGTGTTAAGGTATATTATTGTGACGTATTTAAATGTAAAAATAATCAACTGATTATATCTGTTAGTTAACAATTTTTCTATTTAAAAAAAAAAAAGACACTAATTCAATAAACAAATCATTTTAACTATTACATCTAAACTTTCTATTGTAAATTGTACTTCTAATAAATCGACTCATTTTTCATATCATATTTCTTTAAAAACAATGATTCAGTCAATCCAAAATTACTATGGAAAGGCGAAACTAAAGTAAAAGAAATTATTTTTTTTAATAAAAAGTAAAAAATATTAATCTTCTAAAAAAGAGTAGACCATTTTTTCAAACAAAAAGAAATTATCATTATCATTTATAATAATACATGACACTTTTTATTTTATATACAAAAAATTTAAAATCAAAATATATCATAATAATCATAAAATAGTAAACTACACCTAAAAATTAATATTTAATACATGCATAATGGATGTCAAATCGAAGATCGTGAAAAGAAGATAAATTTAATATATTTTTCATAAAAAACGGAGTTGAGACGAAAAAGTTATACGACTTTCAAATATTTAGAAGAAAAGAAAAGAAAAAAAGAAAAAAAAAATGATTGGTCAACTCTTCTTAAATGTAGGAGGGAGTTACAATTCTTAAAAAAAAATTCTGCTAAATTAAACAAATATTAACATATTTTAATTTAAAAATAATTCAAAATTACTAAAAAAAGACACATCACCCCAAAAGACTTTTCCACGATTCTACTTTTAAGAGTAAGGGAGATTATTACAAAAACTAAATAAAAATGAAGCAATACTTTGAGATCCCAAGCATGATATAGGGGTGTTTGCGATTGTTTTTACTTTTGGAAAAGTGATTAAGTTTAGAGATTCTATAAAAATTATTTGTGTAAAAAGTAAGTAGTGTTTGAGAAAAAATGATTTCTAATAAAAGTAGAAGTTGGAGTGTTTCGTATAAAATCACTTATGCCTTTTAAAAAGTACTCCTTCCGTCCCGAATGAACTTACACATTTTTCTTTTCGGTACGTCCCAATCAAATTTGCACACCCTTAAAAAGGAAAGTTACAACACAATCTCCACCTTCAATCCACATTTGAAAAGTTAACATAAAAACAAAAATATATTTTCTTAATATGTGTGCACCTTTAGGGGTGTAAGTTCATCCGGGACAGAGGGAGTATCATATTATTTACAGAAGTGACATTGAGTAGAGAAAAACATTGAAATTCTGCTTTTAGGTTTTACAATGGAAGCACTTCTTTTAAAGCAAAAGTCGGCTTTGCAACCACTACAATATAACTTTTCTCAAGCTTATAAGCTGAAAATCACTTAGAAAAAGTAAATGCAAACACCCCCATAATGTAACAATAGTTGGTGTCATATAATTGTCGATACTTAAACTTCAATCAATCAAGTAAAAGATATATTTGCAACATAGTAAAATTAATCAAATCTAAATCCTAAAAGAAATATCTAATAATCAAAATCAGAGTGATAATATATTTTTGGGGGGAAAGATGATTTTAAGGTTTTTCTCTTATTTGATATTCAATATAGAAATATTTTGTAGACCTTATTGATGAATGAGGATATCGTAATAAATTAACTAAAATCAGCTAAATTATTTCAACATTTTTTATGTGTTTTATATCTCGTGTCTATTGCAAATAAAGAGTGGTAGAAATAAAATTTAAAATAAAATACAAAATAGAAACATTCAATTATTGCATGTTATTTTTCCACTTAGAGTTTATGTATGATAGATTTATTACAATATGTTTGTTTTTTAGAACTGTTGTCTATAATAAAATTTAACAACTAATAATCTTACTTATTCTATTTCTAGATATTTGAAGTTAAAAAGTCCGGTAACTTTTTCGTAGGAAAAAATGAACATAATTTTTTACCAAATGATCTTATAAACATGAGCTACACTAATATCATATGAAAGTTGCCTTAAGTATTACATATTCTGTTTTTATTTAGAATTCTATTGTTTAATTTTACAGGAAAATAATTGAAGATCATTATAGAAATTTATCTATTAACTTGTTTATGCAATTTAACAAACCATTCATCTAAAATACTTCAAGTAATATGCATTTATTAAAGAAATTATGTAACTTGATAATATTATAATTATTTTTTTAGTAAAAAATTAATAATTAAATGTTTTTGAAAAAGTTACATAACCAAAATATTTATCAGATGATTTTGATGAGTTGTATCGAAATATGTCATAATACACATGCAAAACGTGTAATAAATCACAAAGGTTTTTTTAGAGAAATAAGTTATATGTCATTAATAAAACATGTCTCAAACAACTCTGAATTATTACACTGACAATATAAAACACACCATTGTGATATTATTTATAGTTACTTTCTATATATTGATAAGATGTATAATATTATATATATAAAATACATTTCTAATAAGGAACACAACCTTCAAGTATGAATATACATTTGGAGAATATAAAAATATAAAATTAAAAATCATGTTATAATAAAAGTATTTCCACTTCAAAATAGAAGTCTTTTATCCACAATTATACCAAATAAGTTAAACTTTAGAATACCAAACTCCTATTACTATGATAGTTTTAATTTACTATAATTGTTGATAATACATTTATCATTAATATAGTCATTCATATATTATATGAATTTTATATAAAGTGGTATGTTATCTTATATATAATACATTAAAGATGTCTTGTCAATATTTTTTTATTATATATAGTTAGTGAAATAAATATATGGATATTATAGTTGAAAAAAAAAACTCTTTTTCAAAAAAAATTCATAAAAATATATAAAATATTTAGAAAAAAAATTAAGAATTCTTAAATTATTTTAAAATAATTTATAAACTTATAATTTGAGACGATTAATACAAAATATTCCAAAAAAGTTAATACAAAACAAAGAAATTCTAGAAAAAAAAATATATATAAGTTTGAATTGTTAAAACTAAAATAAATCGAGAAAAAAATGAAATTTAGTTTAAATTTAATTTTAAAACTTGAATTATATAATAAATGATTTTTTTCTTCAATTGTAAAAACATTGGAAGTTAGAAATATTCTTTTTATTACTTTTAAATATTTTTTTAGGTTTTCTAAATAATTTATATTTTTTTAAAATATTATATTTCCAATTTTATGTTTTAAAAAACCTGAATTATTTTGAAGTTATAAAAGAATATTTCTAAATTCTATAATTTATTTTTGGGTTAATTACGTAAAAATTTACAACCTTTTAGTCAATTATCGTTTACAACATGACTTTTCAAATATAACATAGAAATACACCACCTTTATGTTTTTTTCAATTCAATACACCCGATTAAGTTTTTTTCTTCAATTGCTGATATGGAGCCCGAAATTGAGATTTTAACCTGTCTAATTGAATATGTATAGTTGTTCGAATTCTTTAAACCTAAATTGTATGAAAAAATAATTTTTTTATGGCTAAATCTAATCATAAAATGTTATCGCTTTCATTTAATTAGAGATTTATAAATATTAAATGATTATACATTTGTAGCTGAGATAGAGATTAAATCCCGATTCCAGGCTCCACATCAGCAATTGAAGCAAAAAATTAATTCGGGTATATTGAATTGAAAAAATCATAAATGTTGTGCATTTCTATGTTATGTTCGAAAAGTCATGTTGTAAATGATAATTGACCTAAAGGCCGTGAATTTTTACATAATTTTTTAATAATCATTTGAAACTTTAAAATAAAAACTAAAATTATTAAAAATAATTTCAACATTTTAAGATAATTTTATGATATATTAAATGAATTTTTGGAGTTTTATAAATAATTTTAGTTTTTTAAATTATTTGATGATTTTTAAATTGTTAAATTTTATATAACACATAGACTTACAAGAACAAGATGAGAACCATCAACCAATTTGTGTATATAAAATCTTAAGAGATAGAGGGCACAAAGCTCCCTTTATATAGATAAAATACATGGGAAAGTAGAAAGGGTTGTCCTATGTAGGACAAAGGAAAATAGTTTAACAAACAAAAGCTAGAATACATAAATGTTAACAATGCTAACATAAATAACTTTTATATATTTTATAAATTATTTAAGACTTTTTTTAATAAAAATAATTTTTTTTAAAAAATCTAATATTTTCAGATATTTTGAATGATTTTTTTATTTTTTCAAAAATAATTTTCAGATTCTTTAAATAATTTTTTATTTTTTAACTTTTTTTAAGATTTTTTACTTTTTCCCCTAAATGTTTCACTAGAAATTGCAATTTTTGACAAAATGTGGGGAGTACAGGTCGCAATCGACAAAAAAAATTAGTCTAGGTTCCAAACTGTCAAAATATACAAAGTTCAGGTTGATTTTAATAATGAACCATTTTAATTATATTTTTATTTTAGAAACCCTAATTTTCATTCACTGACTTAATTTGTTTTACGACATTCTATACCTAAACAACTTGTGTTTTTAATTATCTTTTGGTAACTTTAATATTATAGTTTTTTAGTTTTTTATAAGAATTTTACTTAAAGTGGTAAACAAAATCTCATACATGATAGATTATAGAAGTCTTCTTAGTACTTTTCTATTATAATTAGGGAGAAATAAAATTAGTATATAGGTAGTGTAGTTGCAAAACCTTAAAAAGAAAATAGAAGCAAAATACATTTTTTTTTTTGTTTCTCGAGAATGAGGAGAAATAAAATTAATAAGGGTTTTAAACCTTAATATACATTATTTTTATTTTTAATTATATATCTTATTTTACGAATACTAGAAAAACATCATACTTTTTAGTCATCCCAAGAACATCTAAATTAATTGATTTTCTGATTCCATACCTAAACAATAAAAGAGAAAAGAAATATTTGATATATCATAAAAAATAAAATAGAATAAAGGAAAAATATAATAACCGGTCAATGTTTCTCCATTTTCTACAATTATAAAATAATTTGATCATGAAAAAGAGAATAATATATGAGATATCATAAAAAAGAAAAAAAAATAATGTATTTTACTAAAAAATGAAGAAATATATAATGTCTAATAAATATATAAGTTTAAGTTATATTATTAGGTGAATTAATATCTTAAAATGGAATTGAAACTTGCATGAAATAATAGATCTATTTAAACTATAAAAGGACTCATACCAAAAAAATATAACTAAAAAATAAGATTATTAAATTAAGCCTTACAAATAGTACTTATTAAGGATATAATAGGCAAATCAAGATTTGTAAGAAACTACTCACACTTTATTAACAGTAGTAGATTTTGACATCCTTGCAACTATACTATAATTTTAGCCTTTTAAAATACAAATCTAAACATTTTTTACATTACTATCCTAACTAATTAATCCAATTAACCTACATAATCTAGTTATTTTATTCCCAAATTTCCAAAATCTAAACCTCCCCCAAGCCAATATCCTTTCAAAACCCCCTCTCCCCTCCACCTCAGGCCCACACCTTGCCTCCCAACCTCACCCAAGGACGAAAATATCGGTTTTTACAGAAATATCGGTGTTTCAATTTTAGAGAGATTTTTGGAGAAATCTCGATATCGGTAGAAATATCGGTGCAATTTTTCAAAAAATGCCAGAAAATATAAAACAGATAATTTATTACGATATTTTATAGATTGTTATAAACTAACTTAAATTCAAATATTTAATTTAAAAATTAAGTCAAAATCACATATTTACAACTAGTTGGTAAAGAATAACTTCAGTGATAAATTAAGAATAAATTAAGTGATAATACATGATAGCAAGGTGTACATATTGATATTATATTAAAAAGACTTGGTTATTCTACCATACAAGAAAGAAGCACAAACGTGGTAGTTCTACCATTATACTGCTTACCGTCGGATTTAATCGCAACGCCTACAACCATGGTTGGGTTTCTCTAGAATCACTAGTTAAGAAATAACAAACGTCTTAACAAATATTGATATACTTCCTCCATCTTTTTTAACTATATTTTAAAATAAAGTGAATAAATTAAGAATAAATTAAGTGATAATACATAGCCCAAGTTCAAAAATAAGCTCAAATGATCTTATAAAAATGAACTGAACTAAAGCCCAAATCTCCTAAATAAAACAATCCTCGTTTGCTTGGCAGATGGTAATAGCCAACATTAATTATTGGGTTAGTGTCGGTTGCTCATTGGCTCTCACATATGGGCTTTAAGGCTGTTAGGTAGAGTGATACCACCATCATTATATGTGCTACATGGTGTTTGATTCAATTGTTATCTGACCTTCACTTATTTAATTTACTGAATTACCCTTCCTAAAAATTTCCCAGCGTTACAGTTCGACAAATCTCCAATGGCAAATTATGCATTTGAATATCGATACCATCAAACGCGATATATGAAAGGCCCCGTTTGGTTGGGCTTATAGTCCAGGAAATAAGGACCAGTAGGGGCGTTTATGTTGTTTGGTTCAACTATGTCGGCCTGTATATTTAGCCAGCCCGCCTTACTAATATTGGGCCTAGCACATATCCCATCCTCTCCAAGGGGTGCGATGGCTTTTCGGGGCTTAAATAATGGCGATTACTGGCTTTAGAAAAAGTCTGGAATGCCCACGTCCTAATTTCCAACTTCATTTCCATCTAACCCTAGCTTCACACAACCAATCTCGCTCAGCCGCAACTGGAGTTTCAAAGCTCTGAAGAAGAACACAAGCATAAGGTAAAATTCCTCTCATTCTCTTCAATCCATCTGCAATCGCATCGGAAATCGATTCAATTGCAGATCTAATTACGCCCATTGTTTATCCGAGGCGAGGACAGAAGAAGACTGGCTAGGCTCGTGTTGCTGCGATTTCATTAGTATTGTTATTTTTAATCAATTAGTGTCTTTAGTTACTTTAATTATGTTTGAGTCGGTCTTGGAGAATATAAGTATTTTGTCGTAGAGTTTATTGAACAAGTTTTTTTATGATTATTGATTTTTCAGCCAATTTAAGCGTGGGATTGCTCCCGTTGGTTCTTGTTTTGCACGTTCCATTTGATTGTTAGGTTGGAGACTCACTCCAACATAAAATGATATTCTTGCTAGGTAGGAGACTGAGAATAGTTGTTTATGGAACAATAATGTGTCGTATTCTGCATCTAAGTATTGTTTGTTGTCTAAATTTACACACACGAAATGTTTTTCATTGTAGCAGCTACATGTTAACTAGCTTATCAAGCTTTTAGATCTTGTTCAACAGTTTCTCCTTGACCCAAATCATCTGTAAATTCCACCTGGCCTGATGAACAGAGTATGCACTTAATATCCTTGTATTGTTGTCCTTTCTCGATCTTCAAAGTTATCCACAAAGCTTAGCGTTTTCTCTCTTTAGGTGGCATGCTGTTGAACAACCAAATTTATAATTTTCCTCTTCTTTTCGGTTTTAAAATCTCGTGCGACTGCTCGAATGAGAGTTTCCGACAGTTAATCAGACGAATCCCTTTGCGTTTCACGTATATTCATCAAATCCTTTCACATTCTGTTGTTTGCTTCATATCTGTTGATTCCAATGAACTATAACCCAAGTCGCAGCTATCCCTATCCTCAAATCGCCATCAAATAACTGATATTGCTAAGGAATCGAGTCGTACCTTCCGGATTCGTGCCCCCGCGGATCACCAACAGATTATACAAATATCTTCGAAATGGTTCTTCATCTGGGTCATCAATGTACAATCTGATGTTTAGCCAAAAGAATGATTAAGACGAGCAGATTGAATTTTTGAAAGAAATCGCGCTCTAGTTTCCTATTAATCTTCGTCACTGATCTTGCCCCAAGCATGTGAAGAACCCTTGCCCATAATTTTGGCACACGAAAGAACGAATTGAGGGCTGGAAAGACTGAATAAAAGGGCATTTCTGTCATTGACTTATTTTGACAAAAGGTAGCAGTCATTAACCAAACGACTTAAAAATCTGGATTGCAAAAACAGTATGGCTCCATTTGGATGGAGGGATTTGATTTGTCAGGGGATTTAAAATGAATAGATTTCAAAATCCTTAGATTTGAAATCCATGGACTTGAAATCCCTTGTTTGGACTTATGGTGGATTTGTGAAAGGATTTTGAAATCCAAAATTTTGAAATCCATTATTTGGCAAAACACTGATACAATATTTGTAAAATTTAATTTTTTTTCTTTAAAGTTTAAACTAACAAGTTATATTTTTTATTAAATAAAATAATATTTATCTAAATCAAAATTAACCGAATAATTTTTTCTCTAATTATATATATACACACATATATACATATTATGTATTTTATATCCCAAAATTTATTGGGAGCATTTAATTGGAGATAAAAGAAAAAAAAAGAATTAAAAAAAATATTAGGAGCATTTTATTGGAGAACGAGAGGAAGAGATAATGATAGGGAGAAGAGAAGAAGAGAGAGCGGGGAGGAGAGAGAGAGGACGAGAGAGAGAGAGAGAGAGAGAGAGAGGACGAGAGAGAGAGAGAGGGGGGAGGAGAGAGAAGTGTGAGTCAGGAGAGATTTGTAAATGACTACCTTTGTCAAAGGATTTGAAATCCACCCAAATATAGTGTAAAATGAAGAATTTCAAATCCTGGATTTCTTAATGGGTGGATTTAAAAATCTGGATTTGAAAATCCACTCATTTAATATTTTATCCAAACACATGGAGTGGATTTGACAATGGATTTATAAATCCATAGCACAAATCCCTCCATCCAAATGGAGCCTATGGGAATTAATTTGCTGCAAACAAACAGAATAGAACTTTATCTTCATCGCAGCTAGCCCCTCCTCCTGGATTTCACTAGCGGGCTGGACTAATATTCAGGGCCCACTCTCCTTCAGTATAAACAATCATTTTGTCTAGCGGTCTAGCCCAATATGCCCAAGCAAACGGGGCCTATATATATTCTGTATCTCCTCATAATTTGACCTCTGTTGCTCTCTAGCGACTCACTCCCTGCCTATTTGTTTTGGAGTAGAGAGCTAAATTATTAATCATGTTGGTCTATCAGGATTTGGTTACAGGTATTAACTTTTTCCAGTTCGCTTTATTATAATTTCCGATTTGCTTACGTTGATGATTATGCGCAGATCTATTTCTGAAATTTATGTGTTTTGTGAAGTGTATTTGAATTCTTAGTCTTAGTTCTGGTTGATTGTGTGTTTGGTTGCTCGCTTTTGAGGTAGATTAGTTGAATGTTATGTTGTGTGAGGCTTTGAATTATGTTGTTTTGATTTATTTATTTGGTTTTTGTTTGTTTGTTTGTACTTTTTGGATTGTTTGTAGTTCATCGTTTTGTTCCGATTAAAAATCTGATCTTGGAATTCTGATTGGGTTTAGGGCTTTGTTGTGTAGCTGGATGCTTTGTTGTTAGGTTGGGATTTGCAGTAATTTATAATATAAATAACTCTGTTTCTTAGTATCTGTTATTCTGTGGTTAATTGTGATTTATTCAGTATTTTACCTCCATTAAATGATTTAGAAGCTTTGAAGATTGACAAGTTCCTCTGTAATTTCTGGATTTACGGTGCAGGTTTAGCTTTATAGGTTTTCTAATTAGATATAGATTGTTTTGATTTTTTTTCAGTTATTATTTTTGGATGGTATACAGTTCATCGTTTAACTCCAATTAAAAATCTGATCGTGTAATATTCTGATTGGTTTTAGACCTTTGCTACGTAGCTTAATTTGTAAGGTTGGGATTTGGCATAATTTATAATATGAATAATGTTGTTGCTTGATATCATTATAGTTTAATTCTTGGATAATTGTTATTTACTGATTTGTTTTTATAAGCTTTGAAGATTGAACATGTTCCTCTTTAATTTCTAAATTTAAACTAAACTTTAGCAATGATTGGCTTCGTTAATAAGCTTTGTAGATTGACAAGTTCCCTCAAATTTCTAAATTTTGACTAAAGGTTTAGCAATGAATGGGTTCGTTAATTGTGTTAATTTCAATGATTGGGTTTGTTAACTGCATGATTGTATTTGTAGGAAATTGAGAATGGAGTTCTTTGGAGTTCTTTGGGAGGTCGAGGGCAAGGTCAGATTCCTACGTTGTACCTTTTAGTTAACATGTGTGGTTTTGTATGATTTAATTAAGTTAGGTTGTATGATAAAAGGATTACAAAAGGGTTTAGGATTACAAGAGGGCAAGAAAAAATCTTTCATAAATTTTCTACAAATTAGATTTCAATATTCAAATAAAGATACTTGTTTTTATTGAGTTATCTTTATACTCCCTACATATATAATGAATGTAAAGTATATTTTAATGTTAATTGTTCATTCATTCACTACAAGAAAACTGTCAAATTGATACGACAAAAAAATTATTGGAATATGATAAATTTTTGTTGGACTTTCAATTTCAACGACAATTTCAATGGTTTTGACCGTTTGAAAAGTAATCGTTGAAATTTTTATTTCAAGCAATTAAATTCTAACGGAAAAATGATTCCAAGGAATTTTTTACCGTTGGGAATTTTTTTCCAACACCTATTTCAACGATAAACAACGACTTTTGCCGTTGAAATTACCAACAATTTATTTTACCGTTAAAATTTTCATTAAAAATTCCGACGATCATTTATGTTTTCTTAATAAAAATAAAATTTTAAGGGGCGAAAATCCAGTAGTCAAACATGTCTAGTGTCTAGTCTAGCTTAAAACAACAACGATTATGTACGGCCCAATCACGTTTTACATTTTGATATTTCATCTTGTATTGCACCGTATTTATGGACTAAGAAGCATATGAGGTAGATTTGCAAATAATGTGCCAGTGTATTTAACAGGCAGGCAACCCCACCATTTCCGACCGCCACAGATTCTGCCTCTCAAGTTGCTAATCTTACACCTCGGACCGCAGCGAAGGATCCACTCGCCTTCCCACCCAAAACGACGCCGTTATCCACCCAATTCCGATGGCGGAGAAGCCCGAGAAGACAACGAAATCAATTCCGCCGTACATGAAGGCGGTGTCTGGATCCTTCGGAGGCATAGTCGAAGCAACTTGCTTACAACCAATTGACGTCATCAAAACCAGGCTCCAGCTCGACCGAACCGGTACGTACAAGGGGATCATCCACTGCGGCACCACCATCGTGAAGAATGAAGGGGTCCGTGCATTGTGGAAGGGATTGACTCCTTTCGCTACGCATTTGACGCTAAAGTACTCGCTCCGGATGGGTTCCAATGCGGTCCTTCAATCGGCGTTCAAGGATTCACAGACAGGGAAACTTAGCCACCAGGGGAGATTGTTGTCTGGATTTGGTGCTGGAGTGCTCGAAGCTCTGGTTATTGTGACTCCATTTGAGGTTAGTGAGTGGGAATTCTGTTCATTCGATTCTTATTTGTCAATGTAACTGATTTCATCTTTGTTTGGCTGTTGATTTTGATTTTTAATTATTGAATTAGATTCTGTAAGTCAAATTTCATGAGATTAGTACTAGCCAGTGTGTTGATCCACTCTGTTTTTGCTCATAAGTCGAAAACTCAGAGAAATTGTTGTGGTGCAATATGTTTGTTTGAGCTTATTGAAGCTTATGTGAGCTTAATCACTGTATAGAACTATATGAAGGTAATTCATCTATCTTGCATGAATTATGATAATTAGTTTTCACTTTTTTGTTACTACTATTCATCGCTGAGGATTTAGTTCACTATCAAAGTAATCTGCAGATAGTGCAGTGATTTTTCAATTGATTTTAGAGATTTTGTAAATATGATTCTAGGAATGCTAATAATTAATATCTTAATGGCTTACTGGTCTATCTTTTCTGCAGTTTCAGTTGCGTAGTCGATTTTACAAGAATTATATGTTGTTATCATTGCTTCATCTTTTTGACTCTTGGCATATTAATGTTACTGTTGGATGTTCTCCTCCATCCTTCGTTCAAATTATGAGAGTGCTCACTCTTGTTACTCATAAGTTGTTCTATGCTTGAACTTGGTTACACCACTTCCATTAGACAAGATCATGTGTCCCACTTTCCATTAGGTATGTTGTTACCCGTTGTTGAAACTATGTTACACATTATTAAAACTACGTAATTCTTTAGTAGTGGAACAAGTAAAGTGCTCTCATATGGTCTTTCATGGGGCTAAAATTTTTTTTGGTCCCGTAACTTTTGGCTTGTGCTATTTTGGTCCCAGAAAAAGTTATGAATTCAATTTAGTCCCACAACTCTTGAATTGGATTCCTTTTGGTCCTAATTTGGCCCGCGGTGACTAATTTCGCCGGAAAATAGCACGTGTGGGTCACGTGCCAAAAAATTTCGGTCGCTCTTTTCCTGCGAAATTAGTCACCGCCGGCCAAATTAGGACCAAAAGGGATCCAATTCAAGAGTTGTGGGACTAAATTGAATTCATAACTTTTTTTTGGACCAAAATAGCACAAGTCAAAAGTTACGGGACCAAAAAAGTTTTAAGCTCGTCTTTCATGCTTAAACTATTGTGTTGCTGTCCTTGGATTTCAAATTGTGGTTTGTTTTCATGCAAGTTGTTATTTCACCCTCAGGCGTACATGCAACTAGTTAAATAAAAAGATTCGTTTTCTGGTGCACTGAAATCATAGTTCAGTTGGCATGTTGTTGCTCTGTGATACTGTTGAGATAACATTGGCGTTATAGCATTATTTGCTGGAAAGATTGTTGAATTTCTATCAGCCCCACAACTAAAAAAAGAAAGCGTTTATCCTGGTTGCCAATATGGATCATAACTCAGCAATTGTGTTTAGTGAATCAGTCAAGACACATGTCTTCAATGTTGGTCACCAACTATAATTCTTTTCCAATTACAACATTGGCTAATTTTTTTTTACACCTGATTGTATATCCATCACCACCATTGGATGAGCCAGGACAAAACCTTCATTTACCCTCGATCAATTTTACAATCTGTCAATTACCTTGTCTTTAATTGAGAGTCGAAGAAGTGACATAATAACTTCAATCACCGATTAACAACAATGAAAATGACGGACTGTGAAATTGATCGAGGGTAAATGACAGTCTTGTCCAGGTGCATCTAACAGGGTGATGGCGACACAATCAGGTGTCAAAAAATTTAGTCGATGTTGTAATTGAAAAAAAAAAAGTTATAGTTGGTGACCAACATTGATAAGTTTTAAAAGTCATGTTGCAATTGAAAATTAGACCAAAGGTTGTGGTTTTTTTTGGTAATTAACTATTTTTTAAAATACATTTATCTCTTTTGTAGTAGTTTCCCGCAAGCCATTTTAAGTTTTGCCTTTGTCATATCCCTGTTAATTTGAATTTCTACACATACAGGTGGTGAAAATCAGACTACAGCAACAGAGAGGTTTAAGTACTGAACTCCTCAAGTACAAGGGACCTGTACACTGTGCCCGTATGATAATCCGTGAAGAAGGCCTGTTAGGTTTGTGGGCAGGAGCTGCCCCAACTGTTATGCGCAACGGAACAAACCAAGCTGCTATGTTTAGCGCCAAAAATGCATTTGACGGTGTATTGTGGAGTAAGCATGAAGGAGACGGGAAAGTGCTCCAGCCATGGCAATCTATGGTATCAGGCTTTCTTGCTGGAACCGCTGGCCCAATATGTACAGGCCCATTTGATGTTGTGAAGACGAGGCTTATGGCCCAGACCAGATCGAGTGGTGGTGAGTTGAAGTACAAAGGTATGGTACATGCCATCAGAACAATATATGCAGAAGAAGGAATCCGTGCTCTGTGGAAAGGGTTATTGCCCAGGCTAATGAGAATCCCGCCTGGGCAGGCGATCATGTGGGCTGTGGCGGATCAGATAATCGGGCTTTACGAGAGAAGATACATGCACTGATACGCAATGCAGGCTTGTAGCTTTCTTCAACGTAGTAATGATATCTTTGATTCATTTGACAACGAAAATTTTGAGTTCTTAGAGGCCCCAACTATTTCTTGTTACCACCTTTAGACAGAAGACTTGAGTTAGAGCTAGTGGATCAATTTGGTTAATCTTTAGCTTTGTCATTTTGAGCCTAAGGCTGAAATGATGCTATTTTTTAAGTTGTTGATGGTGTATTCGTGGAAACATCCCCTCTTTTTCTTAAAAAAAAAAAATATATATATGATAATTCTATAGCGTTTATTTTTATATTTTCGTTTGCCACTGTTGCCAGTGTATGTTGGAAATAATAAAATTGGGGAATTCATCGTAGCTCAGTGGGTAGAGCATTTTGTAACCTAAATAAATAACAATAGGTTAGGGGATCAATTCCTGTCAACTCCACCCCAACCAAGAAATGTACTTAAAAAGAAAAAGGTCATAAAGCGAAACCTAACCAATAGGTCATGGCATGTGGGGTGGTAGAATAAGCCCAGTCCAATGAATCAATCCATTCCGTCCGATATTTTAGGTAAACTGGGCCGTAGAATTAGAAAATCTTGACTTGAAGTATTATTATACCCGATCCTAAGGGCAACCTGAATCATCACCATTAGATTCATGTCAATCTCTTTGGTTCCTAAAAGAAAAGAAAAAAAATGGAAATTAGGGTTGAAAACCAAATCAAGTTTGTTGATTTCTAATCATTTAATAAAAGTTCGTTGAATTATGTTCTATTAAATATATCAAACTGATAAGTTTAATGTTTAAGAATTCTTTGAAAAGAGTATAGAAATGTCAAACTACTCAGACTCGACTCGTGTTCAATTTATTTAAAATTCGTTCAAGCTCGATCCAGTTAACAATTATATAAGCTTAAACATACCTGTTTACTATTTAAAACTCGATAACATTTTAAACAAATCCAAACAATACTACATTCAACTTTGACTCGACAAGAATCTAACAGTCATATTTTTATATGTTGTTTCTACAGATGCTTGTAAATATGGTTTATCAACACGACTAAGGAGATTATAGGTTGTTGACAATTGCTAAAATTAAAAATGCAATTACTTAAACACGTGCAAATTACTAAGAACCAACAGTTGAATCCATTATTTTAATTTGTAGAATAAAAAAGTAAATCATTGATTTGTAAGGTTTTATCTATGGTCTTAATTTCTATTTGGTTCACCGACCCTGTTTGGAAGCTTTTGGGCTGATTGTATACACTTGGTTAAATTTATTATCTTATTTAATTGGGTGATTTTAGTGGATCATGAATACTTGGGTTAGGTAAAATATATATTTGATACGAATAATAAAGGAGATGACATAATCCTTTCAATTACTAGAATACCCCCAAATCAAAATAATTGGGGATAGTTTGAGGAAATACTGATAGGGACTTTCCCAAACCGCCCAATCAAAGAAATAAGATCCGCTCAAAATTCATGAAGGATCAATAACTAGGGTTCGAGCAAAACAAACTAAAGAAAATACAAGAAAATGTGGAAGAAAGGTGCTTAGAAGGCCCGATGGTGAATGTTATTGGGTTGGGCTCAATTTTGAGTCTGAGCTAAACTAAGTTGAAAGACACTTTTTGAAGACCTTAGATCATCAATTTCGGGTCACAAAGATCCATTATATTTGGTTAGTTTTGAGTCAAATGGACCTTTTGTATACCCCTATAGTCAATGTTCTTTATCTAGACTTTCTTAACTCATTTAATGTAGTCAAGTGGCCTTACCTAGATTTTCTAGAATCATTGAAGGTAGTCAAAGACTTTTGAGTGCTCCTAAGTACTATACATGCATGTAGGACACTCTGAAGTCGTTTATAGCCTATAAATAGGTCATACAAAGGTTGTAAAAATCACCATTGAATCAATTCCTAAAATTAGTTTTTCTTTTCAAATACTCGGGAACTTATCAAGATCATTGAGCACGAACTTGTGGCGTTCAACCATACCGAAGTTCTTGGCTGATCATATATCCAACAAGTCGAGGTTTATCAAGCTCTAAGTAAGATCAAACCGGATTCTCGATCTGGGTAGACCATTGCTTCTTTTAGACGTTGGGTTCTTAGATTACTTATATCCAAGGACGAAAATATCAGTATTCGCGGAGGTATCGGTCTTTCAATTTACGGAGATATCGGTGAGATATTGATTAATATCGGAATATCGGTGAAAGTTTTTTGAAAAACGGCGGAAAATATATTAAAACACTTAATTTATCACGATATTTGTTAGATTGTCAATAAAATAGCTTAATTCTAGTTTTTAATGGAAAAACATAGATCAAAATATACACATTTACAACTATTCGATAAAGAAGAAACATTACATACACTGTCCGCTGATCCGGTAATCATTATGAACTATTTTCATCATACAATACTACCTTCTAGCACCAAAATGAATTCCAGTGAGGCTCAACCTGAGAGTATTGGTTATCGATGTAATTACAATAGTGGTACCAGCTAACTGAGGTAGCGTAATTATGAAGATAATCATCAACATAATATAAATATGTTGAAGCGTCTTGTCCAACCGTTTGTCCATATACTGGATAATTCGGATTTACCCAAGAATTGTACTGTTGTTCTTCATAAATCACGTGAGGGGTTATGTCCTCAAGGGGTCTACGATCAGTTCAGGCTGGATCTCGTGATCTGTCTGCTATTCTATGTGGAAATAAATTAGGATACAGATCTTTCCGATCGGTGATCACACTCATCGAGTCAAAATTCGACGAGAGGGAAGCTATGTCTGCGTTTGAGCTCGTGCCTCGATTCCGACCCCGTCTGCTCGTGTAATCTTTTCCAATAGCACCGATCCCTTGACCTCCAGCCCTACTTCCGTGATCTGCATCTTGTGTAGTGTGTGTGTACAACCCCTCAACAGTGAATGGACTCATTTCCCTTGGACTTGGGTTATATTCTTGATGGCTATCACTGCGTCTACCACCGCCACTCCCATCGTCATCACTTCCGTCTTCATCTGTAGAGCTCCCTGTCTGTGTCTCACTACTTGATACACCCACTTCATCATGCATTACCTGATCCACATCAATTTCGAATTGGCTTGCCGTTTCAGCGACCTGAGGATCAGGATTGCCTTCTTCGTCGTTCAGGTGTGCTGGTCGAATCCATTGATAGAGCTGATCACCCTCGTCGTTGTCGGTTTCACCGGTGATGTCCACTAAATCTATGAATTCTTGCTCAGCAACCCTATCTGCTTCACCGGGTATAGCTTATCATAAACCTGAAGGACTGCCTGTATAAGGTCTGCGTCCTCACCAACTCCGGCCTGGTACTGGGTTTTGGGGTTAAGGTTGTGCTACGAAAATTAATCAAATATTGTTTAGAAAATGTCAATCATTTTTGCAAAATCAAGGTTAAAAGTTAAAACTAAAAATTAATTATGGACATTATTACCTGCAGCGTGGAGTGGGTGAGATAGTGTTTTGTCCCACCTGGACTCAATAATCCTGATCACCCACTGCGTAGACCTTAGTGATTGGACCTTTTCTTTCATTAGCCGAATCAAGTCATACAAGATTGGCATAGTTGGAACTACTTCTGTGTCAACCACTCGGAGCACTTGATATATTGGCTCAAATAAAGCCACTGCGTGTTGCACTCCATCCCAAAATGAATGATCAAGCACGTTTTTCTCTAGTTCTATGCCAACTTTCGTACGACTGAGTCTATTGGCTGCCCATTCATCACTGGTGAAGATCTGCTTCAGGGGCGATTTTTTCTTATACAAACTGTCCAAGGCGATATAGTTAGTCGCAAAACGTGTTGCTCAGGGTCTAACAATATCACCTTGGCATACCTCCCTCATCAGCGCAAGTAACCAACCGTGGTTATATATGAAGTTGGTTATTTGCCTCGCAGCTACAATGACCGCTTTGACGTTATCTCTATTCCCGATCTCTTCCAAGATAAGGTCAATACAATGACCAGCACATGGAGTCCAGTATAAGTTGTACCGCTGCTGTAGCTTTCTGTCGGCTTTCACATAAGCCGATCCATTATCGGTAACAATTTGCGCAACCCTGTCCTTCCCCACTTCCCGCACAATGTCCCTGAGCAGCCCATAGATGTATTCATGATCTTTTATCCGGTTCGATGCATCCACGGATTTCAGAAACGCCGTTGTTCCCTTATAGGAAACCATAAAATTGATTATGGACAGCTTCGTCGCCCCGGTCCATCCATCCGCCATAATTTTGCAGCCATACGTCTCCCATTTTTTCTTTTGTGTTCTGACGTATTCTTACATTTCCTCATACTCCCCGTCTAGATACTTGTGTTTTATCTCATATGGAGTAGGGGTTGCAACAGCCGGCCCTACTTCTTGAGCACACGCTATCATATTCTTGAAGTGATGTGACGAAGCTTTGTTCGGCGGTAAATTATCATAAATGAAAAATTTACTAATGGCCTTGCCTAACTTTTCCTTTAAGTTGGTCCCAGAGAACATACTTTTTATCCTCTTTTGACGTGCATCAGCAAACTTATACAATGTAGGGGCAGGACAAGGTTCGAAGTTGGTTGCTCGACCACTCTGTGAACGACGGAATTGGGAAGATTGTGGTCCCAGTCGCATACTGGAACTACCTCCTCTGCTACCACCAAACTGTCTTGTCTGTTCCCTTTCCCACTCACTCGCCTTCGACGCTCTAATAGCGGCGCGGTAGTCGCTTCGCTCTTCCGGTGTAAGATCCGGCGGACATGCGATGTAATCATCGTCGTCTTCATCGTCTTCGTCTCCCCGGGAGAGTCCCTGTCGTAATTCTGCTCTTATATCAGCTATTTTTTCGGCCTTCTTCCCTTTGGTCATATTTTTTGCATTAATTAAGTGACGAATCTCTTTCTTCACATCTGATGGAACTTTCCTACACGGTGCAACGTTCTTTTTTGGGTCCGTACCGCTCAGATGATATTTGAACCTAGTTATACCCCTGGAATTCTGGACTCCACAAAACTGACAAACGGTAGCAGTTTTATTCCCTGGAACGACAGTAGCATACCTCCAAGCGTAATCAAGTCTTGAAGACCTGCGATCACCAGCATTCTTCCCGCTCGCCATTCCTTTTCACCTACACAATTTATAACATTTTTTAAAAGGAAATTTACCTCTCAATTGCCACATTTAAAAAATTCAATTAATGTTTAAAAAATAATATACTCTAAATAAATGCATAACTTCATATGTGCAAAATTATATCTCAATTTCCACATTTAAATTCTATTTATCGAAAAATTGAAATATTTAATTGAACACGTTAATGATCCCGTCCATATGTAAATTATGTTATTTTCTTATACTTTAACATTTGGCTATTTCTTCCGTAGAAAGACTAGATTGCCCTAAATAATTAGATGATATACTTTTAATTCGTTCCACACAATTTATAACATTTTTTAAAAGGAAAAATACCTCTCAATTGCCACATTTAAAAAATTCAATTAAAGTTTAAAAAATAATATACTTTAAATATATGCATAACTTCATATGTGCAAAATTATATCTCAATTTCCACATTTAAATTCTACTTATCAAAAAATTGAAATATTTAATTGAACACGTTAATGATCCCGTCCATATGTAAATTATGTTATTTTACTATACTTTGACATTTGGCCATTTCTTCTGTAGGAAGACTAGATTGCCCTAAATAATTAGATGATATACTTTTAATTCATTCCACACAATTTATAAAAAAATTTAAAAGAAAAATTACCTCTCAATTGCCACATTTAAAAAAAAACCTACATACAGTAGTTCACGATGCAAATTGATACTAACCCCTTTTTTTATGTCTAAATTCTATATTTATTTGTTTATTTTTGTCTTACAACTTAATGTTTAATAATATCATACCCTTACTACAAATCTTAGATTCTCATGCCATTAAAAATGATAAGTTGTATTCAACAATATTTATGTCATCTATTAAGATCTCCTTTAATTGATATAACAAACCGTATTTCTCTTTATGTGAAGAATTATGAACAAATGTCAAACCTGTTAATTGTATGAGCAGTTTTTACAACGACAGCCGCAAAGGATCGTAAATCTTAAAAAATATAATTTACTCTAACTATAACTCGAAATATTGCTCTTTTTTCCATGAGATGCATTTTATGATTATGTTAATTATAAATATTCATGATTGAAACTTTACATATTTTAGTAACTTTAGTATAGTACTAGTCGTCTACCCGTGCGATGCACGGGTTAGTATATCTTTTAAATATAACTCAAGTATAATAAAAGAATTCATATGACATGATAATAAGCATAATATAATTGTGTAGTAAAAGATATACAAATTGAAAAAGAAGTTATTACAGAAAAAAATATAAATGTGTAGAAATATAATATACATATTATTATTTATTTTTTATTAAATAAAATTCCCAATACAGTATTAGTGACTATTATTAGTACATATGATGGAGCCTCGTACGTTTGTAAAAATTGATACCTAAAGCTCAAAAATGGGTCACCTCAAATCAACGAAGGGCCGAGATTTTAAAACTTGTAATAGTAATTTTTTTTTGGACCTGAATTGATAATAATCTATTTTTCGGACCCCTGTTCGATAAATTCCTATAACAAATGTATATGTCATTGTAGTGTAAAGTAGAAACAAAATACTTAATAACTTATAAATTACTTTATAAACAAAAATATTTAGAAATTTATTTTTGTCTCTTTTTACTTTCTTACGTATATACGTGTTTGATTAAAACTGAGGAGTGCTGAGTTACTATTTAATGATCTAGTATATCACATTTGCAAAATTGCATCCCTTGCAATTTTACAAACTAAAGAGTTTAAAGGTATCTTTTTTTTATTTCTTTACTTTTCTACATACATTACTTAGTTCACATTTGTTAAATTAGCGTCCTTTGCACTTTTACAAACTAAAAGATTTTAAGTTATATATACTTTCGTATCTTTTTACCTTTCTGGTTACATTACATGGGCTATGTTTATTTACGATGGAGGAGACTGAAATACCATAGGTTGAAGGAAATAAAGTGAAAATTAAAATTAGATTGAATAATTGTTTTATTGATTGGAGATTGGATTGAAGTTTATTTTTAATGTAAAAGATGATAAAAAATATTATGTAATATGAGTAAATATATTGTCAGCAACTTCAAAGAAGACACTGACCAGTAGGCCCAATCCTCAATGAATTGAGCTTAGTGATAAGTAAACACACCCTTAATGTTTCACATTTGCATCCCTTACATTTTTACAAACTAACAGATTTTGAAGTATCATTTGTATCTTTTTACTTTCTACATACAATACTTAATTTTTCACATTTGCATCGTTTAGGGACTGACATAACTTCATATTTGAAATTTGAACTACAGTCTTAACTCCATCAATATTTTCAAATGGAAATATGATAAATAAATGCTTATTCCTACTAAAAATAGGCATAAATAGAAATAAAAATGACATAATTTACATTTATACAACAATATAAAGTACAAATCTTCAACAACTAATATGTTGATCCCAAATCCCAAATCCCAAATCCCAAATCCCAAATATAATAAAAGTAGAGTAATAAAATAAGGTTAGAAAAATATACAATGTCTATTTGTAGGCATGCCTTCTTCCCTTTCGATCATTATTACTTAGATCATCGTATTCTCTCTCTTTTTATGAATTAAGTGTTTATGTTTCACCTTAGTTACATGGCTTCAACTCTTGCTTCAAGAAAAGATCAGAATGTATTCATGTTCATTAAAAATCAAGCTCCCCACACCTAATGCATATAGAAAGTGAGAGCAGTAATAACTTTGTATTTGTATATCATCCTTCTAGCAAAAACCAAATAAAAAAACTATTCAAATATAGGGAACCTTTGCCCCTTATGCACCCTAATTCAAATTCAAAATACTTGAAACAGCTAAAAGTCGAGGCACAAATTATATCTTTATCTTTCTATTTAGCACATTCTCTCTTACTCTAATAAAATAAACTATTCTTTTAAATTGAACAAATAGGTCGTTCGAAAGAAAATAATTTAACGATGTTAACCATTCAAATTTGGATGTGGCCCACCTTATTTCTATTCTTCCATTCTCTCTCGCCAGTCATGAGTGCATTAAATTGTTATTCCTGAAGAATTTTTGTTCCTCAAGGAGAGAAAGCAGGCTAATCTCATCAGCGTCATAAAGGGCGAAGTTCTGCCATTCAACCTTCATTTGAAATTGTTGTTCCTGAAGAGGAAACAGCTTTTTGATGCCCTAAACAACTTCATATACAAAATAGAAAATCATTTTGGGTCACTGATATAAAATTTGACTTTATGGGCAATTTGTCATTATAACCGAAAATCCAGTTGCTTACCACAACTCTATATATACAAAATCATTTAAATTTGTCAAATGAAACCATCATACACGATTTTTTTTTTTCATTTAGTTTAAATTTTCCAATTAGTATCGATTCAAGATCCCCTTTATTGCATAAAATAAGACAATGATCTTTTTCCATGAGATAAACATTTATAATTAAAAGAGAAATTAAAACTTACAACCACCATCCATATAACTATTATCACATGCACTGCCACAATGATCACATTAGACAAACAAAAATTACCTGAAACATCTCTTGCAGACTGATTACCATCATGATGATGATTGTTTCGAGTCACCAAGCCAGGAGAGGAAAATTCATTTGCTCGTTACTCTTTTAGATGGAATTTTCAGTGTACAACTTGCAATACTTTTCACTTAGTTCCTCTGCATTTCCTCTTTCTTCATTGCGTATTCTCAATTTATCAGAGTCAGATTAAAGGTTTCTCAAGGGCAAACATAATATCAAATGTAATTCAGAGTATTTCTTATAAATTTGATCTTTTATTTTATAAAATAGCAATATAACTGGTGATAATTATATGGATCAATGTGTTGGTTTGAACATTTTTTCTGAACACCAACATAAATAAATACAATCAACCTTCAAATTATCTTGAGGCAGAAACCGTCGCGAAAATACAATTAATAATCCCCCTCATTTCCCAAATAAGATAAATCAATACATGATATATATATATATATATATATGTGTGTGTGTGTGTCGATTATATGTATTTACAGTAGGATAATACAGGGAAGGGGGCGCAGGCTGGAAGGTACTTTTAATCATGAAGCCGATGAGATTGGGCGGCACACGGTGGCGTGTAATCCGCTGTTACCGGTGCACTCGATCCGTCATTTTTGGATTTCTCACAGTGGCTTGTACAATCGACGTTAGGGCTTCCGGCGACGGTGACCTCATAGTTGTCATACTGATGATCGTCGATCACTTTAAGGCTGTAATGGCCGTCGGCGCCGGTTGTCCCCTCGACAGAGTATATCACCGCTTTTGTGTCTATATTTCTGCCCTCCAATCGCATTGTCTTTGATTTCATTTGCAATAATAAAAAAAATAAAAAAAATCTGAAAAATTAGAAAGGAAGAAAATTTAAAGCTTACCTTCCTGGTTGCTGAAAATTTGCAGTGAAAACCAAGTGAAGGGGCCTGATGATTCATTAACGGCCTCCACGGAGAACCGTTGCTATCCTCCACGTACTTCCACCAGAAGTCACCATCACCCCCCTATCCCCCTCACTCATATAAAAAGGGAACGAAGAAGGAGATGACAGAGAAGATACAAACAGAGAACGAAGAAGGAGATGACGGAGAAGAAGAGGGTCTTTGCCCTAATTAATTAACATTGTCGCCATCTTTTTCTTATTCTGCCCTACTCACCCTCACCCTTACAACCAAGAATAAATAAGGAGATGGCAGAGAAGAAGATAGGCTTTGGCCCTTATATATCCACAGCATCGCCGCCGAGATAGGCTTTGACCCTTATGGATCCACACCATCGTCGCCGATTTGGTCATGAAATGAGAATTAGTGTTGTGTCTCTCCAACTCAAAGAGAGAGAAGTTGAGGAACGACCAGTTAGAAGCTGGAAATGAAGGAAGAGAAAAACTGAACACATTTTAGAGCGACACGTTCTTTTAAGAAGACGCGTATTTTACTGATTAATTAATTAACAATTATACTTTAAAGAAAAATTACGCTAAATTTTCTCACCACGACGCGTGTTTTTAGTTTTCTGCGCACCCTCTTTAGTCATGGGTAAGTATGTGATGCGTTCAACGCTTTCTAGGAGATAGCGCCACGTGGAATTTCCGAAAAAGAGGGGCTGTGGTGCGTTGTATTACTGCCATGTGTCCTGAAGATTTTTGTTTAATAGTAAGTAGGGATACGTACCCCATAATCTAATAGCCAACTTTGGCATAAAACTATGGTAGGCCAAAAATAGTTCATTGGATGTGACACCATACCATCCACCTTTATTTTATACAAAGTCGCACACATACACTTGAATGTGTGAATGATGCACCTAATGTATTCAACCAGATGCAACATCAACTCAACCGATAAACACAAGGTCTAGAAATGCGTCGTGCTGGAGAAGCCAAAGAAATTTGTGCATCAAATACGTTGACAACTTTTTTTATTTGACAAATTGCATCATTTTAGTAAAATGATTATCACAATCGCTTATATATTTTTCTATCCTACCCTATTGAGCAGTGGATCTGGGTCAAAAATTCAAATTGAGCCCTTGCAGTTTACAAAATTATTAATGATTTTCTTTCTGAAGCGTTTTCAATACTCTACATATTTATATTATCATAAAGAGATTAAAGGTAAATAAGGTGAAATTGGTTGCTAGAATAAAATTCACTTCATAATTTGATTTAGAATTAGTTGTCTTTTTGTCTCTTTATTTTGTTAATGGCGTAAAACAACTGTCATTTCCCTATTTATAATCAATTAATTTTTAAATAAGAAAATAACTTTTCTTTTCTTGTCAGAAGAAAATAACCAAAATATATTTTTTAGTCGAAAAATGACTGAAAGCAAAATAAAGAAAAAGCTACAATTTCATAGAAACTGTTAACAAAGAGTAACCAAAATATATTATACAAGTAGTAGAACTATTTGGTAGAAAATGTTAGACAAGATAAATTATACTAGGTTGAAAATGACATATTTTGCAACTGAAAACGAACAGAAGAAAAAACAAAGCAAATATAAAACTACTATTTTTTAAAAATGCTGCCAAAATAATAACAAAAATACATTATCTTCACAATACTCTATAACAACATAACAAATTACGAACAATGAACTTTTTTCCAGCTCCAATATCAACCGCATTTTTTATGACAACAATTTGTAAGGTCACAACTTTTATTGGTTGCAACTCGAGAAACTACATAAACATGTACTACTTCCGTCTCACTCTAACTTTCCTACTTTCTTTTTCGGTTTGTCCCAACTTAGTTTTTCGGCCCATAAATGACAATTTTTTCTCACAATCTCCACCCTCAATCTCCACCTTTAAAAAATCAAAGATTTCACAAAATTCGTTTTTTCTTAACCTTCGTGTCTGGTCAAAGTAGGAAAGTTAAATCAGGACAGAGGGAGTATAACATAACAAATTACAACCAATGAACTTTTTTCCAACTCCATGTGAACCGCATTTTCTCGACAACAATTTGTGAGGTCACAACTTTAATTGGCTGCAACTCGAGAATCTCTCACCCATTTGCCGTTTTCCACTACCCTCACTGTGAACCAATGGAAGTTAACCACTACTTCACTCTTGATTAAGGATGATTGTAGCAGCATGTCAAAATTAGTGGTAAATTTGAGTTTAATGGTGGTGACATCACAATTTGATGCCTCAAAAAATAGTTTGCTTTAGTTAAAAGAAAAAAACCATAACAGTTAATCTTCATGTTAAGGTTTTAAAATTCATGATGCCTGATAGTTCATGAATTTTACATAATTAAGCTTTAATGGGCCCTATTTTCTTTGGTGCAATTTACAAAAGCACATTTACTACCCTAGTATCCAAGATCAGATAGGTTTGCTCCAGATGAATATGAATATCAACAAAGGCCTGCGACATTGTCATAAATTTTCTCGCTGTAAAAATGCCAACTGGACTAGTCAAGCATAGTTTTGGCTCAAAATTTATAGAACTTTTTGCTTGTCAAAATTCGAACAGTAACTGCTCTGCAAAACATTCGCATAATACAAACCCAAGAAATGTGAGGGTGGGGGTACAAAGATTTTAATATAAATGCCCTTTAGTGTCGTCATGATTCCCAGGGAACATTATACAGCAACTCCCAGTTTCTTCACACGCAGTAAAACCCCGGACTGTATATAGAGGAAACCACGTAAACCTCGAACTCTCACCCTTATGCCCCCAAAAACCATGACATGAAGGGATCACACTATTTACAGTGTGTATGTGCTGCACACACTCGACAAAATTACCACCACTGATCCTAATGGACAGAAGTGGAACCAAGAGACAGATACTACCGAAAAAAACCAAAAGAATGCATGTGATTCGGCTCACAAAGTCGAAGAATCTTCAATTTCACCTGCAAAAGAAGATAAGCCAACAGATTATTTATGTACGTATAGCCTGTTCATGCAGATGCAAAGTATCTCTACACAAACAGTTTTCTTCGTCTATCGTTATAAGAATATGATCTAAGTACCAGAAAATCCTCTGCAAGATTTTACTAGTTTGGCCAACTCTGAATTGTCAATTCAGCAATGATTTTGTCAATGGGTGCAACTTTGACAGATTTCAAAGATGTCTGTAAAATTTAGCTAATGACAATGATTTTTCAAGGGTCCGAATTACACATAATCCAGAAAAAAGGCTAGAATGGGAAACCTTGGAAAGCGTTGGGTAGTTTTTCCTAGAAGATATAAGAATGAACTCATGCAAAATGCTGAAAGTTGGGTATATGTATCTGTATACATAAAGGTTAACAAAACAAGCACCTTACTAATATTACCTCTAAAAAGGTTACCACGAAAATTGTGGAACCTTCTAAACACAAAATTGCATTTCCACTGCAGGCTTGGATAGCCAGAGTCTATTGCATGTTTAAAGCCTGTTTCAGTTGCGAAAATGAGGCAGGATGCATTTTAGACATAGCGGAGTTGAACAATTCTCCGTGTATGGCAACACACGTCTGCAGGTTGTCCTTTAGAGAATTCTCCAACGAAATTTGGTTTATTGGGTCCGAGAACTTGATCTGGAAACAAGAAAACTAAATCATAAATAATTAAAGAAAAAAAAAAAAGGAGATGCCTTAGCTTCATAACATTCGTAGATCAAGTACCTGGGTATCACTAAAAAGTTCCCTCAGCCTAATTACTGGAAAAAAAGAAAAAAATCCAAAAGTTTTTATTCTTACATAATTTGTAAGAAAATTATAGGTGTTGGCTGGCTTTGTAATAACCAAACACGGAATTTGCAAGAAAGCAAACTTCAATTGGTTGTTTTTTTCTTTTGTTTCTTTTTCTATTCCGGTAACTAGTATTTCTCTCATGTGATGCATGGAAACCTATTTATAAAATAATATTTACAATTAAACTAAGACACTGTTTGTTTAGGGTTGAGCCAATTGGTTGTGGATTGAGCTCATCCATTATGTGTTTGTCCACCGGTTACGCAATAAATTATTCACAATCTACACACACATCATCAAGCCACTAACTAACTCTTACACACATCGTCAATCAAACATCATTCCCAATACACACTTCAATCAATAATCAATCATTTACTAACTCTTACACACATCAAATCAACGTTAACATCTTTTATATTATAATCACCTTATAACCCAATCTCCAACCAACATAAACACTGGCTCACTTATTTACCCCAACCTCCATATTCTACTATATTCCCACAGCCTACAGTACTCCAATCATCCACAACCATAAACAAACAGGGAAATATTATATGATCTAATGATGTCACTATCACCAATATTTTGGGTTATACATTGGAAAATTATAATGTAGACAATAGTTATTTCTCATGCAATGCAAGGATTGAATATAAACTTATTTACTTATTTTTGTAAATAAAAATTATGTCATATACTAAATAAAACTTTATTAAATATAATAAATGAATAATATATATTTTCAAAATTTATTCAAATATGTTTGGGACTCAAACTTGTGATCGGTCCCCATCCTTCTTAAACTATATGAACCACAAATTATTCAATTAATTAACAATATCTATCAAACACAAATAGTAAAATGGCAGACTCATCAAGAATACTACGGTAAAATAAATAAAATAAATTGGAGGATCTTGTTAGAAAATTAGCTTTTTCTTATTTAAATAATTGCATATTATTTATATTTTACTTAAATAATTAATCAATTATAATTTATCATGTATTTACTTATATTTGTATAGGTATAGATTTCTTCAAAAATTTAGATAAAAATCAAATTAAATTAATTAATTAATTGTACTAAAAGTTTGAAATTTTCAATAATCTTATTGTAAGAAAGTAATTTAACTAAATGTTTTTTATAACTCAAAATTAATGTAAATAGTCAAACACGAAATGAAATTTCAAATCTAAGCAAAATATAATATCTCATTTTAATATATGCAATCTAGGTAGTTAAAGATCGTAAAAAATAATTATTTTTATATATTATATCAGAAATTGATTAACAAGAAGAAAAATTATTTTAGAAAACTGGAAACATTAAAAATAAAGACTAATAGGATGGTAACAACTAACAACACAACACCTTGCCTAGCAATTTAATTAATCACAAAATTAAAAGCTCTTATACTCCCGTGATTAATCAAACAAAAAAGTTTATTATAAGAAAGGATTAGCCATTTATTAATTTAATAAACTGATTATAAAATTTAATACTTTTGCTTTTAATCTAATAAAGTATGAAATCAATTATTTAAACAATGATTTTTATATTAGGAAATTCATGTCAAATAAAAGAAACTGATTAGTTATATTTTTTCCTATAAAATTCAACTATAATTTTTTCACAAGCAAACCATTTAACTAAGTTATAGTTGCAACCGAAACCAATACTATAGAACAAATACTCACATTTAACCGAATAATCAACCAGTAACAATCTAACTTTTTAAATAGAACCTCATTCTAATATATGATATAGATGTCAAATAAAGATCATGAAGAGAAAATTAATTTGATATATTATGTATAAAAAAATGAATCAGAATGAAAAAGTTATTTGTATTTTCAAAAATTGAAAAGTTTTAACAAAAATGACAGCATCTTAATAATAATGATCGAAAATTATAGGCGGGAAAAATATAATTATAGAAATAGCCTCCTTATTACTTTTTTATACACAGACACACATAGAGGGGTAGTCCCGTTTCTTAAACTAAGTACCTGTCTCCTCCGGAGCTCTTTGCTAGGGACCTCCAGCTTGCTAGATTGCATATTGTCACTAGTGTTATGGCACAAGGAAATTTAATCGGTAAAAAATTGGTCATTATGTGATGACCTTTGAGAAAACTAAGCATAAGGGTGTTTCAATTCGAACCTTGATTCTTCTTCAGTTAAGTCCTCACTTCCACCCAATATTACACTGGTGCATACACTATCAGGAGTAGAACATTAAAAAGTTGTGTCCACATAATAGCAAGAGATAAATTAAGATAATGTATATGGATTACCTCAGGATCAGATCAAGTTTATCAAGTACTTGAGCCATTCTCAAAGTTAGAATTATAGAAAGGGCAAGGGCGAATGTCTTTCTTTGGATGGAAGTCACATTGTCGGCCTGCAACACAAGATTAAGAACAATCTATAATACCCAGGTAATTTGTGTATCTTTAAATGGTTTCAAAATACTTATTTTAATATCATATAGTGCAGCTATTGCAAGAATTCCCATTTATACTAATAAGAAACATTCAATTGCTAAACAGACTCCCACAGTAAGTCACTATGACAAATATTGAGCTTTCATGAATTTCCAAATATAATAACAGAAGCAGCTAAAGAATTTCAACAAAGGCAGGCAGAGCATCCAAAAACTAGGAAAAGTTCAAGTTTGATATGTCCGACTATGGGTGAATGGGCAATCAAGTAATTGGTCATGCCAGGAGGTCATTTAGGAATGTTTGATAAGTGAAAGAACCCAACACTGCACTGAACATATTTTTAAAATATAATATATATGTGTGTGTGTGTGTGTGAGTTACTTAAGACTATCAGTAATTGTTCTCCTAGCATAATGGAAGAAAAGAAAATACCGGCACAAACTTTTCACTCACCTTGTCTAGCCATACATCAGCTAGGCAAAGAAGTATGCTTTCTTCATTTGAGAATCCAGCTTTCTGAAGATGTGCTAAGAAAGATGGCTCTGATGTCAATTGTGCAAGATAACTAGTATTCATGACCAAAATCCTTGCAAGTATCGCTGCTGAAGATGTTTTTACTGCTGTCTTGGAAGGATCGCGATCATCACTCCCACTCAGGCATATAACAATTAGTTTCTGGAAAATAAGGCAAAATTTCAAACATCACGTACAAACCTTTAGAATAAAGTATAAGATGTTATAGAATGTTGTAAGAGGTAAAGATAAAAAATCTGCCTGTGTAGTGGTGCTGATTAACTGGGGCACTTCAGAAGGGAAACACTGCATAGCAAAAGTAGATGAGTGATTTTTACAACAAAAGATAACAGAGCATCAAAATGCAACTTGCTCAAGAGAAAACATAAATAGACCTCCAAGAAGAAAAGCTGTTTGCAAAAACGAAGACATTACTCACATAGGACCCAATAAAATATATAATCCCTTCTCATCAAAAGAATCAAAAGCGCAAATCATGATACATCTATACAAGGAGCTAATTTATTGAAAACCTTTATCTAGTAAAGCTTTACTGTTGCTCCATTGAATTAGTAGATTTACCTGAATCAAAACATCCACAAGTGGGAGAATTGAAAGCAGCCCTTTATCATTGACATTACCAATGACCAGATCAAGAATTTTTGCAAGTGTCTGCGCATGCATATGGAAGAACTCTAAACCGCCAAGAACTATGTACCCTTCGATGATGCTAGCAGCCACCTACATATTGAGTTAGATGTCAAACCACTGTATTGCTGCAAAGCAAGAATATGCCACTCTAAAAAAAGAGAATTTATCTATACCTTTAAGTGGTCAAAACTTCGATCCAAGATTTCCAAAAGACATGGAAAGAAACCCAACAGCTGAGGTACCATTGAAGTGGCATTAGAAAGAGTAGTTTCCCATAACTGCATGATAAGGATATGGAAGAAACAATGACATTTGAGTGCTAAAGATTATGTGGAAATCCAAAATATACTCTTTGCTGTTACACTGAACTACAAACCTGCAGGCTGTCTTCCAAAAGTTCATCAGGGCTATTTATATTTATCACACTTTGTAAGATGGGCATCAGTATGCTGTAACAGATGGGTGATTGATAACCTAGTGCAGCTACAAAGTTCTTTAAAGCTGTGAGAAGCTGAATCTGCAGAAGGCTTTCACCAGAAGATTCTTCCCAAGCCTAAGTGAGATATATATATATATATAGTCAACATAAGAAAGCATCCAATATCGGGCAAAGGAGAAAAAAGAAAGCCATTTAATGAAACTGTACAGACTTTATTGTCTCGACTCATTGTTCATGTGAAAGATTTTATAAATATCAACTCAGTAATCTTGCTGCAAGGATCATGCTCAGAAAAGAGCATACAAGTCATACCTTCTGGAAAAATTGCACCAGCTTGTTTGCATAAGGAATAACTTCACTGATGCGAGCAATCAGCGCAGAAATTGTATTTAGTACTTGAACCTGGATATTCATTTACATGGAGAAGTTCATGAATAAGTTTTGTAGATACAATGAACTAATAAAGTCGAAACAAAGCTGATGGTTGGAGTAAAATCTAGACCACCAGAAGATGTTGAGAACATAAAGGTCAGAGTAGTGATATTTGGAAGTAAGTATCTCACAGAACTGTCATACAAGTACACAGACAGCTTCCAAAAAAAAATGAATGATATGATCTGGACTCCTGGAGGCACAGAAGAACAGAGTGCACATATATATTTCTTTATACAACTAACCTCATCAAATTTAACATGTTGAGAACCAAACCTTCAAGGGGGTGCTTAGCTTGTTAAGGGGAATGGGAATGGAAACGACTGTAGTGGGATGACAATTGATCGTTTTCAATCCCCCTAAAATAGAAGAAAAGTGAGGGTGTTCCCTTTAAAATAGAACATCAAAACACTATAAATGGACCAAGTCCATCTACAATTCCTTCACCGTCACCAGTGACCAAGCACCCCCAGACTAAATTAACCATGCACCAATTATTTGCTTTCCAAACATTTCTGACTGCACAGAAAGTGACTGAATTTCTCTTTATTTATTTATTTATTTAATTATTTGTTTGTTTATTAATTTATTGGTTTTTGGCAAAACAGTTCAAAAACATGTCTTCAAAGTACAAATCAGAAATCATATCAGCAAGTACTTTTAGGAAGTTTGATGATAAAAGAAAACATATATATAAAGAGAAAGAAAAAAGAAAAAAAAGAGAGTTCCTTCATATAATCAAAGTGAATTTTTATACATTAGTATATGAATAGATGTAATTTCACACTTCATTTACGAAAAAATGCTGATGCCAAGGCAGATGGAGAAACGATTTTGTTCATCAAAGAAAGAAAGAGAATAGTTAAGAGAAGGGAACAGAAGCCCGTTCTCCTCAAAAAAAAAAAAAAAAAAAAAAAACAGAAGCCTGTGTTTTACCTCTTTGGATTGCCTACTAAACAATTAAATTTTACTGCACACCAAGAGATGGACTTTATGCGATGTATATGTAATTGGTTAAATGCAACTAGTCCGAAAGAAAACCTAAATTTACAACAAAATCAGATTTCGGCAAATGCAAAGAGATGGCAGAAACTATAAAGAATATTAACGGGTGTGTTGTATCTCATAGTAACCAGAAGTATAATAATGCAAAGTCCGTTCAAGTGCTACATTTGGTCACTTGTAAAAAGTTGAACATGAGAGATTTTAACTTACTTTTGAATCAAATTCTTGGACTTCTTCCACCAGTTTGAAGCATGAGTCCCAACATATCGGCAGAAGATCTGAAAAATCCTGCTCTGAGAAGTTTGCATCTTCAATATGGAAATATAGAGATCGTGATGCTGCCAGCTGAAACAACAAAAAGACATTATTAATGACACAACAAAAAGAGTGAGTGCAATTTAAGACCCAGTTTTAAATAACATGCATCATACCCGGACACACAAGTCCCTTTCCTGAAGCAATTTTATTAGAGCACAATACACTTGACGCCTGGTGTCATCTTTAATCTGTACAGGTAAGATCAGGTACACAGTTGTCAAGAATTAAGTATCTAGTAAAAGTCGGAAAGTAGTACATCTGAACTTGAACATCTAACGCTAGCCAGACAAATAAATTTGACTCAACTCCTACTTCATCAACACTTATAGTTCATGATGAAACTTCCTTTAGCTAGAACAGATTCTTGTTAGCGTAGTGATATTTTCAGACCCCCACTCACATGACACAATTTGGATTTCTTGGATCGTCACCACCATTAAAGCCCATTTTAGCTACGTCTGGTAAGATACAATAATATTTACTTCTCCAAGTGACAAGATCTTCCTAGATACTATCACAAGAATCCTAGATTCATGGATATATTCCTAAACCGCCATCATCCAAGGTTTGAACAGACTTCCTTATAAAAAATTATTCAAATTACAGCCATATTCAGTCTCTTCTGCACATGACCAAAGCATGTTAATTCTCTCTAGTCTTATCCTCTATGGCATTATACCTAATTAGTTTCTAATCCTCTCATTCCTAATTCTATCCACATGCATCTACTACAGCTATCTTATCTATATGCTGTCCTATAATAGGGCACCACTCAAGACATAAGCCATTGCCAAGTCAAAAAATGAACTCGTATTACTTCACTTCAATCACACCCATCCTTCATTGCATAAAATTCCAACTGTTATCCCCTCTTTATCCACTGTTCTTTGAACAAATAGTACCCCTTCTGGTTTCAGGACAAAACGTGCAAACTAGATATCCATTTTCTAGGACCAATTTAAAACCCTTACTCCAGAACACACACCATCTATTTTTGATAAACACCTTCTTTGTTTCATCTATTACGACAATCTTGTCACAAACAACATTCGCTGCCAATCATCCATAAGGACCATCACAAACGGCAAAGAGATATCAAATTGAGGCCAATCCTTGATGATATCCCACACAACAAAGAATTCACTAGACATCCCCAATTAAAGCAAGACTAGATACATCAGCTTCATTATATCCTTGATTATCTAAATATTTCTTTTATTGAAAACTCTAAACAATTGGGGAAGCATTTATACCCCTAACTTCCTATTAGAGGAGACTACACGCCAAATTTCCTAGCAAAAGTTGATTTTAACATAGTGGTATATTCTTCCTTCTAGTTACCCACCATAATAATTACTATATGCACCCAATGATAGGCTTTCTCTAAAATCGATAAACCGGGTTTTGGCTCGTGTAGTAAGGTTTCTTAAAAGAAACTAACTGAACTCAAGCTAGGGCCTGGGCAATTTTCAGCTCATGAGCAGACAGATCTGCACGTTGTGACCAGGCTCGTAAACAAAATTAATAACTTTACTTTTTTAATTATGATAAACATAGAACTATCTAGCCAAACCTCTTTGTTATAAAATTAAGGAAACATGTTATACATTTTTAGAAAATATAATGTATGTTCTTCATGATTTAATTCACAAAGAACACTTATTAAGAGGCTGGAGAATACTCATGAGCACTTAATGAATTCAATAAATCAAGCTCGAGTTCGACTTGATCATTAAAGAGCTTAACATAAACTACCAAAGTTCATCTCGGCTCGGCTCAATTCACTAATGACCAGGTTGTTAAGTACCTATACGCGCTTTGTTAATCTTAAAATTTTTGTATCAACTGACAAATGAAAAAGATGGCTTCCGCTGGCTACCTATTTGGCATAAAACTACGTTTCATACAATAGTACCGCGGCAATCTCATGAAAATTTTATCATATGTAACATAAGCTTTATCACTCTATAGTTTAGCAATTCCCTGAATACATTTTATTCTCATGAATTTTACCACAATACTATGTCACCAAGATTCTTTTATGTTAAAGTCAGCTAAGCTTGTTAAATGTGTTCATGCTCTCTTGTATCTTTTAGCCAACTCCTGAAGCATTAACTTTGACATACTGGCTGTTGAACCTCTTTGTTCCACCATCACGTCTTTTCATCCCTTCCATTTTGTCTCCCCAAGTATATGGTTATTTATGTGATCAAATATCAACAACTGTATATTCCTTGGATTGATTGTGTTTCCTTTAGTAGCTTGATATGTTTTCTTTATAGCTAGATTAGATTAGTGGTTTATTATTTTATTGGCTGCAGCGTAGTATAGTTGGCTATCCAGAAATAGTCACTTGTAACTTCTATTTACGCCCACGGGATATACAGAAAGAATCAATCAGCCAACTTATCAATCTGGTATCACAGCTGCAAAACACAAATCCAGTGCTATTTATCCGTTCCAAGTTTAATAGGGTCTACCTGTTTCCCGTCAAATTGAGCAAAGATTTCTCTATTTCCTAAAGTGGTATATTGGAGTCCTAATGGTCTCATATGGACATGCCTAAACCGTCTTAAGCACATTTCTTAAAGGTATTGTAAATATTTCAGTAAGATATAAACAAAGTGAAGTTATTTTGTTTCTTATTAGAAAAAAAAAAAAAAACAAAGTGAAGTTAAAGCCAGATTTCTATGTAGGAAATTCATTAAAATATTTCTCTTCCAACCATTGAACAATCATTCTTAAATTCATTGAGTTGAATCTCAAATAACATGCAGGTTCCTGTGTTTTAATTTCCCTTTCTGTCACATCTTAGTAGATTACTACAAATAAAAGCTTAACAATTATTAAAAGAACTCGAGAAACCTAGATTTCGGGATTCAGCAAGCCAGATTATGATCAGACTATGAGATTGACCTGAGATGTCAGAGACAATCTGCGAAGGAACTAACTTCCACGGCCACCTCAATCCAATATTCATAAACATGACAGAAGGGCTTAAGATTAGCTAACATCCTAAAGGATGGGCAACACAGAAAGCAACTGCACATAATTAGATTAAATAGGATATTTGACCTATAAGCCTAGTGTCATTTGAAACAATACATTATCCATATGACCATTTCCATCAACTATGTGATAACACTCCGCAGCAAAACGCCCAACAAAACAGAAATACAGAATCAATTTAAGGATGCAGTAGTAGCCAAACCATTAATATACACAAACAGTTAGAAGCATATTACCTCCGAAACCCATTGCCCCAGTATTAATGCAACTTTCCTATGGATGATCCGCATGTTTGGATGATCATTTGTGAGTTCAACAGATAACGCACCATTAAACCTGCGCAAGTATCAGGGAATGTCCATGAGTCCCGGAAGAACATAAAAAGATTTAAAGGTGGGTGACATCTGGTTATAAAATGATCCATTAGGAATAGAAAATCATCAGATTACTTGTTAAAGAGAGCCACATTTACAGGAAAAGAGACGTGTTTGAGAAGTAATAATAAAATTAGGTCCCGGCATCGTCCAGGTTAGGGGTGTCGATGACCAATACGCCCATACATCAACTATCGCTAGGCACGCCAATAAATAACAGCCGGTATATCAGACAGCCTAGACTATGCCAAAAACAAAATAGATCGGACTCCAACATTTTTAAGAGGTTGGACAAATGGGGAACTGGAATTGATGTGGTCTGAGTTTGGTAATTACCATGTTAAACCCAGTTGAAATTGGCGACAAAAGTTATACTAAGAAGTGACTCTAGCTTGGTTTTACTTAAAACATTAAAATCTTGTATGGAGCCATATGGTGATCTATTATAATTAGTTTCTACAGAAAACAAATTGGGTTACAGGTAGTGTATCTCAAATACCGTCAGTAATGCATGCCAAAAAGAAGAAATGCAAAGCTACTAGCATCACACTGCAAAAACATTTATCTATATACCCACAAAAACCTATTTGATATCTATGCATATTGTAACTGATCTTTCCAATACCCAGTCCATGAGGCTATGGCCAACAACCACTAGGATTTCAAGTTTTCAACTATCAAAGGGTGATAGACTAAAAAGGATGACGAAGGTACAACTTCACGCCCAATTTGATAAACTTTAGTTCAAAAGGAACACGGCTCACCATTCTTTAAAGCTCAGATAATTTGAGAGTTCATAATAGACATATGCTGCAGCACCATAAGCAGCATCCTTCAGGAGCAACTGTGGACTTATTTCACTGAAAGAAGAAGGACAACCATTCATTGCTTCTTGAAGAATTGAAACCACAACTGGACCTAGCAGCTATATCAGTGGAGACCATGAGAACACAATCAGATCCAAAACGCAGATGCCAACAGAGAACTTAGGTTATTACTCGTAAAAGTGTCAAGAGACCTACTTGGCTGTGATTCTCAAACAAGACAATGTATAGAGCTTCCGCACATGGTCGTAATCTTTCTGACCACACAATAGAATCCTGCTCATGATGAAATGACTCAGGATTCTGGAACCATTCCTCCACATCACTAGGTGTTAAAACAAAATACCTGCTTGAGAAAGATAACAACAATGAGACTAATACTCGGGAAAAAAACCAAAACAGAAAAAGGGAAAGAAAAGGGAAAGGGAAAACTGTTAAAGAAGAAATAATACATTCAGCCATACCTCCGTATCAATATGTTACACAGTAGCACAACGCGCTCATTTGGCAGTAGAGAAGCCAAGAAGCCAGCAACTGCACTGGATACATTTTTCTTTAAATCCAGAAGGGAAACCCGGTTGTCATCCATAACACGACCAGTCAAAAATGGCTTGTATTCTTTACATTCTAGGACAGACTTCATCATTAACATACATTGGATCAAAAATTCCTCAAATGACAATACATCTGGCTCAGGATTTGTTATTTTATTTAAGCAGAAGTCAAAGACAGGCCCAATGACACCTTGATCACCAAATGAGTACGGGTGTCTTTGCTGAAATGCTACTAAAATCTTCATTAATTTAGTGCACGCCTTCTTCAGGAAATCCCAGAATTTAGGATGTCTCTCTTGAAAAGATGAATCTGCATAAATTGCCAGTAAGTTTAAAGATCCTCAAGAATATATCCACAAACCTTTTCAGAAATAATAAACACTATCTCCCAATTAAAAATTAGAAATGAGGAGTTAGACAAAATGGCAGTCATCTGGAACAGGAAAGCCAATGAAGTATTAAAATAAATAAATATTTCAATGAGCTTCTGATACTTATAACTTTCAGTGAGCAGGCAGAAAAAATAAATAATAATAATAATAATAAGAACAACAACAACAACAACAACAACAACAACAACAATAACAATAATAATAACAATAACAATAACAATAACAATAACAATAACAATATCTACAACTGCAGAGGAACAGAAAAGAAAATCAGAAGTTTAACTATAGAGTTAGATAACAATGATAGACATTAAACAACAAGGAACCTATACTCTAATAACAATTGTAACAGAAGACCTACGAAACTAAAACTGAAAAGGAAATAATACAAAAAGCTTACAGTATGGGAGAAGTGACTGGATGGCTTCCAACATTAAAGGACAGACCTTCTTGACAGGTTGCACCTCCTATGGACAATATAATACCATTAGTGCCCCGAATTCGCAATAATTACCAGACATGAATCAAGAAGTGTAAAACTGCAACATATGATTGAGATCATAAAAGAAAACGGAAAATATATATATGTATATAAGTTACCTGTATGGACTTCGAATCACTCGGGAAACCAGAAATTATGAGTTGGCGTATTATTTTCGAACACAGAAACCATCTTTCACAAGTTAAGTAAATATCATCATGATGCAGCTCGGAAGGATTTTGAGCTAGCATCGAAAAACCATGCAATATTTTCTGCACATCCGTCTGCCATAGGTGCCAGCTGTAATCGAAGAATTGAGATGCTATCTGCAAATGAGGAAGCAAAAACACAACCAATGAGCATGCAAACTAAGTGGGAAAAAATATAGAGAGGACAGCATAGATTTTAGCTGTAAATTTAGTAAGAATCTGAATGCCATCACGAGTGTCTACAGACCCCAAAATCATCACATTCTACAGCAAGGTGTATGACCTCAAACTTGAATAATAGGAAATTAATTTCAACTGATCATAAAGCAGCCACACAACAGAGATGCAGATTGACTATGGTTCAAGCCTTGATTACTAAATTGTTAATATTATATATATATATATATATTAAAGAAACAAAAAGAAAAACTGAAATACCCCAGTCAAGCTACACAGACTTCTAAAAGAATAATATTGATCATCAGTTTTAATTCACCATAGTGACTTCATTTTCCCACAATAATATTTGTGTACACTTGTTATTGGGCATCAGCTTCTGGGTTACATCCAGCTAATAAAATTTCAGTTTCAACAACTAGGAATATACACAGGTGTTTCCGGAGGAAAACATAAAAAAAAAAACAAACAAACAAACAAAACAACATGCACCTCGGCAAATGTCCTCTGATCAGAAGTAAGTCGTTTGGATGACAGCTCCTTTAGAACCCGGAAAAGAATCAAGAGTATTCTATGTGAAGTTAATGTATCAGCTGACTGAAGCTGCTGAGCTAACACAGAAAGTAAGTCTGGCCTGTATGCAGTAAAAACTCAGTGGCTTAACGCATCCCGTTGATAGATAAATATTGCACAGAATCATGCATGTGGTGGTCGTAATACATACATTAGTGTTTTGAAGTTTGAACCATGTGGAATGGATAAGAAACACGAGAAGGTCAGGAACACAGGAGTGGACAAAATTAAATGCCTCAATAAGAAAAAGCAAGTACTAGCTCCACTGGTATAAAACCACACACACTCACAAATGTCAAGTGAAATAATGGTGCTTCCCTGATTATCCGGAGTTGCAATTTTCAAAATCCTTTAAAAGGAACATATGATATTGGTTCCTCTTTAAATGTTTGACTTCTATAAGCTAGTAAAGTTCCATCAGAATCCAACAAAACAACAGTAGTAGTGCAGCGGTCAGACTTGTATTCACTTCAACCAGAGTTTGTCTCTCAAAGTTAGGTGTTTCCTGGGGCTATCCATTCGGGGGAAAATAAAAAGGAATCTCATTCAAATCTTTTCTAAAGAAAGTTTCACATTCAAGCTACTTCGGCATAAAAAAATGGGCAGAGCTTTTAAAATTTGCCGTTAAAGAGTAAAATCAAGATGAAGTTTCAACCTCCATTACAGCAATGCTTCCTGAGATAACTTAATTGATTTGCTAAAGTATTGGATAACCAAGCTAACCCTGCCTAGAAGAAAAGATATCGACAGTAGAACCAATGTAGGCATCGCTTCAGATATTAATTACTGAATATTAGCTAAATCGATTTTTTTTTTAAAATTTAACATCTTGCCTTGATCCATGCATCAAGAATTTTACTTAATAAATAAACAAGAAAATACATAGATAATCGTTCACTAGATTCATTTCAACAATTTGTAGGAGAAGCAGAGAAGCATACCAGTCCCTTGGATAGTCTATACGAGCAATTTTCGAGATTAGGACTGCCAAAGTATGAGCAATCTGCAACATATGAATATTTATAGAACATATTACACATAAAACATAAAAGTAACTCCAAAAACATGATGTAAAATGGGAACGCATATAAAAGCAACAAAATTTAACATGTAGAAGCATTCTGCAGCAAAGAATACAGAGTGACTATTAACTGATCTAGAACGCATTACCTGATAATTTTCTTCCCTCAAGTGTGACAACAACTTTTGCCTTAAATGCAATTTCTCTTCATTGCTTATACCCCTGGAAAGGCCATTGTCATAGTCAGATCCAGAAACATGTTTAAAAATCTATACATGCCAATAGGGTATATAAAATTACAACAAGAAGCACCAAATTACATGGGAAAAACACTTGTTCAATTTCCATCACAGATCAAATCAAAAACCACTAATCAAAACTTCCAAATGACAAGTATGGCATCCTGTTACAAGAAATATCTGCATTAAACAATGTTCCACTCAATGGAAATTTTCAAAGTAGTATTGTTGGGTGGGATCATTATTATTCAGGGCATATTTCTTATTTAGGTATACTTGCTCCTTCCACGATGGCGATACTAGCAAATTTGGGAAGTGCATATTCCCCATTGTTTTTCATGCCGCCATTTGTAGTTCAAATTTTATAAAGTACTGAAGGCGGGCTCTATTTGGTCGATCAAACACCACCAATTGACAGCTGTTTCTTTTTCTTTTTCTTTTTTTGGACAAAGAATAGAGAGCAAATCTATTAATCATTAAGCACAGACTAAGGCTACTAATAAGACTTAAGAGTCTCATAACTGCAGATTAGTGAGATGTCTCTGTCCAACATTATTTACTACTGAACAGAAACAACAATGATTTAGGAGAAATATAGACCTAATATTATTCCACTTGAATTGTGACCTATAAGCTTATAAATTTCAGAAAGGAAAACCGACACTAACCTGACTAGGTTAGAGGGACCTCAAGTAAATATTACCGACGGTTACACATATTTATCTATGAACAAATGAAAGATCAGAGGTTCAAAGCATAAAAAGTTGTTTCATCCCCAGTAAAGGAGTGCCGTTTTAATAAATCCGTCCCCAGTAAGTCCACCAGAAACAAAATTGTTGAGGTTTTCAATATCAAAATAGTCAAACCGGAAAAAAAATTTGTTGAGGGTTTTTTTCTTTTTTTTCTTTTTTATGCAAGAAATATTTTTTTATTAAAATGTGAAAGTTACAAGGGGAAGAGGTTTTCCATATGGACCTATACGTATTCAATCACATTATAAGAGTATGATATTTAAATCCCTAAGCACGTCCGAAATATAAAAGCCCCTAAAATCTTTGTTAGCTGATATCCAATTTGCTATCCTAAACTTAATTCTGTCCCAATATCAAAATAATCTCTGTTTCTGCTACTACGAACCCCATCTATTTTACTTAGTATGGTCAAGAACAGAGAAAGATGGAATGAGAAATATGCATATCACTAGTGAACTCAGATGAGAGAATTCGAGAGAGAATTCGAAAGAGAATTCTGTTAGATGGATTAAGACTTTTCTGTAGCAGTCACTACCAACAAATTTTTAGGAAATTACGAAAGTGACAACCTGAATTCAAATTGAGTGGGTTCTGTAAAATGTCTAAACGTTCATGGAGTACATTTAGACCTTACAGCATAGAGGGAAGGGGAAGACACGTAAGTCGATTCCTGAAGGTCCAAATTGAGACATTGCGAAGCTGAGTTAGCCAGTATCATTTGTCACTCTAATGATGACAACTTGTCTAGAAATTATCATCTAGTTTCTTCTCCACTTATTTGGCTTTGTCAACTGCCCAACATAGTCAACTGCGGTTCTGAAAATCCTTGGTTTGAGTAACAGAAAAATGACATTTCATTTACTCATATTGTCTAATATTCTGACAAGATTTCTCTAACGTCTCCAATAATTATGAGTCACCATCCTCTATTTTCCAAAAAAATACACCCTCCCTAAATCTTCATCATTGTTCATCTAAGTCTTTCTTCACTAAAAATGCCAATTAACTACCTTTTTCTGCATGTTTTCCAATTGCTAGCCTCTCATTACAACGGTCCAAACCCCACCTTTTTAAAAATAAAGTCATCAGAGAGAACACTGGCACTTTTTTTTTAAGAAACAAAAGAACACTTACAATTTTATGCACTCATTGTGAGGATGTAGGCCCTAAAAGATATGTCAGCAGCACTTTCAAACAACCTATTCGCACTTATAACATATCTTCCATAAAAAATAAAAGGAGCGCTGCAGTTATCCATAAATGCAGGCACTACAATGAATAATACGTAGTCTCTAGGAACAAGCTTCATAATCCCAGCGGAGTGCACCACCTCAAAATGTAGGAACTCAAATTAAAGGTCAAAACCTTTGCACTTTAGTAATTCAATTGTTCAATGCAATGTAATCTTCTAGTGGTTATACACTTTGCCAGTGAAAGGACACATTAGACGAGGGAACGAAGGGGACTCAAACAATGTATCACATAAGAAGGTCTACTTATTCTACATTCCATCAATTAAGCATCTCAAGTAAGGTGTCGACCCAAAGCTTTTCACGTCATATCAAAATAAAAATTTCTCGTTCAAAGTAGCACCAAGCATTTAAAAGACAAAATAGACTACAATTAACAGAACGACAACCAGTGCAAACTGCAAAGCAATCCAAAGTGAGAAGAAAACAATACGCATAAAAATCGTGAGAGCACTGACGTCGAATCACGCCGGTTCCTCCAATACCGATTCACGCTATTCTTAAAATAAACAGACGCCATTAATCTCACATCTGTCTGCGACACTAAATCTTTAGCTGTTATAACTTCCTGTATACAACACGAACACCTCGTCAAACAAGTCCAATAGCTTCACATTCACGTAAGAATAAAGAATTAACAAGGAAAAATCACTTCAATACCATTAGACAAGAGCAGAAACCAGGTCTGCTTTCAAATTGCACAAGAGCGTCTTCCGCTGGCTTCAGCACATTTATGTCGCTGCTTAATGAATTAGCGAGCAGTGTATATATTGTAGGCAAGTCTGAAACTGAGAGTGCCATTTCCTTCCTTGAAGAACCTATCAACACCTAGAACAAACGTATAGGGAAAAAGCACTCTTTCTATGAGTAAAATATAGAAATGAAGAAAGGTTTTGGATCGACGGTTTGACTAACAAATTTAAAATTGTTGGAGAATAGAGGAAATCGCTCCTTTGCAGAATTCAAAATTTGGTGCGGATGATGGAGGCGAGGCGGATAGTTGGAATTCTCCGGCGAAGGGTTAGGGCGGTGCTGGGCCGGAAGAAGGGTAAAACGAAGTTCCTGCTTAAATTATGAGCTGGAACAGGACGGGCTATAATCATTGTCAGCGGCTTGTCTTGGGTTTTATACCGTACCGATGTGATTTTGGTGTCCAGTTGTGTAGAATTTGGGGTGGCACCCGTGGCCCGTCCCGACAATACGAACCCACGCAATTTATATTTTTTAAAAGAAATTGAAAACTAATTCCACACGAATATAATTAACCTAATTTTGTTATGAATTTATCAGAAATTAATAAAATAATTTAAAATATAATGATTTTATGTGTTAATTATTTTTATGTATAACCCAGATCACTTCTAAGATTTACTTATTTTTCATCTTACTTTCATAAGAAAAAATTGAAATGTATCATCTTATAGTTTGTTTTCATCATAGTTATAAATTCACAATATTTTAGTAAGTTATCGTTTGCAGTATGACTTTTAAGATGTAGCACTGAAATATACTATTTTATAATGTTTTCAATTCGATGCATTTGGATAAGTTTTCGACTTTAATTGTTACATATATGAGCTCAAATTTGAGATTTTTACCTACTCAATCGCAAGTGTATATAACCAAATTTTTTTAACCCCTCGTTAGATGAAAATTATACATATTTATCACTAAATCTAACCCTCAAATATTGTTGTTTTACTTAATTAGGGATTTAAGGAGACCGTATAATTACACATCTGTTGGTAGGCTGACCAAGATCTTATTCTGCCGCCAAGGGTTTCCTTTACCGGTGTGAGGTATCATCGCGCCTTTCGTGCATTTTTCCGGTGGGTTTCTCACCATTTTGCCACCAGATCACTCATGTGATTCTGGCTTTTCACTGTGTGGACTGTTGTGTGGTGGTAGTGTGTGTTCTGTTGTGCGGGTTGGTATGCGAAGCTAGGGTTTATGCTACGAGGTAGGATTTTCATTCTTTCCAACAATATTTGTCCTCAGTATGGTGGATCAAGCTGCAATTTTGTCATCTCTTGCGCAGTCTGGGAAACATTGAAACTCTCTGGAAAAGAATCGGATGATGTTGTGGTGTGTGTTGGGGGCGACTTGGAGAACACGACTGCGTCTTATATGGTCGCTTCATTCTAAAAAGGCTAATAGGTCTCCGCAACTTGATGGCAGCTTTGAGAAGAGTATGGCAGCTCGATGGAACTCTGGAGGTGACAGATATTGGTCAGGGATTGTTGGCGTCCACATTCGATAGTCCAACTGAATGTAGCCGGGTATCACGCAATCAGCCGTGGAATCTCCACGGAGCATTGATTGGTCTGGAACAACTCACTGGTGACCAAAAGTCGGGCACGCTTAATATTACACATGTCCCATTTCAGGTACAAATACACAGCCTTCATGTCCGTCATATGTCGGAAGACGTAGGTAGAGCTATAAGCGGTAAGATTGGGCAAGTGTTTGAGATTGATACCCCACGCGGTATAGGGAGGTATTTAAGAGTGAGGGTGCGTATGGATTTGTCGAAGCCCTTGTGTCGGGGGACAACGTTGAAATGGACTATGATGAGACTTCATTAGCGAAGGAGGAGGGTAGGGTCGTTGAGCGTGGTTTTAGACCGTGGTTGCAAGCGGACGGTCAAAGTCGGTCCATGCTTGGGACGGTGGAGAGCTTAATCGAGACGTCGGATCGAGCTGCCTCGACGGGCCAGGAGATACCAAATTAGGGATTGTCTAAGCAGTGTTATAGGACGTCGAAATTCATTGCTGATACAACTGCTAGCTTGACTCCCATGCAAGAACAAGGTAATATGGTAGCGTGGCAGACGGTGGATACTCTACGTAACACCAAGCCAGTTGGGGTGGAGGACCTCTCTTCCACTGACGTGAGCCCACAGGTGATGACTAGGCCTCATGGTGTTGTTGTTGGTAATAGCAACCCACCATACATTCTCCCAGCGACTGCAGACGTGCAGGCAGAAATTGAGCCCACTCCCTTGGGTGTTGTTACTTTTGAGGCATATGGACGGGCCCAACTTTCTTCTTCAAGTGGGTCGAGAGGGGAAGTAGTACATGTGTGTGACATATACAAGCGGTTAACGAGGGATGTAGGTGATGAGGGCGCCCGACAAAAATCGGTGAAACGTAGAGGAAGACCTAGGGGTAGTGGTAAAAAGTGGGGTGTGGACGCGGGGAAGCAGGTTGGGGCAAAGCTCGGGCAAGGGAAAGAAATGTCCTATTTCGATGGTGGAGGGTGATATGGGTGGAGACAAGAGAATTCGAGTGACATCATTTGTAGATGAGAATGCACTTGCTTTGTCGGTGACTGACGAACCCCAGCGCGGCCACTCCCCATGAATTGCATCTCTTGGAATGTTTGCGGGCTTGGGAACCATCGGGCATTTCATAATCTCCGCCAGCTTGTTGCCAGTAAGGACCCAACTTTATTATTTCTTTCAAAGTCAAGAGTCTCGTCTTTGTCTTGTAATAGGTTACGTACTTTATTGCAGTTTGATAGTATGTTTTGTGTGGACCTTGTGGGTCGGAGTGGTGAACTAGTTCTTTTTTAGAAAAATGCAATTACAGTTTATGTTTTGTCGTATTCGAAAGGGCATATTAATTGTCTTATTAATTATGGTGTTTGTAAATAGCGTTTCACTAGATTTATGGCAAACCTGTGGTACATTTGTGTGGTCAATCATGACTTTTATGTGCGTCGATTGCGGGGTCTTACTGAATTGTGTGATACTCCTTGGGTTCTTGGTGGGGACTTCAATGAGATATTGTATGACACTGAGAATGTGGTTTCTTGCTAGGCTTTTTTCTCAAATGAATATGTTCAGAGGTGCTTTGACTGATATAGGTGTTCAAGACTTGGGTTGTGTGGCTGAATTTTACACTTGGTTCACTCACCGGGGGGCGAGGTGATTAAGGAGAGATTAAACCGCTTCGTTCCAATTTTGAGTGGCGATTGTTATTTCCTACGGCCTCGGTCTCGACCCTAGATTTCTTTGGATCAATCATAGCCCAATTTGTTTATCTCTTCAAAAGACAAAGGTCGGGGCACTCCGGCGCCATCCTCGAAGGTTTTATTTTAAACAAGTTTGGCTAGCTGAGGAGGATTTCGAAATGCTAGAGGGATGGTGGAACCAATCGGTAGCTACAAGTTCTATTCAATCTAAGCTAGCTTTGGTCTCAAATAAATTACGGGTCTAGGCTTCATGCCGATTTAGCAATCATCAAAGGCAAATTGCTCATGCTAGCAAACAATTGGATAAGGAGATTAGACCCATTGATAGTTCGCTTGATGGTGTTAGGATTCTCTCCCTTCAGAAGCAGTTGGAAATGTTGAATATGAAAGAAGAATCATACTAGTAACATCGATCGAGTGTGAATCGACTTCAACATGGGAATCGCAACACTAGGTTCTTTCATGCATGTGCTTCTGATAAGCGTTGACATAATCAGGTTGCGGGACTGATTAATAAGCACGGTGGTTGGTGTACATCTATGCCGACCTTGACTGAAATTGTGGTTGACTATTATTTGGAATTATTTACCTCTTCCTCACCATCCCAGGCTCGAGGTTGTGGATCGGCGGGTTACTGATGATATGAATGAAGTACTTGGCGTATACTGCCAAGGAAGTTCGTGTTCCTTACTTGAAATGCACCCATCCAAAGCTTCGAGGGAGGATGGTTTCAACGCTTTTTTTTTAAGAAAACTTGGAGTGCCACGAGCCCTACAGTGCTAGTTGCAGTCTTATAGATGCTAAATGAGGGTGCTAGTTTGGTAGGATTGAATCATACATTAATTACTCTGATTCCGAAGGTGCAGCGACAACAAACGTTGAAGGAGTTTCGACCAATCAGCCTATGTAATACAATGCAAAGATAGTTTCTCGGACGGTCTCTAACAGACTTGGGCCAATTTTAACCAAGGTGATTGTCCAACAACAAAGTGTTAAAATTCCGGGTCCACTTATTACTGACAATGTGCTAATCGGGTTTGAATGCATGCATTAGATTCGGAAAACAAGCAAACCCCCGACGGGCTATTGTGCATTGAAGTTCGACATAAGTAAGGCATACTACCGAGTGTAAGGTAGTTTTTGTGTATGCTCGTGCATCGTATGGGTTTTGATATGGCGGTGTATATCCTCCGTGTCATGCAGATTTATTTTGAATGGGGAGAGATTTGGCTGGGCCGGGGGTTGAGGCAAGGTGATCCCTTGTCCCCACTATTGTTTACAGTGTGCTCATAAGGACTCTCAACGCTACTGCACTCTTTTCAGCAACAACGGTTCTGAGGGGTTCGAACTGGATCATTGTCCTACTACATTGCACTTATTCTTCGTAGACGACAGTTTGTTGTTTTTTAGAGCCACTGCGAATGATGCAATTCAAGTTAAGCAATGCCTCACAATATATGAATTGGCGTCTGGCTAACTCATTAATTATGATAAGTCAGCCATCACATTCAGTCCAGCGGTTAATCATGAGTCTTTGGATGAGATTAAACATATTTGGCTATTATGGTGGTTCATGGGCATGAGCTATGTCTGGTCTTCCTACTTTCTCACTCTGAAAAAAGAAATTGCAGTTTCACTTTCTCAGGGATCGTTTGATGAAGTGCCTTGACAGCTGGGACAGTAAATTGTTCTCAAGAGGTGGTTGGGAGGTTTTGATTAAGGTTGTCCTTCAGGCAATTCCAACATATGTTATGTCTTGCTTTCGTGTACCAGTGTCGATTTGTGATCAAATGAATCAGTGTATTGCAAAGTTCTGGTGGGCCTCAAATGCAGACATGAGAAGCTTGCACTGGGCCTCAGGCTTCTTGGTCGCATCTTTGTTGGGCAAAGGTGGAGGGGTCTTGGTTTTCGTGACTTTGCTGCTTTTGATAAAGCATTACTGGCCAAGCAGGTGTGGCGGATTATCCAAAATCCAGATTCTTCGATTGCTCGGCTACTGGAGGGACGCTACTTTGTCCATTCAGATATTATGGAGGCCTCGCTTGGGATGAAGCCCTCTTTTATTTGGCGATCGTTAGTTCAGAGTCGTGATTTTATAGCCCAAGGTCTGATGTGGAGAGTGGGGAATGGCCAAAATATCGCTCAGTTTCGAGATGCATGGGTCTCCATTTTATCTTTGGGTTGTATAACCTCTCTGTTGGTGGTGTCTAGTAACATGATCTTAAGTTTCTTGCGTCAAAATAGGGATCAAGATGAGGAGAGACTGCATTTTGCATTCTTATCTTATGAGGTGGATACTATTTTGGAAATACCTCGACGTAATGTTGATAGGACAGATTCGAGATTTTGGCATTTTGATGACAAAAGTAAGTATACGGTCAAGAGTGGGTATAGACTGGCTATGAAAAGTTTAATCCACCGCCGAATTCGGTTGCTAGAGATGAAAGCTAGTGGAAATTCATGTGGGCTATTTCTTTACCTCCGAAGGTACAATTTTCCTTTGGCAACTTTCCTCTGAATTTCTTGCTTTCCCTTTTAATTTACACAAACATCATGTGCATGTTTCACCATTGTGTGAGCACTGTTATTTTCCTGAGGCTACTACTATGCATGTGTTATATTTTTGCCAACTGGTTAAAAGTTTTTGGAAAGATAGTTGTTTTGGGGCGTTATTAAAGAATTTGAGAATGACTTTCTTCCATGAGTTTGGAATGTGGGTTTTGAGTTGTTTGGTAGGGAGTTCTTTCGGTTGTTCATTATGGCATCATGGGAGATGTGGAGGGTGTGGTGCTCTTTTGTACATGGGGAGAGTCAAGTATGGGTAGCGGCGACTTGGCAAGAGATAGAAAGCTATTTGTTACAATTCAATTTGGCTCAAGGAGTTAGACGAGGTGGTCCGGTTGGGGCTGTTGGTAGACCGGGGACAGTTTCGCAGCATCGCTGGGTTAAGCCGGAGATAAATCGGTTGCGGTTGGATGTGGATGCGGCGTTCAATGTGATAAGAGGCAAATATGGGGTTGGGTTGGTTGTTCGAGATGAGAAGGAGTGGTATTAGGGGCTGCTTCGCATCCTTTGGTGCATCATTTTTTGGTGATGGCGGCAAAGTTGTATGCTATACTCAGTCACGAGGTAAGAGAAGTCCTTCGTAGTTTGTAACAGAAATGTTTGTGATAGTGTTTGTTCTATTGCTCCTCCAGTATAGTAATCTTATTGATGTTTGATTAAGAATAGTCTGTTGTCTATTTTAGGTTTTGGCCAGCAAGGTGAAAAAGGGGGAGATTGTTACAAACTGGTCATCACAAAGTGTTTCAGCACCTAAGGGTTGAGCATAGTGTTGTAGCATTTTGTGAACCACTTTGATATTCTATCTCTTGTATTATTTTCACCTTGCTGCTGATACTTGTTCTATGTTCTTATTTACTATTTGTAGATATATACTTAAGTTCTATTTATACTAGAAGCAAACAATGTATGGATAAGGATTACTCAGTGTTTAGAAAACGCCAGTGCTACTTTCCCTTTCTTATCCCTGTTCTCAGGAAACCAATTGGAGGATAAGTATAAAAGCAGAAAATAAAGTAAAGATGGGTCACATAGAGAGAGAAAAGAAAAAAGAGAAAAACTAGACAAGTTAGGAGGACGATCATTCGAGAGATTGAGAAAGATCTAAACATATTGTCTTACTTGTATCTTGTAGGAAACTGATAGAATTATCAAAGACTGCTCTTTCAGTTTAGTACGTTAGGAACTACTTTGAGAGGAAAGAATTGAAAGATTGTCTTGTTCTTTCAACCCTTTTGAGTTGTAATGTTTGATGTACAAAACACCAATTCCGATGTTAGTATAAAAAATTGATCAGACTTTTGTTTGCCTGATTTTGATTGATTTCGAGATACTTGATCTACCCTGTTTAAGTTTTTGTACTATTACTTGTTCAATATGGAATAGTCTAGACTAAGTGTTGCAACACTCTGTAATTTAGGGGATCAAATTCTTTCAATAACATATATTCATCTTCATGATTTTATAACATGTTCATAAACCTGTTATACTCTTATGCATTGCAACCTGTGAATGATTTTTTTTGTCACTAAGATTTTAAAAGAAAATTACTTTACGGTCAATCATATATATATATATAACAAAATATCTATGTACCTCTGTTGTCTCTCTTGCATATAAAAAAATGAAGAAAACAATTCTTTTATTTGTACTTGCTGAGATTCACTAAGATTGCATTTGGATGGAAGGATTTGCAATTCTTAGTCTCAAATCCATTATTATTGTTTGGATTACCATGGATTTGTAAATCCATAATTTCATTTTGAGCTATTTTTTGAAGAATTTGAGTAGATTTCAAATCTCTTCTAACTTGAGTGGATTTTAAATTCATTCATTTCAAATCTCTCAATGCAAACACAACCTAATTTCATTTATGATGGAATTACTTGTTATATGTCGTTATGATGTTTTTTTTTTTTTTTTTTTTTTTTTTTTAATTTTTTATTTTGATATATCTTTATATTTAGTATCTTTGTTTTCGGTTGTATCTAGAGCTTTCAAAATGATTGGGCAGGTTGGATCAGATTTCTTCGGGCTATAAAAATACTAGTCCCCTCCAGCCTTTCCTCGGACCATTGGGTTATCGGGTCAATTTTGCCCCAATGCATTTTCTGTATTTTTTTATAAAAGGTTTGTTCAATATCAAAAAATCAAATACGAATAAAACTATTAAAATCAAAACTTATAAAATATAATTTATGGAATTATATTAGACGTAGAAGTTAGAACTTCGAGTAACAATTGACTAAAGCCAATTATATTTGCAGTCTATACAACACAAAAGAGCAAATACCAAAAGTAAATATACAAATGGAGGAGATGAGTTGCGACGTGGCTTGTGGAACAGAGGTAAAGAACACAATTGTTCTCTCTTTTTACACGATGTATTGGTACTAGGTTTTACTCATTTTATTTATTTAGAATATATTAAAACCTCAAAAAAAATGGAGGACACTTTCTTTCTGATTAGTTCTAAAATTAATTGATTTTATTTATTTATTTATATATTAAAAATCCAAATATATATAGGGGCTTTTCAATCTAAAAAGTAGTTGAATGAGAAAACATTTTGCAATCCAAATAAGTTAATTCATAGACAAATAAGTTAATTAACAGATAGACAATGCTAATATGAATGTTGTGTTACTATCTAGGAAAAAAAATAGAAGGAAATAAAATTGGGTCAACCCAAGGTTTGTGGTCCAATTCGGGCTGACCCCATCTAACTCCTCGGGTTAGGCTGAATATATTGTTTTTCGTACCAAAAGACAGACCATTTCAATTTATTTTCAGATTAGGCGGACTGGGCTCATTTTGAGTTGGATGTATAAACAAAAGAAATTACAGGTATATAGTATCTAAAATGATCTCTTTTGGTTATGATTTCTAGTTAAAATTTATATCCTCTTGGCATTTTCTAAAAGCATTGCATGATCGCCCGAAATTTATATGTATGGATTAGGGTTGTTCAAAATATAATCAACTCGACCAAGTTAAATTAATTCAATCTAATTCGATTCGAGAACCACGATTGGTATTAGTCTAAGGATAATTATGGATGATTATATTTTACAAACCGAATAATTGGTTTGGTTACGGATTACGAAAAAAAAATTCATTAAAATCAATTCAAACTGATATATATATATATATAAATTATAGATATTATTTTATTTATAAATTATAATATAAATAAATATATACGAATGATATTACTATTCTTTTATCTACAAGAAGGCATAGACTTTGATTAGACTAGAATTTTTTTCTTTATTTAATTCCAAAAATTAAGTTAATATTTATTATTTAATATTGAACCTTATAGTTGAGGCACAAAAACCATAGTCGAAGAGAGTCATCAATGACTACTAGTACATAAAATCTTTAGTTCAAAGTCACTCAACGATAATTATCAGATGAAGGCATCTCGAGACTCTATGCTTACGAAAGAATCCACTTTGTTATTATGCAATTTATTCTTTATTTTTATAATTTAGTTGAAATATGAATTATATGTCTATGTTTTGAATGGTTTTTATGCTTTTATTTTGGCATCAATTAATTGATTTAAGGATATTTGTGTTATTTTTGTATTATCAATTATTGATGTTCTTATTTTTTAGTCAAGCCGATCAAACCGACCCAATTCAAACCGAATCCAATAACTTTGGTTTGGATATTTTTAGTTTTAGTTGGTTTGGTTAAAGTTTGAGATGTTTAAGAACCAATTTTGTTGGTTTGACTATTGGATTTTAGTTAAAATCGATTAAACTGAACCATAAACACCTCTAGTATGGAGCCAAACTTTTTTTTTTTTTTAAAAAAAATCTTGTTCTATGAATTTTCCATATAGTCCAAAAAGTTGTGTAATAGCTCAAAGTTGCTCAGATAACATCAATCTTGTCCATAATTCTTGATAGTCCATCTTTGATTTGTTTTGTATGAAGCAACTCCATTAACAGGCCTTTACAGCTCCAACAAACAAATTGGGAAGATAGTCATATTTTATGCCTCTTAATGCAGGTGCATGTATATTCGTATGTCCTCTAATGGTGTTGCCCTACAGATAATGGCATCTCCAACCCAAGCACAATAAATAATAGGACTTCTACGTAAAGTTGCGATTTTTGTGTGTGTTTTTCAATTCAATTTTATTCCACTAAATTTATATTTGTGTAATCATCTCCAACCCACTTTACATTAGATTTTACAAAAAATAAAGAATAGTTGATTCTTATTTAATTTAGAATTAATTATTTGATTTTACTTATTATAAAGTGTTTAAACTATTTATTTTAAATAATCAACTGTAATATCTTAAAAAATCTATATTTATTTATAGAATAACATTCTTATATTATAAGTTTCGTTAGAATTTATCAAATACTTCTTCATAATTAAATTTAATTAAATAAAAATAATTAAATATCTATGATAATAAAATATGACATTTATGTAATTAAAATTAAATGTAGGAATATTTTAAAGATATAATGTAAAATAATTTTCGTGTTGATGAATAATGTCTCCGATTTATTGGGGACGCTGTTCAGGAAGGATATAGAGTGTGGTTGGAGAAGAATTGTGCAAAATTCCCTCTATTTATTGTGTTAGAGAGTGTTTGGCTAAGCTTATAAGCTCCTAAAAACATTTTATAAGATGTTTAGGAGCTTATATATAAGCTCTTGCAAAGTGTTTGACAAAAGAAAATGTTTAGGAGCTTATAAGACACAAAAATAAGCTAGAAGAGCTTATAAGATCTAAAAAAATAAGTTGCTATACCCCATCTTATTTTTTAAGATCTTAATTATTACACTCAAATTTAATTTCACACACTTACACACACTACACACACAACACACATTTCACACACTACACACACTACAACACTTCACAGGCTACACACACTTCACACACAACACATACCACACACACTAAATTAGACCCCAATTTATAGTTAAATCACTATATTCAATTGTAAGCTTATAAGCTCTTTTATCCAAACACTTTGTTAACTTATAAGCTCCTTAGAAATTACATCTTATACGTTCTTGAAACAACTTATAAGATGTTGGAACTTATAAGATGTTTAAAATAAGTTTATCCAAACACCTCTTAGTCTGAGACGGAGCTCTTTGTATTCTTGAATGGCAAACCTTGGCTCAAGGGTGATATATCCTTGTCGCATCTTCCGGTAATTCATAGCCGAGGGATAGAGCCATAGAGGTGTGTACTCTCTCTCTAGGTGTTGTTTAAGCTTTGAGTTCAAAATCTAGGATTTCTGTCTTTTCAAATCAAACTTAGCTTATCTTATTGAGAACTACTTGTTTGATTCAAAGCATCATTGCTTGGTGAGTTAAAAAATGCTAAAATTATGCATTTGAAGTTTAATTCGTGTTTTAGTCTGGTATTGGATAGATCGACATTATATGAATTGGCGAATTTATTTGGCTATGGCTTATTTTATTGTTGTTTCGATCAACTCGGATGTGGCTACATACAAACTCTGCAAAATTTATTGATACTTGTATTTTCTTTTGGTGATGCTTGGTCCGGAGTGGTGCATGTTCCTTTGCCATAATATAGGTAGATAAATTTTATTTCGTGATTAATATTTCTACTGTTGTAGCTCGTATGACATGATTAATTTAATTTACAGAAAACTTGTCAATCTTCTGCTTTTCTTTTGCTTTCAGTTTTATAATTTTATTTTGTATATTTACTCTATTACTAGATGTCCACCCGTGCGATGCACGGGATAATAAATAACTTATTAAAATACACTATATTATGATATACATACCAGTTATACAGATATTAGATCCGTGCAGTCCGGGTTATGCGTCAATAAGTATTAATATTTATGCATAAAGGTATTATATGTGATGCGGTGGAAAAGTATCACGATTTATGTTTAAAGATATTACATGTTCTGGTATAATACATTTACCCAGAATATGTAATAAATTACATGTGAAACTTTGCCTATACCTTATATAGAAAAATTACAAATATACCTTATATTTGTAGTTCAAATTCATGTAATGATTTAGTTACTTATTTATTCAAAACAACAACATATATAAAAAAATGTCTATAAAAACTATATTCCGTATTTTAGATATAATACTTTTTTGAATATGCAATACTCATCCAAACTAAAGACTACGAAATGTGATTAATTTCTTATATCATATTGCTAAATAAATTTATTTTTTTGTTAAAAGAGTTATTGAGTTTAAGATTTTAGTGAAATGTTCAATAAATTGGGTTATTTACTATGTAAATCACATTTACGTTCAAGGCATACTTCTTTTACAAAAAAATAAATTCTCATGTTAATTTCTTATAAGAGGCACTACCGTAAGCAATAATTATGGGATGTAAACAAATGTACACAAAGTATATTTATGTATTATGAATTCCTCCAAAATAATCGATGACTTTCAAATAAACATACCTAAAAATGGCTTGTGGAATTTATCTCTTATTATAAAGTGTACTTTTCAATTATTCTTCTTTTCTCCTCTTTGAGTCTCTCTTAGTATATTTCGTGATATAAGCTTCTTTTTCTTGTCTTCTTTTCCTGCACATCTAGAAATATCGTGATCCATACATGTGTAAGTATAGTTTGCTCAAAATCACATATAAAACAATTAGGATCATCTCCTCCCAATGGTACATCTCCTACAACAATTATGTCATTGAATGACACATGTATAATATGAAATATGACATCACTAAAATATCAACAATGATTATGTATCATCCAATGATGTATTTGGTATAAATGTTGTAGCATTCTAAGAAGATCCGAAATACATGTAAAAGGAGATCGATTGCAGTCTAACCATAACATTGTACCTAATTGTTATATTTCATTTGATGTCTTGAGCTCTTGATCCAAGCCAAATATTAAGGGCATGTTTGCTTGGGGTTGGCCCAACCTCTCATCAGTTGGGTCAACCCCTTATAATGTTTGTTTGAGCTGGCTTGGCCAAGCCACCTATCAATAATTACACACAAAATCAATCAATCACAAATCCTAATACTACTTTAATCATTTTCCCAATCATTAAGAACTACCTCTTACACATATCATATCACATTTTACAATTAATAATTAAATCCGACACTCCAATCACAACCCCAGCCACCCAACCAAACATCACTCTCTAACACCCCCAGCCACTAACTCCATCCACTTCTCCCAGCCCAGCCACCCCAATCCCAACCAAACATAGCCTAAGTAACATGAATCATTGAGTTATTTCAGTGATTTGATTTGAATTGGATAATAGGTACATTTGAATTTGTCAACTTTACGCATAAACTTATCTAAGACTCCAAATCAAAGGACAATATGCTCACGAATATTGATAAAGCACAATTCGGTATCCAATCAATTTAGCCTAAATCAGTACAAGAAATATAAAAACACACAAGATATACGTGGTTCGATCCGGAGATCTACGTCCACGGGCAGAAAATCACTCTTGCCGAGGTGTTTCTTTCACTAGAACTTTGAGTTTACAAGTAGTAATTCAGAATACAGAGTGCGAACCCTAATTCAGAGTTCTTTTCTCATATTTATACTCGACTTTCCTAAACCCTAACTGAATCCTAACTAACTCCCTATTCTCACGCCTATTTCCCGCTGCATGGCGGTTGAGAACGGATTGTAGGCCTTGATTCGCGGAACAAACCATCTGTTGGGCTGCCGCGTGTTTCTGGACCTGCTGGGCCTACGCGTGCTGGGCCTACGCGTGATTGTTGGGCCTACGCGTGTTGGGCCGGTTAATGGGCTCTAGTATTAACCCGACCCGAAGTGATCGAGCCATCCCTATCAGATGCCCCCCCCCCCCAGCCGAAGCGAAGAAGGAGCTTCGGTTGTCACCGGGGTGGAACCGTAAGCAAGAAGGGCCGTGGTCGCGGGCGCGCCGAAGTGTTTATGGATGACTAAATCCAGGGACTTCGCGGCGCAGTCTGCGGAAGCGGAACCAAACTAGGCCGAAGTGCCTGGGACAGGCAGCGAGATACCGAGCCTCCCAGAAACAAGAAATGTATCGGAAGTACATAATGACCTGGCCGAGGTGAAGGAATCACCGGAGTGTAGTAGTCTGGCCAAAATGAAGGAAACACCGGAGTGTGGTAGTATGACCGAGGTAAAGGAAACACCGGAGTGTAGTTTGAATCTTCCTGACGAAGGGTGAGGTTGATGTGATTGGCGGCGCCATCATGAGAGAGAGGGATGTGAAGTGACACGCTCTGCGATTTCCAAGAAACCTGTTCCCCACGCGCCTTGGGAACTGTAAGGCGCGTGAAGAACACGTCTAAATCTCCATCATTGAATTTGAATAGGCTGCATCAGAGCCGTTGGTTTTTTGCGTATATATTTGGAATAATCGCACAGTAACTTTTCATCTTCTTCATTGCGATTTACGAGTTTAGAAAGCGGGAAAAAGAGGAGAACTCTGTGCCTGTGATTCATCTCAAATCCAAACTTCTCAAATCAAAACTTCTGAAATCAAACCCAAGTAAGTATGCCTTCTTCTGCATCTTCTTCATCTATTCAAGAAGTAGGGACTCCGAGTGCCCCGTTAGACGTCCCCCCCCTTTCGTATCTCATTCCGGAGAGGAATGAGATTAGGACCGTAGACAGGGCTGACGGCCTAGAAAGCAACGTTATGATGGTTGCCTTTTATCAATGCGCGGAGGAGGATTTGGAGGTGACCTCTGTAGCGTTACGGATGACGCGAGTGCAGATTGAGAGAGAGATCCCGTCATTTTACTTTCCCTTTAACTTAGAGTATATAATACCGAACCCCGAGGATAGGGCCTGCTGCCCACTGCAGGGGTTTATTAGTGTGTACATAGATCCCCTTAGAGTAGGCCTAAGACTGCCCCTGTGGGACATTGTGATCCGGTTGCTGCAATACTACGGTATTGCCTTGAGCCAACTAGCGCCAAACGCGGTGAGGCAGGTAGTGGGATTCACCGTAGTGTGTAAAAACGCCGGGATAGAACCGACCGTAGAGCTTTTTAGGTTTTTTTACCAATTAAAAAATTTCGGGAAGTCCAAGGGGTGGTACTCCTTCAGTCCCCGAGCCCGAGGTGGGTTCAAGGTTCAAAATCCAAGTAAGGTAGAGGGGTGGAAGGAGAGGTTTATATTTGTTAGGAATAAAGTGGCTCTCCCGAAGTGGAGGAGGGACGAGGTACTTGATACCGCTCCGGTGGAGAGCCCGGAGGCCGAGGTGATACATACATTCCGGTCAGTGGGGACTTTCAAAACCCTCTGCACCGAGGAAGAACTGGAGGAGGCAGGACTGAGCCCGTATTATTCGGGCAATGCGGGTGCCGAAGAGGGTAGGAGTCCTTCTATCGTGCTTTTTATAACTGTCGTTTTGCGTAGGACTAACCATAACCTCTATATGCAGTGGGACGCTTCGGAAAGGAGCCTGCTGGAAAACCCGCGGCGGCGGCGGCGGCCAAAAAGAAGGGCAAATCTGCTGAGGCATCTCCCCGGGGAAAGATGCCATCGGATGGTGCTGGGTCCGAGGAGCAGGTAGGGGTAATGAAGCCTACTCCGATGTCCAAGAAGAGGCCGGAGCCTTCCGGGACCCCTCCAACAGCAGCGAAAAGACTTCGCACGGAGGGGGGTATGGAGGTAAGTGCCAGTCGTGTTGTCAGCTACTGTTAATGCAATTGCATTGAATATTCTTCTGTGCTGATCATTGTGTGCTATCATTGGTTCAGGTGGAGGAGCAGGGGCCCCCAAGTCTGTTGGGGTTAGAGGGCGCGGACGCCGAAGAACTTCTGCGCTTGCCGCGAGGTATTCTGGACCTCGGTCGAAAGAGCGAGAAGGATGGCAAGGAGGAACTGGCCGAAGTGGCTAGGGAGCTGCGGGCGCGCAACGACCGATTGACCCACGATCTGACCGAGGCACGCAAGAGGGCTGCCTTGGTCGAAAACGAGGTTGCGCGTCTGCGCGGAGTGGAGGCGGAGAACAATGTCCTCCAGGGTGAAGTGCTGCGGCTGCGGGCAGAAATGGGGGCTCGGGAAGCTGCCGTGGTCGAGGGGCAAGGAGCGATGCTGAAGGCATTCGCCGACAAATTATTCCAAACCAGCACATTCCTCGACTTCCAAACGGAGTTCGTGGCAATAGGGGACCAGGCCACTCGATCTGCGCTGCTGGAGCAGGTGAAGGAGGTCTACCCGAATGTGGACGTATATCGTCCAGAATTCGGGTATGACTTTGAGGCAGTGGCTGGGGTGGAAAAGGCCTACTACGCTGCTCTAGCGAATCTGCCGGAGTGGCCCCTGGTGAAGGCTCTAGGGGAGAAGAAGCAGCTGCTTACTGCCGCGGAGATCGCCAGCTGTGAAGTGGACCTGGATCAAGAGTTCATGGCGTTTCGCCGAGGTGAGCTGGTCTCCGCACCCCGAAGCAGAGAACCCCCTCCACGGATGGAGGTCGAAGCCATAGCTGCGGGCGAGGCGGTCGCAGCGAATGAGGAGGAAGAAGCCGAAGTGTCAGAGGGCCGGCGAGAGGTGTTGCCCGAAGATACTGAGGCAACAGAGCGGGAGGTCAGTCGATCCCCGCAGATTTAAAATTGTAGATAATAAGAGTGTATGCGAGCATTGTACTGAATCCTGGATAATGTACTTCCATTTTGTTAAATATAATTTTTATTTTCAGACACTTCGTCTTTCCTTTGTTTGCATGATGCTTGTTTTCGAACTGAACTTCAACTCTTCAATACTTGAGATTGATCGATCTGGTTGACTCTTCTTTCTGTTTAGAATACCGCGGAACTACACGAAACAATAAAAAAACTTATGCGATCACTTGAGTGGTTCCGCGAAGAGAAGAACAACCTGCAAATGCACGTAGTGCCAAAGCTAGAAAAGCGGGTGTCCATCGCAGAAAAGAGAGCCGAGGCAGCCGAGAAGGCCATGTCAAAAGCCACAGAGAAGGCCAGGGACCAAGAATTGAAGTATCTGGCCACAGCTGCTGAATTGAGCCGTGTCCTCGTCCATCAAAGAGAGTATGAACGGATACTGACGGAGTTCGGCTTATTGACATTTGAGGAAGTTGAGGCACGGATCGTAGAAATCTAGGGTGAAATCTCGGCGCTTACGGCAAATAACCCTGCGGAGGCCTCGGAGCTTGTAAGGAAGCGAGAAGTCCTTGAGTTGCTTCTGAACATGTACGAAGGGCTCAAGGGCCGAGGCAGGTGGAGGCCTTCTGCCGAAGAATTCATCGCGAGCTCAAGCCGGGGCCAAAGTACGCCAAAAGCTCCCCGGAAGGATAAAAAGAAACCCTCCGGAAAGAGCAAAGGCATAGTTATCCGAGAGCCAGCTCCAGTGACCACGATTGAAGAAGAGCCCGTTGCGGTTGCCGAAGAAGTAGTCGAGGAGCTGGCCAGGGAGATTGAAGTGATGGCTCCGGAGGAGTGGGACCCTGTGCAGTGGGCCCAAACCCCGAGGTCCGCTCCACAACCAAGTGGCCGAGCTCGGACTAGAGATGAAGTCCCCAGGCAAACGCCCAGAGCAAGTCCTCGGCATCGGGAAGCTCGCGGGGGAGAAAGAGCCGGAGCCCGAGGTCGAAGAACGACAAGGTCCCGGAGGACGCAACGAAGGTCTAGGAGTAGGCCTCAACGCCGGAGCGCTGAATACTGGCTCGGGGGCCGTAGATGACTGTTTATTTATTTATTTATTTATTTATTTATTTTATTTTTTGAAGTCTTATGTAAAAAACTTGTCTGTGTTATATCGTTTTGAAGATAATAGAATCGATTTGATGTGTGCGAATGTGTTAAAGAAAACAACATGTTAGTAACCGTTTTAGTTAGGTGTTCGGAACACAATTTGAATAACTCTAATGTAAATCTCCCCGGACGGATCAGGCAGGAGTAAAGTAAGTCTCCCCGGACGGATCAGGTGGGAGTAAATTAAGTCTCCCCGGACGGATCAGGCGGGAGTATACACTTCTCCGGTTAAACAGGCGAGAAAGTGATACGAGTCCGGGGACTAAAATGCGAATCTCCTCGGACGGACCGAGAGAGAGGTTTAACTGTCCGGAGACTAAGAATGATAATACGATTGCGTTAGGGCGTCCCCGTAACGTAAAAGGAAACACAGCAAGATGCATAAACGAAGAATTTTTATTCGATGATAAGTGCCGGAGCAAACTAAACAATACAAAGATAGAGGATAATCATAAAAGAAACATACAATGAGCATAAAGAGCAGATGGTACTTGTAATTTAGCCTTCACAGGTAGAAGCGCCTCAAGTTGGTTACGTGCCAGCTTCGGGGAATCGGAGTTCCATTTAGATACTCTAGCTGATAGGATCCGGAATCGTGGGCAGCAACGACTCGGTAGGGACCCTCCCAAGAAGCATGTAATTTCCCCTCGGGGGCAGCTTTGCTGGCTGAATTGAGCCGAAGAACTAGGTCCCCTACATTGAACTGAGTGCCCCGGACCCAGAGGTTATGATACTGGGCTGCACGTTGTTTACACCTGGCCTGTTGAATGAATGATTGGTCACGACGATTTTCCAGCTCATCTAAATTTGCTCGGAGAGCCTCGTCATTATCTTCTGGGACCAATGTGATGAGGCGGGGGCTCGGCACACTGGTTTCCGCAGGAATAACGGCTTCGGAGCCATAAGTAAGGCTGTAAGGAGTCTCCCCGATAGAGGTATGCGGTGTCGTGCGATAAGCCCATAGGACTTGTGGAAGGTTTTCAGCCCAGAGACCTTTGGCGTTATCCAGGCGTCTCTTTATACCCGTGAGCAGCGTCCGATTGGTGACTTCAACTTGACCGTTGGCTTGAGGGTGAGCAACCGAGGTGAAAATTTGTTTGATGTGAAGCTCTTCACACCATGACCGAAAGGGATGCCGAAGCGACAAACGATATTGCGCCATACAAACTTCAAGATATTCTGACCAGTAATGGCCGTAAGTGGTTCGGCTTCGACCCACTTAGTGAAGTAGTCTACGGCAACAACCAGGAACTTCAATCCTCCCGGAGCAACGGGGAATGGGCCAACAATGTCGATACCCCACTGAATAAACGGCCACGCACTCTGGATTCCAGTGAGCTCGGTCTGCGGCAGATGCTTCACACGGGAGTGCAGCTGGCACTTGCTGCATTTGGTCACTAAGTCGTGGGCATCGTTGAACAGGGTTGGCCAATAATATCCCCAGCGGAGAACTTTCTTGGCTAATGTCCGGGAGCCGATATGGCTGGCGCAGGCCCCTTCGTGAACCTCCCGTAGAACTTGATTAGCTTCGGCAGGAGCGAGACACCGGAGACTCGGTTGTAGGTATGACTGCCGGTATAAGACTCCATCATGAAAGGAGTATTTGGGGGCTTTGAGGACAACTTGCCGAGCTCGCAGCTTATCAGTAGGCAGAATTCCATCTCGGAGATATTGAATGATAGGAGTCATCCAATTCGGTTCACTATCGGTCAGTACCGAAACTGTGGCCTCATGAATTGCTGGATGAGATAGGTCTTCGACCATGATATCCGGAGATATATTAGTTTGGACCGCGGAGGCCAATTTGCTGAGCTCGTCTGCTCTTGCATTCTGAGCACGTGGTATTTTCTGGATAACAACTGAATCAAGAGTTGACATAAGCTTGAGTGTTAGAGCTCGATACCTGATCATTGTTTCATCCTTGGCGACATAAGTCCCCTGGATTTGCTTGGACACGACCTCGGAGTCCGTGAAGAGCTCAAGATGACGAACACCTAAGGATTGAGCGAGCCGGAGCCCAGCGAGAACTGCCTCGTACTCCGCTTCATTATTAGTCACCTTAAACTTGAATCGGATGACGTATTTAACTTCAACCTCCTCGGGGTCGATGAGAAGCACCCCGGCACCACTTCCTCGAGTCGTGGATGCTCCATCCACATATAGTTGCCATTTCCGAGGTGAGGATACGAGGGTAGCGGGGTGATGTGTATCACTGTCTGTCGGAGACTCATGATTGTCTCCCGGGGTTTCAGCCAGAAAGTCGGCGAGTGCTTGACCCTTGATTGCTCGGCGGGGAAGGTATTGAATATCATATTCGCCTAACTCGACGGCCCACTTTGCAAGGCGCCCAGACACCTCGGGTTTGACAAGAATCTGGCGGATAGGATGATTGGTCAGAACCCGTATTTCACGTCCTTGGAAATATGGCCGTAGACGCCGAGCTGCCATAACAAGGGCCAAAGCGGTTTTTTCTAATACGGAGTATCGTGTCTCCGCCCCGTGGAGAACACGACTTGCGAAATACACGGGATGTTGAACCCCATTGACTTCGCGCACAAGTGCAGCGCTAATAGCTTCCTCGGCGGAAGCCAAATATAAGTAAAGCGGCTCTCCGGGGAGAGGAACTGACAAAGTAGGCAGCTGCTGTATATGACGTTTCAAAGCCTCGAAGGCCTCGGTGCACTCCGGAGTCCACTCAAAGGACTTCGCCTGTCTCAAGATTTTGAAGAATGGGAGCTGGCGCTCTGCCGCTTTAGATAAGAATCGATTTAAGGCCGCCAACCCACCTGTGAGGCGTTGAACGTCCTTGAATGTCTTGGGTGGCTGCAGTTCAAGCACATCCCGAAGTTTGGCCGGGTTGGCCTGCAGACCGTGTTGTGAAACCATATAACCCAGAAACTTGCCGGAGCCGACGCCGAAAGTGCATTTTGCTGGATTAAGGCGCAAATTGTAGCTTCGTAGGGTGCGCAACGTTTCGGCAATGTCTTGCACACATGAAGAATGGGAGATACTCTTTATAACAAGGTCATCAACGTAAACTTCGACGTTGCAGCCAATCTGACAGTGGAAAACCCGGTCCATGAGACGCTGGTATGTGGCTCCGGCGTTCTTGAGCCCGAAGGGCATTTTCTTAAAAGCATAGCACCCAAAAGCAGTGATGAATGCCGTCTTAATGGCATCTTGCGGATCCATAAAGATCTGGTGATATCCCTTATACAGATCTAAGAAACAAAGTGCCTCATACCCGGTAATGGCCTCGGCCTTTTGATCTATGGAAGGTAGGGGATAACAGTCCTTCGGACAATGTTTGTTGAGGTCGGAGAAGTCGACGCACATCCGCCATGCCCCACTGGACTTAATCACCATTACTGGGTTCGATAGCCAGGAGGGGTAATATACTTCGAACAGGATGTCTGCATCCAAGAGTTGTTGCACCTCGATTCGAATTGCGTCATTTCGCTCCGGGGCGAACTTCCTCTGCTTTTGCTGGATTGGCTTTATGCTGGGATCGATGTTCAGCTTGTGTGTTATTATGTCGGGAGAGACCCCGGGCATATCTAGAGGGGACCATGCGAAGACATCGGAATATTCTCGCAAGGTCTGAATTATAGCCTGATGTAACCATGGCACATCCACGGCTCCGACGGTAACAGTTTGTTCCGGCTTGGACGGATCAAGCGGTACTTGGGCGGTGGCATCCCCCAATGAGATACATTCCCGAGGTTCTATAGTCGATGATGCTACCTGAAGCTGCTGTTTGAGAGGAACTTTAGCAGTCTTTTTGAGTGCCACGTACATACACTCCTTTGAAACCCGCTGACTCCCGCGGATAGCCACTTCACCATGCGAAGTGGGGAACTTTAGTGCGAGGTGATACGTGGAACATATGGCTTTGGCGGGGGTAAGCCAGTCCCGGCCCAAGATCATGTTATACGGTGATGGGGAATTCACCATGTAAAAATCCACGAAAATGGTTTTTATTGCCGGATAAGTCCCCAAAGACGCCGGGAGAGTAATAACACCCTCTGGCTGGACTTCACCCTGAGTGAAAGTCTGCAGTGGCCCGGGGGCCGACCGAAGTTGTTCCCGAGGAATCCCCATCCTTTGGAAACAGTCGGCAAATATAAAACTCACCGCGGCCCCATTATCCACGAAGACCCGCCTTATTGTTATATTGGCTACAATCATGTCGATGACAATAGCGTCAGTATGAGGTGTTATCTCCGGAACCGGGTCTCTATCCGTGAAGCTGACAGTCTCGGACTGATGGAGGCGTTTATGACGTGGCTCCTCGGGAGGAGGACGTCGAGCCTCTGCCTTCAAGGCATGTCGCGAAGCCCCGGTGGGGAGGGCCCCATATATCACGTTTATTACGTGAGGGGGTGCGTTGTCTCCGGGTCCTCCCGGAGGAGGAGGTGGTGGCGGGAGACGTGGTTGTTGGCGATTGCCAGAATCTTACCGTGCGTAATTACTAGGCCCCAGCCGATTATTATGCCACGGCGGTCGATTTTGTTGTGTACCACGGTCATGATAACCTCCACGGTTATGGGACGACCCCCCATTCTGACCTGTCCGAGGCTTGTCATCGGTCCGCGCAATGTATTGGCGCAAGAAACCTTTTCTCAGGCACTCCTCGATTTCCTTGGTGAGTTCTCGGCACTCCTCTGTCTCGTGCCCATAATCTCGATGGTACGCACACCACTTTCCACGGTTCCTCTTCTCAGGCAGAGCAGTCATCCGCGGACAAGGTCGTAGGTCGTTCTTGTGAATAGAGAGGATTTCGGCTCGTGACTTCGTCAACGGAGTCAATTGTGGAATATCGCTTCGAGATTCTGAACACCCCGGGTTCAGGCGGGAAAAAGCACTAGGTCGCGTACTAGGCCCAGTTTGTGCTTTGTCGGACTGTCGCTTGCTAGCGTGCTTCTCACGTTTCCGGCGAGTCTGCTCCTCGGCCTTAGCAAATTTGCACACTGTTTTGAACAGTGCTCGGGTTGTGACCGGTGTGTTTCGAACCAACTCGGTGTAAAGTGTTCCGGGACGGAGTCCATTCATGAATGCGTTTATGACTACGTCTTCGGAGCAACTTCCCACCTTGAGGCTTTCCGCTGTAAAGCGGTCAAGAAATTGGGTAACGGTTTCACCGTCCCGCTGTTCCATATTCATGAGGTCGGCCAAGGTGGCCATGGGCTTCGCTCGTGCTTCGAACCGCGCCCAAAAGTGTTCGGCGAGTTCTCTGAAAGAAGATACGCTGTTGCGCGGGAGAGAATCAAACCAAACCCGAGCCTCATCCTGTAAGTATTCGGGGAAAATCTTACAGTAATGGAGGGATGTAGTGTTGTCGCGGCTAAGCATGTTGTGCCTGAAAGCTCCAAGAAAATTGGCCGGATCTCCGGTGCCATCGTAAGGTGGTATGGCAGGCCGTTTGAACCCTTCGGGAAGGGAGGTGGCCATGATTTCTTGGGAGAACGGTGTGATGATATCTCCATTGGCATCTAGGCCCAAGATTCTGTCCAACTCGACATTGCGTTGAACCCGCTCATACTCTTGAAGATCTAGAGTATGAGGATTGACATAGCGGACTCTCTTAGCTGCGTTGAGTGGACGACGGCGATCGACATCGATAGGTTCATCGTTGCGCTGTCGTGATTCGTTAGAACTCCCATAGTCCTCGGAAGAACCTGGTCGTCCGCGTCGACGATCCTGACGCCCGCGATGCCCCGGATCTTGTTGATCCCGCGAATGCTGACGATGTGGAGGCACCTCAGGATTGACATTCTGTCCGGCAGGTTCCGCGGGATTCAAGCGATTGGTTGCCCAATCTTGGAGAACATGAGCATGTTCTTGCAGGAAGGCCTGGAGTAATTCTGGTGTGATTTGAATGTTAACCGGTGGTTGGGTAGCAGCGAGATTTGGGTTTTGCATGTCTTGAGGGGGTGGAGGTAAATATTGATTGTCTGGATTCGCAACCGGGCCTTGATTGCCCTGATGATGAGATGTACTCCTTGCCGGCAACTGCCTCGGCGGCAGAACTTGATCCACGGGTGGATCCTGGTTGGATTGATCATCGTGGCGAGATTGATTCAAACGAGTCGTCACCATGATCTTTGATTACACCGTGAACGTCAAAAATTGCTGTACAGTTCCCACAGACGGCGCCAATTGATAAAGCACAATCCGGTATCCAATCAATTCAGCCTAAATCAGTACAAGAAATATGAAAACACACAAGATATACGTGGTTCGATCCGGAGATCTACGTCCACGGGCAGAAAATCACTCTTGCCGAGGTGTTTCTTTCACTAGAACTTTGAGTTTACAAGCAGTAATTCAGAATACAGAGTGCGAACCCTAATTCAGAGTTCTTTTCTCATATTTATACTCGACTTTCCTAAACCCTAACTGAATCCTAACTAACTCCCTATTCTCATGCCTATTTCCCGCTGCATGGCGGTTGAGAACGGATTGTGGGCCTTGATTCGCGGAACAAACCATCTGTTGGGCTGCCGCGTGTTTCTGGACCTGCTGGGCCTACGCGTGCTGGGCCTACGCGTGATTGCTGGGCCTACGCGTGTTAGGCCGGTTAATGGGCTCTAGTATTAACCCGACCCGAAGTGATCGGGCCATCCCTATCAAATACGAATCTAATTCAGGTAAAAACAAGCAATTACATAACTGCCCAAAAGAAACCACCAGCTTCCGATTCTTTCTTCATAGCTAACATAAAAATCCCAATATGTCTTGAGTTTCAAATTGAGAAGCACTTAGGCAGTGTAGATGTTTATCTATTGTATGGATCTAGAAATAATAACTCTGTAGAATAACATATATTCACGTATTTACATTTTCCTAGATAGGATGTCAATACTTAACAAAAAGAGAACAAAAGAAAAAAAAAAAGAAAAAGACATTCAAAATTACTTTAATGTAAAAGCAAGAACAATATACAACCACAACAAATTATGCTAATAATTCTTTATTTTACATCTCACTTTAACATAATCAGCATGTCGGGCGCAATTCGTGTGAGCGTAATGTCTCTTCAGACTTCACTTGTCTCGTATTCTACATGTGGCTGCAATATAAACATAAACATTGATACCAAGAATGCATGTAATTAGGTGGAAGAGCAGGAAATGGATGGAAGAGAGAAAAAAATACATCAACTGTAGCAATCGTAATTCCTCTATTTTTCTCTCCTGGGGCCTTATCAATTTCATCAAAAAACCATAGCTCTAGCCTTCCTTTCTTCTGATAACACCTTTTTACATACAAAGCAAATGAATTTCAAAGACGAAGGGGATGTTTGCTTGGGGCTGGGGTGGCTGGGCTGGGGGAAGTGGCTGGAGTTAATGGCTTGGGATATTAAAGAGTGATGTTTGGTTGGGTGGGAAATTTAATTATTAATTGTAAAATGTGATGTAATATGAGTAAGAGGTAGTTATTAATGATTGGGAGAATAATTAAAATAATTTTTTGATTTGTGATTGATGTCCCCCCACCAAACCCTAATATCGTGACTTGGCCAAACAAACATCACTTGGGATTGGCCAAACTGATTATGGGTTTGGCAAACCCCAAGCAAACATCCCCAAGTGAGCAAAAGACATATGCATGATATAATAAGGGCTGCAAATCAGCAAATCAACTGTATAGGATACAGATGCCACACACAATGTAGGCGGCAGAACAGGTGTCACTGAGCTAATTGTCTCAGCACCTTCGAAAGACGCCACTGAGAAGCAGGGATGTACGTATATGTATGTAATCAAGAAAACAATAAAATTATTAACTAACATTATTAGCTTAAGATGATTTATTAATACATGGTTGAATGATACTGATTACCAATCTTTTCTTCATTCGTAGAAGTTCCTAGCCTGAATGACTTATGTGGGGAGGCTCCATAAATTGAAAAGCAAAACAAATAAACAAAATAAAATATGCAATTTTTCTGGATAAGAAAAGTATATCGTGTCAATTTGCACATAAATAATTTTCTTGCATCTTCCACAAACATACTCGTCCCTTGATATTTTTCTGATGAGTTTTTTCCGATACGGCCCTTTTGAAAACGGACCGTCGAAGTTCCATCGATCCTATATCTTCGCCCCAATCAGTGTCATCATCACTGCTGCTCGTAGAAAAATCTGAATATGAATCTTCATCGGAGAATCTAGAAACTTCACTTTTTTATGAGATTCTTTTTATTTGATTGTAGCGTTGTCTGTAGAACTTGTCCCAGAAAGATTTCGACTGCTTTCTGATTCGCTGCGGTATTGACTCTCCCACCTCCATAGTCATGGCATACACGCACCACTATGAGAGAGAGACTCTCCTTTTGATTGTCTGCTTGATTTATGCTTCATCGTGGTCGTTGTTGTGAGAGAAAAACCGTCGATGTGCAGATCTGAAAGCAAAAATCAAATAAAATTGGAAAAGGAAAAGAGGAGACAAAAAGGGAGAAGACAAAACAGGAGGAAAGTATTTAAGATGAAAAAGAAAAAGAATAGAGATGGGAGAAGAATCACCTCTGTTTTGTATCTGGTTTTTTATGGAGAAATTGTCTGCTATTGCCGCCTGTGTTTTTTGTTTGGCGTTGAAGGAGAACTACCTACTATCAACGTGAAAAAAAGGAAAAAGAAAAATACAAAAGACACGCGTCGGAAAATTAAGAAGCTAAATTTAAGGGGTTTAGAGAGATGAAATAGCGATACGTACCTGCTATTCTCTTTTAATAGTAAAGGAGGATGTGTTGTTTTATATCAAATGTAGTTTAGACAAAGTATTAAGCTTTAGTTACTCTCCTTGAGTTTATGGAGTTTGGAAAATTTACTCATTTTTGTCATTTTAGCTATGTTTGCTGCTTCATGGCAGTGATTTTTATTTTTTTAGGTGAAATGTTTTCTTACAAAAAACACTTTTTCTTTCAATGTAATCGTTAGTGTTGATTCAGTTATTGTAGTCTGACTGATAGTCCGAATATATAATGTTTGAAAATAGAATTCTGTTCTAGTTGGTTAAAAAAGTTGTGGTGCAGTTGGTGAAAGTAAGTAGTCTATTAAATTTTTCTATAATTACTCGTATATTTTGTACAAAAAACTCCGCTGCACTTACACTTAATAAATTACTATCTTCGAGAAAAGGGAATTATTAAAAAAATTGTTTTATATTGAAAGGAAAATGAAAAGTGCAAATAAATCACATTTTTTTTTCTTTGCTGTAATAGAAAGAGGGTTTATAATAGAATTGATTTAGTTTCTATATCTTTGCCTAAAAGAAAATGTTCTTCCTTACCTTATTTGCCCCATCACTCATTACTAGCATCTTATCCGTGTGTTGCACGACTTGAAATATTTTATCTAGTAATATTAAATTTTCAACATCCTAATATAATGGTATATTATCTTATGAGGAATTAACACATTTGTGTTGATCTTTACATTGATAGAACTCGTATAATTGGTAAGATTAGAAAATGATCAAAATGTGTTTCAAATTCAAATAATAATTAATAAAATTATTTGAATTAAATTATTATGTCCCTTATCTAGACGGAGAATTTCATAAACAAATATACCCAAATAAAATCCATATAGGTGTCCTTCCATGCATCACTCTATGTTTGCAAACTATTAAATTAGACAAAGTTAAAAACGAAAAAAAACCACAAAACATTTCCGAAGGAAAGAAGTACAACATATAGTGTGATTTTTTGTAATTACGGAATTTCACCCTTACGAAATTCGAATTATTTTGTTTACATATACAAATTTCCAATCTCTTGCAACTTAAAACAAATAGTTAAAAATAACCGCAAGAAAATTTCAACACTAAAACTCAACAAAAATAACCATTTGTGTGTTAATAATGGCTGTACCAACAAATCACAAATACATTTTTAAGTTGTTTGTTTCAAAATGCAAAATCCATTATATATTACCTAAAACTTTAAAATTTATGCGTAACTACAATTTTTTTTTTCCAAATCTAACTATTTTATGTAAATTATCTGAGTTTTATAAAATATATAGAATCCATAATGTAATATACCTTTTCCACCAATATAAAAAGAAAAAAAGATGTTTGGGCAGAATCTATACGGACGAAAAAAATATAATTCCTTTTTATTTTTAAAATTGTTAAGATATTGAAAATGTTAATGATAGATTAAGTGTAAAGATATTAATTCAAATCTTAACATTAATGTTAGGTTATGGGTAAAAGAAAATAAGACAATAATTTTATATCGTTCAAAATTATAATTAGCATTTGAGTATTTTTCTAAAGTTTTCCATCAAAATAACAATTTTATATTAGGACTATTCGCAATAAAAAAAAAAAAAAAAAAAAAAAAAAAAAAAACAAACAATTTCTTAGAAACTACTTCTGCAAGAATTATGACCATTTAGTGCAACTTCTTTCCAATAATAGATGTCCACCCGCGCGATGCACGGAATGGATACTTTCAATAATAATAAGAAGAAGAAAATAAAATTATCAGCCTATATATTACTTCCTCCGTTTCATATTTAATTGACGTTTTAAGATGAAAGGGAAGAATTAAGGATTGAATATTTTGACATATATACCCTCACTTAAAAATTTGACCAAATCAAAATATTTCTGATTGATTAAAAAGTAGAGATATTTTAGGATTGAGTTCAGAGAGAAAATTGGTAGAATTGGTGAAAAATATGTAAAACGCCAATTAATTGGAAAAGGAAAGAACATCCTAAAACGTCAATTAATATAAAACGGAGGGAGTATTTGAGAACATAAAATTGGGACTTGATATTTTATTGTCCAATTATCTTTCTTCCTCCTTACATGTGTTTTTTCACATTTAATTAATAACTTCCATTATCATAAATTGAAACCACCAGTTAGATTTTCATAAATTTTGACTATTCAATTTTTTATATTTTTACGTTTAATATCTTTCATTATCACAATTAGAAACTACCAATTATATTTTCATGAATTTTGTCAATTCAATTATTTGAATGAATGATCTGATGATGCTGAATATTTTAAGTAAAATTTTAAATACAAACTTGAAATTTGATTTATTTCTCTCCCTATTATTTCAGTGTGCATTACACATGTTGTAATAATTACATATGCGTAAGGATAAAACAAAGTCAAATATTTTGAATAATTATCGCTTGAAAGCCACATATATTAAATAATATAAAATTAGCATAAAAAGCTACAAACATACTCCCTCCGTTCCATAATAATTGACGTTTTAGGAGGTTCTTTTCTTTTCTTATTAATTGACGTTTTACATTTTTTTCACTAATTCTACCAGTTTTCTCCCTTGACTCAATTCTTAAAAATCTCTACTTTTAAATCTATCAGAAATATCTTTATTTGGTTAAATCTTTATCTCCTAAAATATTCCGCTTATTATAGCGCCTTCTTCTCTCTCCCTCCTTATTCCACGCGCCTTATTCCCTCACCCTCGGCTTTCTTCCCCTCTTCCTCCTTCATTCCCCAATTTATATTGAATAAAAGAAATAGCTTAAGTTACTTATGGAATTCCCTAGTCTATATTTCTAACAGATAGCTTGATTTAATGATACAATGAGGAAAGTTAAATATAGCCTTATGGAATTGTCTGGATATATGTCTAATAGCATTATCCAGAATTGTCTAGTATTGAGAAGCATACAATAGATGCTCTAAATGCCAGAGATTATCTAGTACATCCATGAGATTTTAGTGTATGTTAGTTGTAGGATGGAAGATGGAATTTCAGAGAGAGAAAAGATAAATATTTAAAGATGTCGGAGTTTCACTCTCCAACAATGACAAGAGAAGATGGAATTTCAGAGAGAGAAAAGATAAATATTTAAAGATGCTAAATTTTAGGAGTCATATAAGAGGGATAAATAATTAAGTGAGGGATAAATTTGTCAAAAATTTTCATTCTTAATTCTTCCCTTTCTTTCTAAAACGTCAATTATTATGGAACGGAGGGAGTATTACTTAAGTATATGAGTGGTAAATTATATTATCATGTCATATTCAAATAAAAAATATTTGACTAATTATTTTTGTAGGCAACATAATTTTTGTTTTCCCAAAATAGAAAAAGTAATAGGCAAACTAATTCAATCAAAAAATCACTTTAGCAAATATGTCAAAACTTTTTTTTTCCTATTGTAAAGTGTAAACCTAACAATTTGTATTTTTTATGATTTTTTTTAAACCAAATAATTTAAACTATCCAAAAATTATTAAGATAAAAAAAGAAAAATAAAGTAAATAATTGTAATCTTCTTAAAAATTTCAATCCGTTAAAAAAATATCATTTTTGGAATTATATCATATTTTAATTTGACAAAAACTTGTGCGTGACCGTTACACCGTGTGACGAAAAAAAAGTATTACTCTTTGTATTAAAAGTATTAGTTTTATCTGTAAAAGTATTATTTTTATATGTAAAAGTATCATTGTAGTAAATGCATCACTTTCTCTGTAAAAATATCATTTTATATACCAATGTCTAAAAATCAAAGTATATAAATTTTTTAGAAAAAAAAAAATATCATTAATATCATAAAAATGTATTTTACACTTAAAAATTAATATTTTTATTATAATATATGTATTATCGATGTTAAATCGAAGATCGTCAAAAGAAGAATAATTTGATATATTTCTTATGAAAAATTGAGTTGAAACAAAAAAAGTTATAAGACCTTAAAATTTCGAAGGGAAAAGGTAAAAAAAGAAAAGATAAAAGTAAAAAAAAAAATTGATTGGAGGAAAGCTCACAAAATAAGGCAGATGAGACACATGTCTCCCTCTTTTTAGGGCTCTCCATGTATTTAATAGCAATTAAAAAACAAAACAGAAAACAAAAACTCGGCGAAAAAATGTGGAAGCGACACGTGTTTTCTCCTAATTTTTAAGCAATCTTCTTTTAGTATTAAAGGTTGATAGGTTGATTTGATCAATACACGAACAAAAATAAAGCAAAAGCTATAAATGCTTGATTAAGCCATTTTAACTCCTATGAGTGACAGTAGAGCGGGTTAGGGTGAATTTTGGCATTCTCGTCCCAATTTCATAAAGGACCTGGTGAGATTGGGGCGGGGTTCACCGAGATCAATATTCCCGTCGAATTAATTTTCATTTAAAATAATATTTTAATTTATATTTTTATAGTATGACTAGTTAATATATATATATATATAATATGTATATTAAGTTTTATATGTTAATTTAACAATACACAAAAATTTATACAATATTACAAAATAATAATAACTTTTTATTGTAACATATTTAATATAAATATAATAAATATATCTAGATTATTTAGAGAATTGGGTAGGGGACTCAAACGCTTCCCCCCACCCACCTTATTATAGTCGGGGACGAATAATCTGAATCGGATAACCCATTCGAATTCGAGGCATTTTGCTACCAATTAACTTAACATGAAGAATAGAGTTTAAGGTCAAAAGAAAAAAAAAAGAAAAAAATTTATTTTAAGAAAACCTAATTCTTTAAAAAAACCTTACACATAAAATTAATTTACAGGATACAATCATTCAAAAACATAATTAATTAAAATAATATCATTGAAATAATAATATGGTGCAATTTGAGATTCTACCATTGAATTAAAATATGTTGAGGGTCTACAAGCCTACTCTGTTACGTCTGCAGCCCACCCCCTTTCCTTTTTCTTTTTTTCATTTTCGTTTCTCTCTCTCCTTCCCCTCTTTCTATTTTTTACTTCTGCAAATTTATTTTCCTCTCATGTCACAGAAGTAGCGTGTGAGTGAAAAGATTCACTCACCAGAAAAAAGCAGAAAAAGCAAAAAACCACATTAATATTAGCAATAAATAGTATGAAAAATAGCATGACATTTAGGCGGGAAAGTGGCATGACTGTAAAATTGTCAATCTATATAGATTTCTCGCCTTTATACTTGCATTTGTAATATTTGCCTATTGTTCCAGAAAAGCTAGGGTTTCGGTTTTCTTCAAAATGAGCGCTGATGATTACAAGTTTATGCAATTAGTGGATGCAATGGCTTGCATTAATCAACGAGTCAGCCTTATCGGCATTGTTGTCGAAACAAGCCTTCCTAAGAGTACCAAAGGAACCGGTAACTTCATTTCCTTTTATTTTTTATATAAATTTAGGTCTGATTGTTACACTTTCCCTCAGAAATTACCTGTTGAGATGACTTTATTTGTTGTTATTTGCAAGATTTCTTTTGCTCGATGAAAATTCTCGATGAATCAAAGTCGACTGGGATACTCATATATTTTTTTGCTGAGACTATGGAGGATCTCCCTCATGTTGAGTGTCGTGGTGACATAGCTGTTGTTTCTCAAGTTGTGGTAAATGAATTAACTTGTCCTTTTACTTTCCCTGGTTCAGCTGTGAGTCTTTTTGGGGGTCGAAGTAATGTGTTACCTGTTGACTGAATGAATCTGAGCAGGTGAAAACTAGGAACCCAGAGGTTTATGCTTTGTTCAACAAGAATTTCTCATCTTTCGCGTTATTTGAAGGAAGACACTCTGGTATTAAGGAACTTGTGCCTTATCAAATTTCATCGAGATACAAACCTAGAGAGCAGGACAAGAAATTCATATTGGATATAAGGAAATGGTCCGCCCAGCACAAACTTGAAGGTTTCTTTCTTCTTATCATTTCATTTGTCTTATTTGAAATTTAAGTACTATATTATTTTATTTTACTTGAAATTTTATTTAAATAATATTAAGGTTTGATAACTTTGTTATCGCTGTGGCTTGCTTAATACTCCTATAATTTAATTTGAACAGTACATATTATGCTATATTCTTTAGTACTGCGTTTGTTTTCTTGACAGGCTTTGATAAGTCATTGTTATTTAGAGACATCAAGCGAGGCCGCTGTGATCTGCTTTGCAAGGTACTTCAGATTTCGCAGAATCACGTGCGTTGTACTTAATGACTTGGGGTTGTTCTACAGTTCTGCAATATCATGTAAGAGCGGTGATTTCATATCATGTCTTCATTATGTTGTTTTCTTTGCCCTTCAATAGATTTTGCATATTTCCCAAGTCAATGAGGATGAGTGGATGGTCTTTATTTGGGATGCGACAGATACACCACCGATTCCTGTTGAAGCCAAGTCAGCATTTCTCTTATATGATATTGATGGTTGATTGCCTTTTTGCTCCTACTCTCTCCCTTTTGTGTCTGTGCGCTTGTGTGCGTGAGTGATTAGCGGAAGATTTGATTTTTCTCCTACCATCTTTTTCTTTACTCGTTTTTTTATTATAACAGTTGTTTCTCTTATGTGTATAGAGATCTTAGATTTCAAACCAGCTCTGGGCTTGCCAATTTTAAATATATGTATTTGGGTGTTCACCTGTAGCATACATTGGAGAACCTGGAATCTCCATTTTACATAGTAAGAGCCTAAAACTGTTCTTGTGATACTACCATTTCAGATTTGAGGACGAGATGAGAAATCCACTTCCTTTACAATTGGAACCCTCTCCCTTATCAAGAGACATCTTATGTACGTTTCCAACTGTTGGAACTGTACTAAGGATGGCTGTTGATCAAGGAAGTGAGAAGCTAGGCATTAAGTTCTTAAAGGCAAACAAATGGGTGAGGTTCGTCGATGTTGAATGTGAAGTTCGTTCAGCGTTGTGGCGTGCTGTGCTGAGGCCATTCTCTAAGCTTTGCTATCTGCCTGAGGATGACAAATCTGTAACGGAGCGCCAAAGGTTTTTGAATTGATTCATTTTTGGCATTTAAAATATATGGGTAAATATATAATGTGATATACGTGTTGGCATATTACACAGGTCAGCTAGACAAATCTTATGTCGTTATTTTGCTTGATAATAATGATGAATTGACTCGAGTGTATAACAAGCAAAACATAGTTGCTGATGTCTTTGTTTGCTTAAATAATACTAAATCTAATAATTTAGGGTTTATGATAAGCGCTTTCCAACCAAATGGAAAAGGATGCCCTTGACAAGTTTCCCATGGCCTTCTCAGTTAACAGGTTTTGTCGTTATAGTGATATGATGACTTTGGATTTTGTATTCTTAATGGTGACGATGTATTGCTAAGTTTTCCATTTTCTATTTTGAATGTCAGTGCCTGACCATCCTAAGGTGCACTTTCGGACTTTGATGGATGTCCTTACTCATACAAAGGTATCTCATTTTATTTCATGAATTTCCAGTCCCTTGTTTCTGTGATCACAAATAGTTCAATTGAATTCTTTACCTAGAAGCACTTTCTTCTAACAAAACAACTTGTCCTTTGTGTATTACTTGTTGATTGTCGATAGAGGTGGATTGTGATTCTTGTATCCATTTCGTACGATACTTCTACCCGTTTCTTTGAAAGAACATTTATTTGCATTCTTAATTTTAACAATTTAAGTGGATTTTACTTATCTTATACTAGACGAGAAGCCTAGAAGAGTGAGGCTTTACAGATTTTTTTCTATATATATGGCCTATACTGTTATTTTTGAGGATGCAGAACATGCATATGAGAGAGCTTATAAAAATGAATAAAGAAATATGAATATGATATTAAAGAGTACCTTGGATTTATTTTGCCATAGAGAAATTCCGATTTATGATACATGTAATATCTATGAGTCATATATGCACCATATATTATCTTGAACGATGAATTGCAGATACCGTGATGCCCCTTCCATCTATGAGCTCGTGTGCTTTGCAGGTCATGTGCAAATTTAAGTGTGTAGTTCGTGTTGTTGCAATATTTCCGTGGAGAATCGAGCACTTTAAGATTTGTGGTGATAGTTACTTTGTGAGGTTAACTCTGGAGGATCCCACTGCAAGAATCCGTGCTTATGTTCGTGACGAGAATTGGGTAAAGTCTTCTATTATTCTCCAATGTGTTCCCTTTTAGTAATATGTGTTTTATTTTACATTATTAACAAACTTATATTTCTCTACCTATAACCCTTATTTGCCCAAAAACTGCAAGGCGAAATCCTTTGTTAAGCCTTTGTACTTCCAGTTTTGTTTAACTAATTTTTTTTACCATTATTCTATTTTACCAAGTCCCTGAAGTTTCAAATTTTGTTTTATTAACCCCTACTACGTTTTCTTTGTTTTTACCAATCCCTTTAACTTCCAAACTTATTTTACTGAGCCCCAACAATTTTTGAAATATTGTGTTTTTCGACCTCCTATCAAATTTGTCAATGGGAATAAAGGGTTTAGTGAAATAAAATTTGAAGTTGTGTTTAATAAACATAAAATTTGGAAACACACCTTAAAAAAAAATGGAAGAGCAACGAACAACATAAGTATTCTGGGACTAAATAATATAAATCTAAAAAAGTTCAGGGCTTCAAAATACATTTTAGCAAATAATACTCCCCTGAAAAGAGTTGTATATAAACAGTCAAAGTTAGTTATTAGGTTGAGTTTCAATAACCTGCCGTTATTCTAACTAGAAAACAGAATAGGCATAAGTCAAAATTGAAGAATTTCTTTATCCTTTCCGAGTACAAGTGCAAATTGAAGAAGACTTATAACAAGTTCTTTAATTTGTTGACCGCAAATAAAAAATTGTACATTATTCAGACAGGAGTTTTTTGTGGAGGCAGATAGGATATACAAATACATGTGGACGTATGTATATGTAACTGTTGCTCTATGATTATATAAGCAGGTGAAATTTTGGGGAGATTCTGAGTCGGTCGATGTGCTGACGAAGAAGCGAAACAAGTTGCTTGGAATAGGCGACGAAGATAACGAGTCGACTGTTGCCCGAAACCCACCATGGATTCAGTGTTGCTTGTTCTCTTATTCTAGTGACGAAGATGATATTCAGGGCAGTAGAAAGTTTTGGATCTGTGATACTACAGTTGTAGCCTGATCATGGTTTATATGTAATATCGTATACAGCATCGTAATATGTTGTACTTTGCTGTATGAAATGCTTGTATTGTTGTACGTAGGTTATGGTCATAATTTTGGTGAAGTAGGCTTTTATTTTGGCCATGGAATGATGTGATGCTATTTGTTAAATCTACATAAATGTTGTAAAAGTGGTGAGGTGCTAGCTGGACAATAAATTAGGACCTACTGTTTAGTCGGCCTAAGGTGGAACTAAGTTGGGCTTAGTTGGTTGTTAGGTGGTGAATATTGGAAAAAACTTTTATGATCAATTAGAGCTTAGTGTCTATGCAAGGATTAATCAAAGATAGTATGTTTTGCAATAGATAGATGAAGTAGGACTGTTAAACAACCAAGCAGAGTCTAGTTTTGTGTCTTTTGAGTAATCTTTATTAAATTTTAAGCAAACTGAGCTCGAACAAAACTTGTTAATTTGGTGTTTGTTAATGTCTGCAAAGTGTTCATGACTTGTGTTTTTGAAAAAAATATTATAGTATTATTATTCTAGTTTTGCATAAAAAAATTTTGAGTTGGGAATGGAGGAAATGAGGTTCGAACCTCTGGACTCAATCGTTAATTGTTGTGGCGATGTTGCAAGGCTACCAAAGTCCGGGCAATCTTGACTTTTCTTTTTTCAACAATAAGTAAGTTATATAAATGATATTAAATCATTATCATCATACTACGGTGCTAAAATATATTCGGAAGTCATTAACAAATGAGCTCTTTAATGTTTAAAATTTTTTCATTATTAATTAAATATAAATAAAATATATAAACAAGCAGTAATTAAATTCGAAATACAATCTTTTTTATTGAATATTTCGTTCATTAACAACCTTGATGAAGTACATGGTTTTTTTTTTTTTTTTTTAAGATAGAAAGTACATGGGTTATGGTGTCAGCACAATGTGTTGTAGGAACAATATTTTCGTTATAATTGGTCTCTGTAATTGATAGAGGAAGTAAATATATTTTTTTATTTGATTTTGCTGAAAATTTGGTTAGTTAGTACTCCCTCTGTCCCGCTCAGATTTGCACATTTTTCAGTTTCGATCCGTCGCACTTAGATTTACACACTCTAAAAATGAAAAATAATTTCACAAACTAAACCCTCAATTTTTTTGACGTATTTACAAAATTGCCATTAGTAAAATCTGATTTTAAAAATAAAAATGTGCTAATTATACAAATTAGTTGGGCTAATCCTAATTATCAAGCATCTAATTATTAACCCAACCCAATCCAATTCCCTAGCCCAGTCATCACACAACCCGTTTATTGCTTTCTCATTCCATCCGACCCTAAATCTCACTTTGGCTCTCTTCTATTCTGTTCTTGAGAACACAGTCGCTCTTCATATACCTCCATCCCAAACCCCAATTCTTTCGTGGTGCGATCCACAATCCAAGCCCAGGAGTAGCAGATCTAAGATCTAGTTCTCCTAAAATCCCTTTAGTTTGGTTGGTTGTGGGTGTTCATGGAAGATTCGTCAGAGACCAATTTGTGTACGATTCGAAAGAATCGTTCGCGGGCGAAACTCAGTTACCCGATTTTGATTTGAGTCCATTTTTCTGAGCAAGGGCCAGAATCAGGCCTAGATCTGGTTTCCGATTCAGTTTCCGAAGTGAATCTCCTCTTGAATCTTGTTGTTCCTCCGATGTGCGAGTGGTTTAAATTCGATGAACTGAATATGCACTACATATACTTCCTTAGACTGTGGATTTTGGCTATATTTCAAGTCTACGTATCTTTGCTTAACCAGTTTAGAGTTTTTGTGCCTAAGCTTGGATCTGTGATGATAGCTTAAATAAAATGATGTTTCCTATCTAATTATTAAAATTGCTCCTGTCTTTGCTTAGATTGGTGTTGGTTGTTTGAATCTGTGATAATATCTTCACTTAAATGATGTTTGGGATCTGAGAATTCATTAGTTGCCCCTTTGGTTCATCTGATCTGTGATTGTAGCTTAAATAAAATGATGTTTTTATTTGATTATTAAAGCTGCCAATGTCTTTGCTTGGATTTGTAAAGATTGTTTGAACCTGTGATAATCACGTTAGTTAAAAGATGTCTGGGATCTAGAAACTCATATGTTGGCCCTCTTGTTAATGGTGTTGTGATGGTAGCTTAAATAAAGTGATGTTTGATGAACGTAAAAATTATCGTTTTTCTTGCACTTTTCACATTCATAATTTGTGGAGAATTACGTGTAATTGTTGTGGTTTTTTGTGATTTCGTGTTTTATTTTATTTCCGGTTGATTTTCCTTTTCAATATGATTTGTTGTGCTTTTGGATGTTTTTAAGTCGTATTTTGAATGTTAGGAAACTTGGAAGAATTTAGAAGATTGCTCGCATCCATTTTAATACTCCGGCTCGCATCCTGAGGCCCAAATAGACCCAGAATGGGTCGGATTAGGCCCAAATTGAATCATCAAGTCACGAGTGAAAGTCGTGAAGGACTCGGGCCGAGAAAATGGATGGAAATGCCTCAAATTGGAGAAAGAAAGAAGAAGAGGTCAATCGCACATACTCCACATTCTAGCCTGCAAATCAAGGCCCAAAAATCCGAATCAAATCCAACAAGAGCCCAATTGAATTTCGTCGAGTTACGAACAAAAGTCGTGAAGGGGTCAGGTTGAGAAGACGAGAGAAAGGGCTCCGAAACATTGACGGAAGACGGAGGCGTAAAGCAGGGGCTGAATCGGACCAAACCGCCGCAACATCTACCGGACCGGCAGTTGGTCCAGAACCGACCGAGGAAGACAACCGCGCATACTGCCGGCCCGGCGGCGGTTCCGGCAGCGGACAGGCGGTTCGCATACGCCTAATTTTTTAGCTTGTTATTTTTGTATTTGGACCGTAACTTTCTCATCTGAGCTTCGATTCGAGTGATTTAAGTTTTTACGTGTAGCCGAGAGAAAGATCTACAACTTTGTAGTTGAAGTCGAAGGCTGATTCCGGACATATATTTCCCATAAATCACGAGAAGGACGAGTCGAGCATGCACAAGGGGTTCGACTCAACAACTTAAAGGACCAAGCACTCCCTTTTGCATTTTTACACTTTTGCCCTTACTAGGGCTTATTTTTCAGCAGATTTTGAGGGTTGTGGGGACATACATACATATATATATATATATATATATATATATATATATATATATATATATACCTTCCCTTCTCATTTGGAAGACAACAACATTAGCCTCCATTTCAAAGCTTTCTCTACACTCTTTTCTCTCCTCTCTTTACAGTTTCAGATTTTAGCTTCAAAAAGTTAGGGTTTCTTCCTCCTCTTCAAGGAGGAAGCCGTCTTTGGAGGAGAACTCGGGGATTACTCGAGGGCTTGTGACACCCGACTATTTCATCAAAGGATTTCGAGGGTTTCTTCAATACATTAAGCATTTTCTATCTCTTCTCTTTATTTTTGGTTTTTATTATTTTTATTGCTTGATGTTGATGATGCCTTTTATTGCTTTGATGATTTGTGAGTGATTTTCATGTTTCCCGAAGTTTCGGAGTAGCCCAAGCTTCGGGGTTGATGATTAGTTGATTGATTAGAGGATTTGTTGTGGGTTGTGATAACTAGGGTTTGATTTTGGTTGATTTGTTATGATTTTCATATGAAATTAGGGCTTTGATTATAGGCTTGCTTTAGTACTCGGGCTTTCTATAACCTTGCCTTATTTTGTATGATTGTGTATTTGAGACGAGATAATCGAAACCTAGGCCAGAGATTGCCACCCTTTCGAGGAGATTCGATTTGATCTTAAATGAGCTTAGGATTGGATTTCTACGCCTTAGATTAGTCGGGAAGGAAATTTCAATCCGGAACTTAAATCAATTAAAACCCAATTGGTAGGAGGGAGACCTATGGAGGAGAACCCCTACCAAACGGAGAAGTAGAGTCTAGGGGGTCTTGGCTAGGATGAACGAAATTATATTAGTTACTGTGTAGGAACTACACCCCTACGCCGGTCCTTAGCGTGGGAGAAGTCGGACTAACCTCTTCTAGTCTTCCGTAGTTGGTAACTCGGGGCCCGGGGTTGAATTTGTAAATCATTCGTGTAGGTAACCTACATCGAATCCCGATTAGTTACCTATCTTAGGGGAATATGGAACCTCAACCGTATTATAGAATTATCACCCAATTAGGATATCGATTGGGTTGAGAATTCAATCACATAGAGCTTACACTAGTTTCCTTTAATCATTTTCGATTTGTTAATTCCATTTTGCTTGTGTGAAACCGAGCTTCGAGAATATCTCCCCATCTTTCGGTTTCCTCCTTGCTTTATTTATTGATTTATGTTGTTTAGATTATTCACATCTCTCATTTACATTTGACCTAATTAATTCGAAAGTGCTAAAGCCGATTCTTACGGATAATCCTCCCTGTGGATACAATATTTTTTATACTACCTCAGTCACAAACTGGGCGCTTGCGGTTTGAAAATGTTGTTCTAATCGCATCGATTTAGAGCGACTTTCACGACAAGTTCAATGTTTTAATCTGATTATTTAAAGTTGTCCACTATCATTACTTGGATTTTGCTATTGGTTGAATATGTGAAAATAACTTAACTTAAATGATCCAATTGGTGATCTGCTAATTCATATGTTGGCTCTTTCTTTGTATTGAAATGTGATTGCAACTTAAATAAAATGATAATTTTATATGATTATTTAAAGTTGCCGATGTCTTTGCTTGGATTGATGGTAGCTTAAATAAAATGATGTTTATTCATATCCTGCCCCTTTCTTTGCAATTGATATTTGGTGGTAGTTTGAATAAAATGATGTTTTTTAGTCTGATTATTTACATCTGCCCCTGTCTTTGCTTGGATTTGTGTTGGTTGCTTGAATTAAATTAACCCTATGATGAGATATTTCTGAGGGTATAGGTAAATAAAAAGAGAACAACAAAATGATTACTTAAACAAACTGATATTCGTTTCAACAGTCAACATGTTTACAGCCTAAGTAAAACGTACATATATAAATTGTGTTTATGCTACAAATACAAGAATAGATAAAAAATCTGCCTCGATTTTGATTCCTAATCATAACCTAATTCAGACAATAACCCTCCAATCTCATATGTTCCTCCAACCTGTTCTTTCTCAATCAAAAGCTCAATAGCCCCCCTAACAGTAGATTCCTCCACTTCTAGAGCTTCTGGCAGTGTCCCTTCCTTTGTTAATGTTGCCTTTCTCATATCAGGCAGTTTGTAATTGTTGTACACCTTCAGTTTTATGACTTCAATCATGCACTGCTGTAGGCTCAGAAAAATACTGTTCAATTTAGTAATCTCTAGGTCTTCGTATGACTTGACAACATTTTTGACCAAATCTTCCATACTATATGAAGGAGTTTCACCTTGTAGGGACTGTATAGCTCTGAAATAGCCTAAATCAAGCACATTTGTATCAAGGGAATTATGGGCTGGCAAATAAGTTGAATATTAAAACCATCTGATGATGCTACAACCCTGAAATCTGGATCATAATTGTTGATGTGTGGTTTAACATTATCCTGTTGTATCATTATTTGCTTGCTTGCACTTTCGGCCCATTTGGCTTTCATGCTGTAATAATATGAAATTTTGAATGGTGCATGAAAAATAATGAAATTTTACATGGAGAATCATGTTATAAAGTAATCCCGAATTCTCTAAACTTAGAAAAGTCACCAATGTAGCTGATTAAGATGCATTTAGGCCATCTCCAATGCTAAAACTAAGCTAGTGCAGATTCTGCACTAATTTAGTGCAAAATCTGCGCTCCATCTCCAACTTTGTGCACTACTTTTTTATTTCTTTTGTAATATAAATCACAATATATGTATAAAATCGTACGTATAAAATCACACTGAATTTGATATTTTCATATTAATATTTTAGTTTATATTATAATATAAATCAAATTTAAAACAAAACATGCAAACGCAAATAAGACTAATGCGAAGTTAAAATTGAAATTCATAATAAAATGGCATACAACAAATTGAATTACAATGTGGAAGCACTGTATTCGGCCTACAAATGCTCAATTAATGCATTTCGAAGGGTAAAATGCCTCCTGTATCCGTAATTTCTCTATGCCGAACAAGAAAATTCTGGAAAAGAGTATGTTCATTTTCAGCAAATTCAACGACTGGAGTTGGCACTTGCTTGAGATCACAAATTCGAATTTTGCAAAAGAGAAGGCAAGAACAAGAAGCAAAAGAACATTTCAGCCCATTTACTATGTATGAAATTTTTTATCCGGGTGCTGGAGGAGGGTTGGAAAGTGGACTTGGAACTTACTAGGAAAAAGAAATTTATTTTTTATGTTCTATTTGTATTTCCGTTTTAGTAATGTTCTATTTGATTTGGTTTATTAATTTTCTGTAATTGTTGTAATTTTATATTTCATGCCCGTTTGTAATTTTATTTAATATTTGCCTTTTGTAGTAATTCAAATCATTTGGTATTTTTTCTTGTTATTGTTCAATTTTTTTTTTCAAAATTTTATTTATAAACTTATTTTTTCAAAAAAATAATTTTGATATATAAATACACTATCTAATATTTTGAAATATACATAACAATTAAACAATATAAAATAAGTTAAAAAAAAAAGAAAAAAGAATAAAAAAATAAATAGTGTAGCAAAGTAGTGTGCACTAAATATAGTGTGTGATCTGTCTACACCAATGTTCTAAAAATCGCTAGTCGCTAGTCGGTCGGTCGACTGGGGCCTAGCGCCTAGAGCGCCTAGGCGGCGCCTAGACGGGGCCTAGGCGGCACCACCTTAGACGAATAATTTAATTATTTATAAATATTCAATAAGTAAATAATATATAAAAAAATTGAAAATAATAGCAACCTATCCTAAACAAACTATATTTTGCCTGTTAGCTAACATAATCAAGGATAGTGTAATATTTACATGTACAAAAAACAAAGAATACTGCAAAATTCAATAGTCGATACTGAATAAAGCAATACGTGAAGCATTAGCCCATAAGTCAAAAATCAAAATATATCATCCAAATCAATTAAGTGATTCAAATATATATATATATATATATATATATATATATATATATATATATAAAACTTAAAATTAAAAAAAAAAAAAAAAAAAAAGGGGCCTAGGCGCCTAGGCGGGTTAGGCGCCGCCTAATCGGGCTCGGCGGCGCCAAACTCGCCCACCGCCGAAAAAGACCGAATAGGTGAAAAAACGGGTCGGGCTGGGGCCGCCTAGCCCGTTTTTTAGAACACTGGTCTACACTAAAATAGTGCATGATACAGACCGCTGGAGAAGAAAAAGTGGTGTTTACCACTAAACTAGTGTTGCATTGGAGATGGCCTTAGGAGCTTACGAGCAGATTAAGCTAGATGATAAATAATTTCTGATAGCAAATTAAAAAACCTGATTTAACAAACACTCTTTGATGACTTGCTTTGTTATTGATTCGATTAGTTTAGTTACCAAGGTATCCCTTTATCTATTTATGCTGTTTTTTAGGGCATGTGCTCTTGTAGTGAATGGAAAAATGCCTATTTTGAGCTAAAGTGATGATGTGGCTAAGCAACTAATTACAATCAATTTACGAAGTAGTCCGAATAAGCTGGAGAAGCTGAGAAAAGCAGAATTGCATTTGAAAAGTAATTTGGAGAAGGAGAAGTAAAAGACAACAGTTTCGTTTTTCAGTTGTAATGGTTAAACCGTTGTCTTTTACATTGAAAACCGTTGCACGGATCTGTGAAGCTGCTGCGCTAATCTGATGGAGCTGATTTAGGCAGTTTAGATTGAGTGGCTGGCATTTATCTTACTTATAGCATATATCTCACATTTTAACAAACTCATAACATACAATTGACTCACCTAGAGATCTGATTAGAGAGAGAGAGAGAGAGAGAGAGAGAGAGAGAGAGAGACAGAGAGAGAGAGAGAGAGAGAGTTCATAGAGGATAGTAGGTTACATATTCTTCTTGTTTTGAATCTTGGAGCTGTATCTCTATTGATTTTGGTGATTAGTAATTGGTGGACAGTTCTTTGCCCATGGATGTAGGTTTTCAACCGAACCACGTAAAAACAAGTCTTCATTTTCATTTTGTTTCTTGTTTTCTGCAAGCACACCATAGTGTATATAAGGTGTTTGTTGAATTGTCTTATAGTGTTCTTGAGGTGTTCTTGATGTGTTCTTGTGTGAGTTTGAGCGTTAATTTCCAACAAGTGGCACCCTCTGTGGAAAACACTACTCCTGCAGATCAAGAACGAATCAAGGATGTCAATCTCCAAAATAGAAACAGAGGAATTCAATGGGAAGAAAGACCATGGGCTGTGGAAATTGAAGATTAATGCCTTGCTGGTGCAATAAGATTTGTCAATGGAATTGAAGGGGGAAAAGGCTTTCCCTGAGAAGATGGAGGAGTCTCAGAGATTAGAGATAAAAGAGAAGGCTCATAGTCTGATAATTCTTTGCCTATCAGACAAGGTCTTGAGGGAAGTGTCAAGAGAAAAGGATGCAACTGCTGTGATCAAGAAGCTAGATGATCTGTACATGGCCAAATCCATGGCCAACCATCTGTATTTGAAGCAAAAACTGTTTGCATTCAAATTCTCTGATGACAAAGGAGTGGAGGATCAGTTGAAAGAGTTTAATAAAACCTTGGACGATTTGGAAGCCATGGATGTGAAGATGGCTGATGAAGATAAAGCTATTATACTGTTGAATTCTTTTCCATAATCTTTTGATCATCTGAGAGATGCCATGCTCTATGGCAGGGTGCTACCATTACACTCACAGAAGTGCAATCAGCTCTTAGAGCAAAAGAGATGCAAAGATTAAATGAAGACACAAAAGAGATGACTGGTGAAGGACTTCACATCAAGAAGGGGAAAGCATTCAAGAATTAGAAGTCTCAGTTTACTGAAACTGAGAAAACATCGACAAATAAAAACCAAAGGCTAATGAAGGTAAAGAGACAAGGAAGTGCTTTCACTGCAAGAAACCAGGCCACCTCAAGAAAAAATGTTTTGAGTCCAAGAAGAAGCAATCTCAGAAGGCTGGCGCATTCACAAATTCTGCTGATATGGTGGAAGCAACTGATGATGATCCACAAGTATTGAATATTACAGATTCAAAGGGGAACAGTTAATGGATTCTTGACTCTGGATGTAGCTTCCACATGTGCCCAAATTTAGAATGGTTTGCAGAATTCAAAGAACATGAACAAGGCATTGTTATGCTTGGTAATGACCAAGTATGTCTAGTAAGGGAAATTGGCAAAATCAGAATCAGAGTCCATGATTGTTCCATCAAACTCTTGGTAGATGTAAGGTACATTTCTCACTTAAAGAGAAATCTAATCAGTTTAGGGACCTTAGAAAGGAGAGGATGTAGTTTTAAATTTGATAGTGGTCTTATGTATGTCTTAAAAGACTCTAAGGTTGTGATAAAAGGTGTTAGAAAAGCTAGCATGTATTATCTAGATGGACATGTGGTCATCAGGGAATCTGAATCTGTTGTTATTGATGTTTCTGACCTCTGGCATTCTGGACTTGGGCATGTCAGTGAGTCTGGATTTAACCAGTTGGTTAAGCAAAATCTGATCAATCACAGAGGGGATATAAAATCAAAGAGAATCTGTGAGGATTGTATTCTGGGAAAAACTAAGAAATTACCATATCCAGTTGGGAAACATTGTTCCAATGCTTTCCTATATTATGGGCAAGCTGATCTATGGGGGCCTTCAAGGGTTAAAACATTAGGTGGAGAAAGGTATTCTCTGAATTTAATTGATGATTTTTCCAGGAAGCTATGGGCTATATATTTTGAAAAACAAACCATAATGTTTTTACAAATTTAAAGCATGGTGTGTAGAAGTGGAAACAGAAAATAACTCTCATCTCAAATGTCTAAGAACTAATAATGGGTTAGAATTTTTGTCAGAAGATTCAATGAATTCTGCAAAGCAAAAGGAATCAAGAGACATAAAATTGTACCAATCCCACAACAGAATGGTGTTGTGGAAAGAATGAATAGGACAGTTTTGGAAAGAGTAAGGTGTATGTTGATAAGTTCTGGACTGGAGAAGAGGTTTTGGGGAGAAACTGCTGCTACTGCTTCTTATCTGATAAATAGGTGTCCTTCATCAGCAAATGAGAGTAAGACACCAAAAGATATGTGGACAGGAGGATCACCATCTTACTCACACTTGAGAGTGTTTGGCTGTAGGATATAAAAGGCTATAGGTTGTGGTGCACTGAACCAAGAGCTGGGAGAATCATAATCAACAAAGATTTGGTATTTAGAGAAGATAATTTGACATTCAAAGAAGGAAATCGGTCTAAGTTTGCTCCTGTTCCTGACTTGACTGGTTCACATGTCAAGGTGGAGCAATCTGAGGATGATCAAGATAATGAATCAGAAGATTCAGCTGATGAATGATGAACGTAAAAATTATCATTTTTCTTGCACTTTTCATGTTCATATTTTGTAAGGAATTGTAATTACAATTTTCACGTGCAATTTTATGCTTTATTGAAAATCCAGGTTTATTTACCTTTATAATATGATTTCATGCGCTTTTGGGTAATTTTTAGTCGTATTTTGAAGGTTAGGAAACTTGGAGGAATTTAGAAGATTGTTCGAGCCCATTTTCACACTCCGACCCATATCTCAAGGCCCAAATGGGCCCAAAATGGGTTAGGGTCAAGCTCAAACTAAAGAGTATCCAGTCACGAAAAAAGTTTGTGAAGAAATTGGGTCAAGAAGATGGATAGAAAAGCCCCAAATCGAAGAAGGAAGGAGACAAAGGCGATCGCACATACTTTATGTTCCAGCCTGCAAATCGGGGCCCAAAAAACCTAAATCAGACTCAAGAGAGCCCAAATCAAATTTCTTCGAGCCACGAACAAAAGTCGTGAAGGGGTTGGGTCGAGAAAACGAGAGGAAGAGCTCCGAAACAACGACGGAAGACGGAGGTGCAAAACAGGAGCAACTGGCCAACAACCGCAGCCACTACTAGACCGACTGCTAGACCGGCAGGGCCGCCGGCAGTTGGTCCAGTGTCAACCCAGAATTCAGCCGCCCACACTATCGGCCCGGCTGCCGGACCGGTGGCGGTTCCGGTAGTTCGAGGCCGGCTCTCCTGTTTCGTGCAGTTTTCATTTTTTAGCCATAAATTCTTCGTCCTAGCTCCAATTTGAGTGATTCAAGCATCCACGTGTAGTTAAGACAAATACCTAAAACTTTCATGTTTGGACCGTGAGCCAATTCCCAGCCAATTCTTCCCATAATTTGTGTGAAGATCGAGTCGAGTGCACGAAGGAGGGTTCGACCAACAACTTATAATCCCTTATGTTTTAAATTGCTTTTGACTATTTTACCCTTACTATGAGGGACTTTTTTAGCATATTTTTATGTGTAAGGAAGGGGTGTGTATAAATACTCCCCTCCCCCTTTATTCCAAACAACTTGTAATCATTCATCACACTTTTCATTTTCAGAAAATTCTATTTACTCTCTCCCAAAACACTTTTCTCTCTAGAACTAGGGTTCACAATTCCTCTTCTAGAATTCACTTGGGATTTTTGAATAGTTGAAGGATTTTAGGGATTTTCGGGTTTTTGGGCGAAATCCAACTACAATTGAAGATTGAAGATCAATTGGAGCATTTATGCTAGACTAAGCTTTCTCATTCTCTCCCATCTCATTAATTGCATTTTCATTTATTACACTCATCCCCATCTAATTTAATTCTTAGCCTATGTAATTATTGTGTTTTTGTCGATATATTCATGATATATGAGTAGTTGGTTGAGAGTTCTAGGGTTGGGAGTAGCTTAACCCTAGAATTTATGATTCTTGTTGATTATTGACTAAATTATGGAGATTATTGGTGTTTGGAATCAATACTACGAAATTATATGAATTATATTTTAGGCGTAGCTAACCGAACATATATTAGGTCTCCCCGAAGGCCCATGAGGGACAAAGGGATAACCCGAATCGTGTGTGTTGATCTTGTAGGACGTTTTAGGGCTTCGCTCCCTAGGCTAGATATTCTTGGGGCAGGACTTTGAGGATTAACTAAGTTATCTTCATAATTTTCTCACCTCTAGGTCTTAGTAATTCCATTATGATTGGGATTGGAGTAAATTATGTGATAATTGGTTGATTTGGTAAAGTCCCCCTTTTTGTTACCCGTTTGGATTCCCAAATTGGAACAAAACCTTCCAACATGACCCCTAGTTTAATTGGTAATCGCAAGGCATAGTTTCTAGGAAGTAGGTGAAACCTTACCTTAGAAACCCACTTTTAGTCGAGAGTATTTCTTAAATCGTAATTGCATCTTTATATTTTTCTAGGAATTAATTAATTAAACTCTACTTTTTCACTTAGCCTAGTAATCAATTGAATTTTAGTGTGCTAGACGAGATTATCTTCCTTGTGGCTCGACTTATTGCTATCTCTCTCTTTCTAGTACGCTTGTGAGGACGAAAACCTCATTCAATATAAACGTTTTTGAATGGCTTTTTGGAACAAGTTCAATGAAGGAAGTCCAAGTAATGATCAAGGTTTGCAAGGATATCAACTATTCAAGGATAGAGAAAGGAGAGTAATAAACCATCAACAAGATATGTTGAGGATTATTTGATAGCATATGCCTTAGACATTGCTGAAGACACTGATTGTCATGAACCAAGGGATTATAGAGATGCAATCAATAGTCAAAGTAAAGATAAGTGGATTTTGGCTATGAAGGAAGAGATTGACTCTTTAGAGAAGAATAACACTTGGAGTTTGGTGGTTGATCCTAAGAACCAGAAGTTGGTCAGTTGTAAATGGATTTGCAAAAGGAAAGTTGAAGTTACTGATGTGGAGAAAATAAGATTTAAAGCAAGACTAGTAGCAAGGAGATTTACTCAGAGAGAGGGTATATATTATAATGAGATTTTCTCTCCAGTAGTATAACATAGCTCAATCAGAATACTCTTAGCCTTAGTAACTGTAACGCCCGGAAAATTCCGCCTATTTATTTTACCAATTTGTGTGATTTTATTTTCAATCATCATTTATTTTATTCATAAGCCAACCCATTTCATGTGATTAATAATTTATATTTGGGCTGTCTAGTCCAAATATATAATTAATGGGCCATCAATTTTTGTAGTTATATTTTTTTTAAGTCCGCATTTTTAAGGTCCATTTGCTTAAACAGATTTTCTACTCATCATCACATACATCTGTATTATCAGCCCAAAGTATAGGCCCAACCACTAGTTTGACTCAATTTGAGCCCAAAGAATTTAGGATATTAACGTAGATGGAGATATATCATGTCAGTTACGGGAATTTTCTTAGTGGGTGTAAGGTGTGAGAACGTGGGTGAAAGGTGGGAGTAGTGGAGTGGTGAAAACTGGAAGCTGTAACCATACGTATTTACTACTTATAAATACAAGAATCTTTTCTTTCCCTTTTACTGTCTACTGCAAAGAAGCAAAGAAGGTAAGGAATTCTTCAAATTCTGGTTATTGAATTTCTTAAGCCAACTCGTCCTTACCCAAAACTTTTCCGGCAAATTCGACCCCAATCCTTGTACCCAATTTCGACCCACCACCGCCACTTATTTGACCGACTACGGTACTTTTCCGCAGTCTCCGGCCGCCGTCGATAAAGAGAAGAGAAAATAGAATTCTAAGGGTGTAGCTGTGCATTTGACGAAGAGGAGGAAAATGGACAAAGGCGGTGGAGGGCGTGTAAGTGGGAGTAGTGGAGTGGTGAAAACTGGAAGCTGTAACCATACGTATTAACTTCTTATAAATACAAGAATCTTTTCTTTTCCTTTTACTGTCTACTGCAAAGAAGCAAAGAAGGTAAGGAATTCTTCAAATTCTGGTTATTGAATTTCTTAAGCCAACTCGTCCTTACCCAAAACTTTTCCGGCAAATTTGACCCCAATCCTTGAACCCAATTTCGACCAACCACCGCCACTTATCCGACCGACTACGGTACTTTTCCGCAGTCTCCAGCCACCGTCGATAAAGAGAAGAGAAAATAGAATTCTAAGGGTGTAGATGTGCATTTGACGAAGAGGAGGAAAATGGACAAAGGCGGTGGAGGGCGTGTATCAGTCCGTATGGAAAGGTGGAGGGCGTGTATTAGTCCGTGTGGAAAGGTGGAGGGCGTGTAACAGTCCGTATGGACAATGGCGGTGGAGGGCGTGTATCAGTCCATATGGAAAGGTGGAGGGCGTGTATCAGTCCGTATGGAAAGGAGGAGGGAGACTATCTAAATCCCAAATTCCATCTTTCTGTTGCAGCCCACATACTCATCTAAACCCAACTTTCAACACGTTATCTTCAAATTGGGCCAATATTTTTTTACCAAGCCCACTGCTTCCAAAAAGAAAATCACAACATTCAATATATATTCATGTTTCCTCAACCATACCATTTGTAGCCTTTTCTCACAATCTGATGATGATGTTATTATTATATTATTATTTTCAATCTTTCTTTAATTCTCATTTCCTTACTTACGTTTTCTTGTTGAGATGTGTTATATACTCATTACTAAAATATTCCTCATTTTTCATTAATTGTAGAATTTGAGAAGCGTGAGTACGGGCCTAGGACTTTGGACTAATCCAATCATTTGCATTTCAATCATCTCATTTTCCAGGTGGGGGTTTATTGTTTATCGCTTTAATTATTTTTACTTGACTGTATACATGTGCACTTATTTTTCAAGTTGTTACTTGCCAATACAAGTGACTATTCAATTTGCTACTTGCCAATACAAGTTTAGCTCATTGTCATTATGCTACTTGCCAATACAAGTTTAGCCCATTACCAGTATGCTACTTGCCAATACAAGTTAGTTCTATGTGTCTTGCCAATACAAGCGCATCATTATGATAATTGTTACATTGTATGCCTCTTTGTATTTATAATTAATGTGCTAAACTGTGATTCCCACGAGCTGAAGGAAGCTCACCCCAACCCATTATTGAACCTCAGGTAGAAATGGAATGAACAATTGAAGCAAAGGTGGAGCCGGAAAGCATATTGTGGTACAAAGTTATAAATTATTTTTATTTAGACTTAATAATTAAATGTGTGCGATATGATGTTTATGATTTAGGATTTACATTATTTCAAAAGTATGGTGAAGTTTTGGACTTGTAGTATGTGGAAGTTAAGATCTTATGAAATTATGGTATACTAAAAGTTTAAGGTGATTTATATAGTTCGTAATTATAATTGAGTACTTGATGAAATTATTATGGTGAATTGATGTGTTAGAGTCATAATTGAGAAATAATTTAATAAGTTTTTACATGTTCTAGATACTTAACAAATTATCAGTGATTTATACTAGAATGTTAATTTGATTGAAGAGATGTTTAAGAGGTGCCTGGTTTGAACAAATTATATTTTCCGCTGCCAACTGCTTAATACTATCATCAAAATTCTTAAAGTATTTAAAATATTTCGTATATTTTCAATATTGATTTTAATATACTTTATTTCATAAAATACTGTGACATTATATATGATTATGTTAAATTACTATTTTCGTAATGGCTTGATTTTAAAATATAGTATTTAATTAAATAAATTAAATATCATGACTTGATTTTGGGGTTTATAATTACTTAAAAATAGTTCAGAAAATCGGGCTGTTACAGTAACACAGTTTGATTTAGAACTAGAAAAACTTGATGTAAAAATTGTTTTATCTTACCTGGTAATGAAATGAAGTGTTGTCTCTCTATGAACTGAAACAAAGCCCAATGTAGTGGTATTTGAAATTTGACAGTCGCATGAAGCAAATAGGATATGTGAGGTCAAGATATGATAGTTGTGTCTATCTTAAACTAAATGGAACTGAAGTGCTAGTGCTTCTGCTCCTATATGTGGATGACATGTTAGTGGCAAGCAGAAGCAAGAGTGAAATTCAGATTTTGAAGAGAGAACTGAAGTCAGAATTTGAAATGGAAGAGTTAGCCAAAGCAAAGAGAATTTTGAGAATGGACATCTTGAAGGACAGATCTAAAGGAAGTCTATGGTTGAATCAGTCTGATTATGTCCAAGAAGTTCAATATGCATGAATGTAGAATTATTTCAGTTCCTCTAGGACAACATTTGAACCTTTCAGAACTGCAAAGACCAAGCAACGATAATGTTGTTGGAAGTATTATGTACATCATGATCTGTACCAGACCAGATGTGTCACATGCTATAAGTGTAGTTAGTAGATTTATGGCAAATCATGGAAGAACTCACTGGGAAGCACTGAAGTAGGTGATGAGGTATCTAAAGGGTGCAACTAATTATGGAATTATGTTCAAGAAAATTGAAGTTAAAGCTGAAGATGTAATACAAGGCTTTGTAGACTCTGATTATGCTACAAATATTGACCACAAACAGGATATATCTTTACCTTGTTTGGTTCTGCTATAAGCTAGAAGTCAATGCTTCAGTCTGTGGTAGCATTATCCACAACTGAAGCAGAATACATTGCACTTACAGAAGCTGTTAAGGAGCAGTATGGTTGATGGGGACTCTTACAGAGTTTGGACTTGTGCAAGAGTCTGTGAAGGTCAGATGTGATTCTCAAAGTGCCTTACATCTTGCAAAATATCATGTTTTTCATGAGAGATATAAGCACATTGATGTCAAACTACATTTTGTAAGAGATATAATGGAAAAGGGATATGTTAAGCTTGTGAAGGTGATGACAAAGGACAATGTTGCTGATATGCTGACCAAGGAGCAAGGTTAAGAAATAGGAAGCTAGCCCTTGAGCAGCAAGGGTAAGGTGGAGAACTATTGGATATCAATTATGTTCATTTGAAGTATTTTTGATGGTATTGTTATTGGATGTCTTGGCTTAGTTGATTAGCCAAGGTGGAGAATGTGAGCTAAAGTGATGTGGCTAAGCATTTAACTAGAACCAGTTTAAGAAGTAGTCTGAATAAGCTAGAGAAGCTGAGAAAAGCAGAATCAAATTTGAAAAGCAATTTGGAGAAGCAGAAGTAAAAGACAACATTTTCGTTTCTTATAACGGTTAAACCATTGTCTTTTACATTCAAAACCGTTGCATGGATCTATGAAGCTGCTGTGCTAATCTGATGTAGCTGATTTAGGCAGTTTAGATCACGTGGCTGGCATTTATCTTACTTATAGCATATATCTCGCATTGTAACAGACTCATAACATACAATTGAGTCACCTAGAGATCTGATTAGAGAGAGAGTGAGTTCATAGAGGAAAGTAGGTTACATATTCTCTTATTTGAATCTTGGAGCTGTATCTCTATTAATTTTGGTGATTAATGAATTGGTGGATAGTTCTCTGCCCATGAATGTAGGTTTCTAAACCGAACCACGTAAAAATAAGTCTCCATTTTTATTTTGTTTCTTGTTTTCTGCAAGCACACCATAGTGCATATAAGGTGTTTGTTGAATTGTCTTATCGTGTTCTTGAGGTGTTCTTGTGCGAGTTTGAGTGTTAATTGCCGACACCTATTTTTTCATCAAACAAAAGTGCCCCCTCGAAACTGTATTGTAGTCGTGACACTGCACACATAAACATAACTTTTGTGATGTACCTCTTGGACCTGCAGACTCTATACGGGTCTTCCTCTTATGCTAATTTGTAGCCTCTCTATGATGTTCGTTGCATGTATAATATTTTTTCATCGATGTGAATTATGTTATGCATAGATTCGTACCTGATTTTATTATTTGAACTGTCCATATGCAAGCAACTGAGGCTGTAGTTGAGCCTTCGCAACATATTGGCCTCGGTAAGAGTAGGCGTAACAGCATTGTGTTTGCTTTAATTGAACCCGATTTTACCCTTCTTTCCACTTTGCTTTTGCTCACTTTAAGCTCTTTCCCCAACCTTCTTATTGTGCCTCGTTTTGAGAACGGGATAGATTTCATTAATTCAATGTTGAGTTCTACTTTTGCCTTACCACCATTTAATTTTTTGTCATTGAAAGAAATCGGTGACCCTTCTAATATTTGCTTCTTTGCAGATTCCCAAGTGTATTGAATAGTACGCCGGCTAACTCTAAATGATGCTGCCGCAGCCTTATTTTGGCCGAATGTACGACTCCGTCTATGCTATGTCCCATGAGAAACTGAGCAATCAAGGTTCGATCTGATGGAGATAGATTATGACCTTTTCTTGTGTTTGTCATTGCTGTAAAACTGTGTTTTTCCTAAAACTAAAACTGTTGAAGCATTGAATGTTTAATTCAATGTTGTTTTGCTATATTTATTGGGCTAGTGTGATGTGATTAATTTTTCAGAGGAAGATTTCAAATTTAATTTCAAATTTGGTTGGTGAAAATCCATTGTAATTAGAGTTTGGAGTGAGGGGAAAAATTCCCAGAATTTTTAAGTGTATGATTTTGATTTTTCTGGGAGTTTTCAGATTTCCCAATTGTTTGATGTATAAATTTGAATTTGCTATTGTTCAGTTTTCCCCATAAAATTTTCATTTAAGATTTCCATTTTTTGTTGTACTGTTTTTAATGCCTTTAACAGGTTAAAAATGGGGAAAGATTAGTGTACTAATATTTCCCCTAATATTTAAGGTAAACACCTTTGGAAAGTCAAAGCAAAAACAAAAGGCACATTGTTCTTAATATACGTGTCTGTCCCTACGTGCAAATCTGAGCGGGACGGAGGGAGTACATAGTATCAGCAGACACTATTAATACTTCGTTTCAAGGTTGGAAATTATAAAAAAATATTGATCAGTCGAATGCAACTTTGATATGCTAAAAGTTGACAACATAAAAAATTATTAATGTGCTCAATTGACAATAATTTCATAGTATGAGGATATAGTTTATATAGGGAAAATTACATATAACTCTACGATCTTTGACCACACTACATATATGTTTACGTTTCAATATTAAGACAATCATTTTTCAGAATGGATGTAATTTATCTTTTACATTTAATATTTTTTTTAATATTAATCTATAAAATAATAATTTATATAAAAAAAAAGTAATATTAAATTTATATATCACATGGGAGAAACTGATATTTACATTACTTATAATTTTGGGTTAATATCATTTTACAACATGTATTATGCACATTTTTTTAGTTTCTTACCAATTTTATTTTCCGATCATATATGGGACTTTACATTTTTTGCAACACCCAACAATTTCCAACGAGAAAACTAAAAAAAATAATTAAATATCATAAAAAAAATTAAAAATAAAAAAATATTTTTTAAATTCTAAAATTTATTTATATAAAAAAAATAACTTAAAAATGTTGAAAATACTTAGAAAATTAAATTTTGTATAAAAGTTAAATATTAAATAATTTATAGCGAGAAAATAAAAAAAAGTCACTAAAAGAAATCGAAAATCATAAAATTATTATATAATTCTAAAAATTATATTTAAAACTCTAATATTTTATTTAAACTATCTAAAAATTCTCTAGGAAAATTATTTTGAATCTCTAAAATTTCTTTCATTATATTTAAAAGTATCTATGAAATGTTAGAAATATTTAATATTCAATTTTCTTAAAAAACTTAAAATACATAAAAATATATAAATTATTTAGAAGTCAGAAATTAATTTGAAAAAAATATTTAATTTTATGAAAAATGTATATGTTATTTAAATATTTAAAATTTTGAAATCCTCTCAAAAATATTAGAATTATCTCGAATAATATTAAAATTATTTGAAGTTTTTCATGAAAAATTAATTTTTAAAGAATAATTTCAACATTTTCAGTTAGTTTTTTTTTCTTATTTTTTAAATGAATTTTTAAAATTAAAAAAATAGTTTTTAGATTTTTAAATAATTTGATGTTTCTTAAATATCTTTTTTTTTTCTCTCCTTAAATTGCTACAAGAGGTTGCAGAAGTAAAAAAATACATAGTTCATGTTGTGATCGGAAAAAATAAAGTTTAGGTAAGAAACCGAAATAACACATATTAGTTTAGGTTGCAAAATGATATTTGCCTTATAACGTTTATATGTTTAATCAAAACTATTCAAATATTTATTTCGTTAGGACACAACAATCCCGTTTTTTAATATGAGATTTGTAATATTTAGTTTAATTAAATTATTACTTTTAAGTAAATTTTTGTGCATCGCATGAGATTGATACTAGTTTCACTTAAATGAAAAACTTTTTTCTACAGCAGATTCTCATAAAACCTTCACGGATTTTATAAGTAGCCATCTCAACTTTTTTCCGGCCAAGATTCTGGCCAAAAAATATGTGACTCGCATGCCCCCCTCTGTCTATTTTAATGTTACAACAACAATGCTATTCAAATAAACAATATTTAATAACTTCCCCAACTTTCCCACTTCAGTTCAACACAAGGACGAACCCATTTTTTGGCAAGAAGCGCAAGACCAAATGGAAGCCACGGAAGTAGGTCTCTGTTACTGCGGACGACCTGTTCGAAGGAGGACCTCGTGGACCGATTTGAACCTTGGAAGGAGATTTTACTTATGCGGTAGGTTTCGGGTAATGAGTTTCTTCACTGATTCTTTGTAATTTGTTAGCGATAGAAAGTAATTTGGTCTTCATTGAACATATATAAACTTAGGGAGAGCAAGGTTAAAATTTCTTCCAATGATTGACCCGTCGATCAAGACTAGGGGTCGTGAAGTCATTCGGGGATTGCTCCGAAAGGTCGAGACTGCCGAAGCCCATGCTCGCTGGAGAAGGAGTAGAGAAAGGTAGATGTGGGTGGTGATGGTGCTCACTTGGATTATAATGTATTTTTTGCTTTGATTTTTTCTGTTGTTGTAGCAGCCTATATTTGTAAGGCACAGTTAGAGATGGAAGTTTGGGGGTACCCCTGAAATTAAGGGTACCCAAACCCTAATCATTTAAAATTTATATTACCTAAATCCATCTCAAACCCATTTAGAAAGATACTTATAATACTCAAACCCATTTACTAATATACACATCGGGACTCTAACCCGCCTAATAAGTATTTAATTTGTTTAAAATATTATTTTTCACGAGTCATCTAAATGGATTTTGAACCGATTTCTTCACCGTCAATATAAATTAATCACGAGATAAATATGAGTGATAAAAATTAAAAAAACCACAATATGTCTACCAATTCCAAAATGAAAAATATATTAGGATCTCTAAAGAAAAATGAGCAGCACCAAAATGTATAAGATCTAAGGTTTGAGTGTTGAAAAGTGGAGTGATGCTATTTTAGTATGAATTATTATTCATATATATTAATTATTGTAATTTTTATTGAGTGATTTGTCTAGTTGTAAGTCTTTTGTTTTATAAATTGGAAGGTTGAGGGTTTGACCCTTACATAACACACACACACACACACACACACACACACACATATATTATACAATATAGCGGGTTCAGGTAGTGCTTAACCAAATATTAATGATATTTAAAAAGAAAATCTCAAACCCATCCCAAACCCATTTAGGCTTTTCCCAAACCCTCTTCGATTGGGTTTGGGTGGGTGAGTACCCGTCAAAACCCGTTCGACTGCTATCCCTAAGCATAGTACAAGGTTTTCAGTTCTTTTTGTTGTACTTGGCAATAACTATGTAATTACATATGAAGTATTCGCGAAATTAGGGCTTTTCAATTCAATCGAAGCCTTGACTTTCTACAGGTAGATCGAATCGATCAGGGGGTGGATTGGTGAATCCCTAATTCTATAACGATAGGTTAAGATTTTTTTAGAGTATATCTATTTTCGAATATTTATATTTTCCCAAGTTAAATTTAGTACTTAAAATGCAATTAAATAGAAATACCCATGGTTAGGAAAGGGGGTGTGCGAGTCACGTGCTTTTTTGGCAGGAATCTTGGCCAGAAAAACGTTGGGATGGCTGCTTATAAAACTCATAAAGGTTGTAGGGGAATCTGTTACTAAAAAAGTTTGGCGGCGACTATTCGCAGCCCATAAATTTTCTCAACGCAGTCCACTAAGTTAATAAATTCAAATGGTATTAGTAAAAGACTACAATGTCCTTAATAAAAAATTAACATAATCAATTTTATATATATATATATATATAAGTGAAATTTAAAAAAAAAGGGAAATATATATATATATATATATATATATATATATATATTTTTTTAATTCAACTTCAATCAGAACTTTATAAACCCTATCTTTTTTAGGTTCATCAATGGAGGAAAATTAATTAATTGAAAACATAATTAACAACGATAAATCACTTAATATTAACAAAGTAAATTCCTTTCTTGATTCCGTCGGTTAACTACCAATTGCGGATCGCACAGAGATCGAATTAATTCAAGATTCAAAACATTTTTCCTCTCCTCTCCTCTCCTCTCCTCCAATCAGTTCATCAGAAAATTTATCAACTCTTTTGTAAAATCAAATTTGGCTATACTCATCAGAAAAATCTTCAGAAAAGAAGTACACCACAACATAATATTCCTTCACTCCTGCTCCACCGTTGTTAACTTGTGCTTCTGCATTTCCATCACTTTTACGATCATCAGCAGCGTTACGATTACCGCTACCCAAATGACCAAATTCCTTCGCGAAGCAGCTTCTGCTTTGGGAAAATTGTTCTTTCGCAAGAATTCCAGTATAGCATCTGCAAGCACTTGAATCAGTTAAACTAATAACAAATACTCCATATGCGGCGGCTGCTGCTGCTTCTTTATTTTTCTTCTTTTCCTCTCCTCTCTGCTTTCTTCGTTATTTTCATTTTTTTTTCCTTCTGTTTTTCAATGTTTTATTATTTTATTTGTAATATTTTAGTTTAAATAATATAGTTTGATTAAGAAAGGGTATAATTGATATGCAGTGGGTTGTATTAAGAATTTTATATTAACTTTTAGATAAAAGTGGATTGCGCTGAGAAATTTTATGGGTTGCGAATAGCCGCAGCCAAAATTTTTTTGTATTTAAGTGAAAAGGTGGCAAAGATAATATAATTAATTATATGTAATTTTCCCTTTTATATATTCGAAACATAATACTCTAATTGTAATTTTCTTCAAATAATTTGAAAATCTCAACTATAACGTCATTTAACATTGTTATTTATCATCTATAAGTTTAATACAAATGTGATGGTTTCCTAGATTTGTTTGGTTTATTTTATATATTAATCATCTATAAGTTTACTAAAAATGTTTTGTTTTTTTAGATCTGTTTGGTTATATTTTATATATCAAAATTTCTTAAAGAAAAATAAAAAAAATATTCTTAAATTTCATGTTAATTTCTTGCTTATTGAAAAAATTACAAGCGTTTATATAGATAATTTGTGATATTGATGTCGACACTACTGATATTTCTATGAAAAGTTGTCCATCTGTGCGATGCAGGTATTAGAATATATAGCATGGTATTAATCTATGTAATGATATTATATATATATATTTATAATAATATACAAATATAATTGCATATTCGTATGAAGTCGAAACAATGTCAAATATTTTGAATGTATATTTGTTCGAAAGTCATATATATTATATTTAGTAATATTTGCATCACATCCTACAATCGTATTAGTTCATTGCTAAACTATATTAACTTAACGTATTTAAATAAAAAGTAATCAACTTATTATATTTGTAGATAACATAATTTTCCTTTTCACAAAAATAAAAGTTCAATCAACATATCATGGTAACTAATATGTGTAAGCCTTCTACAGTATATTGTAAACTAGTAGTATCCCCGTGCGATGCACGGTTTGTAAGTGCAAATGAATAAATTAATATTTTTTTAATATTTTTATATAATTTTAATATAAAAAAATATTATAATCAATAAATAATAAGATATGAAAAATTATATGTTAATGGAAAAAGAGTTCAGTGAAAAGTATTCATGACTAAAATATATATTAGAATGGATATTTATTTTTCTTAATGTATGAATATCAATAGCATCCTTCCGTAGAAGTTATGTTGATGATTGGGGCTGGAATTGCAATATGCGGTTGATAGAGGATATATTTGTAATGTTAAAAATTAGTTACCGTCTTCATAAATTATTTTTCATTAATAATAGTCAATAAATTTATAAAAAGAAAATAATTTTAAGAAAATATGTGTTTTTGGGCCCAGACAAAATCAGCCCAAATAGCTTTATCATATTTATTTAGGTGAATATATGGCAAGTTATTGCCAATAATTATGTTTTATATTGGGTTGAATTTTATATACCAAAAATTGTGATGTTCATAATTGGTAATAGATTTTGGGCGGAAAAACTTCAAAGTTACTAATTTCAGTGGATTTTGTTATTATATTAAGTATAGATAGTTGTTTCCAAATTCTAATCATAAGAACTCCAAATATGACGACATTGAAGTTGGAGAAGAATGCAGCTTTGGGTCACCCAGCCCATTACACGGCCCATGCGATATGAGTCGAGTCTTACATGCGTTTTTTCCTAATTTTTTGAGGGTTTTCACCCTTCAACTCATATCTTAATTCTCCAACTATAAAGGGGGACCTAAAGATAAATTTTATACATCTTCTATCATAATTTGGAGTGTCAAGCAAGGGATTCAAGGAAGAGTTCAAGAATTCAAGAGCAAGAAACATTCAGTTATATCTTTTTAATTGTTTTGTTCTTAGCTACTTATGATATTTTTGAGGATTCATTTTTTACTACCGAGAGGTTTATTATTAAACTCTGACACTCAAACATACACAGATTCAAATATAATGGTTCCTGGAGAAAAACACCTTCTTGGAGAAAAATCAATTGGGCTTCATTACCGAGCCCAGAATATGAATACTTATCAATCACAAACTTTGGAAATTATAATATGATATACTGCCTTGAGTTTGAGTTGAAAAGGTTATGTTGCGAGATTTGTGTAAATCAATTGTAACTTATTACCAACTTTAAATGCAATTCCGGAATTAAATGGTTTGAATGTTTTAACATATATAAGGTAATATAAATTAATGCAGCCAATTATACCATATATAAGACTTAACCAATTAATGCGGTTAATATTGAAGTTTTCCATAATTAGCAGCGCTGTTTTGAGCGGGAAAATGTTGATATTACTATTCTTGGCGGATTTTGTTATATTATATAGTATAGATTTAACAAATTAGTAATTTTTTTATTGAACTTCTTTCAAATAAAATGATTCAACAATTCAAAACATTACAAAAAGGCAGAACTAAAGTAAAGTTGTAATCTTCTAAAAGAGGTGAGAGGAGTTATTTTTTTGGCTTGGTCGGAAACCTTCAATCATAATCACTTCCAATCATAATCAAAGGTTTTTTTTCTTTTCTTTTGTGGGTATATTGTGTGCATATATGCGTGCTTATATTAATACTTGATTACTTGATTTTCTAAACATTAGTGCGTGTTTGATTGTTCATCTCAATATGTGAGTTATTAAAATATAACGGGTTTTTGAGGAGATAAATATACAATATGGGTTTATGAATATTGTGTTTGCTTGGACTGATTTGGTAGGTTAACTTTTAATATAACCCTTGTTTTGTGGTTGACTAATACAACCCAACCCCCTCTTCCCATGGGTTCCATTCAACAGGGCTGGTGAGTTTAGAGAGACGGGCTTCTAACAAAAACATAGTCGAACTTTTGTTAAGTAAACATATTATAGAATGTTTACCTTGTATAATGAGGGTTTCTCACCCCAACCAAACAATGCATGCGTTTGCTAGTAGACTGGTCTTAGTTTGATAGCTAATTTATGATCATTTACAAAAGGGTTAAATATTTAAATCAACCTGTACTTTGCGAGTTTTTACACTTCAGTACCTAAACTTTGTTTTTTGACCGATTGGAACCTGAAGTTCAAGAATTGTACAAGTTGCAACCTCCGTCGAGTTTTTTCGGTCAAATATCAAACTCGTGACAATCACATGCCAAATTCGGGGAGTTTTTTGCTATTTTCATGATTTGTTGAGAAAGTTCATAATTTAACGGAAATTGCAACTTGGCAATAGTAAAATGATTTTCACGTGTTTGGCATATGAATCTGCCTCAACAAATCATAGAAATAGCAAAAATCCTCCCAATATGGCATGTGATTGTCACGTGTTTGATATTTGGCCGAAAAAACTCGACGGAGGTTGTAACTTGTACAATTCGTGGACTTCAAGTTGCAATCAGTCAAAAAACAAAGTTTAGGTACTGAAGTGTAAAAACTCGCAAAGTACAGGTTGATTTAAATATTTAACCCTTTACAAAATCATAATTTTATATTTTTTACTTTTGCAATTTTGTAATTTAATTACCTTTTAATCCTCATGCATTGCACATAACTGTGTTATCATATAAATGGTATGGGCACATGACTCTGATAAACAACAAAACATCGATCACATATTAAAATTGACCACGAGAACTATAAAATCACTAAAAGATGAAAAGTTCTAATTTAACACGGTCACGTGTAATGAACATACAATTATCCGACGAGAATCTCAAATTTTGGCTAGAAAAATGAGTAGATTGTTAAAAGATAAAGGAAGAAATTGTGAAATAAAAAAGAAAAGAAAAAAAAAAACACTTATTTTAGGACCGCACACAAGTTAGAAGACGAGTTTTCCAATCTTTCTTGATATGACATTAATTTTTCGTTACAACTCATGATACCGACATTCTACTTGAGTTGCAATGAAGTTTTGAAGAAATGAGAGGAAATGGGAGAATGTTGTAACTAAATTGGGTTTCACGCGATTCGAAATGATGTGGCGTTGGTTTCTTACGTGAACTATTTTTTTTAGTTTAAAGAATTTACATATTATAAAAAGAAATACCACATCACTTTAAAAAATACAAAACTAATTGAAATATTATTTTCTCCCACATTGTCATCCCCTTTCTTCTTGTTCTTTCTGGTGCCACCGTCGCCGGACGTCCACACTCCCAAAATCCGACCCTTCCGTCCAAGCTACCTTCGCCGCCCTTGTTGAGTGGGGTGTATGGTACTTTATGTGTTAATTCGTGCAATGATAGTTTGGAATTAAATATAGCATTTCAATTAATAAATTTTTCTCCCACTTGTTGACCGTCAAACAAAACTTTGCATAATGAATTTTAAGACATTTTGCCAAAATTAAATAAATCTAACATGAACATGCATGATACTCAAGTAACAAACGAATGAACTATTTTAATGAGTAGACCAATAAACTACTACATTATGCGACCACCTAAAATCCTAAAATCAGACATACTCCTCTGTAGGAGGAATAAATGTTGATTTATGGCTAGGCTGTGATACTCCCACTAAACCCAATATAATCTGCATCTCATGCTATATTGATTTTGTAGCGCATTATTTTGACCATCAATAATAATGTTTGGATATTCTATAGGAAGTCCTCACAATATTTTTGATTTAAGTGTATAATCCATATATTGGTGATGTTTAAGTCCGTAAATTAACTATGATACCTATAGGTCACACATAATCAATTCACGCTTAAAGACTTACCACCACAATCTCAATCAAGTAACTGAAAATAATGCAGTCCTCCTATAGAGAGACCAAATAAATTGGCACGAGACATACACATTTTCCTACTTATAAGTCGTCATCCAATGAACTCAATTTAGTAACCGAAACAATGCAGCCCTCCTATGAGGAGACCAATTAAATTGGTACGAGACATACATTTTTTCTTACATATGAGTTTATTAAAATAACTTAATCTAGCAACTGAAACAATGAAACTCTCCTATGGGGAGGCACAAACATAGTCTTACTAATGGGTATTATATATACGGGCCCAATCTAGTAACCGAAATAGTGCAGCTTTATTTTAGGAAGACCAATTAGATTGGCACGAGCCATACATATATTCTTACTAATGGGCTAATAGGGGAGGTCGTGAGTTCATTTGAATAAAATGCACCCTCAAACACTTAATATTTTAATTCAAAAAAATTGGGATTTTAAACTGATTAATAATATCAAAATCATCTTTAAATGATTATATTATTAATCAAGGTATTTTTATTATCTATCTAATTCAAAATTAGAAAATAAATATATCAACTATGCATGACAATATAGTATCTAGCGCGGTGTACATGCGATTATACATGACATGTTATATGATAGTTAATCCACATAATTAAAGCAGTAAAGCAATAACTATAAAAATTGAACAAAATTTATGGTTCATCCTAGACATAAATTACAAATAATTGAATTTCTCAATTTGAGCCAAAAGTCGGCTCAACTCTTCAATCTCCATTTGCAATTATCTTGGTCTTGATAGATCTTTTTGTCGACTTTTGTGCCCAATCTGTCTGGTCTAAACTGATTCTCCAGCTCAACGCTTAAACCAATTCTCTAAAAATTGAAATTCATCGGGATCTCTAATTTATTTTCCAACTCAGCTCTTGAGTACAAATCAAAATATCCCGAGGCAATAACTAAAAACATTTAGCCCCATCAAAATAATAAACTTATTCTTCTCTAGTTAATATTGAAGTGCAACTTGAATAAATAAATTGTAATATTCAAGTCCATAAATATTTCTAGACCATAAACAATTTTATATCTAATTTTGATTCACTGGTCCAAATTTGAAAGTAATTGAAATGCATTTGACTTTTTAATTGATTTCTTGATTCCAAAAAATTGCAAGCCAAAATTCAATTTCACTAGGCCCATCAAAATAAATAAAATTATCTTCTAATTTCCTTGGTCAATATTGAAAATCTAAATTTATTTTTTAATTTAATTTAATATTCTAGTCCATCAATATTTCATGGCCAATTTAACAATTTAATTTCCAATTTTAATTTTTTGGTTTAAATATTAATTAGCAATCCATTAATTTAATTCTATCAGGATCCTAATAATAACAATTATTTGTACCATGAACAAATTCTTGCCATTTTACCAAACAAAACTATTTGATTAGCCTAATTAAATTGAAATTCCAATGATGCTAAATTAAGTACATGTAACCAACCCATTTTGCTGACCCAACAATCTAGACAAAAGCCCAACAGAAAATTAATGGTGGGGTTGACGTGGCCTACCCGTCGATGGCAGAAGTTGAAGTCCACGTCAACCCACCACGTCGTGGACTCCGTCTTCCCCAGCTGCAGCACCACCGGGATTTCACAGCCCCGCCGCCTCCACCTTTGCGCAGCTGCTGAAATCCCTGTTTTGCTACCGATGTCGCAGCCAGTCGCCTACACCAAGGCCGTCTAGAGTCGTCGCTACCCTGGATAAAATGGGCAGCCCTCGACGACCCACGACTACTTGACCACGACTAGAAATAAAGAATTTTCGATCTGAAAAAAAAATACGGGAAGAATCTTTACCGTCGTCCAGCCGCCACATCCCCGAGAGGGTCGTGGTGTAACGGGAAGTGACCGGCCGACTTTCCTTTATGAGTTTTCAGACGCTGCAGAGTGGAATAGGAAGCTTTAGGGGGCATCCATGGAGTTTTCCAGAATTTTGTAACCAAGCCCTCCAACTTTGGAAAAGATACAGATCAACCCCCAGGGGCTTAGCAACTTGATCTCGGATCAAACGTTGAAAATCTTGAGATTGGCTTTGTAACACCTTGAAAATCTCAAGATTGGCTTCGTAACGCCGGATTGTAATACCGGATTGGCTTTGTAACGCCGAATTTTGGCTTTGTAACGTCAGATTTTGGCTTTGTACCGCCTTAATTTCAAGATTGGTTATGTACCACATTTCTTGAGCTTGTGTTGTTGTGATTTTTGGTGGAGAATGAGGCTCTATTTATGGTTGTAGGATGTGAAAACCCTAATGGACTTGAGTCTGAATGGAGTGATATGATTGGTTCTTCACAATATCATTATCCATAAGATAATTATTAAATTAATTGTATTTAATTTTATAATTACTACAACAACTTGACACATGGAGCATTCTTATTGGTCCATCATGACTTGATATTTATCCTCATCTTCTTGGATAATTACTAAATTAATTTAATTTAATTAAGTAATATCTGCATCATCTTGACACGTGGCGGCTTCCTATTGGTCAATGAAATATATAGTAAATCACCAATTAAATTGACTATTTAACTTAGGAATTTTATTTACCCAATTCCTATGATTAAAAGTAATTAATATAAAAGTGATATTCCACATATATTTTATTACGTGACGCATTTTAATTGAACACGAATTTTGCATATCAACAATGTTGGAATATGGAGTGAGTTAGATTGTTTTTATCATTAAGAAGAATTTTAGCTAAAGGTTGTTAGCTTAACTAACCATTTTCAGCTCAATAGCAACTTCTAGAAACAGGACACCCACTTGTATAAATAATAGACAAACACCACACATTAGTTAGTTTTTCTCATTCTTTCAATTCTGTAACATGCAGTATAGCATGTCTTCTCATTTGTAACTGAATTCTTCTTGAATGGCAATCTTAATTTGGTTTATGATAGTCAACATGGTATCAGTAGTCCACGGTTCTTAATCTGCGAATTCTGTTGACTGCATTTCTTTTGTTGTTTGAATTTCTTGCTTTCATTTTCTGATTACTACGTGTTGTAGTAATCTTCTTGGTTGCCTACGAGTTGTTTGATAAAACGCCACAATGGCTTCACGTGTTCACCCTGAGAATCCGGCGGATAACAATGAGGTCTCGCCGAATCCAGTTCCACTACAGATGGATAATCCTCTGTATCTTTCCCCGTCAGATAATCCTGGCATGATGTTGGTGTCTCACCCATTGACGAGCCTGAACTACATCTCCTGGAAAAGTCCATGATGTTGGCACTAGGTGTGAAATCTAAGCTTGGTTTTGTGACTGGTAAGGTTCCCAAACCCAATGATGATTCTCCTCTGATTGAAACATGGAAAAAGATAGACTGCATGTTAATCTCCTGGATTTTAAATAGCATTAGTAAAGATTTTGTTGAGGCATTTGTATATGCAAATAGTGCTCAAGAATTGTGGGAGGACATTGCTCAACGCTTAGGTGAGAGCAATGAGCCTCTTCTCTATCAACTACAACATGATATTTCGAGTATATGTCAAGGAAATAATTCAGCGCAATTATATTTTACAAGACTCAAGAAGTTATGGGATTAGTTTAATAGTCTATCCCCTTTGCCTATCCGTGGTTTCCCTTTGAGCAAGAATATTACTGATATGGACACTCAAACAAAATTATTACAATTCTTGATGGGCTTAAATGATGCAGTTGATAATGTTAGGAACCAAATTCTGTTAATCGATCCTCTACCCCCAGTTAACAAAGCCTATTCAATGATCATGATGGTTGAGAAACAAAGATCTGTCCATGTCACATATCCTGATTCTATATAGCAGGCTGCTATGCTTGCCAAAGGTTCATATAAGGCTTATTCTGCCCCTAATAGAGGTCGTTTCAATCTAAGGAAAACCAAAGAACAGAGGGCTAAATTGATTTGTTCTCATTGGGTGGGGGGGGGGGAGGGATGTTGCCTCAGAATGTTTTCAATTACATGGGGTACCAGATTGGTACAAAAAGATTCAAGACTAGAAGGGCAAGCATGTGGCTGCTAATGTTACTTTCACACCAGAAAATTCAAAGTCCAAAACTGATCAAGAAACTTCTGCTAATAACTTTGATTTTTCTGTGAGGTTTCAGAAAGAGATAGCTAAATACTCTGCCAACAACAAAATTTCTGGTCAACAGGATTCTATTCCAGACTTTGCATATGCAATGAGCTTTGCAGGTACAATATCAAGTTTTACTAATTTGCATAATGTTTTTTTCAGTTAGTGCTGGTTTAAAGAAAGATACCTGGATATTGGATTCAGGAGCAAGCAAACACATGTGTTGTGATAAAAATCTGTTTACTTCTCTGTCATATCCCAAACTAATGTCTTGTTACATGATGGCACAATAAATAAAAATTGTTTTACTGGACAAGTCAGAATAGCTGATGATATTTTTTTGACAGATGCGTTATATGTTCCAAGTTTTAGTTACAATTTGCTTTCAATAGCTTAATTAACACATGCTTCTAATGTGCAATGTGTATTTTCTGCTAATGAATTCCTACTGCAGAACCAGAAGACTAACAAGATAGCAAAGTTTGGGCACCTGAAAGACAGACTTTACATTCTAGAAACTGTATCTGATTGTCATACTTCTGTTTTACCTGAAATTGTAGCTTCTACTAGTCATAATTCTGAGGATCTATTGTATTGGCATAACACTTTAGGCCATGCTTCTGTAACTACACTTTTCCATGTATCTTTTTTGAAGAATTTCTGTAACGATCCTCTTATTAATGAAATAAAAAGTTGCACTACTTGTTTTCAGGCAAAACAACACAGAAGTGTTTTTCATTCCAGTTCTATTCAATCTGTGATCCTTTTGCCCTAATTCATGTGGATATTTGGGGTCCATGTAAAGAAAAATGTATAACTAACACACCATATTTCTATCTTGACAATAGTTGATGATTTTAGTAGAGGAACATGGACCTATTTAATGACTCACAAATCTCAAGTCCCAAAATTGTTGCTCAATTTCATTTTAGTGATCAAAACACAATTTAAAGCTGTAGTTCAAATAGTTATGACTGATAATGGATTAGAGTTTCTTGGTAAAAAATGTCAAGAATCTTTCCAGAATTTAGGCATCATACATCAAACAACCTGTGTCTATACACCACAACAGAATGGAATTGTTGAAAAAAAACATAGGCAAATACTTGAAGTGGCAAGATCTTTAATGTTCAATTCTCATATTCCTATAGAATTTTGGTCATATTCTGTGTTGTTAGCTACTCATATAATTAATAGACTGCCTTCTGCATTATTAAACTGGAAATCTCCATATAACATTTTGTATAACAAGGATCCTGATTACAATTTGATAAAACCTTTTGGCTGTTTGACATTTGCTGCTAACACTTTGCCTAATAAATCTAAGTTTGATAGCAAGACAACCAAAAGTGCTTTTCTGGGTTATGTTACTGGTAAGAAAGGTTTTTTGCTTTATAATCTGGAAACACAGAGAATCTTTACTTCCAGAGATATGCATTTTTACATTCACAAATTTCCTCTGTCTACTGATAATTCCCTAAGAAATATTGTTCCATTGCATATTGTCCAAACTGAAAGTGTTAAGAATGAGTGTGATAATACTCATATGACAGTAACAGTTAATACTAATGGACTAAATGAGAATAATGATTCCCGTCCTCACCATAATGTCATACCTGAACATCAATCAACAGTAGTTCAACAAGAAATGGCTCAGGATATGCATGTTCAACAAGACAGTAAGCTGCCACTTGTAAGAAAAAGTAGCATACAAAGGTTAAAACCTTCTGATTTGTCTGATTTCAAATGTAACAATGCGGTATACACATCTACTGACTTTATTCCTAAAGTTTCAGCAGGAAGTCCCTATAAAATAAACACTTTTCCCTATAAACACTCTTCAAACTTTAATACTACATATCTTGCTTTTCTCACTAATGTGTCAAGTATACAGGAACCAAGAACTTATACACAAGCTAGTCAGGTAAAAGAGTGGAGAGATGCTATGCAGATAGAATTAGATGCTCTAGAACGGAACAACACATGGACTTTGACAACACTACCACCAGGAAAGAAGGATGTAGGCAGCAAATGGGTGTTTAAAGTAAAGTTGAACCCAGATGGAACAGTTGAGAGGTATAAAGCAAGATTGGTAGCTAAAGGATACAATCAGGTATATGGTGAAGACTATGTTGAAAGCTTTTCTCCAGTAGCCAAAATGGTAACAGTAAGAATGCTAATTTCCATTGCAACCATAAACTCATGGCCTATTTGTCAACTAGATGTAAATAATGCTTTTTTACGTGGCTATATAGACAAAAAGGTTTACATGTTACCCCCACAAGGTTATAATAAAGCCAATTATGATCAAGTATGTAAATTAGAAAGAAGTTTGTATGGATTAAAACAAGCTTCTAGACAATGGAATTGTGAATTCACATTGAAATTGATAGATTTTGGTTTTATTCAATCTGCTGCTGATCATTGTCTATTCATATATGCCAAAGAATCAGTATTCCTTGCATTATTAGTATATGTAGATGATGTGCTTATTACAGGTTCACATATGGAAACCATTACTAGACTCAAATCATATCTTCATTACATCTTCACCATAAAAGACTTAGGATTTGCCAAATATTTTCCTGGAATGGAAATAGCTAGGAATGAACAAGGAACATATATGTGTCAAAGAAAATATACATTAGATATACTTAAAGATACTAGATTAGAAGGTTGTAAACCAGTTAAAAGACCCCTTCCTATTGGCTTACATCTAACTGTTACTCAAGGTGAACCATTAGGTGATCCTGATAAATACAAAAGGTTAATAGGTAGACTTCTATATTTGAATTTGACAAGGCCTGATGTTACATATGCAACACAACAATTAAGCCAGTTTGTGAGTAAGCCTTATACAAATAATTGGGAAGCAGCCTTACACATTGTAAGATATTTGAAAGGATGCCCATCCCTTGGGCTTTTCTATGCTACTAATACTTCTACAAGTGTGCAGGCATACTCTGACTCAGATTGGGCAGCATGTAAAGACATCAGAAAATCGATTACAGGCTATTGTATTTTCATTGGACAGTCCTTAGTGTCATGGAAGAGTAAGAAGCAGACAATAGTCTCTAAGTCCTCAGCAGAAGCAGAGTATAGAGCTTTAAGCTCAACTGTTGCAGAACTCCACTGGATTTCTATATACTTACTGACTTCAAGATTAACATTCCTAAACCAATTACATTATTCTGTGACAACCAATCAGTCATCCACATTATAGCAAATCCAGTATTTCATGAAAGAACAAAACACCAAGAGATTGATTGCCATATTGTTAGAGATTGTTACAAGTTTGGATTCATAGACCTAAAGCACATCAGATCCAATCAGCAACTTGCAGACTTCTTAAATTTTTTGGGCTAGCACAATTTCAATATCTTCTTTCCAAGTTGGGATTGTTAGATATTCACAAAGCCCAACTTGAGGGGGGGATGTTGGAATATAGAGTTAGTTAGATTGTTTTTATCATTAAGAAGATATTTTAGCAAAAGGTTGTTAGTTTAACTAACCAATTTCAGCTCAATAGCAGCTTCTAGAAACAGGACGCCCACTTGTATAAATAATAGACAAACACCACACATTAGTTAGTTTTCTCATTCTTTCAATTCTGTAACATGCAGTATAGCATGTCTTCTCATTTGTAATTGAATTCTTCTTGAATGACAATCTTGATTTGGTTTATGAGATTCAACAAACAACCACTCTAACATTTCACCCATGCGTTGCGCGACTTGAAATATTTTTTCAATTAATATTAAATCTCCAATCTTATAATGGTATATCATCTTATCAGGAATTATCATATTTGTGTTGATCTTTGCATTGATAGAACTAGTACGATTAAGAGGGCCATGACATGTGATGCACGTCATAGGTTTTGGCATTAATGTAAAATTACATTTAAATTATTACTACTAGTATCGCTCCTGTGCGATGCACGGAAATTTATTTAAAAAGTAATTATCTCATTAAATAAAATATAATATTATATAATATAAAAAAATAGAATTATTATATTCTAACTAAATGAATATTTGAATATTCATTTTTTCTTTTTTTACGATCAACCTGAACTTTACGTTCCTACCTTTGCAACCTTTGGTAGCAATTTTCGGAGTGAGAAAAAAAATATTTAAAAATAATTAAAAAATTTAGAAAATACAATATTTATTTTCAAATTCTAAAAAAATATTTAAAATATCATAAACTTTACTGAAAAATGTAGAAATTATTTTAATAAAATATCAATTTTCATAAAAAAAATCGAATAATTTTGATATTACTTCAAATAACTTTAAATATTTATAAAAGGATTTATTTTCAAAAAATTAATTAAAAAGATACTTATATCATAAAATTTGACTTTTCATAAATACTTCCACATGTCTTAAACAAAATTATATAGATTTTAAAATAATTTTTCAAGATAACTTTCAAATAGTTTAAATAAATTTTTAGAGTTTAAAAGATAATTTTCATAAATTTATAATAGTTTTATGATTTTAAAAAAATAATATTTTTTTTATTTTTCTTGCTTAAAATGATTTGATTTCAACTTTTTTATAAAAAAACTCAATTCTTTAATATATTTTCAACATGTTTAAGTTAATTTTCTGTATTTTAAATGAAGTTGAGAATTTAAAAATTATTTTTTAGATTTTTAAATATTTTCTAATATTCTTTTATTCTTCGCACTTAAATTGCTGGCAGAGGTTGCAAACGTGAAAAAAAGTATAGTTCAGGTTTTGAATGAAAAAAAAAAAAAAATGAAAAACGCGCATACTACATGTTGTAAAATGATATAAACCCAAAATATAAATAATGTAAATATCAATCTCTCCCAAGTGATATATGGATTTAATATAACTTACATTTTATAAATATATTATTTTATAAATTTACATTAAGATAAAATATTTAATGTAAAAAATAAATTATATGTACTTTTAAGAATGAATATCTTCTAATATTGAAACCCAAACATATATTTACTCTGTGTGTGTGTGTGTGTGTGTGTATATCCACCTTAACCTATGTGAACCCGGAATAGCTTAATTGAAAATGGATATTAAAACAAACACAAATACATAAATATCCCACGACACACAAAAATATATCAAATAAAATAAATTGAATTGTATTATAAGAAAATTAGTGTTTTCTTTTATTTTTTTCAATTTTTTTAAATATTTTGATTTATCCAAATCATTTTTCAAATTTTAACTATAACTATTTACTTTATTTTAAGAAAAATTAATTTTCAAGTTTTAATATTTTACATGGTGGTTTAATATACTCAAAAACTTTTAGATTTTAAATAAATCTTGATATTAATAAAATAAAATTCAATGATTATTCTATAGTTGGACTAACAAAACAAAGCATATGAATTCTTCAATATATCTTAATAATATATGTATATGTTGAAATTTATTTAAATATACAACTAATATATATATGTGTGTGTGTGTGTGTGTGTGTGTGTGTGTGTGTCTGTACATTTTGCTTAGGTTGCAAAATATGAAAAAATACGATAAAGTATTGTTTATATTGAGAACTCTAAAAAACCTAGTTAGCTCAAGCATGTTAATTTTATTTTTTAAATAGAAATATAAATTGTAGCATATGTAAAATCTCATAGTTTAGATTGCAAAGTGTAATTATTATTTATAACGAAATAATATTAATAAATTGAAATATGAATATGCAATAAAAAATAATTTCAAGATTAATTATCATATATAAATATATGTGAAAGTCTTAGTCCCATGATTAATTATAATAAATTCATATTTGTAAATATAATAATTTAATTAATTAGTCAATCATTAAATTATACATTAACTTTTACTTTTAATTTAACAAAGTATATATTCAGTTATTAAGAAAGATAATACTTAATATTATATTAATTTAAAGGTAAAATATAATTAATGTTTTAGAAGAAATTAATAATGCATTAAAGATATATTTTAGGCGGAAAAAGACAATTTACAATAATAAACCTCATTTTACTTTTATATATATATAGATTATGAGTAAATGTGCCCTTGCATGCGCTAATATATGTAGTAAAAGGAAAAAGAAGATATAACGTCTTCAGATCACAAAATTCAAGAACTTTTCTTTAGGTATTAAAATCTTCACTCTCTTGCGATTTGCAATATAGTCCACGCCCAAAATAGGGTTTTAACCGCACAAACAAATTTTTATTGTTAGGGCCAAAATACAAAATTTTGTATATACTTTTTTACAACTTAAAATCTTTTACGTAATACTGGAAATTTGTCATGCTACTTTACAATTTTAATAAACTTACAATAAAATTTGTTTTTTCACCACATCAAACTATTTTATGTAAATCATCTAATTTTGTAAAATATATAGAATCTATAATATAATACTCTCTTCGTCCCACTCTAATTTGCGCATTTTTCTTTTTCGGCCGTCCCATTCTATTTGCACAACCCTAAAATGGAAAGAAATCTTATAATCTCCACCCCTCAAATCTCCACCTTCAATCTCCACCCTTGAAAAAATCAACTAAAAAGTAAAAAATAGATTTTTCTTAATATACGCGTCGGAGTAGATGTGTAAATTAAGTCGGGACGGAGGGAGTATTATTTTGACAAATAAAAAAATTGTCTACACATCACACATATATACTTATGTCCAGTATGACCCAACATGCAAATAAAAATTAAACAAAAGTTGTAAATGCTGGATCAATTCAGTTTAAGCCCACATAGACAATAGGATCAAAGATTAAAAAAGAAAAGATAAAAAAAAAAAAAAAATCTTTCAAAATCTAGTCCATAAAAAAAAAAACCTGATACATAAAATTGATTTACGGAATATCTACACAAACTAGTTTTCCACCCGTGCGATGCACGGGTTATAATTTTTTTATTAAATTATTATTAAAATATAAAGGTAAATATGTATAAAAATTAAAATTAAAATAAGTAATGAATAAAATATATTAGATATGACTTGTACGAAATGTTGTACTATAATAGGTAAAAATTTGATACTACCTCCATCCTGCCTAACTTTGCACGGTTGAAGAAAAAATTATTTTTGCTTTTTAGTTGACTTTTCCAAAGATGGAGATTGAGGGTGAAGACTGAGAGAAAAAAATCTTTTTTTTTTTTAAGGGTATGCAAAATTATGTGGGACGGGCCAAAAGAAAATATGCAAAATTAGACGGGACATAGGGAGTATAAAATATATTGCATGACACTAGTTATGTGATAATTGTATATTTGTGATATTTAAATAATATACTAAGACAATTACATATTCGTATAAGGCGAAGCAATGCCAGAAGTCACATATATTATATTTCGTATTTAGTAATATTAGCATGAGATTGCGCAATGGTATTAGTTTATTAATCAATGGTGCTAAAGTATATAACATTGTGATGTATTTTAAAAAAAAAAAAAAAAATCAATCTATTATATTTGTAATATCATTTTTCTTTTCACAAAAGAGGCACTAATTCAGTCATCAAATCATTTTAACTATTATATCTAAGCTTTTTTGAAGGTAAATTGTAATTTTAACAAATCGACCCATTTTTTATCAAATTTCTGTAGAACAAAATGATTCACCAAAATTATTATGATAGGACAAATTAAAATAAAAGAAATTAATCTTCTAAAAAAGAGTAGATAATTTTTCAAAAAAAATATTATTTTGATAATATTTGACATTTCTATTTTATATACAAAAAAAATAAATCAAATTGAAATGTATCATAATAATCATAAAAAAAGTAAGTTACACTTAAAAATTAATATTTAATATATGCATAATGGATGTCAAATCGAAGATCGTGAAACGGAGATTAATTCAGTATATTTCTTACAAAAAACGAAGTTGAATCGAAAAAGTTATACGACTTTTAAATATTAAGAAGAAAAACAAAAAACAAAAAATAAAAAGCAAAAAATGTGATTGGTTGGCTTTTAACCAACTCCCTCATATTTCTCTATTTTTCATTCTTCTTTTCTTTTTTACGGTAAAGAAAATTAAATTATCAATGAATTAAAATTTAAAAAAACTCAAAAAGCTAAGAAAAAGACACATGATAGGGATAACCCGGTTACTTCGGGTCGGGTTAAAACCTGAGCCCACTTACCGGCCCAGCAAACGCGCCAGCAAGCGCGAAGGCCCAGGCCCAGCAGGCCCAACGACACGCGTTCTGTTCAGCGAATCAAGTCTGTTCCGCGAATCAAGGCCCATGATCTTTTCCCAACTGCCATGCAGATTTGGTGGGCAAGATTATGGGGATTCAGTTAGGGTTTTGATTTGGTAGTATAAATACGTGAAAAGAACTCTGAATTAGGGTTCGCACTCTGTGTATTGGATTACGACCTGTAAACTCAACGTTCTAGTAAAGAAAACACCTCGGCAAGAGTGATTTTCTGCCCGTGGACGTAGATCTCCGGATCGAACCACGTAAATCCTGTGTTTTTACATTCTGTTTGCGTAGATTATTGTTTAATTGTGTGGTTACCGGATTGCGCTTTATCAATTGGCGCCGTCCTTAGGGACCCGGTTCCGGAGATAACACCTCATACAGACGCTATTGTCATCGACATGACTGTAGCCAATATAACAGTAAGGCGAGTCTTCGTGGATAATGGGGCCGCGGTGAGTGTTATATTTGCCGACTGTTTCCAAAGAATGGGGATTTCTCGAGACCAACTTCGGCAGGTCCCCGGGCCACTACAAACTTTCACTCAGGGTGAAGTCCAGCCAGAAGGTATTATCACTCTCCCAGCGTCTTTGGAGACTTATCCGAGGATAAAAACTATCTTCGTAGATTTTTATGTGGTGAATTCCCCGTCACCGTACAACATGATATTGGGCCGGGACTGGCTTACCCCTGCCAAAGCCGTATGCTCCACATATCACCTCGCATTAAAGTTCCCCACTTCGCATGGCGAGGTGGCTATCCGTGGGAGACAGAGGGTCTCAAAGGAGTGTATGTACGTAGCACTCAAAAAGACTGCTAAGGTTCCTCCCAAACAGCAGCTCCAGGTAACATCACCGGCTCTGGAACCTCGGGAATGTACCCCATTGGGGGATGCCACTGCCCAAGTCCCGCTAGATCCGTCAAAGCCGGAACAGACAGTAACTGTAGGCGCTGTGGATGTGCCATGGCTACATCAGGCCATTATTCAGACCCTGCGAGAATATTCCGATGTTTTTTCATGGTCTCCTCTAGATATGCCCGGGGTTTCTCCCGAAGTGATTACTCACAAGCTGAATATCGATCCCAGCGTAAAGCCAATCCAACAGAAGCAGAGGAAATTCGCTCCGGAGCGAAATGAAGCCATTCGAATCGAGGCCGAAGATGAGGCAGAAGATGAAGAAGATGAAGAGGAAGACATACTTACTTGGTTTGAATTCGAAAGGGTTGATTTGAGAAATTTTTGATCTCTGATGAATCACAAATGCAGATTTCCTCTTTTTCCCGCTTTCTAAACAGATGAATCACAATTAGGGGTGTAAATGAGCCGAGTCGAGCCGAGTATCGGCAGGCTCGAGCTCGAGCTCGACTATAAGGCTTCAGGCTCGAGCTCGGCTCGAGCTCGGCCGAGTTCATTTTTTTCAAACTCGAGCTCGACTCGATAGAAACTCGTTGAACTCGGGATCGGCTCGACTCGACTCGATTCATGCAAAAATAAAATATAAAAAATATAAAAATAAATTTAAATTGAAAATATTAATGATACTACAAAATGTTTTAATGGAGACCTTATAGAATTAAAATATATTTATAATTATGTCAACTCTAAAAGGTAAACTAGTAATTTACCATAAGCTCGATTAAGCTCGCGAGCTTGTCGAGCCGAGTATCAGTGAGCTCGAGCTCGAACTCGACACCTACTCGAGTAGCTCGAGCTCGAGCTCGACTCGTTTCTCTCGAGTCGATTTCGATTTTTTAGCGAGTCGATCCCGAGTGGCTCGCGAGTTGTCTCGACTCACTTACACCCCTAATCACAATGGAGAAGATGAAAAGTTACTGTGCAGTTATTCCCAATATAAATGCAAAAAACTGACGGCTCTGATGCAGCCTATTCAAATTCAGTGACGAAGATTCATGCGTGCTCTTCACGCGCTTTACAGTTACCGAGGCGCGTGGGGAACAGCTTTCTTGGAACTCGCAGAGCGTGTCACTTCACATCCCTCTCTCTCATAATGGCGCCGCCAATCACATCAGCCTCACCCTTCTTCAGGAAGATTCAAACGACACCCCGGTGTACCCTCCACCTCGGTCATACTACCACACTCCGGTGCTCCCTCCATTTTGGCCAGATTACTCACCCCGGTGTACCATCCACCTCGGCCAGGCTGTCATATCCTTCCAACGCACTTCTTGCTTCTGGGAGATTTGGTATCTCGCTGCGTGCCCCATGCACTTCGGCCTAGCTCGGCACCACGTCCGCTGACGACTCCGCAGAGCCGCAGGGACGCGGATATGCTCAGTCCCCCATAAACACTTCGGCCCGCCAGCGACCCCGGTCCTTCCTGCTTACCGTACCACTCCGGTGACAACCGAAGCTCCCTCCTCGCTTCGGCTGGGGGGGGCATCTGATAGGGATAACCCGGTTACTTCGGGTCGGGTTAAAACCTGAGCCCACTTACCGGCCCAGCAAACGCGCCAGCAAGCGCGAAGGCCTAGGCCCAGCAGGCCCAACAACACGCGTTCTGTTCAGCGAATCAAGTCTGTTCCGCGAATCAAGGCCCATGATCTTTTCCCAACTGCCATGCAGATTTGGTGGGCAAGATTATGGGGATTCAGTTAGGATTTTGATTTGGTAGTATAAATACGTGAAAAGACTCTGAATTAGGGTTCGCACTCTGTGTATTGGATTACGACCTGTAAACTCAACGTTCTAGTAAAGAAAACACCTCGGCAAGAGTGATTTTCTGCCCGTGGACGTAGATCTCCGGATCGAACCACGTAAATCCTGTGTTTTTACATTCTGTTTGCGTCTGATAGGGATAACCCGGTTACTTCGGGTCGGGTTAAAACCTGAGCCCACTTACCGGCCCAGCAAACGCGCCAGCAAGCGCGAAGGCCCAGGCCCAGCAGGCCCAACAACACGCGTTCTGTTCTGCGAATCAAGTCTGTTCCGCGAATCAAGGCCCATGATCTTTTCCCAACTGCCATGCAGATTTGGTGGGCAAGATTATGGGGATTCAGTTAGGGTTTTGATTTGGTAGTATAAATACGTGAAAAGAACTCTGAATTAGGGTTCGCACTCTGTGTATTGGATTACGACCTGTAAACTCAACGTTCTAGTAAAGAAAACACCTCGGCAAGAGTGATTTTCTGCCCGTGGACGTAGATCTCCGGATCGAACCACGTAAATCCTGTGTTTTTACATTCTGTTTGCGTAGATTATTGTTTAATTGTGTGGTTACCGGATTGCGCTTTATCAATTGGCGCCGTCTGTGGGAACGTTTTAACCAACAATTTTTTACGTTTACATCGCATTCAAGAATCATGGTGACAACACGTTTGAATCAATCCCGTCACGGTGCTCAATCTAACCAGGATCCACCTGTGGATCAAATTTTGCCGCCGAGGCAATTGCCGGCAGGGAGTACGTCCAATCATCAGGGTAATCAAAACCCTCCACCCCCTGAGGACCTGCAAAACCCTAATCCTGCAGCTGCTCAACCACCGGTTAATATCCAAATTACCCCAGAACTGCTTCAGGCTTTCTTACAAGAGCATGCACATGTTCTTCAAGATTGGGCAGTTAATCGTCTACATCTCGCGGGGCCCGCCGCGGGGCCTGCCGGCCATAATGCTAATCCTGTGGTGCCTCCACCCCGCTCACGTGATCAACAAGACCCGGGGCACCGCGGGCGTCAGGATCGACGACGGGAACGACCTGGTTCTTCCGAGGACCATGGGAGTTCTAATGAATCACGACCTCGCAATGAGGAACCTACTGATGTGGATCGCCGCCGTCCACTTAATGTGGCTAAGAGAGTTCGCTATGCCAATCCTCATGCTCTAGATCTTCAAGAGTATGAGCAAGTTCAACGCAATGTTGAACTGGGCAGAATTCTGGGTCTCGATGCCAATGGAGACATCATCACACCGTTCTCCCAGGAAATCATGGACACCTCCCTTCCCGAAGGGTTCAAACGGCCAGTTATACCACCTTACAATGGCACCGGAGATCCGGCCAATTTTCTTGGAGCTTTTAGGCACAGCATGCTTAGCCATGATAACATCACATCCCTTCAGTACTGCAAGATTTTCCCTGAGTACTTACAGGATGAAGCTCGGGTTTGGTTTGATTCTCTTCCACGCCACAGCGTATCCTCCTTCAGAGAACTCGCCGAGCACTTTTGGGCACGGTTCGAAGCACGGGCGAAGCCCATGGCCACCCTGGCCGATGTCATGAACATGGAACAGCGGGAAGGTGAAACCGTTACGCAATTTCTTGACCGTTTCACAGCGGTAAGTCTCAAGGTGGGAAATTGCCCCGACGACGTAGTCATCAACGCATTTATGAATGGACTCCGCCCCGGAGCACTTTACACCGAGTTAGCTCGGAACACACCGGTTACAACTCGAGCACTGTTCAAAACAGTGTGCAAATTTGCTAAGGCCGAGGAGCAGACTCGCCAGAAGCGAGAGAAACACGCTAGCAAGCGGCAATCCGACAAAGCACAAACCGGGTCTAGTACTCGACCTAGTGCATTTTCCCGCCTGACCCCGGGGCGTCCAGAATCCCGAGGTGATATTCCACAATTGACTCCGTTGACGAAGTCACGAGCTGAAATCCTTTCAATCCACAAGAACGATCTGCGACCTTGTCCGCGGATGACTGCTCCACCTGAAAAGAGGAACCGTGGAAAGTGGTGCGTGTACCACCGGGATCATGGGCACGAGACAGAGGAGTGCCGAGAACTCGGCAAGGAGATTGAGGAATGCCTCAAGAAGGGGCTCTTGCGGCAATACGTTGCGCGAACCAGTGACCAACCTCGGGCAAACCACAATGGGGGTTCGTCTCACAACCGCGGAGGTTATCATGACCGCGACACTCAACAAAATCGGCCACCATGGCAGAATAACCGGCCAGGGCCAAATAACTACGCACGGCAAGACTCTGGCAATCGCCAGCAACCACGTCTCCCACCACCACCTCCTCCTCCGGGAGGACCCGAAGACAACGCACCTCCTCACGTGATAAACGTGATATATGGAGCCTTACCCACCGGGGCTTCGCGACATGCCTTAAAGGCAGAGGCTCGGCGTCCTCCTCCCGAGGAGCCACGTCATAAACGCCTCCATCAGTCCGAGACTGTCAGCTTCACGGATAGGGACCCGGTTTCGGAGATAACACCTCATACAGACGCTATTGTCATCGACATGACTGTAGCCAACATAACAGTAAGGCGAGTCTTCGTGGATAATGGGGCCGCGGTGAGTGTTATATTTGCCGACTGTTTCCAAAGAATGGGGATTTCTCGAGACCAACTTCGGCCGGCCCCCGGGCCACTACAAACTTTCACTCAGGGTGAAGTCCAGCCAGAAGGTATTATCACTCTCCCAGCGTCTTTGGGGACTTATCCGAGGATAAAAACTATCTTCGTAGATTTTTATGTGGTGAATTCCCCGTCACCGTACAACATGATATTGGGCCGGGACTGGCTTACCCCTGCCAAAGCCGTATACTCCACATATCACCTCGCATTAAAGTTCCCCACTTCGCATGGCGAGGTGGCTATCCGTGGGAGTCAGAGGGTCTCAAAGGAGTGTATGTACGTAGCACTCAAAAAGACTGCTAAGGTTCCTCCCAAACAGCAGCTCCAGGTAACATCACCGGCTCTGGAACCTCGGGAATGTACCCCATTGGGGGATGCCACTGCCCAAGTCCCGCTAGATCCGTCTAAGCCGGAACAGATAGTAACTGTAGGCGCTGTGGATGTGCCATGGCTACATCAGGCCATTATTCAGACCCTGCGAGAATATTCCGATGTTTTTGCATGGTCTCCTCTAGATATGCCCGGGGTTTCTCCCGAAGTGATTACTCACAAGCTGAATATCGATCCCAGCGTAAAGCCAATCCAACAGAAGCAGAGGAAATTCGCTCCGGAGCGAAATGAAGCCATTCGAATCGAGGTGCAACAACTCCTGGATGCGGACATCTTGTTTGAGGTATTCTACCCCTCTTGGTTATCCAATCCGGTAATGGTGACAAAAACCAGTGGGGCATGGCGGATGTGTGTCGATTTCTCCGATCTCAATAAACACTGTCCGAAAGACTGCTATCCTCTGCCCTCCATCGACCAAAAGGCCGAAGCCATTACGGGGTACGTGGCACTTTGCTTCCTAGATCTGTACAAAGGATACCATCAGATTTTTATGGATCCGCAGGATGCCCTCAAAACGGCATTTATCACTGCCTTTGGGTGCTACGCTTTTAAGAAACTGCCCTTCGGGCTCAAGAACGCGGGAGCCACCTATCAACGTTTAATGGACTTTGTCTTCCACGCCCAGATTGGTCGTAACGTGGAGGTTTACGTCGATGACTTGGTCATCAAAAGCTCCTCCCATCTTTCATGTGTGCAAGACATTACCGAAACATTGCGCACTCTGCGATGCTATAACTTGCGGCTCAATCCAGCAAAATGCACTTTTGGTGTTGGCTCCGGGAAGTTTCTCAGTTATATGGTTTCGCAAAACGGCCTGCAGGCCAATCCGGCTAAGCTCCGTGATGTGTTAGATCTGCAGCCACCTAAAACATTCAGGGATGTTCAACGCCTCACAGGTGGTTTGGCAGCTTTAAATCGATTTTTGTCCAAAGCGGCAGAGCGACAGCTCCCATTCTTTAAAGTTTTGAGACAAGCGAAGTCCTTTGAGTGGACTCCGGAGTGTACCGAGGCTTTTGAAGCCTTGAAACATCATATACAGCAGCTGCCTACTTTGTCAGTTCCTCTCCCCGGAGAGCCGCTCTACCTGTATCTGGCTTCCGCCGAGGAAGCTATTAGTGCAGCTCTCGTACGAGAAATCGATGGCGTCCAGCATCCCGTGTACTTCGCAAGCCGAGTACTTCACGGGGCAGAGACGCGATATTCAGAGCTTGAAAAAACCGCTTTGGCCCTTGTTATGGCAGCTCGGCGTCTTCGGCCATACTTCCAAGGACGTGAAATACGAGTCCTGACCAACCACCCCATCCGCCAGATTCTTGTAAAACCCGAGGTGTCTGGGCGCCTTGCCAAGTGGGCCATTGAGTTGGGCGAATATGATATCCAGTTTCTCCCCCGCCGAGCAATTAAGGGTCAAGCACTCGCCGACTTCCTGGCCGAAGCCCCGGGAGACAATCTTGAGTCCCCCGTGGACGGTGATACACATCACCATGCTACCCTCGCTCCTTCACCCCGGAAGTGGCAACTCTTCGTGGATGGAGCATCCGCGGTCCGAGGAAGTGGTGCCGGACTGCTTCTCATCGATCCCGAGGAGGTGGAAGTTAAATATGTCATCAGATTCAAGTTTAAGGTGACTAATAATGAAGCGGAGTACGAGGCAGTTCTCGCCGGGCTCCAGCTCGCTCAATCCTTGGGTGTCCGTCATCTCGAGCTCTTCACGGACTCCGAGATCGTATCCAGGCAAATTCAGGGGACTTATGTCGCCAAAGATGAAACATTGATCAGGTATCGTGCTCTAACACTCAAGCTCATGTCAACTTTTGATGCAGTTACTATCCAGAAAATACCGCGTGCACAAAATACGAGAGCAGACGCGCTCAGCAAGTTGGCCTCCGCGGTCCGAACTAATATATCTCCGGATATCATGGTTGAAGATCTATCTCATCCAGCAGTTCATGAGGCCACGGTTTCGGTACTGACCGATAATGATCCGAATTGGATGACTCCTATCATCCAATATCTCCGAGATGGGGTCCTGCCCATTGACAAGCTACGAGCTCGGCAAGTTGTCCTCAAAGCCCCCAAATACTCCTTTCATGATGGAGTCTTATACCGGCGATCATACCTACAACCGAGTCTCCGGTGTCTTGCTCCTGCCGAAGCTACCCAAGTTCTGCGGGAGGTTCACGAAGGGGCCTGTGCCAGCCATATCGGTTCTCGCACGTTAGCTAAGAAAGTTCTCCGCTGGGGATACTATTGGCCAACCCTGTTCAACGATGCTCATGACTTAGTGTCCAAATGCAGCAAGTGCCAACTGCACTCCCGTGTAAAGCATCTGCCGCAGACCGAACTCACGGGAATCCAGAGTGCGTGGCCATTTATTCAGTGGGGTATCGATATTGTTGGACCATTCCCCGTTGCTCCGGGAGGGTTGAAGTTCCTGGTCGTTGCCGTGGACTATTTCACTAAGTGGGTCGAAGCCGAACCACTTACAGCTATTACTGGTCAGAATATCTTGAAATTTGTGTGGCGCACTATTGTTTGTCGCTTCGGCATCCCGAGCACTATCATCTCGGACAATGGTAAACAGTTTGCCAACGATCCATTCCGCTCATGGTGTGAAGAGCTCCACATCAAACAGATTTTCACTTCGGTCGCTCACCCTCAAGCCAACAGGCAGGTTGAGGTAACCAATAGGACACTGCTCACGGGAATAAAGAAACGCCTGGATAATGCCAAAGGTCTCTGGGCTGAAAACCTTCCACAAGTCTTATGGGCTTATCGCACAACGCCTCATACATCTACCGGGGAGACTCCTTATAGTCTAACTTACGGTTCTGAAGCCGTAATCCCTGCTGAAATCAGTGTGCCGAGCCCCCGCCTCCTCACATTGGTTCCCGAGGATAATGACGAGGCTCTCCGGGTAAATTTGGATGAGCTTGAAAATCGCCGTGAACAATCATTCATTCAGCAGGCCAACTGCAAACAACGAGCAGCCCGGTATCATAGCCTCCGGGTCCGAGGCACTCAGTTCAATGTCGGGGACTTAGTCCTTCGGCTCAACTCAGCCAGCAAAGCTGCCCCCGAAGGGAAATTACACGCTTCTTGGGAAGGTCCTTACCGAGTCGTTACCGCGCACGACTCTGGATCCTATCAGCTTGAACATCTCAACGGAACCCCGATTCCCCGAAGTTGGCACGTCACTAACTTGAGGCGTTTCTATCTGTGACGGTCACATCTCAAGTACTATCTTATCTTTCATTTCTTTTACAGTTATTACCCTCTTTGTACTTTTGAGTTTGCTCCGGCACTTATCATTGAATAAAAATTCTTTGCTTATATATCTCGCTGTGTTATCCTTTACGTTACGGGGACGCCCTAACGCAATCATATTATCATTATTAGTCTCCGGACAATTAAATCTCTCTCTCTCGGTCCGTCCGAGGAGGTTCGCATTTTAGTCCCCGGACTCATCTCACTTTCTCGTCTGTTTAACCGGAGAAGTGTTTACTTCCGCCTGATCCGTCCGGGGAGGTGTTACTCCCGCCTGATCCGTCCGGGGAGATTGGATTTATCCATACCGTGTTCCCGAACACCTAATTAAAACAGTTAATAATTTTCCCTGTCGTGTTCCCGAACACCCGATTAAAATGCTTTGTAACCTATTACTCTCATTAAACACGTTTGTACACATTACAATAGTTTCATTATCTTCTGAATATTAACATAACCCACAAAGACAAAAAAAAAAAAAAAAATAAAATAAAAGAGAAAAGCTATTGTCTACGGGCCCCGAGCCAATATTCAGCGCTCCGGCGCTGGGACCCGCTTCTCGGTCTGCGTTGGGTCCTCCGGGATCTTGTAGATCCTCGACCTCGGGCTCCGGCTCTGTTATCCCCTCGGGCTCCGGCTCTGTTATCCTCTCGGGTTTCCCTACGCCGAGGACTTGCTCTGGGCGCTGGCCTAGGGACTTCATCTCCAGTCCGTGCTCGGTTGCTGGATTGTGGCGCCGACCTCGGTGTTTGAGCCCACTGCTCAGGGTCCCATTCCTCCGGAGCCATCACTTCAATTTCCCGGGCCAGCTCCTCGACTACCTCCTCGGCAACCACCGGGGGTTCTTCTTCAATTGTGGTCACTGGAGCTGGCTCTCGGATAACTATGCCTTTGCTCTGTCCGGAGGGTTTCTTCTTGCCCTTGGTCTTCTTGTCCTTCCGAGGAGCTTTCTGCGTACTTCGGTCCTGGCTGGTGCTCGCGATGAATTCTTCAGCAGAAGGCCTCCACCTGCCCCGGCCCTTCAGCCCTTCATACATACTGAGAAGCAGCTCTAGGACTTCTCGTTTCCTCACGAGCTCCGCGGACTCGACAGAGCTCCTCGACATCAATGCCGCGACGTCACTCTGGATTTCAACGACCCGCTCTTCTACTTCTTCAAAAGTCAGAAGACCGAACTCTGACAGAATTCGTTCATACTCCTTATGATGAACACGGACGCGGCTCATCTCGGCAGCTGTAGTTCGATACTTCATCTCGAAGTCTTTGGCTCTTTCATTGGCCTCAACCACCTTCCTCTCTGCCGAGGCTATTTGTTTCTTCAGCTTAGGCACTACATGCATTTCCAGACGATTCTTCTCACCGCGGAACCACTCAAGTGATTCCATTAGCTTCTTTATTGTTTCGTGCAGCTCCGCGGTGTTCTAGACAGATAATAAGAGTCAACCAGATCGATTACTCTCAAGCATGTAAAAGTTGAATACAGTTCGGCAACAGACATAAATTGATCATGCAAGTAAACAGAGAGCAAGAGTCTAAGCAAAAGGGAATTGTATTTCACATCGCAAGAATACAGTTGTTCCAATACATCATTCCTAACATTTCTACAATTTTACAAGTTTAAATTTGCGGGGATCGACTGACCTCCCGCTCGGTTGCCTCAGTCTCTTCGGGCAATCCTTCTCGCTGGCCCTCAGACACCTCGGCATCTCCCTCTTCAGTCGCTGCGACGTCCTCGATCGCAGCTGGGGCATCAACCTCCATCAGTGGAGGGGACTCAATGCTCCGGGGAGCGGTGACCAGCTCACCTCGGCAGAATGCCAGGTATTCTTCGTCCTGGTCCACTTCGCAGCTTGCAACTTCCGCGGCAGTCAGAAGCTGCTTCTTCTCCCCGAGCACCTTCACCAGGGGCCATTCTGGCAGCTCCGCTAGAGAGGCGTAATAGGCCTTTTCCACCTCGGCCGCCGCCTCAGGGTCATACCCGAATTCTGGACGATTGATGTCCACATTCGGGTACGCCTCCTTCACCTCCTCCAGCACCAAGGCTCGTGTGGCTTTATCCCCTATTGCCACAAACTTCGTCTGGAAGTCAAGGAACATGCTGGTGTGTAATAATTTCTCGGCGAACGCCTTCAGCAACGCTCCTTGCCCTTCGATCACCGCGGCTTCCCGCGCCTTCATCTCCGCCCGAAGCTGCAAATTTTCTCCCCGCAAAGCAGCGTTCTCGGCCCCCACACTGCGCAAGCGCACCACTTCGTCTTCGACCGAAGACGCCCTTTTACGCGCCTCGGCTAAGTCATGCGCAAGCTTGTCGTTTCGCGCGCGAAGATCCCGCGCTGCCGCAGCCAGCCCTTCTCTGGCCTCCACCTCGCTTTTCAGGCCAACCTCTATGATTCCTCTGGCCAGCTGCAGAATCTTCTCGGCGTCCGCGCCGTCAAACCCCAGCCTGCTGGGGGTCGCCTGTTCTCCCTGGATAAGTTAAACACAACGCGACACCAAGCTCAGACCTCTGTTATACACCTCGCGTAAGTAAAAGTAATGATCAGCGTTTTGAATATTACCTCCGTACTCTCCCCTACTCGGGGTCTTTTGGACGGTGCCAGCGGAGTGCCGGTAGGCTCCGGCCTCTTTTTCATCACGGGAGAGGGCTCCGCCGACATACCACGCTCTTCAGACCCCGCTGCTGGTCGAAAACTGGGTGGCATCTTCCCCCGGGGAGACACCTCAGCGGCTTTCCCCTTCTTCTTGGCCGCTGCAGTCTTAGCAGGGCTTCCTGCTGCTGGTTGCTTTCCGAAGCGTCCCACTGCATATAAAGCCTATGGTTAGTCCTGCGCAAAATGACAAGTTTAAACAACAAGAAAAAGAACTTTTACCCTCTTCGGCGTCTCCATTGCCCGAATAATACAGACTAAGCCCAGCCTTCTCCAGTTCCTCCTCGGAACAGAGGGTTTTGAAGGTCCCCACTGTCCGGAATGAATGTTTTACTTCGGCCCCCGGGCTCTCCACGGGGGCGGTATCCAGTACCTCGTCACTTCACCACTTCGGGAGAGCTATTTTATTCCTAACGAATATGAACCTCTCCTTCCACCCCTCTACTTTGCTCGGGTTCTGAACCTTGAACCCTCCCCGGGCTCGGGGACTAAAGGAATACCACCCCTTGGACTTCCCGAAGTTCTTTAGTTGGTAGAAAAACCTAAAAAGCTCTACCGTCGGTTCTAATCCGGCCTGTTTACAAACTACGGTGAATCCCACCAACTGCCTCACCGCGTTCGGCGCTAATTGGCACAGGGCAATACCGTAGCATTTCAGCAATTGGACGACGACGTCCCACAGCGGCAGTCTCAATCCTACCCTAAGGGGATCTATATATACGGTGATAAAACCCTGCGGTGGGCAACAGGCCCTATCCTCGGGGGTAGGGATTATGTACTCGAGGTCGAAGGGGAGGTAAAATGACGGGAGTTCCCTCAAAATTTGCTCTCGCGACATCCGTAGCGCTATAGAGGACACCTCAAGATCCTCCACCGTGCATTCATAAAACGCAACCATCATGACGTTGCACTCTAAGCCGTCGACCCTGTCTATGGTCCTAACCTCATTCCTCTCCGAAATGAGATATGATAGGGGGGGAACGTCTAACGGGGCATTCGAAGTCCCTAACTCTTCAATCGAGGCCGAAGATAAGGCAGAAGATGAAGAAGATGAAGAGGAAGACATACTTACTTGGTTTGAATTCGAAAGGGTTGATTTGAGAAATTTTTTATCTCTGATGAATCACAAATGCAGATTTCCTCTTTTTCCCGCTTTCTAAACAGATGAATCACAATGGAGAAGATGAAAAGTTACTGTGCAGTTATTCCCAATATAAATGCAAAAAACCGACGGCTCTGATGCAGCCTATTCAAATTCAGGGACGAAGATTCATGTGTGCTCTTCACGCGCTTTACAGTTACCGAGGCGCGTGGGGAACAGCTTTCTTGGAACTCGCAGAGCGTGTCACTTCACATCCCTCTCTCTCATAATGGCGCCGCCAATCACATCAGCCTCACCCTTCTTCAGGAAGATTCAAACGACACCCCGGTGTACCCTCCACCTCGGTCATACTACCACACTCCGGTGCTCCCTCCATTTTGGCCAGATTACTCACCCCGGTGTACCATCCACCTCGGCCAGGCTGTCATATCCTTCCAACGCACTTCTTGCTTCTGGGAGATTTGGTATCTCGCTGCGTGCCCCATGCACTTCGGCCTAGCTCGGCACCACGTCCGCTGACGACTCCGCAGAGCCCCAGGGACGCGGATATGCTCAGTCCCCCATAAACACTTCGGCCCGCCAGCGACCCCGGTCCTTCCTGCTTACCGTACCACTCCGGTGACAACCGAAGCTCCCTCCTCGCTTCGGCTGGGGGGGGGCATCTGATAGGGATAACCCGGTTACTTCGGGTCGGGTTAAAACTTGAGCCCACTTACCGGCCCAGCAAACGCGCCAGCAAGCGCGAAGGCCCAGGCCCAGCAGGCCCAACAACACGCGTTCTGTTCAGCGAATCAAGTCTGTTCCGCGAATCAAGGCCCATGATCTTTTCCCAACTGCCATGCAGATTTGGTGGGCAAGATTATGGGGATTCAGTTAGGGTTTTGATTTGGTAGTATAAATACGTGAAAAGAACTCTGAATTAGGGTTCGCACTCTGTGTATTGGATTACGACCTGTAAACTCAACGTTCTAGTAAAGAAAACACCTCGGCAAGAGTGATTTTCTGCCCGTGGACGTAGATCTCCGGATCGAACCACGTAAATCCTGTGTTTTTACATTCTGTTTGCGTAGATTATTGTTTAATTGTGTGGTTACCGGATTGCGCTTTATCAACACATAAGCAGTTTGACTTTTCAAAGATTTTACTTTTAAGAATAAGGTAGATAACAAATCATTGCATCAAGAAAACAATTTATTAAATATTATGATTACAATAATAAAATTGTGCAATTTGAGATTTTATCAGCGAATTAATAATTGAATAAATCATAATATAACTTGGATATCAAGAAGTTAAGGTACTGAATTAACATTTCTTGAAAACTTCTGAAAAGATGGGGTGAACTCTAAAATTTCCTGATACCTAGTACTACCTCCGTCCCAACTAATCTTGTACAAGGAGGTTGACGTAAATATTAAGAAAATTTATTTTTTAAGTGTTTGTTGACTTTTCAAAGGTAAATTGAGGGTAGAGATTTAGGTTGAAGATTTTGAGAGTGGAAATTGTGATATAACTTTTTATTTTAAAGAGTATGCAAAATTAGTTGGGACGGACGAAAACGAAAAATGTCAAAATTAGCTAGGACGTGGTACTTAATTGCAAAAAGGAAATATTAAATTTTGGAAATTGATTCTGCGCCTGCAACTACCCCTATGACCCCTCCTTTTTCTTCCTCTAGTCTCTTTTTCTTCTCCTCCTCTGGTCACCTACTTTTCTGCAATTTTTTCTTTTCTTTTCTTCCGAACCCAGAATATAAATGCACACAGAATAGTCCACAGCCGGGCCCCTTCCATATCTCTTGAATCTCCGGCGACAAACAGAAACCCGGCAGCGACGATGACGGCCCAAGCACAGTACGTTCACTCTTTCTAGCCGCTACCCCCCCCCCCTCCACAGACACACACACACTAATACACACACGCACTTTGTTTATTTCCTTTGGAAATCCATCTTGCCTATTGTTATTGTGGATTGGACAGAGTTTGAAATCTACAGGTGTAACCCTCGATCATCAATTGTTGATACTCTATGAACTTGACTGTGAGTGTACCTGCTTCTATTTGTACATTGCACGCCAAATCTATGTTCTGTAAAGAAAATCCTAATTTTGAATATTTGCATCCTGACTCTTGGAGGGTAAAAATGAACCCAGAAGATGCACGTATTAGATGCGCCAACTTGATTTCACAACAGCCCTTCTGCATCATATTTTTTTCCAGATTTTCTATATAGCTTGCAAGATAAGTTGGCGGGAAAATGGCAATTCTGTAATTTTTGCGAATTGTCCTGCTTTTATATATTTATAGATTTTAGTTATGTTTGATGCTTTGAGGTAGTGACCTTAATTACTGAAATGAATTTTCTTGGAGGTGAAATGCTTTCTTGCCTAGAAACACTCTTTTCTTTCAGTGAAATCGTTACTTTTGATTCAGTTATGTAGGTTGACTGACTGTCCAAATGTAAGACTCAGTTCTAGTTGGTCAAAAACGCTCTATTGATTTTTTTTTTTATAATAACTCATGTTTTGTGCAAAAAACTTCTTTGCACTTACAATGAATGGATTATTATCTGCAAAAAAGAAAATAAATAAAAATGTTATCTTACCGTTCTGTTTCATTTTCAATACAGAAATGAAACACTAATTTGTTTCTAATAGAAAGAGGGTTCATAATAATATTGATTCAATTTCTTTTTTTTCCCAAAATAAAATGCTCTTCCCTATTTCATTTGATATTGCCCGCCTTTAGACTTGCATTTGTATTATTTACCTATTGTTCCAGAAAAGCCAGGGCTTCAGTTTTCTCGAGAATGAGAGTTGATGATTACAAGTTTATGCAAATAGTGGATGCAATGGCTTGCATTAATCAACGGGTCAGCCTTATCGGCATTGTTGTCGAAACAAGCCTTCCAAAGAGTACCAAAGGAACCGGTAACTTCATTTTCCTTTTATGTTTTATATAAATTTTTAGGTCTGATTGATATACTTTCCCTCAGAAATTACCTGCTGAAATGACTTTTTTTCTTGTTATTTGCAAGATTTCTTTTGTTCAATGAAAATTCTCGATGATTCAAAGTCGACTGGGATACACATACATTTTTTTGCTCAGACTATGGAGGAACTCCCTCATGTTGAGTGCCTTGGCGACATAGTTGTGGTTTCTCAAGTTGTGGTAAATGAATTAACTTGTCCTTTATCTTTCCCTGGTTTAGCTGTGAGTTTTCGTGGGGGCCGAAGTAATGTGTTAGCTGTTGACTCAAAGAATCTGAGCAGGTGAAAACTAGGTTCCCAGAGGTTTATGCTTTGTTCAACAAGAAATTCTCATCTTTCGCATTATTTGAAGGAAGAGACTATGGTATTAAGGAACTTGTGCCTTATCAAATTTCATCGGGATACAAACCTAGAGAGCAGGACAAAAAATTCATATTGGATATAAGGAAATGGTCCGCCCAGCACAAACGTGAAGGTTGCTTTCTTCTTATCATTGCATTTGTGTTATTTGAAATTTAAGTACTATATTATTCTAACTTTTATTTACATAAGTTTAAGCTTTGATAACTTTGTTACCACTGAGGCTTGTTTAAAATAATTTTATTTGAACAGTACATTTTATGCTATAATCTTATAAGCATCCTCTTTAGTAATGTGTTTAATTTCTTGACAGGCTTTGATAAGTCATTGTTTTTTAGAGACATCAAGGGAGGCCGTTGTGATCTGATTTGCAAGGTACTTCAGATTTCGCAGAATCACGTGCAATATACTTAATGACTTGGGGATTGTTCTACAGTTTTGCAATATCATGTAAGAGCGGTGATATCATGTCATTATCTTGTTTTCTTTGGCCTTCAATAGATTTTGCATATTTCCCAAGTCAAGAAGGATGAGTGGATGGTCTTCATTTGGGATGGGACAGATACACCACCGATTCCTGTTGAAGCCAAGTAAGCATTTCTTTTTTCTTATATGATATTGATGGTTGATTGCCTTTTGCTCCTACTCTCCCTTTTGTGTCTGTGTGTATGTGTGCGTGGGCGCCCGTGTTCGTGAGTGATTAGTGGAAGATTTGTTTTTTCTCCTACCATCCTTTTTCTTTACTCGTTTTTTATTATAACAGTTGTTTTCTCTTATGCGTATAGAGATCTTAGATTTCGGACCAGCTCTGGGCTTGACAATTTTAATTATATGTATTTGGGTGTTGACCTTTAGCATACACTGGAGAACCTGGAATCTCCATTTTACGTAGTAAGAGCCTAAAACATGTTTTGTGATAATTTCAGATTCGAGGATGAGATGGAAAATCCACTTCCTTTACAGTTGGAACCCTCTCCCTTATCAAGAGACCTCTTATGTACTTTTCCAGCTGTTGGAACTGTACTAAGGATGGCTGTTGATCAAAGCAATGAGAAGCTAGGCATTAAGTTCTTAAAGACAAACAGATGGGTGAGGTTTGTCAATGTTGAATGTGAAGTTCGTTCAGCGTTGTGGTGTGCTGTGCTGAGGCCATTCTCTAAGCTTTACTATCTGCCCGAGGATGACAAATCTGTAACGGGACGCCAAAGGTTGTTGAATTTGATACATTTTTGGCATTTACATATATGGGTAAATTTATAATGTGATATACGTGTTGGCATATTACACAGGTCAGCTAAACAAATCTTATATCTTTATTTGCTTGATAATTTACCAATGATGAATTGACTTGGGTGTATAACAAGCAAAACATAGCTGTTGATGTCTTTTCTTAAAAAATACTAAATCTAATAATTTAGGTTTTATGATGAACGCATTGCAACCAAATTGGGAAGGATGCCTTTGACAAGTTTCCCATGGCCTTCTCCGTTAACAGGTTTTGTCGTTATAGTGACTTTGGATTTTGTGTTCTTAATGGTGACAACGTATTTGCTAATTTTTCCATTTTCTATTTTGAATGTCAGTGACCGACCATCCTGATGTGGCCTTTATGACTTTGATGGATATCCTAACTCATACGGAGGTATCTTAATTCATATTATTTCATCAATTTAGACTTAAGAGTCCTTTGGAATTTCAATTCCCTTGTTTCTGTGATCACAAACAGTTCAATTGAATTTTTTACCTAGAAGCACTTTCTTCTAACAAAACTACTTGTCCTTTGTATATTACTTGTTGATTGTTGATAGATGTGGATTGTGATTCTTGTATCCATTTCGTACGATACTTCTACCCGTTTCTTTGAAAGAACATTTAGTTGCATTCTTAATTTTAACAATTTAAGTGGATGTTGCTCATCTTATACTAGACTAGAATTCTAGAAGAGTGAGGCTTTACAGAATTTTTGCTATATATATGGGCTACACTGTTATTTTTGAGGATGCAGAACATGAATATGAGAGAGCTTATAAAAATGAATAAAGAAATATGAATATGATATTAAAGAGTACCTTGGATGTATTTTGCAATAAAGAAATTCCGATTTATGATACATGTAATATCAATGATTCAAATACGCACCATATATTATCTTGAACGATGAATTGCAGATACCTTGATGCCCCTTCCAACTATGAGCTCGTGTGCATTGCAGGTCACGTACAAATATAAGTGTGTAGTTCGTGTTGTTGCAGTATTCCCGTGGAGAGCTGAGGACTTTAGGTCTCCTAGTGGTATTTACCGAGTGAGGTTGACTTTGGAGGATCCCACTGCAAGAATCCATGCTTATATTTATAAGGAGGATGGGGTAAAATCTTCTATTATTCTCCAGTGTGTTCCGTTTTAGTAATATGTGTTATATTTTACATTGTTAACAAACTTATATTTCTCTACTGATAACCCTTATTGCCCAGAAACTCCATGACAAAATCCATTGTTAAGCCTTTGTACTTCCAGTTTTGTTTAACTAATTTTTTGTACCATTATTCTGTTTTACCAAGTCCCTGAAGTTTCAAATTTTGTTTTATTAACCCCTACTACGTTTTCTTTGTTTTTACCAAGCCCTTTAACTTTCAAATTTATTTTATTGGGCTCCAACAATTTTTGAAATATTGTGTTTTCAACCTCCTACCAAATTAGTCAATGGGAACACAGGGTTTAGTAAATAAAATTTTAAGTTGTGTATAGTAAACATAAAATTTCAAATGGCACCTTAAAAAAAAACTGGAAGCGCAATGAACAAAATAAGTATTTTGCGAGTCAATAAAATAAATCTCAAGAGTTCAGGGCTTCAAAATACATTTTAGGGAATAATTCTCCCCATGTCTAAAAGAAAGAGTTGTGTATGAACAGTCGAAATTAGTTATTAAGTAGAGTTTCAATAACCTGCTATTTTTGAGTCAAATACGGTTGAAAAATTGAAAACTTATGACAAGTTCGTAAATTTGTTGATCATAAATAAAATATTGTACATTACTCGGACATGATTTTTTTTGTGGAGGCGGATAGCATATGCAGATACATGTGGAAATATGTATTTCGTAACTGTTGCTCTATGATCATATATGCAGGTGAAATTTTTGGGAGATTTTGAGTCTGTCGATATGCTGACGAAGAAGCGGAACAAGTTGCTTGGAGTTGGCAACGAAGATAGCGAGTCGACTGTTGCCCGAAACCCACCATGGATACAGTGTTGCTTGTTCTCTTACTATATCGACAAAGATGATATTTGGGGCAGTAGAAATTTTCGGATCTGTCACACTTCAGTTGTCGCCTGATCATGGTTATGGAATGATGTGTTGCTATTTGTTAAATCTGTATAAATGTTGTAAAAGTGACTAGGGGCTTGTCGGGCGGTCCACTAGGACCTACCGCTTAGTTGGTCCTAGGTGGAGCTGAGCTAAGGATAGGTGTAATTAGGTGGTGAGGAATCGGAAAAAACTTTAGTGGTAAATAAGAGTCTAGTGTCTATGTAGGGACTAATCAAAGACAGTTGGTAAGTTTTGCAATAGATAGAGTAAGTAGGACTGTTAAACAATCCAGCCAAGCCAAGTTTTTGGTTATTGGAGTAATGTTTGCTAAATTTTTAGCAAAACGAGCTCGAAGCAAGCATAATTTTGTGTGTGTAATGTTTGCGAAGTGTTCATGAACATTAATCATACTAAGTTCGTTAACATTTTTGTGTTTTTTAATGCAAATGTTATAATATTATTCTAATTTTGGACAAAAAAATATTGGGTGTGCTTACTTAAGGCTTGACTCAGTAGATTTAAGGGTTCAAATCCCGATAAAGCACATTCATTAACTCTCTCAGCGAGATTTGGTCCAATACTCTCCAGCCGTAAATAAACATACCCATTGAGTTTTCTTTTTTCAACAATAAGTGAGCTACATAAAGGCAAAATGCATATTTAGGTCCCTTAGTTATCCATGAATATTTATCAAGTCCCTTTAGTTATATAATAATGGTAGATGTCCCTGAGTTATTGAATTGGTCTTTTCGTATTATTTTGTTAGTATGTACACATGCGCGAATGTTAGGTTGAAATTCTAGAAAATAAATATCGCAAACGTATACAAATTTTAACGGAAAATCCAACGGATGTGTAAACTTTCGTCACATTCCAATGTGGTGTGACCTATACAAATTCATCTTCAATAACTGAGCGACCTCTATCATTAGTATAATAATTGAGGGAGATTTACAAATATTCAAGAATAAACCTAATCATCCATTTTGCCGTACATAAATGATACTATAAAACTATTGTCATCGTCATCATTATACGAGCCTAAAATATATTCACGAGTAGTTAACGAATGAACCCTTTAATGTTTAAGTCTGTTTGTTATTAATTAAACATTAAATAAATATGTCAGAACAAACATTAATTAAATTTAAAAACACAATACTTTTACCGAATATTTCGTTCGTTAACAACTCTAAGAGAAAGTACAGGGTTTCCTTTTATTTTTTCTTGAGAAATACATGGGTTATGGTATCAGCACAATGTGTTGTGGGAACGATAATTTTTTTATAAAGGGTCGCTCTATTTGATAGAGGAAGTAATATAATTTTTTGTTTGATTTTGGCAAAAAGAAATTGGTTAGTTAGTACCAGCAAACATTAACTTCGCCTCAAGGTTGGAAATTATCGAGAAATATTGATCAGACGAATTCAAATTTTATGTGCTATAAAAATTGATATGCTTGAGAGGAAAAAAAAATATTATTGGGCTAGATTGACAATAATTTCATAGTATAAGGATATATTTTATATATTCGAAACTCTGATTGTAGTTTTCTACAAATAATTTGAAAATTTCAGTTGTAACCTCATTTAACATTGTAATTTATCATTTATAAGTTTACTACAAATGTGATGGTTTTTCAGATTTTATATATTAAAATTTCTTAAAGAAAAAATAAAAAAAGATTCTTAAATTTCATGTTAAATTTCTTGCTTATTAATAATTTTACAAGCGTTTATTTAGATAATTTGTGATATCAATACGGGCATATAAAAAGTTGTCCATTCATGCGACGCACGGGATAAAATATATATCATGATATTAATTTATATGATGATTCTATATTTCTAATATATATAATAACATACAAATATAATTGCATATTGGTATAAAATTGAAACAATATCAGATGTTCTGAATGTATATTTATTCCGAAGTCGGATATATTAAATTTAGTAATATTATCATCATATCATACAATCGTATTAGTTCATTAAGCATCGGTGTGCTTAATTATATTAATTTAATGTATTTAGATAAAAAAGTAATCAGTTTATTATATTTATAGGTAACATAATTTCCATTTTTACAAAAATAAAAAATCAATCAACAAATCACTTTAGCTAATATGTGTAAGCCTTCTACAGTAAATTCTAAATCTAACAAATTAGTAATTTTTTTTTTTTATTAAACTTTTCTAAAACAAAATGATTCAAACAATCCAAAACATTACAAAAAGGAAGAATTAAAGTAAATATTTAATCTTCTAAAAGAGGTAGATAATCTTAGTCTTCTACTGTAAACTAGAAACAAGAACGTTTGTCGTACGTGATTACAACTTTTTACTATTATCTAATCAAAAAATTAGTTTGAATGTAAAATAATTGTACTTTGGGTTGTTGTATTAGTCCATTGTTTTAATAAAATTCATGTATCATTTATAATTGTATATTGATACACTTCTTAGATTATTTAATTCAACAAAAAAAATTGATTCATTAAATAAACACAATTCTAAATCAATTATAAACTAAAAATAATCACAAAAGAGAAACATAAAAGTTCCGACTCTTAAAAACGTCTCAAAGGATGAATATTAGAACATTTAGCAGCTTAGTATAGCAGGAGTGCGACAACAACATAATAGCTGAGAGAGAGTTGGTTAGATTCGAAAGTTCCAGAAGTTAAGTTAGTTTGACTCAGGCCCGGCCTAGGGGCGGTCAATCCGATGCTGCCGCACCGGGTCCTCAGCCGGAAAGGAGTCCCATATTTTTTTTTCTTTTTACAAACCACAATATGTCTCTCTCTCTCTTTCTCTCTCTCTCTCTCTATATATATATATATATATATATATATAAGTTTTCGTTACTATGAGCAATAGATGCCAGTGGCTAAGTAAATGGGGATAATCTTTGTATACAAGAGGTTGTGTATTTGATTCTTAGCTAACCCAATATCAACTTTAATTTTGGTTTTAACAATTATTTTTCATTAAATGTTTGTTTTAATTAACCAAAGCTACATTTTCCTTTCTTTTTTGTTTTTTTTTTTAGTTAAAATGCTTCTTTAATCTGCATAAAATTCTTTTTAGCTAATTAAATTCTTGAATTTTGGTTCATTTTTATTTCATATCAATAGTAATATTAAGTTAATATTTATTTAATTTAATCTTTTTCTTCTCACTAAAACTACTTTAGTCTCTTTGCCTTTACTTAAGTTTTCTTATTTGACTTCTACTTATAATCACAACTCATTATAAACGTTAAACCTAAAACTTCTATCACTCTTTTGCAAAAAAAATTATTCTCTTATTGTTATCATCAATTTATTTTCCTTATTCTTTAATAATTTATAAAGTTTTAAAATTAAAAGATAAAAATATATTTTATTTAATAATTAACCCAATGATCTAATTTTATTTTTGCACAAGGCCCCTCAAAGTATTGAATTGACCCTGGTTTGACTAGTTGTGAGATTGTATAAATAGACTTTCTGTCCTCATTTATTGTTGGAATGAAATCATTTTCAGCTCTTCTAATAACTATTAACAATTAAATTTCCTCATCATCCGAATTTACTTTGAAATATTCAATTGATGTTTTCAAACATATACTCTCATATTTTAAAAATGTTCGATTAATATTACCCGAACTTTTTATTTTGGATTTTTTTTTTTCCTATTGTATTAAAGGAATTGAAAGTGGTTTTTTGTTTTTGTTTTTAGGAGTGTGAAGAGTAACAAGATAAATAGATTAGAATATTATTGCAACAAGATTTGACATGTAACCGCGAGAGACACGACACTAAACGCAATAGTATATAAAACTCTCGAATTCTATTGGCTGACATCCCGTGGAGCCCTTCTGTGAGCGCCACGTGTGAGAAACAGCTGAACACTCTGGATTTCTCCCCATGCCTATTAATACCAACTTCCTCACCGCCAATAAATCTCTCAATTTTTGAAAAAGCGCTCGAACCGATTTTTGCAGGAACTAGAGACAGGATTACAAAATGAAAAATCGATTGGCAAAATCATTGATTTTCGCGGGATTGGTGTTTCTTATTCTGGTAGAATCGAAAAAGCTCGACCCGTACAAGGTGACGCCTCTTACTCCACGCTTTCTTGATTCTCCGTCCCTTTTCTTTTTGTTTCACCCCGTTTTTGTGATTGTTCTGGAATTCTTCACAGTTTTATTGCAAAAACTAGGTTTTAATTCATCAAAGAATGTGTGCTGTAGGATCATTCTAGTTATACTTATGGTTAGTTTTCATTTGCATTGATGAGTATTCTCTGTGATTAGACGCATTGTGCTATATAGTATTGTGTGTTGTGATTCTTATTTTGAGTTGGAAAATCATACAATTGTTACGGAGAGTTGAGAGCTATAGGCATTTTGGTAAAAAAATTGTGTAAGTATGGCTTTCGCCTTTTTCACTTGAGAATGTTGATCCAATTTATAGGTGATTGTAGTTCCACGAGTAGGGGGAAGGAATAAGAGCGAAGGTTCTGCGATGTACTTTTTTTTTTTTTGGGTGGGGGGTGGGGTGAGTAGTAGAACACACTGCGGGTTCTTAAGGTTGTTTCTTGAGAATGGCTTGGTTGACATTGGAATCATGTATCAAATTATTCAGAGGAAGACTTGTTCGAAATAGGGCAGCAAGAAAGTGCGGACTGAGAGGGAAGACCTCCTTTGTGTGTGAACCCAAGTCACTGCATGGTCATTGGGTGATGATGACGTTCCATGACTTGTTATTAGGTCTGCCAGTAGCGAGAAGTAGTGACATGATTCATTTTCTATCCAATATGATATTTTTTGTATTAACAAACAATAAAACGTAGTTTAATCAAGCTATCACTTGAATAGTAGCTAATAATTGTGTGCCAAGCTAAGCATTGTTTACATTTCTGCATCTGTGCTTCTAACAAGTAATTCTTTTATTAGGTACTTGGGGTTGATCGAAATGCAAGTCAACGGGAAATTCAGAAAGCCTTCCACAAGTATGTGTACTGCATAAGATTGAGATGCATTTGGTTTTGTGAATTGTGGACATGTTTTTCTTCAGCGACTAATGTTTTATGGTTGTGTGGCAGGCTATCACTCCAATATCATCCTGACAAAAACAAGAATAAGGGTGCCCAAGAAAAATTTGCGGAGATAAATAATGGTAAGACACGTAGCACATTTTAGTCTTCAAGGTTTTGGGTGGGAGGAGGAATGATCCACAAAAACTACAATAGGTCGAGGTTGTACTTCCATTTCCTATTGATTTTCTGTTCATTACCTTTGGAGTGAGCAATATGGTTATCCATCTAATTGGCCAAGGGCCTCAATTCCCAAATTGATTCAAGTCCATCCATCCTAGTGACTATCCGATTTTAATTCAATTTGGCCTGACGTGATTCTGATTCAATCTTCAGATTCTGGTATTCTTGGTTGACCTGAAACAGTTGAGATCAGGAAATTCTTGATTCAGACTTCCTTTATCCCCTGAAGTAGGACAATTGATGAAAATGCAACTCATTTTTCATCTCATTAATATTGATTTTACGTTTAGATCTTATAATGTTTGAGTTAACCTTAAGTGATTTAGGAGTTATGTTCAAGATCATGGGATGTTCATATATCCTCTGATATAGGATTAGAAAGGCTAGCGTCTTTTAATTTCATGCTTTCTGTCAGACGGTTCTCTCCTTCAGCATAGATTCTTGGTTTTCCAAATTACTCTGTAACATGCATTCTAATTTCTTGTTTATCTTTTTTTCAGCATATGACATCTTGTCTGACGAGCAGAAGAGGAAAAACTATGATCTGTATGGGGATGAGAAAGGTTCTCCTGGATTTGATGCTGGTGACCCCGGACAGCAAGGTGGATACACCTATTTTACTAGTGGTGGACCAGGACAAAGTGGGTTTAGTTTCAGGCCAGGCGAATGGCAGGATATGGGTGGACAAGGTTCAAAATCGTTCTCATTTTCTTTTGGAGGCCCTGGTTCTGGCAAGCAAAGCTCATATGGTTTTGGCTTGGATGATATATTTTCTAATTTTTTTGGTGGTGGTATGGGAGGAGCGAGTCAGTCTGGTGGTTTCGGTAGCTCAGGCAGGTCACAGTATGGGAGTGGCCGTTCTGCTAAGAGCATTCCATCTGTAAATACTAAGTCGTACAGGAAGGAAGTAGTTGATGGTGGGATGACATGGCTCTTATTAGTTTATACTTCCAATCTGCAAGGGATTGAATATTTTGAATCTGTTGTAGATGAAGTTGCCACCTCACTTCAGGGAGCATTGAAGGTATAACATTTTTTCCTGCACAAAAAAGAAGCTATTTAGATAAACTATAGCCTGCTAAGAATTATATGATCTTTTGTACAGGTTGGAAGCATAAATTGTGAATCTGAAGCATCCTTGTGCAAGGAACTTGGCGTGTATCCTCGCCGACAACCAAAAGTCGTTGTCTACTCATATGCATCTGGAGAAAAGGGTTCATTGGTGGAGTATGGCAGCGATTTGGATGTGAAATCCCTGAAAAGTTTTTGTCAAGACAATCTGCCCAGATTCTCAAAACGCATCAAGTTGGATAATTTTGATGCAGCGTCTGAGGCAGGAAGATTACCCAAAGTGTTGCTTCTGTCTACAAAGAAAAATACTCCTGTTATTTGGCGAGCACTTAGTGGCTTGAACCGCAAGCGTTTCATATTCTATGATGCAGAGGTACCTCATTTTTTTACTAATCCGTGTAAATGGAATTGTTGCCTACTTTTTTGAGATTTTTCATTTTCCTGTGTCTTCCTTGTAATTGTTTATTGATGACTTTTGCGATATATTTAGGTTAGCGATGTCTCAGACCCGTCTGTAAAAAAATTGGGCATCGATTCACTTCCGGCTATTGTTGGTTGGCTGCCGAATGGGGAGAAACAGGTTCTCAAATCTGGTATATCTGTGAAAGACCTTAAATCTGCAATTCAAGAGCTCAGTGGCTTGCTCGACAATTTTGAGAAAAAGAGTAAGAAGGCTGCATCAACCAAGGATCCTAGTGAATCAGGAGCAAGCAATATACCATTGCTTACGGCATCGAATCTTAATGACATATGCGGTGAGAAAGTTCCTGTCTGCTTGATTGGTGTTTTCAAGTCCTCGGCAACAAGAGAAAAGTTACAGAAAATCTTGCAATCTGTAAGTGCTTTACATGCTAGAACTTTAATGCAATTCGTTTGAAAACAGAGCAAAGCAAAAGTTGGAAAAAAAAAGTTTGAAAACAGAGCAAAGCAAAAGTTGAAAAAAAAAAAAAAAAAAAAGAGAGTGCAGATGACCTCTGTCAGATGCTTTTGTTTCAGAGAAGCTCTTGTAGTGTAGAATCGAAATATGCCTACCAGCAACCAACCATCTTGACTAATAAATCAAATTCAACTAGGATCTTGGATTAAGAAATACAAACTATCTATTTCACTTATGGACATAGCCTCAATGGACATGTTTAAACTTGTCACTCGATTGAATTGTAAAATGTCAGGGTAGTTTCGCAAGCTGAGAACGGATAGGGTATTAATCAGGATCTGTTAGCTTGATGACTGTTTAGTTGGCCCACAATAATAAGCGAATATGCATTCATATTTGACTTGGACAATAAATTGTTTCCTATGAATTATGGACTAGTTAATTATTAGAAGAAAATATTAACTAAGTCTCACTATTTTATGTTCTAATTGGAAATCTAAACTTTTGAATGGTTTGTTAAGCCTGAAATCAATAGAGCTAGTGTTGGATTTATAGTATTGGTGGCTCGTTTCAAACAAATTGAATAGTCCGACAGTGCCTGGTTTAAACCTGCTAGGACCAACTTGGCCTGGTTAACATCACTGATCTTAGAATTCCATTACACATCTGCCTGACTCACCTAAAAGTTCTGTTTAATATCTCTAGTTGCATTAAACATCTGATATAATGTCAAAATTTTTTTAGGGTTGCTTGAAATTGAGAGTAGAACACTCACTCCACTACTGATGTCTTCTTCTTACCATTCTTTAGCAACATAATGTAACACTTTTCTTGGAGTTGCTTGAAAGTGTTAGCACACTCACTATTTTCTGATTGACTGTCCAGGTGTCCCAGAAATCATTTTCGAGACGCCAAAGTTCAGCCTTCGGTTCAAGGGACTCAATTTCATATGCTCTATTGGACGCATCAAAGCAGCAATCTTTCCTAAACGCGTTGGACAAATCAGGATTCAAGTCATCAGACCAACTGTTGGTGGCCTACAAACCAAAGAGAGGCACATACAGTGTATCTCAGGGTGAAATAACCGAAGAAGCAGTTGAGAGGTTCATAAGTTCAGTACTCAGTGGAGATGTACAGTTTTCCAAGTCAAGACAGAAGCCTATACTGAAATAAATATGAGCTGTCTGGGTGATTGGTATCGACTGATGGACCTGTTATCCTGTGAATATATATGATTATTTAGGCTTAATTTTTCATAGATTGAGGCGAAGTTCTGCTTGATGAGATGACTTTGCCATTTTGTAAGTATGGTATGAGCCATGAAGAGCGGAATTTTATTTTATTTTATTTTCCCGTGTGGTCCTGTGGCTGTGTAGAGTTTTTGCTGCAGCATGCTAGATAGAAGGGGGAAGTTGCTCCAGTGAATTTTTGTAAGCCATACACCAAGAATGGAACTTTAATAGTCTCTCGTCTTTTCGATGGTCCGAATTTTACTTTGATGGGGTTGGAGGATGCTTAGAAATAATTGATGGGCCTCAGGCCTATAAGGCTGTGATCACACGAAGAGGAAGGTTATAGCACGAGAATTAATTATAGTTCAATTAATAGAGTACTCTATAATTAGGTCATAGATTAATGATCAAATCCTACCAAACATTTCTACTGGGATTTGTACTTTAAAAAAGAAAAATCGAGGTTCTAGCAAAGGGCATGCAAGTAGATAAGATCTTCCAAGGGGAATTTATAGAGTTCGTGTTGAATTTTTCCATCTAAGGTTGTAGTGTTGTACAGACCTGGGACACGTGAGTGTGCTGGTTTAATAGATTCTATACCCGACGTATTGCTTTGTTTATATTTATCAATACAACTAACATGTAGGTCATGTTTATTTTGGCATATTTGAGATTATTTATTCTATATAAATTAATGTTTACTTTCTTGATTTCACAAAACGGATCAATCCCACATACTCGGAATTATCTGTACAATTTGGGACTATTAGGCTGATTATTGAACCCACCTTTTTTCCTAGGATTGATTTAGTCATTTGGATTAGGAATCTGATCCCTTAAACTGAGATTTATTGAAAAAATGAAATACCCAAAATAAACGAGTCCGTAGAGAATTCATAAACAAACTTAAATGGGTGTGCGTGAAAAACAATAGGATAATACCTCTGTCGTTTCTATAATGAAACGTTTCGACTGACCCAAATAGATCCAAATGTGGGGGAAAAAATGAAATTTCATGCACATATGTGGTATGGGCAATATTTGTGGGATCGGACTGGTGATCGAATCGGACAAGTTATCGGTTCAAGGTTTAATCGGTTCAATCACAAACCGGTCAATGACAATTTGTTGACTTTTGGATTTCAACAGTTCCTTATGTGTAATACAATCTAATTAGATATTAGAGTTTAACTTGTAAAAAGAAATTCAACATATATCAATATCAATTAATTCAAAGATACTTTTAATTCTAATTTTTTAAATAACAATTTAGTGCCAAATAAGAGGGGAAAAATAAGGACAAATGAAGATAAAGATGAAAATCCCCTTTTTTAACTTAAAACATGTCCAAACACAACTTTATTTAAAAATAAAAAAAATAAAAATTGAATATAAGGCGGTTCTACCTGTTCGGTGGTCGAACCGGTTCTCACCAGTTTTGATCGGGTTTCAACGGTTTTATATCATTTCCGGTTTTTTACGCTATCGGACTGGTTCTAGGCCCGGTTCCCGATTAAACCGGTCGAACCGGCCGGTCCAGTCCGTTTCCACAAACCATGGTTCTGTGTGTTATTTTTATGGGAAAATTTTTAAAATGATCTTTTATATAATTTTTAATATAATTCTAGAGTGAGTCTTGTGTGTGAACGGTCACACGTGTGATGGAATACATTTTACAGAAAATATTGATACTTTTACAGGAAAAAGTGATACTTTTACATGAAAAAATGATATTTTTACTACATTGATTCTTTTACAGATAAAGGTGATACTTTTGCTACTAAAAATGATATTTTTTTTGTTCAAAAAAGGTGATACTTTTACAACAAAAAAATGATATTTTTTTCTCGTCACACCGTGTGACAGTCACATACAAGTTTTTGCCACAATTCTAATCACCTTGTAAAATTAGTACTCCCCGTTTTAAAATAAATGATGTTTTAGCTTCTTAATGATTTTCCAAAATAATTATGTTTTAGATATTTTTTTACTATTTTTCTCAATTATGTCCCTATGTAAATTCAGAAATATATTTGAATTTTCAACTTCCCACTCCCATTTGATTTCATTAAATCTTATCACCACAAAATTTATTGGTTATATTTGCAATATATTTATTTCTTAATTCTACGATTCCTTTTAAAACATCATTTATTTTGAAATAGAGGAAATATAATTTTAGTATATCCATATTATTTTTAGATAACCAACAAAGTAAACTCCTTATTCAATTCTTTCACCCCCAAATTACAATCCCAACCCCCTTCCCCATTGTCCCTCAACTCCACAAACCTGCTCCCTGACCCGTACCCTCCCGCACCCCGGCCACTGCAACTCACACCCCAGGCCATTTTTTTTGTCCTTTTGAGATTTTTTTTTTTTTTAAATCCCACTTTACAACAAACACTTACCCAAATATCGTGTCACGACACACAATAGTTACAAATTCTCATTTGACACGATATACACTTGCCACAAATCGTACCGCAACACACACTTGTCGCGAATTCGTTCGACGAAAAATGATTACTACTAATCGTCATTTAACACGATGCACATTTGTCACGAATCGTGTTACAGCACACACTTGTTGTGAACTGTGCCATGACACACTTGCCACAAATCGTCATTTGACACGATACCATTTGACACGATATACATTTGCCATAGATTTGTATAATTTTACCCTTTCTTATGGTCGTACCACTATTGCAACAAATTTGCTACATGTGCCACGGATCTGCAACATGTATCACAACATTCACTTACCAATAATTCTAATACATTTGCCAAGATACACAATTATCACGATTTTGTATAATTTTAGTCCTTCTTACTGTCGTGACAATATTACCACGACACGCACTTAACCACATACATTTGACAAGATACCCATTTGCCACGACACACAATTACTACGAATCTTCATTTGACACGATACACACTTGTCACAAATCGTGTGTTGCACGAATTTGTGCCACGACACATTTGCCACGAATCGTCATTTGACACGAATTTGTGTAATTCTACCCTCTTATTGTCGTGTCACTATTGCCACAAATCTGCTACATGTGCCGCAGATATGTCACAGATTATGTGGGGCTGAAGGCCAGGGGATGAGTGCGTTTAAAAAAAATGGCTTAGGGTGGGCCGGTGGATGACAACGTAATTTTTTTCTTTGGCTTAGAAATAGGGGTGGGGGTTGGGGTGGGAGGCGGGAGTGGAACTGAGGTAGGGGATGTAAGTGTAAAATCTTTTTTTTTTTTTTTTTTTTTTTTTTTTTTTAAATGGGGTTGAGTTGGGCAGGGGCAGGGGACGAAAGCTAAAAAAGTTTTTTTTTTTTGTTTTTGTTTTTTTTTTTTTTTTTTCTGACTTGGGGTGGGAGGTGGTGTCGAGGTAGGGTTGGGGGAGGGGATGAAAGCTCAGTTTTTTTTTTTTTTTTTTTTTTTTTTTTTTTTTTTTTTTTTTAACTTGGGAGTAGGGTGGCGATGGGGGCAGGGATGGGACTGGAGCATGTGTAATTGATTAGGATGAGGGGAGTATGTGGAATTGTGGGGTAGTAATAGTAATATATATATTTATAATTATAAGAGATGTAATAAGATAAAGAAAACTAAAATTATATATGTAATAAGATAAAATTATATTGTTAGTTATCCTAGAAAAAGATAAAGAAAACTAAAATTATATGAAAAATGCTAAAATTATAATGATTTTATAAGATGGTTATAATTATATTAAATTATGATAAATGTTATTTCCATCACTTTTCACTATATTTATTGTGAGACTATTTTTTTTTTTTGAAATTGGAAGGCAAAAACTTATATGAGACCGTCACACGGTGTGACGAGAAAAAAATATCACGTTTATCGATAAAAATATTACTTTTTTTTAACATAAAAAAATATTACTTTTTGTAGCAAAAGTATCACATTTATCTGTAAAAGTATTAATGTAGTAAAAATATCACTTTTATCCGTAAAAGTATCACTTTTTCTGTAAAAATATCAATTTCTTTTGTAAAAGTTTGTTTTGTCATATGTGTGACACACAGAAGGCTTACTCTTACCCGAAAAGGGGCTTGCTCTTTCTTCAGAAAGATATTATAGTTTATTTTATGTAGTTAATTTACCGGAAAGATTAATTCTGGCGAGAAGATAATCATTTAATTATAGTAAAGTTTATGAATATCTTGAGAAATATTACATTTTGGGAAAAGAGTGTGGTTAAATTTTCTGGGTAAAGTTTGTTACTTTCACTATAATATATCTTAAATATGCAAAATTTGTTGATCATGATCAGACTATAAAAAGGATGCAGATTTAGGAGCTACTGGGGGCTCCGGCTCACCATCGTAGGATGTTAATTTTGCTCAAAAAATACATTTTCTACTAAAAATGTAGTATTAAGTGAAAATACTAAAACATAGTACGTACTCCCTTCGTCCCAGTTAACTTGTCATACTTTTCATTTCGGTACGTCCCACTTAACTTGTCACACCCATAAATGGCAATTAAAGACAACAATTTCCACCCTCAAAATATCCACATCCAATCTCCACCTTTAAAAGGTCAAGATTTCACAAAATCTGCTTTTTTTTAACATCCGTGTTCGATCAATTGTGACAAGTTAACGATGACGGAGGGAGTATTAAGTGAAAAATAGCAGCAAAGTGTCAGAATTTAGATCCGTGCACAAGTAACATATGAATTTAATTAGTATGAATTTAGATCTTAAAATTTTACATCTTAAAATTATTGATAAATATTTATTTTTTTAATAGCTTGATGAACAATACAATAATTGGTTAAATTTGTGGTACCTTTTTTGAATGATGTCAGCTTTGAAATAATTTCTGAGGACATATCCTCTCTAGATGTTTCAGCTTTGGGCTTTCGGGTTTATAACTCCTCCAGGAGCTGCTGAGCCCATCCTCATTAGAGGCGGTCGAATTTATTACAATTTTCTAGTGTATGTTTTTCCGAAAGAAAAGCAAACATGTAAAATTTTTGATAAACTAAAATAAACAGATTCAACAACTTTCATTTACCTTTGGAGAAACTTGAGCGTATATTTTGGAGATGAATAAATATTTTAGTAATTGAGAGAACTGTATAAATATTTTTTAATAATTGAAAATGTGTATTTACATCTGGCCTAACTTTGGAGGTTGAAACGGCATGGTGGTTTGTTTATTAAAATGAAAGATGGCTTCTTCGATTTGCTTTTACCTATCTTGGGTCCTAGTTAGTTTGTTTATTACTTAATGTGTCAATATCTTATAAAACAATACTAATTATATAATTTTAAATTTAAGAACAAAAAATTTATACATCGTCAGTGAACATATTAACTTGTACTAAGGTGAATGATCAATAAGGAGCATTTCCTGTATACTTTTTCTCTACGAGCACAAGATTTATTATGTGGTGCAACTTCTAAGTGTAGGACTTGAAAAAAAAAAGCCTTTTTATGTCACCTACTTAGAATATTGTCAATATTGATATCTACCATATATTTGGTGTGCAGATGCAAAATAATCAAAAAGATATTATGATATATCTTCATACTAAATTAATGATGGTGTGACGTCCCAGACCAACGCGGGTGGACGCGGGTGGGGAGTGATCGTCGGTGTAATAAGAGAAGAAGATACGTACAATGAGCGGCTCCTGACAGGCTTTTAGATGAAGGGAGACATAAACGTACCAAACCTGCACCCGAAAAAGAGGTACCTTGAGACTGTGCGAGTATGAGTCCGTATAGCCGACTTTGAGGGGCATTCCGAGACTATTTAGGTATGAGACTGCATAAGTTGAAGAATGTTTAAAGAATTGATTAGTGTTACTCATACCAACAAGGTGCGTCTTCTTTTTTTGTGCTCATTCTGAGAATCTCTGAGGTTAAGCGTGCTTGCCTAGAACAATTTCAGGATGGGTGACCCCTTGGAAAGTTTCTCAGGGTGTGCGTGAGTGAGGACAAAGCGCATTGGAAAAGACTTGTCGTTACAGGTGGAGATCCCACTTGGATATAGAGGTAGCAAAAATCAGCTCGGCCCGATATTTAGATGGGATGAATTATAGAATTTTGACACGAATAATCATCAATCCCAACAGACCTAACCCGATGGACAAATAGCGTGATTGGTAGCAAAGCAACTCGAAAATCTTAGTATATTACATGAGTTAAGTTGGAGTTGACTCGCTAATTTTCATACTAATGAAATTTTGGTCAGTCCGACATATAAAATTGACCCGACAGGATGGACCGACACGCCCGAACTGCCACCTCTACTCAGATAATAATCCCAGTGGATAATAAAGACAACAATTTTGACAATATAGCCCAACCCAGTCTAGCCATGGGTCAATGCCATACACCGGGCTAGGCTGAGGTAGCCCAAATTTTAGTCATATTAAAGATTGGTGAGCACAACCCCAACCTTCTAAAATGCATTAAGATTGTTTGCGTCTCAAATCTTGTAATATTTCGAACTAATATTTTTATGGTCCGATGCATGTAAGACACCGATGGTCAAATAGTGGGGGTGAGGAGTTTGCTCTATTTTTAGTGCAACCGGGTCAGTTAAATTGATACAGAGTCTAGCTTGTTTGGCTAAAAAAAGTTAGACATAAATTTATGTTCAATTAAAAGCCACGTTGAGCCAAACTCGATTCATTCCAATTCAATTGTCATACTAATATTTTTTGGATTCAACAATATTCCATTGTTTTCTGAATAGTTTTTTTCTCAAAGTTAGAATATCTATATATAAAGACAAAATAGTAGAATTAATACTTTAAAGCTAGCTTATGCAATTTGAACTTCGCATCTTGTATTAATTAGCATAGTTTATTTGTTTCAATGATTAGTGTCAAAATTACTACTATATCCTTTTAACTAAGACTTGCGATTATGTTACGAAAGGGCCGACATGATGCTTTTACTTCCCCCATCTGTTGTTTCGAAAAAGATACCTCACCGTTTCTAGTCCACAAAAAACATTAACAATAATACAGATCAATTATATGGAGACTATGAGTAGAATTGTTAATTCGGTCCGTCGGGCCCATCCAAGTCCATCGAATTAAAGTTTTGTGGGGTTCAAAATAGTGAGTTCAACTTGATCCATTCTAAAAGTATAAAATATAATTTTGTTGGGTCTATCGTGCTATCAGTCCATAGAATCTAGCATTGAAGGTCAGATAGTTCTACAAACTATGATTTTACGATCCAGCCAACTTAAATATAGAATGAGCTGAATTAAATTAATTTTACCAACTCTAAATATTAGGACGGTTAATGTATAAGATGGGTAGCATAGTAACTTGTATAGTCGTATAGTTTAATAAATTATTTTAGCATTGTTTGATAGCAAAATAATTTTGTCTCTATCGGACGGTTAATGTATAAGATGGGTAGCATAGTAACTTGTATAGTCGTATAGTTTAATAAAGGCAATATACATCTTGAAGTCCTTAAAGTATTGATGTTTGTTTTAAATAGTCCTTAAAGTATCATTTTGTTTTAATTGGTCCTTAAAGTTCTAGTTTTTTTATTCAATTGGTCCCCTGAAGTATTTTTTATTTTAATTAGTCCCTTATGTTTTGGAATTATTTCAATTAGTCCTTAAACTATTACAAAAATATATTTAAGGTCCCTAGAAGGAAAAAATACATAAAATATGTGAAATCACCGATTTAATTTAAAATGATATTGTAGCATATCTTTTATTAAATAAATGTTTTGTAATTTATCATTATGATGCTTTCCCCCTGAAACGAAGGTGAATTATACTAAAATATCGATTTGAATAAAACTCCAAAATTATATTTTTTCAAGAATTTCATCCAAACTTTGAGAAAATACTTTGTGCTACTTTATTTTAGTTAGAAACGTGCTAATTTGATCCAGATATTTTGAACTCTAACTATATTGAATTTAAAGTAAAATTGAACATTATCAACGAAATAACTTTAATTTTTTTAAATATTGTAAAAACCTTCAAACATAAAATTTCAAAGTCATTTCGTTAATAATGTTCAGTTTTACATTAAATTCAAGATAGATAGAGTTCACAATATCTCAACTAAATTATCACTAAAATTAAAGTACCACAAAGTATTTCTCAAAGTTTGGATAAAATTATTGAGAAATTATAATCTCGAACTTTTGTTCAAATCCTATTATAGTATAATTCACCTCGTTTGATGGTAAAAGTATCATAAACAAATAACACAATATTTATTTAATAAAAGATATGTTATAATATTATTTTGAATTAAATCGACGATTTCACATATTTTATGTATCTTTTTTTCTTTTAGGGGGCCTTAAGATAGAATTTCGTAATAGTTTAAAGATCAATTGAAATAATTGTAAAACATAAGGGACCAATTGAAACAAAAAATACTTCAGGGACTAATTGATTTAAAAATTTATAACTTCAAGGACCAATTAAAACAAAATGATACTTTAAGGATCATTTAAAACAAACATTAATACTTTAAGGACCTTAAGATGTATAATGCCTTTAATAAATTATTTTAGCATTGTTTGATAGCAAAATAATTTTGTCTCTATCAGTTTCAATTATGTATCTCCATTTATATTATATTATTATTTATCCAATGCAATAAAAAAGAAAAAAATAATTTATGTTCGAAATGATACAACATATTCTATTATAAATTAACTTATATATATATATATAAATGATATGTGGATAAAATATCTATATAGCTGTTGTCAGTGTAGTTTTATTAGCAAATATCGTATTAGAAATGCTCCGCTACCTATGGCTACAATGGATATATGTTATGAAGTTAATATGTCTATCATTCAAAATTTTATGAAAAAAAGTTCACTATCTTATCTAATATTTAGAGACAAAATATTCACAGATCGGTAATGAACATTTTAACTTGTGTTCAAAATGGGTGCAGGGACATTTATTTCGAATATGTATCATAGAAAATTCAAGCGGACAACAAAACATGAAACTTACAAAGAAGTGGAATACTAAAATAGTTATAGATGGATTACAGGTGAAAATAGAGGTAAGTCATAAATACTTTTCTATCAAAAAAGGGAAACAAAAATTGTCTTTCCTACGTACTTTCGCTTTCACACTTGTTTTTCCAATTTTTCGCTGAAAATACAAAATGGACTTGTCATGCTCCAACATTATTGGAAGTATTTATGGCGCAAAATAGTACCAAAAACATAAATACACAAAATTTGAGGGAAAAAATGAAAAAAATCTAATTCTTCTTCCACATGTCATTTTCAACCAAATTATGCCCTCTTTCTCAAAACTCAATAAGCTCAAACTTTTTTCAGGTTTGATCAATGGAAGACCTAAATAATAACGGATAATCAATTTATATGAACAAAGTATTATCATTTTACTTTTTTTTTAATCACTTTTGCTGTTATTATGTACTTTTTATCATATTTTTTCTCTATATTTTCGTATACAACGATCACTTTAATGTTTTGATTGTGTTAAAGATTTTTTTTCTTTGAAAAATGACTGTGTTAAGAAACTCGTACCTTATACTTTAAATAAAAGTGGACTGTCATAAAAAGTGAATTACTTTATAAAAAATTTATTGATTACGAATATCCGTTGTCTATTTGGAACGATACAAATTTCATAATATTATCTTTACATAAAGTATGTGCTCTCTTTAGGAATGTCAAGTAAAGTCGTAAACGGATAGAGCACTACCAGAGTTTTAGGATATAACGGACAGGGTATTGTCCGTACACACTAAATTTTAATAAGGTAAGAGTAGGATATGGGTTTAATTAATATCATATCTGACTATCCGATTCGTATACCCTACTCATCTACCCGATATATATATATACATATATATTGTGCATTAGTATTGAAATACCTAGATACAGAAGACGCCTGATGCAAATTACCAAATAACAGTACTTATGACTGTCCATTTTTTTCTTTAATCTGTTGATTTTTTTTTTCCATAAAATATGTAATCGGTTGATTTTATTTTTATTTTTTATTTCTATAAAATATAGGTAGCCCGTTTACTAATGGGTACCCGCATACCGTCGAGTTTTGCTCGTACCCTACTTGAAGTAAAACAAAGGGTAATAGGATAGGGTATGTATAGCACATTTTTTTATATACAAATAGGATATGAGGAAGACTTTCTCGTACCCTGCCCTACCTGTTGATATCTCTACTTCTCTCTGTTGAGCAATTTATGGTAATGAAAGATTTGTTGGAGAGTAAATGAAATTTAAGATTATAAGAATAGGTCCTTTAGGGATTTTTTGTCCATCCTGTAATTTTTTAATTTTCACCTAAACGTCTAAAATGACTTCTTTTCTGAATGGAGGGAGTAGATATTTTAAATATTGTAAAAAGATAGGGGTTTTATCGGTACAGTCCAGGAAAATAGGTCAACTATCAATCCAAGGCTTGAAAGAGTTTTACTATCAATCCAGGAACCAAATTATTGAAAACTATCGGGAGGCCTGACATTCTAAGTACACCGTCAAAATTAACCTAACAGAATCGATCTTTATATTTTTGTATATCTACTAGCACTACGCACGTGCGTTGCACGTGGTTATAATTTTTTATTATTATTTAATAAAAAAAATTAATTTGAACATAAAATAATTGTACATTGTGATCACTGTAATATATATACATAATTTCATAGATCAATATAATAAAAATTAATCCATTGAACAAACATAATATTGAATCAACTAAGAACTAAAAGAATCACAAAAGAGAAATAGAAAAGTTAAATAACGTTAGTCTCAATTAAATAAGTTATAATAATTAATGTTAAAAGATTCGTAAAAAACGACATATCATGATATATTGTAGAAATATTTAGTCTTACAAAATTTTCTATTATACACGTAAAGTTTGATTTATTCAAACAATTGTTTACTTCTTATTATACACAGACTCGATCATCATTAATATATCTTGAATAAAGTTATACGATGATTGAAAAACTATATACGGAATAATGAGGCATATATTTTTATGTTTTGCACCAAATCATTGACATTTGAAGAAAAACACATTTTTAATTGTCTCATTAATTATATCATCAACTGACATTCATAAGTCAATTATTTGTTTGTATACACACAAAATATTAGGTCTAACGTACTTTTCTATAATTCTCTAATAAATAATTTCGATTTCAATATACATTTGCACATGAAATTCTTTACATATTTTAATGTGAGGAAAAACTTCCAACAACTTAGTATCAAGGTCCAACATCCAACTTTTGTCATGAAAGCTATTTTCTAATTTTTATTTTTTTTTAATTATTAAGTATAACCCTCTTTAATATAATGTACTTATTGATTTAAGATTGCTTATTTCAATTTTCCTTAATTATTTTCTCAATGCAACGTCGAAATTTAAAAATTATGTGTGACTTACAATAAAAATCATACTATAGTATAATTACAAAATAAATAATATTTTTTATGGAAGATTGACTATGTACATAGTATCTCACAATCTTCAATCAAGACACATGTTACAATCTATATAAAATATAATAAATGTTTTACATAATTTGTAATGTCTTTAATTCCTTATTTAGTTATAGTGAAAACTCCTAATTTTTTCAAACATTGCACATCCATTTAAAAGTCTTATATATACATGATTAAACCACGCATTCCGATTTTATTTTTCTCATTTCATTTTTTATTTAAACTATACCGTACTTTATTCGACGTAATTAATTTTCTAATCTATTGTCAAGTTAATATTAACATTCACATTTCACTTTTCTTTATTTTTCAGCATGTTTTAATTTAATTATGTGATACTTATTCACATAGTACAATTGAATCATTCATAGTACAACTTAGTTCATTATTTCTTTATCGTTTATTTTATTCTTTATTGTACCCTATAATTTATATAGCATAGTCATCTATCAAGTTATTACATATGCTTAATATATATATATATATATATATATATATATATATATAATATTTTTATCGATTTAATAATTTGTTTAATGTTAGATCTTAAATATTTAAAAGAATTGCAACTATTCATGTGCACTAATTTTTTCGTTTGCCATTTTATTATTTCTCAATAAAATTTCACACCTCGGTCTAAACTCCAATTATTATAAACCTTGTGATTTTTATGTCTCTCTCCAATCTTCTACCATAACAGTTTTTTCTTTGGTCTACTAAAATTACATCAACTATTAAAAGTATAACATCAGTGAGTATATATTTATGTAGATGTGTAAGGTATGTGATTAAAAATTATGTTCAACTTATAGACTTATTTGAATAAAATCGATCCATTGTATAGACCAATAGTACTTAAATTTACACAATATCACTACTAATGCATTTATAGTTTTTATATCTTCGTATATCTCTATTACTGATTTCATATATAAGCTACTTTTATCGTTTTCCTCCATCTTTTTCATCTTATATATATATATACACACACACATATATAAATGACTTTATCGTATACTTTATAAATTCAATAAAATTCTTAAATCAATTATTATTTTCTCTTGTTGTAATGTCTATAAATGTTACTTATGAAATATATCGATTTCATTATTCTAAATCATTGAAAATAAATATAATATATAATCTCATTTCCTACAAGTATAATAATTCGATTTATATTTACTTAGTAATGCTCATACAAAGAAATTTAGCTTGTTAACATATATATTGCTAGTTTAATCTAAATTTAAACAGTAAGGCTAAATGTATGCCTAGTTTAATCCAAATTTTGAAATACTACATTGTAATAATTAACTTGTATGTACATCTACGTATAATATAGATATTTAATTTTTGTTTTTGTATACTTTTCTCATAGTATAATATGTCTAACTCTATCATATTAATTTATCCTTTGATTTTTCTATTATATTATCTAAACTCGTCTATTATAATTTTTTTCATAATGAAAATTTACTTAGACCCTTTAATATTCATAATTTTTACGCTAGTTTTTTTTTATAATTTTGTTTATTATGTTAATAAAGTTATATATACTAATAATAAAGTCTATTCATAAGTTTGTGTTATCTTTCTTCACAATTCATTTTCTCATTTCTATTCATTTTATCATCATATAGTTCTTATTCAATTGTTTTGACATTATTTTCTATTGTTGGACTTTGATAAAGTGGTATACACAAAAATACATACAATTTTCTAACATGTCCTTTTACTTACTCAAAAGTCAATTTTAAAATATAACTTAGCAATTTCACATGCAAAGTCATTTTATTCTTTCATTTTAGTACTTGCTTCAAGTTTATATTATAATGAAGTTTAAATACTATGCTCTAACACTTGATCAATTCAATAGTTCACACTTTAGTCTAAATATTACATATTCAAATCTTATTTTTCATTAGATAACTTATATAACTTCTATTATTGTTTCCCATTGTTATAATATTGATACTTCAATAATTTAGAAATTTAGGGAGATTATTGCAAGTAGCAAATTTATAATATTCAAATTTAGACAAATAAATTGTTACTATATGATAAGTATTATTCTAGTTTATATTTATAATAAGAGTTGACTGTTTTATTTATGACCAAACACTATGTAAGAATTTGTTAATAATTTATACATAGTAATATAAATCATTATGAATCATTTACATATTGTTCTGACATATAATGTTTACATTTTTTAGACTAAAAGATTTAATTTAATTTCATCTATTTTTTCCAAAAATTCTTTAATGACATTTGTTTAATTTAACTTTCAATCATTTTTATATAATAAAAAAATATAAGTACGATCATATGTCAACAATCTTGTGTCTATTATTCGACTATGAAGTCAAACTTATAACTATTGAAATCATATTAAACTATTAAATTTTACATATTTTAAATATTTTATCATATAAGTATTATTAATCTTGAGTCATTCATATATTGTGGCAAATTAAATATTATATAATACACTATCGTCGTCTTGTCAACATATTTTTTGTTGTAGTTATTGGAATGAGTATATATATGTTATAGCTATGTACCATACCTAAATTAAAAAAAAAAAAAAGTAAACTAAAAAATTATCTCCAAAAAATTAAAGATGATAAATTAAATTAATAAGAGTTTTTAATATTATTCATTGTTCTGATTTTTATGTATATGATTTTTTCTTCTTGTTGCTAATCCTAAAATCTAATAGTACTTTTTCGCCATGAATACACAAAAAACTTAATATAACATTTAGTACCTAAATATCTTTATTGTATACCACTATTGCAAGTTAAGATTCTTGTGGTTATCATCCTAACAAAGAAGTCAAAGTTTGGAGCTATTAAACTCTTGTTAAACTATGCTTAATTTTCTATAATTTTTTATACATATATAAATATCTTTTGTGTAAATTTCAATTATTTAATATTTTCAGAACCATAAACTAAAGTACTTTAATATTCATAATATATTATATTCTTATTCCTTTTTAGTATTATACATTATATTATTTTTTAATTTTTTAATATACTTTTTTCAGTTCTTCATAGTTCATAAATTTCATATAGTTCTTCTAATTGGGTCTTTAACAATTGTAGAGAAATGAGAAAGATCGATTCACAAAATTTAAGAGTAAATAAAAGGAATATGATACACTATAGTTGTCCTGTCAATTCCTTTTTTTTTTTTTTTTTTTTTTTTTTTTTTTTTTTTATGGTTAGTAGAATTGGTATATACTCCCTCCGTCCCGGCTTATCTTGCACAGGGGGGGTCGTCACGGGTATTAAGAAAAGTTGCTTTTTGGTTGTTTGTTGACTTTTCAAAGGTAAATTGAGGGTGGAGATTGAGGGTGAAGATTTTGAGGGTGGAGATTATGTTATAACTTTCCTTTTTTAGGCTGTGCAAGATAAGGTGGGACGGCTGTTTAAGGAAAGTGTGCAAGATAAGGTGGGACGGAGGGAGTATATTATAACTACGTACCTAAATTAAAAAGAAAAAAGTAAACTAAAAAAAAAAAAATCTCCAAAATGAAAAATGATAAATAAGAGCTTTCACTATTATTCAATTGTTCTAATTTTTATGTGTATAGTTTTTTTTCTTATTGTTGCTAATCGTAAAACCTTTTAGTATTTTTTTCACCATGAAAACACAAAAACTTAATAGTTTTGCAAATATTTAATATCTAAATAACTCTAAAGTACCATTATTCGAAATTAAAAGTCTTGGAATCATTATCCTAGTTAAAAAGTCAAACTTTGAAGTTACTAAAGTCCTATAATATGTTTAAATTTCTATAATTTTCTTATAAATACATAAATATCTTTTGTGTAACTTCAATCATTCAATATCCTAAGAATCATATACTAAAGTAATTTTACTTATTGTAAGTACCTTTGTGCTAATCGGCCTTTCTCATTTCTCTTCAATTATAGAAGAAACCAATTAAAAAAAATATTAGAAATTTATGAAGGATCGAATAAAATATAAACAAATAAAAAGAATATAATGTATTTTTACCACAAATAAATAATAATATATTATGAATATTTAGGTTCAGCTTATATCATCAGTCGAACTATATATATATTAAATGTGATAGAAAATTTCATAAGTTGAGACTTGAGAGATGAATTTCAATTATAAAATGAATCTTACTAAATAAATAAAACTTAAAAAAATAAAGTTACTAAATTAGCCTTAAAATTTTGCTAATTAATGGTTTTTTTTCTTTTTCTATAGTTTTTTTTTTTTTTTTTTTGACAATTATATAAACGAATCTCATCATAAAAGAGATAAGAAATTTATAAAGAAACTTAATAATAATAATAATAATAATAATAATAATAATAATAATAATAATAATAATAATAATAATATATTATTATTAAAAATAAAAAAAAATATATATAGAATATGATCAATATGTAGGTTTAACTTATGCCATTAGATGAATTACATATCATATCCATGAATTTTTTAGGGTATCATATCTATGAATTGATAGATGAACTATATAGGGCTCTAACCAAATAAATAAAACTTTGAGAATCTTCTTATATATAACAACAATTAAGTCTATATCCGGAAAAAACATCCATTTTCCCGCCCACATAACAATCCACTTTTAGTAAGAGACCTTTTAGAAAATAAATCCGATTCAATAAATGCCACGATTTTATGCAATTAATACCACATTGTTATTTTAGAAAATATATCATATCCAATAAATAGTACTACCTCTGTCCCGGCTTATTTTGCACACTTTCCCTTTTCGGCCGTCCCACCTTATTTTGCACACCCCAAAAAAGGAAACTTCTTCCACAATCTCCACCCTCAAAATCTCACCACTCAATCTCCACCTTTGAAAAAGTCAAAGAAAAAGCAAAATCTGTTTTTTCTTAACATCCGTGCCCGGTCACCTGTGCAAAATAAGCCGGGACGGAGGGAGTATTATTTTTGCCATTTTTGGATGACATTATTTTTAGTATAAAACATTTTATATGGAAAACATTATTTTTGGTATAAAGCAGTTTATTTGGAAATAACTTAATTTGGATTTTGTTTTCCTCTTTCTATTAATTTTTTTAATCATATCTAAATATAAAAATTAAATTATTTAGTAAAAATTTTATAATTTTAGTTTATAATTTAAATATATTTTTTTGCAAAAAAAATTATTTTTTGAAATAGAAAATATCTTTTTCTTTCATTTATAATTTTTTTGTATAATAACTTAAATTAGTCATCTCTTATCGATCTATAGTTTGACAGCATATTGTATAAATAAATGAAATTAAAGATAAATAATTGTTTGTTGGTTATTTATGTGGATTAATTATTAGTGTGTTTGTGCTACAAATTAAAATTAATAAACTTAGAATGTAGTTTTATTGTTACTCACTAAAAACTTTTGAATTATATTTAAAAAAAAAATGAGATACTTTGGATAAATATAAAAGTTTCTCATAAAATTATAAATATAAATATATATACACTCATTCTTTGTACAAGATTGTCAACATGACCTATATACATGGATGATAGATATATTATTACATTAATGAAAACAAATACTACTATGATATTATGTAACTTACTCAAATTTTTTAATATTTTTCATTAACTCTTCTTTTATTAACATACAGCTTTTCATCTCTTATCATACATTAATATAATATTGTTATATTAAAATTCTTATTATTTATTCATTTAAATTTATAAATCGTGCATCGCACGGGGAATACTGCTAGTATAGTTAATAAACTAACCTTAAAAACTAAAATTCATTAATAATATAATAGGCAAATCAAATTTTGTCTAACTATATATAAAAAAGATTCAAAGATATAAGTTTATAAATAAAACTTTAAAATATAGTTACCAAACTAACCTTCAAAATTCAAATTCATTAAGGATACAATAGGCAAATCAAATTTTGTAAGAAACAACTCACACTTTTATAATAGAAGTAGATTTCTGCGTCTTCATCCCTCTACTGCACTGCTGGATCTTATGTAGTAACATTACTTTATAAATTTTAGAATTTGTAGTCAACAACTGAGTAATCATTGATGAATCAATATAGAATAAATGTATGGCGGCGGCTATTGCCACCACAAAAATTTCTTTACACACCACATTTGTTTTTTAGACAAAAATAACCTTAGCCTAATTGACTAACTTATCCTCTTCTACAAAATTTAAAAAATTTAAATATAATACTAATCTTTTTTTAATCCTACTCTACAGAAACAAAAAACAAAACGGAAGAAAGAAAAGACGCGCCAAGCATCAATTTATTTTTCTTCTCATTCTCTCATAAACCCTAACCTTCTAACTTCATTGAATCACAGTTGAAAGACGACGTAATTTTATCGAAACGAGACAATGGATCATGCGAATTTAGAAGATATAAGTATTGTAAGTTTATTTCGTAAAAAAAATTGCTCAGAAGAAATTGCCGCCGCCTTTGTTTTTATATATGGTTTGTATAGTTATTACTGTACATCAATTTATGTTTGCTGTATGATTGCATGAATTTAGTTTGGATGCCAACTTGTTTCTTTGTATGTAGAGTTCACTTTTTTTTATTGAATTGAGACATATAGCTCTTGTTCGTTTCGGCCATTCTACTCGTATGTTTTTCTTACGTTTTTTATCTGAGCAACTTTTTTGGCAATAAATACATCATGACGGTAGACAAATAGTGTTGGAAATTGGTTTACGAAAATGGGTGAATACCAAAATATGACCAATTGGGAAGTGGCAAAATATTCAACTCTAACGTAATTGAGTTGTGTGTGATCGTTCTACATTCCGAGTAGATGATTGTTGTGTATTGGATTTCTCAAAGCCGAATTTCGGTGAGTGAGAAATTAATGCACGAAGATAGCCACTTGTTAAGGCAGACCTGGAAGTTCATGTTCGAACTGTCAAGGAACATGACGTGTAACTCCCGTAATTAATGGGACATTATGGGGTTGTAACACCTGAAGTTAATGAGGTTTAACACCTGCATTAAGGTGGTGTAACACCTGGAGGTTATTAACCTCATTTGAATGCCTTAAATGGCATGTTTGAATGCCTTAAAGACCCATTAATGGGTTATTTAATCTCCAATTGAGTGGAATGGTACCTATATAAGTAGGTCATTATTTTCCTACATGGAATACCTTTGAGAAAAATCAGAAACACTTGAAATACTGCATCTCATTGCATTTTACGAAAATTCTTGCATTCCAAACGGATTTGGCATATAGTCCTTTCCCAGTTCTTACCACACATTCTAGTTCGCTGGTGCTTTTGGATTTGTGGTGCTACTATCCAGAAGACGGAAGTCGTTTTATCTTTGGGAACGTTACGTCAAACCGTGAGCACTAGCCATGATGTATTCGTTTTGCGGAAAGAGGTCTGACCTCGACTCGACTTCACCCTTGTTCTTTTGTAGTTCTAACATCTGTTTCAGAGACAACATTTCTCCAGAATTTCAGAGTTGTTCTTGCGTTGTTCGAACGTGTTCTGTCCAAAATATTTGAAGTGGTTCGTAAGCTGTTCCAGTGTAGTTTGAACATCAACTGTTCAAAATCCTCGAAGACGTTCCTGTATAGTTCGAACATCAGCTGTCCAGAATTCTTAGTGTTTATTCCTTTTGTAGTTGCAGTTCTTACATAGTTCTAGCCATTGAAGATTTGTAATAGATTTGTAAAATCTTGTAAGCCATTGTTGGGTGAACTATAAATCCAACAAATAGTTGATTAAGTAAAATTTGGTCAATATTGGGGGCGTTTGCGATTGCTTTTGCTTTTGAAAAAGTGATTAAAACTAGAAATTTTATTAGAATTGTGTTGAACATATTTAACCTATATTTGATTATCTGGTCCTGCGTCTATATTGTAAAAATTGTTAGGCGCTAGTCAAACGGCAAACTAGGATCTAGCGCGTAGTCAGTGCCTAAATGGAGCTAAACGGTTCATAGGTTTAGGCAGGGGAAAATTGCAAAAAAAAAAATTGTTCCAGAAGTCCCTATCTATCTCCAACTATACCATGTTTAGGTGTTAGACGGTCCTTGACTGCCTATCTTTTTTCCTCCCCACCTAACCTCGCTTCGATCTGATTAACTCTGCCTAGACCCTAATTAGGCGCTAGACCCTAGTCTACCACTCACCTAGTGTCTAGCGTCTTTTAGAACATTAAAAAAAAATGATCAATGAAATCTAGGGTCTAAGTGGAAATTAGTTGGAGCTAGTCGGAGACTTTTGCAATCGAAATGTATTGTCATAACAGGGTCATAAGAACATCCAAAGCCTAATTTTCCTGTAGCAGTTTGTGTCAATTTTCCTTTAGCAAATTGTGTCAATTTTATGGGTTGAGTAGTATTATGAATCAAATCGAAAAAAAGGCACAAGCTAGTATAGGATTCCAATTCCTATAAGCAAAACCAAATGGAGGCATAAGACCCGACACTAGCATAATGGTGCACAAGACTTAGACATAGTTTACTTCCCTCCAATTATTTGTAGATATAAATTATTATTTTTAACTAAATTGTAACTAGTGATATAGCTAAACTATGTTATTAATTAAAAATACACGTCTGTTTGAGTAAATGTCACTATTTCTTCGTATCAGTACTAATTTTTTTTTTTAAATAGAAACAAGATGCTAAATCTATCGAGAATAGTATGGCGAGTCCATATGAGATAGCTGTGGATTATCAAGATGTGTTCAAGACAATGGAATTGTTTGAAACTCGGCAAGCTTTAGTTAGTTGGGTACGTGAAAGAGCTCTCTCAGTTGGTATAGTCGTAGTTGTTTTGCGCTCAGAAATTGGAAACGAGCAAAGACGAGCTCGGTTATGGTTGGCTTGTGAACGTAGTGGACATTACCGTGACCGTAAAAGGAAACTTGTCAACGACATAGATAAAAATAAAGAAGAAGGAGGAAGAGGAAAAGAAGAAACTAAAAAGGAATCGAAGAAAGCTAGTAATGAAAGATGGACCGGAACAAAGAAATGTGATTGTCCATTTCTTTTGAAGGGTACCCAATTCATAGAGACTGGTCAATGGTCATTAAAGGTTATTTGTGGATCGCATAATCATCCAACCGCGATGTACCTGGAGGGTCACTCTTATGCTGGTCGTTTGACACCTGCAGAAGAGAAGTTAGTCGCTGACTTGTCTATGACCAATAGTAGACCGAAAGACATTTTATTCACATTGCAGAAACGTTTTAGTGAAAACAAGTCAACAATCAAGACAATCTATAATATTCGTCAAAAGCATAGACATGTTGAGCATGCTGGTTGATCTCAGATGCAATATTTGTTGGGGAAATTACAGGAGAACAAATTTTTCTACCATACTAGGCGATGCGAGCAAACAATTACCGTTAAGGACATGTTTTTTGCCCACCCGATAAGTATCCAGTTATTGAGGTCATTTCCACACGTAGTGTTAATGGATTGTACATACAAGACTAATCGGTATAAATTACCATTACTAGAAATAGTGGGGGTCACTTCTACCGGCATGACTTTTTCTGTTGCATGTGCTTATTTGATGTGTGAGAAGGAAGATAACTATATATGGGCGTGTACGATATTGAAAGGTTTGATGGACCAATATACATTACCTTGTGTATTTGTGACAGATCGTGAACTTGCATTGATGAATGCAATTATGAGAACCTTGCCTAGATCTCGCCATTTGTTATGCCGGTGGCACATTAATAAGAATATCATGGCTCATTGCAAGAAAATGTTTCGTACTAAAGAGCAATGGGATTCTTTCTTTCATTCTTGGAATTTGTTGGTATTTGCAAATACGGAGCATAGATTTAATGAGTTGGTTAGGAGATTTGAAGAGGATTTTACTGATCATTCAGATGCGGTGAAATATGCGTTGGATAATTGGATCACTTTATACAAAGAGAGATTTGTTTCATGTTGGACAAATAATGTGATGCATTTCGACAACACAACAACAAGCAGGTACAAATCTATGTGACAAAAATGTTTATATTTTCTTAGATGTATAAACCAAAACTCAAAATATATATTTTGTATGATACAGGGCCGAAAGTCAACATTCAAAACTAAAACGACAACTTGGTTCGAGCACGGGCAATTTCGAGACTTGTTGGAGTCAAATATATACTCTCCTTGAGACGTCACATAATGCTGTAAAGAGTTCATTCGAGAAGAGTATCAATGTAGTCCAACACCGATACAAATCACCCATATTTAAGTTACTTCGAGGTGTGGTTTCTATTACAGCATTAGACAAGATATTAGAAGAGATGACTGGTGTTGAAGAGTTTGGAATCATCCTCTACCGTGCGGATGTGTTTTGCGTAAGAAATGTGGTCTACCATGTGCACATGAGATAGCTGAACATGTTCGTGTCAACATGCCGATCCCTATAGAACGTGTAGACAAGTTTTGGCGAAAGTTGGACATGGAACCAGTTGCGGGGGTTACTATTAGTGTAGGGGACGATATTGGGAGTCGCTGGACAGAGACAATTGGCGAAATAAACCATTTTTTTTCACACGCTAATGAATCAGAGAAGTTGTTGATGTTGAAAAGGTTAAGAGAGATTGCTAATCCAACAACAACAACATTGATTGAACCGGAGATCCAAACTCGCCCTCGTGGTCGACCGAAGACTGCAAAAGTAAAACATTCTAAATCGACGAAACGTGATCCAAGTGCATTTGAGTATGTTCAGTCTATCGAAGATAGTTGCTCGCCGATGGAAGATGTGATAGTTTTCAATGGACCATCAAGTACGCAACCTGTATTTAGCACAACTCGAAGGGAAAAACAAACGGTGATTCTTATTCTCTTTACGTTTTATGTGGATTTTACAGTTTGCATTTAATTGATTATGTTATAAGTGCATCTTTACACTTTTTTTTAATAGGTTGTGCGTCAAGCTACAAATTTATCTGGCTCCACACCTCTCTTAAAATATTTTGAATCGATTCCTGCTCTCTTCCGCAACTATGTTTCCACGACTACTGATGTCGTAGGTGATGGTCATTGTGGTTTTCGTGCAATAGCCGCTCTAATGGGATTCGGTGAAGAATCATGGGCTCGAGTTCGGGCCGACCTTCTACACGAGCTGAGGCAAGACCCAGAGTTGTATGCCAAAATTTTCCTCGAGCATGGGCATGTACAAAAAATTGATGCAAAACTAGATTACTTTAATGATTATGGAGCACCAAGAAAATATTGGTTGGGTCTACCTGAGATGGGACACTTAATCGCAACTGTATATAACGTAGCACTAGTCACTTTGTCAGCATTGATCAATCAGACATTCTTGCCACTAAAAACGGCCGCTCCCCCAGATCCAAAGCTAATTTGTATCGCTCTTGTTAATAAGGCACAAAATCAGTTCATTCAGGTTGGAAACAAACTTCTTGACTTTTTATTTTATTTTATTTATTATTGTATTTTTACTTCACTTTAGTTATCTCATGCACTGTGCTTAGGTATCATTAACTCCGGGTCACCCAATCCCTCCAATACTTGCTATATGGCATGATCACCGTAGTGATTGCGCGGCTGGATGGGAAACTATTTTCAGTCAACAGCTCATATTGCATAATAGTTTGGTGGTGCCGAGGAAAAAAGTGGGACATATCCATGTTATTTGAAGACTTGCGTGTATTTTTCTTAATTTTTGTTTTTAGAATGATGACTTGCATATCATCGGAACGGATGTAAATTTGAATTTTTGCAAAATAAGTATTTTCTTAGCTCTTCATCACTAACCTGCTTTTCAAGTGCCAATCTAAAGAGTGCTTAAAAATATTTATATGAAGGTGCTTTACATCAAAGTGAATCAAATTACTCCAAGAGCTCAAAATTTGATAAATTCTGTATGAGATGTTTTTTTTTTTTTTTTTTTTTTCAGAGTAATAGTTTCTCATGGTACAATACTTGTAATAGGCGGATTATATTGACAACAAGATGTGATAGTTCGTTCAATTGACTAGGAAAATCCAAGAGAAGTAAAAAAATAAGCAAATAAAATACTTGCTTGGATCTTCAAAATAGGCAGCAACAACCTTTCTAGTTGGGAAAAAGACAAAAAAAATAAGCAAATAAAATACTTGCTTGGATCTTCTTTCATGCGATTAATATATGTCTTCATTGTCTTAACACCCACTTTCGGCTCATCAGAGAAGAAGACATATATCTGATGATAGTAAATAAACAAAACAAAAACAGAACTGGTAAACTTACATAACACAAATAAATATGATCAAACATGATCAAGCTCATCCAACTTTAAGCAATTGATTAAGATAATAACAAAGATATAGTATGATTCCCCAATCAATACATACTAAGAGGGTAACAACCACTTCTGCATTAACAAAATGAAGGAAGATGCATAGTATAATCATTTATAACTAGCCAATCAAATCCTGCAACTACAAATTATAGAAAAAGAAAACAGATTCCAAAAGACACTAGAAAATTTAATCGTAGAGCTTAATACGGTAAACAAATAATTTCAACGAGATGCACTTGGTCTTAGCTGCTATTGCGCAAGCCTTTATTGATAACAAGGTCCTCTCTCTTCATATTCTCACCATGTTTCTGAAGGAACCAATACCTCGTCATTTCCATCTCAAAATTTGTCACCATGTAACCCCTATCCCTCAGTATCCGCATCACCGTCTTCCGAATTCTGAAAAGATGAGATATTTCATCCTCCAACAATAAGATCTTTACACTGGGCTTTGTTGGCTACCATGAGCTCTTCATTAAATGTGAGATCCTCATATTTCAAGTAGCAACATCTCTCTATGGCATTTTATCAAACAGTAAACTTGCATCACTTCACTTCTCTTCCCATTTGGCATGATCCGCTGGGAATACACCTCGACTGAAGCAAGCAAACGGTATGGCCTGCTTGTGGGCAAACACATCTTCCAAATGCCTCTTGGCCTCGTCCATGAAGAAAACCCGGTCGGTCCAGGCACCCATGTTCAGCTGGACCAAGCGGTCAACATCGAGCAACAAATGATCTTTTGATGATGGCGAGTTGGCAAAACTCATACAGAATGCATCCTCTTGTGTTTGTTCCCCCTCATGAGGAGAAGTGAAGGCGGTGCCATGTGCGAGGATGAAGATGAATAGCACAGAAAAACTCAATCTTTCTTCTTTTCTGTTTCTTCTATTCTGTTTCTTCTTTTCTATTTCTTCTTTTCTGTTTTTATTTCTTTACTTAGTTATCTTAGATTTGGTATTTTTTAATTTTATTACAGAAGGATAAGAAAGCACATTTTTGTGGTGTGTAAAGTAATTACAGAAATTTAAATATTATATATGTGGTGTAAATAGAAAATGTGGTGTGTAAAGAATTTTTTGTGGTGGCAATAGCCGCCGCCTAAATGTATTCTTCAAGAATTTGTATCCAAAACGAAGATAAACTCATGGATTAGTAAATGAGATAAGAGATTGCTTCCCATTCTCAGATTGCAACGACGTTAGTGTATATTTGTAGGCATGGCATAAAGAAAGTAAAAGAAAATTTGAGTGAAGATGGCAATGATGCTTGGTGATGATTTTGGTAGGGTTTATGGCTGATGATTAATCTAAATAACAACATAGCGATTATATTTGGTGATGGATTGAAGATGCGAAGATGCTCAACGTGAATTCACGGTAGAGTCGACCCGAAGTAACAAAGATGGAGAAGAAAACAAGGGCATTATCTGTATTGATCGGCATCAGACTCTGTTTCATTGATTTTAACTGTGGTCAGGCTTTCTACCGACAATTTTCAATGATTTGGGTCTTGGATATTGATAGATAAATTTTTCAAACCTTGGATTAATAGTTGACCTATCTTCCGGTACTTTGACCGATAAAACTCCAAAAATTAAGAACTTATGGAATTAACAAATATAAGCATGGGCATGTTTACTCATCACTGTGCTCAATCCATTGAGGATTGGTCCAACCAGACCGTATTTCCTCTGGGTTGCTGAATATATATGTACACACATCACATCACATTTTTATCACTTTTTACACTAAATACAAACCTCAATTCAATCTCCAACCAACAAAACCAAACACTCATTTATTTAACTCAATCTTCTTTTTCCACCTTATTTTCCCAAGCATAGAGTACTCCAACCTCCTCCAACTTTAAATAAACATAATCTATATTTAGTCCATCTCTATCATCTTGGATTTTTTTCTCTTGGAAAAATCTTCCTTTACCTGTATCTCCGCTCTTCTCTTCTCTTATCTTCGGTCCTCTGTTGCAAAATCTTGACTAGCTTCGATTAGTCCTCACTTAAGGGTAAACAAATTTCAATTTGACTCGAATTAACCGACATATTGTAATAAAAAATTATTATTTGGATCGATTTTTCAGATAATGATTTTGGTTTAGATTTTTATTTGTAATTTTCGATTGATTTGATTTGATTCAATTTTCAAATTTCTTTTTCCCAAAATAATGGGACCTAACTGAAGTATATAATCTTTTATCTTTTAGTATATATTTTAATATATAGGGGAGCCTACTTATTTTATTTATAATATATATATCTATATATATGACTTGAGAAAATTATTATTTTTAACCTCAATTTGTTGTGTCATTAACCTATAGAGTCTGACTTGGAGGCTCAATGATACTTTAAACTACGATTAGGGCTGATAGCTGGACGGGGTTCTAATATCTATAGGCCCCAAACACATCCTTAACCATTTATTAATGCCCATCGTTTATTTTAATCCACTCAATATATATTTAAATTTTAAAAAATATAATAATTTACGGGTATCTAAACGCATATCCTAGTCATTAATAAAACATCAAATACGAGGTACAAAAATGTGAGATAAAAACTAACAGACGCCAATGATGTGCAAGAAAATGAAGAATTTCCTGAAAAAATACAATCATTATGGTAACCGTGTTAACTATTAAGTGTTAAATAATATAAAAAGACAAAAACAATTTGCTAAGAAAAGTTTCACGGCCAATATCTTAAGGGGATAAAACAAAACATGAGCAGTGCAACAAATAATATATATATTATTTTTATTAACTTTTTTGAAAATATAATAGGCAGTCTTGTATTTTGTGAGTATAAGAGTGTGTGTGGCTTCACAATACAGTTACATCAAGTGTGGAAGCAGGAAAATCAGCTTGGAAGCAAAAGAAAGCAGTTAAAACGGAGCTGGAAGAGTTGCTGTCAAGAAAACGGTTATTCTGTTATAACCGTTGTCGTTTAGCCAAAAGCGTTGTCGTTTACAAGCAAAACCGTTGCACATCTTCTGGAACTTGTTCTGTTAATCTGTTTTCAACCGCTTTGATCAGTTTCTTCTCCTGCTGCCAGAATTCGTCTTTTATACTCATTAGTTTACACATCAAGGATTGTATTCCAGTTTTCAGTTTTCAGATTTATTCTTAGAGTGAGGATTTGTAGAAGGGTTGAAAGGAGTGTTTTCTTTTATTTCTACATGAGTTCTTGGGAGCTCTAAGAGGGTGTAAATCTGTTTCAAGTATAGTGAATTGATAGAGGAATCATCTCTATCCGTGGATGTAGGTTGCAAAACCGAACCACGTAAAATCTTGTGTGATTTGCGTTCTTCATTTCTGTTTTTTCAGTTTTTCATTCTTCTTTGTTTTCTTGGTTTTGTTTCCAAATTGTTTGAGCATTGTTTTTGGTTGATCTTGAGGAATTGGTTATAACATATTTGCTTTTGAATTTGAGTGGTGGATCGGTATTAAAATGAGGCAAATTGAAGTGCAAAACAGCGTCTTATACCGTCGACTGTATCGTAATTTGATTTGGTGGCAACTGGCATTAGCAATACCGCTTTCAGTTGTTCCAATTTAATATTGCGTACTCTGTCTCTATGCATACGTGTTCTCATAAAATACAACTCTTACAACATTAAAATGATGTTGCAACTTGCAAGTATAGGTTAGTTTCAGTTGTTCCAATGTAATATTGCGTACTCTGTCTCTTGTACATTAGCTGTACGCATGGACGGATGCACGTTGGGGTTAAGGGGAGCATTGGGCCTCCCGACCCGTCATACTGTGTTATTATATAGTGTGTCTTCTTTGACTCCGTCATAATGTGTTATTGTATATGTTTATTTTATTCGATTTTAATATAACTTAATTAAATAAAATAAAAAAATTATGTTGTTTGACATGAAGTAGATGAATGTATTGTTATGTATAAGCAATAGAGATAGATGTCAGAAAATATTATGAATATACAAACATTAATCTTTATTTTTGTGATAAATCAATTTATTGATCTTATCTAAATTGTTAATACTTTTCTAGTTTTATTTATACAGTTATTATACTTAGGGGCTGCACAACGGTAGTACTCATTTAATTTTCTAAAATATTATGTTTTAATATAATTTATCCAATATTTTAAGTTTAGGGCTTAATTATATAAAAACAAAATTGATTCTAGCCTACTCAATATTTGCTTCCTATTTGGTAAAAATTGTCACATGAGCATAGCGATTTTTTTTTTTTTTTTTTCTTTTTTTTTACGTGAAACAAACTCCTAGATCCGTTTATAAATGAGCCCCCCTCACCTAAATTTTTGGGTCCGTCACTGGTTGTACGGATTTAAGATTCGTGTAATTTAGGTTATGAGCAGAAAAATATTAGTATTTATGTCTAAAGACATTTCATGTTTTTTATAAATATATTACGGTGAAAATGTATTATTACCAAGAACATGTAATTTCTTTAAGCATAAATTGTGATACCCAATCTGAATTGCACCGTACATCTGGTGCACACGAAACTTTGCCTATATTCAAGGACAATATTGTAAAAAGACAAAGTCTCATGTGCATCAGTTGCACGGTGCAATCCTGATTGGGTATTACAATTTATGCTTAAAAGTATTACATACATGTACTGTAATACTTGTACCCAAAATATGTAATACCTTTAAGTATAAATGTATCATGTAATATCTTTAGATATAAATAGTAATACATTTTGACCCATGATTCGGATTGCACGGATCTTAACTGGTCCCTTTGTTAAAAAATGTTAACATTTTTTTTTGAAATAACTTATTTTTTGGTACAAAACAAATTTTATAAACCTAATTTTATTTAAGGATTGAGGGAGTAGTAAAATATCTTATGAATTATTTTAGAAGTTTCTAATCAATGAAAAGGAAGACATAACACTAAAATAGTTGTAGATGGACCACTTGAGCATTTCTATCAGAAGGGAAACACAAATTGCTTTCGCTGTGGCACTTTGACTCTTCCAATTTTGTGGGCAACAATATCACTCATAATACAACTGCGCTTGGTCTTCTTATATGCTGCAAAATTGTTGAAAGTATTTATGACTCAAGCTCTTCAATCCATATTATTCAATATGTGTTCTAAAGATCTCATATTTTCTACCATTATATTTCGTCTACGTTCTTGACCGCTATGTTTTTTACCTGATTTTTCCCTAATTTATTTCGTTTAAAAATCCCAATTAAGCGCCAGACCCTTATCTGTCGCATAACTAGCACCTAGCGTTTTTTAGAACATTGATTTCAATTCATTGAAATTATTAAGAAACAACTTAGAAAGGAAAATTTGATTATCTAGCCAAATAGTAAATGACTAGATACTTTCTAGCCAAATAGTAAATTTGATTATCTTGCATTGCAATTTCATACCTTGTATATTGATTTGAGAGTGATGGCATTGTTATTGATTTTTTTTAGAAGCATAAAGTTGAGGGATTTTGCTTGTTTAATACTATATATATATATATCGTTTTGCTTGTTTAAACCGTGTTCGTTAAATGTTCTTGTTAGTGTTGTTTGCCTTGTTTAAAAACACTGTATTCTGAAGATTTTTGGGAAAAAATATATACGCTTGTGTTCACCGCTGCTAAATGAAGAAGATGAAGTGTTTATCGATGCAACTTTACATCGATAAAGTAGCCTGATTTTTTTTTTTTTAAATTTAAAGTTTACTGTTTATCAATGGGCATTTTTATATCGATGAGGTTTAGAATGTGCATCGAAAAACTATTTCACGATTTATATCGATGTATCATTACATATCGATGCCCAATATTTCGATACACTATATAGTGTCGATATTCTTCTATATATATATATATATATATATAGATGGAAGTATATTGATGGTAGGGTGTTTATTGACGTTGGATTGCATCGATATACTGTCGATTTTTTCATGCATAAACATGTCGATGTATTGTCTGTATTAACGATGTACATGTGCATCAATAAACCGCCAATGTACATCGATATGTTTGATTTTTTTTTTCAAATTCATTCTTTTTTCTAAAATCCGGGTAAATAGGTGTTTTTTGTAAAGTTTTTGTGTTGTACAAATAACATTTACTAATAAACTGTATCCTTTTATATTTTAGAGGTAGGGGCCTGTGTTAAGGTGGCAGGAAGTGAACACAGTTGATCTTATAGGCACTGTTGCCACCTACCTCGATCAGAAGATCCTCAAATAGTACACGAACAACTGAGGGTTTGCGGGATGCTGGAGGACTTCCGAAATACTTGTTTCGGGCCCATGCTTCCCTTCGCACACTGCAACAACTTTCTTAGGAAGGTGTTCCTGAAATTCATGACTCACGATTTAGTCGTAAAGGACAACACCGGAAGTTTAACGACGTGTTTTTTTTGCTTGGTGAAAATGTAGTCACCTTCGATTCGAAGGAGTTATGTTAGATTACGGGTCTGCAATTCGAGAACACATGTTTTGATATAGTAGTTGCCTCTACTCTTGCCCGCCTTCAGGTGGTGTTTGGTTCAGAAGATTTAGGAACTACAAAAGTTTGAGTGCTAAGCTTGTTGCAAAAGAAGTTCGCGAGGGGGGGACTTTGTACGACACCCGGAGGACAACTTCAAGATTACCCTCATATTGACCCCGTTGATTTATGTTCGGCAACGAGATTGTGGCCTCAACCAACCATTGGGTGTGGACATTTGTGGAGGATCTAGAGGCTTTCAATGCATTTCCGTGGTGCATGGGTCTACTAGATTACGGCTCATATTCTGCGACATGCTTTTCATGGGGAAGAGAGGAATTGTCGAGTAATGTTTAGTACCATGTGTACGACTTTCCGTTGGCTCTCCAAGTACCTGTATTTAACTCTAAAAGTGCATGATCAGCGTTGTCTGAGTCGCACATAACAAAAAATGACACTTTTTGTTGTATGTTGAGTTACTGATTTTTCTTTTCTTTCTACTGCCAGTACTGGTAGTTCGAGACCTTTCTGCTCAGATCGCTAGGGAATACGCTCGTTCACACCTTGCAGGCGGGTACTCCACGGGGTGTAAGATGGCAGTGTACAACCATGAAGGGGGTTACGCCGAGCTTCCCTAATCTTGCAACCGTGAGTCTTTACTTACTAGTTTCAATTTTAAATATCTATATATTTCCCACTTGGCATGGGTTCACACATTCTCATTTATGAATGTAGGCTCGATTCTCGCTGATGATTCCAACGGAAGAAAAGGAAAACCAACCCTATATGAGCAGCATTGACTTGCGCCCTTCCACCTGAGCGAGTCATATCCTATCGGCAACCTTCGGAGCCACCGGGTTGTCATGTCCTTCCTAGAATGTCCGGCGCTCCCCAAACCATTTCTGGAACATATAACAAATATTTTTCAGCAATGAACAAATTGACAGCCCCCGAGCCAACACCAGCCTTGCATTAATTGACTCAATAGTGTTGGAAGTCATAAACGCGTACCGTCGACGGGACAATATGCCCGGTTCCATCTCTCCCGACCGGTTCTTCCGAGGTTCGCGAAGGCGGTAGGACTAATCCGATTCAGCTCGCGCATGTACTTACGATACATACACGGTTGTATGTGTGCCACTTTTTTTTGTACAAGGTGATCGCCCAACTACCGTATCTCCCAAGTTTTAAATCTCAAATGGAATGAGCATAGACCTTGGTTAGCCCTAGAAACACATATCGTAGGACCTGCTTTATGCTTGAAGCTCCATCTGTTTTGATATAACATCAAAAATATGATAAATATATCTGAATAAAGTACTTCTAAATATTTCAATTTAAATATAAGAACAAATTAGAACCCAGCCTAAGAATTACCTGATACAATGATGAGGTCATCGTGTTGACCGCATGCTCCAGGAAACATATCCATGAATCTCCTTCCTCCTTGTCGCCAACACCAAATGTGAAGGTTAAATTTGTCTATTTTCATCCATGGTGGCAGTAATGAACAAAATCCCTCTGTATGAGCTCTTCAGGTGAGCACCATCGACAACAATTACCGTATATAACAATCAGTGTATGCTATTAGACAAAGACCTGGGGCTACCAAAACGTACTTGAATTTATCGTCGGTTGTTTGCTTGTGATCTGTAAAAGTACCGGGATTAGTAGCCTCAGATAGTACAAGTACGTTGGGAGCACACCCCAAGACTGTTGATAGTCTCCCTCAATTATAACCCCATTGCTAATGCCCTTACATATTAAGTACGCAGATTATTATTGTTTAAGTGACGTCGTGTGTAAATAACACTATCATAAGAGTTCTATTTTAAAAAAATCATGTCCTAAAATTATAGTTTAAAAATCAATGGCACGTTTCATTAATTGAAATTTATAAATTTTATTTTACAAATTAGTTACATATAGTTTAATAAGTCTTATTAGAAAATAAAATAAGAGCAAATTGATGATTTTCAGATAGTTTTACCTTCATAAAATTGATTTTTTTTTTATTTTTTTAATATATTTTGAAACATGTCTCTTACTAAAAAGTTACTCCACCCGTCCAAAATAAAAGTCACTTTAGAAAAATAACTTTGTCCCAAAAAAAAAAAAATAGCAAAAAAATAAATAAAAAAATACAATTATTTCAATGTTATTCCTAAATACCACAACAAATCTTCTTAAAAATCTTATAATTATGTCATTAACTTAATTAAGAAATCGGTATTTTCTACCCAACCCCGTGAGTATTATCCGCATGTGTTATACACCATTGGATTAGTGTATAGATGCAGGATGGAATAATATTAACCCTCCACCCTACATCTATACACCAATCCAATGGTGTATAACGTATGCGGGTAATACCAAAGGGGGTAGGGTAGAATTAACCAAATCTATCTAAATTCAACCCATTAATTTAGTTGTGTAGGTATATTTGTTCATTTTAATAAGGAAAAATTGGTGAAAATATCCTATATGTTTTCAATATTTATAAAAAATACCCTTCAAGTTTTAGTTTATAATAGTACCTTGTTTATTGCAAAAAAAATGGTGAAAATGCCATGTTACCTGCTATTGCAGGTAAATCAACATGTCATATAATGATGGAGCAATAAGTGGCTTATATGGTGTCTATGTGGCCTTTTTTTTTTCTCTGATGTGTCATTAGTATATATTTTTAACATTATGATTTGGATTACAGGAAAAAAAATAATTTTTTTTAATACATTTTAAAATAAATTAATTAAAAAAACTAAAATGTATGGTTTTAAAGATAGCTCCACCATTAATGTTTGAACGCTCCACAAGCTTCAAATCAACCATTTGCGAATTTCTCAAAAGATATTAATTAACCCAAATGAACCAAATCAACATGATATTTTTAACTCAAAATACATATATACTTTTCTAATTTCATTATTAGGAAAAAAGAATGAAGACATTTCATAGTTACAGTTTTCATTTCCTTCTTTGAAGTAGTATTCAAGAACCAGCCTCATCCGAAAAATGATAAAAATTACTCCACGTATTTACTTTAAAAAAATGAGGCCCTCTATGAGCGATTAATTAGCATTTAGCTTGTGAAAACAACATTTGGGAACAACCTGACGGGGTACTTGAATGGCTGTCGCGGGTTGTTAATGTCGGATAACCCGATCCAATAACCAAAATTCGAGAAAACCAACCAACTCGGATCGAAGGAATGGACTTTCCATCTCTGCGATTGAGTTGGGGTGGGATGGGGGGGGGGGGGGGGGGGGAAGGGGGTACAAATAAAAAAAAATTGTAACCCCATTGCTAATGCCCTTACAATATAAGTACGCGGATTATTATCTTTTAAGTGACGCCATGTGTAAATAACACTATCATAAGAGTTCTATTTTAAAAAATTCATGTCCTACAATTATAGTTTAAAAATTAATGGCACGTTTCATTAAATTGAAATTGAAATTTATAAATTTTATTTTACAAATTAGTTACATATAGTTTAATAAGTCTTATTAGAAAATAAAATAAGAGCAAATTGATGATTTTCAGATAGTTTTACCTTCATAAAATTGATTAATTTTTTTTTTATATATTTTCAAACATGTCTCTTATTAAGAAGTTACTTCACCCGATCCAAAATAAAAGTCACTTTAGAAAAATAACTTTGTCCAAAAAAATAGCAAAAAAAAAAAAAAAAAAAGAAAAAAAAAACAAATATAATTATCTCAATGTTATCCCTAAATACCACAACAAATCTTCTTAAAAATCTTATAATTATGTCATTAGCTTAATTAAGAAATCTATCTAAATACAACCCATTAATTTAGTTCTGCAGGTATATTTGTTCATTATAATAAGGAAAAATTGATGAAAATATCCTGTAATTTATAAAAAAATATCCTTCAAGTTTTTAGTTTATAATAGTACCTTGTTTATTACAAAAAAAAAAAAAAAAATGGTAAAAATGCCATGTTACAATATGTCATATAATGATGCAGCGATAAGTGGCTGATGTGGCTTTTCTGATGTGTCATTAGTATATATTTTTAATATTATGATTTGGATTACAGAAAAAGAAAAATTCAAAAATAACTTTAATACATTTTTTAATAAATTAATTAAAAAATACATAAGAAAACTAAAATGTATGATTTTAAAGATAGCTCCAACGTTAATGTTTGAACGCTCCACAGGCTTCAAATCAGCCATTTGCGAATTTCTCAAAAGATATCATGTTGAAGCGAATCAACATGATATTTTTAACTCAAAATACATATATACTTTTCTAATTTCATTATTAGGAGAAAAAAGAAAGAAGACCTTTCATAGTTACGGTTTTCTTTTCCTTCTTTGGAATAGCATTCAAGAACCAGTCTCATCCGAAAAATGATAAAAATTACTGCAACGTATTTACTTTAAAAAAAACGAGGCCCCTCTATGAGCGGTTAATTAACATTCAGCTTGTGAAAATAATATTTAGGAACAACCAGACGGGATACTTGAGTGGTTGTGCAGGTTGTTAATATCGAATAACCCGATCCAATAACCAAAATTCGAAAAAACCGACCAGCTCGGATCCAGGGAATGGACTTTCGGTCTTTGAGATCAAGTTGGGATGGGATGGGTGTGGGGCAACGAAATTTCGAAGAAGATGAAGTTATTTGTCATTTTCCTTCTTTTTTTGAATTTTTTTTGTTTTAAAAATCTTTTAGTGTGTTTATGTATTTTCTAATTAATTTATTGGAAAATGTATTAAAATATTTTTTTATTTTTATTTTGATTTTTTTATAACCAAATAATAATGTTAAAAGTATATATTAATGACAAATCAAAAAAATAAAGTTACATGGACACCACATCAACCGCTAATCGCCACATTATTATTGGGGTGTTTGCATTTGTTTTTTTTAAGTAATTTTCACCTTACAGCTTGAGAAAACCTATTTTGTAGTGTTTGCAAAACCAATTTCTACTTTAAAAGAAGTGCTTCTAATGTAAAAGTCGAAAGCAGAAATTTAATGATTTTCTCCACTCAATGACAATTCTGTAAATAATACTAGTTATGTCCCCCGTGCAATGCACGGGAAAGATCTTAAATAATTCTATTTTATATACAACAATGTCATTTTGTTTAATGTTAAGAAATTAGAGATGGAAAAATTCAACTCGACCGGTTACCAAAATACGAACTTCTACGATAATTCTGAGTTCCGGTGGATGTCTATGGGACCTGGGTCGCTATAGGGTCAACCTGATAAGAAATGATAAAATTTGGATCAACGATAAAATTTTGGTTGGGCAAATCAAATAATTGCCCTATAACTTTAATATTCTAATTATAACTTATGAGTAATAATTTATTTGGAAATATTGGAGTTGATTGATCTAGTAGAAGAAATTTACTTGACGAAGGGTTTGAAAACATGTAAGTATTAAATCTGATACCTAATCATACAATTTGCAACTATTTTCAGTTTGTCTCATATAACCCATATTTCGAGCACAACCCAACCTGCAGCATTAGCTTCAATAACATATTGATATCACGCTAAGAAGATAACCTACTGAATCAAAAACAAATGCCCTATAATAACCAATAGTAACAACATCTGTCTCGCTACTTGTAAATTATTTATCAAGAATCACACTGATTTAATTAATCCTATGTCAAATAAAACAAAGCAAAGGCACAAAATATATCCAGAGATGAACAGTTAAGACAGGAACAAATGCCCTCAAGCAAGTCAAAATACCGACAACAAAGACTCACCCATTGGCAGTGCCAAACAAAATCTTCATACGCCCCTCCCACGGGAGGTGCCCGTGATGCGCCATAGCTCTATGAAATCATTCCTCAAGATTGTCAGTGATGTAAGACAGTCAAGTAAACCTTAGATAATGAGAATGATAAATTCAAGAGGATTATGAATATACCCTGGAAAATAAAAGAGAGGATGCTTTTGATGAATGGTGATTTTTTTTATGAAATGAAGTGTGAAGATCTTATTAGGTCAAAAATCCCATAACATAATAATATAAAATATAGAAGTTTTGAAATCTGCCAATTTTTACTACCACAAATTAAGGATTTCAATTTTTTGTTTTTTCAAAATTTGAATAATTTATAAATGATTTTAATATCAAATTTGTAAAAAAATAGATTAATGCTGGATGTCTTATTATTAAGTAAGACTAGTTTTCCACCCGTGCGATGCACGGGTTAGAATTTTTTTATTAAATTATTATTAAAATATAAAGGTAAATATGTATAATAATGAAAATTAAAATAATTAATGAATAAAATATATTAGATATGACTTGTACGAAATGTTGTACTATAATAGGTAAAAATTTGATACTACCTCCGTCCATCTAACTTTGCACGGTTGAAGAAAAAATTATTTTTGCTTTTTAGTTGACTTTTCCAAAGATGGAGATTGAGGGTGAAGATTGTGAAATAAATTTCTTTTCTTTTTTAAGGGTGTGCAAAATTATGTGGGACGGGGCAAAAGAGAAAATATGCAAAATTAGTAAAATATATTGCATGACACTGGTTATGTGATAATCGTATATTTGTGATATTTAAATAATATACTAATGCAATTACATATTGGTATAAGGCGAAGTAATGCCAGAAGTCACATATATTATATTTCGTATTTAGTAATATTAGCATGAGATTGCGCAATGGTTTTAGTTTATTAATCAATGGTGCTAAAGGATATAACATTGGGACGTATTTAAAAAAAAAAAATATATATATATATATATATATATATATATATATATATCAATCTATTATATTTGAACATCATTTTTCTTTTCACAAAAGAGGCACTAATTAAGTCATCAAATCATTTTAACTATTATATCTAAGCATTGAAGGTAAATTGTAACTTTAACAAATCGATCCATTTTTTATCAAATTTCTGTAGAACAAAATGATTCACCAAAGTTATAATAATAGGACAAATTAAAATAAAAGAAATTAATCTTCTAGAAAAGAGTAGATAATTTTTCAAATAAAATATTATTTTGATAATATTTGGCATTTCTATTTTATATTAAAAAAAACAAATTAAAATGTATCATAATAATCATAACAAAAGTAAGTTACATTTAAAAATTAATATTTAATATATGCATAATGGATGTCAAATCGAAGATCGTGAAACGAAGATTAATTCAGTATATTTCTTAAAAAACACGAAGTTGAATCGAAAAAGTTATACGACTTTTAAATATTAAGGGGATAAGCAAAAAAAAAAAAAAAAAAAAAAAGCAAAAAATGTGATTGGTTGGCTTTTAACCAAATCCCTCATATTTCTCTCTTTTCCATTCTTCTTTTCTTTTTTACAGTAAAGAAAATTAAATTATCAATGAATTAGAATTTAAAAAAACTCAAAAAGCTAAGAAAAAGACGCATAAGCAGTTTGACTTTTCAAAGATTTTACTTTTAAGACTAAGGTAGATAAGATGAGATTGATTTATTTCAGTTTTCAAAACGGAATGAATATATTAACAGATTCATCAATTAAAATGAATTATGTATTCAGTCAATTCTGTAAATAATATGATATTTTTTAATATGCATAAGTGATTCTATAACAAACACTCCAACTTCTACTTTTATTGGAAATCACTTTTTTTTTTTTTTTGCAAACACTATCTACTTTTTACATAAGTGATTTTTATAGAATCTCTAACTTTAATCACTTTTTCAAAAGTAAAAGCAATCGCAAACACCCCTATATGACCAGTTGGTTTACCTGCAATAGCAGGTAACAAGGTATGTTTACCAATTTTTTGCAACATACATGGCATTATAAAAAACTGAAAAATTGAAGAGTATTTTTTAATAAATATTGAAAACATATAGGGCATTTTCACCAATTTTCTCTTTTAATAATTCTTATTTATTCTGAAAAAGTTAAATGAATTTTTATTTTAAACCGGATGAAGTTAGATATGTCAAAATAGGGCCGACACAAAAATATAAGGGTTGGGCGTCATTTTACATGCCCTTATAACTTAAGGGCTTTTATCATGGCCCTTGAGCCTAGTCGAGCTTAGGCCGAGTTAGGGTTGGGTCGGCCCTGAGGACCCTTATTATATATAGTTTATAAATCCCTATCCCTACTTAATATAAAGGGAAAATTGATAAAAATGTCCTTTAACTTTGGCGTAATTAAAAAATTACCCTGTAACTTAGGCCATTTAAAAAATTGCCCTGTAACTTATAAAATGTTGATAAAATTGCCCCGCAACCGGCAATTGCCTGTAACCCAGCAGGTCACCTGTTGAGCTGGAGTTTATTTACTGACGTGGCGGGGCATTTTTTATTTAATTTTATGTTTTTTTGCTAAGCCACCTATTAGGGTGGAAAAAAATTGAAAAATAGTATAAAAAATAATTTTAATTTATAAAAAAATTATAACTTCAAAAAAGTTATTTGAAATTCAGAAATAAAAAATATTTATTTCTAAAAATTATTTTAAAATACTAAAAAATTATATAATTTCAGATACTACCGGATAGGTTCTGAAATCTACACATGATCATTTCAACAATTTTTTCCAACATAATGCTTTCTCTCCCTTCAACGTTTCAGCTATTCCTTCCATGTACATTGCTGATGTTAAGATTTTCTCATAATCCAGCATTTGATTAAACATGAACCACCTAGTACAACGTCTAATCCATTCCCTTAGATTATCTCTATTAAATTTCGGAAACTCGAATTTCATTGATCTATGATTTATTTGCACATCAGAATTTTTGTTATTCGTTATAGGTGGGAGAAACCTACATCGCCTCGGTTCCTTACAACTGGCGCAGAAAGAGTACCAGCTGCTTCACTCGCTACTTCTTTCCCTTTGCCCCTGACATTTCCCTTGGCCAATTATATGAGCTGCGCTCTCAAAGATTCAAACAGTTCCTCCATTTGCTTCTTTGTCTCTGATTCAAACAGTTCCTCCAGCAGTGGGAGTGACAAACTGGGTCGACTCAGACGGGCTCAGAAGGCTTGATCTGACTCAGTGACTCATGTGGCTGACTCGGTAACTCAGTGGGTCTGACTCGGAAAATTAGGAGCACGAGAGCTCAGAACTGGAGAGCAAATGAAGGACGAAGTGCTCCTACTCAGATGAAGAGCAAACTCGCGCAAACAGGCGCGATGAAGGAGACTAGAGGCGATTTGTAAATGGATCTGGAAGTCTTGCGCAGAATATCAACGCCGCGAAGAAGAAGACTAGGTCGACGGTCCTTCGTCAGATCTGCTACAAGCCCCAAAACGACAGGAAAGACAGATTTATGAAAAGATAAGAGTGACAACCCTAAAATCTGGATAATAAAAACATCATGAACTGGCCCCCTTGTTAATATTCAGATTTGTGCAACAGAAACGATGAGGACAAAATCTTCTTCCTAAAAATATTGAAAGACAAACCCAGAACTGGGAGAAAATGGATATGAAATCAATAGAAAAATAGTAACAAATAAAGAAAAGATAAAAAGGAAAAATGAAAAAGGGGGGAGGTTTGGCCGGCGGCAACAGCCGCCGGAAGGAGGAGGAAGACAAGTGTTTTTTAGTTTAGAGAGAGGAGAAAACGTTTGTTTAGAGAGAGAAAGTAGTCTTTCAAGAAACTGAATTAGTCAACTTGCCACATCACACAAAATTTGTCCAACAATTGTGCCAAATCAACTTCCTAAAGCCAAATATTACGAACACATCAGCAGTCCCTCGCCACCTCAGCAGGTGACCTGCTGGGTTACAGGCAATTGCCGGTTGCGGGGCAATTTTATCAACATTTTGTAAGTTACAGGGCAATTTTTTAAATGTCCTAAGTTACAGGGTAATTTTTTAATTACGCCAAAGTTAAGGGGCATTTTTACCAATTTTCCCTAATATAAAAGTAGGATAGTTTAGGGTGATGTGTCTTCACCACCTTAATTCTAGGCTTTAAACAAATAATAATAATAATAATAATAATAATAATAATAATAATAATAATAATAATAATAATAATAATAATAATAATAATAATAATAATAATAATAATAATAATAATAATAACAATAAAAAGGAACCAATCAACGTCCCTCTCTCATTTTTTTTTTATTTTTTTTATTTTTATTTTGATATTTCCAACTATAATTTAATTTGCACATAACTTTTTCGTTCCTAATCTATATTCGACAAATAATATATCAAATTAATCTTCTTGCTCGGATCTTTAGTTTGACAATCATATTAAATATATAAAAACCAATTACTTAAGAACAAAATATTAGACCTAAAATATGAGCTATAATTTTTTGTGGTATTGAATTATTTGCTTAGTTTTGTAATATGTACATAATTAAATTATTTTTATGGGTTTGAGCCACAAGTATTTAAATTGTAATTTTATAATAAAAAATAATTCGATTCTTAAATTTATAATATTTTTTAATATGTGGTTATTTCTATAAAAAAAATTATTAACAAAAATTGTTAAAAAAAAAAATCCCCTTTACTATTACATTAAGAGGAACACACATGTCATCTATACAAGTCCTCTGTCAGGAAAAACACGTATCAATCATACAAATTGTAGGAGTTTCTTTTTATTTTTAAAAGGAAAAAAAAAAAAGAATTTGACGTACCAATCAATAAAATTCTCTCTTCAATTCTTTTTATTTTAACTTAAAATTTTGAATGTTTATAACTTTTCATATCAACTTAATTCTTGATGAGAAATATATCAAATTAATCACTATTTCACGATATTCAAATAGACATCCATATTAGATATAATAAATTTGTTGGATTTACATTGGTTGATAAAGCGCAATCCGCTCTATCACCGAAGTGTTTACGAAAAGTATTAAACAGGAAAATAACCAAGCAATGAGACACAAGGTTTACGTGGTTCGATCCCGGAGATCTACGTCCACGGGAAGATAATGTCCCAACCGGGCTCCCTTTTCTTTCTCTATTGGTGTTTACAAGTGTGCTTTCTCTTTCAAAAGTTCCAACCCCTATTCTATTCCTCATTCTACTATTTATATTATACAAATTACAGCCCTCACTCAATTCCTACAATTGAGGCCCCTAACTATATTCCTACAATCAAGGCCATGAAGCTCGCTTTCGTGATTTGGAGGAAATCGTGGGTCAGATCTTTTCCCTCTCTTGCGCTGCCGTTACAAACCAATTATCAGATCCATACTTGGGCCAATTCTTGGGCTTCCAACTATAAACAATTTGGGCCGGCTTGTAACTTTAGGCAACTTGGGCCTTACTTACCAGATGCCCCTCCCCCAAAGAAGCCGAAGCAGAAGGATTCGGCTTTGTAGAGTAGATAAAGTAAGCCAGGGGTGTCGGAGTCGAAAAAAGTAAGCCCAGAAGTTCCTCACACAGTTTTGAGAAGGAGGGTAAAACCCCGAAGTCATTCAACCGTGATTGGGAAAAAGTAAAAACGCCGAAGTCCTTCAACCGGGGTTGAGAAGAAATAAAAACGCCGAAGTCCTTCAACCGGGGTTGAGAAGAAATAAAAACGCCGAAGTCCTTCAACCGGGGTTGAGAAGAAATAAAAACGCCGAAGTCCTTCAACCGGGGTTGAGAAGAAATAAAAACGCCGAAGTCCTTCAACCGGGGTTGAGAAGCTTCCTCAACACGAGTGATGAGTATCACTGAGGCGCGTGGCAAACAGCTGTACACGGTATTCGAGTAAGCGCGTGTGAAACGGCGTATATTGCTTATTTCGAGGCGCGTGTGCAGCACGTGAAGATCAGGATCATTGATTTTAAACCATCAAATCGTCACCGTTGCTGAGTGTATAAGAAAAGGAGGGAAATCAAAAACCCTCCACCTTCTTCTTTTACAGTTATCTGAATCGTGTGTTAGAGAAATCCGCTATTGAGCCACCTTGTGACGATAGAACATCTCTCAACAATCAACCAAAGAAAACAAGTAAGTATGTCTATCTCATCTTCGTCTTCATCTAAGGTAGAAGAAGTAGGCACAGAAGGGGTGCCTTGCAAAGCACCTCCTATACGAGTGATCTATCCCGTGAACAGTGAAAGCAGACAAATCCATCGCGGTGACCTTAGTGAAATAAGAGTAGAGGCAGTAAGTTTTCCCCGGTGTGAAGAGAAAATAGAGGGATTCGAGGTAGCAGGGGTAAGACCCACCGTAACTGAGACTCAAATTAGGCGATGGGTGCCAAATTTCTTCTTACCCTTTGACTTGGAGGTCATTATTCCCGAAGGTAATGACAAAGCCTGTTGTCCTCCCAAAGGATTCATATCCGTTTACATAGATCAACTGGCCGTAGGATTGAGGTTTCCCCTATGGGAGTTTTTAATAAAATTATTGGATTATTATGGAATAGCGTTAGGACAATTAGGACCTAATGCTGTAAGGCAGGTGGTAGGTTTTTTAGTGGAGTGCAGTAAGGCAGGATTAGTGCCTAGTATTAGTTTATTTAGGCATTTCTTTCAACTGAAAACGATGGGGAAAAATAAAGGTTGGTATTACCTTAACCCCAGGCCAGGTAAAAGATTTAAGGTTAAAAATCCGAGTAAAATTGAAGGATGGAGAGGGAAATTCATATATGTTAGGCAAAAAGCCATATTGCCCAAATGGCAAACGTTAGAGGTGGTAGATAGTGCCCCGGCAGGGGAACCCAAGGGTGTGAATGTTCTGAAGAAAGTCGGTGTATTGGAGTCCAGATTCCTGGAAGAAGTCCTAGACGAAGCTGGGTTGAGTCCGTATTATTCCAGATGGGCTGGTGGGACTTCGGATTCCCAAGAGAGCAATACCCCCACCGGGACTGATTCTGACAGGACACCGAGCATATCTGAGGGGGAGAGAACAAAAACCGGGGCAGAGGGTAGGGCTTTTATTCCTGTACAAGTTGTATAAGATAATCTTGTCAATTCCCTGAATGTTTGTTTTTCATGTGCAGTGGGTAAGTTCAAGAGTGCCACCAGGAAGAGTACAGAAGCCAGCTCAGGGGGACGAGGTGATAGTTCGAAAACCCCGGAGCTACAAAGAACAACACCTGAAGGTAGCCACGGAGCTGACCCCGAAGACAACATTCCCCTTTCCGGGTTGACACCGAGTACCAAGAGAAGGGTCACCTCTCCGACAACACCACCGCCTCCCAAAAAGGCGCACATGACCCCGGCTCACGAGGTATCATCGTAAATGATGTTATTATTCTTTGCACATACCCATCATAATAGTAAGGCAATGCAGGGGCATGGAGTAGAGATATCGGCTGCCGGAGCCGAACTTGAAAGACTGTTGGAGCCCATCCGCGGGCTAGTGGGTAGACTAGAGAAAGAATCCACCCAAGGTAGAGTATCTGAGCTAGAGGCCGAGGTTGCCAAATTAAGAGCTGGCTTCGTGGAGGCTCAAAAAAGTGCCAGAGCAGCTCGAGACAGGGCAGTACTTGCCGAGAGAGAAGCGGCTAGACTACGCGAACAGGCCGTCGAGGTTGCCGTTATGAGAGGCGACCTAATTGCAACGCGGAAAGAGCTGAACAAGGCGATCGTGGGCCAGGGAGCTGTACTAGAAACGTTCGCCGAGAAACTGATGCAAACAGAGACATTCCTGAAGTTTCTGAGCACGTTCGTGGCTGCAGGTGACACGTCCACCAAAAGCGAGCTGTTGGAAACCGTATATGATAAATACCCGGAGGTCAATGTTTATGATGAGGACTTCGGGTATAACTACGATGCAGTCGGGAACAAAGATGGCGCATATTTTGAGGCGTTGACGAAAGCTCCGAAGTGGCCATTGATCGAGGCCTTAGCGAAGAAGAACACAATCCTCACTCCCGACATCATAAAACGGTGCAACGAAGACCAGGATAAGGACTTCTTGGGCTTCCGCAACGGTTTTTATGTACGGGAGCTAAGGAACCGAGCTCCCATTCCCCGCCAAGAGATTGTTAGACCCCCCGTCATGATCGAAGGCCCTAGCAAGGCAGCGGAGGGTGCAAGTGACGTTGTGGAGGCCCCGGGAGGAAAAGAAGCCAACCCTACCCCCGGAGAGGTCAGTGACCTCCCAACTCATGAGCAGAATGTAGGATAGATGATCTTGTAAAAAGGATTCCATTGTAGTTACTTGCTTTGTAATGATATACTTTGTATTTCCGGAGAAATGAATAGTGTTGAATTTTTTTTTTTTATGGATGTCAAATGTTGTTACTTACTTATCCAAACAACGTACATGTGTTGGTAAAGTCTAAAAACCCGAGGTGTCTCCTTTGCCAGGAAAATATTGAAAACCCGTATGAAGTAATAAAGCAGCTTCACTCATCAATAGTTTGGCTACAGAAAGAGCGAGATATGTTGATGTTGCATGAAGTCCCCCGATTATCAAGGAATTTATCATTAGTAGAGAAGAGATGCGTCGAAGCGGAGAGCTCATGGAAAGAATCTGCACAACAAATGAGACAGTACAAAGCGCAGTGTGTGTTAAAAGATCTTGAGTTGGAACAACTCCGTATCAACCAGCGAGAGTGTGAGCATCTTCTTGTGGACGGCGGACGACTATCAATTAAAGATATTCAAGCCCGGAGAGCCGAGATCCGGGAAGACCTCCAACAACGGAGTGAGTGAGGTGATGCTAATGATCCTGAAATCATAAGGGGCCGGCTGGTACTAGGATTTCTGGTAGAGCTGCAAAAGAAAGTCGAGGCTCGGAATGAAGCTTTGAACATTGCAGAGCAGGGAGAACAAGAACACAGCCGCAAGAAAAAGCGTCGGGGCAAGAAAACAAAGTCCGATATCCAAGAGAATATAGTGTTGGCTGATCAAGCTGTAGGTGTTGGGAAAACCAGCATCACACCCGAAGTGATATAAAAAATACCCCAAGAACCGGAAGGAACTCACGCGGTGGAGCCGGAGGCCAGTGGATCGATAGTTGTGGCATTGGCCAAGGAGATTGATGAGATGCCTGCCGGGGAGTGGGATGCCGTAGAATGGGCGAACACTCCGGGAAGAGAACGGAGAAAAAACCCTATTCCTCAGAAATCACTAAATCCTCCTCGTCAAAAAACCGGGGAAGGTATAAATAAAACCCCCGAGGTGATGGATCCATTGGCGCCACTAGAATGGGACCATGCAGAATGGACCAATATGTCAGGGCCAAGAACAAGAACCGAACACGCTGCAGATGACCGGGGTCCCCAAGTGATAAGTCATAGGTATGGGACCGGAGTCCGTGGCTGAAGCGAAGCAGGGCGTCGTCGGAACGCGCAAGAATCATCCCGGAGGACGGGATATGCTCGATCAGAAACAAGACGGCGCGGTTTCGCGTACTGGTTCGGAGAAGGCTCCGGAAAAAAATAGATAATAGCATAGCTAATTCCCAGCCAAATTTAATGTAATAGAAGAGTGATTAGTCCGTTGTATTATATATGACTTGTGTATATACACATTTTTTTTTTTTTTTTAAAAAGACAGACACTTAAATAGATTATGAAGTTGGGTAAAGAAAGTGAGTTGAAGTCCGGAGACAAATCAATAGCGCCTTGTAATCTCTGATCGAGTAAGATAGAATTTGAATAGTACCCTGAGGTGTAGACATGTAACTTCAACCGATTTTAGAGGTTGAGTAATGGAGTCCGGAGACATGTGTGATATACGACGGATCAAAAATAAGTGTTCGGAAACATGAATATAAAGATATCGGGGCGTCCCCGCGATATCACAAACAAGTAAAAGTCAGACCAAAACAACATGATTAATCAAGCAAACTTATCACAATAAAAACAAATTATGCAAGAGATAGGAAATCACAATAAAACTAACAGTGTTTTAGAGGAAAAACTTTCGAAGATAAGTAACATGCCAAGTCCGAGGTACCGGGGTACCATCAACACGTGCAAGCTGGTAACTCCCAAGGGGATGAGCAGTGACTACGCGATATGGTCCTTCCCACGCTGCATGGAGCTTGCCTTCAGGCTCGGCCTTACTGGCAGAATTTCGCCGGAGCACAAGATCACCAACTTTAAACTGTGTATTCCGAACTCGAGCAATATAATACCTCGCTGTCCGCTGTTTATTTTTTGCCTGCCTGATAAAAGCTTGTTCTCGGCGATATTCTACTTCGTCAAGGTTGGTACGAAGAGCATCTTCGTTCTGTTCTGGATTGAAGTTCAGCACCCTAGGGCTGGCTACACCGATTTCGGCTGGAATGACAGCTTCGGAGCCGTAGGTTAGGCTAAAAGGAGTTTCTCCAGTAGCAGAGTGTGGTGTAGTTCGATAAGCCCATAATACCTGAGGGAGTTCATCAGCCCAAAGTCGTTTAGATTCACCTAGGCGCTTCTTAATGCCTTCAACAAGTGTTCGGTTTGTCACCTCGACTTGGCCATTAGCTTGGGGATGGGCTACCGAAGTGAATGCCTGTTTAATATGTAACTCCTCGCACCAAGAACGAAAAGGATCATTCGCGAACTGTTTCCCATTGTCAGAAACAATGGTACTAGGAATGCCAAATCGGCAGACAATGTTCTTCCAGACAAAATTAAGAATTTTCCTTCCAGTAATGGTAGTGAGTGGTTCAGCCTCGACCCACTTGGTAAAGTAATCCACCGCAACCACCAAGAATTTAAGGCCACCTGGAGCTAAAGGGAAAGGACCCACAATGTCTATGCCCCATTGAATAAAAGGCCATGCACTCTGGATGCCTGTTAGTTCAGTTTGAGGTAAGTGTTTAATCCGTGAATGCCGCTGACAATTCTCGCATTTTGACACTAACTCATGCGCATCATTAAAAAGAGTAGGCCAATAATATCCCCATCGGAGTGCTATTTTAGCAAGAGTCCGGGAACCAATATGGTTTGCGCATGAGCCTTCATGTAATTCCTCGAGGATATAACGAGCCTGAACTGGACCAAGGCACCGGAGGCTGGGCTGAAGATAAGATTGTCTGTACAAAACTCCATCATGTAAAGTGTATTTTGGTGCTTTCAAGATTACCTGTCGAGCTTGTAACTTGTCATCGGGTAAGGTTCCATCCTGTAAATATTGGATAATGGGTGTCATCCATGTAATTTGGGAATCAGTGATTACCGAGACAGGCTGTTCATGGATTGACTGATGAGGCATCTCTTCTACAAGCACATCAGGAGGTATACTTGAGGGAGCCGCGGAGGCCAGTTTGCTAAGAGCATCAGCTTCTGTGTTCTCTCCTCGGGGAATCTTGTGAATATGAGCGGAGGCAAATGTGTGTAGGAGACTTCGAGCTAAAGCCAAATACCGTTTCATGGTTTCCTCCTTTGCTATGTATAGGCCATTGATCTGACTGGAAACCACCTCGGAGTCAGTGTATAGTTGAACATGTGCAGCTCCTAAAGTCTTTGCAAGACGAAGGCCCGCAAGGATCGCTTCATATTCGGCTTCATTATTCGTGACTTTGAAGTTGAAGCGCAAAACAGACTTAACTTCCACATTGTTAGGTCCATTGATGATGACCCCAGCACCACTTCCCCGTGTGGCCGAAGCACCATCTACATGAACATGCCATAGTTCGGTTTCAACACTGGTATCAGTAGGGGAAATGTGCTCGGGATGTGGGTTGGAGTCCGGACACTCATAAGCAGCTTCCGCTAGAAAATCAGCTAGGGCTTGGCCTTTAATAGCGTGACGAGGAAGAAATTGAATATCGTGCTCTCCCAACTCTATTGCCCATTTAACAAGTCGACCTGAGTGATCGGGCTTACTCAGGATTTGACGAATTGGCAGGTTTGTAAGAACGTTAATAACATGTCCCTGAAAGTAGGGACGAAGGCGGCGAGCCGCCATAACCAATGCCAATATGGTCTTTTCGATGACTGAGTATCGGATTTCTGCTCCTTGTAAAGCTCGGCTGGCGAAATATACTACCTTCTGAGTTCCGTGGTCATCGCGGACAAGAGCCGCGCTGATGGCTTCATCAGCGGTGGACAAATATAGATACAAGGGTTCTCCAGCAATCGGGGCGGAAATAATAGGAAGTTGACGGATGTGTTGCTTTAAAGCTGTCAGAGCTTCCTCACACTGGGGTGTCCACTCGAATTTCTTAGCTTGTCGCAACACCTTAAAGAAGGGAAGTTGCCGTTCAGCCGCTTTGGATAGGAACCTGTTTAACGCTGCTAATCGCCCAGTAAGGCGTTGAACATCTTTTTCTTTCTGGGGTGTCTTGAGGTCGAGGATATCCCTGATTTTAGAGGGATTAGCTTGTAGTCCCTGAGGAGATACCATGTACCCTAAAAACTTGCCTGAACCGATCCCGAAGGTGCACTTCGCTGGATTTAAACGAAGATTATGGCGTCGAAGTACTTCCAGTGTTTCAGCAATGTCCCGAACGCATGCATCAAAAGTTCGACTCTTGATGACTAAATCATCGACATAGACCTCCACATTTCGACCAACTTGGTTCTGAAAAACATGGTCCATCAACCTTTGATAAGTGGCTCCGGCATTCTTGAGCCCGAAGGGCATCTTTTTGTATGCGAAGATTCCGAAGTCCGTTATAAATGCTGTCTTGATCGCATCATTCTTATCCATATGAATTTGGTGGTATCCCTTATATAAGTCCAAGAAACAAAGCGCGGGATATCCAGTAATGGCTTCAGCCTTCTGGTCAATAGAAGGTAATGGATAACAATCCTTAGGACAATATTTATTCAGATCGGTAAAATCCACGCACATTCTCCAAGTATTATCAAACTTCAGGACTAGAACAGGATTTGCCAACCAGGTCGGATAATGGACTTCGAACAGGATATCTGCCTTGACCAATGCTTCAACTTCTGTGCGAATAGCAGCTTTTCGGTCGGGCGCAAATTGTCTGCGCTTCTGCTGAACTGGTTTAACTGCGGGGTCAATGTTCAATCTATGAGTAATAAGATCTGGTGAGACACCAGGCATGTCTAAAGGTGACCAGGCAAAGACCTCGGAGTATTCTCGCAATACTTGAACGATGGCACTGTGAAGTAGGGGTAGATGTATAGCACCGACTTTAACAGTTCGCTCGGGCACATTTGGATCCAGAGGGATTTCTACTACCTCTTCACCAAGAGGTTGAATTGGTATTGATTCAAGCTCGGGGGTATCTATTTGAAACTGCGGTTGAACCGTCTGTGCAATTCGTGGTTTGAGGGCAACAAGCATACATTGCTTAGCCATCTTCTGATCGCCACGGATGGCTATGGTTCCGTAGGGTGAAGGACATTTCATCGTTAAATGAAATGTGGAACATATGGCTTGGGCAGGAGTAAGCCAATCTCGTCTGAGAATCATATTATAAGGAGACGGAGATGACACCACATAAAAGTCAACAAAAACTGTTTTGATTGCGGGATGAGTACCTACCGAAGCTGGTAGATTAATAATCCCCTCTGCGCGAACTTCCCCTTGTGTGAATGTCTGCAAAGGTCCCGGAGCAGGCCGAAGCAAATCTCGAGATATGCCCATTTTTTGGAAACAATCTGAGAAAATAACACTTACAGCTGCACCATTATCAACGTACACCCGTTTGATGATAATATTCGCCACAGTCATATCAATGATTATAGCATCGGTGTGAGGCGTGCGTTCGGGTACAGGGTCGTCTTCAGTAAAACTTACTGTTTCATTATTGTGGAAACGTTTGTGACGGGGTTCCTCGGGAGGAGGTCGGCGAGCTTCTGCAATAAGAGCTTTGCGGGATACCCCTGCTGGCTGTGTACCATAGATCATATGAATAACGCTATTAACAACGCGAGTTGGGGGATTAGTCCCTTCTTCTTGGGGAGGAGGAGCAGGCAACAAGCGAGGTTGTTGCTGTTGAACATTGCGTCTGCTTCCCTGATCTTGTCTCGGGTAATGGTTATTCCCGGAGCGGTTGTTTGGCCATGGTGACCGACCTTGTTGGAAACCACGATGATTATTGCCAGCTCGGTTCTGGTGTTGGTTTCCACCTCGGTGTTGTATTCTATTGTCTGACTGAGCCACATACTGACGGAAATACCTCTGCTTTATACACTCTTCGATCTCTTTGCTGAGTTCTCGGCATTCTTCAGTATCATGCCCGTGGTCATAATGGTATTCACACCACTTGGTACGGTACCGTTTATCAGCCGGGGCTGTCATACGAGGACAAGGCTTTAGATCAGCCTTGTGAATGGCGTGTATTTCGGTTCGGGACCGATTTAAGGGTGTTAGTTGGGGTAGATCGTGGTGAGTATTGGATCGACCTCCGCCCAGTCGGTTAAAGGCACTGGTACGGGTGTTAGACCCAGATGGTCCTTTATCTAATTGTTTCTTGGCAACAGATTTTTCCCTCTTACGTCGGGTCTGCTCGTCTGCCTTAGCAAACCGTCCAACCACATGATAAAGAGCTCGGGTAGTGACAGGGGTATTACGGACTAGCTCGGTGTATAGTGGTCCGGCCCGTAATCCGTTCATGAAAGCTGTGACAATGATATCATCTAGCTGATTGCCTACCTTCAAACTTTCAGTTGTGAAACGTTCTAAGAATTGAGAGATGGTTTCTCCTTCTTTTTGTTCGACGTTCATCAGGTCGGCTAAAGTGGACATAGGCTTTGCACGTGCTTCAAAACGTGCCCAGAAGTGTTCAGCAAGTTCCCGGAAAGAGGATATGCTGTTGCGAGGAAGAGAGTCAAACCAAACTCGTGCTTCATCCTGGAGGTACTCAGGGAAGATCTTGCAATAGTGAAGAGATGCAGTGTGATCTCTACTGAGCATGTTATGCCTGAAAGCCCCCAGAAAATTGGCCGGGTCTCCGGTGCCATCATAAGGTGGTATGGCGGGCCTTTTAAACCCTTCAGGAAGAGGCGTAGCTAGAATTTCTTGGGAAAATGGAGTGATAATATCTCCATTGGCATCAAGGCCTAAAATTCTGTCCAATTCAGCATTCCGTTGTACCCTCTCATACTCATGAAGATCTGGAGTATAGGGATCAGTATGACGAGCTTTCTTAGTTGCGTTAAGCGGGCGGCGACGATCAACATCAACAAGTTCGTCATTGCGCTGTCTCGATCCGTTAGAACTCTCATGGTCCTCGGGAGAACCAGGTCGTTCTCGTCGGCGATCTTGTCTCTCGTGGTGTGCGGGATTTTGTTGGTTAGGCAGATTCTGACGAGGTGGTCGCACTACGGGGTTGATGTTATGCCCAACAGGGCCATCAGGGTTTAACCGGTTGACAGCCCAATCTTGAAGAACATGAGCATGTTCCTGTAAGAAGGCCTGAAGTAGTTCCGGAGTCATCTGGATATTAACTTGTGGTTGTGTAGTCGCAGGACCAGGGTTTTGTACATCTTGAGGAGGTAGGGGTAAAAATCCGTCACCTGGATTTGCGACCGGATCTTGGTGGCCCTGGTGGTGAGAGGCGTCCCGTATTATCGATTGCCTTGTCGGTAAGGTTTGATCCACGGGTGGATCTTGATTGACTTGATCACCTTGACGAGAGTGGTTCAATCGAGTAGTTACCATGGTTTCAAGTGCAATATCAATACTAAAAATCCAATCGTTTCTACGTTCCCACAGACGGCGCCAATTGATAAAGCGCAATCCGCTCTATCACCGAAGTGTTTACGAAAAGTATTAAACAGGAAAATAACCAAGCAATGAGACACAAGGTTTACGTGGTTCGATCCGGAGATCTACGTCCACGGGAAGATAATGTCCCAACCGGGCTCCCTTTTCTTTCTCTATTGGTGTTTACAAGTGTGCTTTCTCTTTCAAAAGTTTCAACCCCTATTCTATTCCTCATTCTACTATTTATATTATACAAATTACAGCCCTCACTCAATTCCTACAATTGAGGCCCCTAACTATATTCCTACAATCAAGGCCATGAAGCTCGCTTTCGTGATTTGGAGGAAATCGTGGGTCAGATCTTTTCCCTCTCTTGCGCTGCCGTTACAAACCAATTATCAGATCCATACTTGGGCCAATTCTTGGGCTTCCAACTATAAACAATTTGGGCCGGCTTGTAACTTTAGGCAACTTGGGCCTTACTTACCATTGGTCAATTGTGCAAAAAATGTATGTTAGAAAAAAATATGGGTATGTTTGCTTATAATTTCTCTCAGTAGATTTAGGAGACCAAATTTCAATAAAGCACACTCATTAACTCTCTCAGCCAAGTTTGGTTGAGCACTCCTCAACCTTAAGCAAACACACCTTATGTGTATTTGTTTCCAATTATTTATTTCATGTTAGAAAAAAATATGGTATAGTACAAAAGTTCAAATAATTTATTTCACTTTTTTATGAAATTGGGTTTAAAATTCATATTGCTTACATAAAAAAATAAATGTTAATATTTACTTAATTTTAATACATAAAATATAGTAAAATGTATAATGACTTATATATGTTTTATAATGACTGGTAATAATATTAAAATTTAATCACATATTATTAATGTAATAGAATATTTTATCCCCAGCATTGTATAGGCCAACATCTAGTTATACATAATATGTAGGTATATATTATATAGAGTTAAATACTTAAATCAACTTGTACTTTGCAAATTTGTACATTTCAGTACCTAAACTTTATTTTTTTACTAATTGAAACTTGAAGTCAATGAATTGTACAAGTTGCAACCTCTCTCGAATTGTGAATCTGTTTTAAGAAATCATGAAAATAACAAAAAAACCCCTCAGTTTGATATAGGATTGTCATGTGTTTGATATTTGGTCGGAAAAATTTGATGGAGGTTGCAACTTGTACAATTCGTGAAATTCAGGTTGCGATCAGTCAAAAACTAAAGTTTAGGTACCGAAGTGCAGAAACTCGCAAAGTACATGTTGATTTAAGTATTTAGCCCTATTATATATAATATTTCATAAATAAATTTAGAGTTTTATGCAATCAATGATTGTTCGCGTTTCCTTTACTCCTCAGGCTCCACTACTCTGAAGATCACATTTTCTTATATGATATTGCATTCACGTTTTCTAATAGTTTTGGTAGCCTTTGAATATATATGTTGAGATTCTTAAATATATCATGTCGTATCTTATAAAATAAGATATATTTAGAAACTCCAACATATATAGTTAAGAGAATGGGATGCTTGCATTTTAAAAAAAAAATTAATTAACCATTTTCTCATTAAAATTGAAACATATTAATTATGAAATTTGAAAACGATACCAAATAAATTATAATACATGAACTTAAAAGGGTCTAACTTGGCCTGCCTCTAGCCTTTAAGGGTTAGGGTTGGTCCTGAATATTCAAAGCCCTTATATCATCATCAAGACTACCCTTTAGGGTCCGAGCTTTTGCATGCTTGGGTTGGATAGACGAGGCCAAGCCGGTCAATTTCAAGATGAAGTATATATTTTTAAAGTGAGAGGTCTCTTGTACACCAAATATACGGATCTTAAAATAGTACAATTCGAGTCATAGATCTAAAAATATTATTATTTGCCTAAATATATTACATGTGATTGATAAAAGTATCATAATAAAAATATAACACGATTTATACTTAAAAATATTACACTCAATTATTGTAAAGTGGTACATATAAATCTTTACCTTTTTAAAAATGAAGAATTGATGCAGTTTGTAATTGTAATCCATGTTATACACCGGGATGAACTCCTACCAAACTTTATCGGATTGTACTACTTTTGTTATGAGTGGTTTTTACTAAAAACAAAATACAATAAATGTATAAACTTTCGCTGTTTCTACACAATACCAGTTGCGAAACAGTGAATCCAATACTCCCCAGTCGCCCAGTCCACCGCCTATTCAATTATTCCCCCTTTAATTTTCACCCCTTAATCCGCCCCCCGTTTTGCCCCTCTCCTATATATTTCTGACTCACTCTCCAACACCAACCACTATCTCACCATATTCCAACTTCCGCTCAATTTTCGTTTCTACCAAACACGGTGTTGAGTACTGCTTCACTCACACAAATGGACACCAAAATAGGCTCGCTGGACGCCAGTAAGCCGGCCACGTGTAACCACGTCGGTTCCCTCCCCTCCAACGGCACCGTCTCCCCCATCCAATCCTCCACCGTGCCATTCAACTCCGCCGAGGCCACGCTCGGCCGCCACCTCGCTCGCCGCCTCGTGCAGATCGGTGTCAGTGATGTCTTCTCTGTCCCCGGCGACTTCAACTTGACGCTGCTCGATCATCTCATCGCGGAGCCCGGCCTCAACTTAGTCGGCTGCTGCAACGAGCTCAACGCCGGCTACGCGGCTGACGGCTACGCCAGGGCTCGCGGAGTCGGCGCATGCGTTGTCACGTTCACCGTTGGAGGTTTGAGTGTTATCAACGCGATCGCCGGTGCTTACAGCGAGAATCTTCCGGTAATTTGCATCGTCGGAGGTCCGAATTCGAACGATTATGGTACTAGCCGGATTTTACATCACACCATCGGGTTGCCGGATTTTAGTCAGGAGATGCGATGCTTCCAGACGGTTACTTGCTATCAGGTAGGTAGTTTTTGCATGTGTGATTAATCGATATTAATGTTGAAAATAGTGTGAGATTAAATGAATATGTTCTCTGTTTTTGTTTGTTTTAGTCTGTGGTGAATAATTTAGAGGATGCGCATGAGTTGATTGATACTGCGATATCGACGGCGTTGAAGGAGAGTAAGCCTGTATACATAAGCGTGAGCTGTAACTTGCCGGCGATTCCACATCCGACATTTAGCCGTGAACCTGTTCCGTTTTCGCTCTCACCAAAGTAAGCTTCTCTCTCATCCTCTATTATCTTACTTGTCCTAGGGATTTTCTCCCTCTTATGCATCTGAAAATGAAAGAAGAGAAAGAGTAAAAAATTGTCAAGATTTTCGGATGCGCTTCAGGAATGCAGATATTAAATGATATTGCAAAAAAAAGATTCACCAATTTAATAGGTATTAGAAAAATTCACCAATTTTTTTTTTTTTTTAAATTTTTACAATTACAAAATCCATTATATTTCTCTACGCTTAATTGCGTAGCGATCAGCATTTCTCGTTTATTATAATAATTGTATTAAATTGAGGGTTGAAGATACATTTTTTCGAACTTCCACGACAAGTTGAAACTATGTGGTGAATATCAACGATCTCGTCAAGATGAATCTAATGATGGTGATGAAAATAAAATTAGATACCGAATGATCGAAATTGTAACTGGAAAAGTTGGTGAATTTTCTTGTTACTTTTTAAAATTCATGTTGTAATTGAAAATTTACTTAAGTTGGTAAATGTTTTTGCAATTAATCCTTGGTAATTGGTATTCTGAAGTATTATGTTCTTAGAAATGAAGTTATCAATTAGGCAGATGATCGTGTAGATGGAATTCTTCACTAAGAAAAACATTTACTACTGTGTTTGTAGATTGAGCAATCAAATGGGCTTAGAAGCTGCAGTAGAAGCAGCGGCCGAGTTCTTGAACAAGGCCGTGAAGCCCGTAATGGTGGGAGGACCGAAATTACGCGTTGCCAAAGCCTGCGATTCATTCGTTGAATTAGCCGATGCTTGTGGCTATGCCGTTTCGGTTATGCCATCAGCTAAAGGATTAGTACCAGAGCACCATCCCCGTTTTATCGGCACGTACTGGGGGGCTGTGAGCACTGCCTTCTGTGCTGAAATTGTCGAATCAGCTGACGCATACATCTTTGCTGGGCCTATATTCAATGATTACAGTTCAGTAGGGTACTCTCTGCTTCTCAAGAAAGAGAAGGCGATTATTGTCCAGCCCGATCGTGTGATCATTGCAAACGGGCCAGCGTTTGGGTGTGTTCTAATGAAGGATTTCTTGACTGCTCTTGGGAAACGGCTCAAGCGCAATACAACTGCGTATGAGAATTACCACAGGATCCATGTGCCTGAAGGGCATCCTCTGAAATGTGAGCCTAAGGAGGCCTTGAGGGTGAATGTTTTGTTTGAGCATATTCAGAAGATGTTGACGGGAGAGACGGCAGTTATTGCAGAGACGGGGGACTCGTGGTTTAATTGCCAGAAACTGAAATTGCCACCTGGTTGTGGGTGAGTGCTTGTCATTGCACTTGCTTCCTTTCCTCTGTGTGTGTGTGTGTTCACCCCTTTTTAACAGACTGTTGAATGGTTTTCTTTCTGTAGGTATGAATTCCAGATGCAATATGGATCGATTGGTTGGTCAGTTGGAGCAACTCTCGGGTATGCACAGGCTGTACCCGAGAAACGAGTGATTGCTTTTATTGGAGATGGTAGTTTCCAGGTAACTCAATTAATCCACATTTTACAAGATGTATTGTGTTTGGATTGAGAATCTAAAATGTAAGAAATGCAAATTAATAGATACAAATCCACTCACTAAAATTAAGTTGGGTTTAACCATAGTTCAAAATGAATTTGACAAACTTCAAGTTCATATTAATCCAAAACAAATGTTAGTTAATTTATTGCTATTGATTTTAAATCAAGGTACATTTTGGTACATTTTTCTAATTTAGTTAAGTTCAGTCAAGAAGAATGTCAAATTGTCAGCTTCTTATTACTTAGAAGACTTCAATAATACAGACGTCAATATGATCTTTCCTGATAGTGTGTTTCAGAAATGGGATATTAAAGAAGAAATAATACCGATCTCTTTCAACATCTTATAGCAAGAATGCTGCTTATTTCGGTTTGTTATCTACCATTTAAAAGCATTTTGGTTTATGGCTGTAGGTTACAGCACAGGACGTGTCAACAATGCTCCGATGTGGCCAAAAGACGATCATCTTCCTAATAAACAACGGCGGTTACACCATTGAGGTGGAGATCCACGACGGACCTTATAACGTGATCAAGAACTGGAACTACACTGCCTTTGTTGACGCAATCCATAACGGCGAAGGCAATTGCTGGACCACAAAGGTGAATGAAGAAAGCTTCCCTTTCAATCATATTTGCCACTAAATCGAATCACTCTCATTTAACTCAGCTGTCTATGTTTTAACCCTCAGGTTCGGTGCGAAGAAGAGCTGATTGAAGCAATCGAGACTGCTACCAATGCCAAGAAAGACTGCTTGTGTTTCATCGAAGTCATTGTCCACAAAGACGATACGAGCAAAGAGCTTCTGGAATGGGGTTCCAGAGTGTCTGCGGCCAACAGTCGACCGCCAAATCCTCAGTAGAGCTCAAAATCTCCTACTACTACTTTACATCTTACTTTGCATTATTAGGTTGTTCCGAATTATGGCTGTATTATCTTGAGAATTGTTAGGAAACGGTTTGTATATTGAAAATTATATTGTTTCCTATAATTTTGGTGCTCAGCTTGTCAAAGATTTCTGGTTCAAATTGTGACCTTTTTTGCTCGGATGGGCAAACCAGATCGATACAATGAGTTTTACCACTCACTGCGGTCCTAAATGTCAAGTCATTTTAAAGGAAATCACTTTATTGTTAATAACAAGTCATCCTACACCCCCAAAAAAAAAAACTATTTCTTCAATATTATCTCAGGTCATATCCTTATAAATTTTCTAAAACAAACCCTCTTAATTTATTCTTTCTTTTAATATTATACGCTCTCCGTTTACAAATAAGTGTTATTTTAAATTTTTATAAGTGTCATTTTAAATTTTTAGGTAGAATTTAAGAAATTATGGTAGAAATGGACAAGAAGTTAATAACATCCCTTCACTTTTTCTCTCCATTAAATCTCTCCATTAAATTTTTTATTACCTCAAATTTCTTTATTTTTTTCATATTTTATTTATATAATATTATAAGATTTATATGGAATTTTCTTATATTTAGCTAAGGATAATATTGAAAGAAAGTGATGGAATCCATTTTTTATGAAAAGTTCTTTTCGAAAATAAAATTTATTTATGAATGGAGGGAGTATTAATCCATTTAATATGGAAGTAGAGAGGGAGCAAGGAAAGACTTTCTAAAAGGAAAATATGGATTTAGTGCGAGAAATAGATCATATAAGGATATGATTGTCCAAAAGAACCTTTTACTTTTTCCTACAAAGTATAATTTAAGTCGTAACTTGGGGGAGGAGTATTGCATTATTGGTGAATGCATCCTCGTATTGCTACTATTGGAAGAGAGATGTAGTCAGTCTTGACATTATTGTCGGCATAATTGAGTATGACATCACAATAACAGATGTGATTAGTTACTAATTAGGTTTGGATTCTAGTTGAATTATGTGGTGCAAGGAGACTCATCTTTTCGTTTGATTTGATGTGTAATGTTTGTGCTGGGACATACTTATATGTCACGTTCATTGTGACACATCCTCGCATTGTACAATCACTTAAATAATGAAAATGCATTTTTATTCAAGAAATTTGTAAAGTATAACGTATATTGAACAAGGTTGTCAAACTCGCGATTTTAAGTAAAATCGGTGGAGTGTCTGTAAAATCGGATCGTAAAATCGAATCGTAAAATCGTAAGATTCTAGTACCTATACAAAATAACCATATATATATATAAATTATATATATATATATATTTTAATCACAACAAGTTCTGAATAGATATCCTATATAAAAAAATAAATATATTATTGACACAATTTATCAAAAAGGAAAAAAATATATAATATGAAGAAATGTTTTAGACATCATGGTTTATATATACATTTAGTACCGCAATCTTAAATTATAATTCTGAATACTTTAATTTTAAGATAAAACTAAAAAATAACTTTATATATATATTTTGTGTAGCTTATACTTTAATTTATAACTTGATTGTTAGGGGGAAAAAAAATTCAGCATAATTGGCTCTCTTTGTATACAGTTTGTTCTAGAAAAGTCTTAAAATCTCAATTTTAAGTTGGTATAAATTCTACAATTCGTATTGTATGTTTTTTTAATTGGTAAAATATAATAAAAAGTAATATGTTATAAAACTATTAAACTCGTATACAAAATCGTAAACTCGTAAACTCGTAAAATCGCATGAGCAAACTCGAGAGTTTACTCCGATTTCATCAGATCTCGATTTTATCACGAGTTAACTCGTTTAGGTAGAAATAACTCGTAAACTCGTAGAATCGTAAGAGTCGACTCGAGATTTTAACAACATTGATATTGAAAATTGTAAAATCTGTATTTATTGAAAAATACGATGTAATAAGGTACGAATGTGAAGGAATTAGTCATCCAACTATAAAATAAAATACGTTTGAGGATAATCATGATCCATCCAAATGAGAACATGTCAATTCAATTATCTCAAGTACATAGATTCCTTTGTGATTCATAATTGCGACGTGATTTCAGGGGTAATAAGAAGATTAGAAAATAGCCCAGAAAAAAGTGTTTATTTTTTTAATTCTATGCTCTTGGTAAAAAAGTTATAAATTCAGACTACTTTTATTTGTTGAATTAAATTATTTTGTGAAATAAAGAATTACAGTATATGTTTTCATCTTAACTAGTAAAACGAGATATTAACTTTTGAAATCACTTAAAAAAAAATTAAATATGATTCTTTTCTCTCACAATCTTCATCTTTAAAAAAGTCAAAAATTCCATAAAATCTTTTTTTTCTTAACCTTCGTGCCCAGCCAAGGTAGGCAAATCAGGCTGGGACGAAGAGAGTATTATTTTAGCTTTTAAATAAAAAAATTAAGATGTGTTAGATAGACAAATAAAATCCTAATCTGTTTTTCTCAATCCCCTTTAATTCCCCAGTCGTTTTTTTCTCAATCCTTTTTAATTCCTCTATTTCTCCTGTCTAGACAAGCATTTATACTTATTTTTATTAAAGTCAAAACATGTTAAAAATTATGAAGGTAGTATATTTTTTCTAGATGTTCCAAAAAAATATAGTCCAATTATCACGTAAAATGTTACTTATCTACTACCTCCGTCCCGCTCTAACTTTCCTACGTTCCTTTTTGGTTTGTCCCAACTTAACTTTCCAACCCCTAAATGGCAAATTAATCTCACAATCTTCACCCTCAAAATCTCCACCTTCAATCTCCATCTTTAATAAAGTCAAAGATTCCACAAAATCTGTTTTTTCTTAACCTCCGTGCCCGATCAAAGTAGGAAACTTAAGCCGGGACGGAGGGAGTATCTTATATACTCAATAATATTAAGCTATAAATATATTAGCAAATTGATTTTGTTTAATCGACTTTTATAAGCCACGTCAAGCCCATTTCTCCAGTCAACCTTCAGCCACGTCAAGCCCATTTATCTCCAGTCATCATTTAGCCACGTCAAGCCCATTTATCTTGAGTCAAAAGGCCCACGTTAATTCTATGATATACAGAGTCACATGTACATGCCACCCCCAAAGACAAACAAGAAAAATGAGAGCCCACAATAGATTCAGATTGGCATTGATGCGCCGAATCTCGTGATCCTCATATATATTTCATTCCTAGATAATTCTTATCTACTACCCACCAGGATCTTCTAGAACAATCCACTGTTATTTTTGTGGATAAATAAGGATTAGTTAAGCGTTAAGCTCCCCAACCAAATGAACGTAGATTATCCTGCGGGGTACTAGTAAGAATTAGGCTACCACATAAATCGAAAGGAACCTAATTTTGCCTTATACGACATTCATAAGTAAACCTACATGCCTAATTCTACCATCGTATAAATCCATTCGTGTGTGAAACCTTTTAGAGTGATTTCAGTATAACACGAAAATAGAGTGGAATGTTGCTACTGCTCTAAATTAATATACACAAGACCCAAAAGGCCATCAGAATGCAATGCAACTAAAAGACTATAATGAGGAGCATACCGTTTCTTGGACAAGTGAAACAAAACAACCGTACCTATTGAACCAGGTTTGCTACTGTGAGTGGAAAACTAGGTAAGTTGAAGCTAAAATGAGGCGGCTTCAACCCTGAAACAAGGAAAGGTTGCTAACTGTATCTGGTAATGGTCAGACCAGACAGTTGGTCTTCCAAAACACTAAAGTCCTTAATTTGGAGGATAGTAGGGGTAGAGTTCCAGTGAGTAGCACGATGTATAAAACTGAAGATTGTACCTCAAGGATCTTTCCTGATAAGGATCCTTGTAAAGAACAAGAAGCTTGACTTAAAGAGTTGAGGAATGGATAAACATGAGTTCATCGTATATGTCTCTACTAGGGGTGTGCAGATTTCGGCCAGAACCGATATAACCGACCGAACCGAACCGATAACTGAATTTCGGTTCGGTTATATCGGTTTCAGTTCGGTTTCGGTTTTAAGTTTTAAAAATTATCGGTTATCGGTTTCGGTTCGGTTATCAGTCCAAAAATCCGATATATAACCGAACCGAACCGATAACTAAAAAGTTGATATAATTTTTTATTTATTTTTTAGTTTGGTACCCTTAAAGTCTTAAACTACCCCAAATTAGCCCCCAAAGAAAGTAAAATAAAATTACCCCCCAAATTAGCCCCCAAATTGTTCTTTACTGCACAAAAAATCAAAAATTTAAAAAAATTATCGGTTATCGGTTTTAACCGAAACCGAACCGATATTTTCGGTTCGGTTTCAGGTCGGTTTTAATTTTTTTCGGTCGGTTATCGGTTGTCAATCTTGATGAATTATCGGTTATCGGTTATTCCTTATCGGTTCGGTTCGGTTCTGGACCGATGCACACCCCTAGTCTCTACCACTAGTTGGATCTAGCAAGGGGGCCATGCACAATCTTGTCCTTTTGACAGCTTGGATCATAGAGTTTAGTCAAAAACCCATTCTAAACCTGCTTTTTTGACACTCAGTAGGATCCAAACTACATATTATTGCCAAATCATTACCCATCTTTTTGAATATATAGTTTTAATGTAAACCCAACTAAAACAATTTTAACGTGTGGCAGAACTCCTTATGATTTCAAGTAGAGGTGACAGTTTGATCATAAAAGCAGCCAAAACCTTAGCTGTGGTGCCATCTCTCCACCACATCTCACAACAGTCCACATTCTCCAAACCCAAATATACAAACACGCGCACACATATATAGAGACAGAGAGAGAAAAAGCATCAGAGCTGAAAAGTGCAGAGAGATAACGTGTATTATAGATAAAACCTAGAATGCAGTACCTTTAGCTGAAACAAGACAACCATTTTGGAGAAGAGCAGTAGGAAAGGGGGCTTGACAAGAGCTAATATGTGATTTGAGTCGAGGTATGTTTGGATGTACACTTCGACATCGATGGCACCGCAATTCCATAGACAAGACCTTATCACTTTTTGGTGTAACATTTCCAACATCTTCAAGTTCCTTCAGCACATCTACTGAATCCAAGAAGAACGGAGTAGTGAATGAGTTCCAGTGCTTCTTATTTTTTAGATGACTCGAGTCGAAATCCTGGCTAATCACATGAAGGTGCAATTGTCGCATTGAAGGGACCTGGAAGAAGATGAAATTTCATCACATCGCACACTGATCAAATATTACACATCTTGTTTTCATTTTTACTTAAATAAGAACTAGAAAAATTATAAATAGTTACAGGTTGATGCTAAGGAATAGTAAGCAAACCTACTCTTGAGGTTTTCCTTGATTACAGAAAAAAACAAAATGAAAGTTTGTCTACTTCACACCGGGGGGTGTTCTTGGAAGGAAAACTACTAACTACAAGAGCTCTCTAAGGGGGCATTTGCAGAAATACGGACCTTCTAGGATAAACCTGAAAGGTAGTTTTTATATTATGGAGAAAATTATGATTTCCATCTAAAGGATTGTGCTGAATAGACAGATGTTTTTGTGTCTTTTAAATATCAGGATGTCAGATTTGCTTCACATACAACTACTACCCGCTGCAGAACTAGTTAAAGAGTAAATTTTCTAAGCAGCTTTTATTCCTTGAGAAAGAAAAACAAACATCAAACAACAAGTTACATCTTTCTTCCAACGACGTTTATATTCATCACAAAGTTTCAGTATGGGATTATGGTGACAAGAATTAAGAGGTACTGACTCACTGAGTTGGAACAAGACTTACCGAGTGGTATCCAAGGCGGAATAACAATGATTTATCTTCATGGAGGAACTTTTCTGCCCATTTCATGCCAACAGCATGCATCTTCTTCAATAATGAACCGTGCTCCCCACGGACATCTGTAATGCAGTCAAGACCATCAACTCGTGCTATGACCAGGAGGTGTCTCTGTGCCTGTATCAGGAAAAAAGGAGAAAATTTATGGATAATCTTCTTTCTTCCAGAGAGAGAGAGAGAGAGACCTTTGGATAAGCATCATTGATCACTACAACATCATCTGAAACCTCAAGCACAATGTTCTTATGATTGTCTGGACGCATAGCGATATCATGAAGAGCCTGAGCCCATTTGCCCCAGGTCTGGGTTGTGTTGACTTTGTTATCCAAGATTTCATTGCTGACACCAAGTTTAGGGTCCTGTTGAGATCCCTTAGACTTTTTCTTGTTTTCAGGTTCATATACTGCTTCTCTTTTGGCCTTCTGATCTTCATTTGTAGGTTTAACCTCTTGATATCCAGATTCTGACGATCTTCCACCATTATGCTTTGAGACTGTTTCGTTGGACAGCACTATAGAAACAAATCCTTCAAAGAGTGACGAGTAAGCTTCACGAAGTATCTTGCATCCCTGAGAATAGTCATTATTGAGACAATCGGGTCTCTGAGGGTTCATATTTGGTCCAAGAACATGTATGACATGGGTGACGCCTTCCCTCGCAAACAGTGGAGAAGATGAAGGAAGTGGTACAACGACAGACTCTCCAGGTTTAAGGGTCACAGCTCTTTCCTTAGTTGCAATTTCTAGCTCTTGCCCTGCAGCACTAAATATAGCGGCATTTACTCCTCCGCCTCCTGGTTTTAGACGCCTGCACAAAGTTAAATTTCAGATGATCTACCTGAAATGCAAGCACGGATATTAATTATGAATTGGGACATTGAACGCAAAGGTAAACGAAGAAGATTAATGGTTGACATTGGTATCATTATGCTTGATAACTGCACCAAGCTATGCTGATATCAGATAACATAGGACTGACATCACAAAACAATTGGCAAGGGACGGAAGTTCTTTTCTTGAGGGAGGTCGTGTTTAAAAATAGTTGAAGTTTTGTGCTCTATTGAAGATTACAATCTAAAACTTCTTTATTCTATCATCATCTTCACATATAAGAACTCATGCCCTATTAAAATGACTGACTAGGGTAGACTATTATACTGCACATATTTCCTACGATATTTGCGCATTGTAAATAGCCATTATATCTTTATGGCTTCATCAGAGTAGGTGCACGTTCTAAGGAATATTGGCATTGCGAGCATGCTTTTCTTCAGATATAATTTGTTAATACAGATCTATTATCTAATTAAGGCCCTTTTTTTTAGCCTGTCTCCTACATATATTGATGAATCTTTTACACCCACTTAGGGCATGATTCTAGGGCATGCAACTTAACAGACAGTAATTGTTTTACCTCTTCAAATACTTCCATGATTCATTTCATGAGTCAGTTAAATGTACCTTTCTTCAAATGTATAAGACAATCTTTTTCTATATGATTTGCCTTGCAAATTGACAAGCAATCATCAGGATACAGATAGCTACTGTAAAAACTAACAGCATGGAGAATGAAGAAGATTCTATCAATAGAAAATTCACGCATATCATCCAACCATATAGATGTGATGTAAAAATCTAAAATTGAGTTTCTAGGTACTTGTTCAATCACGTGTATCAACTCACCAGTTCGCAGCATTAGCAATTACATTGCAGTGTAAACCTTTCTGAGAACAGAGTCGAGTTATGTCTCCAACAAATGTACAAAACTTCTTGGGATCAAGGTTCTTCTGTGCAGCCTTATTCTTAACCAAGGACAATATTTTTGATCCATGGGACAAATCTACCAAAACAAGTCTAGCATCTCCAATTCTACCAATAAATTCCTCGACTTTTTCAACAATAATGTCAGATGCCTTTTCAAGATTGAATTGAAAGTCTGCAGTAGAAATAGATGGAAATGCCAAAGTGGGGACACTGCCAGCAACATTGTCACCAGAAGTACATGTTTTATCAAATTCATCGCCTTTTTCTGACTTCTTGAGATCATCACCCGATGGATGAGAACCCCCTTTTGTACCAGAATCTCGGCTATCTTTTGGGGCAAGCTTCTGATGGGCAGTTGGCTCAACATTTCTTGGGGGATCCACTTTTTTAAGAAATTTCATGATCCCGAGTTGGACCTTTGTATCTGATTTTTTCTGTCCAAAACAACCAGAAGGAAGTGAATCTAATGGACCAAGGGAACCATACAAATTGACTGCCTCTTTGACATCTTTCTCATCCTGGCAAAATACAATCCGATTAAACCCTTCAGTCAGTTTGGGGAGTTCTTTCTTTGGCACCATTTGATTCACAACTGCCGCGGCTTTCCCCCCTTGTAAGTTTCCTTCGTGCCCGGTACGCTTGACAGAACGAGAAATGCAAAGCTTGGCTGGAAGATCAAGCACCACAGCATGCTTCTCAGTTTCTGGGCCGCCAAGCTTTAGAAACTCGGTCCTCTGCTCTCTATCAATGTTACATCTGTCAATAATAACACTCTTACCCTCCTTCAAAGCACTAGCTGCAAGCGATAAACACTGGATTTTCGTCCCAGACTTACCATTTTTAATAGTGTCCTACAGTACAAGAAAGAAGAAATGCATTTTACTAGATAAGGAACTCTGCAAAATATTTGCTGGAATTCACCGGAAAGACAAACAACTAAAAAGAGGTAAGGAATATGTAAACAAAGCACAAGATCATTCAACACCCATTGAAGCATTTCAACAAACACTTCCAGTGCACCCATTTGTACAGAGTTAAAACTACTCTTTTTAGTAGATAACAATCGTGTAATGTAAGTAAACCTGGCATACGCGCGCCCACGGGCGGGAAGAAATCTTCATGACTTCATCGCAAAAAGTAGATTTTCCACTTCCGGGCAGGCCCATCAATACTAATATAATTGACTTCATTTCTTTCTTTTCTTCGCCTGGAAAGCAAAACAATGAAATAAAATAAAAAGCAAAACAGTATTCATTGCAGCGGAATGTTTAAAAAATAAGAAAAATGAAGCAGAATGTTTAAATAAAAAATAAAAAAAATGAAGGTATGCACCTGTAGAGGGGGGTTTTCCTCGATCAATTTCCATGGGTTCCGATTCCATTGTGATCTCTCTACCGCGAGTGCAGAATTTCGGTTCCGAGTTGGCGTTGAACAGAACCCGCAACAGCGTTTACAGAAAGCGCAAGCTGACTCGTACGGCATCGTTTTGCATAAGTTCTTACGTTTTTAAGGGCCAAATTTTCCCTTACTTGGGCACGTCTAATTCGAGGAGTGCATCCAGTTCCGAAAATTGGGAACCGAGCCAGTTTGAACCGAAATCATAATCGATAAGTATGCGATTCGATTACGATTTAGATATTTATGGAATCGTGAATCGCCGATTTCGTATATATACATATATATTTTTTTTATTTAAACGAATAGACGTGACTGCATCAATTTAATATTCGTTTGAAATAGATGGTTGTGATCTTGTAGCCATGGTCGAAACAGGCAGAACAATCGGTTGTACCGCCAAAAGATTTTGTTTTGCCTGGTCAACGGCCAAAAGATCAAATGGCCGTTGGAGAGCATGGCTGGCGGCAGAATTAAGGGCTGCAATTTTTTTTTTTTAATTTCTTACCTAAAAAATACCTATAAATACATCATACTTCAACTCAATTCCTCACAACTCTCCATGGCTCTCAATTCTCTAGCTATTTGCAAATTTAAGTGTTCAATTAGTTACAAAAAAAATCTCTAGTTCTAAAAAAAAAAAATTCTAGTTCCACAAAAAAATCTCAAGTTCTTCTTTCATATCCCAAAAAAATGGCAAGTAGAAAGGGAAGATCTTCAAGTTCTTCATCCCACAATATTGTTGACAAAGGCAAGGTCACATGCTCGATGAATATTCTCCACTTCCTCATTTAACAATCATCAACCTCAATGATGATGGTGATGAAGAGATTTCAATTGATTTGGATACCGATGATATTTCTGCTTCCCTGGGTAAATCTAATTTTTGAGCTTTTTTTTTTATAGTTGTATTATTAATTAGTAAATTTCTATTAGTAAAATATTAATATTATCTTATAATTTTTATTAGTAAAATAGTTTTTGAATCAATATAAATCCTATTATATGTTTTATAAATTTCAATTTTATTTTTTACAATTATGTTACTATCTTTAATGTATTTTAATGTTTTATTGAATTTAAATTTATTTAGGGGGAAAACGTCGCTGCCGCATTTGCCGCACAAGAAGACGAACATCGACATCCAATCCAAGAGAGCCAAAGTCAAGGTCAAGGTGGAGAAAGAGCACATAGTTCTTCACCAAGCACACAACCGGCATTGAAGTCAGTTCTTTTCCATCCACTATTTAAAAGCACTAAAGTCGGGATCAATAAACGTCGACAATGTCACTTGCAACTATTGTGGCAAGCCCTATACTTTCAAGCATAGAGGAAGGTTTGGAACACTAACAAAGCACATTCGAAATGTTCATCCCGACAATGCCAGGTTGGACCAAACCCAAAAGCAAATGAGTAGGTTTGTCGGAGGTTCGGATTTTAACTCTCCTCTTCCTTTATTTTCATATAGTGAGACAATATGGAGGAGAAATTTGGCTAAATTTATTTCCGTAAAATATTTACCTTTTAACTTTGCCAATGACAATTTTTATGAAGATTTATGCAACTTAGTTGTGGTCCACAACATAGGAAGATTTCAAGAAGAACACTTACACGTGACATTGCGAAAGTTGTGGGGGAGTTTAAACTTGCAAAAGTTGTGGGGGAGTTTAAACTTGTTTTGCTAAATATGTTTGCTTCACTTATACAAAAGGTTTCAATGTATTCGGATATTTGGGGTAATCATTGACAAAATCATCACTATATGGACAGGGACGGAACCAGGATTGAAAATCGAGGAGGGCCAAACAGTAAAAATAAATAAATATTATATATAAAACAAAAACAAAAATATTTTTTTTTCTATAAATTAATATATTAATACTTTTTATTTATATCCCAAATATAATACAACCTTTTTCTGAGAATGAAATATAATACTACCTTCAACACTTAAAAATTTAGACTGAATATTCTTTTATTAGACAAAAGTAATAGAAAATATTTTTTTTGGGGGGGAGGGGAGGGGGTGGTGAAGGAGGGCAAATCCTTACACTTCAACACAAATATATAAAGAAATCAAAGATTAATAGTATATTGGTAAAAAATTTAACAATTTTTTTTTTGGGGGGAGGGGGAGTGTCATGGCCACCCTTGGAGGTGCTGTGGTTTGGTCCCTGTATATGGGCATCACTTGCCATTGGATTGATGATTCTTGGACAATGAAAAAAAGATTAATAGGTTATAGGGAATTTGATTCCGAGCATACCACAACAAACATTTGTAATGAAATTATTTCCATTCTTCAAGAATACAACTTGGTGCTAAAAAAAAATCAGTATCTTTCAATAATGCAAGTGCCAATAAGACCTATTTACCCACCATTATTGAGTTTTGCAAACCATCTTGTGGAGGTAAATCGATGCATTTGTCATTGTTTGAACTTATGTGTGCAAGATGACCTAAAAAATTTCAAAGCTCATGTTGCTCATATTAGAGAAACAATCACCACTGTTTCTAGATGCATCCTTGACCAAAAAGTGGTCAAAATTTTGCAAACAAAGAGGAATTCATCCCAAAAAAAATTCTTTTGATGTTCCTCATCGTTGAAATTCTACTTATAAAATGCTAAGTGATTCTTACATGTATAAGGAAGCTTTGTGTGTATTTTTCCAACACCACCAAACCGGTATTTGTTTATTTTCCAATCAATGGGATGTTTGTGCCAATTTGTTTTCGCTTTTGAATTTTTTTTAAGAAGAAACTAAGGAATTATCCGGTTTATATTACCCTACTTCATCTTAGGTTCTTGATCATTGTGTTAAAATTGTACTTTTTTTTAATGAATATAAAGATGACACGGTTTTGCATGAGATTATAGGTTCTATGAGGAAAAAATGGTTAAAATATTTTATGGATACCCACTTTGTTTTTAGTTGCTAAGTTGTTAGACCCTAGGATTAGAGAAAATGATTTAGAATATTTGTTAAAAATGTGTTATGATGCATTGTTCCCCAATACAATGACGCCCTAAATCCCATTCATATTATTGTCAATGACAGGAGTCTTTTGTTTGATATTTTAAAAGAGTATAAGATAGAATTCGATGATGGATTTGATAGTGATGTTGGTTTCAGTGATCTTGGATCTTCCCAAGGAGTATCAAGCTCGAGTCTTGCTCGTTTGAAATCTTTTTTATGACATTCAATCACAAAAAAAAAAAAAAAAACAGGTCTTCCTCTAAACCCTATGGGGAGGTTAATAAATTTTTACAAACTACTTCTGAGGAACTCGTTTTTGATACTAATTCCGACCTCCTAAAGTGGTGGTCGAAAGGATCCAACCCCTTCTTGGTTTATCTATTATTGCCAGGGAAATTGCTTGTCCCGCTTTAACCGTTTCGGTCGAGCAAGCATTTAACAGTGGAGGATATACATTGGATAGCCGAAGATCTAGATTAACCATGGAGAATCTATAAAACAAACTCCTTCTTGAAGATTGGACAAAAGCCGAGAAAAAAGCTCAAGAGGTTAACTTCGATGAAAACGAAGATGGAGATTCACTTAACTTCGAGACCACTTCCTCCGGCTCCAGGTCAGGCACCCCCACTTCTCAAATAAGTGATTGAGCACCACCACCGAACCGGCTTCGATTCGAAAGGTAAGATAACTACGTAAACTTTGATCCCTTGACCTTAAGCCGGAAGGTCGAGGATATGTAGGTAATTTGGTTCTAAGTTAAAAATTAACTTGGAATCAACTCAAGTCCTTTAATTTTTAACTTTACTAATTTTTAACTTGGGATCAAACTCAAGCCCTTTAATTTTTTTCTCTTTTTCTTCCCAATATTATTAATTATTATGTACCTTTTTAACTTGTAAGTTGTAACTTTGTAATTTATAATAGATTGCTTTTTATTTGATTAGTGTTACATTTTAGGTGAGTGACAATATGAATTTTTATGTGATTTTAGAAATTATAAGTTGTAACTTGTAAGTTGTACCTTGAAAATCATAATGATCTTTCATATGAATATCTCATCTGTCTATGTCAAGTGTTATTTGTACAACTTTTTTTCCATTTAAATCATGCAAAAGAGATGAAAAAAAAAAAATCTGAAACCGTTTGGAACCGGCGGTTAAAACCCAAACCGGTGGTTCTATGCCATTTCAGAATCATAACAGGAACCGGCTTACCCGCGGTTCGGTTCCAGTTCCTAGTCTAGACGGTCTCGAAACCGGATGCCCATGCTTATATCGAATCGTCGATAGAGTGTTATTTATATTGTCTTGACTCTTGAGGAAAATTTTATATTGTCTTGGGAAAAATTTTGTTTGGGAAAATTGGTAAAAATATCCCGTAAGTTTGCCATATTTAAGAAAATATCCTCTAAGTTTGGCAATATTTAAAAATGTCTCCTAACTTACAAAAAGTTGGTAAAAATGCCCTGCAACCGGGTATAGCCAGTGGCTCATCCGGTCACAGGCTGATGTGTTAAAAAACGCTGATGTGGCACTCAAATAATCACAGGCTGACGTGGACTGTGTTCCTCTCCCCCTCACAGTCAATTTATATCACTTATTACCAATTAAAATTAAAACATTAAAAGAGAGAAGAAAATTTCTCTCTCGTCCTTTCCCCCTTCACTCCTCCACGCCCCCCTTCCTCCCACCGCCTGTGTTCCTCTTCCGTCCAAGGAGTTCTAGCCGACTCCAATTTCCAGCCGACTCAAATGAGATCTCGACCTGGCACTATCGTTTTGCCACCCAATCGACTCATAGTTTGCCACAAATTTCACCCTTTTAGGGTGCTAGGAATTGAAGTTCTTTTTTAAGTTTCCCCTTCATTTTTGTTGTGATTGGAAGAAGAAGAAGACTGAACAATCTCCATGGAAGAAGAAGAAGAAGAAGAAGACTTAGCAGATGAGCATTTTTCAGATTTGGGAAGATTTTAGTAGGTAAACATCAAATTTAGAGATATTTCAGATTTGAAAAGATTTTAGGATTTTTGAATAATCACATATTGATGTATGTAATTTCAGTATCACTTTGGAAAGATTTGGAAAGATGAAGAATTGCTGGAGATATGAATTATTTAGAATAATCACATTTTGAAAAGATTTGGAATAATCATATTTTGGAAAGATTTGGAAAGATGAAGACTTGTTGGAGATGTGCTAATTGCAGAAATTCTCACTTTGTAGATGCTTCAATTGTAGAAAATGGAGATGAAGACTTGCTGGAGATGTGAATTATTTAGAATAATGAAGATGAAGGCATCACTTAAGATTTTTACTGTAATCTCACTTTTTTTTAGGGAAGTAATCTCACTTTTTAGATTCTTAAATATTGTAGAACAAAGATGAAGACGGTGGGATATTGATGTATGTAATTTCAGTATCTAAATTATTTAATAAATTTTTAGGATATTATATCTTCCAAGATAATTTTTTTAATTTAAATTTGAAATGATTTAAGATTCTTTCAAAAATTGTCTTTTTATAAATTAATTTTAACATTTTTAGAGAAATTTAACATTTCCTAAAATAATTTATTAGATTTAAAAAAAAATTAAAGATAAAGTTATGAATTTTTAATTTAAAACTAAAGTTTTTAAATATTATGTAATAAGCATAACTTTATGCTTTAAATTTTTTTTTTATTCTTTCAAAATTGTTTTATTTTTTAAAATTAATTTTAATATTTTTCAAATAATTTTAAGATTTTTTAAAATAATTTCTTAGATTTTAAAATTTAATCTATATATAAAGTTGTTAATTTTTAATTTAACTAATATATACAATTTTAGATTTTATATTTTATAATCCTGATAATAATTTAAAATAAAATTACTAACACACTAGAAAGAAAAAAACGGCCACATTATCTTATGACCGCCACATCACCCCTTTGACTAGTTGACTGACTGGATATACCCGGTTGCAGGGCATTTTTACCAACTTTTTGTAAGTTAGGAGGCATTTTTAAAAATTGTCAAACTTAGAGGATATTTTCTTAAATATGGCAAACTTACGGGATATTTTTACCAATTTTCTCATATTGTTTTTAGTTCTGTAAGTTTGATCTTGTCAAGTAAGAAAATACATATATTACATAATTTTAATTTTAGTTATGTAGATTTTTAATTCATCGCCATACGTCCCAGCACTGTTGCATGTCTCAACGAAATGAGCGATATGTTGTTTTGGACTGCCTTTACCATCAAAGAGTTGAAACTTCGGGGGTTGATAACTGGAAGGCATCTTCAAGTTGTTAATCCTCAAAGAGTATGGTTTAGTGTAAGTCAAAGATGACTTAGATGTCCCGTCAAACTTGTCCTTAAGGGTTCCTAAGATGATCTCTTTTAGTTGGTCAACATGGACCATACCGCCAGAGGAGACTTGTAGTTTATCTCTGGTTCTTTCCTTCTCGTTTGGTTGATATTGATGCCTCGCAGAGTCTTCAGCCTCGTCTTGATCCTCAACAGGTTCTTTTCCAGGAGCGTGACTTGTAGTACCGCTATCAACTTTGCTTATCAGTTTTGCGATCAAGGAGTCTTGCTCTTGTGCATGTCTCGTTAGCCCTTCAATAGCTTTGGTCAAGCTCACAAGTTGTTCTTCAAGAGTCGAAGCATTTGTTGTCATGATCGGAGCTGCTTCTGAACTTGATGAAGAGCGAGGAGTAGAACATGCAGAGTTGTCGACTCTATTGCTATCAACAGTGTCTTGCAAATCCTTCTTAGTAGCCCCGGAACAAGTATTTCCCTCTGAAGATGCCAACGATCGTGAGTTACTTGACATACTCCTTGTGACAACATTGACGCCTGCAGCTGGAGGATCTGTTGCAACGACTTTCGTAATTATGATCTTGTGAGGTGTCATAGTGATGTCTTCAATTCTGGTTGAAGAGAAGAGATGAGAGGTAGAGATAGTCCCACTGGGCATGCCAAATTTGTAATAACAAATTTCGTGTATAAATAAATAAACACAAAAAAGAATTACAAGATCGGATTTCTTGGATTAAATGGATAATGTTTACAACTTTGTGGATCATATCTCTAGTTTTCCTCTAATTCTTCTCTTCGATTGATTGATGTTGGATTTGACTTTGATTTCCCCCGATTTTGGACTTTGACTTGAGTAACGTTAATTCAAAGGCTTGTGAGCTTGATTTTGAATTAAACGATACTTTTGATTCAATATGCGAAGAACGTCTTCGAAGATCTTGACGAACGACGAAGAACACCTTCGAAGTTTTGACTTGAAAACGCCGATCGGAGGGGATTAGCACCTTGATCTCGGATCAAACGTTGAAAATATTGAGATTGGCTTTGTAACGCCTTGAAAAAATCTCAAGATTAGCTTCGTAATGTCGGATTGTAATACCGGATTGGCTTTATAATGCCGGATTTTGGCTTTGTACCGCCTTTAGCTCAAGATTGGTTTTGTACCACCTTTCTTGAGCTTGTCTTGTTGTCGATTTTTCGAAGAGCGTCGAAGAACACCGAAGAACGTTGAAATTCCTTTGTACCAGAATTCTTCACTTGATTCTTGACTTGTGTTATTGTGATTTTGGTGGAGGATGAGGCCCTATTTATAGTTGTAGGATGGGAAAACCCTAATGGGCTTGAGTCTGAATGGAGCGATATGATTGGTCCTTCACAATATCATTATCCATAAGATAATTATTAAATTAATTGTATTTAATTTAATAATTATTACAACAACTTGACACATGGAGCATTATGATTGGTCCACCATGATTTGATGTTTACCCTCATCTTCTTGGATAATTACTAATTTAATTTAGTAATATCTGCATCGTCTTGACACATGACAACTTCACATTGACCAATAAAATATATAGTAAATCATCAATTAAATTGACTATTTAACTTAGAAATTTTATTTACCCAATTCCTAATATTAAAAATAATCAATATAAAATTGATATTCAACATATATTTTATTATGTGGCGCATTTTAATTGTATACGAAATTTGCGTATCAACACTCTTCTCTTTATTTTCACTTATTATTATTTTTATTGCTTGATGTTGACGATGCCTTTTATTGCTTTGATGATTTTTGAGTGATCCCGTGTTTCCCGAAGCCCGGGAGTAGCCCAAGCTTCGGGGTTGATGATTAGTTGATTGATTATTGGATTGTTGTGAGTTGTGGTAACCTAGGGTTTGGATTTGATTGATTTGTTATGATTTTAATATGAAATTAGGGCTTCGGTTATAGGCTTGACTCGGTGGCTTGAGCTTTCGATAACTTACCCTTATTTTGTATGATTATGTAACCTAGGCTAGGGTTTGCCACCCTTTCGAGGAAATTCGATTTAATCTTAAATGAACTTAGAATTGAATTTATGTGTCTTCTATTGTTAGGGAAGGAAAATTTAATCCAAGAACATAAATCAATCAAAAGACCCCATTTATAGGATGGAGACCTATGGAGGAGAAGACCAACGGAAAGGGGGAGTAGAGTTTAGGGAGTCTTGGCTAGGATGGACGAAATTAAGTTCAGTCGGGTGTGTAGGAACTACACCCCTACGTCGGTCTTTAGCGTAGGAGAAGTCGGGCTAACCTTTTCTAGTCTTCCGTAGTTTGTAACCCGGGGCCCAAGGTTGAATTTGTAAATCTCATTCGTGTAGGTAGTCTACATCGAACCCCAATTACTTACCTACCTTAAGGGAATATGGCACATCAACCGTATTCCGGAATCATCACCCAATTAGGATATAGATTGGGTTGAGAATTCAACCACGTAGAACTCATACTTGTTTCCTTTAATCGTCTTCGAATTATAAATTTCATCTTACTTGTGTGAAACTGAGCTTCGGGAATATCTCCCCATCGATCGGTTCCCTCCTTACTTTATTTATTTGCTTTATGTTACTAGATTAGTTATCACTCTCAATTTGCATATGACCTAACTTGCTCGAAAGTGCTTAATACGATTCTCACGGAAAATCCTCTTTGTGGATTCGATATCTTATATATTGCCTTTGTCACAAACCGTACGCTTGCGGCTTGAGAAGGCCGTCTAATCACATCGATTAAGAGCGACTTTCGTGACAAGTTCAAACTATCATGCTCCTTTTTTTTTGAATTTGGACAGATGACTCATTCACTTTATGAAGTCCTTACTTGCCCTTGCCTTTCTTTCCGACTTTATTTTTAGCTCCTTGGTTCATTGCGAGATGAACAGAATGAGACCCCTGATTCTTAAGCCTTGTTTCCTCCTGAACCAACATTCCGTGAAGTTCATTCACGTTCCATATATCTTTCATGGTATTATATTTCATTTGGAAAGGTCCATAGGGGGCAGTGAGTTTATGATAAACTGCACAAGAAAATTATCATCCACTTTCATTCCCAATTATTTAAGTTTTACTGCAATGTTCATCATCTCAATGACATGCTCATGCATGCTACGAGAACCGTCAAACTTCATGGTGGTTAAAGTAGCAATTAATTTCACAGAGCAAAGACTTACCAGCATTTTGAGAATGTTCTTTCACAACTTTCATAAATTCCTTAGCACTTTTAGTTTGAGATATAGTAGACTTGATATTGTCTGCTACACTCATTCGCATAAACATTAGGCTTAATCTGTTTGATCTAACCTAGGCACCATGGTTAGCTATTTCGGCCTCACTGCTTTCGTCAGTAATAACAGGTTTGTTGAATTGGAGTGAATAATCAAGATTCAAAATATCTCTATGAAATTGAATTTGTTCACTTCAGTCGGAATAGTTTAGTCCATTAATTTTTTGAACAATTGTAGCAAGCGATTGAAAAGCACAAGAATCTGCAAGGATACATATAAGTATTCACATTAATGTTTTGAGTAAGATAAACACAGATTCAGAATCAATAATCAGTAAATGTATATATTGATGTTCTCCTTTAGGTGATACAATAATATACAATCATAATCATAATGATGCTTGTAAATTTACCATAGTTTGATAATTGAAATATACACTCACTGAACTATTCGATCATCTTTGGACATACAAAACAATTACATAATATATCAATTATCACATTATATCATAATTTATACGAACTAATGATCCACGTTTGAGTGATCTTTAATGTCTTATAAACATGAATTTTGATTACTTATAAATTCAAAGATTAATTAAATCCAAAGCATCACATCAATATTGATAATCAAATATTTATTACATAATTTAGAATTTATAAACATTCTGGTCAGACCACTTTAATGATTATCGAACCAACATCTTATAAATTTAAATTATATAACATATAATTTTTAATTACAATTTGGCAGAAGATTATATGCAACATCACATACCCAATAATTATCCTGAATATTGTTAAACATAATAGAATATATAGAATGTTTAATCAAGATTATATGTTGCGGAATCAGTTAAATCAAACATTATATACAACACAATTGTACAGCACGTGTTCAACATATGCAACATCAACATTTTTTTTTTTTTTTTTAGGAATACATATCAAATTGCAAGATTAAGAAAAGCCGTTTTCGGCAGCATTAAGTTGCTTCATTAAGATAACTTTTCGGCAATATCGAATTGTAATATTAAGAAAGACGTTTTCGGCAATAACTACGTCATCTCTAATAGTGCATACAAATTAATTAATTAGAAATTGAAAATCACCAATTCTATAATCATGCTTGATGCCAATACGTAAGTTTAATCATGTATACATAATTAAGAATATAAAGTAGATATGTATCTTAGAATTCATAATTTTCATATTCGATTGAGATATAAAATTATGATACTGACCTTGAGATGTCATCGATTATTTTATTGATTGACTTCTCCGATTTTCGTTGATGGAAGAAATTGATTTTCCCTCCCCCTTCTTTTAGAATAGAGCTTAGGTGATAGAAATAATATGCCTCTTTTTTTTATATAGTTAAAGAGATGGCCAATTTTTGAAAGGATAAAACTAGACAACAAGTAAGATTGATATCTATTCACCGACTATCAACGCAAAAATCACATCTTATCAAATATATCCTGACCAATATTATCCGAAAGATTATTTATTTAAACCATTAAGCTATCTAAAATATCTTAGTTACTTAATATGATGGTACGTGGGGCCGTGGCCACACAAATCTTTCAATTAGTTATCAATTTGAATGGAGGATACATATAAGTAGGTCATGTTTTCTTGCAAGAGATATGTGAAAAAATCACACGAGTCTTTTCAAAGTTGCATCTCATAGCATCTCTTCGAAACTCTTGCATCCAAAATCAGTTTAGCATATATATAGTACATTGCCTAGTTCTTACCACATTTCTAGTTCGCCGGAGCTTCTTGATTTGTGGTAATACTATCCATAAGACGACACTTATTTTTATCTTTGAAAACATTACATCAAACTGTTAGCACTAGTCAGGACGTATTCGTTTTACGGATAGAGGTCTAACATCGATTCGCTTTAACATTGTCCTCATTCTGCTGGTTTTAAGTGTTGTAGAAAGTGTTGGAGCACTCTGTATGACATCTAGGAGCTTATTGGTAATCAGAGTAACAAAAAGATAGAAAAAATTATTGGTGGACTTTTTTTGCTCAATGGCTCAAGGTGCGTCGAACTGGGCCTAGCATTTGTAGGTCCGAAATAAATTGGGTCCGAACCAACCCGAAACTACCCCTTGACCCGACTGGGCCCAGCCCGAGCGGGCCCCCCGAATTGCCAGCTCTACTAGCAATACCATAATCTAATTGATTTTTTTCCATCGATTCATACAGATTTTCAATATTTTTTGTATCGTTTCAACGTCGAATATCCATAAGTACATTTGAGCTTTGTGGGGTGTAATAGTTTGATCATAGAACTAATTATTTTTATTTTTATAACTTTGTAAGCCATTATTTGATATACCTATAAATCCAATAAATTTAGGCATAAACGATGATACGTCACCCGAATTGCACTATGCAACTATTGTACATGAGAGTTTGCTAAAGAATGGGGCTTTTCGGTTAGTTTTGTAGATATGGACAACATCTCTTTCATATATACCACATAATTTTATTCTTTTTTATATAAATTAAAAATATAATTCACATCATCATTAGTAACTTTGGCACATATTTATTATTATTTTTCAATATTTTTTAATAAATTTTAAAATTACAAAAATTCTGCAATCACATCTTCTTCATTATAATTACTTGAAACGGGGAATCAATTCTACAAAATTTTAGAGTAACAAAGAAGCAAAAAAAAACTCCATTAATTGGCATTAATTGGCGCATTGAAGCTTTTAGTGCTTTTAGTTCTTTCATTTACAAAAACCATGGAGTTAAGACAGGTAGTGGGGTCGACATCTAGTTTTATGGAAGATTTAGTATATATTTTATTGGCTACACCTTATACTACAACAACATAAGTACACAACTAAGCATCTCCTAATGTAGTCATGACCATTTATTCCACATTTCACATTGTCCATCGTATTCAAAATCAATAAATTGAGATGACATTTCACCAAATAAATAAATAAATTGAGATGATATCAATATTTATGCATCCAACAACGTCAATAAATTTAAAAAATTTCTATCAAATAATGGGACTGAGTTCACAATTGCTTCGGTGATTATCATTATATTCGTTACAATAAAATAGGTCATTTGTATAAGATTTTTTGACACCATAATTGTGGTCACTAATAATAAGTTATCTTTGATCACTTAAAAGATCTTCGATATTCACCGATATCTTTCCGATATCTCTCTTTTTTTGCGATAACGAAACGAAATTCGGATATAATAAATTTATGTAAGAATATCTCCCATATATCTCCGAAATCTCCGAAAATTTCGATTTGGACTATCTCCAGGTATAATTTGTTATAATTTCGTGGAAATTTTACCAAAATTTCGGTAAAATTCGATTAATCTCGGTGAGATTTCGATTAATATCGGTGAAATTTCGGTTAATATCGGTGAATTTCGGTAAAATTCGATTAATTTCGGTGAGATTTCGATTAATATCGGTGAAATTTTGGTTAATATCGGTGAATTTCAGTAAAATTTTCTTAATGCAGCCTTAGTTATAAAATTTCGGTTAATATCGGTGAAATTTCATGATACTTAGTTGTAAAATTTCTAAATTATTCGCAATCCACTAAATTTTCGTAATGCAGCCCAAAGATTTAATAAATTAGAATGTTATTGTAAAATACTTGAACATCCTTAATGATATTAAGAGTTCATAATGTATCTTGTGTGGCCTGATAATGTTTCTATTGTTTATTATTTGTCAACTAGTTGTAAATATGTGAATTTCACTCAATATTTAGATTAAATATTTGAATTTAAGTAGGTTTATAACAATCTATAAAATATCGTGATAAATTATCTGTTTTAATACATTTTCTAGCATTTTAAAAAAAGTTGCACCGATATTTCGATATTAATGAGATTTCACCGAAATCTCTCTAAATTGAAATACCGATATCTCGGTAATCACTAATATTTTCGTCCTTAGTTGTCACAAATCTCTCTAGATTTTATTTGAGACAACTTTAAGACTATTTTTAGAGACAACTAGTTGTTGCAAAAAATATTTGAGTCGCATTTTAGACCACTTTTGTGGTCACAAATATATTATTTGCGACCGAGTTATTGAGACGACAACAAAGTTGTGACAAATACTCATAAGTTGTGACAAATATTCATTATTTGAGGCAATTTTTTGTGGTCTCAAAAGACCCTTTTCCTGGTAGTGATTCAAGAAAATAGCCTTCAAGTAACTAAGAAATCTAATATTAAGAGCAATTGCTTCAGTGATTATCATTATGTTCAAGAAAATAGTTTTCACTCAATTAAGATTTCTAATGATACGAGTGACTACTTTTGAAAGCCTTTCTCATAAAGATTTCAACTAAAAGTATACGAAGCTTAGCCAGGCTCATAAGGTTTGCAAAGATGATGTTTCCAACTACTTCAGCAACTACTTCAGCAAATATCAATAAGAATTCATTTTGTTGCCTTCTTTCTGGAAACTTATTGTTTTAAAATTTACTAATTGCTGTATTTTTTTGTTTAATAACTTGTTGCCTTCTTTCTGAAAACTTATTGTTTTAAAATTTACTAATTGCTGTATTTTTTTGTTTAATAACTTTAGATCGGCACAGATCTGTAAATTTCCTATAGCCATGTTTTATTTTGTAAGTTTGTTAGTGATGTATTTTGAGAATTCTACTTCATTGTTTGATAAATTGGGACAAATCACAAAATTTTACCTGTCTTGAGCAACATATTATTTTTACATTGTTCATTTTTCAAATGAGTTTTTCAAATTTTACCTGTCTTGAGCAACATATTACTTTTACATTGTTCATTTTTCAAATGAGTTTTTCTTCTTCTTGTTTTTAGAAGGCATTGCATTTTGTTTTGTTCACTTAGATTTTTCGTAAAATTCATATCACGTTCACTTCTCGCACAAACTGTTAGAAATATTGCTACATTATTTGGAAAGATCCTTAAAAGCTTTATGCCCAAATATTAATGTTGGGACGAGAAATACAAAGCGAAATTTGTATATAAATCCTCTGAATGTCTGGAAACTCCAAATAACGAAAATTTGAAGATTATTTTATACAACATCAGCCATTAAAACTGAAGATTATTTGTAATATGAAAGATCAAGATTTTTCTATTGACTAGTAAATGACATGCTCTTCACGTTAAGAATTAATTTTATTATTTATAGTAACTATCTCCCTATGGAAAGTGGAGATTGTATTTATCCTAAAGTAGGAATCAACTTTCCTGATTTCTCCAAGAACATTTTTCATATGTAAATTTTACAATACTTCATTGAAAATTTTATACAGTACTCCCTCCGTCCCGGCTAAGTTTGCACACTTGAGCCGACACGTATATTAAGAAAAACTACTTTTTGCTTTTTGGTTGACTTTTTTAAAGATGGAGATTGAAAGTGGAGATTTTAAGGGTGGAGATTGTGAGAAAACTTTCCTTTTTAAGGGTGTGCAAACTTAGATGGGACGTCCCGAAAAGAAAAGTGTACAAACTCAGTCGGGATGGAGGGAGTAATAACTAAAACTCCGTGTCAACATATTGTATTAGTAACTATAATTTCAAAAAACTACTCATATGACATAATAAAATAGTTTACTACTCCTATCCATAAGTAACTAATTTGTTTGTGACTTTTTATATTAAATATTATATTATTTAATATATGTGACTTTCAAATGATAATTATTTAAAATATTTGATAATACTTTGTTTTGTTACAAATATATAATTATCTTAATATATCATTACAAAATGTAAATAAATCATTACAGAATTGAATTAGTTTTTACATTAATTTGTTATGATATACTGACTCTCGATTTTTTTATTCTCAAATAGTATATAGATAAACAATTCCATTACATATTAATATTATTATAGAAGAATTTATCATCTCGTGCATTGCATGGGTAGAAATCTAGTTTTATAATAATAGAAGAAGTTCACATCACGTGCACCGCACAGTTGGATCCATTAGCAATACTTGAAAAAATTGCATGTCCAAAAATAAAAGTCATGTTTCAAAAATCAATGTCTGGTTTTACAAGATTCACGATTCCAAGGAATTAGATCTAAGTTTTCACTAATTTTCAAGTACACCAGGTGCATTAGATCCGTGGATTAAAAGGCAGATATATAAAAATGTATCAATATTTCTACTAAAATGTATTACATCTATAAAAAGTTATCACCACTTATACTGAAAGGTATTACTTGTTCGGAAGAAATGTATTACTTTTCAGCATAATATTATTCTTCAGAACAAGTAATACATTTCATCATAAACATAAATACATTTTTAGCATGATATGTTTTTTCAAAATAAATAATACATTTTTATAAAAAATTACCCATATATGTCTCAATTTGTACAGACTTTAACGGACCTAAAATCCATACAACTGGTGTAAAAGAAACTTACTCCTAACTTTTACAAATGATAAACATTAGTACTTATCTCGCTCGATTTTAAATTATAAATTTATGTTGGAAGTCTTGCATGTCAATTCATTACTTAGTTGTCATCTATGGGTTTCTTTTATAATTTACAAGTAAAATTATAATCCTTTTCCACAAGTTCATCTCTTTCTCGTACGCTTGGTACACGTGCAATCCAATTAGTAATACTTTTTAAGAGCATCTTTTAGTAATTAATCATCAAAATGGCGGCTGGACCTCCATATGCCAATTGACGTTTGCGACCGTGCATTATTTAATGAAGAAAAATATTTTCTTCCTGTTACGTCAACCCTCAGGTAAAAGTATGGATCATGAGATTCCAACTTTTCAAGGCGTTGACTATTCGAATGAACAAGTCTCGACTCATCCGAAAACAACGTCGGAAGACATCACTACTATATGTTGGGTTGGCACATAACGAATTCTTCACAAGACGAATGTGGATCCCTTCACGATCTCGTTACATGTATCTTCTTCTATTAGATAAACTGAAGGAGCCTCTTGTAACATCGACAACATTTTCCGTTGATTTAGAATTTGAAAAACATTCAATCATCCGTGTCATCAATAAAATGTTCGTGTAGCAAAATAAATATAATAACTACTTATTAAAATTTGAAAAGTAACAAATCTCATCATCAATATATTTAAGTATATCATTAAATTATCAAAAATATTTTAGACTTATCTAATAATGTAGATATGTAATAGTTGCTAAGCTTTGGGGGTATTTTTAAATTTAATTTTGGGTCTTTAATTTATTTAACTAATCAAGTTTAATTGAAATATTTAAATCTAATAAGATTGAGGATTTGTGGTTGTTTATATTGGCTTCATAAGACGAAATTAATATGTCATCTGCCTTTATTTTTTAAGTTGTTTGTTATGTTATTTATGTTGATCTTCCTTAGCTAGTTTATGTGATTGTTAAACAAAAATATAAATAAAGAGTACTATGGTTGAACACTATTTGTGTCTTACCCTAGTGTCTCAATTATTCGGGATCCCTTATTTCTCTCCAACATCCGTATCCGAAGATACTCTAGAAATACTAAACGCCTGTCAATTTTCTTTATTGGAGTTGATCTCTTGGGTGCCATGTTTGTGAAGCTCCAAAGTTTTTGGATCTTTAGGATTTTTTTTCATAGAGAGACGAGAATGAAAAGGTTTTCTTATTTACTAAGCGTGGTTTATATAACCTTTTCACCTAGAGTTTCAAAAACGACTTTTAGGTCTGTTGAAAAGAAATCTGTGCGTGGACAATTCAGATTTATTGACGGAAAAATAAATTTGAAATAGTGACTGAGATTTAAGGGCTGCATTGGTCAAATACAAATGCTATAATTACTTCTGCGAAAATCAACTATACAACGTAGAAAATGACGTGCGCATTAAATGTGGGAAAACTTTGTTGGATAAGAAAGGAATATTAGTATGGTCCATTTTATTTCATATTTAGAAGTTTATGGGCTCATTTTCTCTAATTTGAAAATTCAAGGACCAAGTTAGATAATAAAATAACGTAGGATCTATTTAGAGCCTCTGGGATTAGATTAGGGGCTAATTTGCTATATTTCTAAAAAAATGTAGAAGAAGATTAACTGTTAAATTTCGTCCAGCTCCTTCGAATCTCTCGGGATTAAAAAAAACCCTTAAAAATACTAAATTCTCGGTGTACCAATTTTTTGATACCATATCATACTATTAGAGTTAGCAATTTATGACATGACTAAACCCAAATGTAGAGGGTTAGGGTTGATTGGATTAGAAATTAGTCAAGCCCGACTAATATGAAAGAGAACGAATTGAATGAGCTAATCAGTAGGTCAACTCGCCAACCTATTTTACATTATTATAATGAAAATCTAAGTGCCAAGTCCTCAGTGGTCATATTCTTCTATATCTGATGCCAAATGTAGCATCTAATCTCCAAAAATAGAATTGAAATGCAAATCATGAACCTGGAGAGGAAAAATGCCGTACAATTTTTTAATGGATATCTCAAATCCTTCTCTTACGAATATCTAGTCCTAATTCAATTAAAATTCAACTAAAGGAAAAATAGTTTTTTAATTCATTAAAGTTTACCATTTTTTATTTTAGGATAGCATATTTGATCATTTTGATTTTGATCATTTAACTTTTGAAATTCAATATATTGATTCTTTAACTTTTGAAATTCAATAATTTGGACATTATCTGATACAGACGGTGACGGGACCAGTGAACTTTGAAAGTTAGATAGACATGTACTCAATTATGGGCTTCAAGATTCTTGGAACATCAAAGTCAATTGACATAGAAACCCAAAATCTTCCTCTCTAAATTATTTCACACCTCTTATCATTGAAGACAGCTAGGGCAATAGTGTCTTTGCCTATCTCGCCCATTATGATGATGGGATTACAAAAGGTTTATCATTCTCACAAGTTTGGAAAAGCAAATTGATGATGTCGTACTTATCAGGTGCCTTGCCGAATACAACCGCATCATCCATATACAATGTTGTTGAATGGGAACCATTAAGTTGCCGATTGCACTTCACCTTTTTCATAGGCTCCAAACTCTCCAGTTCCTTAACTAGACCATAAATTTTTTCTTGCATTCCTGAAATCTTAAATGGAATGTCAATTCTCAAACTCAACAAAATTATTGAGTGTACATACTCCTCTTAATTAATATAAGTTTTCAAAAATGGGGTGCAAAAGATGGAGAGTTCCAACATAATGTGGCCAAGTAGAGAACCGGCGCCATATGCAAGCTTTTTTAGCATCACCGGACCATATTTGCCACCTATCTACCCTCGTGTCATCACAAAAAACCCTCGACATGTTATTTTCCATATGGTCCACCAAGTATTTGATTTTTGTAAAAATTATGTGCAGCTTGTGTTGTCCATCCTTGGCCCTCAAAATGATTTTTAATTCTTCTTATGAATACAACCCATGCGAAGGAACATTAAACTTTTCTGTTAGTCACTTATTTTTGCTCCAATATGTCTTTCATTTCAACACCTTATTAATCTCGGACATATTGAATAGTTTTTAAATAAATAGATCCCCCAAACTATTCATCTTCTTTAATTGCTCTAGGACAGGTTCATTTCTTGAAGGCTATGAGATAATTTGAAAGAGTTTGAAGACCAACTTATCACCCAATTTTGGTTCAGCATGGTCCCAATTATGGTTACATGCGAAGCTTGTTATCCGCTTCATCTAATTCAAGACGACACAACTTGGTAATCAGAAGAATTGGTGAACCCAGTGATCCTTGAATTCTATCCTAGAAAACCCTAAATATAATGTACTTGACGTCCAACTTGGACCCAAATTAAAGAAGTTGTTCAACGAATATGGTATGGTTTAGGATGTCGTTCATATAGATTTGGATGAGGTCGTCTCGCTTTGGGAGGACGACCAAGATCTTCGGTCTCGGTCTATAGAGGAATTATCAACCCTACTCTTAAGAAAATATCTACTAGATGTGAAACATGCATGCAGTAAAAAACCTTAGAAAAGAAAAATAAATTAACACAAAAACGTGAGATTTTGAGAGAGAAATTTCCTATTATGGACTACAGTGATTACTTATTATCCTTATGGAAAATGCTCGGACCGTCTTGGGTCACCCAGGCGGAAAAACACCTAACCCAACCGTTTAGACCTTAATCGAGATTGCTAGGGACCGCCTAGCACCTAGGCGCTGCCTAGAGCGTCTTTTATATTACTGGTGAGAAGTCGTCATAGATGGCCTCTGCATTCTAATTCCCTTTAATGTTTTTATTTCTCATTAATTATTCAATAAACAAGGAAAAATATAAATGATTTCTTTTTCTAATATAGTGGCTGTTAAAGTGATGTTAACGGTGTTAAAATATTAAGTCCCTAATTCATAGTTTTATATCTTTGATGCTGAATATTTTTCAGGTCCTAAATGGATAATTGAATATCTTCCGGGACCTTGACCAAGAAGAGCCCTTGTATTTTTTTAATGGATGTAGGAAGTGAAACACAAAAAAGCTCATTTGACTTGGATGTATTGTCTTCTTTTTCAATAACGTATCTTATACTATATATCTAAAATATATAATTAATTTTCATTATATCAGTAGACCGTCAGTTAAACCACTTCGACCAATTGAACCATGAACCAGTGAGCAAGCTAGTTCGTAGCATGGTCCAATTGTAACAACGTTGCTCTAAACCTAACAAATTCAAGCAAAGTATGTCTGGCCGAAACACATCACTTAAATCCTAAGGAGAAATAATTTGAAATGCTCACCTATCGCCTCAGGGCAAAGAAAACTAAACTATACAAAAATAAAATCTTCAGCATCATCCAACTCTCTAAAAGGAGAAAACCAAGAACTGACCAACATTATTGGAGATTTCTTGGCACACTAGTCCCTCTTCTTGTAATGTCTTCGGTTATAGAACGCAACGAATCCAAGTGAAACCACCATCCCAATCAAGTAACCCAGAATAGCTCCATAAGTCACGCAAATCGGCCACTCCTGTACAACGTATAAATTTTTTTAACAGTTCAGAGACAAAAGAGATTAGACATACGTCACATACCCTAATGATGATAACAAGATTGGTAGACTGCAGCAGAAGTTAATTATTTAACTGATTAAGCATTCTGCTGGACTGAAATCAGACTTAAGAACAACTTCTTGTATATTAATCACAGATCATATGTATCAACAAGGTATAAAGGATGACCCCATTAACATTACAGTTATAAAAAAGAAAAAGGTTGAAAGAAACATCGGAAATGGTGAAATTTTGTAAATCCATCAACATTGTCCCAAAAATAATTCAAATGGAATGTGATGCATTTCAACTCCATCATATGATCCTTTAATCCAAATGTAACCTCGAGTTATTCCGAATCTATTAAACTGAACAAATTGGTGACCGGCATAAAAAGCTACTTTGGATCCTGTGAATAAAGTAACATGGTTTTTTTTTTTTTTTTTTTTCTTTTAAATTTATGAATTCAGATTATTTGGACTGCAGGAAAGCACAATGGTATTGTTAATACAAATAGAATTATGAATTATGAATTATGACTTATGAGAAGCATTTACTATTTTATAAATACATTTCAAAAGGTTACTTGATGATGCTTCATTGCACTCAAACAACTAGTACCATACATAGTATGTATGTCTAAAAGCGCAAATGAAGAAATTTAATTACCAATATTTCTTTCTTGTTCTCCTTTTCTACACAAAAACGTACGAGCAAAATACAATGCATAACAAAAATTATGACTAGAAACTACATGTAGATTATTATGAACGATATTTCCAAATGCATGACGAGGCGATATGCTATTAGTGGTGGAAATGAAGTGGTAATCTCAACCTGAATTACTCCAAACTGTAATGAGTTCAAGATATTAAGAAATGTACAACTTATAACATGAATGGCCATCCTCAATTGCTATCAGACCTGCTTAATGAGCTATAAAAGTGGGAATTCTAGTGGTAACAATCCTATGATTCACTTGGAACTGCAGTAAATTAAAAATTAGGAAACGCACCCAGTCAGAAAACTTTGGCAAAAATTGGCTCTTTTAACACATGGTCAATTGGCACCAAACAACTACATGATGCTATTCAACGTGGGCAGGAGTGTCCTTTAAATAAATTGAAGCTAAGTTTAGACATCGAGAAATGTACAAGAAAAAATGTTGACAAGAAAAGATTCTAACATATTCAAGATACATTGACACATGAACAGCCATCCATCAACTAGCCTATCAGACCAATGTGATTACATGCTATTCAATGCAAGAAACCGATATATATATTTTGCCTTTCGAATTACTCCCAATTGTATGTTGGCATTTAGACAAAGTAGTATATATTATTGTACCAATTTCAGAGCAGTGACTGGTGGACCAATCAGATTGATTGTGTATACTCTTTACTTTGTAAAATTAACTGTATTGGAAGGTATTAATAATTAATTAGGAATCTACCTTGATATTTGTTACTGCCTGTTAGATATTTATAACTGCCCATTATAAATAACGAGAGGAGATCAAACATAAAAAAAGGCCTAAGTTGCAGGAGCAACGGAGTAGTATCCTCAACCAAGAAAAGTATAAAGACAAGTTGCAAAAGCTTTTCGCAAGTGCTTATTAGCTTATAACGTGGGAAAAGCTCTTTTGGAGTGTTCGGAGAAACAACTTCAACTTTAAAAGAAAAACGATTCCAGCGTAAAAGCTGCAGCCTGCAAGCAGAATTTTAATTCTTTTTCTCTACTCAATTGTTTGAAATCGTTTTTTTCTTCAAACACTACCCACTGTATCCATGCGTTATTTTACTAAAATCTCTAATTTCAATCACGTTTTTAAAAAGCAAAAGCAATCGCAAACACCCCCATAAAAGCCTCAAACGTTAATCGTGTGGGAAATATATACATAGATGGCAAGGTTCGTTACCTGCCAGGCTCTCTCCCAGTCAAGTGGCATAGGCCACGCCCCAAGCCACGCTCCAATAACAGCTCCATGTGCAGGTACACATATTATAAAATCAGTAGATTCAATCGGCCTGCAAGTGGGAAGTGGGAAACACTGAAAAGTTGCTGCGTTGATTACAAGATAGTGCCAATATCAATAGAAAATAATAGTTTCGGTAATTAACTTTACTTTGCATGAGCAAATATTCGGTGCCAATCAGTCCACGATGAGCCAAAAACAGAAGCTGCAGGGACAAACTGCCAGAAATGTATGGGTGAAACATGAGCAACTACAGGACAAAATACTGTCTAATACTTTGTATCATTAATAGACAATTATCATCTGGAAAGTTAAGAATCCTATCAGAAGTTGCAGAAGCACATCTTATTCATTATAATATAGTTAGTGGTACACAAAACGGAGCAACATTTTTTCAGATGAATAGCCATATTAAATGTACTTTAAAATAAAAGATGTACTTACTGTAAGGACTGACATTAGAAGAGACCAGTTAACTGTCTTTCTGAAGTGCCTGTATTCAATGAAAAAATGAATAAAGTTGCATACAACATGCAATTAGCCGTAACATAAGAATGTGTTTCCAATTTTGACGAGACCAGAGCCATTATTGTGCAGCCAAAATATATTTTCATTTTTAAATCATAAACATGTGAGGAATCAATGGATACAGTCAGCAACAAACAAGCATCACATACTGGATTCCAACAGGTGCCCCCAATACAATTGCTCCAAGTGCATTTAATAAAGCACCTGCAAATACAAAAAATTACCCACGTCTTAGTATCAACATTAGTGGAGAGCAATAATTTACATAAACGGAGAGAACACATCTTATTTTTTGATAAGTAATCCCAAACTTTAAATTCGAAAACCACGATACATTTGAATATATGTATATCCCACTTTTCTAATGCAGATACAAACATCTTTTTTCATGATAAGAAACTGAAACTTTTGTTGATAGTAAGAAAAGAAATACAAGGGAAAATATCTCACAAAGTCGGAAAAAGAAGCTACAAAGCACAACTCCAACCCCCAAAAAAGTTTATACACACATAAACAATGTTAAAGATTATGCTTATTCAAGGGTTTCAATTCGTTAGAAAAGTGAACTTCTAATTTTAATGTGGTTTTTTAAATGAGTTGTAACGGAACATTTTCGTAACATCAGAGGACCTTCACAAAACACTTAATAGGTTATGCATTACTAAATGGACTTCACTCTAATATCTTTTCCAACCAAGCTACTATCTCCTTTAACTGAATATAAATGGTTCATTATCAATTCTATATAACAAAAAGCTTCTTCGTGAAACTATTTGGGATCGATTATAGTACAATTCAGGAAATCTATTTTATTTTTCAGTAACACCTATCGCTAATGTTCATCTAATGCTCATCTCTCCTACACAATGAAAACTTACATTCCTTACTCTACAATGGAGAATATCATTCAGTCATTGCCATTCAGGGGAAAGTTTAACTAAGACTATGCCAATAAAAACACCCAGCAAGAAGAAACAAATAAAATTAGCTATAAGCTGACATTTAAAAACACTAACCAGCAGGGAGACCCAGCAGCCCTCTTGCTACGGCTTTGACATACTGGAAACAGAAAATAACAAGTTAAAAAATGTAACTATAATAATATATATATAGTATGCCATCAAAAATTCAAATTACAGAGCATTTATCTGGGTCCCGCCGAAACAGACTAGAAACTAGTATGACCACTGAAGCTTCCACAGCCTGAAAGAACCACGAAAATTACTGATATGCCACTCAAATAGAGGACTTGGTGTCTGAAATATGTGCAGGCTTACTTACCCATAATATAAAGAGAGTTTCGGCTGAATTTTGGATGAGAGTAAAGGAATACAAATTGAATGCCACCCAGAAAGCTGAAGCTAACCCTAGACCACATGACAGATGATATAGCAGCACAGATGAGACAGGCGCGTTGGTAGTTGCACGAGCCTTTCTTTGCTGTTGCATCGGTCTGACAGTGAGCCTCTTTGAGCTAACAAAAGATTTGTTTTAGCCTTATAGCTGATTCTACATTCCAAAAGGTAAATCAGCAATGGGGTGGATTCACTGGATTGAAACTTCATAATCGTAATTGGGGGGAATGGACAAGTTTACAATTTCATAGCGGCGCCCGTTTATCATGTATATATTTATTATGGTCCATTAGGAAGCTTAGACTATGTTCTTGTACAATTGTTTGGGCCTATTAAAGAATTAATCTGAAAGCAAAGCTAGAAACAGTCTAAGAATGTGTTTGTTAAGATTTGCCTCAGTAGATTTAGGGGACCAAATTCTAATAAAGCACACTCATTAACTCCCTCAGCCAGGTTTGGCTCAGCGTAACCCAGCCTTAAGCAAATACACCCTAATTTAACTCTTCCTAAAGGTTACATTTGGACTGGATGATTTGAAGTGACATGATTTCAAATTCATACATGTTGGAGCAGATTTCAAGTCCACCTAAATCCCTTGAGATTTAGTTCAAAATACATTACCAATTCAAACAACTGACGAGGATTTACTATTATAGAATTCAAATCCACCCTCAAATCCTTCAATCCCAGTGGAGCCTAAATATGAAGCGCCTCTTTCACATAATCCATTATTGTAAATTTTCAATGATTGATAGACTTAGTCTTACTGGTTACGTCGATCTTTTGGGCAGAAAAAATAAAAATTTCAACTGTTCACTTACATTAAGAATCAGGCATAAGAAATTCAAATGTTCATTGAAAAGCTACTAAAACAAAAGTAACAAGATTAAGGGAAATACTTCAACAAGAACAAAGCCCAGATGGATTGACTACACAAGTAGAAACACTTCAAAAATCCTAAAGATCAGCTCGTGAATAGATACAAAACATTGAATAAAAATAAAATAAATAGTACTCGAAAAAAAACCCAAAAACAAAACAAACGAGAAAAGTAAAAGTTGATATGGAACTCCGTCGAACAGTAAAAGCTTATGGAATGATGCAAAATATAAAGGAAAAAGCAGAGTAAAAGTTGTCTTACTCATACAAGAGAAAGAATCAAGAACTCTGTCGAGAAAAGAATAAAATTCTTCCACAAACGTGTAATTTAGAAGGAAATGAAGTGTGTTGTGAGGTTTCCAGTTTGCTACAACTTCCTACTGAAACCCAAAATTACATTTTCAAAATCGAACAAGTATAAGGGTACCTGGATTGCGAGCTGCCCGGAACGAATATCCGAACCAAATTTGGGCTTCAAATCACATTTCTTCAGATCGTACGTGCCTCATATGCACGGATCTAAATGTGTACAAACGGGTTCCAACCCGCTCCACTTTACTAGGGAAATTGGTATCCCACTTTATTGTAGGTTGCGGCCCAAAAATAATTTCAACGAAGTCGATAAAAATCAGCCCAATGTAGGAGGTGGCCCAAAATCATGACTCCAATGTAGGCTGCGGCCCAAAAATCCGTTTCCGCAAACCCCTTCTTCCATTTTTACATCAACATCATCGTCTCTGATCATCTGACTGCCATTGTTGCGGGTTCTTCTGAACTGCAATTCGAAAAGACATAAACCAGTTGATGAAGAAATCTCCCAATTCGTCGGAACCAGTTTCATCTGAAAGCAGTTCCTTCAACAACCTCTCAGTCGGGCCGGGTCCCAGCCTGAATCAGCACAACCTTCCTCAGCTTCAATTCCTCAAACTGCGACGAGTCGCAGTCGGTGTCGGTAAAGGAACAAGATGCCAGGTTTGACCCCGCAAATTTCACGCCGGAGACACAAATGTCCTTCAGTTGCTGGAGAAATAGCTGCTTAGTGATGCAGCTGCGCAAGAGCAAGAAGGGGATTTCATGGACGTCGCTTTGTTGGATGAAACTGCTGATTGTTTTAAAGAAAATGGAAGTAAATAATAAGATCAAGTGAGCCGTGTAAATTAAATTAATGTATCTTTTTAGAGGGATTTTAGGCTTTGAACTGATTATAGTTTTTGACTCCATGTACCTCGCAGCCTGAGGACTAAAAAGATGATCTGAAATGTATAAATAGCTTTGTAGTTTAATTAGTCAGTGTACATATGTGCTTACTAGGAATAATCTTTCTTATCTTCTTGAAACAAAAATGTTTGTAATTTGTGCACCTTTTGGCGTACATTTATGAGAAATAGGATTAGGGTTTAACTTTATTCAAATGCTTTGTTAATTAATCAAGAAATAGTCTGGATGAATAGGAACTGATATTGATTCACATCGATCCTCTATCTAAATTTTATCCTGTCTCAATTATGCTTCATTTTAAAATCGAGTTAATTATAATTATTTTTTTACGATTTATAAATTTAAAGTTCATGATTTAAGTTCAGAATTCAGAATTCAAAATTCATGTTTAGATTTCATGTTTAAGGTCTAATGATCGAATTTTTGGACTATAGTATATTTTTTATTGTAAATTTTACGACTTTATCACGGTTCATAATTTAATAATTTAGGGTTCATGATTCATGTGTCCGGGATTCACGATTTATGTTATATGACTCAATTTTAGAGTGGGACACGATTAAGACATGGTAAATATGAGATAGAGAATTCTTACCCGATATTGATTGCCCAAATTAATAGAGGAACAGTAATGAAATCATGGTACTTTTCACTTTATGCAATATTTTAGCTGAAACGTTGGTGAGTTTTTCACCAGAATCGTTATATACCATAAGTATCATTTTTGTAGGCAAGATTATCAATTTTTGGACAAAAATATCATTTTATTAAAATATTAAAAAATTTGATACTTTTACGGAATAAATGTGATACTTTTTGCCATATTAGTGATACTCTCTCTCAATCAGTAAAAGAATGCTAATGAAATCATGGTACTTCTTACTTTATACAATAATTTTAGCTAAAAATAATGGTGATTTATGTATTTCAATTGTTCTATAGTATCACTTTTTTGGAAAAAAAATATCACTTTATCAAAATATACAAGATGTGATACTTTTGCGTAATAAAGGTGATACTTTTTGCCAGAAAAGTGATACCTCCGCAGTAAATTAATAAGTTTAGCTAAATAATGATGATTTATGCCTTTCAATTGTCATGTTTCAAGAAGTATCACTTTATTATCGAAAAATATCACTGTTTTGTTCAAAAGTACAACTAATAAAAATAGTACGCTATATGCATATATCTACTCTACAAGGTCACTTACCCATTTATCGCCATCCATCACGCTTAGAGATGACAAAATCGCCCTGGCTCAACGGGTTGGCCCAGTAGACCCGATATTTTAGATGGCGGGGTCATAGAAATGTAGACCCGAAATACTATTATAAGGGAATACCTCGAACTCGGACCGACTAATTTTAGACCTGACCAAATTTTAAACCGACCCAACTCAAAATACGTCGTTGACTCGACAGGCCCGACCCGCCCGAATTGTCACCTCTAATCACGCCTCTCCAATTTTTAATGGCAGGATATAACTATTATGCCTCGCGGTTCACTTACCTAATATCCAACCACCTACTTTAGGAAATTCTATACCACATAAGAAATAAACCAAATGACCTCTTCAGGCTAGAAGTGTTGTTGTGACATATTTACTTCACCCAAGTTTTAGTTCTTTTAAAATGTGAAATCTTATTTCTTGCCCTTTAACTTCGACACTTTCAATATTGGACTTCTGATTTCACAATTTTTTTATAATGACCTTTAACTTTTTATTTATTTTAAATCATTCGCGAACTTCGAAAATTATTGACATGACACTCTAATTCTACTTGTAACATAATCAGCCCGACTACCATTGGTCAGACATAAAAGGGACAATTATTTCAAAATGGTATGTTCAAAACCACATTACATTTACTTTCAAAAGTGTATTTCAAATGATACTTAAATATGTTCTCGTATAGTTTGAAACATGTGACGTGGTTCATCTCTCTTAAAAATGGGTCCCTATATGATTTGAAAACCGTGATCTTCCATAATTACAATTAAAACTTCATAAAAGTTTTTTTTTTTTTTTTTTTCTTCTGAAATGAGCCCATTAAAGAATTTATAAATGTACAATAATTGTTGAGTTATATAAAATCTTACCATCATTTGATCACGTGCCTTCGCCTTCTGTCTAACCATGATTTTTTACTTTGATCTCCCTTGCATCTTTTCTTTCTCTTCCTTTGTTTAAGTGTTGGCTAGTGCTTAACTATAAAAATAAGACAGTTAAAAAAGTTACTCCTTCTTTTTCAAAAAAAATCTATTATAAAAATTTCTCAACGCAACTCACTTCTCAATGTAGCTCACTTTTATTTAAAATTCTTAATACAACCCACTCAATACGAATTGTACTCTTTCTTTATTTTATTAAATTATTTAAATTGAATATTACAAATAAAACATCAGAATTGAAAAAAGAAATAAACCACACAAAAAGAAAAAGAGAAAGAAAAGAAGAAGATAAAGATTGATGCAGGCCTTGATACAACGTATCTATCCTACCAGTTTGAAGAGATTCCTAACTCATGTTCTTCAACAAAACATAGTAAGGTCCAAAAGCCAGGTGCGTTCCAATCATAGAGTCCTGTTTCCATTCTCTAACAAAATCCATGATTAAAGTCAATTATAGGCACTCTTTCCAATCAATCACCCGTCCTTCATCAATTCAATTCTAACAAATAATCGTTAATTCGATGGAGAACTAAAGAAAGCTACGTGGTGCGATTGATTGGGGCAGAACCCAGTAGTCAACGCCTTTTCCCTCACCTTTTTCTTCTTTCCTTCTTCTTTTCAGCCATGAAATTAAAATCCTCCCTTAATATATAAAATGAATCATCCCATGTCGGAATTATCTCGCAATTCATCAATAAGATGACTTTTTCTCAAGTCTTGGAGAAACTAGAATTTATGGAGTCCTAGAAAAATAGACATGATATGGTTGAAGATGGCATGGAAGAGAAAATTCTAATTTTAATTTTTTTTTTATTTTTTTTATAATTCTATATATATATATATATATATATTGATTTTAATTAATTGCGTTATTTTTCCATTAAGGGTTTTGTACTCTTTTACTAATAGTATTTTAATTTATTAAATTAGTGGGCTGCATTGAAGAATTTTGTGAACTGCAAATAGATGCCGCCAAAGTGATTTCATATGGATTGATTTTAAGTGATTTAACTTAGGAAATCTATTTATTTCAAATTCATTGTTTTGAATGTATAGATTTGAAATGAATGGTTTTGAATTAATAGAATTTTTTTAATTTGATTTACAACCAAACAAGAAAAATAAAATAAAAGTATGTGTTCGTGCAATGTGTGCATGTTCAATGTGTGTGAGTGTGAAATACGTGCAAAGTGTGTGTGCAATATGTGTGGGATATGTGCAAACTGTGTTTGTGGATGTACGTTCAAAGTGTGAAATATGAGCAATTTGTGTGCAATATGTGCAGTGTGCCTAGTGTTTGTTATTGTGTGCAACGTGTGAAGTATGTGCAACATATGTGCAATATGTGTGTGATGAAGTGTGTGATTATATGTATTTCATATGATTAGGCTATAGAAAATATTTTAATCCACAAAAACTAACTAAAAACTAAGAATTTGAGTTTTAAGCAAAACATGGTGATTTCAAATGAATTAATTTTAAATATTTTTAGGTTGTGTTTGGATGGAGAAACTTGAAATGCATGGTTTAAAATTAATGGCTTCAAATACACTCGAGATAGAGGGGATTTGAAATCCACTCAAATCCTTAAAAAAATAACTCAAAATAAAGTCATGGGTTTACAAATCCATGGTAATCCAAACAACTTTATTGGAATATGGATTTGAATGGTAAATGGTTCACATGTGTATTGTCCCACATTGATAAAATACTAGAACAAAGGACCCCTTATAACCATAGTGAGTCACTCTTCCTATCAAAAACTTATTTTAGGATGGATGCTCACTTGGTGGCTAAAGCTCTCTCGGTGTATTGGCATGCTTCAAGGCGTGGGATCGTGCCCCGCGCCCCTCGACTTTAACAAACTTTAGTGGACTTGAGGCTATGAATTTCAAATCCATCTACAAATCCGTCCATCCAAATGCAACCTCAATTTAATTAGAAATCCACTCATTTCATATCCTTTATTTGAATGTCTTAATTTGGGATGAGTATATTTAAATTGTGATGTCTTCCATCGTTTCTAAAAAGAAAAATATAATGTGAAGTACATGTAATTTGTGTGTGAAGTGTTGTCTTTGTTGTGTGTGGAATGTGTACTATGTATGTGCAATACTTGTGTGCTTGAGTGTAATGTCTGTATGAGGGAAGTGTGTGTGATTATGTGATATATGTTGGATTTACAGTATACCCAACATTGCCTTACAAGATTCACCAATCTATTCAACTCTCAAAAGCGAGAACTATGTAGAACTGCAACAACAAAGGAATAAACACCAAGAATTCTGGACAGCCGATGTTCGAACAGCACAGGAACATTCACCAAGGATTCTGGACTGTAGATGTTCGAACTGCACAGGAACAACCTCAAGAATTTTGAACAGATGATGTTCAAACGTCACTGGAACAGCTCACGAACCACTTCAGATATTCTGGACAGATTACGTTCGTGCAACTCAAGAACAACTCCGAAATTCTAGAGAATTGTTGCCTCTAAAACATGCCATTTAAGGCATTCAAATGAGGTTAGTAACCTCCAGGTGTTACACCACCTTAATGCAGGTGTTAAACCTCATTAACTTCAGGTGTTACAACCCCATAATGTCTCATTAACTATGGGAGTTACACGTCATGTCCCTTGACAGTTCGAACATGAACTTTCAGGTCTGCCTTAACAAGTGACTATCTTTGTGCATTAATTTCTCACTCACCGAAATTCGATTTTGAGAAAGCCAATACACAACAATCATCTACTTAGAATGTATAACGATCACACATAACTCAATTATATTAGAGTTGACTATTTTGCCACTTCCAAATTGGTCAAATTTGGGGTACTCACCTATTTTCTTAAACCAATTTTCAACAATCCCCCACATGAGTGGAAATTAATGCATATACGTATGCAACATGCAACCCAGTTCTTGAGAGACTTTATTGCATAAGGATAGGTAGCTTGTGGCTTTGAACCTTCCATAGTCAATACCATCGGGCATACTGGCGGCTTAGTGGATGCAATGCCTTGAACTACTCCCCCTTGGTGTATACCGAGACAATGATATTAACACAATAAGGCCTCACCACCTTCTGTTCTCACGTTTTTGTCCATTTTGGCAATGGACACGTCTTTGGATTCATAAGTGTTTACAATTGAAGCAGCCACCACTTCACACTTATATAGGTGATCTCCTATACCGAGTATCCTGCCATACTCTACCGCTGTGAGTTTAGGAATCATTAAAAGTTAAATGACTTAACCTCACCACATATTGCATGTTTCAACACTTGAATGTTGCCCTCTAGGGATGAGTTGGAATATTTTCAAGTGTTCCAACTGAACTTTCATACCTTAGTTTTCCCATTGAACCAAGTTCTTGGGGATCTCCAGTCACCATGGTTGGGTTACCACTATCTCAGTTCTTTGCTATGTGCATTTTAAACCCATTCCCTCTAGCAACTTACACATTTGATCTCAACTTAACCCTTTGGTTAGCGAATCTGCCAAGTTGTCACGTAATCAATCGAAATTACGCCACTTAAGATCAAATGTCTCACGGTATTATGTCTACGACGAATATATCTAGACTTATCGTTATACATGTCACTTTGTGCCCTACCTATGGTAGCTTGACAATCGCAGTGAATCATCACTGATGGCACATGTTTGTTCCAACATGGAATGTCTTCAAGGAAGTTACAAAGTCATTCTGCTTCTTCACCAGCTTTATCCAAAGTTATCAACTCGGATTCCATGGTGGACCGGGCTATACACATTTGCTTAAGGGACTTCCAAGACACAGCTCCTCCACCAATAGTGAAGACATATCCACTTGTGGAAAAGGAGTCTTTCATGTCTGATATAAGGGAAGAAGAATATGTATTTAAATATAAGGAACCCACTAAATTATATAATTTCATTTTTATCTTACAGTAGTACCGATACCACTATGGTACCATAAAATCACCCGATATTTAAATATGTTCGCACATAGTTTCAAACATGTGATGCGATTCATCCCTCTTAAAAATGAGTCCCTATAAGATTTGATACCGGGATCTTCCATGATTACAATTAAAACTTCATAACAGATAAATATTATTTCTGAAATCAACCCATTAAAGAATTTATACATGTACAATAATTGTTGAGTTATATAATATCTTACCATCATTTGATCATGTGTCTTCGTCTTCTGTCTAACCCTGATTTTTTTTTACTTTGATCTCCCCTGCATCTTTGTTTTCTCTTCCTTTGTATAAGTGTTGGCTAGTGCTAAACAATAAAAATAAGCAAATTAAAAAAAAAAAAATTGACTCCCTCTTTTTCAAAAAGTCTATTATAGAAACATGACATTTATTCTGGGATAGAGGGACTATATGATTTGTAAATCAATTAATATTAGTGATATATAAAATACTCTGCAAGACTCGTATTGGGAGTGGAGTTTAAAAGGATTAGGTGGAGGTTGAGCTCCTCCATATGATCCCGCTCTAGTTATCGAGCTAACAACTTTCAGTATGAAAATTAATGCAAATAATAAAAAAGATCATTGGAATTTGCAAAATTTGATAACTTACCGGAAAAGGAATAATGGCAAACAAACTGGTATGAAATTGTGCAGCTTTTTATGATGATAAAAATGATGAAAAGTTAGTCTAGAGAATCCCAAGTAATATCTTGGAATAAGTCTACTTAAGAGATGAGGTTTAGTAGACGTAGGCTATAATTTTTGGAGAAGACAACTTGGAAGATGATGCATAAGACAACAAAAAAGTTCATCAGTGATAGTAGTTGAAGATAACTAAAAGACAACTTAAGAGATTACTCAAGACACATTTGTCTAAAGATGTCGAAAAATTAGCAAGATTGATTAAGGGATTTCAAAAGGAAAAAAAGTTTGTGTAAAGCACATCAGACATACATTCAAAGAATCTCTAACAAGTAACCAAGTCAACCGACTTGTATACATTGGACACGTATACAGTCTAGTAGTAGAATCCCTAACATATAGACAATCGAAGTAATTGGTTAAGAAGCAAGGACTATACAATAATGACCATATTTGATCTCGAGGGGATCTAAATTGTATCTCTCTCCAATGATCATAATATGAATCCTCACTATATATAAATAATCAAGAAAAATATCATGAGAAAGATGAAACACAAGCGAACAAAAGAGATATCATACTAAATACTAACAAAATTCTCAAGCATCTCAAGTTCTCGTCAGAAAAATACTTATCATCAGACGCTCTAAAATAAAAATTATGTGAGCTTAAAGGTCAAATAATGAAATAAGTTGGGGTCATTAACCTCATTGTTACACCAAGTTCGATGTAAAGAGTACAATGAAAATCCTGAAGAATGAGTTGGAGCTTTTTGACTTGGATACATTTGAAGGCCTTGAACAAAAGTGGTCCAAGTGTCCCGTGATGTAGATGATTGAGACCTTGAAGAAATGTGGTCAAGATATTTGCAACTCTCCTTGAAATGATATCAATGCACGACATATTAATTATGTCATAGACTACATATGTTATAAAATAATGTTGTTTTAATATAAGATGTTGCACTATTTGGAGTAAGAAATCCATATTGCTACGCCAGTGCATGAGGAAAACACATAGAAAACTTCATTAAGGAGAGTTGCAATTATACATGTTTTTTGAAAGAAAAGGTTATATATCACATGCCAACTAGTGGCAGAGACTGTATCGCTAGTTGAGAGAGGCCAACAAAGGAAGAGCAAGAAATTAACCATTAATATATATATATATATACACACACATCAATATGCATCTTTAAATGCATATATATATATATATGTATGTGTGTGTATATATATATATATATATTAGTAAACCTCTTATATATCCGAACTTTGAACATTTCCCTTACAAGCACGTACAGAAATCATCTACTACAAGTGATTTTTATTTTTTTTCGGAATAATATATGTAAAGTAAGTATTTTTTTGTATTCTATTTTTAAATATAAAATAGAAAAATGTCCTAATTAATTAAAAATAAAAGAAGAAAAATATCTTAAAACCAACACTATCTTGCCTTAAAAATGGCTAGAATAAGAACAAATAAAAAAATACCCATGAGGAAATTTTAGCATTGTACCTTGCTTAAATAAGATTACATTGATTTTAATAATTAATTTTGCATACAATATTAATAAGTTATATATATAGATTATCATGTCGTACATTATTATATCTGTAGTAGTAATACATACATATGTATAGGTAGTAGAGTGAAAAAATGGAGGGTGTTCGACAGATTGTGCCGAACCAAACTGAGCCGCCCGCATTGCCACTTCCAGGTTCCACCCCTGATGCCAATACATAACTATGGGAACCCATTATAAAAGTAAAGAAAAGAAAGGGTATACGACATAATACCATTCTAATGTGGGTATGGCCCCGTGTACCTCAAATAGATCAAGAATTAGTAGATTTATCCCAAATAAAATAAGAACATGTTGGAGTTATAAAGATACAATAAGAGCTAAATATAATCTCAACTCAATGACTTCCAAAATTATATAAAGACAAGTAAATTTATACCTTGCCAACCTTCTTCCATTGAACACTTATAGGTTTCAATCAGTTACAAATTACAATGAAACAATAACAGAATACTTGTGGTGAGAATTGAACCAACAAAGAGGTGAAAACTCTTAAAAAAGAACAAAAAATAAAAAATAAAAAAAGATCAATTATACAATCATGCAACAATTTGATATAAAATTTTATGAAATTAGAAATGAAACTCTAATTACAGAAATTAATAATTTTCCAACAACCATTATATAATGAAGGTTCACCTGAGAAATGATGATCACCTTGTGAGGCGGCGCAATTGAGAAAGAAGAAGAGTGAGAAAAATGAACAGAGAAGAAATAGGGCAAGTTCTTAAAAAGAAAGTGAGTAGGGTTATAGTCGTAGACTATTCTCGACTTTGCAATCAATATAGTCGTCAATAAAAAATGTCGTTTTATTACACCACATTAAAAGTCCCTAAAAGAGAGAGTTGTATGTATAATAATGAAGTTTAGGAGTATAAAGTTGATGGTAGCTTGCTATTAATAATTCTTTGCGATAATTATTGGTATAATCAAATGCGGCGACTATTCGTAGCTCACAAAATTTCTTAATGCAACCAACATTTTAATGCAACTCACTATTCTTTAAAAAAATAAGTAAAAACTTCTTGACATAGTCAACTTAATACCAATTATATATTTCTTTATTAAATTAAATTATTTAAAATAAAATAATATTTTAATAAGTATTAGTCGCAGTCATCAAAAATTTCTAAAGGAAAGAACAATTACATCATACCTTATAACTAAAACACGGAAAATATTAACTTTAGGGAGAAATTTATATATAGCACATTATGTAACAAATATATAAAATATATCAACTTTCTAAAAACATATTAAATCTAGCACCCTATATTCATATTGTCATTTCTGTCTTTTACTGTGTTTCCCACAAGCACTATAGCAAACTGACATAAAATATTGTTGCTGTCAAACAATAGTACTGTGGCACGAACATGACACATAATAAAACCCCTAGCACAAAATTAAATCCTTGCACAAAGTTTTATCTCGGCACGACATAAACAGGGCACGACTCTCATCATCACATGAACATAATTAACGCACAGGCTATGGTACGAGCCTAGTTATCAACATGGCACGAAGATAGTAAAGAATCTTAACTAATATCAACTATAATTTACTAAAAGTTCTATATATGGAAATAATCCATTACGACCATATCAGGCCCATCATGCTCCCGTAAACTAAATTCTTGAATCATAAATCAAGTTTCATACCTTTGACTGAATCGCAGTTGGGTCGTATCTATCAGGTTTTACAAGCTGCTCCTCACAACCTACCACTCAATCGTAGCGATGGTTTTAGGAGTAGATTCCTTCAACAACAACCAACACAACCTCGTCTCGTTTCCTACCTCGAAGCGTATAATATCTACTTAGTTGATGGACAGAAATATAAACTTTTGGAAGATGATGAACAAAAGCCCAACCTTTATTACGAAATCAACCTTTTGGGAGGAGACGACTTATTTAGCTACCCATGATAGCTATGCTTCTAGCACACATACACTCGAATAAAAGCTAAAAATGGACGAAAACTGCAGACTACTGTTATAATGCTTATTGTAAGAAAACAAAGGGGATGATCAACGCATTCTGCTTCCTTCTACCATGATTTTATAGAGATTTAAGACTCTCTATCCTTGAATTATTGCATCCAGTTGTCAACCTCTAATTGGTGGTTACAAACTTCTGGATACTCCTCTTATCCGGATCACATTGTTGTGGCCCTTTCTTCACATGGTGTGCAACTTAGATGGTCCCTCCAAACCTTATCATCAGGCAACCATTTTTCTGTTGCTTTGGATGGGTAATGCTCTCTTGACTCAGCCCATCAAGTTTTGTTGGGGATTCCTTTAATAACTTTTTCTTGGTGGTCCCCTTGGCATCTTTTACTTTTTTGGTGACTCTTTCTTTTTTCTTTTTTTCCTTGTCATTTATGACAGGGAACGATTGCCCGAATAGTGCATTTTCCTGTTCTGGGCACTTGGGACAAATCCGACTCGTCCACCGCCCATTATGTGCCATGTTGCAATATTTTCTGGCAGTTTATGAACTTGATGACCACTTGTATTTCCATAATATTTCTCTTCTACTCCAAGATAGACTCTGCGTAGGAAAAGATTTTTGATGTCATGGTGTCAAAATTATAGGCCTAGAGGTGTCAAAATGGGTTGGCGGGATGGACCGGCCCACAACCCACCTTAACCCACCATTTGGTGGGGCGGGGCGGGGCGAGGTGGGCTTTTCTATGGCGGGCCTTCAAATCCCAACCCAACCCACCGGTGGGTTGTGGGTTGGACGGGCCAACCCACCTTTTTTTTACTTTTTTTTTTTGAACCATATGTCCATTATATAATACTAGCTATTAAATAATGTAGAGTATTCACAAATTTTCATCACATCAATCATAGGTGATAGGTCCATAATCAATAATTTGAAGTCCAACATAAAAATAAAATGTTCACAAAATGAAAGTGTATGACAAACAAAACACAAATCTCTTAAAAGCTAGAGTTCATCAACCATTACATCATCAAAATCATCTTCATTTTCTTCTTCTCCATCTCCATCAATATTCTCTATGATATTGGATGCTTCACTTGAATTTTTTTATTATTTCATTATTTTTTTTAAGGTGGGTTAGCCCGCTTCGGCCAGCCCCGCCCCGTCCTAGCCCGCAGCCCGAATGGGCCAGCCCATTTGGGCCCACTTTTTTACGAACCTTTAAATATCCGGCCTAACCCACCTATTATGTATAGCGGGACGGGCTGGCCTAACGGGCTCGACCCGTTTTGACAGCTCTACATAGGCCCTAAGCTTTTCTTGTAGTAATATCATCCTATGTAATGTTTGATACTAAGGAGATCTTGTGATCTGGACGGCCATATATTATTTGCTAATTTTGGATCGAGTCTTTGTAGCTTTATAAAATGAAAAGTTGGATAAGACCCGTTCTTGTATGGTCCAACGTAAACTTCAGCTCCGGAATATCTCTACGTTCGAGGTGACCATTGTTTTCCCACGTCTCAAGCACGACTTTGTAAATCCATCCTGAAAGTTTTGAAATTTTTGGGAAACTCGATGCACAGTATAAACCGAAGCTAGAGCTCTAAAATTATGTCATTCTTTTACTTCTTGTAGATTGGCTCTTGGGAACGTCCACATCCTCGGATATTCACCAGATCGATCAATCCGGTATTTTGCTGGGTTAACACCAGCCCATGTGACAATCTTCTCCCTTTTGTTTTGATACCAGAAAAGGAGAAACTTTAAGCTTATTAGTACCAATCTTAGAAGTGCCAGCCATTGACCTAAGATTAATCTCTCCCTCTTTTACCCCCCAGAGGTGCTGGGTTGGCTTGAGATAGCAGGAGAAGTATCCTCTGTTTGCTCAATTTTTTCTTTGGCTAGATCCATATAAGGATCCAACTTAGAAGTTATGCTCACAGTACTTGAATCTATGGCGATCGTGTTAAGAACCCGTTCTCGAAACTCAATCCTTTGCTTTACTAAAAGAGCTTCCCGATTGATAGGAATAATCAGGTTGTCCCAGCGACATGAACTAGTAAGTCTGGTAGCCTTCAGCGCGTTACAGACTTTTAATATCTTGTTGAACTCGGCCCACGATCGTGGCACTAATCTCCAGGTCATTGATCCTCTTGCCAAGCTCCTACAAATAGTTAGGGAGATGCTTGTGTCATGTTAGGATGTCGTCAAAATGTCTGTAAGAACATTTTCGTGAAACTTTACAATGACAACCTCATAATCAAAATATTGACAATGAGCTTGCCATCTAAGTAATCTAGCTTTCTGATGTTTAGATTCAATCTTTTTTTCTTATGAAAACTTTTAAACTTATGATATCAATCTTAATAATGAATTTCTTAGGCAGTAGGAATAAAGGCTATTTTCTAAAAGTCTTTTGGAATGCAAATAATTTCTTCTCATTGATATGCCATCTTGTTGCTTCGTTTTTCGCAAAGAGACGGTTGCAGTATCTAGGAGTGGAGAAAAATACCGAAATATTGAAATGCCGCACTTACCATATCGAAAAATTATTGAAAATACCGAAAATTTTTATATACCAATTTTTCAATTTTTTTTTTGTACTTTTGGTATATACCGAAATACCGCATGTATTATAATTAATTGTTTTTTTTTTTTTCTTTTTTTTGGGTTGTCTGGTCTAAGTAGTTATTGGTTTTCTAGTTTTGGGCTATCAGCCAAAACAATACCACGTCTACATTAATTAGGAATAACCTAATATAACTTTCATATTTTACTGCTAAAATTAGGGCACAGATACATAATTTGCTCTCCTCCTACCCCCAACTCGTTTTTTCATCTGCTTCCCTTTCATTTCCATAGCACACACTACACATCCTTGTTGTATATTCAACAGATTCAACAAAGGAAGGGCCGCAAATAAGGACAATAGTGTGATGACTGATGGGCCACGCGCATCAAGGTAGTAGCAACCGATCTTCTCGCCCAGTTATCCGCCGATATCGCCATCTCTAGTTCGACAATCGCAGATGTGGTGTCCATTAGCGCTGCTCAAGAACCGCCGCCCAGTTCTTCTTTCTTTTTTTTCTTTCCGTATTTAGGTTCTAGTAATTCCTTTTCTCGTAAAAGTGTTAGATTTTCTTTTTCTTTGGTTTCACAACGTCCATTGCTTTTTTGAATATCAGATAAGATTTAGTTCTTGCTTGTTATTTCTATCCTTTACTTTACTTGTCACAAAGTAATTCTGATGGTTTTAATTTTTCTTTTCTCCTAAAAATATTGAACATACCAACCTTTTCGGTATATACCGTGTCATACCGAAATTTTGGTATACCGAGATTTTCGATACAATATCGGTATAGATTTTTTGATACCGAAAACTTCGATATGGTGTACGGTATGGCGTAAAATTTTTGGTATACCGTACCGATCCATCCTTAGCAGTATCGATATGGCACTTCACCATTTGGGGTGGCTTTGATTAGCACCACCGCCCATCAATGATCATTGGCGTATGTGTAGAGTACCAGTTAATCTTCTTTATTCGGTATTGCAAGCTTTGGAAGTTCTTTACAAATTTCTTTAAGCTGTAACACATATTCTTTTTGTTCTTTTTCCCATTTGGAAACAACATTTTTCTTTAATAATGGGTTGAACGTCTGCCTGTTAGTTTGCTAGATTTTTTATGAACATTCCAGGAAAAATTGACAACTCCAAGAAAACTTTGAACCTGCTTCTTGTCTTTGAGGTCTTTCGAAAATCCTTACACCTTCTCCACAATATGTTTCTGAAGGATAATTCTGCACTCATCGATCTAGATCCCCAGGAACTCGATCCGTCTAGTGGCGACCACTGCTTTCTTTTCTGATAGCACCAATCCTCTTTATGACAAACTTTTAAAAGATTTTCAAATGTTTGATATGTTCCTTCATATTACTTTAGGGAATGAATATATCTTTGGCATACACGAACATGAATTTAAAATAATCTGTAAAAAGATGATCCATCTTCCTTTAATATATCTAGGATGCATTGCTAATCCTATCGGCACCACGTTCCAGATATAATGTCCTTGTGGTGTAGAAAACGTTGTATACTTCTTGTTGACATATTACATCTTAATTTGATCGAAACCATATTTACTATCAAATTTAGAGAATACCTTTGTATCCTTGATGCAATTCACTTAGTGTGCTTTACTCAGAATATAGTTTCTGTCAAATTCAAAGATGTTGTTGATTCCTTTGTAATTGATCACCAACCTTTGCTTTCCTCTCTTTATTTCTCCATGGTTTCTCACCAGAAATCCTAGGCTACTATATAGAGGGACTCCTGCTGATATCAACTCAAGTTCCAAATGCTCCTTAAGTATTATCTTCATATCCTCACGATCTGTTTGATTCATAAGGATTGTTTTGTATCTAACAAACTCATTTTCTTTTCCGGCTTTCACCTTTAGAGATGCTTTGAGTTCATTCTTGTTCCACCATGCTAGAGGATCTTCATTCAAATTCCTCTGTATCTTCTTCTTGATATCTTCTAAGGATATTTGTTCTTCTAGGGTGATACCAAGTTGTGGACCAACCTCCATAGATACCTTGAGAAATTGGATTGTCTCATTTATTATTCGTTCATCGAAGTCTACTTTAGTGTCTCAGCTCAATATTGAAGGAATGCATCTCCATATCTTCGATGATCCTTCATCTTTGGATGACTCAATTTTCCTTCATCACCACGCTTGCAGCGAAAATTAATGGGCATTTCTGTGAAATGCCTACCTTAATCTCTAAACAATAATCTTATGATCGCATGGTGTTGTGGAAATAAGCTTTCTTGTTTCAAATGTCGGTAGAAAATTATTTCCTAACAGAATATTTGCACCGATATCATGGAAATAAATTGGTGGAGTCTTGACCGTATACCATAGGGTATCTTCCATTAATCCGATCATTATCTCCGCTTGTTTAATACCTCTTTGAAAATAAGAATCCTTTTCGAGAAATCTTTTCCTACAATAGCCGGTAAGTCTTCTCAAATCTCTATGGGAAAGAAAACTGACTTTGTCGTGCATATTTTGGCTCCTGAATCAATGTAGGTTGTGAAATATTATGCTCGATATTTTTCATATAACATCCCAATAGAGATGTATATGGAGAATTGACTAGTAGCCATCAGAGTTTGTAAATAACCCCGAGAATATCTTTGAATCTGATATTGTCTGTGCGCCACCGTGTCCATTCTATTTGGTCATCTTTCCCAAGGTTTGTGATCTTCAAGAAATTCTATTCCAAGAATAAGATGCTCCTTATCTCGTCCTGCTATTCCTTGGATTATCATCTTATTCTCTCCTAGCTGCAGGAGTCCTTCATATCTCCCGGTGAAGGTTGTTGCAAATAATACAAGACATCACAAGGAAATATATTATCCGTTTGCATGATATCAAATACTATTTCTACTTCCCTCAAACCTTCTGGACATTATAATTCATATTTGGTCGTGAATTTTTCTGGTTCCAGCTTCTCTTGTGAGATGGGTCTCTTTTCCCAGCTTTTACTCATGATTCTACTGTCATTAAAAGAGACTCTTCTTGGCTTGAACCTCTCACTTGTTGCTCTTGTGAAAATAGGTTGATATGCGATCCGCATATCTATTTCACGGATTGGCGGTATCTCCATAATCTCCGGACGGACTGCATGTGCAACCTGTTCAAAGATATCTGGTATTTCGATGAACTCTTTTCCCACAAATAATTCTGAATGATAGGTATTGGAAGTGCATATAAAATACTGTAGGTAATAGAGTATGGTCTATTTCCTTCTATCATCAATTCCTTGTTCCTGAAATCTTGATGAAGGGTTAGAACTCTATTTAAATCTCGATCCGCTAAGTTATAGGCAATCCTTGGATAAATATAAGACGCCAACTTCCCGGCATAAAGATTGTCTAAGATTCCTCCCAGACTTCCATCTCGCAAATTCTTGATTCTATTGCTGAAGATAGCGATATCTATCGGAGAATCAATTCCTCCATTGAATGTTGATTTGATCATAATTCTGATGGCATCAATATGGATCCATTGCATCTTTTAAGCAATCTCTTTATTTATTCTGCTAAGTTCCTCTCTGATTTCTCTCAAAGGAATTAGCCGCATCTCCATGACATTACTTGTCTGCTCCATTGGAATTGCAATTTCCCCTGCTATGATTTTGTAAATAATATGATGCTTTCTTTTCTTTAGGAAATGTCCCAAAGTCTTGTCCAATCTCCCATCAGAAAATCCATCATAGATTTGGAGTTTCGGGTCTTTTCTCTTAATTTTCATAAGTCTTATGAGAAATTGACATCTGTGCGAAGAATCTAGAAAGATCTTCACATGTCTCCTATCCGAAGACATCTCCTTTAGTCTGATTGATTATGATTCTGAAGACTCATCTTCGTTGTAATCTTCTTCTTCGAAGGAATATCTTTGAACTGATATACTTGAATCAGATCTTGAAAGTAGACAACTTCCTCCATCTCTTGAGCTGTCTCAAACTTTCTCACTCCTCATTTTTATTATCTGGATGATCAGTTGATATGTGGCCCTTAGCACCACATGTTTAACAATTTCAATTTTTGAAGCTTTCATTAGCCCTTGTATGAGCTCTTCTAAAAGTTCTTGTTGACGATGATCTCTAGTGCACCTTTGATTTGAACCTGAGGAAGAAGCTCTGCTTCTGCTTGGTCCTGGCCTTTGTCTCGTCTTATAACTTCGGGATTTCTGTTTGGACCAAAAACAATTCTGGATCTCCATGAAGATCCAGCTCTCTTGATACCATATCTTCTTGCATACGGATGACTTTTCATTTTTATCCTCTTTTGCCTAAATGGTTGGCCTCCAACGATAATAGGGATATCAGTTTCAACACAATGTAGATGAACATTTTTGTTTATTCCTCTGAGTCTCTTATAATTCTTGTGGAGCTCCTAGAGAGGCATATTTCGAATATAGAGGAGTCCTTTATCATATCCTTCTATGAACCGTACGAGCACATGTTGGAGATTTCGGGATTTCTCAAAAGCAAGAACGAGGACGCGCCGCTTAATAACACCATTCCGCAAGCTTTTATTTTGAGAAATGACATTCTCCTTGCCACATTATTCAGTATATTATTTGGAGGTAGCTGATATTCTCTGATGAGCATTTCCCTCCATGAACTTTGGAAATTTGGCAAAAAGAATAATGGTGTAACCTCATGTTCCTCCAACTTTGACTTCCATCTATACTCTGTGAAGAGTTTGATAAACTCATCTATGTGATAAATATCACATAACTTTAGTCTATGAAGTGTTTGTCAGTATCACCTGGATTTTTTTTTTCTTTAGTTCCTTCGAAGTAACCGATTCCAATAAACCCAACTTTGATTACTTGGGCAATTTTTTGGACGATATCAAATAATGATTCGCCTGCCCAAACATTTTCTCTAATCTCTAGATTAGTAGCATCCCAATCAATTTTCACTGATCCTTCGTGGCTCATCTTTAGAAGTGAGATGAAACCTTCTTTGTTTAGATAAAGTGTTCCAGCTGCAATTCTCATTGTAGATGACCACTCATCTATCAGTAGTTATTTATTCTTGAAGTCCAATATATCCAGGTTTAGTACTAGATGAATTTGATTCAACTGGGGTTTCCCATAAGCCAATTGAATGAAGTTTGGCCTTTGTATTTTTCTTCTTGTTCCTGTGGAATGATCGGTGTTGTCACATACAATGAAATCTCCAGAGTGTGGCTATTGACATCTGATGGTGGATCATGGGATCCATACTTTCTGCCGCATTTCTTGGATTCTGGGTGCATCTCTGGGGACTAGTTGTTGCCCAACAATGCATGTTTCTGCATTTTTAAATCTCAAGACCTAATCTCGTAAGGGTAAAGTCGTGTAAATCTTCCAAATATACTTTATCCATATAGATTAGGATAGATTCTTCCGATTTAGAAAGTAATCATCTTTTCACTATCCGTCAGCTTCTTTTTCACTTCAGTAGCTTCCCCTTTTGATGTAAAAGAGGTTATGTACCGAAAGATGGTGCTAGTCATCCTCATTCTCTTCTTCTTGACGTACTTGACTTGGTTTCCAAGATCTCCAATCTCTTTTAAACCTCCTTGAGTGTGTCGATAATCTCCCTTTAGTTGTTGAGGATGGTCTCTCCATAATTCTGGACGGTCTTCTGAATTTCTCTAAGATCAGTAATCTTAGATTTTTCTCCACCTACTTCTTCGCAATTGGGTCCCAATTACTTTCTTCCAAAAAATGCAAATGAGGTTTTCGGATATCCGATGGGGACTGATTGGGACGCCTTCTCCAGATCTCCCTTGTGGGAATCTTCCATGGATGTTGGTGAAGTAGATGAAATAAGTTGCATTCTCTTCTATAGGTATCTCCTGTTCGAGTGTCTTGCGTCTGATTCTTTCTCTCCTTTCATGCAAGCTTGGCATCTTGAAAGGTTGTTGTAGCTCATGGCTGAGCTCCTTAGTTCTTGGTAGCGTGTCGTTACCGCCACAAATTTAACCTATTCTTAGTCCACAATATTAAACAAAATAGTACATGGCAAGAAAGGATCGTTTCCCACGAGGAGAATTTTGCTTACTTAATTTTAGAATCAAACATGATAAACATTAACTCCAATTGTGAACTATAAATAATATATATAAATATATATATACATATAAATAGAATTCACACGCACACACACGAAGGGGGGGGGGGTGTTTAGCAAAATAATTAACGTCTAAAGTAAAGATAAATAATACCTAAAATTAACGTTTTCAAGACAAATAAATAAATTATTAGCATATGCAAATTTTAAGATTAATGAACCCAAGAGCTTGATTTTTGATCAATTATACAAAACAAAGTTAATAGATTGAAAGTGAGAACCTTAAGTAGCTAAAGTTTCACTATAATCCCTCTAATATTATTGAAATTATTCTAGGATAATCTCAATTCTAATTAATCTAATCATGTCAATCTTTACTATTCAATTAACAAGACTTCGACTAATTGCATAAAGTTAGGGAAGATCAATCCTAGCAAATCACAAGTTGGTATTACTAGTTCAAATCATATTCAAGTATGAATTAAAACCATTTGACTATTCTTAATTCAAACTAATTGCTACTTAATTTCTATTCAATTCGGACTAGACCGAGCCAAACAAAATAGCTATAATTCCAACCAACATACATGAAATGGATCCAAAAGTCATGAAAATGAGGATTAGAATATAAATCAATTACCACAATATGACAAGAATATCAACTAAATTTTGTATTCATTTGAGCAAAATATCAAACACCTTGTGTGCATAAACATCAACACAAACATATTACAATATAACTTAACTATAATTCAAGAGGGGTGTGAGGGACATACTAAACATAATATTTGGAAGATATAAAAAGAGAAATTTGACAAGAATTAGTACTAGAAATCTTCCCCTTGTTGAGTTGCTTTGACACTTCTCAAAAACGGGAAATTTCCTTCGTCTATCGAAAATGAACTAGCCCGTTTCCGATAGATTTTTCCCCTTTCTACACTCCCTAATACTATTTTAGAAGCCCTCACACCCTCAAAAGATTACAAGAAAGAAAACCCCAAAAAATTGCTATTCTACCTCCACTTGAGAAATCGAGTTGTAGTTGAATTGTTGGTGGATTGAATTCGTGGATGCCTTCATCCTCCTTTTATAGGCTGAATTTGAGCTTCAATTTGTATCTTCAACTTGTCAAATTATGAGCTGTAAATTTGTTGAAGTCATGTGTAAATTTACTGTCAAAACTTTTGGAGAAGAGCTGTCAAAAAGTTGGATTTGTGCTGCAATTTGAAGAACAAGCTGTAAAAGAGATGTAAATTGTTGCGCTGAAGCTGTAATTTTGCTTCCTGTCTCTGCTGCAAGTGGGTTATCCATCAAGTAAATGAAAGCGGTCAACCATATCCAGTCTACAATTTTTTACCACAAAACTAAATATGTATTTATCAAATTCCCCCACACTTAGATTTTGATCGTCCTCGAACAAAACGTCTATGTCTGTCTATCAAAATGCATAAGTGGCATAACTCACAAGTATAGAAACAATGAATTGGTTCAACTTATAACATTTCAAGTAGAACAAGCTCAATTATTCGTAACTGACAAGAATTTAGCATCACTTAAAAATAGAACAAACTAAGTAGGTAGACGCTCACAAGATAATTCACTCTTCACTCGTGTGTTTAAAAAGGGCTAGTGTTTCACTCAAATTCATAAACTTGACCCACTATAAGCTTGCATGTCTTCTCATTTCTCCATTATTATGATCACATACACCACATAAATCATAAGGATTTTTGAGGTAAATAGAGTTGGGAGTCTTTGTGTATGAGATGTTCATGAGGATACAGTATATGAGAAAAATGGTTTAGGATAACTTGTAATTTTTTAGAGGCAAGTGTGGTGGTAAAATACGGCGGTAAAAACCCTTGATTAGTAGAGCAAAGCAACACCATAAAAAATTTGAAGATTTCACACTTTGTTCTTTCTTTTCTTTCATCATTTTCTTCTAACTTGAGCCATGATCGACCAAAGTAGGTGCATTTAATGCTCCATCCTACCATGATACAAGGTTAGTAGATTTTAAGATCACCCCTTGTTGTCCATATTGGTACCTCCAGTCGTTATTCGCTTTTTTTTTTTTTTTTTTTTTTTATCCTTACTTTCACCACAATCCACATTTCTTTGAATTCAAGTGCTCTACTAATCCTTAGGCCATGGGAAAAAATAGATCACTTGGGTTGAGGCTCATAATGAGACAAGCAAAAACAAAGAGAGGCAAAAAGGCTCAACTTGGCTCACTAGTGGAAAATATATGTAAGGTTTGTTTTGGCTCAAGTGGTTTCCTAAATGCCTTAATCATTTTTATGTGAAATGTATGTGATAAGTTCGACTTTGAAGAGAATAATGCAAGTTCTAGGGATACAAATCTACAAAAGAAAGCACTCATGAAAGAAATGAGACTTGATAAGATATATATCAGTCATTAAGCTCAAATCTCACCAGCTTTTGTCTACCATCCATAGTCACTACTATTTTTAAGAAAATATATCAACTAGTTACAAGAATTGAGCCCGTCTATCAATCATGTTATGATTTTTCGAGCAAATTATTTCAAACTTGTGATCATACACCTTTAGCAATTGAGAACTCAAAATTGTTCCGTTTACAAAATAAGTGCCAAAAAGTGCTTAAAATAGCAAGAAATTTTTAAAATTAGCCTCAAAATTCATGAAAATTTGCCAAAAATTTCAATTTTCAATTTTAATTTTCACTTTCTTTCCCCCCCACACTTAAACCATACATTGTCCTCAATGTAAGATCCAAATGTTGAGTAAATGAAAAATTAGTCAAGTCCTGCATATTAAAAAAAAAAAAAAAAAAAAAAATCTAGTTGCATACTAATATTGCAATATATATCCAAAAATAAAGTTACTAAATGGCAAAATAGATTAGACAAAAAGAGTAGAGTAGAGAATGCAAATCTGGTATTGGGTTGCCTCCCAAGCAGCGCCTTTGGTTATTGTCGTTGGCTCGACATACTCCCTTCTTGCTCAAGATTCCTCTAAAATAATTTCCTCCATCAGCATCACTTGAGTTTGTTCGTAGAATGGTTTTAGCCTGTGACCATTAACTTTGAAAATCTTGTCCGTTTCTAAACTTCTTATTTCTACTGCACCATGAGGAAAAACGTTAGTAACAACAAATGGACCAAGCCATCGTGTTCGGAGCTTACCTGGAAATAATTTCAATCTAGAATTCAATAACAACACTTTTTGCCCAATATGAAATGACTTCCTAAGTATCATCTTGTCATGAAATGCTTTGGATTTTTCCTTGTATATTCTAGCATTTTCATAAGCTTCTAATCTTAGTTCCTCCAATTCTTGCAATTGTAACTTTCTCTCTTTTCCAGCTTTTATGTAATCTAAGTTACATTGTTTTACCGCCCAATATGATTTATGTTCAATTTCAACCGGTAGGTGACAAGCTTTTCCAAAAACCAACCTATAAGGGGACATACCAATTGGAGTTTTAAATGCAGTCCTATAAGCCCAAAGAGCATCATCTAATCTAATACTCCAATATTTCCTATTAGGATTAACCATTTTCTCCAAAATTTGCTTAATTTCCCTATTAGAGACCTCAACTTGCCCACTAGTTTGGGGGTGATATGCAGTAGAAACGCGATGTGTGACATGATATTTTTCAAGTAAAGCGCCAAATGTCTTATTGCAAAAATGAGTACCACGGTCACTAATGATTGCTTTTGGTATGCCAAACCTATTAAAGATGTGACTCTTAACAAATTTGACCACAGTTTTAGCATCATCATGCTTGAAAGCCTTAGCCTCTACCCACTTAGATACATAATCAACGGCAAGAATGATGTAAACATTACCAAAAGATGATGGGAATGGTCCCATAAAATCAATTCCCCAAATGTCAAAAATTTCACAAACCAAAATACCTGTTTGAGGCATCTCATTCCTTCGTGATATGTTAACTGTCTTTTGACATTGTTCACAAGATTTACAAAATAAATATGCATCTTTATGCAAAATAGGCCAATAAAATCCACATTCAAGCACTTTATGAGCGGTCCTTTTGGGACCAAAATGACCTCCAGCATCATAACTATGACAAAAAGTTAAAATAGACGCATATTCGGATTCATTCACACATCTTCTAATTATTTGATCAGAACAAGATTTCCACAAATACGGGTCATCCCAAAAATAATATTTTGATTCAGCCTTTATTTTATCCTTTTGAGCCCTTGTCAATTCAGTTGGGAAAGTCCTAGTTACTAAAAAATTTACAATATCAGCGTACCAAGGAGGTTCCACGGTCAAATAATATAATTGCTCATCAGGAAAAAATTCAGAAACCATTGGCCAATCATCTCTAGGTACTATTCTACTCAAGTGATCCGCAACAAGATTTTCAGCACCTTTTTTATCTCTAATTTCTAAATCAAATTCTTGCAATAAAAGCATCCATCTCAAAAGTCTAGGCTTTGATTCTTTCTTTTTCATCAAATATTTAAGTGCGGCATGATCAGAAAAGACAATCACTTTGGTACCAAGCAAGTAAGAACGAAATTTTTCCAATGCAAATACAACAGCAAGCATTTCTTTTTCAGTCACGGTGTAATTACATTGTGCAGGGTCAAGTGATTTAGAAGCATAATATATCACATAAGGCTCTTTGTCTTTTCTTTGTCCTAACACAGCCCCTACTACTTTGTCACTCGCATCGCACATTATTTCAAATGGCAAATTCCAATCAGGGGGGCGAATAACAGGAGCAGAAGTCAATCTATGTTTCAAATCATCAAAAGCCTTTTTACATTTTTCATTAAATTCAAAGGGAACATCTTTTCCAAGCAATACACATAAAGGGGATGCAATTTTAGAAAAATCTTTTATAAAGCGTCTATAAAAGCCGGCATGCCCAAGAAATGATCTTACCTCATGAACACAAGTAGGGTAAGGTAATGAGCTGATTACCTCTATTTTGGCTTTATCGACTTCTAGCCCTTTAGAGCTCACAATATGTCCCAAAACTACGCCTTGTTCAACCATAAAGTGACACTTTTCAAAGTTTAAGACAAGGTTAGTTTCAATGCACCTTTTTAAAACAAGAGATAAATTATGGAGGCAAAAATCAAACGAATCACCAAAAACAGTAAAATCGTAAATATTTCCATGTTATGCTCGATCAAATCAGAAAATATGCTCATCATGCATCTTTGAAAAGTACCGGGTGCATTACAAAGGCCGAAGGGCATTCTTCTAAAGGCAAACGTGCCAAACGGGCATGTGAAAGTGGTTTTTTCCTGATCTTCTGGAGCAATAACAACTTGAATATATCCCGAGTACCCGTCTAAGAAGCAAAAGAAAGCTTGTCCTGCTAGTTTTTCCAACATTTGATCAATAAACGGTAATGGGAAGTGGTCTTTTCTAGTAGCTAGATTTAGCTTCCTATAGTCAATGCACACTCTCCATCCATTAGATATTCTAGTAGGAACAAGTTCGCCTTTTGTATTTTCTAGGACCGTTATTCCGGATTTCTTAGGTACTATATGAATTGGACTTACCCATTTTGAATCGGAAATGGGAAAAATTACTCCTGTTTCCAACCACTTAAGAATTTCATTTTTCACGACATCCATCATAGGAGGATTTAGCCTACGTTGTGCTTCTCTAACAGGTTTAGCATCATCTTCAAGAAGGATTCTATGCATACACAAGGTTGGGCTTATTCCTTTAATATCAGCAATTGTCCATCCTATGGCCTCTTTATATTGTTTTAACACATTCAACAATTTTTCTTCTTGGGGTGGGGTTAAAGAGTTTGAAATAATCACAGGCAAAGTTTCACCATCACCAAGAAAAGCATATTTCAGATTAGAGGGGAGAGGTTTTAATTCTAACTTAGGAGCTTGTACTACAGAAGGCAATAATTTTGAAGAAGTGAGAGGCAAAGCAAGAGATGTAGAAGTTACCTTCAATTCTTCTAAATTAACCTCTTTTTCAACAAAAAATTCAGAAGATTCAAGTTCAAGTAGTACTTCATCCAAGTTATCAAGATCAAAGATTTGTTGCACAATTACATCAATAATATCAATAGTATCAATCGAACTCACATTATTAATGTCACTAGGATATCTCATTGCATCAAAAATATTGAACTTAATTACTTCCCCGTCAAATTCCATTGTCAAATTTCCTTCATGCACATCAATCTTAGTCTTAGACGTTTTCAAGAATGGCCTTCCTAAGAGTAATGGCACATTGTTAGACGAATCATCACCCATGTCAAGAATGTAAAAATCAGCAGGAAATACCAATTCATTTACTTGAACTAAGACATCCTCAAGTATTCCTACTGGATATGCATTAGACCTATCAGCCAATTGAATCACAACATCAGTTTTGCTCACTGGCCCTAAATTCAAAGAGTCATAAATAGTTCTTGGCATAACATTTATGGAAGCACCTAAGTCCAACATGCATCTTTCAAACCTCAAATTCCCAATTTTGCAAGGTATAGTGAACATACCTGGGTCTTTGCACTTAGGTGGAATTTTCTTTTGAATCATGGCAGAAATATTCTCACCCATACTTACCTTTTGAGAGCCTTTGAATTGCTTTTTGTTGGTGCAAAGCTCCTTGAGAAATTTAGCGTACCTGGGAACCTGTTTAATAGCATCTAAGAGAGGTATGTTAACTTCTACCTTCCTAAATGTCTCTAAAATTTCTTGGTCCATGGATTCTTTTCTTGATTTTGCAAATCTAGAGGGAAAAGGTGGGATTTCTCTGAATTGGGTAGGGGGTTTGTTATTTGGTCCATCTTTCCTTAAACTAACCTCCTCCCCATCTTTCCTTTCATTTTCACTATTTCCCACATCCTTAGATTTTACTTCTAGCTCTTTCTCAATTGCCACCCTTTTACTCTTAGGCTCTTCTAATTGTTTTCCACTTCTTAGTGTTATGGCCTTAGCATTTTCTTTTGGGTTAGGAATGGGTTGAGATGGAAGTTTCCCGGACAATTGGGTTTCTATGTTATTCAAGGAAGTGCAAATTTGCCCAATTTGGTTGTCTAGGTGTTGTAAATGAGTGTCGGTTTTCTTTTGGTATTGGACGCCTTGGGTATGAACTTGACCTATTTGGGTAGTCAACTGTTTGACCATATCTTCTAAAGAACGATTAGAAGTTTCAGGTTGACGCATATTTTGGTAATTGTTTGGTCTAAAGTTACCTTGGCCATATCTCAAATTAGGATTATCTTTCCAACCCTCATTATAAGTATTAGAAAAAGGGTCATATTTTCTTTGGGGTTGGCCAGGGAAACCGCCTATAGCATTAACATCTTCAATCTGTAAAGTAGGACAAGCATCAGTAGTATGAGAAAAATCAGTACATATGCCACAAGCACGGGCTTGCGTGTTGCCATTTGACACAAACTTGGACATAAGAGTAGTTAAATGAGCCATTTGTTGAGCATTTTCTCTAAGTTGTTCTTGCACAACATTAACATCAATTTCATTAACTCTCTTAGTCTGTCCTACATCATTTCTAGTTCCAAACTGTTGCGTATTTTGGGCCATATTAGATATTAATTGTCTAGCTTGTGCAGGCGTTTTATCAACTAAAGCACCTCCACTAGCAGCATCAATCATACCTCTATCATGTGGTAAAAGACCTTCATAAAAGTATTGAATTAATAATTGTTCACTAATTTGGTGTTGGGGACAACTAGCACATAATCGTTTAAATCTTTCCAAATATTCATATAATGACTCATTAGAATTTTGCCTAATTCCACATATTTCTTTTCGAATGGATCCAATTCTACTTGCGGGAAAGAATTTTTCAAGAAAAGATTTTTGCAATTCCGCCCAAGTAGTAATGGATCCTGGTGGAAGATAGTAAAGCCAGTCTTTAGCTAAATCATGCAATGAAAAAGGAAAAGCACGTAGTTTGACTTGTTCCTCATCAACACCATCAGGTCTCATAGTAGAACAAACAACTAAAAATTCTTTCAAGTGCCTATGAGGGTCCTCGCCTGCCCGACCATTAAATTTTGGAAGCAAATTTAGAAAACCTGAGTTTAGCTTGAGAGGTTTTGCCAATTCCGGGAAGATGAAACATAATGGTTGATCATCGATATTCGGTTGAGAAAGTTGCTTGAGCGTCTGGTTAGCCATGTTAGCCATGTTCTCCTTACTTTCTTTTTCTTCTTCTTTTACTAGTTTTTCTTCACTTTCTTCACCGATTATCCTACCACTTCTCAATCGCATACACCTTCCAAATAGACAACATCATATATTAGTAGAGTAAAATAAAAGTAAATTAACTAGAAAAAGGGGAAAAAAAATGTGAAAATCAAGTTAATAAGCATAGCTACTTTAATATTTAAAATTATAATTTACTAATCTAATAGTACAAACCAATTGACACAAAGTCTAGCATTTAATCAATTCAACATGCTTGCAAATAATAATAATAATAATAACAATAATAATAATAATATCACAAGTTCAAAAGAGATATTCAAATTTGTATTAATTCTAAGATTAAGTATTCAAACAACTCTCCCCGGCAACGGCGCCAAAAATTTGGTAGCGTGTCGTTACCGCCACAAATTTAACCTATTCTTAGCCCACAATATTAAACAAAATAGTACATGGCAAGAAAGGATCGTTTCCCACGAGGAGAATTTTGCTTACTTAATTTTAGAATCAAACATGATAAACATTAACTCCAATTGTGAACTATAAATAATATATATAAATATATATATACATATAAATAGAATTCATACGCACACACACGAAGGGGGGGGGGGGGTGTTTAGCAAAATAATTAACGTCTAAAGTAAAGATAAATAATACCTAAAATTAACGTTTTCAAGACAAATAAATAAATTATTAGCATATGCAAATTTTAAGATTAATGAACCCAAGAGCTTGATTTTTGATCAATTATACAAAACAAAGTTAATAGATTGAAAGTGAGAACCTTAAGTAGTTAAAGTTTCACTATAATCCCTCTAATATTATTGAAATTATTCTAGGATAATCTCAATTCTAATTAATCTAATCATGTCAATCTTTACTATTCAATTAACAAGACTTCGACTAATTGCATAAAGTTAGGGAAGATCAATCCTAGCAAATCACAAGTTGGTATTACTAGTTCAAATCATATTCAAGTATGAATTAAAACCATTTGACTATTCTTAATTCAAACTAATTGCTACTTAATTTCTATTCAATTCGGACTAGGCCGAGCCAAACAAAATAGCTATAATTCCAACCAACATACATGAAATGGATCCAAAAGTCATGAAAATGAGGATTAGAATATAAATCAATTACCACAATATGACAAGAATATCAACTAAATTTTGTATTCATTTGAGCAAAATATCAAACACCTTGTGTGCATAAACATCAACACAAACATATTACAATATAACTTAACTATAATTCAAGAGGGGTGTGAGGGACATACTAAACATAATATTTGGAAGATATAAAAAGAGAAATTTGACAAGAATTAGTACTAGAAATCTTCCCCTTGTTGAGTTGCTTTGACACTTCTCAAAAACGGGAAATTTCCTTCGTCTATCGAAAATGAACTAGCCCGTTTCCGATAGATTTTTCCCCTTTCTACACTCCCTAATACTATTTTAGAAGCCCTCACACCCTCAAAAGATTACAAGAAAGAAAACCCCAAAAAATTGCTATTCTACCTCCACTTGAGAAATCGAGTTGTAGTTGAATTGTTGGTGGATTGAATTCGTGGATGCCTTCATCCTCCTTTTATAGGCTGAATTTGAGCTTCAATTTGTATCTTCAACTTGTCAAATTATGAGCTGTAAATTTGTTGAAGTCATGTGTAAATTTACTGTCAAAACTTTTGGAGAAGAGCTGTCAAAAAGTTGGATTTGTGCTGCAATTTGAAGAACAAGCTGTAAAAGAGATGTAAATTGTTGCGCTGAAGCTGTAATTTTGCTTCCTGTCTCTGCTGCAAGTGGGTTATCCATCAAGTAAATGAAAGCGGTCAACCATATCCAGTCTACAATTTTTTACCACAAAACTTATTTTACTCATTTTTATTTCTCTATTTTCGCAACTTGTGCCTGACATCCTTATTCTAATTTGCAAAATTATGTTTCTTTTCTTATTCTTTTTAGTCAAATGTGAATAAGCCCACTTTTCTCTTTGTCATCAGATAAGGGAAATTAATGCCATTTACTTAAAATTATAATGTAAAGATCATGATTACTCACTCCAGTAAACACTTTTAATATATAGCCAAAAAGTTCTATTTTGTTTTGGACCATTACACTAATCATTCTGCTAGCTATAATATAATATCTAATATGGGCTTATTTCAATTGCAGAAAATTTCTTTTAGCATATTTTGGCATGGGCTTAATTTGTAATCAATAAATAAATTCAATTTAGCCCAAATCACAAATAATATAAAGATGAATTAAGTTAAGATCCATAATTAGTAATACACAATAAAATATAGTAATATTATTTAGATAATGCAATAAAATCAACTAAATTAAGAGCTCAAATATTATAAAAATATGTATTTATCAGTTCTTTCAAGAGTCTTGTCACATCTTCGGAGTAATTCTCCAAAGAAATCTTGGTTTTGCCTTTCCACAGTCTGGAAATATTCCTTGTTACTTGAGTTTTCACTCAAGTATTTCTGTTGAGTTTTTCTTCTCGAACTTTCGTTCGGATTCACAGTTTACTTGTATAGTCTCCTGTATTAGGATAGTACATAACATAATAAATAATTCTTGATTTCTTAAATAAACCTAAGGCTCTGATACCATTTTAAGGGTCTTAGTAATTTCAGGTTTTTCATGAAATGGCTCAAAATTATGTCTATAAACATTAGGCATGAAACACATAAACAATATATTTATAATATTGGCACAGAGTATAAAATAGCTGGCATGAAATAGCTGATCGACAATCTATTTGCACAAATAGTTTTTGCAGAAAAAAGTCAGATGGGATAATAGGGGCATTTTTGTCCAAAGACTAGTCAAAGTGCTACATTTAATACATTTTACAAAGTTGACAAATTTTATATAAAGGTTACAAAAAGTGCTACTTTTGACCCTTTTCACTTAATTATAAGTAATACCTTTTTTTTTTTATCCTAGTTGTTGGTTATCATCATCTGAACTTTTCAGAATTTTTTGAGCAGTTGCTTTTGGGAAATTCTTTATGCAACGTCGTTGGCCCCTCCACCTTGCTTAGGTGGCAGGTTGGTTGTCCGATTCGGTTGGGTCCAACCTATCGAATCAATATTATACATCCGATCGGGTCGAACCAACTCAAAATTTTATCGAGTAAAAATTATGGATCCGACACAACCTATCTTCCGTAAACATATTAAGATTTTTGGGTCGGCTCGTGATCTGTTGGGCTTTTAGCCCATCTGATCGGGTCTGTTAGGCCCGATGGTACTTCGAGCCTACATTCCTATAGCTCACCCATATGGAATATCGGGCGGGCTAGGCGGGTCCATCAGGTCGGGCCGATTTGCCAGCTCTACTGCCTTGATTGTCTTCATCCGTCATTGCACAGTCAATAGCGCTGCTACGCGGAGACGACAACTCCACCTCCGCTTCATATTCATCACACACGTATTGATCACATCCACCGGATTCAAAGCCACAGTAGCCACAAACCCGACGGCGAGGCTAGCTATGACATGGGTCCCCAACCTGTCCTTCATTAGATCCTTTTCCAATATCATTGCCTAGAATTGATCCTATGAAATACATAGAGGAAAAAAAGAAAAAAAGGGATAAAAGTACATAAAATGAGATTACTTTATCCATATTAACTGACGTTTCTTTATTATTAGGCCTTTCATTGATTAATCTTTCATTAAGGGTTTATGCAGCTTCCTGAAAAGAGATACTCAGTGTGATTGAAGATGACAGAAAAGAAAGAAAAAATAGATTTTTTTGCTAATATTATAATTTATTATTTTGATTATTTATGTTTTAATAACACTAAGGGCGTTGTAGTCCGTATTTTAATTTATTAAATTAGTGGATTGCGTTAAGAAATTTTGTGAGTAGCAAATATTCAGTGTCATAATAAATTATTCGAAACAAACGATTTTGAAAACCGTAAATTGCTCGGTTCAAACGCCGATCAACGGTTTAAAATCGTTGATCCGATTTTTGTTTGAAACCACATATATTAAGTTCGATTTCGGTTCCACTTCTCCTCATATCGTAAACCCACGGTTGAACCGTCGGTTTGCAGTTAATTATTTATTTACTTTTTTGATATGACACATGTATAGTCCGAATTAAGTGACCGTTTGAAATCAACGGTCATAATTTAGTGATCATTGATGAGAAATTGGTGATTCAAAATTAAGATTGGTTTGGTTAAACGGCCGGGTCACGAGGAAAATGAAATTAATTACGCCTGTTAAATTCTTCCATAAAAAATATGAAAATAATAATAATAATTTGAAACTGACTGTTAAATTTTTTATAGACGTTTAAATTATAATTAAAATCGTGCTATACACAGTTCGGTTTCAGATCTGTCTGTTATCGAACCGTGGTCTGAACACCTCCATTCACAACTATTTTATCATTGCATTTAATTCTTAACATCAAATTTCTATAATTTTTTTATAAGAGTTGTGGTGATGAACTGTGATCGCCAATAATTTTGTCAGTGATGAAGCAATCCACGTTTAGGGCACAAACGGCTTGTTTATTCAATATAAGCCAAAATACTTGTTAATAATTGCCACAATGAACGAAAATAATTATATAGTTCGAATTCTCAAAAGACGTAAATAAATAATTAATTTTTTTAATATAAATAATCAAATAATTTCCTTGGCGTTACACTATATACGTAGGTCTTATGATTCTTATCTCCACCGGCGTAATGGGGCCATTACCTTGTGCTGTTGAAGAACTAAATACTCTTCCTATTTAAAAATATATACTCAGTTAATGGCTTGGGATGTTAAAGGCTGGGGAAAGTGGCTGGAGTTAATGGCTTGGGATGTTAAAGAGTGATGTTTGGTTGGGTGGGAAATTTAATTATTAATTGTGAAATGTGATGTAATATGAGTAAGAGGTAGTTATTAATGATTGGGAGAATAATTAAAATAATTTTTTGATTTGTGATTGATGTCCCCCCACCAAACCCTAATATCGTGGCTTGGCCAAACAAACATCACTTGGGGTTGGCCAAACTGATTATGGGTTTGGCAAACCCCAAGCAAACATCCCCTCAGTTTTTAATGTTTTTATCAATTAGCTAAATGAAATGCTCTCTCAGGATAACATGATATATTTTATTTTTTAATTAATTTACTCAATCATATACAACTGATTCCTAAAAAACTTAATCTTTTTTTCTTGAATTAATAAACGAAACGTTAATTTTTTTGAACACCATTCTCATTTTAGAAAAATATTTATTTAAAATAGAACTTTCGTTATAAAACGGAAGGAGAAATGCTTAGAGTTCTTTTTTTTTTTTTTTTTTTATATAAAAATAAAATACCAGAATTTGGATCCATAATGGAAAAGCCCATTAGACCAAAATTTAAGAAACATTACAAAATTAGGAAAAACGCACCCAATTTTATGGATTTAGTGACAGGGATGAGCACTCAATTCACTTCAACATACTTGTTCGATCCTGCATCCTTGTGATTAATCTACAACCTCCTGACCAACTGAGCCACGTCCATAAGATCCTGGTTTCTCTTCTCTTTAATGTTAAGGAGACAATGAGACAATTGAATCCGATTGTGTTGAAGCTTTCAAGGGTGAGCAGAACTGAATCGCAATCGAAAAAAACTGATGCCAACCAAAAAATTGGTTTGCTTTGCTTTGGTTGGGATTCTGCAAGCTGAATTAGTTGTTACTTCAATTTCATTTTTAAATTTTCAATAGTAACCGAAATAACTGAATGGCCTATATGCCATTTTCATATTCTATGATTATACAGATAAATATCTATTAGTTACACTTTCAGAGTCCATGGACTGCAGTGACAGGGTCGGTTCGGTTCTGTTCAGTTCGGTTTTATTCAGTAGTCGGATTGGGCTTTCGCACAACTGGAAAATCAAAATACAGACAACAAGAAAATTGCTGCTTTTCGTGGTAGTAAGATCAATTTTACATACCTTTTACCTTCCAATGGCAGACTGTAGAGTGGAGATAACTGAGGTTTTACATACCCATTTCAATAAATATTTATAAGATTATTTATTTTTTAACAAAAGACCCATTTCCTTATCTTGCTGATTGCAATCCGCCGCCTCCCACCAACCCCATAACCTTGCTCTGTTCACACAGCAAAACACACACATACCACTTAAAGAAAAGAAACAGAAGTAGCTTTAAAGTAAATCCAGCGCAAATGTGAAACATCCTTCAACAAAAAAGTCTATTAGTTTCCTGTTTCTTTCTAATGCTCACACTACAGCAATGCCACCTATAAAACGATAAGAATCTTGCTTTTCTGAGTAATACTAAAATGAAATCTCATCTGTTAGCAGGTGTTTTCTTGATCCTACTGTTTCATTTCACCTCTGTCTCAACCCAGTCCGACAAAGAATTGCTGCTCCAATTAAGAAACAATCTTACATATGATTCTTCACTCTCAACTAAACTGGTGCACTGGAATCAATCTGATAGTTTCTGCAAATGGCCCGGGGTGAAATGCGACGTCAACAGTCGTGTGTCCGGCCTCGATCTCACTGGTGAATCAATTTCCGGCGGGATTAATGATGCCTCCGCTGCTCTTTTCAAGCTTGTCAATCTGCAGAGCCTCAGTTTAGCTCAAAACCGCTTCGATTCCACTGAGTTGCCCCCTGGATTCGGACAGCTCACTGAGTTACGCTACCTGAATTTGAGCAACTCCGGTTTTTCAGGTCAGGTTCCGCCGGATATCTCAAGCTTAACGAGGTTAGTTGTTCTGGATCTTTCTAACACAATTTACACAGCGCTCAGGCTTGAAAATCCTAACCTGAGAAGATTGATTCGAAATTTCTCGAATTTAAGAGAACTTCATCTTGATGGGGTTAACATTTCCGCAAATGGAAATGAATGGGGAAGTGCTGTATCTTCATCTTTACCGAATTTAAGGATTTTGAGCTTGTCCAATTCTTACATCACAGGCCCTCCCAATCCTTCGTTGCTAAAACTTCGTTTCCTCTCTGTTATTCGTCTTGATGGCAACACTTTCTCTTCTCCATTTCCAGAAATTTTCGCAGAATTTCCCAATTTGGAAGTGCTCACCGTAAGCTCTTGTGATTTGTCTGGTTCGGTTCCGCCTAAACTGTTTCAAATCCAGAGTTTGAAAACGATTGACTTGAGTAATAACAGAGATCTAGAAGGTTCGTTTCCTGAATTTCCAGTGAATGGGTCTCTCCAGAATCTGTTGCTTAGTTACACAAAATTTTCAGGAAATGTTTCAGAGTCTATTGGCAATCTTAGAATGCTGTCGAATTTCGACCTGAGAAGCTGCGGTTTTTCAGGGCCAATCCCTAGGTCGATCAAAAACCTTAAACATCTTGTCTATTTGGATCTCTCTCTGAACAAGTTTTCTGGTTCTGTTCCGTCTTTCGCTACGCTGAAGAATCTTACAGTGATAAACCTTCATAGTAACAGATTAACAGGCCAAATTCCTGATTTCTTTTGGAAAGAACTGGATAATCTGAACTTTCTCGACTTGAGTGAGAATTCACTACAAGGTGAAATTCCAGCATCTCTGTTTGTTCTGCCAACGTTGAAAGTGCTGTATCTTTCCAACAATAGCTTTTCGGGTTCCATTAGAGTCTCGATTAATGATTCATCTCCATTAGAGGTTCTTGATCTGAGTACCAACAAGTTAGAAGGTCCAATTCCTCAGTTCTTGTTTCAACTCCAAAATCTTTCCAGTCTGTCTCTTTCTTCAAACAAATTCAATGGCTCTATTGAGCTAACTGATTTTCGGAAGCTGACAAATCTTGTGAGTCTTGATCTTTCTTACAACAATCTGTCTGTACATGTCAATGAAAAACTACTCGTATCATCGTTGTTTCCTCGATTAGGAAGTCTATGGTTAGCTTCTTGCAAGCTGCAGAAACTCCCTCTTTTAAAGAATCAGTCATCATTAATGATGCTAGATCTTTCACACAACCAATTACATGGCGAAATTCCTAACTGGTTATGGGAAGCGGGTAATGGTTTTCTTCGATTCGTTAATCTTTCTCATAACAGCTTCAGTCATCTTCAAGAACCATACAATCTACGAAGCGTGCAGTTCCTTGATCTGCATTCAAACAAGCTTGGTGGGCAAATCCCTCTTCCACCACCCTCAGCTGCAGTTATAGATTTCTCGAGTAATAATTTCTCCTCGTCTCTCCCTGACAACACCGGAAATTTCCTCAGATCCGCCTTTTTCTTCTCAGTAGCAGATAATCACATAATGGGGGACATTCCTTCTTCATTATGCAATGCGAGCAGGCTTCAAATACTAAATCTTTCAAACAACAGCTTCAGTGGGAGAATCCCTTCTTGTTTATTAGAAAATAACCCGAGCGTGTTGAATTTGAGACACAACAAACTTGATGGTGAAATCCCTGATTCGTTTCCAGTTGAATGTCGATTAGAGACTCTTGATCTTAGCTGGAATCATCTACATGGAAAGGTTCCCAAATCTCTTACAAGATGCAGCGAGTTAGAGATCCTAAACCTCGGCCACAATGTCTTAAACGACACTTTCCCTTGCTGGCTCAAAAGCATGTCCAAGCTTCGTGTTCTTGTCTTAAGATACAATAAGTTCCATGGAAACATAAGCTGTTTGGGAGACAGCCAAACTTGGCCAAAGCTTCAAATCATCGACCTTTCTTCTAACAACATTAACGGTGTTATACCAGCAAATATGTTTCAAAACTTCCCGGCATTGATGGTTGAAGAAGATGGCACACAACTCCAGCTTGATCACCTGCATTTTCTGGGGTCAGAAAATTACCTTTACTATCAGGATTCAGTGACTGTTACCATCAAGGGACAGGGTCAAGAGCTGAAAAAGATTCTTACAATCTTCACCTCCATCGACATCTCAGACAATCATCTCTCAGGGGCAATTCCTCAAACAATTGGAGAGCTAAAATCCCTGTATTTCCTCAACTTCTCCCACAACGCTCTCTCTGGTCACATCCCATCCTCAATAGGAAACCTACAGAAACTCGAATCGTTAGACCTCTCATTCAACACCCTAGACGGAAAAATCCCGGATCAGCTTGCAAGTCTTACATTCCTGTCGTTCTTGAACGTGTCTTACAATCACCTGGTTGGAAGAATTCCACAGGGGAGTCAGATTCAGACATTTCCGGCGAGTTCTTTTATAGGAAATGACGGGCTTTGCGGGTTTCCTTTGAACAAAACTTGCAACGATGCTGGAACATTTCCGCAGGGGGAGCTGGAGAGAGCGCCGGAAACTTCAGACAGAGAAATATATGTAAGTGGTGCGTTGGGATTTGTTGTTGGTTTAGGATTTATTTTTGGACCAATTATGTTTTGTAGGAGATGTAACAGATGGTATGATAACTGTGTGAATAGAATTGTGTTGTTGGTTTTGCATCAGAAGGATCATCAGCTGGAAAACGAGAAGTGGTGACAGAATGTTGGAGATGAAGAAAAGAGGGAAGTGGAGCAGTTGAATGTCAAGTGTGCTGTAAAAGAGCATATGATGGAAATAATCAGGTACTGAGTTGAGGTGAAACTCTTTTAACATGTATGTATACAAATAATTGAGTGTGTAAATACATCTGTATCAATTAGTCAGTAATAAATTACCGATCTTCATCTTTTACGAACGCAAAAATATTGATTACAGTAAAATTGTGAATGATTCCTCCACCCCCACCCCATCGAAATTCACTATCACTTATATGGATAATTATGTGTTCGAGGAGATTCGGACCAGGGAAGTTAAATTTGATATCCCCGAAATTTTTTGGACAGGTCCTAATGATTTTGACCTAATCGATCATTTTAAATGAACTAATAATGTGATGAATCTAATCCTAACCTAACAAGTTTTTTGGGCTAATTGGATTAATGTGAGTCATAATATCCAAATTACATATTTAAATCCAAATTTAAATAAAAACATGCATAATATTAAAATTCATGATACAACTTCACATTATCTAATAAAAAATATCACTAAAAAAAATTTAAAGATCAAATATTTATGTGTCATATATTACTATGACACTATTTTACGATCTAAATTCAAATTAATAGAATCTAAAATAAATTTAAATAAATTATTTTGGTGTTTTAAAATGATAGTTTATATATCTTTCAGGTTTTAGAACAATAAACCTTATGCTATCTACGCTCAAGTTTCTATATAATATTTAAGTATTAGTATTTAATATCTATAGTAATTAGATCAAATTATATTACAAACAAATTATATTCTAAGAAAAATTATTTGAAATGTTGTATGTATTAATGTACATGCTACTAGACTAGCACTGAAACGGTCTAGCTTATAGGCAGGGCCGTACCTAGAGATATTTGGGCCTGAGTCGAGTTTATTAAATGGACCCATATTTTTTTTCTTAGTGTACAAACTTAGAAAAATATAAAAATGTTGAAGCATTTGCAATAATCCATTGTATTTATTTTATCATAGGAAATAAAAAAAACCAAAGAGTTTTCCAAATGGACACATAAGTTTTTTTAGTGTACAAACTTAAAGAAAAACATAAAAAATTTGAAGTATTTGCAACACTAGATATTTATATTATCATAGGTGAAAAAGTTAAAGTTAAAAGTCAAAAGAAAGATTAAAAAACGTGTCTCTAAAGTGTTAAAAACATACACTAACCATTGGATTATATCAATTAATTGTTTAAAAGAACACATCTAAATATACTTACATATTATATATAGGTACCTAAATATTTTCAGACCACTAAAATATTACACTTTTTTTGGGCTCGAGACGACGGACTCTCCGGACTAATGGAAGGCCATGCTTATAGGACTTCGGAGTAAATGGTTTAGGCTAAAAAATCCTAATGTTATCTCGAGCTGCAAAAGTTCAACCATATCCTTGCAAACTTGCCGATTTTAAACCTTGTAACATCCTTATTTCTAACCTCAATGTCACATTATATTCGCATATATAATAATTAGGGTAGTGCAAAAATTAACCAAATGATAAGACCAAATAAACTACTTCCTCCATCCCGGCTTAATTGGCATACCTTTCGTTTTTATTTGTCTTAACTTAATTGACCTAGGCCATAAATGACAAATTTCTCTCACAATCTCCACCCTCAAAATCTACACTCTTAATCTTCACATATGAAAAAGTCAAAGATTCTACAAAATCTGTTTTTTCTTAGTCTCCGTGCCCGACCAAGGTAGGTCAATTAGGCCGGGACGGAGGGAGTAATAGATTACCTTCATGGATGAAATTAATTTAGTATTATTATTATATATTTTTTAATATATAGTTATGAAATTGATGTTGAGGCTACTTTCCTCCATGATGTAATGCTCCCTCCGTCCCAGCTAATTTTGCACGGTTAACCGGACACAAATGTTAAGAAAAAACAGATTTTGGGGGAATTTTTGACTTTTTCAAAGGTGGAGATTGAGGGTGGAGATTGTGAGAGAAATATCTTTTTTAAGGGTGTGCAAAGTTATGTGGGACGGACCGAAAAGAAAAGTGTGCAAATTTAAGTGGGACGGAGGGAGTATATGTTAGAGTTGTGTATCTCAACTCTAAAGCCTCACACATATTTGAACACTCTTTGAAATAAATGATCAAACAGTTTGTGACTTATTAAACCCAAGAACAGAGCTAAAGAAAATGCAATAAACTCAGCAAACCAAATCTTATGTGGTCCAGATCTTTGATTGATCCTACGTCCACGAAAAGTCCCAACACATTCAATCTTATTAATCCACCGGCGCATGAAGTACAAGAATCACCATAATAGATGACAAGAGCTGGTCTAATCTATCTCAAGACTATACAATCATGTACTCTCAAAATCATCATCTATCTAACTCTCACTGCTCTCAATCTTCTAAATAATCGAACTAGAGTGTGAACTCTCACTCTCGATCATCTCTGGATTAACTGAAAGGTGAAGTAGAGAAGAATTGATCCAACAGAATTGGTTGCAATTGCACATCAATTATGCTATGAAATCCATGCAGAAATCTGAGTTTCATTCCTTCATTCCCAAAATAGAAACTTATGTGTGAAATGTCTATTTTGCCCTTCACTTTTCAGATATTTACATCCATGTCCCTCAGCAATTTGAGCTAATCATACTACAAATCTCCACCTTTAGCCGAAATGCAGACCATAAGATCAAAAGTAAACTCTTCTCACACGTTCTCTTAACTTGACATCTTGTTCTCCTTTACCTTAACCAAATCAAGACATAGATCAAATTTGGCAGTTGGTAAAGCCTTTGTAAAACAATCACGGATTCACATCAGTTGAAATCTTTGTCACTTAACAATCTCCTTAGATACTACATCTCTCACAAAATGCAACTCAACATCTATATGTTTGGTCTTCTCATGGAATCCTTGATGTTTTGACAAATGAATTGCACTTCGATTGTCACATAACACTGTCACCCTTCTTTGTTCCAAGACAAACTCTTTGATTATCCCTTTGAGCCACTGAGCTTCTTTGGTAGCTTCTGTCAGAGCTACATATTCAGATTCTGTAGTTGCAAGAGCAACTACTGATTGGTGAATTGATCTCCAACTTACTGTAGTTCCAAAGAGAGTGAACACATACCCTATGAGTGACTTCCTTGTATCTAAGTTGGCAACATAATCTGCATCTACAAATCTCACTAGAAAATTACTTGCATCTGACTGCTTCTTGAAGCACAAACCAGTTGCCAATGTTCCTTTGATGTATCTGAGCATCTAGTTTACAACATCCAAGTGGACTTTGCCAGGATCTCCCATAAATCTTGAAACAACACTCATAGCACGAGCAAGATCTGGTCTCCAACAAAGCATTGAGTACATTACACTTCCAACTGTACTTGAATATGGGATCTTTCTCATGTAACTTCTGTCAAGTGCAAATTTAGGACATTGCTCCAAGGACAGCTTAAAATGTTGAGCTAATGGTGTTGAAACACTTTTAGACTGATGCATATAGAATCTCTGTAAAACCTTCTCAAGGTAAGCCTTCTGTGACAAGAACAAAACTCCATCATCTATGTTTCTATTTATGTCTATTCCCAGAATTCTCTTAGCCTCACCAAGATCATGTCAAACTCTTGCTTCAATAACTTCTTTATCTTCTCAATCCCAGAAATGGTTTGACTCACCAACATGACATCTACATAGAGTGGAAGATATATATGAGACAGATCTTCTTCCTTCTTGAAATAGACACATCTGTCATATTTGCTCCTTGTGAATCCAATCCTCAGCATGTATTCATCAAATCTTAAGTACCATTGTCTTGAACTTTGTTTAAGTCCATACAATGCAGACAAGCTTGTTTTTCTGAATTCACACTTTGAAGCCCTTCTAGTACTCTCATGTATATTACTTCCTTCAACCTTTCATGTAAAAACGTTGTAGTGGCATCCATCTGGTGAAGCTCTTAGTCAAATTGTGCTACAAGTGCAAGCATGATTCTAATAGAGCAATGCTTGACAACAGGTGAGAAAAACTCGCTATAATCCACTTCCTCCTTTTGAGTGAACCACCAAGCAACTAATCTGACTTTTGATTTACTGCTTGCTTCAAGCTTTTTTCTTGTAAATCCACTTGCATCCCACTAGTTTCTGTGTCTTTGGCTTATCCACAATATCCTAGGTGTCATTCTTCTCAAGTGACATCAGTTCTTCTTACATAGCTATAAGCCACTGATCTCTTTCACTGCAACTTATAGCTTCAGCATATGATCCTGGTTCATGGCTTTCAACTTCTTCAGCAGTAAACAGAACATATGACACCATATCTACCTGTCCAAACCTCTGTGGTGGGTGTATTTGCCTCCTTTGTCTATCCCTTACAAGCTGATAGCTACTATAATCGTCTGTATCCTTGGCTTCTTCTTCATTTTGAGAATCTTCCTGTTCTTGATCCACATATGACATTATCTTCTCAGTCTCAAGCTGAGTTCTTCTTCACTTTTGCTTGAGCTCTCTGAGATTTCATATTTATTGTAAGGCATGACATATTCATCAAATGTCACATCTCTGCTGATTATACATTTGTTGTTTCCTGGTTCAATACACCAAGCTTATATCCCTTTACTCCCTTGGGATATCTCAGAAAAATACATTTCAGTGCTCTTGGTTTTAATTTGTCTTGTCTAATGTGTGCATATGCAATACACCCAAACACTCTCAGCTCTGAATAATCAGATGGTTTCCCATTCCACACTTCTTGAAATAATTTTACGTCAAATTAGGTCGGGACGAAGGTAGTAGGACTTAAACAATTTTACAGTCTAAGTTAGTACAACATAATACAAATTAAGCCAAATACATGCATCAGAAAGTATCTCACATGTGGCTGACTTGTCAAATCAAGTCTATCCACTTCTTCAGTGCACTAGTAGTTAGTGATCAACAACTTTCTCCCTCCTCTCTCTCTCTCTCGTTCATACAAAATGCACAATAAACATACCTTATGCGCATGCACGCTGATACCATGAATATTTGCTCATTGGGTAATGATAATCAATACAAACATCGAATTTTATGAAAAAATCGGTATTTTAATTTTACGAAAATATCAATTTCGATGAAAATGTCGGTATAATTTTAAAAAATGTTGAAAAATCTATTAAAAATAAAAAAAATTAACATCATATTTCGTAAATTTTTACAACTAACTTAAAAATGCAAACATTTATCTTAACATTTTATAAAAATTGCATTGAAATATTTACAACTAGTTTACAAATACTAAGCAATACAGTAAAACCTCTATAAATTAATACTCGATAAATTAATAAACTCTCTAAATAATAATTTTCTCCGGTCCTGACTCGAGCCATTTAAAAAATCGACAAATTTTGATAAGATAATACTTTTTAAAAAAACCTCTATATAAATTAGTTGTCCCATTGATATCATAAATGAATAATTTCTTCAAATTACAAAAATAATTATGAAAATTTAGTAAAATAAGAACCTATAGTTGATTGCTTCTTGGTAAAACTTAAATCTACTTGGAGCTCATCTCTATTTTATTTTTTATCCCATCCAATATTTTGGTGTATTCTCAAATTGTAGCAAAAATTTGTGAAGCGTTCTTGATGCTATAAGTGCTTCCTTCCTCGTAACTGATTCCAATGGTACTGTATAATTCTCGTCGTCATCCTCCACATTATTGTCAAATACCAAATGTCGATACCAAATCTTTTTGAGTGTATGTGGGGCAATCTCTTTTAAACTACACAACAATTTACAAATTTTATCCATCATTGTTGCTTTTGGGACACCTTTTAGATGATAATTCATTGTCTTGTATAATTTTTATAAATTTGTATTCCGTTTATATAGAGTTTCCTTTTATAATGGATATAATACGTCAACTAATATTAAATGCATTCACTTAGTTATTTACTAGTGATTGTACATTGAATACATTTAGCTCTTTTATGTTGTTGTATATGAACACATGGTTGCAAGTAAATCACATTCATTTTATTCATTGAATTTTATTTGCCGTCAATGTTATGGTATTATGTATTTGATTATTATGATGAATATATTTATTACATTAGTTCAATAAATATATAATAATTAGATGTACTCACTTTTATGAAAATAAAATTTATTCGTTGTATAGAAAAAAACTCTTTAAATAAATCAATTATTAATTTAAATACAAATTAATACCTCTCTTAAAAAATAAATTCTTCCGATCCCAACATTATTAATTTATAGAGGTTTTACTGTACTAGTGTATGTATTCCATACAATATATTTATATTTTATACAATATTACTGCTTACTAGTACTAAAATAATGGTGCCTAGAAGCTTCAAATGGAAAAATGTTCCATCACCATTGATTGGATTAAAAAAAAAAAAAGGCAATATACATCTTATGGTCCTCAAAGTATTAATGTTTGTTTCAAATGTTCCTTAAAGTATTATTTTGTTTTAATTGGTCCTTGAAGTTCTAATTTTCTAAATCAATTAGTCCCTGAAGATATATATATATATATATATATATATATATATATATATATATATATTGTTCAATTGGTTCCTTATTTTCTACAATTATTTCAATTGGTCCTTAAACTATTACGAAAGTCTAAGACCCCTAAAAGAAAAAAATAAATAAATAAAATATGTGAAATCGTCGATTTAATTTAAAATGATATTATGAAATATCTTTTATTAAATAAATACTGTGTAATTTTATTATGATACTTTTAACCCCAAATGAGGTGAATTATACTAAGAATAGGATTATATAATTTTTTTATGGGACACTTCTTATGAAATAAAAACAAATAATACTAAAAAATATAAAAGAACTGAAAGAACAAATTATAAAACGTAAATGCGAATTGAAATGACCATATCAAGAAGACCAGAGTGACTGGGCCCACCACCAGCTATAATACTATACTCAAATGTTGTAAAAAAAGCAAAAGGAATGACATTTTCAAATTATCGCCGAAATCCCTGATATTTGGAATCACCGATATTTTGGCAATTTCGTGACAACATGAAAAAACATCTTTATATCTGACTAACTGTAATTAGCGAAATTTCGCCGGTATTTGAAGGTGAAATTTCATGCTATTTGCATCTCTACTTATGAAATAGAGGGAGTATTTTATTTGAGTTGTAAACGTAATTAGGTTATGATGAAGTGCATAATGAATTTGTAGGTGATTAAGGTTAAATAACTCCGAGTAATCTCTATTAAGATCCTAAACTTCTATTGATTGTATATGTTTCCTTTTCAATTCCTTCCTATTAGACGACACTTATGCTCAGCTCAATCCTGCATAGATGTTAGACTAATTCACAGCTGAATTACATGCTTTCATAATAGAACATATATTACATTATATTATATTATATATATTAATTGTCAGCTCAATTTTTTTTAGTAATTGTGTGTCGACAATCCTTGACCTCTTAATTACAAGACGAAGAGTGATATACTATCAAACTACAAGGTTCTGAGATATCAGGCTCAATTACGAGCCTAAGTGATGGAATATTAAATATTCAAGCCATTTCAGTGATTTACATTAAGCTCCTACTATGCTTTTAAACACAACATCTCTGTTATGTAACAAAATAAACCTAAATTACAACCTATAAAAAAAAAGTATGATGGTATTATAACCTGTAACCAGCATCCCATTTAATAGCCAGAAATATCCCATTTAATAACCATTACATCTCTATTGTGTCTTACCCCACAACAGGGGATAAATAGATATTAACGTATAGTGTTTCACAACTTTTAGCTCCAAAATCTATTTGTTTCCACTCAAAAGTTGATTTTTGCCTCCAAACAGTTGCTATAACTGGAATCGAATTGCAAATTTTGTGGGACTAAAAGTGCAAATAAATTTAGCTGGAAAAGGGATGGCAGGACCAAGTATGCTCATTTTAAAATTTCTGGGGTCAAAAGTGCAGCGCTTGTAACTAAATTGAAACAGACCTATGCTCCGCGGGACAAAGCCACAATTTCCTCTAGATTCTGGTGATGTAAATGTGCAAAGGCATAACAAGTAGGAGAATTGCTTGTTATTTCTGCAATTATATTGGTATGAAATATTTTTACTTCATTTTATGTGGGTAAGTATCATGTTGCTAAACTTTTTTGCGACAATATGACCTTGAATTTTAGTCAAATTTCTTTTTGATCCCAACTAGAAGTAAGGTGTGATGATAAACTTTAAAAATTCTTTTAACATCATCTCTTACAACATTACAATACATGGCACTAACGATGAGATAAAACATAGTTTTTTTTTAAAAAGCAAACACAAAACATAGATATGATACAATAATGTTAGAGAAAGAGTCCAAAGGGCTCGAGCTTGGAGCGACATGTTTGGCTGACTTGCAGTTCCATTTCAAGAGTGAAATAATTCTTCCAATCCCCAACCTCACCCTTCCTGAAAAAGATAGAGTTTGGTATATTCAAGAAATCAGATTGATTCTTGTTCACATCCAAATTCTTGAGCCTGTCCAAACTACACCTTTTCACTACTTGATCAACTTCTCTTTCGTTCTCAAATGGCCTTCCCAAGAACTCGGCAATTCTCGAAACCTGCTTCTTAGTATCACTCTTAAGTTCCTCATACTTTATAAAAAGCACTTTCTCAGGCCTTTTCTTACTCTCCTCCCAATACTCCACTATGTGTTCGAAAAATGGCCCGAATATATGAGTGCCAGAGCAAAAGTAATCAACCATCTTCTCTAGGGGAAGTGGCTCTTGATTCGGCATCAAACCCGTCCAGAAATGCCACATCGATATGATGGTGTCTTTAGGGTTCCGTGTGATGTACACGATTTTGCACTTCGAATACTTGACGGAATCTGGAAGCACGGCGTAAGGCAGATGCGTGTGGAGTAGACGAGGAACTGATGCATCGTAGAGGTCGAATAGCGGCGGCTTAGCTGAATAACTCGTTGGTACTTCTATTGTGGGGACATGAAAATGAGGGTTTGCGGTTGTTAAAAGATCATCAGAATCTTCTATGGCTTTACGGTTTTGCATGATGCAGAGGGATAGGGCTTTGAGCCATGTGGTGCCTGTTTTCATGGTTGATGTGAGGAACACGTCGTCGTCTCGGGCCTGGAAGCTGGATCTGAAAGTAATGGCGGACTTTATGACTGCAGGCTTGAACCAGAACCCTTCCCATTTTCGAAGTTCATCGATGTCCATGAAAAACATTTTTGGTAGCTCGTCCATTAGTTTGTTAACATCCTCTGGAGAATTTAGGCAACACGATGAATAACATAAAAATATTATGAAGGTTTTTCTTTTGGGTGATCGGGAGATGGGATAGAGCTGATCTTCAGCAAATTTTATATTATATAGCTAAAATTATAAAAGTTGTATATTAACTATAGAGGTGACACATTTATACCTTCATGTTCAACTATGGCAATTTATGCCAATTTTTCGCCGGGAATCACTAAAAGGCACATGAATAACACGTTCACACACAATTCCGATGAGAAATCATACATGGCTACATGCCTAGGTGGAAGCCACATGTATATAGGAGGTCCAACTAGGATAAGTTAATGGACAAATTATTTTATGTAGAAAAGCAAGGAAAAAAAATCAGAAAATAAATATAAATTCAGATTATTTTTTAAAATTTCTATAATTCATTTAATATTCAGGAAATTAAAAAAAAAAGTTCTAAAATTTATTTAAAATTCAAATATTATATTAAAAATAAAAATAAGAAATTCTAAATTTATTTAAAATCCAAAAGATTTAAAAATTTATTTCAGAAAATTATTTTAAAAATTTTAAATTTATTTAAATTCAGATAATTAAAAACTTATTCCTTAAAATTGTTTTAGAATTTCTAAAATTTATTTAAAATTCAGAAAATTTAAAAAATTATTTACAGTTAAGAAAATTAGAAAAATTATTTCTGAAGAATTTTAATTTAATTTTCTGAATTTTAAATAAATTTTAGAAATATAAAATAGTTTTAGAATTTTTATTTTTATTTTTATTTTCTGAATATTAAATAAATTTTAGAAATTTTAAAATAGTTTTATGAATTTTATTTTTATTTTATGATTTTTTAGATGAGAAAATTTAGACTTTGTAAAAGTTGATGAGTTACAAGTTGACCATTAACTTATCCTAGTTGACACCTCCTATAGACATGTGGAATCTACCTAGGCAACCATGTAGAATCTTCTCACCGAAATCATCGTGCACGTGCTACTCACGTGCATTTTAGTGATTTTCAGCGATTAATTGATATAAATTGCATAATTTCGATACATGGTGGACATAAATTGTCATATCTCAACATGAAGGGTATAAATATATCACTTCATATAATTAATGGGCAGCTTTTGCAATTTTTGTTTAAACGGGGGAATGATTGCCTATGGAAGTAATGAGTTTGGGATGTGGAGTATGTTGCAAATGAAATTCAAATGGAAAGCTGCGCAAAAGCCAGAGCAGATGGGCAAAGAAAGAATTATATATAATAGTTCACATTTTGCAAAGACATTATACATATATATATATATATATATTGTGGTTACGTACGATGTAACACTAATGCACTATTATTGAAATAATGAGATTTGAATTCTCATTTGGTGGTGCATTTTGGAGCGAGGATGACACATTTTATAAATATAAATAAAATATATATAAAAAGATGGAACCCACATAAATTATATCATCCTCACTTTGAAATGTACTTTGAAGTATTCTAGATTTAATCCACAATTGAATTATATCAATGACACCTTATTTGAAGTTTGTTTTATCTAGATGATCGACACTAATTTGTGGCCCAAAATCAAATTTAGAGACTATGATGGTGTTGGTTAAACTTACTTCTAACATTTTATAAATTGTTTTAAGAGCTTATAAATTTAAAAAAAACAAAATATTTGGATAAAAGAATTTATAAGCTTGCAATTAAATGAAGAGATTTAACTATGAATTTTGGAATGAATTTGAAATCCACCACAAAATTTGTACACATTTTGAATAGTATTTGAAGTGTGTGTGGTGAGAATGAAGTGTGTGTAATGCGTGCGAATGAAGTTTGTGTATTGTGTTTTAAGTGTGTGTATGTGAAATGTTTGTAGTGTGTGTATGTGTGTGCAGTATGTGTAATTTGAGTGTAACTTATAAGATCTTAAAGAATAAAATGAACTAGAACAACTTTTTTGTTTGAGCTTATAAACAAGGAGCTTATTTATAAATTTTATAAATTGCGTAACATTTTACTTTAATAAACACATTTAATAAGCTTATAAAATATTTTGAATAACTTATCAACTTAGTCAAACATCCCGTTTCACCCTTTGCCAAAAATTGCATCCGTTGTCTTATACTACCTTTATGACGTTGAGCCCTATTGTTTGGTACATATAAAATTAGTTGAGTCAAAGTAAGGAGTAATTTTTTTTTTTCTAAAACAGAAAAATACCCCCTCCGTCTCATAATAAAAGACTCTCATTTCAAGAATATTTTTTATTCTAAAAAAGAAGTTATGAACTAAAAGTTATAACTTATTTTATTAGTTATATAAAATAAAATAACACTTTAATTTCACAAATAAGCCAATATAGTTGAATAAGTCAAATAAAAATTATAAAATAAAGTCGTATTAGTGAGAATTCATGGTTTATAATTTCAAGTTTGTGTCTTTGAGCAATGATAAAAAAACAAAACAAAATAAAAACAAAACAAGACAAAATTGTTTTCCTTTATCAAATATGACCCCTATTTTGTGACAGAGTGTATGTGATAATTATTTTGAAAACTCTCGTTCTGCACTGAAAAAAGAGATGTTTGTATACCTAAAAATAATCATACAAACGTTGTTTTGTTTTTTTTGAGGGGAGGGGGGAGGGTTGAGGGAGTAATATTTTGAGAAAAATTGTAAAAATAGCACTTTTTGTAATTTTTACACATTATTTTTGTGCCTATTGCTTGTGTACATTAACTTTTGTGCGAATTATATCTTCGTGTCAAAATTTTTTTAATCGTTCCACGAAAAAACTCGAAATTATTAAGAGTTTAAAAATGGTATCAGAACTCTATATTTTTTTTCATAAAAACAGAAAAATTATTTATTATAATATGTAATATTCTAGTGGAGAATAAATTACAAAGAGTTTATGGATATGAACGGATGTACGAGAACAGAAATACAAGGGGAAAAACTTTAGAAGAATACTTGGGTCACAAATGTACTTTTGTGTGTAATGTCTTCAACTCAATTTTATTCCACTAAATTTATAGTTTTGCGTAGACCATCTTCAACACACTTTTTACTAAATTTTATACAAAATGAATAATTACTTCTTATTTTATATATAACTAATAATTTAGATTTTACTTATTATAAAGTTTTTATACTATTTATTTTAATAAATTGTAATATTTAAAAGAAGTTATACGTTAAAATTTTATATAATAATAATAATTTCAGACTATAAATTAGTATGCAAGATTAACTGGTAGTTTATCTTATAATTACTTGTTAATTAAGTTTTGAGTATGCAAGATTAACTTAAAAAATACTTGTGTTTCTTCAAATTTAGATTTAATTAAAGCAAACAAATTATTAGATAGCGCTAAGATAACAAAATATGACTTTAATTTAGAAGTATTTTAAGTGCCCCTCACCTTCGGAAGTGTTGTCTTGTTGATGTTGTCCCCGGAGCGGTGGCTGTACGACGGCGGTTTGGTGAGCAACGGAAGCTGAATCGCAGTCACCGGTATTCCCTAGACTCTCCATCTTTTTATTCTTCTTGCTTCTCTTGTGTCCTCTTAAACTGCAGGCCTCGCCTTCTCTCTTTCTATTTTACTTATTTTAATTCTGTTGGGGGTGTTGACATTCTTAATGGTTAAGTTGACATTCGTTAATCACAACTAATTCACACCTCAATTACGTATGTGCTTCACTCATTGATTCATATATATTAATTGCGTGCTTAACGATGGAATATTAAATATTTCACCCATGCCACAAATTTATACAGTAACACTTGTGTGCATATGATGCACCATAAACTTATTGTACATTAACTCACATTGAGATCCATGCGCAATTCGTTACTGTTGGCCCGACCGACACGTAATTTTCAGTTTTTTTTGTCTAATAGTATATATTTTGTTGCCTAATAGTATATATTATGTTGGCTAATAGTATACGTTTATGAGTTATAGGTACAATAATTTTTTTTGAATAATATATTATGTTGTCTAATAGTATATATTATGTTGCCTAATAGTATATGTTCGCGGGGTCGCGAGCGAGAGCCGTTTGACGGACGCGAAAATCACTATTAATCATAATTGAGCGCGTTTTTTGAGTTCCATGCTTTAATTTGGAGTGATGTACGTACAATAAGTATATTATACATCATATGCACACAAGTCTTTGCCGTGGGATAAAGATTGCCTAGTGTGCCTTTAAACGGAGTACCTTTGTTCGGTATCGTATCGAAATTTTGATATACCCAATTTTATGTCGTTATCAAGATATACCATTATTAATTTTGGTATATTGAAATTTTAGTATACCAAAATATCAAACTACTAAAATACTAAAAAAATTCAGTATAACAATATATACCGCAAATATCAAAATTTTCAAATTATTATACCATTTCCGTATGGTAAATGCAATATTTTGGCATTTCGATATTTATTTCGATATTTATTTTACCAAATAGTAGTTAGGCAACTAAAAAATGCTAGCTGGAAAGCGAACTCTTATATATTAGACTATAAATTTAAAATCTCATTTTTATTAAAGTCGGAGGACTTAAAAAAAATTCAAAACACGTGTTATCTATATAAAAACTCTGCCAGGAAAAATACATGTCACTCGTATATGTGGCAGTAGTTTCTTTCAAATTTATTTTCAAAAATTAAATTATGGATGTAAGTTGTGGAAGTTTTATCCAAAATTCACTCTCATCTACCAATTTAAAAAAAAAAAATCTTTCTTCATTCTTTTTATTTTTAACTTAAAGTTTTAAACATTTATAACTTTTTTTCTTATCAACTTCATTCTTGATGAAAAAATATCAAATCAATCTTTATTATTTCACGATTTTCAATTAGACATCAATATTGCATATACTAAATTTGCTAGATTTACATTGACAATTGTATAAAACAATTTATAATAAAAAAATATGAGTATTTGTTTCTACAACTAAAATGGTCTTCTGGGACAACAAAAAATGGTTTCAAATAATAAGTATTTGTCACAACTTATGAGAAGAAGAGTATTGTCACAATTTTTATGGGTATTTGTTATGACTTTACTGTCGCCTCAATGACTCGGACGCAAATAATATATTTGTGACGACAAAAGTAGTCTCAAATGCGTCTCAAATATTTTTAGCAACAACTAGTTGTCTCTAAAAGTTTCTTAAATGATCGATAATAATTTGGAGAAAGATTTTTGACAACAAGTAATCACAAATAATTTATTATTAGCGAGTACTATAATCTTTTAAAAGATACTCCCTCCGTCCCAGCTAACTTTGCACACTTTCCTAATCGGTCCGTCCCAGCTAACTTTGCACGGCCAAAAATGGCATATAAAGTCAACACTTTAATTCATTTAAATTTTACAGGATTGCCATTTATTAATCCTGAAAAATAGATTTAACCTAATTAAACCCAACCCACCCATTTTGCCCAACCCACCCAAATCGCATTTTCAGTAACCCAAAATCTGAAATCCCCCCCCCCCCCCCCCTCTCATAATTATTCACGCTGGTTCCTTCTTTCTGAAGCCCAGCCCAAAATTAAGAAACCCTACTCTATATGTTCAAACACCATCTTCATCCACCTTCTTCATCCACCATCATCTTCATCCCCGCCGCTCCCCTCTTCTCTGAACTCATTCTTCTCAAAACCTCCCTTCGCTAAACTGCGAACTGAAAACCCTATATTCTTTCACCTGTTACTTTTTCGATGGACTGTGAGTCTGAGTTTTACGACGATTGTGTCGTTTTTTACTCCGATGAGACCGTCGTCCCTGAATCGGAGCTCGAAAAGAGGGTAATGAGCGAGGTCGGGGCTTTGGAGGCTACGCCGGCGACAGCCTCTGCTTCCGTCTCCGATCCGTTGGCGGGTCCCCTTCCTGGGGCAGGATGGCTTGAGGATCCAGAGATGCGGGTCTTTTTCTTCGAATGTTTCGCACATTGGTTTCCGATTATGAGGTTACGCTGCTCTAACCTTAATTTCTATGTGTATGAAATTCATATGCTTGCATGTTGGCCGGATCTGTGAATCCGGATTATTCTCTGATGTATTCGATGGGTTCAGTTATGGATCTGTGAATCCGGGTTATTTTCTGATGCTTTCGTTGGGTTTGGTTCTGGATCTGTGAATCCCGGTTATTTTCTGATGCTTTCGTTGGGTTCGTTTCCGGATCTGTGAATTCGGGTTATTTTCTGATGCTTTCGTTGGGTTTGGTTCTGGATCTGTGAATCCGGAATTTTTTCTAATGTATTCGATGGGTTCAGTTACGGATCTGTGAATCCGGATTATTTTCTGATGCTTTCGTTGGGTTCGTTTTCGGATCTGTGAATTCGGGTTATTTTCTGATGCTTAGTTTGGGTTTAGGTCCTGATCTGTGAATTCGGATTTTTTTCGGATGCTTTCGCTGGGTTTTTATTCTGGATATGTGAATCCGGACAGATTTGCTTATCATGTGGTATGCTTGCATTTTTGTGTCGATCCTGTTTGGATCTGTGAATTCATTGGCCTTTTTTGTTGATGTGTGGCTATGTGTAATGATGTTTTGTTTGCTGAACTCTTTATTGCTGCCCAACAAACGAAAGTTTCTGGCCAATTTAATTATTTGGTGTTGGTGTTGGTAGCTTAAGTTAGTGAAAAAAGACTAACTTAATGTTACCACCAAATAATTAAAAAGTTCTAGTCCCGAAGCCCGATGATAAATCCGTTCTGAGGGTAAAAAAAATTAAAAACTGTATTGCTAAAACTTTTTAAATCAGTGCCAAAGCTGTATTGCTAAAAATCTGTTTCTGATATGATGCATTTGTACTGATGAATAAATAACCAAAAACAAAATCAATGCCAAAACGTGATCAGTTTTTTGATCATTTTTTTATAAGTTGATAAGGTTTTACTGTTTACGGTCTAAGCAAAAACTACACGTTTACTGTGTTTATACCGTAAACAATAAATTCAAAAACATCCTACAAATACCCTTTGGTTTTTACAAATACCCCAAATCAGTTAGAATCCCTCCCACCTCATAGTTTCCTTCTGAATTTTCTTGACACATTAGGCATTCAATAGCCTCTCGCACTGTTTGTTCTTCCACTTCCAAAGCTGTTGGGAGTGTCCCCAGTCTTGCTTGTGCTGTTTTGGCTATGTGTGGTAACCTGTAATTATTACCCCCTTTGTCTTTCATAACTTCCACTAAACATGCTTGTAAACTTAGAAATACATAGTTCAGCTTCAGTGGGTCCAGGTCTGTAAATGATTTTAAAACGTTGTTTACCAAGTCCTGCACATTGTAACTCCTGGTCTCCACTTGTAATGACTGAATTGCCCGGAAATAACCTAAGTCTAGTACATTAGTGTCTGGAGAATTTGGGGGTTGACACATCAATTGAATCTGAAATCCATCAGTTGTAGCAGCATTTCTGAAATCCAAGTCATAGTTGCTTATGTGAGGTCTTGCGTTGTCTTATTGTATGATTATTTGCTTACTTGCATGTACCGGCCATTTTGCCTTGATTGCTGGAATAATCTGTTAAAAAACCCCCCTATGATGAAACAGTTTGCCTCTAAAACAAATGTTAAACTGTGACGTCACTGTTTTTACAAAACATATTCAAAAATCTGTTTTGCAAAAACATGGAGGCTTGCAGTTTTGTTTTAAAGTGAACCAGATGATGAATAATTTCTGATGGTCTAAATGGTTACCTTTTGGAGTATACAATCCTTAATAACCTGTTTGGTTATTGATTCGATTGGCTTGATAACCATAGTCCCTCTCGGTCTGTTGGCACTGTTTCTGAGGGCCGGCTCCATCGTAGTGAATGGAAACATACCTATCTTCCCGTCAAATAGTAATTCCCCTTCTTTCGTGTACTGTGGTCTCGCCACAGCACACATGAACATCACCTTGGGAATGAACCTTTTACTTTTACAGGCCCGGTATGGGTCTTCTTCATCCACTAGTTTATATGCCCGCTCACTAGTTTGTTGCATGTAAAACCACTTCTCATCAATATGAACTATGTTATGCATATTTTCATACCTGATCTTGTTTGAATTGTTGTCTTTGTGCAAGAAACTGAGGCTGTACTTTAGTCTTTGAAGCTTGTTTGAGTCTGTTAACTGTGGCTTAAATGAGTTGGTATGCAGTTTTATGACTCCTTGTTTAATCCATCTACCAACTTTGCTTTTGCTAACACTAAGCTCACTAGCTAATCTTCTGACTGTTCCTCTTTTGGAGAATGGTATGACTCTCATTGCATCTTCATCAAGTGTTGCTTCCTTTCTTGCTGCTGTTCTTGGCCTTATTTCTGGGAAAGAGACAGGTTGACCCTCGGAAATCTGCTTTTTTGCAGATTGCCATATTAGTTGCACCGATCGGACGGACACTCCATATGATGCTCCGACTTCCTTTACCTTGCGATGATTTAAAACTCCGCCGGTGTTGTTGGCTAGAAGAGTCTGAGCAATGAGGAGTCGATCTGATGGAGTAATTTGGGGACCCTTCCGGTTGTTGGTCATAGTTATTTTTTGTAAAATCTGTAAATTTTGCATTCAATGCAGATTATGGTGTTATTTATAGGATGTAAAAAGCTGTTTTTGAATGTATTTTAGTTTAGGAGGGAAATTTTGGTGTAACAAAGGTTATTAGGCCAAATTTTCAGATTGTTGAAAATTTGGTGGGAATTTTCCCCCCCTAAATTGTGATTGAAGACTGAAATTCCTTGCTTTCGCTGGATTTGATTTGCAGTTTTTTTTTTTTTTTTTCCAGATTTAATTATGTTGTGTGTAAATTTAATTTGCTTTGATTTATTAACAGTTAAAAAAAAATTAAGGGTGGGAAGTGTTAATACACTAATCCCACTCTTAAAAAATTGATTAGAGTCCCTCAAAAGTCAAAGAAAAAGCAGTCAACTGCTTTTTCTTAACATCCGTGTCGAGTCAACCGTGCAAAGTAAGCCGGGACGGAGGGAGTATTATACAAATGACCTATTTTATTATAGTGACACATATAATAATGATCCATATACATTTTATAATATTTCTTAAAATATTAGAATCCACTCACATTTTATTAATTTAATATAATATTTTATCTCGCACACATTACACGGACGAATATAAAGTATTTGAGAAATCACATATTTATTCTTATTGTGTCGGTTGGGGCGTCTATTCAAATATAACTTGAAATTAGTTAATCAAAATTAATTCACAGGTGAATTACGTGCTTCAGTGATCAACGGAATATTTATATTATATATATGGGTATTTTATAGTACAACTATTGCATCAATATAATTTGGGTGTGTTTACTTAAGGCTTAACTCAGTAGATTTAGGAATTCAAACCCTGATAAAACACACTCATTAACTCCCTCAATCAAGTTTGGCCCAGCGCTCGTCAGCCTTAAGTAAATACACCATTTGTCTTTTACCTGTTACAGCATATAATTTTCATGTTATAATTTGTATATTGATCCTACTCAACATTTATTAATTTCTAAATTTTCTTCTTTTTATAAAAGAATCATAGCAAATATATTATTATTATTGTTGTTGTTGTTGTTGTTATTGTTACAAAAGAATTATTTTATATTTAATAAATAATATTCAAACTTTTATATCGTCACACTAATTAAAGCACTACAACAAATAAGGGAATTAGGGACGATTTATTTTGGGACAATTTTGAAATCATCTCAAATAGGTTGCTTTTTGGGACGTTTTGCATATATTGTCCCAAATAAATTATTGTGTGACATTTTCTTTAAAACGTCTCTAAATGGTATGCTATCTGTGACGTTTTCTTAGAAACGTCTCAAAATGAGATATTATTCTTTTTTGTAAATACGTCTCAAAATGGTGTATATTAATGACTTTTTTCTTAAACGTCTCAAAATGTTACATTATTTTGTGACATTTCTCAAGAACGTCTCAAAAAGATATATATTAGTGACATTTCTTAGAAACGTCTCAAAATGAGACATTATTTTGTGACCTTTTTCTAAATACGTCTCAAAATAGTGTATATTAGTAACATTTTTCTTAAACGTCTCAAAATGTTACATTATTTTGTGACATTTCTCAAGAACGTCTCAAAAGGATATATATTAGTGACGTTTTCTTAGAACGTTTCAAAATGAGACATTATTTTGTGACATTATTCTAAATACGTCTCAAAATGATGTATATTAGTGACGTTTTTCTTAAATGTCTCAAAATGATACATTATTTTGTGATGTTTCTTAAACGTCACAATATCATTTTCTTTTAATTTTAAAATTACTTTATTACATTATGTGACGTTTTCCCCTAAAACGTCACAATATCATTTTCTTTTAATTTTAAAATTATTTTATTACATTAGGTGACGTTTTCCCCTAAAACGTCACAATAACATTTTCTTTTAATTTTAAAATTACTTTATTACATTAGGTGACGTTTTCCCCTAAAACGTCACAATATCATTTTCTTTTAATTTTAAAATTACTTTATTACATTAAGTGACGTTTACCCGTAAAACGTCACAATATCATTTTCTTTTAATTTTAAAATTATTTTATTACATTAGGTGACGTTTTCCCCTAAAACGTCACAATATCATTTTCTTTTAATTTAAATTTAATAAACCTAATTAAAATTGTTAGTATGTTAAGAGCACCCACAATGTTTTTCGCCCATCTTACTTTGAGAGAGAAATATCAAACCCTTCCCCGTTTCTCCCCCAAATCGTCGGTCCACCGATGCCCTACCATCCGCCGTCTTCCTCGCCGCCCCGTCGTCGCCGTCTTCCTCGCCGCCCCGTCGTCGCCGTCTTATTCGCCGCCACGTCATTGTTGTCTCGCTTCCGCCTCGCCGTCACCGTCTTCCCTGCCGTCGCCGTCTCTATCGCTGCCCCACCGTCCCTCTTCCAAGAAGAAATGGTGAAACAACACCATTTAGTTGTCGTCTGTCATCACCCCTTGCCACTACTAGTTGTTGCTCCCTCCTTTACTTCTCAGTTCGAATTTTAGGTAAAAATAAGTTGTGGAAATAATTCAAATTGAGATGAGCTTTAATTGGACTTTTTGTTTTTTTCTTTATATTCAGCTTGAGGTTGAGATTAGTGTTAAATTTAAATGTTATGTTTTCTATGTGGTGAATTGCATATTTCAGTAATATATTGAAATATATGGATATTTTGTGAGGATTTTGCTTCTGAATTTTTTAACATAGGCTACATTTCTTCACAAAGGATTTGATGAGATGCGTCGACTTGGCCTAAGAAGTCAAACGGAACAGGTATCGGTGTCTACCTTTTGCATTTCTCATGCAATAGTTACCATTTTTAGTCTGAAATTCTGCATTTTTATTGTTTGTTATAGAGCTTTATGGTTTACAAGGAAGAGAGAGATAAAAGTGATAGTCTGAAATGCATTTAGTCTGAAATTCTGCATTTTTATAGTTTTTATAGAGCTTTATTTCAGCAGTAAAGGTGTTGACAGGAATTTCCAAAGAATCTACAATAATTTACCTTGTTTTTTGGCTTCTAAAACATATAAGTTGTTGACAGGAGGAAAGTTAAGTGGAGGAGTGAACAAAAAAGGAATTGCCTTTTACAACAAAGTCATCAATGAGTTCCTTGCAAATGGTATACATGCCTAAAAATATAATAATTACAATTGAATTAATTAAATTTACTCATGTAAATTAAAATGTGTAGGTATAACCCCATTTGTGACACTATTTCATTGGGACACACCCCAAGCATTAGAGGATGAGTATGGTGGCTTTCTAAGTTCTCATATTGTGTAAGTCAGGTTTACTACCAAATATTATATATTTTGAAGCAAGCACTGCAACTAATCAACTTTAACAACTATGTCAAATGTGGTTGCAGAGATGTTTTTAAAGACTTTGTAGGTGTGTGCTTCAAGGAATTTGGTGATCGTGTAATGTATTGGATTACACTTAATGAGCCAGTTAGTTACGCCAATGCTGGTTATGATGGAGGTCTCGCCGGCCACTTTGCACCAGGGAGGTGTTCCGATAGGTCCGTCTGCCCCGCTGGGGATTCATCAACTGAGCCATATATTGTTGCTCACAATTTGCTTCTTTGTTATGTTATAGGGAGTGCAAAAGGGAGAAATAGGAATAACACTCGTAACTCATTGGTTCCTACCATATGCAAACAACAAACTTGACACTGAAGCAGTAGGACGATCTCTGGACTTTGTTTTTGGATGGTAAGCTAAAATTTAAATTGAATAATGTTTATTTTCATGTTTATCAAGTTAAAAATAATGAAAGTTTGGTAATATTTTCTTTAATTAGGTTTATGAATCCTGTAACGTATGGAGACTATCCAAGCAGCATTCGATCAATTGTGGGGCATAGATTGCCAAAGTTCAGTAAGGAACAGTCAACAATGCTAAAGGGATCTTTTGATTTTTTGGGATTGAATTATTACACAGCATTTTATGCGGCTCATGTTACTACTGCTGGTAATCTTAGTAACTCAGATGATCGTGGGGCCCAATTTATAAGTAAGTTTTTCTATTTTTTTCGAATTTAGGTAAAATAAAATTAGAATATCAGGTTAGATAAAGTTTTACCTAAAAGAATTGATATTTTTGTAAATAATATTTGTTGAAGAATAATGTGACAGGAGGAATGTTTCTTATATTTATTGTTATATGTTTTCCAGGTAAGAGAAATGGTGTATCCATTGGGGAGGCAGTAAGTTGATTAATTATATTAAGTTTAGTTATTGTTGGGATAAAAAATATAAGGTGCTGAAATTATAATAATTTTCAGACGGGAGTGGGCAGCTTTTACGTGTATCCCAAAGGGCTTTATTATAGAAAATATATTGATACTTACGAAACATATAATGATTAACATAGGTGAGTGATTTTGTTGTTTGATATCTATTAACTAATTTCGTCCCTTATACATTCTCTACATTTCATTGGCAACCAAAATGTAGTTTAAGTTTGTTTCAATATACTAAATGTATGTACTCTACTTGTAGTCCCTATGTTAAGCTCGTATATTTTTCGTGTAACGTTTTAGAGGTCTCCTGAATTCAAGAAAAGTGAGCAAGCATCAACAAATCGTCACAATGAGGTCGATGGGCCCGGGTCAGGACTGTCTCTCCACACATGTGGTTCTAAATTTGCCAAGGAGCATACTAGAGATTTGGTAATATTATTTTCTACCTTTGTTTCTTGATTTGATCAAATTTTGGTCAGTTTTTTCTTGTAATTTTGCCAAAAAATTACTCCATTAGAGTTGCTGGGAATAGATAATTGAAAGGAAATTACAATTATATTGCTGAACATGAATGCTATGCTTTAATGTCGATACTTCTGTTTTCTTTAATTTCTTTTAGCACTGCCCCTTTATTTAGGAAATGGAATTACTATTATGTCATACATGTAAATTTAGTGGATAATGTTATGATTTTACTTAGCATATGATTATTATTTTTTATGTTGTGAAGCACGAAACACTTCTCCTAGGCCTTTTTCTTGGTGATGCTGAAGTACTCTTAAATTCGAGGAATCTAATGTATCAATTGTTTACTATAGTCATTGCAGCCATACATTATGCAGTTTAATTAGGAAGGTTGAGCCTAAAAACAAAGACCAAATATAAGGTAAAGAGTGTGGGCCTGACCTTATCATTTAAGATTCTTTGTTCCTATTTTTTATTTAATTTCTGTATTTACTTCTTTGTTTCAATCTATGACGTGTTTGGTTTGCAATTCCTCGAATGGCTGGCTATCTACTCACTGGCGAGAGTCTCTGGATGATCCAGACACAAAGATAAGGAGACCCACACAGGTCATTTTTCACCCCAGTTATGGTATTATATCTAACATACATTTTCTCCTTGTTGACATGAAATAAGAATCTACTACCTTTTTTTCCCTCCCTAGTTTCTAACATTAGGTAAACTGCTCTAGAGAGGATTCGTTACCCAATATTGTAGATGGTGATTCAATTTCTGATTGGATTCAGGCTTGTCTTTTACTGATGCTAGCTCTCTAATGAGATCTTCTATTTCAAAATTTATTTCATCTTATATTCAACAACTTCCATTACATGTCACGTGTATAGAGTAATGTCATAAATATACACATGGAATACAAGATGAAAAATAGTTTGGAATAGAATATCCTAACTGGATAATTTTTTGGATCTGCTCTCATTGCTCTTGCTTTTAGTAATGAATATTCATTTTCTTGTGGAAAACAGTAGCTAGAGCAAATTTTATTACACATTTCACAGTGCCAAGATCCTTGATAATGGTAATTAGCTATGCCCCAACTTCCGATTTTGCTGGTTCAAATATTTTATTTATTCTAATGATAATTGAGTATTCAATTCATATTGTTATTATAAAGCCTATTAATTTATATATATGCTTAATTATCTTCAAACACAGCCAAAAGTAACAGCTACATATTGAACTTCCCTGTTGCTTGGGAGCTTCTAATATGCTTGGTATAGTTAGACCCTCTTTAGTTTATCCGACATCCATCATCTTTCAATTACCTAGTCTTCTTTCTACTTTGTTCAGCAGCATTTTCTCCTCTCTTGTTGGTTTTGTGGACTGTGGTTCTATTTAATAGAAGCTAAATATATCATTTTATTTCTAGAACTCTGCATCTCAATTATGCTGAATATGCGTCTATTACTTGTTGAATGCTGAATGCTGAAGTCTGAAAGGTGCCCTCAATTGAAAGTTTCAGTTTGAGATTGTTATTTTTGAACTACTTTGCCCTTTTGATCAGCCAAGATAGTTATTTTTTGACTGATTCTTAATATTATTCACAGCGAGTATACCGTGCTTATCGTGATCAAGATATAACGTAAGCTGCTTTTCTTCTTCTGCTTGTTTACAAAGTCCCGACACTGATGGGATTGACATCTTCTCTTCCACCAACATTAAAATTCAAGATTGCACCACCCAAACAGGTATATAATTACATAGCTACAAACATTTAATCCAGCCTTTTGTTTTATCAATTTATATAGACTAATAATAAATCTGATATTTCTTGGTTTTAACTATATATAAGGAGATGATTGTAGACTTGTAACAAAATATATTGATGACTTAATGGCTGCAGGACAAGATGACGGTGAAGAATGAGGTCAAGGGGGAGAGAATGTCTGAAATCAAGCCTTCTTATGCGTCATGAATACGGTTCTAAAGTGTGAATTAGATAACTGGTATGGCTCTTAATTTCTTTTCTGGGTATCAAGTTGCCTTTTGGACTTGCTGTGATTTATTCTTTAAATTTAGGTCATTAACATCTTAATGTAGTAAGATAAATATTTCATTTGTTGTCGTTGAAGGGTTTTTGAGTTTGCAATCAAAACACACACAGATGATGGCATGTTCAAGTAGGATTTACACAAATGAGACCTCGTCACTCTAGTGATTTAATTTTTTTTTTTTTTATGTTTTTGGTTCTCCTGAGAGGTTTGATTGGTATATATCACTTAGTATTCAGTTTTTTCAGCCAGGTGTTGATAAAAGGCCTGATGGACAAAATGTTTATGTCCTCAACAATTCTATAAAACCTTTAAGATTAAGCAACACATCGTTTAAAGGAATTATCAAGTATGTCCTCTGTTAAGATTCTGTTCAGTTTTGTACAAAGAATCAAGGATTTCTCTTTTTAATATGTTGAATACCAATGAAGTTTTAAGGAGTATCAGGTCATAATAATGTAATTGGTTACGGTCTAAAAGATACCACCAGATGTATGTCATCCCTTTAACAAATGTCTAGGAAATTGGATAAGGGACTGTGAATGTGCTTAGATGTAGTCTAAATAAGATAATCCAAGAATTTCCTAGCAATATAATATTTTTTCAACCATCTTGTGATCTTGAATTCTTTGGATATATCTTAGATAGTTTTCTGTTAGGTCTGCTTATGTGATGCAATCCCGAAATTTGTATACATAAAATTAGTGAAGATCTTCTCTTCTGCTTTCACCATGGAGAAGGGACAATGAATGCTTTAATTCTAACTGCTGCAATTCCCTTCAAAGTTAACGGCGATATCTACTTGCATTGTTTTCGGTTGCAGCCATGGGATCTTCAATGCTCTCCTTCAGTGGATGTTCCACCCAATGTTTGGGAGATGCATGCAAAAGAGAGATGTAAAATGACAATGTGGTATCTAAATTGAGTTGTGCATGTATAAAGTTGGATTTAGCTTTATTGAAATTTATATTTTACGGCCTTGGTATGTTTAGGACCAAGTAGTTTGCTTCGTTATCTTTGTTTGAGGAGAATATGCACTTAAGATTCCGAAATGATATTTTCTAGCTTGCCCCAGAACTTTGCTCGGGATTCTCTATTCTAAAATGGTATTTTCATTTTCTATTTTAGCAGCCAAGAAAATTGCAAAAAAAAGAGAACATCGCTAAAATAAATTTACTGAGATAATTGAAAAAAACATTGCCGAAAGATTCTATGAGATTTTTTTTAAAAAAAAAATGTCACTAGAAGGAATTTTTTGAGATGGTAAAACAAACGTCACTAAAAGAATTCTTTTTGAGACAATTTTAAAAACGTCACTAAAAGAAATCTTTTGAGGCGACAAAAAAAACGCCACTAAAAGTTTTTTTTGAGACAATTAAAAAAGCGTCACTAAAATAAATTTTTTGAGACAATAAAAAATGTCACTAAAAAATATCTTTTGAGACAAGTTAAAAAACGTCACTAAAAGAAATCTTTTGAGACATTAGAAAAGTGTCACTAAATAAAATCTTTTGAGACAATTAAAAAATCGTCACTAAAAATAATATTTTGTGACAATTAAGAAACGTCACTAAAAAAATGTTTTAGGGACGTTTTGAAAAATTCGTCTCTAAATACTATTAGCGACTAGGATATTGTGACGTTTGTTGTGACGAAAGAATTTCGTCCCAAATGACTATTTGTGACGTTTTTATAACCTTCAGTGACGTTTTCTATTCGTCTCTAATTCCCTTATTTGTTGTAGTGAAGCTTTTTACCATTATATTAATAGCAAATTTCACATTATGAGGACACCCCTCCTCTCATTCTCTCCTCCCATTCCTCATTTAATATCTCGGATAAAAATGAATGTTTCAAATATTTTGGAATCTTGGTACACTTACTTGTTCTAGGCAAAAATTCGTATGTGACCATCACACGTTATTACTTTTTATGGTAAAAGTATCACGTTTATCTATAAAAGTATTAAATTTTTTTAACAAAAAAAAGTATCACTTTTTGTAGCAAAAATATCACATTTATCTGTAAAAGTATCAATGTAGTAAAAATATCACTTTTCCTGTAAAAGTATTACTTTTTCCTATAAAAGTATCAATGTTTTTTGTGAAAATGTATTCCGTTACACGTTTGACCGTTCACACACAAGACTCACTCTTTGTTCTATATGTATGACCATGATCAATCCCATTCGACTAGAATTAACTTTTTTAAGTCAGCACATAATAAAAATATTAAAAAAGAATTAAAAACACAAAAAGAAAAAAAAATTAAAAGTGCCATGAAATACCAAGAAAAGAATTCCGAAAGAAGAGTTTTCTAGAAAATAAAACAAAAAATCTCCAAAAATTTAGAAATTCCTGAAAGATAGAAAGAAAAATTCAAGAAAATAAACAATGACCAAAATAAATCCATTTTTTTTAAAAGAAAATACAAGAAAGGGGAAATTCTACAAATAAAAAGAAAATATTGGAAAAGAAAGGGTAAATAGTTTTTTGGGTCCATTAAGTTTTACTATTTTTTTTATATTAAGACATTATCTTTGGTCACTTTCATTTTGGTCCTTTAAATTTCGAAAGATAAATTGGTCATTTAATTTTTTAAACTCGACGAATTAGTTATGTCCCCGCCTACGGTACGTTATGTTCAATTTGTCAAATTTATCGAATTTCGAAAATTCAATGATCAACTTGTCATATTTCAAAAGTTAAAAGACCAAAATCGAAATGATCAAAGATGATGTCCTTAATTAGAAAATAGGGTTGGGTATTAGAAGATAAGTTCAGCCAGTCACAAAAATTTAGTTAAGGACGTCCATATACATGTAGGTATGTAACTCAAATAAAGAAAAAAAAAAAAGAAAAAGAAAAATTCCATTCATGACTTAAATTAGATTAAAATGATTTGGATTTAGAAAGTTTGAATTCGAATTCGAATACAAAATAATTTTTAGATAAGTACAATATTTGAATTTGAATCTAAATTAATATAGTTACATTCGATTCGGATAATTAATACTTTTACGTTTATGTATTATATATATTTTTTAATAAAATAAATGATATATATAAATATATATTTAAAATAAATTTATATAAATAATATACATTATTAAAAGTTGTAATTGAAAAATAAGATAAAAATAATATTTGAAAATTTTGAAAATTTTAAAATATATAAAATAAAAACAAAAAGGAACTTTTCAAATTTCGAATTGAATATGTTTGAATATTTTCCACGAATCGAACTCGAATCACCTTTTAGCATTTGATTATATTCGATTCGATTTCGAATCCGAGTTAGTACTTTGCAAATTGTGACTGTACTGTCTCTTCTTGTGTCAACTTTTGGCCATGATGAATCATACCATTTGCGACGGCAAAACTTGACGGTGGATTAAGCTAATTTTTTGTGTTGTCATATGAGAAGTTTTGGTGATTCCGATTAGGTAAATATTAATTGTGCCTTGGTTGGTTGTTCTATAAGTTATTGAAGTTTCTCTGATTTACAAAGTTAACCTCTTCAAATCTTCCTGTCTCGAGGACTGTAGTGCTGAAGTATCAGCATGTTGTGCTAACGTCAGACTAGTTAGCAGACATACTTGATTTGTCAAGGCAGACAACTGAGAGGCAATAGCTACTTTTCTTGGTTGATTCTTCTTGTTCAGCCACTGATAACTGATTCTGACCATTGCATTCAAGACTGAGAATGCATCCAAGACTCCAGAGTCAGTGTATGAACACGAATAATCAATAAAGCCATCTAAATTCCTTAATTAATACAGCTCGCTAAGCAACTTAAGAAGACCCATCCACAGCTGGAGGATGCTGAAGTACTATAAACTGAGAAAATAAAGTGAAAAAAGTAGGTTGGGTTAAATAAATGGGTAATTGATTTTGTTGGTTGGAGATTGAGTTGGAGTTAGCATATATTATAAAAGTGATAAAAATGAAGTCTGTATGCAAGAGTTTATCAGATGGAGGAGAGAAGAAATAAATTACTTTATTGTGCTGAATATACAAATAAACACAGGTTGAGTTGATCCAATCATCAATTAATTGAGCCAAATGAACATACCCATAATTTTTAGAGATTTGTATATTTTAAACATGACCTATTATAGGACAAAGAAAATAATAATCATATATCTAGGACAAATTTTTCTTTTCTTTTGGGGGGGGGGGGTGGGGGACAGAAGTATATAGAAATTCATTATCATAATAATCATATAATCTTATTATATGCAGTATTATTGATAATCATTTTCGAGAAAATTAGAATAAATCTAAGGGTTACATTTTATTTTAGCCAGCTTTGCAAAAAGTACATGTTTTTAGTCATTCTCTGACACCCAGTTCTTTTTTTTTTTAATAGGTGAGAGCTATAATTAATACAATTAAAGGTGGTAAAATTAATTTAGAGACACTCAGTTCTTTTTTTTTTTTTTTTTTTTTTTATAGGTGAGAGCTATAATTAATACAATTAAAGGTGGTAAAATTAATTTAGAGTTTGGATTCTCACCAATTCGTTCGATAATTTAGATAAGTTAGATCATACAAATTTGACCTGAAATAGCATCGGATTCAATAGGCCTGACTTGATGAGCCGACATGCCACAATCTAGCCTGAAAGTTTAGCATATTTTTTAAGGAGATGACCTAAACGTCCAAGTGATTTTCGATCCAATAAATTTTTAGGCCAACCTAGTGACGCAACTTATGACGTTGGCTCCTACAACTGAGTTGGATTAGGGTATTCGAATTACAACCTCTGTATGTAAGTGGCTAAAAATATTAGTTTTTAGAATGAGGTTAAAAAAATAAATTAAATTACAGTTGTTACTGTTTACGTGTTTTTACCTATTTCAGGTACAGTACTTAGAAATATCATAATGGGCCTTAATGTTGCAATGAAATCAGAAAATACCCAGGAAATAACATGTGATGAAATTTATTGAAAAGGACGAAAACGGGTGAATACGTTTTTAGGGCAGAAATTGGTATTGGAGATACTAGATAGAATAGAACTCACATATACACTCTTTAGCTTTTCATATAAATTTCATCAGCAACATACTCCCTCTGTCCCAACTAACTATTTTTATTTTTCATTTCGATCCGTTCAAATTAATATTTTTCACACTTTTAAAAAAAAAATTGTCTCATAATTTTTACTCTTAAAATCTCCATACTCAATCTCCACCTTTAAAAAAGTTAAAGAAAAAACAAAATCTATTTTTTCTTAACATTCATGTTGGATCAACTGTGAAAAATTAGTTGGGATGAAAATAATATTCCTTAATTCCCAAGCTTATATCTTCCCGGACAATTACTCGCTCCTGTGTATATTGTTAGTACACGTTAACAGAAATTCCGAACCTGTATAACTTCTATATCTATATATAAACTATAGATAGAAACACTACCCACTTGGGTAGTGCCCAAGTGAAAAATCTACCATACACTTGGAGGGTGTGTGGTGATCTAATGGCTAATCTTCTTTTGATCTCCATACACTTTTCAAGTGTATGATAGATCTCATATTTGGTACTTGGGTAGTAAAGAAAAAGCCATGGATTTAGGTGCTCGGATGGGAACGAGATAATGTAATTACCGCTGGTTTTATTAGATTATCTTAGATAAACAAAGATACCCTTTTAAAGAGACCAAGCTGATTTTATTACCGCCATACAACACCTAGAAGTTAGGACACTCTTCCATAAAACCTACACGTACACTCCACGTGTCACCACCCCATGCACGGATCCCTCTTTTGCCAGCTCGAACATTCTAACACATCCCACATGTCCCCAAAACCAATTAAAAAACACACCAACACACATTATAAGATCATCAAAATTTTAGCAGCTGCATTAACGTCAAACCAACGATTATCAGCACCAACAAATGGCTAACGCAAGTGACGAATTCCGGCTAGTATCTCCCAACACAAGCCACGAGGGGCGGCTGCCCCGCCAGTACTTGCCGGAAGGCCAAGGGGCAAAAAAGGGAATCTCTCCGCCGCTCGAATGGTACAACTTGCCGGAAGGGACTAAAAGCCTAGCCCTCGTGGTACAGGACATCGATGCGCCCGATCCGGAAGGGCCGCTCGTGCCGTTTACGATTTGGGTGGTGGTGAATATTCCTCCGACGCTGAAGGGGCTGCCGGAGGGATTTTCCGGCAAGGAGGAGATGGGTGGGGAATATGCGGGTATTGTGGAAGGGAATAATGATATGAAGAAACGGGGGTGGCAGCCCCCGAAGCTGCCGAGTCATGGCCATCGGATTGAGTTCAAGCTCTATGCTTTGGATGATGGAGTTGATCTTGGCCACAAGGTGCACATACCATACCTTTAGTCTTTCGTATTTAGGGGTGTTTGCAATTGCTTCTACCCTCGGTGACGTTATTCTAAAAAGCAATAAAGTTTTAGCTTGCAGCTTTTGGTTCAAATCAACTCAATATAAGCAGGCCCTCTTTTCAACTTAGTTTAGCTAAAAGCACTTAAAGTATTTGCAAACATCCCCTGTTCTTTTCCAAATGTTTTGGGTATATGCATTTTCTTTAAAATATTTTTATGATATTATTTAGGAGGAGTATTTTGTACATGCTTCTCCTTTTAATTGAGTAGTTATCATGTAATGTAATTTTGATGTTTTGTAAACCACAAACATCTCCTTAGGTGCTAGTGTGTGCCAGTGCAGCTTACCAGTGAGTTCTCTGTTCCATTTTTTACCATGAATTGGAGTGCATGGCGTGAAATATGAACTATGGATTACTTACAATAAATCTTTAGACCATAGAACATTGTGAATCATGAATGGTGTATCTATATGTGCTCTCTAATTCTAAAAAGTTGAACTCTATACCACTGCAACAAGAAATGTCTTCTGTAGTATATTTTGTGGGACCATAACTGTTGTCGCATATTTCTTTACAAATTATTTGAGATTCGCATATTTCTTTACAAATTATTTGAGATCAATTGTTATTCGTGTTGTGGATTCAGATTTACACACTGGTGTAAGTTTTTTTCTTAAGAAAATCATTAATATAAATATGTAGGGGAATCGTCCCAAGTATAAAGTAAGTGTAAATTTATGCAAAATTGTGGTGGACATGCGCAGGTAACAAAGGATAAATTATTGGAAGCAGTTGAAGGGCATGTACTGGGGGAGGCAGTTTTGATAGCCAAGTTCTGATTGCGGTGATTTCGAGTGTTGAAAATGGATTTTCTATTTTGTTAATTACAAGTTTTTAGAAACTGTATTTTGTAAATTGGGTCAACGCTGGTTAATTTAGGTAAGTTTCTTTTGGTTTTCATTCCATCCGAAGTGTCTGTTTCATAACATGTGAACATTTTCTGCTACATTATCTTTCATCTTTAATACAGAACAATACTGTAAGTTTTAATCACGTATACATAATTGCAATAATAAGATTAAACATGGATCTTGGAATTCATGATTTTCACATTCGATTGACATATAAAATTAGGGCACTAACCTTGAGACGTCATCGATTGGTTTTTCTTTAGGGAAGAAATTGATTTCTATCTCCTAGCCCTTCTTTAGAACAAAGCACCTTTTGATTAAATTAGGTGATAGAGATAACGTAACTCTGTTATCTTTTATAGGCGGAGAGAGGACCAATTCCTGATAGGATTAGGATTATAATGCAATTAAGATTGCTATCCATTCACGGTCTATCAACGTGAAAATAATATCTTATCAGATATATCCTAATCAAATATTATCCGGAAGATTATTTATTTAAACCATTAAGATATTAAAATATCTTATCTTAAATTGATGGCACGTGGGTCACAATAATCTTACATTCTCTCACTTGGCCAAAGTGACAGAACTAAGCTTTCATGGTTTAAATAATAACGTGATTTGAGCAACATAACGATAATTTTTAAGTTCATTGGTCAAAGTATAATGTCAATATTAAATATAGACTAACACGGGTCATGGCAATTCTACATCATTTTACTCGACATAGTCCCTTCCATGTACCACAATATTAATTTTCTACTTTATATGACTCATTATTTCAATAAAAGTCCACATTAATGTCTCGATTAGAGACAAAATCCTATCATACTTTATGTCAACATTCATGTATACATCAATGACAAAATAGGACATCAATCAGTTCAGAAACAATACATAAAAGAGCTCAAAATGTCAATTACACATCATAAGTTCGTTAAGACCTTTCAATAATGCCCATACATTCGACATGTTCAATAAATGTCTTTGGAGGTAATCCTTTAGTCAACGGATCCGCGATCATGAGATTGGTGCTTATATGCTCAGTTGACATTTTTTGGTTCCGAACTTCTTCTTTAACGGCAAGATACTTTAATTCCATATGTTTGGCACCTTTGGAATACTTGTCGTTTTTAGAGAAGAATACTGCTGCAGAATTATCACAATAAATTTTCAGCGGCTTGGCAATACTGTCGACAATTCCAAGTCCTGAAATAAAATTCCTCAGCCAATTTCCTTGAACTGTGGCCTCAAAGCATGTCACAAATTCAGCTTCCATAGTGGATGCAGCAATTACAGACTGCTTCGCACTCTTCCATGAGATTGCCCCTCCAGCTAATAGGAACAAGTAGCCGAATGCTGACTTTCGAGTATCAGCACATCCGGCATAATCTGAATCTGAATATTCAATCATCTCTAAATGATCAGATTTTCGATAAGTAAGCATGTGATCCTTTGTTCCTTGCAAGTAACTTAATACTTTCTTTGCAGCTTTCCAGTGGTCCATTCCTGGATTACTTTGGTAACGGCCAAGCATTCCAACAGCAAAACTGATGTCTGGCCTTGTACAAGTTTGTGCATACATCAAGCTACCAACAATCGATGCATAAGGAATATCTTTCATTTGTTCACGTTCCAATTCATTCTTTGGACATTGCATAAGCCTGAACTTATCTCCCTTCTGGATTGGAACAGGGCTTGATGAACACTTTTTCATCCTAAACCTCTCTAGAACTTTATTGATATATGCCTTCTGCGATAATCCTAACATTTTTTGTGATCTATCACGAAATATTTCTATTTCAATCACAAAAGTTGCCTCACCCATATCTTTCATTTTAAAGTTCTTAGAGAGAAATTTCTTAGTTTCAAATAACAAACTAAGATCATTCGTTGCAAGCAAAATGTCATCAACATACAGGATCAAAATAATAAGCTTACTCCTACTGACTTTCAGAGATATACACCGGTCAATAGTGTTTTCCTTAAATTCAAAAGAAGTAATGGTATCATTGAACTTAAGATACCATTGACGAGAAGCTTGCTTAAGCCCATATATTGATTTCTTGAGTTTACACACCATATGTTCTTTTCCTTCAATAAAGAAGCCTTCAAGTTGATCCATATAGACTTCTTCCACTAAATCCCCATTCAGAAAAGCAGTTTTAACATCCATTTGATGTAACTCTAAATCATAATGAGCCACCAAAGCCATAATAATTCTTAAGGAGTCTTTCCGAGACACTGGCGAAAAAGTCTCTTTGTAGTTAATGCCATTTTTCTGAGTATAACCTTTGGCAACTAGTCTAGCTTTATGTCTTTCGATATTGCCATTCGAGTCGCATTTGGTCTTGAAGACCCATTTACACCCAACTCTTTTACATCCTTCTGGCAATTCTACAAGATCCCAGACTTCATTATGAGCCACCGATTTCAACTCTTCTTTCATAGTATCCAACCACTTAGTAGAATTATTACTTTTCATGGCTTGTGAAAAGGAAACTGGATCATCATCAATTCCAATGTCAAATTCTGACTCTTGTAAATAAACCACATAATCATCAGAAATAGCAGATCGTCTTGGCCTTACAGACGTTCTCACTATTTGTTGTTGTGGTTCATCTGTTGCAAGTTCATCAATAGTAGGTTCATTATTGGGAGTTTCTTCATTTATATGTTGTTCTTGTAAGTTGTTTAGCGGTTCAACAACTGTAGGAACAACAACTTGAGATGAAGACTTAGGTAAAGGAATTTCCAACCTTACTTCTTCAATATCCACCTTTCGTGGTTCAACACTCCCACTAATTTCACCATTTTCAATGAACCTAGCATTCCAGTTTCAACAATTCTCGTACTGTGATTCGGACAGGAAAACATATACCCTTTAGACTTTTCTGGATAACCAATGAAGAATCCACTGATTGTTCGTAAGTCCGGTTTCTTTTCTTGTGGATTATAAATTCTAATCTCTGCGGGGCAACCCCAAACATGCAGATGCCTTAAACTAGGTTTCCTACCTGTCCACAGTTCAAAAGGTGTTTTAGGAACTGCTTTGCTAGGAACCCGATTTAATAAGTACATGGCAGTTTTTAGTGCATATATCCACAATGAGGTGGGTAAAGAGGAATTACTTAACATACTCCGAACCATATCCATAAGAGTACAATTTCGCCTTTCTGCTATACCATTTTGTTGTGGTGTACCGGCATAGTGTACTGAGCACAAATGCCACGCTTTTCAAGGAATTTAGCGAATGGGCCTGGGCATTGCCCCAATTCATCATATTTTTCATAATATTCACCACCTCTATCAGACCTAATGATTTTCACTTTTCTATCTAATTGTCTCTCAACCTCATTAATAAACACTTCTAATGCGTTTACGGAATGAGATTTTTCTTCCAATAGATAGATATAACCAAAACGTGAATAATCGTCAATAAAGGTGATAAAATATCTTTCTTTTCCGAAAGAAGGAACATCAAAAGGCCCACAAATATCGGTGTGTATTATTTCAAGAAGTTGTGTGCTTCTCGTGGCTCCTTTCTTTGTGTGTTTTGTTTGTTTTCCTTTAATACAATCCACACAAATACCAAGGTCAGTAAAATCCAAATCATGAAGGATTTCATTCTTTACCAACCATTGTAATCTTTCTTTGGAGATGTGCCCCAAACGTTTATGCCACAAGTAAGCAGAACTTTCATTGACTAAACCACGTTTAGTTCCAACATTATGAAGCAGGGTTAAAAGAGTCTCAGCAAAAACATGATCAAGTTTAAACCTATATAAGCTATCATTTAGGATACCAGAACCAATAAGAAGATTTTGTTTGAATAAACTAAAACATCCATTACCAAATTTAAAACAATATCCAACAGAATCAAGTTTGGACAAGGAAACTAAATTACGAGAAATGGAAGGTACATAAAGAGTTTCAAACAAATCTAAACAATGTCCGGTATCTAGAATTAAACTTATAGTTCCAATGGCTTCAATAGGAGCTTTGACTCGATTTCCCATGTAGACGAAGTTTTCATTTGGGTTTGTGATTCGGGTCGTAAGGAATCCCTGCATCGTATTAGAAACATGAGTGATACAGCCAGAATCAAGTCACCAAGTATTATAAGGAACATTAACTAAGTTTGATTCGAAATATACTAGAACATTCAATTTACCTTTCTTTTCGAACCATTCTTTACGTTTCTGACAATCCTTCTGAAAATGTCCAGGTTTCTTGCAAAACCTACACTTAGGACTATCTTGTTCCTTTTTCTGAATTTGGGCAGATGACTCATTCACTTTATTGAGTCCTTGCTTGCCCTTTCCCCTCTTTCCGGCTTTCTTTTTAGCTCCTTGATTCATTGTGAGATGAACAGAATGAGACCCCTGATTCTTAAGCCTTGTTTCCTCCTGAACCAACATTCCGTGAAGTTCATTCACGTTCCATATGTCTTTCATGATATTATAGTTCATTTGGAAAGGTCCATACTGAGGGGGAAGTGAGTTCATGATAAACTGTACAAGAAAATTATCATCCACTTTCATCCCCAATGACTTAAGTTTTGCTGCAATGTTTGTCATCTCAATGACATGTTCGTGCATGCTACGAGAACCATCGAATTTCATGGTGGTTAAAGTAGCCATTAGTGTTCCAGCGAGAGACTTATCAGCAGTTTGGGAACGTTCTTTCACAAGTTCCATAAATTCCTTAGCACTTTCAGTTTGAGATATAGTAGACTTGATATTGTCTGCTACACTCATTCGCATAAACATTAGGCTTAATCTGTTCGATCTAACCCAGGCATCATGGTTAGCTATTTCGACATCACTGCTTTTGTCAGTAATAGCAGGTTTGTCGAATTGGAGTGAATAATCAAGATCCAAAACACCGAGATGAAATTGAATTTGTTCACTCCAGTCAGAATAGTTTAGTCCATTAAATTTTTGAACAGATGTAGCAAGCGAATGAGGAGCAACAGGAATAGGCACTGCAAGGATACATATAATTATTCACATTAATGTTTTGAGTCACATAAATACAGATTCAGGATCAATAATCAATAAATGTACATTGATGTTCTCCTTTGGGCGATACAACAATATACAATCATAATCATAATGATGCTTGTAAAATTTACATAATTTGATAATTGAATACACTTACTGAACTATTTTGTCATCTTTTGATGTACAAAAACGATTAACATAATATATCAATTATCACATTATATTCATAATTTATAAGAACTAATGATTCACCTTTGGGTGATATCTTATGTCTTATAATTATGAATTTTGATTACCCATAAATTTAAAGAGTTGTTAGATCACAAGCATCACATTCTTATGGATAATCAAATATTTATTATATGATTTAAAATTTATTAAACTTTCTGGTCAGACCACTTTGGTGATTAACAGACCAACATCAAATAAATTAAAATCATAGAATATTAATAATTAATTAAAGCCTAAAACCTTCTGTCATAATTTTGATTTGGGTTTGATATAATACAATGCTTGAACATTAATTTTCCATATATATTATAGGACAAATAATCATAAAATCAGGGATAATAATGATACTGTGAGCAACAAATAAACATCAAAAGACAGCAATAAACATTTATTGCTTGAACCATTAAAACTTTTCGCAGCGGAATTGAAATTATTGCAAGAGTATGTTATATTAACACATAAAATTAACTAAACACATAAATGCAAGAGTCTACTTTACTGCATGTCAATTGCAACTTTCTTTTATGAAGTTAGTTGTACTCATTCAATCTCAGTATCCCACTTAATCTATTTAAATTATTTTAAAACATGCATCTCGACATCAATTGCATACAAGCTTGAGACGATTAATTCAGCGAAACAAATTATCTATCATAATCTCAAATTGCAACGAAAATACCGAATTCAAGTCTATGGAAAATCATGAATTCAATAACCATGCTCTGATACCACATGTAAGTTTTAATCACGTATACATAATCGCAATAATAAGATTAAACATGGATCTTGGAATTCATGATTTTCACATTCGATTGACATATAAAATTAGGGCACTAACCTTGAGACGCCATCGATTGATTTTTCTTTATGGAAGAAATTGATTTCTATCTCCTAGCCCTTCTTTAGAACAAAGCACCTTTTGATTAAATTAGGTGATAGAAATAACGTAACTCTGTTATCTTTTATAGGCGGAGAGAGGACCAATTCCTGATAGGATTAGGATTATAATGCAATTAAGATTGCTATCCATTCACGGTCTACCAACGTGAAAATAATATCTTATCAGATATATCCTGACCAAATATTATCCGGAAGATTATTTATTTAAACCATTAAGATATTAAAATATCTTATTAACTTAAATTGATGGCACGTGGGCCACAATAATCTTACAAATACTCCCTACATCTAATGTAGGTAGTAACATCATCTTGTGCACGGTAACGCTTGAAAGCTGGAAAAAACACAACTTAGATTACGTCATTCAATGTTGGTCAATATTAGTTCGTTCAATTTAGGGATGATATCTTAATAAAACACACTCATTAACTTTCTCGGTCAAGTTTGATTCAGCCTTCCTTAGTCTTAAACAAACATACACGTTGTCCTTTTATTCAAAATTACTTCTTTCATTCTTTTTTAATAAATTGTCATATATCTTGTTCTACAAAAGATTTGTATACTGAGTCCGTAAAATGAGATGAAATGAAGAAGCTTTTTCCTTGTGAAAAACAACACATATCAATAGTACGTTTTGTTGCAAGAATATAGAAATTAGCTTTGTTACTACTTTGTTATACTTTGTTATAATGATATTATATCTTAAAAATTCTGTGGCCGCTTCTAATTTCTGTGTTAGTGATCAATTACATATGTATGATTTATTTGTGTTGTTAAATCTTTTGCCTCCTGAAATAATCAAGTTTGTAAAAGTCGCTAGGCACTAGTTAATCGCTATTTTATTTTGGAATAAGCTAGAAATAAAGGACTTTTACTTTTTGGAATTTATAAGCACTTTTCAGCTGTTAATTTATATACTTTGATAATTGATTGAGAGCGATACATATGTGCCAAAGACCATATGCATTCAGAATTTCTCTAGTTTTAACACATTGGATTAAATGCACGTGAATACTTCAAATAATAGTTTGATTTTTATGTTACTTTGGATTTTCTTTATAATTTGTCATCATTACAAGAATTAAGACCTTTGGAAAATTAGTAGAATATAATTACTCTTAAGGATGTCTATATAACAGGGTTTAGAAAGTCAATTCAAAAATGCATTTTGTTTTATTATATTTTATGTTTACTTCTTTTAAGTTCTTTTTCTCATGTACAAATTTTATAAAATTTCAATTTGCCACAATATAGGTAGAACACTATGGATCGAAGTTGGATAATGAATCCCAATTGTGTGCCTCCAGAATACATTAATGGCCTGAATAATTTTCTGAAAATTGCTGAAAACTATATGAAGACCAATAATACATCCACCGTTATATGTCCTTGTCGCAAATGTAGGAATTTATACATGTATCACATAAACTTTGTTCGAGGACACCTTTATAGATATGGGTTTGATTCACTATACCAAGTGTGGACCTCTCATGGTGAAGTTAGTGTAGGACCGATTGATAACACAAATCCTACAGATCGACAACATGCAACTAATTTAGAAGAAGACAACACCTTCGACATGCTTAGTGATTTAAGGGAAGCTGAAATTCGTCATGGAGTTCAATTAGTTGATAATTTTGAAAATACGAGCGGGGAGGCACCAAATGATAATTATAAGTCAATGTTTGAAGAAGCTTAGCGGGAGTTGTATCCAGGATGCACAAATTTTTCAGCGTTTAGTTTCCTAGTGAAGCTAATGCATGTTAAGGTGTTGAATGGTTGGAGCAACAAGTCATTTGATATTTTGCTTGAAGTGTTAGGAGTAGCATTTCCACAACCAAATGCAATTCCTAAGTCCCACTACGACGCTAAAAAGATATTACGAGATCTTGGATTAGGATACGAGTCTATACATGCTTGTGTAAACGATTGCATTTTATTTTGGCGTGAACATGAAGACAAAGATACATGTCCTGTTTGCAAAGAGTCAAGATTTAAAGTTAGTGAGTCAAACACGAAAAAAATTCCTCAAAAGGTCCTTCGATATTTTCCTTTAAAACCAAGACTTCAACGATTGTTTTTGTCAAAGCATACTGCAAACGAAATGAGATGGCATAAAGAAAAAAAGAATTCAAACAAATGGGGTACTAAGACACCCGGCTGATGCTGTATCATGGCAGAACTTCGATGCATTGCATAAAAAGTTCGCAGATGATCCTAGAAATGTTCGTCTTGGTTTCGCAACAGATGGATTCAATCCATTTGGAAACATGTCAAGCTCATATAGTATGTGGCCAGTTCTGCTTGTTCCGTATAATTTGCCCCCTTGGAAAATGATGAAATCATCCTACACTATGATGTCTCTTTTGATTCCTGGTCCTAGGGCACCAGGAAAAGATATAGATGTTTATTTGCGTCCATTAATAGATGAGTTGAAGGATTTGTGGGATGAAGGTGTGGAAACTTATGACACATCAACTAAGCAAGTGTTTCAACTACATGCTGCTATTATGTGGACGATTCATGATTTCCCAGCCTACAGTACGATATCTGGGTGGAGTACTAAAGGTTATAAAGCTTGTCCTCTCTGCCTTGAGGATACGATATCATACCCCCTGCGCAGTAAAATATTTTATACAGGCCATCGTAGGTTCTTACACGCCAATCACCCATGGAGAAAAGATAAGAGCTTTAATGGAAAATCTGAAGATGAAGGCCCTCCACGAACCTTCACTGGTGATGACATATTATCTCAAATGAATGCATTACCCGAGGTGGTATTTGGTAAAGCTAATGCAATAGTCGGGAAACGAAAGCGTTTAGTAAATAATTCAAATTGGGTTAAGAAATCGATTTTTTTTTAGTTGTCCTATTGGAAAGATTTGACACATGTTGTCCTATTGGAAAGATTTGACACTAATGCAATGAGGGGCTCTATTAATTTTGTTTGTGAAATTTCTTGTTTGTATTTGATACTAAAGTTTATATTTGTTTTGGCATCGAGTCACACAACATGTGAAATACATCCAAGATTGATGCAAAGTTTTATTGTGGTGCAATGTTATTTTTGTGGTATTATTTTTGACATATTGATGATAGTAAATGCAGTTTATTGTTTTATGTAGCTTGTTTTTACTATGATATGCAACAAAATTTAAATGTAGTTTATTTTTTTTTATGTAGCTTGTTTTTACTATGATATGCAACAAAATTTAAATGGATACATGATGTAATGATTTTTTTCCTTCAGGTTCATGTGGTCGATGAAGGAGCTTGAATGACGAACGATTCCATTTTTTTTTTAATTGTGTTTTTAGAACAAACTTTATGTTTAAGTACTTGAAACACTACTCGTGGTACCGGATTTGTTGACAATTTGAATTGTTATTTTGATTATATTTATTTTAGGATGGATTTATATATGATTCAAGAGCATATCATTTTAGCTAATTCTTCGAAATAGCAAGGAGGCTCCATAATGTGTTGCAAATTTTCGTAGCTAATATTTTTTAATATTTTTTATTAATTTTGTTAATTAGCGACAAAATTTTACATTTTCGCCTCAAACTTAGCTACAAAAGATAATTTCGCAGCTAATAATTAGTGATGAACTTTTACATTTTCGCCGCAATATTAGCGACGAAATATAATTTTCACGGATATTATATTTATTTTATTATTTCACAATTTTATTAATTAGCGACAAATGTCTAAAGTTTTGCCGCACACTTAGCTACAAAATATAATTTTGCAGCTATTAATTAGAGATGAATTTTTACGTTTTCGGCGCAAAATTTGCGACGAAATATAGTTTTCGCGGCTAATATATTTATTATTATTATTTTATAATTTTATTAATTAGCGACAAACGTGTAAATTTTCGCCGCACACTTGGCTTCGAAATGTAATTTTACAGCTAATAATTAGCGACGAAATATTACATTTTCGCCGCAACATTAGCGACGAAATATAAATTTCGCGGCTAATATATTTATTATTATTATATTATAATTTTATTAATTAGCGACAAAATATTGTAATTACACCGCAAAATTGGCGGTGAAATAATATATTTGCAGCTAATATATATATATATATTTTATTATTTATAATAAATATTATCAGCGACAAAACTTATTTTTTTTTGCCGCTAGTATTTGCGGCGATGTACTAACTTTCGTCGCAAACGAAGTTAGCGACGATGAAATAGCGACGAATCTGGTGGCGAATTTTTTTGGTCGCTAACTCGATTTAGTGACGAAATCCAATTGGTTTGCGACGAAAATTTTCGTCGCTAAAAACACGTTTTCTTGTAGTGGGTGGACGGGGGCCTAGTGATTAATTGAGGTTGGGCAGGACAAATCGGGGCATAGACGTAATTAGGCGGGAAAGAATCGAGAAATAAACGTATACGGTCAATGGGAGCCTAACGCCTAGACGGGGATTAATCGGAGCTAGTGGGAGCCTAACGCCTAGACGGGGATTAATCGGAGCTAGTGGGAGCCTATTACAACAGAGCGAAAGGTGAGAGTTCTTTTTATAAAAAAGATGATAAATGAAGATGGGAGTGTTTATGTCTGGCGTAGAGCTGTTGATAAATGAAGCACATGAGATCCTCTATCTCATTTTTACCATGTCTTAATCGTGTTTTATATTAAAATGAAGCAAATTATAATTCATAATTTTATAACTTGCGAATTTAAAGGTTAAAATGAAGCAAATTATAATTCATAATTTTATAATTTGTGAATTTAAAGTTTATTATTTAGGTTCACGATTCATGTTTAGATTTCATATTTAAGGTCTAGGGTTCGATTTTCTTAGATTAAGGTATATTTTCTATTGTAGACTTACGATGTCACGTTTCATGATTCATGATTTAATGATTCAGTGTTTAAAATTTAGTAGATCATAGTTTTGGGTTCATGATTCATGTATTTGGGATTCATGATTTATATTTTTTGGCTCGATTTTTTAGTATGACATAGTTGAGGCAGGATAAATGTGGAATAGAGGATTCTTACCATGAATAAAATGAGGTGTTTATGTCTGGGTTAGAGCTGTTGCAAAATGTTGGTGATTTTTCTATTCAACTAGGGGTTTGCGAAATTAGGTTATAACCCAAAAAATCGAATAAAATCGATCGAAAATTGTCGGTCAGTTATTATTGTGTTCGGTTCGGTCATCGGTTATGTGTTATAAAAAAATCGATTAAGTCGGTCGCTTTCGGTTTTGAAAAATTAAAAACCGAATTAATCGAAATCGACCGAAAATTTTACCAATATATAAACCAAGCCCTAAAAAATCGGTTAAGTCGGTCGGTCGGTTGGATTGTTGCATTTTGATAATGCTTGAAAATAGGTCTTTTGTTTTATTTCTGTCGATTTTCGTCGATTTTTTTAGTAATCGTTCGGTTTCGATTTTGGTCGGTTTTCGATTTTATCCGAAAAATTCGGTTACATAGACCTGAAAACAGGAATTTTATTTATTTACGTCCCTTTCGGTTATAACCGAAAAAACCGACCAATTTTGTCGGTTCGGTTAAAGTTGGGTTGTTCAGAATTTTCGGACGGTTCGGTTATTGTTTCAATACTGGTTGGTTATGATCGATTTTGTAATTTCGGTCGGTTCGGTCACCGAAACCGACCGATGCACAACCCTATATTCAACACTGAAAAAAATTGTGTTTGTTCTATTCTTGGTTTAATTGAACATATTAGAGTGAAAATATAATCATACTTAATATAATACCTAAATCATTGCGTATGGTTATTTTTCCGCCTAATTTTTTTGCTATTATTGGCGAACACATTTTTCTAGTATATAGTTAAAAAATTATTTAATTTGAACACTTTTGTGGTAAGCATTGATCGTGATATTTGTCCAAATTAAATGACATCTTCGTTTTTTTAAAATCGATGGATTGATAAAAAAAATTCATAAAATCAACTCTCTAATTAAAAAAATTAAATTCATAAAATATGATTTACATCGTTATATAAGGATATTCTAACTCAATTTTTACAAAAATTCAGCGGTCTATATAGTTATTAAATTTTAAAGCAGCATATAATTTGTTAAAGCCTTATAAAAGGAAATGTTGAGAGGGATATCCAAATTCAACCTAAATCATATATTATAAAAATCCTCTCAATTAGCTTAAATTTTAGTTACAGTCAGTAAAAAATATGTTTCTTGTGATCGCATATTTTAATCTTAGCCCCAAATTTTTCCGTTCAATTACAGTTAGCAACAAGAATGTCGCGCGTCAGCATCATATCAATTCAGCTCAATCATCAACATGATCTCTATGCAAAATATTCATACATCAAGAAAAATAAATATTCTATAACCTACTCAAATTTATTGTAACATTTATTATATTAAAATTATTTAGATATATATAAAATTATTACCTATTCATTTACGACTATTTATGCAACAATGATGCAACGAATTTATTCCTGTTTCTCCTTCTCTCCAATAGATTTTGAGACGTATAAAGAAATTTAAACTTTCACAAGCAACTCTAAGCAACTTATTGGAAAAATTTATGCGTGCGGATATAATCGGCTGATGGATATAAGTGATGTTAAAATCGTGTATATAATTCTAGACAATGGAAGTAGAACGAGGTAGAAGAAGAAGTCGAGTCGTTGAAAATTACTCCTCTTAAGATAAATTACGTCCTGGCTAGTGCTCTCGCAATGACGTAAGTGCCTCCAAAGGTAAAACGATTACGTCTTTTCTAAAGTAGCACCACTATCAGAAAAGCACCGGCGAACTCAGCATGTTCGTCTGAATTGGAATGCTATAAAATGCAGATGCTGAGAATGATATATTTCAGGTGGAAAATCATTGTGAGTATATGCATGCAGGAGACACCTATTTATAGGCATGCTGGGGGACAGTCAGTTTTAATTGTCTTTATGTAGCCATTATTCTAGCTGTTACGGATTGAGTAACAGCCAGTCCCAGGCCCAAAGCCCAAAGGCCGAGGCCTTCCCAAGGACCAAGGCCCAAGCCCGAGCCCGTGACCGTGGTGTGGCGAGGCGAGGCCGTGCCGAGTCGAGCCGAGCGCACGTGTGTATGCGCTTTCAATGAGACTCCCTCACAATCATAATTAATATACTTCAATGTGCTTTTATATTTATAGTTGTAATCAAGAAGTTCAAGTTTCAATGTGGGATATGAGATATTAATTGTATTTAATCTCTCATCCCATATTAGGGAAAAAAATCATAAATCGTCCCATAACTATAGTGACTTCCACTAAATATCCCGTATCTATCTGTTTTTCAATTTCGTCCCATATCTTTTTAGATTATCCAATTTTCGTCCTAAAATTCAAAATTTCAACGGAAAATGCACGTGCCGGCATAAATTTGGGGGGTTTTTTGCTACGTGGCGTCGGGAAAAAATCATATGTCCACTAAATATCCAACTTTATGCTTTGCTAATTTCGTCCCATATATCCTGAGATTATCCAATTTTCGTCCCAAAATTCAAATTTAAGCCGAAAAATGCACGTGCCGGCCAAAATTTGGGAGTTTTTTGTCACGTGGCGTCGGAATTCTGAGCTGGATTTGAATATACATTTTTCTTTTTCTTTTTCTTGCCACATTTTTCATTTTCTTTTTACGGTAGTTGTTCTTCTTCTGCGGCTCCGTCCACCGCTACTCTTCCCAACAGACACCGCCAACAACCCCCAACCTATGCCGGTGTTCATTCTGTGCCGGCAGAACTACCCTCCTCCTGCCGCTCCATTTCGGCGTAGGCGATTCTCTTCTGCAGATTCCGGTGAAGGTGAAACTAGCCTCAACCCGACCTCCACCCACCACCCTCACGGTGGCGGAAATCTTCCTCCTCCCGCCTCTCAAGGCGGCGGCCTAGACCCCTATATCCTTTGTCACTTCATCGTTGTCGAGCACTATGGCTTGCCATCCATACACTTCATCTTCATCACCCCACATTTCCTCTATTTTGACCCCTGCTTTTGAGACGGCTCGCACCCTCCTTTCATCGCCGGCATGCCGACCGCTACTATTAGCGCCATTGCGAGCTTCATAGGATATCTCAACCCTAGTTGTACAAGAAAAATATAAAATGGAAGGGGGTAAAATTTTAGAAAAATGTGGCAAGAAAAAAAAAAAGAAAAATGTAAATTCAAATTCAGCTCGGAATTTCGACGCCACGTGGCGAAAAATCTCCCAAATTTTTGTCGGCACATGTCGGACACGTACATTTTCCGGCTTAAATTTGAATTTTGGGACGAAAATTGGATAATCTCAGGACATATGGGACGAAATTAGAAAAGCATAAAGTTGTGGGATATTTAGTGGACATATGATTTTTTCCCGACGCCACGTGGCAGAAAATCCCCAAATTTTGGCCGGCACATGCATTTTCAGGCGAAATTTTAAATTTTAGGACGAAAATCGGATAATCTAAAAAGATATGGGACGAAATTGAAAAAGCAGATAGATACGGGATATTTAGTGAAAGTCACTATAGTTATGGGACGGTTTATGATTTTTTCCCTCCCATATTAACCCATAATCGAGAAACTCACTTTACGAATTAATTTTTCACTCAACAAAAATTGGTTTTGAAAAATTTAAAATCCTACGATTATCTACTCCACACGTAGATCATATAAAGTGTAATTCCTACAAATTAAACTTTCAACCACTTAATTATTTAATTAAAGTGACTACTTACTTACTTTAATAATATAATTATCGAACAAACCCCCACATGAGTGAAAAACAATTTATGCATGCATGCATGAATGCAGATTCCAGTCCAGTCTCTGACCAGCATAGCATAAGGATAGGTAGTTTGTAGCTTTGAACCTTCCATAGCAACACATTATCGGATGCACCGGCGGCTTGGTAGATGTATATCCTTGAACCATTCCCCCTTAGTTTGCACTTAGTCAACAGTGTTTGCACCATACTGATAAGAACATACTTGTTCTCACGTTTTTGTCTGTTTCGGACACACTTTGGATTCATAAGTGTTTCATCGAAGCGGTCTTTACTTCATACTTACATAGGTGATTCGTTTATCGAGTATCCTGCACTACTCAATTTTTCTCAAGGTATCTCGGAATCATTAAAAGTCATAAGACTTATCCTTATCACCGTTACAGGTCTTTTACACTTGTCTTGCGTTCTAGGGATGGATTTTAAAGACATAGTCATCCAAGTATTTCTCCCGAACTTTCAAAACTTAGTTTCCCCATTGAACCAAGTTTGTGGGATCTCCACTCATCGTGGTTGGGCATCCGTTTTAATCGTTTCTCTAATTGGTGGGTTTTACTCCCATTTCTTCTCGCAACTTGATCAATTGATCTCGATTTAAACCTTTGGTTAATGGATCCGCTAAGTTATCCTTAGACCTTATATAGACTATTGCGATAACGCCACTAGAGATTAATTGTCTCACGGTATTATGTCTACGGCGTATGTGCCTAGACTTTACCATTATACATGTTATTCAGTGCCCTTCCAATTGTGGCTTGACAGTCACAATGAACCATAACAGCTGGCACTGGCTTGCTCCAGCATGGAATATCTTCTAAGAAGTTACGAAGCCATTCAGCTTCTTCACCAGCTTTATCTAAAGTAATGAATTATGATTCCATGGTGGATCGGGCTATACATGTTTTTTTAGTTGATTTCCACGAAACTGCTCTACCTCCAATCGTTAAAACATCTCCACTCGTGGAGAATGAGTCCTTCGTGTCAGAAATTCAATTTGCATCACTGTACCCTTCAAGCACAGGAGGATATCTCATGTAGTGTAGCCCATAATTAAGAGTATACTTTAGTTATCTCAAAATCTTTGTCAAATCTTTCCAATGTTCTTGACTTGGATTGCTCGTGAACTTGCTCATTTTGTTCACCTAATATGCAAGGTCATGTCTAGTACAGTTTGTAATGTACATCAGACTTCCAATTACTTTCGCATATTCAACTTGAGCAATTGGTTCACCCATGTTCTTATTCAGATGAACATTCAATTCTAATGGTGTCTTGGCAGGTGGATCATCATAAGCGTTGAATTTTCTGAGTACTTTCTCTACATAATGAGATTGTGACAAAATAATTCCCTCAGATGTTCTGATCATCAGCCAAGCTCATATCCTTCATGTCGAAGTTTCGTTTTAACATTCGTTTCGTATCAATGATGATTTCATGGTTACTACCCATGATCAACATGTCGTCTACGTATAGACACACCATGACAGATGCTTTTGATGTACCTTTTATGTACACACACTTGCCACACTCATTTATTTTAAAATCATTTGACAGCATGGTGTTGTCAAATTTCAAGTGACATTGTTTAGGCGCTTGTTTGAGACCATATAATGACCTTACGAGTCTGCATACCTTTTTCTCTTGTCCTGGTACTAAAATCCTTTAGGTTGATTTATATCGATTTCTTCTTCTAACTCTCTGTTCAAGAACGTAATCTTTATATCCATTTGATGAATCTCAAGATTGTGTATTGTAACAATCGAGAGAAGCACACGAATAGACGTAATCCTGGTCACAGGAGAGTAGGTATCGAAGAAGTCATCACCTTCTTTCTGTTTGAAGACTTTGACTACCAAACGAGTTTTGTATTTATCAATTGAACCATCAGCTTTGTACCTCTTTTTTAGGATCCATTTGCATCCTAAAGGCTTACAACCAGGTGGAAGATAAGCTAACTCCCAAGTGTGGGTTTGCTTGATAAATTCAATTTCACTGTTAATTTTCTCTCTCCGGAACGGAGCGTCTGGACTAGACAGAGCTTCTTTAAGTGACTTTGGTTCATCATCTAGCATATAAATGATAAAGTCAGAACCAAATGACTTTGTAGTCTTAGCTCTTTTGCTACATCTTGGTTCTTCTTCTTCAAAAGATCGAGAACTACTAGTAACATCAATAGTTCTTTTCAAGTTCAAAGCACTCCCTTTCTTGAAGGTATTCTCTTTACTCGAACTTTGTGGCATTCTTTCTCTGCATGGAAAGATGTTTAAAAAGAACACAACATTCCTTGATTCTATAGTTGTTCCCACAGCCATATCCAGAATTTCAGACTTGTGGATCAGAAAAAGATAATCACTACTGTTAAGTGCATATCCAACAAATATACACAACCGTTTTAGGGCCAATTCTAACTTGTTTAGGTAATGGTACCTCAACTTTAGCCAAACACCCCCACACTTTGAGGTATTTATATGATGGCTTGATATAGAGTAGCGTCGTCTAATAGACACATAATTGGTTTACAAGTCTAGAGTTTTAGATTAATCTTACATAAGAGTTCATAATTGAAATATATGCCATAGAATACAACTCTATCCATCTGAGTTTACCTTATCTTTGATTATTTGTCTTCCAAGCAATTCTTTGTTAGTTAATTATATGCAACTATTTTAAATAATATAAAATCCATCTTTTATTCGAAAGTCAAGATAGAGTAGAACTATTAAGATTAGGGTACTAAGTTTACACAATACAGTCCTTGTGAGATCGACATTGCTGCTGCTAGCTACTTTAGAACCGTATACTTGCTGAATACTAGCATATAAAATAGTGAATCAGGCCGGAGCAAGGAAATGGGTGTAATCGACCATCTAGATCTCCTGGATTTTTCTAACCTTCAAAACATGACAAAAACATCAAAAGTGCATCAAATCATAGCAAAAATGAAATTCAACCAAAAAATACACTTAAACACGAATTTGTACTTAAGCGTAATAAACATTCCCATTTTCTTAATTAGATATGAACGTAGATAATGCAAAAAAAAAAAAAAAAAAGAGTATTTTCACGTTCATCAGCTGCATTCTTATCAAGCATTTGATCGTCCAGCTCCCTAACATGCCAATCTCCGCAATCTTTATATACCCATTTATCACTACATTCCATGTAATTACATCCCAGTAATAACAATCATCTCAAACAATCTCCTCGCCAAGTCAATGGACATACAACTAGCATAATTGTTGTGGAAACAATGAATCACATAAAATGATAATTCCAAAGAAATGAAAAAAACAGAAAATGCAATCGAACACAATGCGATTTACGTGGTTCGACTAGAAAGTCTACATCCACGGAGCAGAGAAGAACATCACTATCACCATGATCAAAACAGTACAAAGTTTACAAGATCATCCTCCAAAGAAAAACAAGATTGAGCCAAAAACTGAAGCACAAGAACAAGCTCAATCTCAAAGCTTTCCCTCTCGTATTTCTCTCACTACAATCCTCTCAGTTCTCTCTCTAGATAGATAAAGAACTCTCTGGAATGATCTCACTTAATTGCCCTTGAAAACCGGAAAAACAAACCCTTATAATCAGTCCAAAACAGCTCCAGAAAAACGTAACAGAAAAACGGTAAAATGGATGCAAAACTGAAAGACAACGGTTTTTGCTAAAATCGTTGTAAAATCCTGTCATTACCGTTTTTAACCGACTTTTCCATTTTTCTGTTTTGAGCTTCAAAACTGATTCTGTACTCCGATTCTTCACGCAATTAAGCTTTACTGAATGTGTACGAGTCATTGTTCATTACAAATCTCCACCTGACTCAACACATGAAGATACCATACTCTTTTCAACCAAACTTTCAAATGAAAATCCCCCCTACTCTTATTCATGTCCAAATTCTGGACATGTCTCAATTCTTGACAAAACATCAGCTACACTGCACTACTTGGATTAAATCCAAGCAGTATCTGAACTTCTCCGAGGGTAATGCTTTTGTGAGCATATCTGCAGCATTCTCCTTTGTGCAAACTTTATGAACTTCCACATCTTCTTTTTCAATTACATCTCTCACATAATGCAACTTCACATCTATGTGTTTAGACTTGTCATGAAAAACTTGATGCTTGACTAAGTGCAATGCACCTTGAGAATCACACAACACCTTAACTGACTTCTGCTTAATTCCAAATTCAGACAGAATACCCCTCAACCAGATTGCTTCTTTCACTGCCTCTGTCATTGCCATAAACTCAGCTTCTGTTGTTGACAATGCTACTACGGGTTGCAACATTGACCTCCAGCTAACTGCAGCACCAAACAGAGTAAAAACATATCCTGATTGTGATCTCCTATTATCTAAATTTGCTGCATAATCAGAGTCCACATAACCCTTCAAAGCTTCTGATGAATCATCACATCTCTTGAACATTATTCCATAATCTGTTGCCCCTCTTAAGTACCTCATTATCCACTTTAGAGCCTCCCAGTGTTGCCTTCTTGGATTTGACATATACCTACTGACAACACTCACAGCATGTGATATGTCTAGCCTTGTGCACACCATCACATACATAATACTTCCAACAGCATTAGCATATGGAATGTTGTTCATCTCATGAATCTCTTGCTCATTCCTTGGTTTCTGTTGTTCAGATAGTTTAAAATGTTGAGCCAAGGGGGTTGACACCTGTCTTGATTCATCCATGTTGAACTTCTTCAACACTTTGCATATATAGCTTCTCTGCTGTAACCACAGTAACCCTTTCTCCTGATTTCTAACAATGTCCATGCCAAGTATTCTTCTAGCCTCTCCCAACTGTTTCATTTCAAACTCACTTTGCAAATCTTCCTTCAGCTTATCTATTTCAGCTTGATCTTGACTTGCTACAAGCATGTCATCCACATATAGCAACAAAAAACTAACAATTTTCTATCCAGCCCTCTTCATGAATACACAGTTATCATACTTGGATTTGGTATAGCCAATCTTCTTCATACATCTGTCAAATCTGATGTACCACTGTCTTGAGCTTTGCTTGAGACCATACAAAGATTTCTTCAGTAAACAAGCCTTATTCTCATCTCCAGGGAGTATAAAACCCTCTGGCTGTGTCATGAAAATAGTCTCTTTAAGCTCTCCATGTAGAAAAGCTGTCTTTACATCTAGTTGCTCCAGCTTTAAATCCATTTGAGCAACCAAAGCAAGTAATATTCTTATGGAGCAGTATTTGACTACAGGAGAGAAAATCTCATTGTAGTCTATCCCTTCTTTCTGAGTGAAGCCTCTGGCCATTAACCTGGCTTTGAATTTGATTTTCTCCACCCCAACAAACTCCACCTTTTTCTTATAAATCCATTTGCAGCTAATCAGTTTTTGGTTTGTTGGCCTTTTCACCAGAACCCAAGTCCCATTCTCCTCAAGTGAATCCATCTCTTCCTTCATAGCAACCATCCAGCTTTCTTTATCCTTGCTTTATATGGCTTCTCTATAGGTTCTGGGCTCAGAATGTTCAGTCTCTTCTGCTACTGTCAAGGCATATGCAGTGAGATAGTCATTTCCATATCTGGTGGATGGTCTGACTATCCTTCTTTGCCTATCTCTTACTAGTTGGTATTGGCTGATGTCTTCTTCCTCATCATACCCTTCACTTTGATCTTCTCTGTTGTAATCATCTTGACTATGGGTTTCTTTTTCATCATCATGCTTCATTTCAGCATGCAATCTGTTTTCATCATGATTAAGCTCAATTTGTTGCTCCTTTTTCATTGGCATTTTGTATTCATCAAAGGTCACATCTCTGCTGATATTGATTTTGTTCATCCCATTCTCAATGCACCAGAGCCTGTAACCTTTAACCCCTTTGGGGTATCCAAGCATTATGCACTTTATAGCTCTTGCTTTCAGCTTGTCCTGCTTTATATGGGCATATGCCATACATCCAAATACCTTTAGGTGTGAATATTTAGGTGGATTTCCATTCCACCTTTCCTCTGGTGTGATGAAATCATTTGATGTTGATGGACTTCTGTTTATCAGATATACTGCTGTTGTTGCAGCTTCTCCCGAGAATTTCTTTTGTAATCCTGAACTCAAGAGTAGGCATCTGATTCTCTCTGGGATTGTCCTGTTCATCCTCTCAGCAACTCCATTTTGCTGAGGATGGCCAGGGACAGTCCTATGCCTCTTCATTCCCTTTTCTTTACAAAATGCTTGGAATTCTTCTGAGAGGAACTCAAGACCATTGTCTGTTCTCAAACATTTCAGAGAAGACCCCTTCTCAGTCTCTACTTCAGCACACCATTCCTGGAATTTTGTGAATGCATCTGATTTGTTCTTGAGTATAGTATATATATCCAGACCTTTCTTGAATAGTCATCAATTATGCTAAAAAAATACCTTCCTCCTCCCATTGTCTCATTCTTTGAGGGCCCCCATAAGTCAGAGTGTGCATAGTCTAGAGGTTTCTTGGATGTGTGCTTGCCCACAGGAAAAGGTTTCTTTACACTCTTACTCAGAATGCACAATTCACATGAATCAATTTTGAAGCTGGTCTTACTTTCCAAAAGGTTCTGTTTCAGCAGTTCATTCATGCCTTTTTCACTTATATGGCCTAACCTTTTATGCCATATATCTGAATCATTCTTCATAACACTGTTTGTATCTCCTATCACAGTTTCTGCCAACAGATAATACAGACTAGACTTCTTGACTCCTTTCATGACCAGTTTTGAGTTTTTATACACATGCAGAAATCCCTTTTCTGATTTGAACTCACAACCTTTATTTTCTAGAGTACCTAGACTTATGAGGTTCCTCTTCAGGAGTGGAATGTACCTTACCTCTGTCAAGACTTTCTCTGATCCATCATGCATCCTCAGCTTGATGCTGCCAATTCCTTCCACAGGGCATGCTTGGTCATTTCCTAACATAACAGTTCCAGATCTTGATTGATTGAATTCTTGAAACCATCCAATATTTGGGCACACATGGAAGCTACATCCAGAGTCAAGAATCCATTTATCATCTGTCCTGACATCTGTTATGTTCAAAACATCTGAAGTTACTTCTGCTTGAGCCAAATCAGCAGTGCTTGTGTTTTGGCCTTTCTGTGATTGCTTTCTTTTGAACTCAAAGCAGTTTTCTTCAGATGCCCTGGTTTCTTGCAGTGGAAACATTTCCTTGTTTCCTTTCCATCTGCTGCCTTAGGTTTCAACTGCTGATTTCCTTTGGTTTGATTTCCTGGGAACTGCTTCTTCTTGGGATGATTTCCTGGCCTTATACTCAACCCTTCAGCCTGCAAATACCCTTTGTGACCATTGGATTGTTGCATCTCCTTTGCTCTTAATGCGGTTTAAACCTCAGCAAGGCTTATTTTGGTTTCTCTGCCATATAACATGGCATCTTTGAGATGTTCATAGCATTTTGGCAAGGCATTCAACAGGATGATGGCTTTGTCTTCATCCTTTACCTTTGCCTCAATTCCTTCCAAGTCATCTAGATGTTTGCTGAACTCCTCTAGCTGGTCATCCATAGATTTCCCTTCTTGAATCTTGAAGGAATACAACTTTTGTTTAATATACAGACGGTTAACCATAGTTTTCTTCTTGTATAACTCCTCCAGTTTATTCTAAACTCCCTCAGCGGTTTGTTCCTTTGCTACTTCTCTTAGCACTTTATCTGCCAGGGACAGAATGATTGTGGAGTGAGCCTTCTCCATGCGCTCAGCCCTTTGTTCTGCATCCATGAATTCCGGGAAACCTTTAATCCCTTTTAGAGAACCAGCTAACCCTTGCTGTACCATCAGTGCACACATCTTGACCTGCCAGAGTCCAAAGTCGTTTCTACCATCTAATTTCTCCACATCAAATCTCATGGCTGCCATAGTTTCTTCTGAAAACCAGTTCCGCAGCTATCAACGTGATTCACTTCCCACAGACGGCGCCAATTGTTGCGGAAATAATGAATCACATAAAATGATAATTCCAAAGAAATGAAAAAAACAGAAAATGCAATCGAACACAATGCGATTTACGTGGTTCGACTAGAAAGTCTACATCCACAGAGCAGAGAAGAACATCACTATCACCATGATCAAAACAGTATAAAGTTTACAAGATCATCCTCCAAAGAAAAACAAGATTGAGCTAACAACCGAAGCACAAGAACAAGCTCAATCTCAAAGCTTTCCCTCTTGTATTTCTCTCACTACAATCCTCTCAGTTCTCTCTCTAGATAGATAAAGAACTCTCTGGAATGATCTCACTTAATTGTCCTTGAAAACCGGAAAAACAAACCCTTATAATCAGTCCAAAACAGCTCCAGAAAAACGTAACATAAAAACTGTAAAATGGATGCAAAACTGAAAGACAACGGTTTTTGCTAAAACCGTTGTAAAATCCTGTCATAACTGTTTTTAACAGACTTTTTCATTTTTCTGTTTTGAGCTTCAAAACTGATTCTGTACTCCGATTCTTCACGCGATTAAGCTTTACTGAATGTGTACGAGTCATTATTCATTACAATAATAATGTATCAACCTGTTTTGCCCGTAATCATACCACTCCCAAGGTTATAACACAAACCCGAAAAATAAACAAAAATGTGTAATTATCTAATAAATGCTACTCTTTACCATCCGTTTGCAGAGCAGAAATGCATTTCATGGCTGGTGATTTTCGGACAGAGCTCTGATAGGAGCATTCCAAAGGGATATAGAGCGATTCGAATGGTGAGATGAGTAATGCAAGAGGGCCTGAGCGTAAGAGAAATCAGTAATGGCGAACTGGGAACTGATTTCCATGATAAATGTTAGATAAATTTAATATGCATAATGAATAATGAGGAGAAGAAGGATTGAGTATATTTGTGGAGCTAATGTACAATTTTATAAAATAGAAATTAGATTTTTTTTTTCTTCTATTTATTTATTCAACAAAAATAAGGTGCATTGATCAAATGTCATTTGGCTAAACATTAATTTATCAGGGTTGCTACACCTAATTCCCCATAAATGAATATAGATTTACTGGTTGGCTTAAATGATTTGATCTTTGTTTTACATTTCATAAACTATATTCACTGATGGTGATCTGAATCGGATTTCTATCACTTTCTAATTAAAATATTTTTTAGGGGTTCGGGTGAAATTCATTAATAAAAATATATTGTATTCCAAAGATCTCAATCAACACGAACTTAATGAGAACTATACAATTTTTTGTTCGTCTTGCCTTTTTTTTGAACGACTATTTAGAATTTCTTTCATCCTAGATTGATAGGTGCTATACAAAATGCAAATCCAGAATGGTCTGCCAATCTACAGGCCCATTAGGACTAAAAAACTGGTACATATAGATGAAGCCCATTATATAGCCCAACTAGTAGTTGGGCCTCTATAGGTTTAACCAGTTCTCTTCAGCAACCTTAAGAATTGCTCACCGTCGGATCTTACGGATGGAGTATCTGCATCGGAAAAATCGCGTGATAAACTAAGTTTACCGAATTGGCACTTTAGAGGTGAGGTGTCTTTTTAATTCTTAGGTATAATCGTATAAACCCTAGGCATAAACATTGGGACCAAAATTACGCATAATCGAACTTTGCAATTCGCGCAATTCACTGTAGAATCTGCCGATGAATGGTTTAAATTCAAACACGCGAAATGGAATTATCGGGCCGGAAGTGAAGCCCGACTCCGGGCCCGCTACTTTAAACATCAAGGTCTCTCATGGACTTAACGAACATGCAGTTGCAGTGCCGTCAAGTTCCACCTTTGGTATTCATTCATTCCCTTGTTATTATTATCTTTTTATTAGTTTCTTCTATACAAAATCAGTTGTTGCGCGATTTTTTCTCTGACTGCTTTCACTTCAATTTGTTTGATGCATTGTCTATGCTTCTATTGAGAATGTGGTGTTATGTGTATGCCTTCAAAGATGATCGAAAAGAACTATATTTTGCTTTATTGCTTGATTTGCATTGCTAAGATCCTTCGTGGAATTGTTGTGTTTTTTTGTAACATGTTATGTAGTGCAAACTCATCTCTCTATGTTACTGTGTAGTTTTTGAAATCGGAATTATGCTCCTTGTTAATTTACTTAAGTTGCAGAATATTAAAATAGAATCTGTTACTGTAAAGAATTGTCTTGAGTTCCTATGCTGCTTTTTGTTGAATATTCATTGGTGGTGGATGCAGGTGATCTCAAGTCAGTTATTGTTCAAAAAATTGGTCTGAAACCAGAGACCCACAAGCTATTGTTCCGAGGTAAAGAGAAAGAAGATGATGAATTTCTTCAGGCAGCAGGAATGAAGGATAATTGTAAGGTGTTGCTTGTGGAGGACACCTCATGCAAGGTGGAGAATATTGAAGAAGTTAAGGAAACCAGGGTCGTTTCACGAGGAGGTGCAGCTGTTGCTGAAGTCAAGGAAGAGGTTGACAAGCTTGCTGATCAGGTCAATGCCCTTCTATATAGTATAACTTATGCACTTTTTACATTGTTTTATAAAAAATATTCTTTTGGGGTGATATTTCATGGACTCTGGCTAGTTTTGTAATGTGCCTTTTTGCTGATAAATGATAGGTAGCTGCACTAAAAGCTGTTGTGGATAGTGGAACGAAGGTTGACAATAAAGACATTATTTATGTGACTGAGATGCTTATGAGGCAGTTGCTTAAATTGGATGGCATTGATGCTGAAGGTGAGGGGAGAGTGCTGAGAAAAATGGAGGTTAGTGTTATATTACTAAAGGTGGAACTGGTGATTATTCTTTCTCAGCACATTTGTTCCATTGATGTGGCGCAATACTTAGTGTACCTATTAGTGGGGAACATTGAAACATAGCTTGACAAAAAGGATGATGGGGTAAAAGGGAATAGTACCAGAGAAGATAAGTAGATTGATATTACTCGTCTAAAAAATAAGATAATCTTATAGTATCTGCCCCCTTGCTGGTCATATCTACTGGCTTTGGATAACAAACTTTTTGCCCGTCGTTTGCTACTTGGAATGGAGACTTTTTTTTTTTATATGGAGCTGCATATACACATCCTCTATTCTTTTCTTGTTCAATTTTTTTATAGAAGATGTTTGACTAAGCTTATTTCAAACACATTGGATAAGCTCCAACATCTTATAAGTTGTCTAAAGAGCTTATAAGATGTAATGTCTCAAGAACTTACTCCCTTCGTCCCGGCTTAACTTGCCTAGTTGACTGAGCACGGAGGTTAAGAAAAAACAGATTTCGTGGTATCTTTGACTTTTTCAAGGTGGAGATTTTGAAGGTGGAGATTGTGTAGGAAATTTGTCATTTATGGGCTGGCAAGTTAATCTGAGATAACCAAAATGACAAGTAGGCAAGTTGAATTGGGACGGAGGGAGTATAACTTTACAAAATGGTTGGATAATGGAGCTTATAAGGTTGTATTTCAGTGAAAGGATTTGACTGTGGATGTATTTGGAATCCACCATCAAATACACTACACACACTACAGACTAACACACCACACAAACTTCACACACACACACACACATTCACACACACACACACACACACTACATGCTACATGCATGTACAACACACAATACACAAACTACACACACTTCACAGAGGCTACAAACTTCATTCATCGTTCACGAACTTTAGACACATTTCACAAATTCCACATACACTACGAAAAACACTACACAGACACACTAAATGGTTATTATCCATCACTGATGATTGCTGAAAGCACCCATGTCAGTTTTGTAAATATCCCATGTACTGTTTCCCCTTTTGGCTTCATGTTTTTCATGATTTTGGTATCTGTTTTTTAGCCCGAGGTGTATGTACGTATGCGAAGACACACGATGCGTGTATGTATCAGAGGAAGTGTATATAACAGCTAATATTGGGAGACTGATTCTCTAGTTTTCTTTCAGAAGATTGAATCTTTATTCACTAAAATTTTCTGGTGTTTGGTTTTGATTACTTGATTGATTTAATTAGTCTCGAACCTATCAAAATTTAGGTTCTGTGAGTGGGTCGGTGTGTGAAGCGTCTTGTGAAGGGTGTGTAGCGTGTGTGAAGTGTCTAGAGTGTGTATGTAGTATGTTTAAAGTGTTGTAGTATGTGCACGTATATGTCTGTAGTATGTGGTGTGATTTATGAGATCTAAAAAAAGGTTAGATGGACTAGCACTCTAGCAGTACATTTTTGGGAGCTTATAAGCTCCAAGATCTTATTTTTAAATATAAGTTGTTTAACATCTTATTTTACCTAACACTGTAAAAGAGCATGTAAGCTCCAAACATGTTATTTCAATACTTTGGGGAGCCTATATGCTTAGCCAAACACCCTCATATTCGTTGGTGTGTGTGTATATATATATATAAATAAGTAAACTGAGGTTTGGAGGATTTGGGTTGTGGCTCATAGCTGTCATCTTAAAGATAAAGACTATAGGGCACAGTTGGCTTCCAGAAGTCCTTAACTAGTTTCTACAAAATATGTGTCAGCAAGTATTTGCTCTATGCTCTACTCAAAGTTTATATTCTGCACTCAGTAGGATTAGCACAAACCTGGTCATGCATGCAATTGAACGTATAAATATATGCTCTATGAGTATATGTTTCTGACTAGCTGAGAAAAAAAAAGTTTGTTATGTGTACAGAATCTAAGGAAAACTTTCTGTTGTTCATTTACGTCTGTACATGCCCTTGCGTCTATCCTGCTTTATGTTGAGTTTACTCTTATATATCGACTTTCATAAGATATGTCCCCTTCTTGCTTGACTCACATTAAGTTTTAATATTGTTCAGGTGCGTCGGGTCCAAAGCTTTGTGGAAACAATGGACATACTTAAGTCAAAAAACTCGAACCCCTTTATAGATGGTAATAATAATGTGTCTGTGACAACTCAGTGGGAGGCATTTGAGACTGGATCTGAAGGCGTGATTACCATTCCCCCCTCCCCTGCCCAGTGTTCTTCCCCTTCTCCTACCCGTGCCCCTGCCCCTGCCCCGTCTTCTTCCCCTTCCACTGTCCCTGCCCCTGCCAAGTCCCCTTCCCCTACCCCTACCCCTGTGCCATCTTGTACGGCTACATCTACGCCATTGCAATCTTATAAGGCTACCACTATGCCTTTGCCATCTCCGGCACATACCCCTTCCCCCATTTCATCTTCTACCCACCACAGCCCTGTGCAATCGTCTACACCTACCCCTAACCTATTTTCATCGCCTACAACAACAGCTGTGCCATTTTCTGTCCCCATTTCTACTCCCTTTCCATCATCTGCTTCTCCGCCTATGCCATCTTCAACAAAGATAACTCAAGAATGGGAACACTTTGACTAGTTCATTATATGGAGTGTCTGGGTCTTAAACATTTATTTATAAAGTCCATGCACCCTATCTATTTTTTTGGATATAGTTACCCAGATTGCCTATATTTTTGGTGAAAATCTGTTGTACATGGAGAATGGTGATTAATTTTGCTTGCCAGTCTCGTGCTCTATTATTCTTATGCTGTAAATGATGCTCGAATTGTTCTCTACAAAAATATGATATCGACATTTTAGACTGAGATCCATGTGCTAGTTTTGCTGCCTTAATTTCACCGGATAGGGCTGTAATGTTTGCTGAGATTCCAGCAAATTTACTTGAATATTACCTTAAGATAAGAATGAATAATTGATATCGACATGGGAAAAATTGATACTAGATGAAAAAGTTGTATTCTGGTATTCGATTCTGACTTATTCCTTGTTGAATGTGTTGCACAAATATGGTTTGTAAAAGACAATGTTGTGCTTAGCATCATTCCTTTGTAAGAAAAGAAAGGAAAAACAAAAAACACTGAAGTGAAAGCAAAAACTATAATTGTGAGGTTGTTGTGTTGTCATTTAGGGCAAGTTAGAGCCCATTGTAACTGACTGAAGTCCTGAAGGTTCTGGTCGAAAGACGGAGGGCGTTGGTAGATGATGGAGGCTGCTTGAATCAGAATGCTCGCAGTTAATCCCCCTACTGTGAAATTCCCCTGTTCTGCTTCCAGTTCGAATAAATGGCATGCGTACTTCCAACCTTCCCATTCCTTCACCACACACTTATGATGACCGTCTTCCTGCAATACGACAGTTGACGGTTAGGGTGTTTTGAAGAGCTCATAAGTGAAGTTTATGATCTGCTCAAGCAAAAAAGAAGAGCTTGATTCTTTTCTTTCTTTTACTATTTCTTTCTCTGCTTGGGCCGGTTTCACCGTTACTTATAAGAAATCTCACTTTGTTTCGAAAATAAGTTGGTAAAATATTTGATAAAAAATATTACTACACTTGTAAGATGTTCCTAAGAGGGTGTTTGCTTAAGGTTGAGGAGTGTTGAGCCAGATCTGACTGAGGAAGTTAATGAGTGTGCTTTATTGAAATTTGGTCCCCTAAATTTACTGAGGGAAATCTTAAACAAACACACTCTAAATGTAATTCTGCGATTGAATGATCAGATCTTGTTAACATTTTTTGTTTCAAAAAATTAAAGTTATTCAATTATCAGCTTTGACCATCCTATTTTGAAAAATAAAAGCCTTATAAAACAGATTGCAGTCTTAAGGAGTGCATAATTCTCCATCCTTTTTTTTTTTTTCCTTTTATGGTTTAGTGGCAGTAAGTGTATACTTGTTTCCAAAATTATGTTTGATGCAGCTCCAGACAAGGTGTTGACTTGAGGAAACTAGTGCATTTAATTTCATAAAAAAGTACTCTCTACATTTAGTTCAAAAAAATAGTACTATGTACAAACAATGTGTTGTCAAGAATTGTATGTATGATATCTAAGGATGGATTTAGGGGTTGGGGGACCTGCGGTCGCTCTTCTCAGACGTCTATAGAAAATAAAATTTTGCGTGTAATTTTATTGGTACTCTTAATATATAAGAATTCTTTTCCTCTAACTTTCAAACTTCACCCCCTTGATTAAAAAATTATGTCTCTATACTCTATCACATAGTTACAAAATCCGATATCCTTAGGATGAAATCCAAAATCCGTCCCCGTTAACATCTTCATGTCAAATATATAAGGAAGAAAAAGAACTAGTGAATTTTAGTTTTACCTGGATGAACATCTCTAAGGGAGCATCAAATATAGCATCAACTTCATCTGCATTTAGGACAGGCTTGAAATCTTCCACTCTTGATAACAACCCCACCACAGGCACCACTCTCAGCAAATTCTGCACTATCACCCATGTCAAGCTATTTATTTTTCTTTTATCAAATGATCGAATTCTGAAACATTAACATACACACCGATGATATGAATGGCTCTAAATTGGCAACAACCCGAACTAGGCCCGGATCCAGCCCGATTTCCTCCATTGCTTCTCTCAGAGCTGTTGCAGAGTCATCGATATCGCCTTCATCCATCTTCCCACCAGGCAGTGCAACATCTCCTACACTTCGAAAAAAACATAATATAATGAATCATATTATTTGTTTCAAATGAAAATGAAAAGAAAAATTGTGAAGAATAAAAATGATCAAGGTAATGTACCTGGATGAGAAGACAAGTTCATGGATCTTTTGGTAAGAATGACGCGAAGTTCACCTTCTCCTCCCATAAAAATGCATATCAAAACTGCGGCTCTTTTCTCTCTCGATATCTTTTTTGCCATGTAGTTTTTGATGGAAGGATTTGGAGCGATGGATTGACGATCATCTTTTCTGCTGTCGAAATCGAGCCTGTGAATCAATCCTTTATCATTGTGGAGAACCTCTTGATCCTCAGATTCAGAAGTATGCATAGTGATATTCTGTTTGATTTTGCTGAACAAAAGTGCTACCATTTATATGGAAAAAAAGTATGCATTTCAGAATATACTGAATGAAACATTTTCTACTTTATGAGAGTTCTTGTGGAAATACTTTGAGAATATAATGCAAGTTGATCAGTATGTTTGTGAAGAATCTGATTCTCCTAATTTATAGAGACACAAATTAGTTGAATGCCATTATATCTGTTCTGATCTTCTATTTCATTCTATCAATAATAATGAGTACCACGTGGCTTTCTTTTCTCTTCATCTCCTTAAACTAAAAATCTAAATGAAGATGGTGGGGGCATTATTATCTATTTAGTTATTCTAATTTTATCTTGTTTCGTTTCGTTAATTTTTATCCATTTTGCCTTACACACGCATTGTGTGTCCTCTGATCTTCGTTCTTTTATGAATTCTTTCAAGTTTTGGTGTGTGCACGCACGTGAATAGCCAGGCTAAAGTTGGTTTATTGAGCAGCGTTTAATGGTTTGCAGAACTCTAATTGGAGCAGAGAATTGTATTTTTAGTTTGTATGATAAATTCATATGTACTTTTAGTTCAAATAAATTTCTAACATTAAAAAACTCATGTATTGGTAATATCTTTATACATGCATCACATATTTACATAATATATTAGTAAAAAAAATACGATAAAGCTACACTAGCTGTTATTTTTATTATTTTTTATTTCCTGAAACCAAGCTACACTAGTTGGAAAAAAAACGTAACATCACATTTTAGGGGTTGTATATATTCTTGAGAAGAGTTATAATTAACACCTAACAAGATTTTACTTTTTATTTGCTTCTTTTCCTCTTTCAAATCTAAAAATATACATTTGACATCCTTTGTCGTAGTAACAAATGTAAAGATTTTATAATACGTGGAGAGGTATTCAGTTAACTCAAAAAAAGTAGTTATTATGTACAATTAATGGCCCACAACCATTCAATTCAAATGAAGCCTTAGTTCCTTATGAACTCTAAAGTCTTTCTCCTCTTCTCTCTTTTACGATTGTTGTTCTTTTTTACTTGTATCATCTTTCTCTTTTAAGATTGAGAAATTTATTTCACGATTAATTTTTGTGTTATTCGAAATACCAGTTATGTAACTCAAAAATAAACAGTGAAAGTGAAAACACGTCAATCATAAAAGTCATCATGTTTTGCGGTTAGACGATTGAGTTTGGTGATTGATATTAGTTCTGTTCGTAATTAGACGATGGGTAGTTTCAAAATTAATGTTGGAGTAAAGAACTATTTAAAAATATTGGTAAAAAAGAGCCCCCACCCGAACCCAAAATCAAATAAGTAAATAAAATAAAAATATGATTACAGAAAAATGAAACTACGCAACATCTTTTTACGAATATGCCCTCGTACTTAAGACTCGGGGTTAAAGTCATGGACCTAAACATTAAGGGGTGGGATGCCATTAAATGTGACTGTGAGTGCGGCTATAACTATATAGTTAGCCTACTTATATTACTATGCATGGCTGGGATTTACGAAGAAATATATAAAAAACTAACACTTATACTGTTGTTATAGCTACTTTGCTACACTAAATTATTGTTGTTATTACCATTATTAATAGGTCCACCAATCTTGGACCACCTAAGGACTAACCTCTTAGCTCAAATATTAAAGGGAACAAAGTCAATTCATCCAAAATTACCTTCTTAAGAAACAAGCATTAATTAAAAAAAACACTAACTTTGAGTCAATTTTTAATAACAATATTAACTTTAAAAGATAATTAGAAAATCACCAACTTTCCATTTTTATTTTAATTACAGCATCGATCACATTTTTTAACATCTAATTACGTCACTACCTCTGCCGTCATTAGATTTGTTTTGATGAGGTAGATGTAGTTTAAAGTTTTGTCAATTATTTTTAAATAAATGTCGTTTTAGCTCCGAATGTTTCTCCAATGTTATCCCTATCACCATCCCTAAAATATCTTTAATTTTCTGACCTACCATACCCCATATCTCATATCATAGATGTATAAAAGAAACAAGGGGGATAAATTTAAGGAATGTGTGGGATAGAGGATATTTAGTTGCATTTTCTTTTGTCCACATCTTAGGATAAAATTGAATCAAAACGAGAAAAATAGGTGTAGTAAATATTTTACAATATATCGCCCCTGCCACCTTGAATTGTGAATGAAAGTTGTGACGATAGCAACTTCAACCCCTAATTCACTACGACTGTAACGATATATGAAAAAAATAAGTGGTGGTACTAAAGAAAAAAAGGGCATTTGCCGCTAGTCTTTTGCAACTACAAGTTTGATTAATAAAAATAATCCCTTTTGTATTTACTAGTAGTTACATAAAATATTTCATACTAGTTTAACCAAATTTGTTACAATATAACAAGCTCTTTTGCAATTACTTGTAGTTACAAATATATTAGTAACTACAAAGTAGTTGCAAAAAATAGTTAAAAATACATTAGTAACTACAAAGTAGTTGCAAAAATATTTTTTGCATCTTATTATAAGTGACTACCCTATAGTAACTAATTTTAGATATTGAGTTACTAAATGCATTTTTGTGACTACTATCCCTTTTTTGTAACTACATTTTGTAGTAGCAAAAAGCCTTGTATCTAGTAGTGTGGATATATGAGGGCCTCATTAAAGTGGATATAATGAAGGTGGTGACGACACAATTAAATGTAAAAAATGTGATATATATATACTTTTTGGTGAAATTTCTTATTACCTTTTAATGTTAATATTATAATTGAAAATTCATTCGCAGTTGGTAATTTTTTTTGCAATTAACCAAAAAAGTTTATATTTTATTTTTTAAATTAACCAGGAAAGTTAAAACTAATCGCTTCTATTTTTCTTGGAAAAGAAACTATAGTACTTTTAATTATTTATCTCAAGTATTGGACATGAATTAGTCTCACAAAATTGTTCTGGGCTGAGTTATTTAAACTCCACGCCTAGATGGGAATTGAGAAGTTATTGGGAGTCCAGTACATCAAAATATGTTTTATATAACATCTTAATTACATCAACAAGTTATATTTTTTTAATCTTTTATTCGACATCGGTAGATATGTGGGCCGGCTAAAATCCCGAAATGTTAAGAATTAGAGCCCAAACTAACTTAAATCTATCAAATTGAAATTATTTATATGTTATGTTAGAATTGTCCGATCACAATTGATAATTCATGAAGAATCTCATATTTTAATTAATCAACTTACTTGATTTAGCTTTAAAAGAGGAACAATGAGTCAAAGGGAAATTAGTGTTATTATTTGGGTGCTGGAATAATTGGTTAGGTCAAGTGGGTCAAGTAATCTTGACAGGTACCTAACTTCCATATCCAAATATAATTATCCCTATTGAATGTCACACTTTTTAGTTCAACAAAATTTCAAAATAAGGTAACGAAAATCGGGTTACTAAACAACTGGCCCATTAGCTCAGTTGGTTAGAGCGTCGTGCTAATAACGCGAAGGTCGCAGGTTCGAGACCTGCATGGGCCAAAATTTCTATTAATTTTAAATTTTCAGAGAAAATCATTTCAGAGTTGCAAGTTCAGTTTACAGCAGTGAAAAAGTGAATTCAATATTTCACGTATTTAAAATATTTTACGATATTCGAAATTATTTTCTCATATTTTAAAATAATTATTAATATTTACAATTTTAAGATTAGTTACTGTTTAAGATATTTTTCAAGATTTAACAAATAGTTTTAAGAATCTTGTGGAATAATGAGATCTAAAATAGTTTTCAGATTTTCTGAACAATTTTAAAAAAAATTCAAAATATTTTCTATATGCTGTTTCTTATAGAAATGACGCAAACACCCTTGAAAATTTAAATTTCTCGGGTTTATCGAGAAAAAAGTATTTTATACACCAAATTAATTAAATAAAAAAAAACTGTCATACTTTACAAGTTGAAATTAATCATGTAAGTTTCCTAATAAAAAATAATAATTATGTAACAATATATACATGTGTGTATTTTAAGGGGAAAGAGCCATGTTTAGTTTCACAAGTATTACATTTGATCTCAACTGATTAACATTTTGCAATTTAAATCGTAATTTAAAAACTGAGCAATTTTGCTGTTATGTTGGTCAAGAAGAAAAAATAAATAAAAAATACTCCAGAAAATGTCACAAATTGGGAATCTTCGTCTATTTATCCTATATTGCACGAAAACTAGGAGCTAACTATAACCAAATTTCCTATCTCATCAAATATTATTATAAAAAAATGAAAAGAAGAAAATCTAAAAAACACAAAACACACTCTCTCTCTCTCTCTATATATATATATATAATTCTAGAAAAAAAAAGATTTCCGAAGATAAAAATACTAGCAAAAGAGAAGAAAATTTAATAAAATTCAAAAATTAAAGAAATATGTTGAGAATAAAAACAAAAATTCTAGGAAAAAAGTAAATATTCATGAAAATATAAAATAAAAGGTCCAGAAAAATTTTAAAAATCAGGAAACCGAAAGAAAGGTACTAAAACATTCAAAAAAAAGAAAAGTTCCAGAAATTTGGACAAGAAGAACCCAGAAATTAATTGGGTTAACAACAATTATTAACCATAAAACTTTCTAATCATCTTTATCCTCTTCTATAATGGAAAATTGGCTCATAGTCTTTACAAAGCAATATTTGACCCACTATTGGTAGGAGCAGGGGCAGCACCCGAGCTTGTGCAGGAAGGGCGATGACCTAGAGCTCAAAATTTTAGGGGGTCAAAATTTTTAGGTATATAATACATGACCTAACATTGTACATGTGGACCCAAAATTTTTAGGTATGCAGTATATATTTCTTTATCTTTTTTTATGCTTTACTTTTTCAATATTGTAGATGTGGTCGTACGGTGAAATGACTTGATAATATTTTCAAGTAAGAATCAAATTAAAAATAATAATTAGTGCATATTTCACTGCAATATGATGTAAAAAATGATAAATGAATATATGTACTTTTTTTCGTACACATTTTACTATTATAATGCTTTATAAATTTGAATGACAATTTTCAAATCTTTACGCTTATACTTGTATTATGTGTACATTTGTTTTTCTTCTTTAATCAAGAACCCTTTATTTTTCGTTGTGGTCGAGGAACCCCCAAATTGTCAAGGCTATCGGTTCAAATTAATAACGTTCCCTTGGAAGACCTAAAAAATTATCTCCTACACTTGCCTCCCAAGAACCTAAAAAATATGAATTTGAGCATTCACTGCACATGCCTCCCCTCAAATTCAAACTCCCTCTTCTTTCTTTTTTTTCTTTATTCTTACTTATACTTCTACTCCAAGAAAATTTACAAAAAATAGAAAATAAAAAATAAATTCTTTCATGACTGATATATATAGTTGATTAGTTTGATGCAAGTATATTACATATTGAAGAGAGGTATTGAAACCAACATATAGTTGGAGTCTCATATATCATAACGAAATAAGGTACCATTCTTTTTAGTCTTGTTTGGAATAACTGACGGGCTGATAATTTTTTGTAATTAGATCGCATTCGTCTTACATGTTACCTGCAACAGGTATTGTCTGCATTTCGCTTTATGTATTGATTATTAGTATATATAGAAAAAATAATCATTAACTTTTAATGATATTTCATTATGACATACAACTAATAGGAGTGTAGGTAGCGCACACTTACAAAAATAGCATATATATGAGATTTTCTATTCCAATTTATACTGAGATACTCTCTTTTTTTTTTGAACTGGTGTGTATATGCAAAATCAAGGTGGTATGTAAATGCAAAATCAAAGGTTAATAATCTCTTCGGTTAAAAAAGAGTGTCATTAACATTTTTTGGAAAAGTTAAGAATATATTCATACACAATCTATTTAATTAGGATATGTTTTGCGGAATAAAGAAATAGTCAACTAAATTAAATATGTTGTTTATAATAAAATAGAAAGAATTGTTGTTTTTTCCTTTATAAAGATTACACTTTTCTATTTAAAGCGACACTTTTTTTTTAAAGTGAGGAAATGTTATTTTTAATTCAAATCTACACATCAATCATATGATGTATAATCCATTCGGGTATTATCCATGAGGTAGGGTAGAACTAACTGATTACCGTTGGGATTGGTGAGATTTAATCACTGATAACCTGTGTCACAAAGGACTAAATCAGTCGAATTACAATTAATTCATAATGAGATGGACCTTTTTTTCTTTTTTTAGTACAAGATATACTTTTTTTTAATGGAGAAGGGGGAGCGGGTTTCACTAGGCTACCAAGTTCGGGCAAAGATAGACTATTGGACTTCCTTAATTTAATGGAGTTTGCCATTTTTGTGCATTCTATTTAATTATCAATTCAGTCATGATTCTTACGAGTAACCTATTTATATCACCACATTATATAATTAGCATATACATATATGTATGTATATATATCAAAGGAATCAAACTTTGATTCCTTTCAAATTCCCCACTAAATAAAATATAATAAAATAATTAAACCATTATTTCATCGATCTGTGATAATTTTGGGCATGTTAAGGAATGGCTAACAACACATTTGTATCAGCTGGAAGAAGGAAATTCTGGAAGAAGAATAGCAGTTATTCATTCTGATGTCAATCTGTTACTGACGGTTACAAACCGTTGTGGAAGACTCCAGAACCGTTGTTGAAGAGATGGAAAACCGTTGTCTAAAGCAGCTTCCAGAAGTTTGTTATTTTCTGTTATTCTGTTTCTTTCCAGATTTCAGTTTTGAAGCAGTTGTGTTGAGAAGCTTATTTTGTATTCATTTAGCAGCTTAGCCGAGGCATAACATGTGAGAATCATCTTGTATAACACTTGCTAGAATAGAGAGGGAAAAACACACAAGATAAAATACAAAGTGTGATCTAAGTAGAGGGAGATTGGGGATACAATCATTCTTCGATTGATCCATGTATGAGTGTGTACTTGATTCTGGTTATTAATCTGATTTGTTGGTGATCTCCGTGGACGTAGGCTTAATTGGCCGAACCACGTAATTTCTGGTGTTTTCTTGTTTTGGTTTATGTTGTGTTCTTCATTATCATTCTCTTGCTTGGTTCTTGTTTGAGGAAAGTCTCAAGAGAAGCTGTTAATTGATTCAACAAGTGGCGCCGTCTGTGGGAATCGAATCCAAGAAATCACAGAAGAGCTCTTGAAGAAGGCAATCATGGCAACCACCAAGTATGAAGCTGAAAAGTTCTCTGGAAAGAACGATTATGGCTTATGGAAGATAAAGATAAGGGCAATGCTGATTCAACAAGGGCTAGCTGGTGCCCTGAAGGGTGTTGATGGACTTTCAACCAAACTGGATGAAACTCAGAAGTTAGAAATGATGGAAAAGGCCCATAGCACCATCATTTTGTGTCTCTCAGATAAAGTACTGAGGGAGGTGTCTAAAGAACCAACAGCAGCAGATGTCTTGGCCAAACTGGATAGTCTATATCTGGATAAATCGCTTGCAAACAGACTCTACACCAAACAAAGGTTATACTCTTATCGTTTCTCAGAAGATAAGGGTATCTCTGACCAGTTGGATGAGTTTAACAAATTCATAGATGATTTAGAAGGACTGGAAGTGGATATGGATGATGAGGACAAAGCAATCATTCTACTGAATGCTCTTCCAAAATCATTTGAGCAACTCAAGGATGCTATGTTATATGGCCGGAAGACAGGAATAACACTATCTGAAGTACAAACAGCATTGAGAGCTAAGGAACTTCAGAAACAGAATGAATCTGGTCAGGATTCAAATGGTGATGGATTGAATATAAAAGGGGGAAAGAACCCTAAATTCAAGAAATCACAACAACAAGGCACTGCAAAGAAAAATTCTCAATCCAACACAAAATCAGCAGATGGGAAGGAAACTAGAAAATGTTTCCACTGCAAGAAACCAGGTCATCTTAAGAAAAACTGTTTTGAGTGGAAAAGAAAGCAAGCTGGGAAAGATCAAGCTCAACATACAGCTGACCTAGCAGAAGGAGAAGATGAAGCTCAGATCCTAAATATCTCAGAATCTCAGGCAGAGGATAAATGGATCCTAGACTCTGGGTGTAGTTTTCACATGTGCCCAAATCTAGACTGGTTTGTAGATTTTAAGGAGCAAGAAGCTGGTACAGTAATGCTGGGTAATGATCAAGTGTGCCATGTGAAAGGGATTGGAAGCATAAGATTGAAGACACATGATGGATCTATCAAAGTGCTGACTCATGTAAGGTACATTCCAAATCTCAAAAGGAATCTCATTAGTCTAGGCACTTTGGAAAATAGAGGCTGTGAATTCAAATCTGGGAAGGGGTTTCTGTATGTGATGAAAGATTTCAAGATAGTATTGAAGGGAATCAGAAAATCTAGTCTATACTACCTGATGGGAAAGGTTATCACTGGTGAAGCAGAAGCTGCTGTTAACAATGAACACATTCAATGGCATTCAAGATTAGGCCATGTTGGTGAAGCTGGATTAAACCAGCTGATGAAATTAAACCTCATCAAGCTTTCAAGAAATGCAAGTGGAAAAGCTTGTGAGGACTGCATTCTTGGAAAAAGCAAGAAATTGGCCTACCCTGTTGGGAAACACACCTCAGAGAAGCCCCTAGACTATGCCCACTCAGATCTGTGGGGGCCTTCAAGAGTTCAGACTCTAGGTGGAGGGAAATATTTTCTGAGTATAGTTGATGATCACTCAAGGAAACTATGGATATACATTCTAAGGAACAAGTCAGATGCATTTGGAAAATTCAAGGAATGGTGCCAAGAAGTGGAGACAGAAAAAGGAACCTCATTGAAATGCTTAAGAACAGACAATGGTCTGGAATTTCTATCTGAGGAGTTCACCAAATTCTGTAAATCAAAGGGTATAAGAAGACACAGAACTGTTCCTGGGAATCCACAACAAAATGGTGTTGCTGAGAGAATGAATAGGACCATTTTGGAGAGGATCAGATGCATGATGATAAGCTCAGGAATGGAGAAAAGATTCTGGGGTGAAGCTGCAACAACAGCAGCCTATCTTATAAACAGATGTCCTTCAGCTGCAGTGGGACATACTACACCTGAAAAGTTGTGGTCTGGATCTGATCCCAGCTATTCTCACCTGAGGAGTTTTGGATGTAGAGCTTATGCTCACATAAAACAAGACAAACTGGACCCCAGGGCACTGAAATGTGTGATGTTAGGATATCCAAAGGGTGTAAAAGGATACAGACTGTGGTGTCCAGATCAAGCTAAAGTACTGATAAGCAGGGATGTGGTGTTCAATGAAGATGTATTCCCTTTCAAAAGAAAAGAAATACAGGAGGTTGCAATGAATGGTGACTCTAGCAAGACAGAAGTCAAGGTGGAGTCACAGGAGTTGTCAGAAACAGAAGACACTCAAGAAAATCAGGAGCTGCCAGAAGATTTGGAAGAACAACCTCAGTTGCAGGATTATCAGTTAGTAAGGGACAGAGTCAGAAGGAATATCATACCTTCTTCAAGGTATGGTGATGAGTATCTTACTGCCTTTGCACTAGTAGCTGCTGAAGACACAGACTGCCATGAACCAAGGGATTATAAGGAAGCAATCAGTGGGGAAGACAAAGATAAATGGATTATGGCTATGAAGGAAGAAATAGAGTCACTTGAAAAGAACCAAACTTGGGTCTTAGTGGATAAACCAGAGAGTCAGAAACTGGTGAGCTGTAAGTGGATTTATAAAAGGAAAATTGAGGTCACTGATACAGAAAGAATAAGGTTTAAAGCAAGGTTAGTGGCAAGAGGCTTTACACAAAGAGAAGGGATAGATTATAATGAAATATTCAGTCCAGTTGTAAAGCATTGCTCCATTAGAATTCTGCTGTCATTGGTTACTCAATTTGACTTAGAATTAGAACAGCTTGATGTGAAGACAGCTTTCTTGCATGGAGATTTGAAAGAACAGATCTACATGACTCAACCAGAAGGGTTTATTGCACCAGGAAATGAAAACAAAGCATGTCTGTTGCAGAAGTCCTTATATGGTTTAAAGCAGAGCCCAAGGCAGTGGTATCTTAAGTTTGATAGTCATATGAAGCTTATTGGGTATGTCAGGTCTAAATATGACAGCTGTGTGTATTTGAAGATAGCAGACAATAAAGTGATTGTTTATCTGTTACTTTATGTTGATGATATGCTAGTAGCAAGTAAGAGTAAGAGGGAAATTCAAGTACTAAAGGAAGAACTCCAGTCAGTATTTGAGATGAAAGTGCTGGGAAATGCCAAGAGGATTCTTGGCATGGACATTCAAAGAGATAGGAATGCAGGAATACTGTGGTTACATCAGCAGGAGTACATTAAGAAGATATTAAGGAAGTTTAATATGCATGAAGCTAGACTAGTCTCAGTTCCCTTAGGACAGCATTTCAAACTATCTGAAATCCAGAAACCTAAGACTACAGAAGAAGAACTTGAAATGAGCAGGATTCCATATGCAAATGCTGTTGGAAGTGTGATGTATGTCATGATTTGCACCAGACCAGATGTGTCACATGCTATAAGTGCTGTGAGTAGGTTTATGGCAAATCCTGGAAAGCAGCATTGGGAGGCTTTAAAGTGGGTATTAAGATACCTCAAAGGAGCAGGAGAGTATGGGATCATGTTTAAGAAATCTGAAGAATGGAAAGAAGATTGTTTGAAGGGGTATGTAGACTCAGACTATGCAGCAAATATAGACTCTAGGAAGTCTCAAACTGGATATATTTTTACGTTGTTTGGAGCAGCTGTTAGCTGGAAATCTATGCTTCAGTCAGTAGTAGCATTATCTACTACTGAAGCAGAATATATTGCCTTGACAGAAGCTGTGAAGGAGGCAATATGGTTGCGAGGAATATTGTCAGAGTTTGGGGTGTTTCATAAGTCAGTAAAGGTGCTATGTGATTCACAAAGTGCATTACATTTGGCTAAGCATCATGTTTTTCATGAAAGATGCAAACACATAGATGTGAGGTTGCATTTTGTGAGAGATGTTGTGGAGAAGGGGTCTGTTATACTGGAAAAGGTGAGAACTGAGCACAACGCTGCTGATATGTTAACCAAAGCATTAACTAAAGACAAGTTCTATTATTGTCTAAAGTTGGTGCAAGTTTTAAAGATGTAAGATAAGGTTGAAGAGATTGCCAATTATTCAGATTAAGGAAGGTTTGTTGACAAGGGAGTGTGTGTTGATAGCCAAGGTGGAGAATGTTAAGGAATGGCTAACAACACATTTGTATCAGCTGGAAGAAGGAAATTCTGGAAGAAGAATAGCAGTTATTCATTCTGATGTCAATCTGTTACTGACGGTTACAAACCGTTGTGGAAGACTCCAGAACCGTTGTTGAAGAGATGGAAAACCGTTGTCTAAAGCAGCTTCCAGAAGTTTGTTATTTTCTGTTATTCTGTTTCTTTCCAGATTTCAGTTTTGAAGCAGTTGTGTTGAGAAGCTTATTTTGTATTCATTTAGCAGCTTAGCCGAGGCATAACATGTGAGAATCATCTTGTATAACACTTGCTAGAATAGAGAGGGAAAAACACACAAGATAAAATACAAAGTGTGATCTAAGTAGAGGGAGATTGGGGATACAATCATTCTTCGATTGATCCATGTATGAGTGTGTACTTGATTCTGGTTATTAATCTGATTTGTTGGTGATCTCCGTGGACGTAGGCTTAATTGGCCGAACCACGTAATTTCTGGTGTTTTCTTGTTTTGGTTTATGTTGTGTTCTTCATTATCATTCTCTTGCTTGGTTCTTGTTTGAGGAAAGTCTCAAGAGAAGCTGTTAATTGATTCAACAGGGCAACTTATTCCAAAATTCGCTAAGTATGAACTTATTGTAAAGGTCTATATTACATATTAGAAAGAAGCTAAAAGGGTTGAATACCATGATATTTGAGGTTAAAACTATTTTTCGTTCTATAATTTTTTACTCGTTCTGTTTTTATCTCATAATTTATTTATTTTTTAATTCATCCTAATATTTTACTCGTTTTGTTTTTATCTCAAAATTTATTTATTTTTTAATTTTCATTCTATAATTAAAGAAATTGCTCGCATTTGAACTAATATCCGCGGATGAGCAAATCATCTGGGAAAGCACTCATATTTTTGGAATGAAAGTATAACGAGGGAAAAGTTATGGGACAAAAAGTGATTTCACATGTGAACCACGTGCACTTTTTTGGCTGATCATCAACCCGTAAAATTTGTCCAAATGCAAGCAATTTCATATCGAAATTAAAAGGACAACAAATTTTGGGACGGAAATTAAATGAGTGAAAAGTCATCGAGGCGGAAAATTATTTTAGCCCTGACTTCTGGTATGTTCTTCAATTAAATTATGACTTTTAAAACTAACCAATGTAAATCACAATTAAGAAGTTTTTTTCAATTACAATATTAATCATGTTCTCTAACATCTTACATTCTTACTATGTAGTCATCACCTATTTACCAATTGAGTAAAATTCGTTTTTAGTCTTCTATATTAAACATTGTCCAGTAAAAATTTCTCATGTTAGAAAATTTCAATTTAATCTCGTATGTTCTAAATATTGTCCAATATAAGGACATTGACCATTGTCAATGACCAATTTAGCTGGAATTAGTCGTGTGCTTCACAAATGACTAATAAATTTAGGAAAGATAAAGAAAGAAAGAAAGAAAAATAAAATGAAAAAATAAAATTAAATACACCTCAATTGGGAATTAGGGTTTTAACCTTTCCTTTTTTTTGGAATAACTACTAAAGTAACTTAATTGACACATAAGTATCAGCACTGAACAAACTCCAAATTTATTTGTCTAATTCTGGCTAAATGGGTCATCCGTGATGGTCAGTATCCTTAAACTGAACAACATTTGAAACATACGGGAATAAAATTAGAATTTTTTTTTTCAGATAAAATCTGACATACAGTACTAATTTTTTTTTTTTTTTCCCTATTTACAATTCACCATTCCCACATACGTGAATCGAAAGTGGAAGATCACATGACATCTGCGACATTAATCATCGGTTCTATTACAATTGGATTATGAATGACAAAATATAGGATGACTGTATAATCCTTCATCAAGACACACCTAATATTTATGGCGGTAATGCAATTAAATATAAAAAAAAGTCATCGACGTTGTAACTAGAAAAAAATCACAGTATTAACATACAATGGTAAGTTTTAGAAAAACAATTTTACAATTGAAAATTAAATGACAAAACTTGATTTTTTTGGTAATTACGTTTAAATTTTATCTATATTTCTAATTGCACATACATCACCAAATTTTGAGTTTATTTCAGAAAATGTGGTCAAATTGCACCCAATGATAAAATCATGACTGAATTGATGATTTCATGAAAGTTGGCCGCCAAGATATAAAAAAATATGGCATATGAGGCTATATACATGTGCATGTTATCTGATTTCCTGAAAATTGAAATTGAAATTGAAAGCCTAGCTAAAACTTCATATATACTCCCTCCGTTTCACAATAAATATGCTTTACCAAAAAAAAACTACAATTCTTCCAATATTATCCTAAATAATTCACTTAATTTAGTTAATTATTTCCTTATTCCACAAAACATACCCAATTAAACAGATTTTGGATGAATATATTTGCCATTTTTATCAATCCTTAATTTTTTTAGAAAAATCTAAGAAAACACTTATTTTGAAACGATGAAGCATATAATTCTTGCAGTATTTCGTATAGAGGAGCAAAAAACATGTTTTTTTGTAGAGGGAAGATACTGCAACGTAGATGAACTTATTAAAGAGTTCAACTTTAATGAGTAACTAAGACTAATTATACTTTTCGATCTAAAAAAAGACTAATTATACTTTTTAGTTAATCTATGCAAATCGAGTTTTTTTTTTTTAAAAAGAAACAAAAAAGTTAAGTCTTATATTTTGTTAATCTTTCTTCAGTTTGAACCATTAAAATAGACACTGTTCCCAATATAGAACAAACATAATTATATTAACATATAAGTATTTTTGTTTCTGAGTAACTCCTTGTTACAAAGCACCAAATTCCTAGACATTGATATGCCCATAATCATCAGTTTATTCAATTTCACTATATTTATATTATCTTTTCTTGATCATGCATGAATTGATTATTATTGTTATTACTAAAGCCAAATTTTGGACAAAACTCAGCATCCCAATAAACCAACCAGATCTTGCAAACAAGTGTAAGTAGAGATCAAACAACAACATTTGTACTGCAATATTGTTATTATTATTATTATTTTTACCTTATAATCATCAAACCTACAAAAGACAATCAGAAAATGCAGATCAGAAACAAGTACCTCAAGATCTCACTTAGAATTTTTACCTAATTCATAGAGTCAGATCCAGAGTACTCGCCCCTCTTGCTTTCTTAATTTTCTTTGAAGACGATGCATCTGTCGTTTTCAGAGACAGCGCTAAATCTTCGTCGTTGTCATCATCGTCGAGCAGTATGCATTGCTGCTCGTCACTTCGTGCTTCTAGCCGGAGTGATAGATTCAAGTCAAGTCCAGAACCGGGAGCTTTTCTTTTGATCCCACAATTTGGAGGAATGTTTATATGGACTTTCTCAATAGGGTTTTGTCTGAATTGAGCTTGCTTTTGAAATAATAATCCATTTTCTTCTTTCAAGTTTCCTTCAACATTTGGTGATGCTTTACTACTTCTGTAATGGCTGCCTAACATTCTTTCTGCGTAGAATCCTGCCATTGTCGTGTTTCTTGCATTCACTCCTAAAGTGGAATTATGCATCCATTGTGCATTAGCGTCGCCAAACCTAATTGAGAAAATTAGGGAAAAGAGTTACACATTGATGAACCCTAATATTAAAGATTTTTTAAAAGAAGGCGAAGGAATAGTTCGCTTTGTGCTTATCGCGCAGCTATGTAATTAATACCTCGTGCTGTTGGGGTTTTGCCTTTGATTAAAGGTTGGAAGAAGAGGGAGCTGGCTTAGATTGTATACATTTCGATCGACGCCTTCCATGAAAACCCTGTGATCTTTCATTCCTGAACGGAGAAGTGTCTATTAGATATTTAATTTAAGAGCTTAATCACACATTTATTTAGTAGGATAAAAGGATTAAGGAAAAAGAGGGTTAATTAGATTAGTACCTTGATTGGATTCATCAATCTTCTTGCTCCTGTACATCTGTTAAATTAAAACACAACCACAAAAAAATTAAACCTCTCAAATTAAAATCCCAAAAGCAAATATTGGCCTGATTTATGTAATAAAACCACTTAATTTGAAAATATAGCTTGATTATATTACCTGCAAATGGCTCTTTACATGAGCAATATTAAGCCCTTTGATGTTCATCAACTGAAGCACTAATTTTGGTGTTGCTCCTGCATCAAAAAATAATTCAATTAATTAAAAAAACACAAAACAACCAAAATTAATTAAATTAAACACCCCAAGCTAAAATTAAAATTCTGATTAATTATTGAAATCAAAGAAATGAATATTGTAAGTTGTAACTATACTTACTATCTTGGCCTCCAAGTCTTTGAACAGCGTGGACGAAGCGCAGATGAAGATCAGGGGTCCATCGGAGCCTAGGCATCTTAGATCGAACATAAGGCCTAACGGAGGGCTTCTTTTCGTTCTCTTCGACCGTGCTATGGCTTGAGCTTCCTCCATCTATCATCTCCAAGCTTTCATCTTCATCATCATTCTTACAGAAGTACTCTTTCTCACCACTTCCCATGATATATCCTTCTTACTATTTGTAGAAACTCTAATTTATTTGTGACTTCACACATATAACTATTTGAAGATCATGAATATTGAATGAACTCCTATATTCCTCCCAAAAGGTAGGTTATCCATGTTATAGAATATTATGGAAGAATCTTGATCTATAATCCTACATAGAGGAATTGAAGAATGAAACCCTAGAATGTATGTTGGAGGAAGATGAAAGACTTGACTCTCTCTCTCTCTCTCTCTCTCTCTCTCTCTCTCTCTTTCTCTCTCTCTCAATAATATATGTCTGAGAAAATCATTGGGCATTTGATTAATTAAACCTATATATGTATATGGACATGTATATGTGTATGCATCAATTCTTGATGTTGATATGAATGGCCAATACAGCACTCATCATGTGAAGCCAGTTCATGACTAACAAAAGCAAAATTTCCACGGACTAATTGCTTTTATTTTATTATTATATTTTTTAATTACCTTGTAAAATTACACCAAGCTAGCTGCAGTTTTCACACACTCCAAAATGTACAAATTTGTTGACCAGCTGCTTCAGCTTTCATTTCCCTCTCTCTCACTCGCACACTTTTACATGCTCCAAAGAAAAAGTCTTTTAAAATAAAATTAAAATTATCTTAAATAGTAAGTATTCATAACTACGTTGGTTATAACAAAAAGAGGTTTTTTTGACACATTTTATGAGACGACAAGTGTTAGCTCTTATAATAAGTTTAAATCGTCACAAAATGTTCTGCAAAGTATTTAAGACTATTTTTAGATTTTTTAGACAACTAATTATTGCAAAAAATACTTGATATGCATTTGAAACGGCTGTTATTGTCTCAAATAATACTATTAGTGACCAATTCTTTATAAAACGATTAATTAGTGATGACATATTGTCTCTGATAATGTTGCACTACTAGAGTTAAGACATTTTGCCACTACAAAATGTAGTTACAAAAGAGGAAGAGTAATCACAAAAATATTTTTAAGAACTAAATGTAGTTACGATAGTCACTAATAGTAAAATGCAAAAAAATAAAATTTGCAACTACTTTGTAGTTACTAATGTGTTTGTAACTACAAGTAGTTGCAAAAGAGCTAGTCATATTATAGCAAATTTAATTGATATTGTATGAAATATTTTATGTAATTACTAATAGTTACAAAAAGGAATACTTTTAGTAAGGGAAAAAAACCAAAATAATCCCATAACTTTCTACTTTTTCGGATTGAGTCCCATAAGTTATTGCTTTTTTTATTTAGTCCCACATCTCTAGTAATTGCTCAATTTTGGTCCAATTTTGACCAAATGTTGACCAACTGACCGAAAAAGGTCATGTGACCTTCACGTGCCACGTGCCGACGCGATTTTGAAAATTCCGCCGACTTTTATGTTTTATCAACTCATTGTTGATGGACTCCAACTCCTTGTTCTTTAACTCCACCTGTTTTTTTTTCTTTAACGAGTAGCTCATTCTCTCATTATCTATCTCGGTTACGGAAATAATTTCTTCGAGATTCATGCGGGCGTTATGCAGGACCTCATTTTCAACATTCTTCTCGTTAAGTCTTCATAAGAGCCCTCGCATTATGTGTTTGCTTCTATCACATAGAAGTGCATCTATCCACCTAAAACTCGTACAATGACCTTCATTCTGCCAAAATTATATCCAGTATGTTTCAATTAATTCAATTCAACCTTGAATAAACTAATAAAATTGAAGCAAGAACTAAAAACCATATCGGGTATCGTGAGAGCAGCCGTAGAACCTACGCCCAACATTTTCTTCTTTCCAAGAGATTTTAATGGGGGAATTCAAACCTTAGTCGCACACAATACTATTTCGCAAGCTATTCCTAGATTGGGACATGGTTCTTTGCTTCATGTGTTCTCCAATTTTGGGGGAGTTGAAGCCGCGACTTTCAAATAGAAAAGATTGGAAGAGAAAAGTTAGAGCTTTTTCTTGTAGAAGGACGCGAACTGAAGAAGGAGAAGAAGAAGAAGAAGAAGAAGAAGAAGAAGAAGGGATGCTAATTCCGATTTAAGGGTTAGATCGATAAAATATTACATTTTCTTATTTTGCATTTGTATTTTTTGGAGTTTAATTCAATTCAGGCAAAAGAAAAATATAAGCTGACATGGTAAATAATTTGCTGATATGGTCTCCTAATAAAAAAAAATTAAAATTCCACCTCGGAAGTCCGGCGACACGTGTCATAAGTCGTCAGAATTTCCAAAATCGCGCCGGCACGTGAAGATCACATGACCTTTTCCGGTCAGCTGGTCAACATTAGGTCAAAATTGGACCAAAATTGAGCAATTAGTAGAGATGTGGGACTAAATCGAAAAGTAATAACTTATGGGACTAAATTCGAAAAAGTAAAAAGTTATGGGACCATTTTAGCCGGAATATCCAAAACCGCGCCGGCACGTGAAAGTCACGTGGCCTTTTCCGGTCAGTTGGTCAACATTGGGTCAAAATTGGACTAAAATTGAGCAATTACTAGAGTTGTGGGACTAAATCGAAAAAGTAATAACTTATGGGATTAAATCCGAAAAAGTAAAAAGTTATGGGACCATTTATGCTTTTTTCCCCTTTTAGTAACCACTTTAGTTGCAAAAATAGTAGCGATAAATACCCCTTTTTCTTGTAGTGTTGTTATAAAAACACTTATTATTTAAATAACAGTTTATTAACTCAAAAAACCATTTGTCTTGTAATTAGACACAAAATAATACTCTCTCTATTTCATAAAGAATGTCATTTTAGACACTCTGAAAAATTTCACAATAAGTATCACTTTTCCAAATAAACTACAATTCTTCCAATATTATCTTAAACAACCTACTTAATTTAGTTAATTATTTCCTTATTTCACAAAACATACCAATTAAATACCAATCCTTAATTTCTCAAAAAATAGCTAAAATGACATTCTTTATAAAACGGAGGGAGTACTATGTATCCAATATTTTTTTATGACAACTAATTGTGTCAAAAAAATCTGAAAAATGATCTTAAATAACATTTAGGGTTCGTTTGCTTAAAATTTTGCTCAGTAAATTTAGAGGATCGAATCATAATAATGTATACTCATTAACTCTTTCAATCAAATTTAGCGCAGTACTCCCCAGAAGATCGCAAGAAGTTAGAGTGAATTAATCGTAGTCTAAGTAAGTTCAAAGTAAAACTTTTGCAAATGTTGTCTCTTTGTTACTTGAAGAAGCAAATGTTGGGGCCCACCAACTTTTTGTCTGGTAAACTGAGACGAGAATTGTTCCATTTTTCTATGCCATCAATATCAAGAGATTCTAATATCATATACAAATGTCTCCTCAAATTTGCCTGCTCCTTTGACATTTGCTGCCATCAAAATTTCTACTTTTTACTCTAAGTTAATTAATTAATAAATTCAATCCCTGGCTTTCTTAATTGAATTGGTCCTAGGAGCTGTTTTCGGCCTTATTATCTACCAAATTTATCCTACAACTTTAATATATTTATATAAGTGACTGTCATTTTTTTCATTTGGATGGTAATTGTCATTTCTGTAATAAGTTTATGATAAGAAAATTCATTACAGAAAAGTAGTATGTGAAAACATATCTTTGAGGATGCCCTAAGGAGATCATTACATTGTTATGAATATACTTCATAAATTATTTAAAGGTCATTACAAGAAAATAGTCTCTTGAGATAACAAAAAATTATCTCAAACAATAAAAATTTGCAACGATTACAGTATTAGAGACAAAAGGTTATCACTAGTTAGTCGTCTTAATAACCCTGTCGCAAATAACATATTTGACACGACAAACGTGTCAAATATTTTTTGCAACTACTTGTCTTTGTAACAACTAGTACTATTCCCGTGCGATGCACGGAAGTTTATTTAAAAAGTAATGATTTTAATAAAACTAAATATGATATAGTCTAATATTTAAATATGTGATCGTTTTACCCTAATAAAATATTTTTTTAAATGTAGAATAAAACATAAATAAAATTATAAGTAATGTGAATATTAATTTTTTGCATGTTATACATGAATTTAATATAACTCACTTTATATATGGGTATATCAAACTCCCTCCGTCCCGAATGAACTTGCACACTTTTCGTTTTCGTTTGTCCCAAGCAAACTTGCACACTTCTTAATAAGGAAAGTTATAATACAATCTTCACCCTTAATTCACATTTGAAAAGTCAACAAAATCCTCAAAAAATAATTTTTCTTAATATGTGTGCCGACCCCCCTTGTGCAAGTTCATTGGGACGGAGGGAGTATATGTATGTGTATATATATATATATATATATATATATATATATATATATATATATTAATATTAAGATAATTTTTTTATTTTCAACATGTTCATTTCTTATCTTTGAAATCCAAACACACATTTAGTGTGTCTGTTTCATTCTTCACCTATATGAATTATAACTTAATTAATTATGAATGTTAAAACAAACATAAATATCTAACTATCAACTCATATTATTAAATAAAATAAGCTGAATAATGTTATAAGAAAATTATTTTTCTTTCATTTTTCCATTCTACTTTAAATATTTAAACTTATCTAAATAAAATTTTAAATTCTAATTATAACTATTTACTTTTACAAAATCTTAGTTGCAAGTTTTAATACCTTACTTGGTATTTTAGATATACAAAGAATAACAAAATAAGATTCAAAAGTTGGAATAAGAAAATAAAACATCTTTTGTTTTTTCAATAGTTCGAATGACAAAATAAAACATATGAGTTCTTCAATATTTCTCAATACTTTCATATATATATATATGTTGAAAAGTTTCAATTAAACTATACGTTTATATTGTAAATAGTAGATTCATCTAAAGATACACATTGGTTAATGTAAAAAAATTGCTTAGGTTGCAAAATGTGAAAAAAAAAAAAAAAAAAAAAAGACATAATTGAGATTGGTTAAGGTCACCAAGTATTGTTTAGGTTGCAAAGTCTAAAAAATATATATAGTTTAAGTTGGTTAATTTTGCTTATTTAAAAGAAGTTTAGTTGCAACTTGTATAATAGAATAGTTTAGGTTGCAAAGTGTAATTATTTATGGAAAAGTAACATAAATATATGCAAAATATAAAAAGGTAATATTTTTTTAAGATTAATTACTATATATAAAGTTATATATATGAGCAAAAGTCATAGTTTTGTGGTTTATCAACAAAAATAATTATTATAACAAATAAACATTAGCAAATTTAATAATTTAATAAGATGATTATAAATCAAATATTAACTATCACTTTTAATTCAATAAACTATGTGTTCAATTGTATATACAATGATTTTTCTCTCAATGTAATAAATGAATAAAACTTGAGACAATTCAAGTCAAATAAATCAAACTGATTAGTTGTCGTTTTAATGAAATAATCATGTAATATAATTTGTAAAAGAGAATTATTTGAATTATTTTTAATTTTTTTCCGAATCAATGCTATATTTGTTTTGCAACCTACAATAAATACTGAAATCTTACTCAAATAATCAACGAACAAATAATATAATATTTTAAATAGAATATTTTATAATTATATATATATATATATATATATATATATATATATCATGTGGATGTCAAATCGAATATCGTTAAAAGATGATTAATTTGATATAGTATACATAATAAATATATTAGAAATGAAAAAAGATATTTGCAACTTTAGAGAGTAAAATTAATTTTGATTCTTACCAAATGTGACAACAACTGATCAATCACAATCTGAAATTTTAGGCTGGAAAGTGTTACTTACAGAAGTGTCCCTACCGTGGCTTATATGTATAAATATATATAGATTTTTTAATTTATAAAATAATTTTTAAATTCTAACTATAAATAATTTAAAATATCCATTAAATATATAATAAACGGAACAATGATATTTTATTTGGATAGTTCATATGTAATGTAAAGTTTAATATTGTTTTTCTTTATGTCCCTACTTTTTTTTTTTTTAATTTATCTAAATAAACTTTCAAGTTCTAATTATAAAGTTAAATTTTCATTTGCAACTTTTGATATTTCATTTGGTGATTTCAAATATACTTAAATAATTTTATTTAATAAATTCTTATTTTAACAAAATAAAATTCAAAAGTTATTTAATAATTCAAATAACAAATTAAAGTCTATGAGATCTTCAAAATATTTGGATATTTCCGTATTTTATATGGTAATGTAAATTATTTATATAAATGTTATATTTTTCTTACAAATAATTTATTTATTTGAAGATAAAAATTGATTAATGCGGAAAAAACTATTTAGATTGTTAAGAGTAAAAAAGGCAATTGATGTTGATTAGTGCGACAAAGTATTATTTAGTTTATAACATTTAAAAATATATAATTGAATATTAGTAAAATAAAAAAAATAAAAAGATTGCAAAAATTAGCAAATGTCATAGTTTAGGCTGCAAAGAATAAATTTCCTTAAAAGAGTAATTTTAACAAAATACACATTATTAAAAATATAAATAGGTAATAAAAAATAATTATAAAAAATACTCATGATTTTTTAAAAGAAATCATTTTACTAATTTTAGTTGCAACTAAAACCAAAATATTATAATTCAAGCCACAATGACCATCACTTATAACATAAAAATTAACCAACAAACAATCCGTTTATTCAAACCAAATATCTCATTATAATGTATGTAATATGGATGTCAAATCGAAGCTCGTGAAAAGATGAATAATTTGGTATATTATGCATAAAAATCGGATTTAAGATGAAAAAATTATTTGCATTTAAAAATAAATAAAGAAAGTTATGAACATACCAAAAATAGGAAAAGTTACTAATTATAGTCTAAAATTTTTGGAGGGAAAACTAAAATGACATTAATACCCTCCATTTTACTTTTATATATATATAAATGTAAATTGAACAATTATAATTTGTTGATGGAATTGAGAATTTGTGTGATACAATCTCTATTTCAAAGCTTCCGATTCTTCTCTTCGATTGATTTTGGAATTTAATGGATAGTTAACTCGGATAACGCCGATTGTAGGGGCTCCGCACCTTCATCTAGGATCGAACACTGCTTCTAGAAGACTTCTACGAAGAATACATTTGAATGCTTTCGTAGGACCTTGAATGCTATAGAGGATCTGGCTTTGCCCTGAATTCTCTAACTTCGTTTATGGCCTCTCTTTGAATAAAGAAGAGAACCTTTGATATAGGTATGATGGAATCTCTTACTATAGAATGACGCGATTTGATTAGTCATTCTCGAATTGGTGATGTTGCCTTGCATATGAAGATATTATTTGATTTGGTGAACTCCTTGCCTTTGATTTGATTTTGTTACCAAAGTATTAGTAATTTTCTCCCATATTGACAATATTTTATTTGTATTGTAGGAAAAAAATTTGGGCACTTGGTAATATCTGATTGACTATTTAATTACACACAAATTTTATGTACCTACAGTCTTCGTAGAAACTTATTATTAGTGAGAACAACAGTCCTCTAACAAAATATGTAGCAAAAAACATTTTTTTGTTAGTGGATATTTTAGACTACATATTTTAAAAGACAACTAGTTATTGCAAGAAGTATTTGAGATGACTTTTATTGTCTCAAATAAATTATTTTCGATTGGGTTTTTTCTTCCATAGTACTTTCCACTATTAGAGATTACGAGGGTGTTTGGTTAAGCTTATTTTAAACATGTTATAAGCTCCAACATTATATAAGTTGTTTTGAGGAACATATAAACTTAGCGAACACCCTCCACATATTGTCCAATGAATAAAATTGTTATAACTTATTATTATTCAAGACAATCTCTTATGGTCTAAAAATACATTTTTGTTGTAGTATTATGAAAAAAAGAAACTTGATAATACGTATTGAAAACAGTTATATTGCTATATGGGAAATACATTACATATAACTTAGTTACGAGAACTAAGAATTTCTTCATTTTTAGTATCTACGCTACAAGAAAACAGATATTTGTCGCTACTCCTTCTACAACTATAAGAGTGGTTACTATTTATTATTCTTTACAAAAAATATTTCATACAATTTTAACCAAATTTGCTATAACATGATAAACTCTTTTGTGACTACTTGTAGTTACAAAAGACATTAGTAATTACAAAATAGTTGAAAACAATTTTTTTGCATCTTATTATTAATGGCTACCCTATAATAACTACATTTAGACATTTAGTTACTAAAAATATTTTTGTGACCACTCTCCCTTTTTTATAACTACATTGTATAGTGCAAAAAAGCCTTAACTTTTGTAGTGCTATACCATATTATATTCAATTTAATGAAATGTTAAACACAATGCTTATTTGTGGGACCCTTAAATTTAGCAACAATTAAACTTTAATCATTTTTATTCCTTTTTTAAGTAAAATAGCATAGCATAACATAGTATAAGTTTTGAAAACATATCAAATATAATATCTTAGAATATAATATTTGGCGGAAGCCTAAACAAATTAGTACTCTATACCTCATTTGAAATATAAACACCATGACTTCAGTATAATTCATCTTTTCTTTACTCTAACAGTCATAGGAAAATAATTTATGACTCGAATAGATCAAAAAATAACTTTAGAATCTTCAATCAATAGCATCTCCCTCCCTCCTCGTACCACGACGAGCTCCAATAACCTGTAGAAATTGAAATATAGATTAGGGTGAACAAGCCACAGGCTTAGGCCGAACATATATATTTGTCAACCTTAAATATAACTCATGCAGTAATTAATGAATACATATAACACATATACTGTAAAATAGATGTTGGCCAAACATTTTGTCTGTTGAACATAACATAGCATATAATTTGTTGTTTATAGCCTATGAAATGTTGCGCTTAAACTATTGAGTGTATATATTTTACATAGCATAAATTGGTTAGTTATAGTTAAAACTCTTAGTTAGAGAGTCTAATTAATGCTTAACTGCATAAAGCAGTCATTAAGATGAGCATTTATTATCTGTATAAATAAAGGAAAATAACCCTCACCTAAGTAATAAATTGTGGAACAGTTTTCACTCTCTGAAATCGATTCTTCCATTTTCTGATTTCCAACGCACAATTCGTGAGCTCTATTATGGTATCAGGAGACGAATTCTTGATTCGGTCACTCTAGGATTCCAAATTTCTTGGAATTCTGATCCTGAGTCTTCCGCTTTCTTCGATTTCTTTCGAGAAATGTCTTCTACTTGTTTGAATCTGGTTCTTAATCCGATGTCTCCTCTTGCGCTTCATCCCCAGGATAATCCGGCGGTTTCTATTGTTCTAGAGCCTTTGAATGGCACCAACTTTGTTTCCTGGAGTCAATAAATCAAGCGTGCGCTCAGCGTGAAGAATAAGATTCCGTTAATTGACGGATCTTTGGTTATTCCCACCGTTGATGAATATTCTGTGGTATACAGTTCTTGGGTTCGTGCCAATGATCTGGTTCTTAATTGGATTTTATATTCCATCAGCCCAGACATTCAGCGCACATTGGAGTTTTTCACATCAGCTCGCGAGGTATGGGACGGGCTACATGCAAGGTATTCTAAATATGATGGTCCTAGAGTTTTCCATCTTGAGCATTCTTTGAGTTCGATTTCAAAAGGTTATGATTCTCTAGTTTCTTATTAAAATCATTTTAAGAGTCTTTGGGATGAATATTTGAGCTATAGACCAATTTTAAGGTGTACTTGTGGTGCAAAGTGCAGTTGTAACTTGCCTAAATTGGTTGCTGCTACACAAGAGCGTGATGTTGTTATGAAATTTCTTGTGGGATTAGATGAGTCTTATGCTGCTCTTAGGAGTCAGATTTTGCTTCAAACTCCCCTTCCAACTCTGTCTAAGGTCTATTCCTTATTACTACAAGAAGAGTGTCAGAGGTCTTTGTGTTCTGTTCCTGTTCCAAATGTTTCCAATGAGTCAGTGGCTATGTTGGCCAGACAGGGAAATAAGTTTTTTAAAGATAAAAAGAGGCCTCTGAAATGTTCTCATTGTTACTTGCCTGGGCACTCTGTAGACAGATGTTACCAATTAATTGGTTACCCTCCTGGTTGGAAAGGGCCAAGAACACAGAAAGGTAGATCAGATTCTTCTGCTAACAATATTGTTAATGAGTCTTCAACTATGGTAGAGACTGCTATGGCTTCTAATCCTCTGTTCAATCAAGAGTTATTTGAACAGTTTCTAGCATTTTCTAAGTTGCAGAAATCTTCTGATCAAAGCCAAGTGATCATTCTATGGCTGGTGCTTTTGTCCAATCTACAGATTTAGGTAATCACTTCCTTTTCCACACAAAGTCTGTTCCTAATGCTTGGATTTTAGACACAGGAGCAACTGATCATATGTGTTGTGATCTTTTGTTTATTCACTTCTGCTCCAATTCCATCTAAAATCGAGATAAATCTACCAATTAACAATGTTGTTACTGCTACTTTTGTAGGAAATGTTGAGATAAATAAGGACATTATTCTGTATAATCTTTTGTTTGTTCCTGACTTTTCTTTTAATTTGTTATCTGTCTCACACCTAACCAAGCATTCTAATATTCATGTCATCTTTGCTGCATCTTTTTGTGAGTTACAAGACAGCAGCAAGAGAATGATTGGTTCTGCTGAGTAAATAGGTGGATTGTACTTGTTAAAACCAGATAAATCTGTTCATTCTGCTAGATCAAATGTTGAGATCTCTGTTAGTTTAAAAACTTGGCATGCTAGGTTAGGGCATATTGCTCCTAAGAACCTCAATTTTTTGAACAATATCAGTGTAAAATCTCAAGGTATAAATGAAGTTTGTGACATTTGTCCTATGGTAAAACAGAAGAGGCTTTTATTTTCTTCAAGTAATTCTATTTCTTCTTATCCTTTTGAGTTAATTCATTGTGATGTTTGGGGACCTTTCTCTATAGAATCATACAATGGCTACAAATATTTTTTAACTATAGTGGATGATTTTAGTAGATGTACTTGGGTTTACTTGTTGAAACACAAGTCTGATGTTAAGTTTTCAATTGAACAATGGCACTAAATTCATTCTTGCTAACTTTTATCGTAAATATGGCATAATACATCAGACTTCTTGTGTTGAAGCCCCTCAACAAAACGGTGTAGTTGAGAGAAAGCATCAGCATCTTTTGCAAGTTGCAAGAGCCTTACTTTTTTAGTCCTTACTCCCATTAAAATACTAGTCAGCTTGTATACAAACAGCTGCACATTTGATTAATATAACACCTTCCACAATTTTGAACAATATGACACCTTTTGAAAAACTTTATAATAAAAAGCCTGATGTATCTTACTTAAGATGTTTTGGATGTTTGTGTTTTGCAAGCACTTTACAAGCTCATAGGCATAAGTTTCAACCTAGAGCTGTAAAATGCATCGTCATTGGTTATCCCTTTGGTACAAAAGGATATAAACTACTTGAATTGTCTACTAACAAGGTTTTTAATTCAAGAAATGTCAGATTTCATGAGAATATTTTTCCATTTTCCAAGGATTGTGATCCTAAAGTTATTAATGATCTGTTCTTAATTGATAACATAACTGAATCCCCACAGCAAAGTGCTGAGGAAATTGTATCAGATGTTCCCCTTGTGCAGCCTGTAGAGTATATTGTTGATCCTGATGTGGATGATTTAGTCCATCAAGAACTCCAAGAAGAATTGGATGAGTTGACTTCTGACAGCATAAATGATGCTGATAATGATCATTTTACAGGTGATGATCTTTCTGCAGGTGATAGTATTCATTCTACAGGTATTTCAAACCCTCATACACATGATGACACTGAAAATGCACTTAGAAGGTCTTATAGACAAAGACAGCTTCCAACATATCTTGACATTTATAAAACCTCCTTAACCCCTTCTTTGAACCATAATGACACTAACACTAACTCTAGCAATATGGTTCACACTGTTAGATATCCTATTTTCCAGTATTTATCTACAACCAAACTTTCTGTCAGTCACCAATGTTATACAACAGCTGTTAGCAAAGTAACTGAGCCAAAATGTTATAAACATGCAAACGATGATGAAAACTGGATACAAGCAATGAATTCTGAACTTGCTGCCTTGGAAAGAACCCATACTTGGACATTAGTTGATCTTCCTGCAGGTAAGCATTGCATAGGTTGTAAATGGGTATACAAAATAAAGCATAAATCTGAAGGAACAATAGAACGATATAAAGCAAGATTGGTAGCAAAAGGCTACACTCAACAAGAGTGTATAGACTATTTTGATACATTTTCTCCTGTTGCTAAAATTATTACTGTCATAATTTTATTGGTTGTTACTGTTGCAAATAAATGGTTAATCCATCAGTGTGATGTAAACGCTTTCTTACATGGTGATTTGATTAAGGAAGTTTATATGCTTCCTCCACCTGGTTATTGCAAAAATGGTGACAAAAGAGTTTGTAAACTAAATAAAAGCATTTATGGTTTAAAGAAAGCTTCTAGACAATGGTTTCATAAACTTTCTGATTCATCTTGTTCACTAAGAAAGAAAATGATTCTATTACTATTGTCTTTTGTTATGTAGATGACATGATAATAAATGGAAATAACATGGTTGAAATTCAGTTTGTAAAAGATCATTTGCACAATCAATTTACTATTAAAGATCTAGGTTTATTAAAGTATATTCTTGGAATAGAGGTTGCTAGGAATACAATAGGTTTGCAACTATGTCAAAGAAAATATGCCCTTGATTTACTTGATACTGCTGGATATTTAGCAAGCAAACCGTGTTCCACACCTATGGATGAAAAGCAGATCTTTAATACACAAAACAATCCTCCGCTTACTGATCCAGCTGCATATAGAAAGTTGGTAGGAAAAATGTTGTATTTCACTATAACAAGACATGATCTTGCCTTTTCTATCCAAACATTAACTCAATACATGAGTAATCCACTACAGATACACTTGACTGCAGCACATAGGATGCTGAGATATATAAAAGAAACACCAGGTCTAGGATTATTTTATCCTACTAACAATGATTTTAAGTTACAGGGCTTTTCTGACTCAGATTGGTCACGCTGTCCCCAAACCAGAAGGAGCGTAACTGGGTATGCCATCTATCTTGGACAGTCCCTAATCTCTTGGAAATCCAAAAAGCAGGCAACAATGAGTAAAATCTCGGCTGAAGCAGAGTACAGGGCTATGGGATACACCTCGGCTGAGCTGCAATGGACAAAATACATCCTCCAAGATCTTCAAATCCATCATCCACAACCGGCAATACTCTACACCGACAGCAAAGCTGCCTTCTCAATAGCTCACAATCCAGTCCTACATGAAAAGACAAAGCACATACAAATTGATTTCCATTACACAAGGGAGAAAATTAAGGAGGGCTTGCTCAAGATCATTCAAGTACCAACAAAGGCTAATCTTGCAGATATTCTGGCCAAGCCACTACCACCAACTTCCTTCTAGAATTTCAAGACCAAAATGGGAATGATCAATATTCATTCACATTTTGAGGGGGGAAGGGGGGGGGGGGGGGGGTATTGAGTGTATATATTTTACATAGCATAAATTGGTTAGTTATAGTTAAAACTGTTAGTTAGAGAGCCTAATTAATGCTTAACTGCATAAAACAGTCATTAAGATGGGCATTTATCATCTGTATAAATAAAGGAAAATAACCCTCACCTAAGTAATAAATTGTGGAACAATTTTCACTCTCTGAAATCGATTCTTCCGTTTTGTGTTTTCCAGCTCACAATTCGTGAGCTCTATTACATTAACATCACAATCATGTGGTATTTAAAATAGACAAATAAACCACAGGGTATAAATCATCCCACCTTGAAAAAAGATGAAATGCAGTATGCAGATGCAAATTTCCTGTAGTCTGTAGCCTTCACTGGTCTTTCTCTCCTTTCAACTTAGGCATGAATGAAATTATCTTCGTCTTATATATGTATATATATGTATATATGTGTGTGTGCGTGTGTGTGATTCGAAAATTGAGAATATAACGCACGATTAATAATTTAAATGACTTTGAAAGAGAGAGAAAACTCTTTCACTTATTGATTCATTGTGCAACAATATATAAAATATTTTTATCCCAAAATCAGTAAGGACTAAAACTTTGAAAACTTAACAACAGCTAATAGGCTCACATAAAAGGATCATATTAAACTTTTAGAAAATTTCAAGATATATAACTATTGATTTTGAATTTTGAAACTGAATTTGTTGAAACTGAAAATTCTGCGCAGTAGTAGGAAAATCTTAATAACTAGAAAAATACGAGGTGAATTTCTCCGAGATTTTAAATTACGATAGATGACATAATATGAACAACATATCCAAAACTCAAAATATATAATATTTTAGGTCTTGCGTTGAAGTAGTATAAAAATTATATAAAATAAAATATAGGTTCAATGGAGTTGAAATTTTGACAGAATATCATAGTTATAAAAATAGACAAATATAATAAAATTTCATAATTTTATGAATTTTCTTATTAGGGGAAAAAAATTTTAAAACAAAAACTGGTCTATCGGAAGGAGAAGAGAGATCGGAAGTGTTGAGCCCTAACTGAGCCCCTTATCTCCATATTTCTATGATATTATCCGTTTTCGGTCGAGCCTGCACGGATTTGTTTTTAGGCTAACTCTCAAAATGTCTCATACCAATGGAGATACTTCTTTCATTATATACCCATGATCATTCTCTTGTATATTCGATGTGCGATATGTTTGACTATCCAACATAAAGATGAAAGTGGCACAATAAATATTAGTTTCTAGAATAATATGGACGAAAATTTTAAGAAAAATCAGATTGTTTAATTGTGATATTGGTTTATGACATGGTAAAATATTTACAGATTATATTCTTAGAATTTTAGGGCTCTATTTAATTAAAAAAATATTTTATTGTTCCCTATAAAAAATCAGCTTGGACTTTGATGCTATAACATGAGCTCTAATAAAAAACTATAAATAATTCAAAAAATATAATTTACCCCTAAAATAAAATAGAACTTAATTTATTATTAATAATATCTTATGCTTATTACAAATCCAACTCCATAAAGAGTGAGTCTTGTGTGTGACGGAATATACTTTTACATAAAATAATGATATTTTTACAGATAAAAGTGATATTTTTGTTACAGTGATATTTTTACAGATAAAAGTGATACTTTTTCCTACAAAAAGTGATACATTTTTTTTGTTAAAAAAAGTAATATTTTTATAGATAAACGTAATACTTTTGCTACAAAAAATAATATTTTTTTTCCATCACACCGTATGACGATCGTGTGACGATCTCATATAAATTTTTGTCCTCCCTAAATGATGTGAAATGTGAATGCACGAAGATAAAAAAATTGTAAACCCAAAATTTGGGAGGCAAAAATAAGTTAAATTAGGTACGGTTTGCTATGAGGACAGATATGTTTGAGAGGATAAATGCATGCATGCAACCCCAAATTATTGAATTATGTTTTTCCCAAATCTCAAGTCACATTGGTATTGGTGCGAATTCATATACTGTATTATAAAATATAAGGAAAATTGCATGTTTGCAGCTGCCTTTGCGTCGGGAATCACGGGGTTTGTTCTTAACTTCCAATTCGGTGGGACCTACCCTTCTCTATCCATCATCATTCATTTTCTTAAAAATATTTTTCCCTTCAACTAGGAACAAAGAAAAAACGCTCTCCTTTTCCTCCTAAGATGACTCGAACCTAGAACCAACGGTCTAGGTAGTGAATATTTTACCACTTAAGTTATTCAACTTCGTCTATCCATCATCCTTCATTCTAATCAAACAAAATAACTCCCTCCATTTCTAAATTAAATTTGGTTTAATTTTTAGGAAAAAATTACATACCCAATAATACCCCAATGCAATATATTTTCATAATCCTAAATTTCCTTTTTTCCTCCAAAAATCTTGTTACCAATGAGAGAGAATGGTTTATTTTGTTAATAATAAATATAGGAGGTTCTTACGAATTTTGTTGGGTAATATATATTCAACGGTAATATCGAAAGAAATGGGGCTATTATACTATATATATGAATACTTATTTCTTGGTAAAGTGTTTTTCTATAACAACTTTTATTTAAGAATGGAAGTATCAACATTTATCTTTTATTGGTGAAACAAATTAGTGATTTTTTAGTAATAAGACTACACATGAATAGTAAAACCGTTTCTAATTATACTTCAACCGTTTTATACTACTTATAGACATTGTCTTGAAGTTGGTTGGATGCCTATCATATTTGGTTGACTTTTGGTTGAAAAGTTAGGAACATATTATCTTGTTTTTGGGATTTATGGTGGTTATAATTACTAATTCCTTCGTTTCATTTTAGTTGTTGTTTTAACTTGTTAAGAATTGTTTAATTAAGTATTACCACATTCGTTTCATTTTAGTTGTTGTTTTAACTTGTTAAGAATTTTTTTAATTAAGTATTACTATTTTTATTTTTTAAATATTTTAGTTTTTATGCTTTGTTTATAAATACTTTTCTTTTTAGCTTTTTCTCTAATTGTTTTCCAATACTAGCCATATAATTGTTTATAAAAATCTCTAATTATTTAATCTATCATATCTATATAATCTAATTGATGGCTTCTTTGTCCATTCTCCATACTCCTGATTTTTGTTATCCAAACCTAAAAATACATTTGAATTATACGGAGATAGTATTTTAAATATTTCTTCTTATTTTGTGTCATCTAAATCCTAAATCATCTCTTAACTTTCAACTACCGTATCAAATAGAGATGACAAATAATTATTGAGAACATAATATTTAGAATTCATAAGAGAGTAAAAGAATTACTGAAACATAAATATGTCAATCCATTTAAGTCGAAATTCATCCATTTTGTTCTAAAATATCAATCAAAAGAGAATCAAAGGGAGTATATACTATATATATATATATATAATTACCATATACTAGATTTGTTTTGTTATATCCTATTTTAAAGTTGTATTAGAGAATTAAGTATATACTAATGGACAAAGACACCACTAATAAATCTCTCTACCCCCTTCTAATAGTGTTTACATGACATCTTGTCTTATGGGAAACGAGGCAGTATATATACTGGTATACTACATATATATTATGTTTCTTAAATAATACTCCATCCGTCCCGACTGAGTTTGCACACTTGAGCCTGCACGTATATTAAGAAAAACTATTTTTTGTTTTTTGGTTGACTTTTTTAAAGGTGAAGATTGAAAGTGGAGATTTTAAGGGTGGAGATTGTGAGAAAATTTTCCTTTTAAAGGTGTGCAAACATGGGACGTCCCGAAAAGAAAAATGTGCAAACTCAACCGGGACGGAGGGAGTAGTCATATATATATTCTACTATAAACAGGGGTAGTATAGGTGTATGTTGAAATGAAAAAATAAAAATATAATAGTGATTATGGTGTTTGATTAGAATAATTTGTTTAGGATTTGTAAGTAAGTTTGATGCCCTATGTCGGCAACATGATTCTGGCCTCCTACTAGAGAGTACGTGCGGAATGTTATAAAACTATGATCATTCTACATACTAAACAAATTCTATGAAAATTTACGAGTCACGCTTAGTTCAAGTTTAATTTTAATAGATGTATAAATGACCATTCATTCCTAAATATTAGTCATTAAAAGGAAAAAAAACTACTTTGTCTTCCCTAAAATAAACTCTGTTCGTTCCCAAGTATTAGTCATTAAAAGAAAAAAATCAGTCTGTCCCTAAAATAAGTTGTTTTAGTGAAAAAATCAACGTTCATCCAATACTATCCCGGGATTCATATGGGATCACCTATTTAATTGTCGTGTTTAATCATGTTCATTAAACAACACATGTATTAACTGATGTCATTAATTAACATGTATCGTGTATGACATTCAGTGTAATACAAGATGAAACACTTAATGTAACATAGGATCTTCTAAAGAAAAAAGTGTCTCAAAATCTTCTAATTCCGGGTTGGGGGGGGGGGGGGGGGGGGGAACAAAAAGTTCCAAACAAAGAAAAAAATAAAAATAAAAAGTAACACCCTCTAGGAAGCTAGAGAAAAGGTTGCTATCAGAAGCCGGTAGTTAGCCACTAAACAAAATGAAATAAAAAAGAATTTGTAATGATAGAGATTAATTACAAGATGAAATATATATAGGGGTATATTTGTTAATTACAAAAGTTCTTAATTTCTCTTGCAAAGTCTAAAATAACTAAACTTTAGAAACTGATAGAGTATTTTATTTTACTTCTCATGTTTGAAGACCTCGTTATGGTAGTCTAGTTGGTGGACCAGATATATTTAAAATAAAGATAGTGTACATTTTCAAATTCTTGTGACAACACTTTCTAAGAATATGTACAGTTTACGTTGCTCGTACAATTAATAATTGTTATTACCTAACACCTCGACAAATAGGGGATGTCCGTTCTATTTGTTGCCCAACGGGTGTTGATCGTGCAAGTGGTTTCATATAGGTGGCTTTGTGACTTAATTACAGGTGTATGGTCCCTAACCATGTGTTTGCACTCCTCGGATACAGTTTTGGTACGCCTAATCAGCCACGGTCCACATATCAAGACTATAGCATCAGTCATTCTCGTAGCTTTGTTAAGACATCAACTACACCTCCACCATCGGCTGAGCCACACCCACCCACACACACACAAACACACACATATATATGTATAGATATATGCTTCCATCTATTGATTTGCACTTTCCACATACGTACTAGTACTTGTAGTGCTGCTGGAGGTTATGATTTTGTAATATCGTTGCTCATTTGGTAGTGTTATATGTTACCACAATATGAATCGGGTAATTTGTGTTTGTAAATTATATGATTAAACTTTACAATATGAAAGGACACAACTTTCTGTTCATTCTGAAGGTATTCCATGTTAAATTTACACTATTTCTTAACTAGAAAGCATGCAATATAAATTTATGGCTTAAAAAACATGAGTTGCAAAAAAACCACAAAAATTAAAAATGAATTAAAGTAAGTAAAAGTACAAATAAATTTATCCTAATTTTATAATTAAAATATAAGATAAATTTCTGTTGTAGCTAATTATTTCTTATAATTAACCATCTTTTTTTTTTTTTTTTTAAATCTTTACTTCAACCCCCAAATATATCTATTTCACATTTATCCTCAATTACCAAAAAAAAATTATGACACTAGCCACTAACTTTATATAGAATCTAACAACATTCTCAAAACATATAAAAAATGACACTTTTATCTACCGTGGAAGCTTAAAAAATTTCACAATGCAAAATTATTGCTTAGGTACCCAGGTCATTTCGTGAGTTATTCTCCCCTACTATTTCCTGCTCTCCACAAAAAAATCTGTCTAAATGCGAAATCTGCTTGAAGCCTGCAAGGAAGATATACCAGAAACCCAGACATTCATGCCGAAGGCGGCGTTGGAAATCATCAATCTTCGCTACCCAGTCAGTCTCCCGCATCTCGTTGCCGGAGCTTGACTAGGGTGAGCACACTTCAGTGTAAAGTGGAATAGTTTGAACTACTTGAACCTGAACAAAATATAAGTTAGTGAAAAGGGTCATATGTAGTGTCATATGAATTTTTTTGTATAAGTTATTATATCGGCTCAATACCACTCATTTACTTACAGTGTTGAAAATAATTTTCGTTGAAACCCTTAAAAAATACGCGCTCCAACAAAATCCCAATGTTTGAGTCGAGCAGGAGCTGCCCGTTGCCGCTAATCTACCATTGTGGTCTAAATTCACCCATCAAAACATCCTGGAAGAACAAAAACGTAGGACGTAGGTTCTATGAATGTCTCAAGTACTCGGTAAGCACCTCATCTTCTACATCGTTTTTCCAGCTCTATATTTTTTCGGGGTTGACTAACTATTGTTGAACTATGGAAATAAACATCTTAAAAAGGGCAGGTACTTCACTTTTTTAGGCGGATTGACACACCCCCTATGTGAGAGGAGTCAGCGTATCATCAAAGGGTTGCTCCTTAGGTTCAACGAAAAACAACTGATGTTGACGTGCTCCTAAAATAGAAAACACAGGCCGACGAGATTCTCATCATCACTTAAGCTTAGAATGAGTTCCATGTGAAAGAATACAATAAGCTATGTACAAGGTGCAGGGATCTTGAGGCAAAGAATATAAAGTTGATGAATAAAAAGACGTGGAAGCTAAACCAAGGTAAGTGGAAGTTGAGGATCATCTGTAGGCTTTCTGCAATGGTGTTATTCATCGTTATAGCCCAGGTTGTATGGATTTCGTGTGTAGGTCATGAGGGGTTCAAACTGAAGATGTTGGATTGACATATATTATAATGTATATCTACTTAGGCCGCATGACAAAACCCTAGAAAGTATGTCTTGTAACAAAGGCTTATTCGCGCTAGCAATATTATGTTCCGTACGATTAATGCATATGATATTATACATCGTACATTATTTTCTAAAGGTCGTTCATTGTTAATTATATTGTCGTGCCTTTGCTTCACCATTAATATTACAAGGAATTAGACACAATATTTCTTATTTAGATTAAATAAAATAATTGGTGGTACTGTAGCATAAATATGCATCTATCAAAAGTGTTATATTGTTTGATAAATTGAGGGACAACATTCCGAGATCGAAAATCATTTTATCTGTACAAAAAAATTGAAATTGAAATAAAAAAATGAATAGTAATTGAAAGATATCAAAGATATTGCATGAAAGTGGTTTGGTAAATGAGAGATATCTGATGTATAATATATTGATGCACTGTTCTTGAAAATACAAGCTACCCCTATTTATACAATAGTTTCTACATCTAGGGTTTTGACTCTTCAACTTTTGTACCTTCTATGTTAGGATTGAGACACTTGTCTGAATCTAATAAGACCTTGTACTATACATATCAGAAGTTGTTACAAATGATTCCAAATACATTAACTGCCCTACTGCAGGTCACAATTTCTTGACCGTTGGTAATTCTTTGAGCTCAAGCCTTTTTCCAGCTTTGCATGAAATTGCACATGTGTATGCTGAGTTGGTTGCCACGTCGACTTTAGTTGCATGGCATGTTTTACGTTGATGTCCAACATCCCCCCTAAATCCGGGAAAGGCTAAGGAGGTGACAGTGAGAAGATTTTGAACTCGACTAAAGGATTGTAGACTTAAAGGTTTGGTAAGTATATAAGCTATTTGATGCAAGGATGGGATGACCTGACATGAGTTTGTCCTGAATGAAATGAAAGTAAATTTCAATGTGTTTGGTGCGGCTTTGAAGAGCAGGATTGGAGGTGAGGCAATAGTGCTTTGATTGTCCATGCACACTATGAGAGCTCTGGTGGACGTGATGTGAAGCTCGTGCAATAATTTTTGTAACCATAGGACATCAGCCACAACCTGAGATAAACTCCGATATTCGGCTTCAGTACTAGATTTGGAGATGAAATATTATTTGCGAGAGCTCAAGAAAACAAGATTTTGGCCAAGAAATGAGCAAATACCGCTCATAGGTTTCGATCATCAAGGCCACAAGCCCAATCGGCGTTTGAGAAGGCCATGATGTTGGAGTTTGGTGATCGGATAATATGGAGACCAAAAGTGAGAGGGCAGGCGAAGGATGCGTTTTAAGGCTTTTCAGTGTGAATCCATTAGATTGGCCATATATTGGCTGATTTTATTGACACTAAAGCTGATTTCCAGTTAGGTAATCGTAACATACTGAAGTCCCTCGACTAGGCTTCGGTATTGTTTGCCATCAAGATGAGGAGAGCCATGATTTTTGGTGAGGTTGGAGAGGTGATTATTGGAGTTGAACAGCCTTTGGTAGCTAGCATGTTAGCTTTAAGTAGGAGTTTAGAGATATATTTGTCCTGACTCAGGTGTAAACCAGTGGAGGTTCTTGTGATTTCTATACCCAAAAAATGTGATGGAGTGCCAAGATCCTTAAGGATAAATGGTGGCTAAGAGTGGTAACCAAATGCTGAACATGAGCTTGAAAGTTCCCGATCTGTAGAATGTTGTCAATCTCATAAGAATATAGAGACGAACATTACCATCAAATCTGAAGAAGAAAGAGCTATCAACTCTAGATTCATGGAAGCCGAGCCAAGAACCGATTTGACTTTATTGTACCAAGCCCGGGACATTTGTTTCAAGCCATAAAGTACTTTTCGAAGCTTGTATGCGAGATGTGAGGCATGGGAATTTTCAAAACCGGGAGGTTGCCTCATGTATATGTCTTCAACAAGTTCAAGAAGGCGTTGTTGATGTCAAGTTAGCGGAGAGGCCGGTGGAAGGTGATGGCTAAGAGAGCATCACTCTTATGGTTGTCGGTTTGACAACAAGGATGAAAGTTTCTTGAAAGTCCTAGCCGGGGGTTTGGGTATAGCTTTGGGCCACGAGACAAGCTTTGTATCGGCTGATAGAACCATCGACGTGACGTTTGATTTTGAGTATCCATTTACAACCGATAACACTATTGTTTGTCGGTGGGGAACTCAGATCCCATGTATAGTTGTGAAGAAGAGCAGCATATTCGTTGGCCATAACTTGTATCCAATGGGGAATTGCCAAGGCTTGTTGCACGTTTTTTGTTCCTGTTCCACATCCAAAGAGAGATGGTATATTTTTAGTTTGAAAATACCTGCCTGTGATCGAGTTTGCATGGGATGAGTCCAGGCAGTGGGTGGTGGAGGTGGTTTGGCGGCGTCTAATGCGTTGAGAGGCTCGATTTCCTGTTCATCAGTAATGGATAATGGTGGGGTTTCTGCATGCAGTGGTAATACAGTATCTTGGGTAGAGTTGTGTGGTATGTGCAGGAGAGGTGTGAAGTGTAGTGGGTAGAGATGATGTTGTATTGGAAGAATGTGATGGAGTAGAAATAGATTGTTGAGGGACAACGTGAGATGTGGATATAAACGAAAGGGTTGTGGGTGAAGTGGAGGAAAAGGAAGATAGCATCTCTTTTTTTCTTGTCAAGTCGGATGTTGTCCGTTTGGTAGAGTAGGAGAAAATTGTCTCATCGAAGCGGACATGACGAGTGACCACTACTTTGCCGGAGGGAAGAAGGATTTCATAACCCTTATGTGATGGACTGTAGCCAATAAAAACTCCAGGACTTGACCTAAGGATGAGTTTGTGTTGGGTATATGGTCGGAGGTAAGGGTAATAAAGAGATCCCAAAACCTTAAGATGAGAATAATCGGGAGATTTATGGAATAAGATATGGTAAGAGGATTTGAATTTCAAGCCTTTGGCGGGAATGCGATTTATGAGGTATGTGGCGGTACTAAAGGCATCGTCCCAAAATGTAAGTGGGAGATGAGCTTGGGCAAGTAAAGAAAGGCTCATTTCCCCTACATGTCGATGTTTACGTTCACTAGTGCCGTTTTGTTGAGGGGTATAAGGGCAGGAAACACGGTGATGGATGCCGTGAGATTAGAAGAGGTGGCTTAAGGCCTGAAATTCCCCTCCCCAATCACTTTGGAAGGTCTTTATTTTCTTGTTAAATTGATTTTCTACGAGGGCCTTAAAATGAAGAAAGGCTTGAGGTACATCAGATTTGAGAGAGAGAAAGTAAAACCAACTAAACTTGCCGTAGGCATCTATGAATGGGACAAAGAAACGAAACCCATGTCTAGAGGTAACAAGCCATAAGTTGGAGAGGTTCATGATAAAGTGTGTTAGAATTTGTAAAAGGTAACTTGTGAGCTTTAGCACAAGGTTCACATAAACTCAAATATTTTCTTATTACAAAAGGGCGTTTACACTGATGGAGGATTTTTTGAACTACATCATAACTGATATGTCCTAATCTCTTTTTCCATATCTCGACATTAGTACTTTTTCCTAAAGAAACCGACAGAACAGTAGAAGGGAACCTAGAACTAGAATGGCCTTAAGAGAGTGCGGATTCTTAGCCTTAGGAAAAGTAAACTTTTGATGATTAAACTGGTACAGCCCATCCTTAAACATCCCTTGCAGTAGTACCGCTTGCATAGTTAAGTCCTTGACAAGACAAAAATGACGGTGAAACTCAAAATATACGTTATTGTCTTGTGCAAATTGTGACACTTATGAGGTTTTTTGTGATATTTGGGACATGAAGGAGGTTTTTAAGTAGAAAGGGTTTTGAATTAGGCATGTTAGAGGCAGGCGAAATAAAATAGGTATTACCAATATGTAATATATTCTCACAATTTCCATTACCCACGTGCAGTCTGGTCGAGCCTCCGTATTCGCTTGCCAAGTTCAAGTTGTTGAGATCGTGAGACACATGGTTCGAAGCACCTAAGACGGGGAACCACCAGCTCTCGATTCCAGCGTCTCCGACCCTCATTGCTCCCCCAACTTGAGTCATATTGAGTTGTGGGTTTCTCGCCTGGTTGGGAAATTTTCTCCCGGTGTTGTTCTGATTCTGTGGTTGGTGAGAGATTTCATATTTTTTCATTGTACTTGTACCAACATTTGTCGGCGGTGTGACCAACAACATGGCAAACTTGACAAACGGGTCGGTTTGCTTGAGTTCTTTCTCCTCTGGCTTGATAACCTTCTCATTGGCCTCCACCTCAGTTGCCGCAAGAGTTGTATCCTCCTTTGCCTTTGGTGTTCTGTTGAGATGAGCCACTACCTTTTTCTTGAGTTCTAGAGATGACAGTATTGAGGGACGGTTGGGTGCCTTCCATGTTGAACCCTTTGTCGTAAGTGTGCTCGAACCTCGATTCAAAACTTAATAGCACGACTTGTACATCTCCAATGGAGTTTGATTCTGGTTTGGAGGTAAGAGTTACCATCACCGGATCATATTCTGCACCAAGTCCGGCAAGGATCTGAAGGATCTCATCCTGATCGGCCATCTTGTAGCCAATGGAAGCGAGGACGTCGCAACAACCTTTCACTTTGTTGAGATAGTCTCTTATGGTCATTCCTCATCTTTTCAAGGTTTGAAACTGCAGTTTGTAATGCATTATTCTAGCTTGTGATTGGCTTGAAAAGTTCACCTCAAGGGCACTCCAGATTTCATGAGAAGTGCTCAAGCCGACCATTAAGACTATAACACTTTTGGAAAGGGATGACAAGATCCATGAAGCTAGTATCTAGTCTTGCCTGAGCCAAGCCGAATAAGCTGGGTTAGCTTGTGCTTCTTGGCCTTCATCACTAGAGGTAAGCACAACTGGTGGGTTTTCATTGTTGGTGACGAAGCTTTCAAGCCCGTACCCTCTAATAGCCGTAAAAATCTGTTGTTTCCAAATCAGAAAATTGCTCTCATCAAGTTTAGTGTTCACGAGCTGGTTTTGAGGGTAGATAATGGTGAATGAGGGAAGAGGAGTGCGTGTGGTGTGTGTTGCAGCAGGGGCAATGACCAAAGTCTGAGTGTCAGCCATATGTTATAGGGATAAATGCTTGATAAGGTAGAAAGAAAGGGTTAGGATCGAACTGCTCTTGATACAATGGAAGATATCAAATATATTGCATGAAAGTGTTTGGTAAATAAGAGATATCTGATGTAAAATATATTGCTGCAATGTTCTTGAAAATACAAGCCATCCCTATTTATACAATAGTTTCTACATATAGGGATTTGACCCTTCACCAACTTTTGTACCTTTTATGTTAGGATTGAGACACTTGTCTCAATCTTACAAGACCTTGTACTACACATATCAGAAGTTGTTACAAATGGTTCCAAATACATTAAATGCCCAACTGCAGGTCACAATTTCTTGACCGTTGGTAATTCTTGGAGCTCAAGCCTCTTTCCAGCTTTGCATGCGTGTCTGCTGAGTTGGTTGCCACTTTGACTGTAATTGTGACACACAATTACTTGTTTGTAACTAAATTGAACAACCGCAAGTATACGGTGTCAAAGTAGCACTAAGTGAGCACAAGGTGGATCCCACGAGGAATCGGCTCAATATCGAAAAGATGAAGTAATCCAAACATTTAAGTGGCTAACTAGACGATTGAGTGGTTGGTTTTGGTATTTTTAAACTCTAATTTAGATCAACAAGCAATTAAAACTAAGAAGATAGACTAGAGAACAATTTATAGAGAATAACCGATAAATAAAGACAATCTAGGCTTAGATTTTAATTAAGGGTAATTAGCAATTATTATCCCGATCAATTCAAACTTTAAAACGAATGCTATGTATTAGGAAACAATCACAATTATATGCAAGATCCCCTCTCAGAGCAACTTACGTGTTGATTGTATAAGATTAATCGCCGTCTCCGGTCGATTAATAAAATACAACTCCCAATCGGTCCTAAGATCAAAGTTCCCACAATTAGCTCAAACTTCTCGGTTTTATTGCTTAATCATGTCGACTAATGTGATCTAGGATCAAATCTCCCCTCTCGGTTTCAATTTAATCCTCAATAATGTTAAATAAGTGATCAAATCATTCAACAAGCATAATAAACCATTAATCAACTAATAGCATAACACGGGATTAAATTAATCGAGTAAAATCACTAATCACCCATAATCTACTTTCTAAACCTAGATAAAGGAAATTAGTCAACCATGATCATAATAATAAATAAACATAAATATATAAATATAATCATGTTTATACAAAATTTAGATGAAGATGGAAGGATAAAACCTATTGAAAAATAAATCTTGATCTCCAAGTAATTCCCCCAAATGCTCTCTCTAACTTTCTCTCTCTAAAAAGTAAGTAAATGAAAAGTGTGTTCCTCTCTAAAATCTGAAAATCCAAGTCTATACCCCTCATTTGGGGATTTTTATAAAGTATTGGGCTCTAAATTACATAAATGGGCTGAAATTAAATCATTTCCGGAGTTTGTGCACGGTCATGCCCGTGCAAGGCTGCACGGACTGTGCACAACCTTTGAAATCGCCTATTCTCTGGACACTCTTGCACGGTCCGTGCACGGTCGCACGGTCATGACCATGCGCCTGTGTATGGCTGCCCCTGCCTTTTGCGCGCACGGGCCGTGCACGGTTTGTGAGGGCATGCACGGTTGTGACAGTGCACGGCCCAAATTTTGGCCCGTTTCTTCATTCCTCAGGTTTTTTCTCGATTTCTTCGACTCCAATCTACTCGTCACCTCTTTGTACACTTTTTACCTACAAAATGCTTGAAGACGAGGTTTTCCAACAAGAGAAAGGAAATACGAAGAATATAACAAATGGGTGTTTAAAAACTATAAATGTATGTTAAAAACACATACTTTAAGCCTGTTTTTCACCCTAAACAACCCATTTGTCAAATTGCATGACATGTTTTACGTTAATGTCCAACAATATTTAAAGGAGGTGAATTTAATTTGAAATTTGAAATGAAATCCAAGGTGAATCAATTGATATGAGAGAGAAACCTGAAAAAACATAAAAATACTGAACCAATGGCGATAGCCTCCTACAGTTTATGAGGGCCTGGAGAGGAGGGAGAGGGAGGATAAACACAGGATGGTAGGGGGAGGGGGGTTGCATGCACGTTTAGGGAGGGATATTATAGGGTGGTAAGGGGGCAGTTGCATGGGCGTGGAGGGTGGGGGGTTGGGGGGATAGGCGGCGTGTCTAAATAACCATGAATCAAGCTACAGTAAAAATTGTGCTACATTCTATATGTTTTTAGAAGCTTGACAAATTCTATTTAAAGTTAGGGTGGGGTGCTACATCTGACCATTTTCACATCTTTATACATACTTCATATTCAATAACCTACCAAAAAATAAACTTCAAATACAATGATCACCTCAACAAATCACAACATATTTTTTAATCAACATTCAATCTCATCATTCAATCATCCAATCATTACTTACATCACATATTCTATTTAAATAACCCTAAAAGTCCACCTACTTACTGATTTGACCTCTATGGTACCATTCATCCCCCCTACATTCATAATCACATTGTAAAAAGACGTAGCAATCTAGAAGATGTATACGTCTGGATGTCCTACGCATACATACCTCCCAAAACAAACATATCATATAATGTTATTACGAATACTTTAATTTTTGGTATATATTAGAGCGGTCCTGGAGCGGTCGACCTGGTGCCGCCACCCGAGCCCCCGTTGACCAGGCCTTGAATTTTTTTTTTTCATATATATGCATGTATAGTTAATATATACATATATATATATATATATGTGTGTGCGTTATTGAATACATTATTATAAGTTGAGTACAATTAAAATTAATTCTTTTTATTATAATTAAATCTTAATTAGATTCCTACTATTTTATTTTAATTATGAAAAAAAAATGTATATTACGATAGGCAATTAAAATTAATTATAACATCTTACTCTTTTAATTACTCCTACAATTTAGTTTTATTTGTAGAGTTTTGTTGTTTTTCCTTATTAAGGAAAATTATGTATTATGATATGAAAACTTGTATTTTCACCTAGATAGCATGTCAAATTGTTTTGTTGGATATTCTTCTTCAAATTTTTGTTGTTTTACTTTCATTAGGAAAAAAATATGTATTATAATATAAAAATTTGTATTTTCATGTCGATGGAAATTTATTTTGTCGTAAATAAAACTGTTTTTAATTATTTTATATACATAGAACAAGAGTTTTTTTTTTTCCTCTTCGCACCGGGCACCTTAAAACAATGGACCAGCTGTGGGTATATATTTTCTAACCATGACTAATTCATTACGAACTGAGGTCCGTAAATTTATCGATAATGATGGCTGGCCAGATTCTAGCTTGGCTAGAATAAAACGAACAAAAGATATATATTAAGGTGCTCAATGTATTGAAAAATGTTAATGTTCAGTTAAATGTGAAGATATATAGTAATTAAAATTTTAACATTAAAGCTAGATTAAGAGTAAAAAAGACGATCATATTTTTATAGTCAACCAAATTGTATTTTAACAGTTGATTTTTTCTTTTATGATATTTATCTATGATTATAGTAATCTAATATTAGGGATAGATGCAATTTTAAAAATATTTTTGATTTAGCAATGTTCTAAATTTATTATGAAGTGTTGCGCTCACGGGCCTCTTGAGTTTGATGAGATAAAAGGATGGACCTGATTGCATGCTCCAAATTTAATTTCTGGAAAGAGGATTCGTGTTTGTATGTTAGAAGGCTGACAGATTTTGCTGCCAACTAGATTGTTAGCAGTATTTATTATTACAACTGTGGTTGATAATATTTCTGGAGTTTGCCATTATTGGCCGGAAATATATAGATCTTTCAATGTGGGACATAACTTGCAAAATTCAAATAGCTACCTACTTACATGCATCGAGGAAATTGCAAAGTTAATCCTTCAATATTAATATATAGATTGTTGAAATTTCAGTCACTCAAAAGTTAAAAAATACAATTAAGTTGTAACAATTTTTAATTTCTTAGATTTTATCCTAATCTTGGGGAATTTTTGGAACTTGGTAATTGAGGCATGCAACTCACTTATATTACTTGAGCTCAGTTTCCGATTCAACTAATTTAATATGCGGTTTTCAATTCAATTGATTTTACGTGCGGTTCACGATTTGTGAATATTTTTTCTATGGCCTAAAATTTGCGATTTCAGCAAACTGAGACTGTAATTGAACTTATGCAATGACATGAGATGCATATATCAATTTCTGGAAAATTTTCTATATTCCCCTAAAATTAAGATCAAATCCTTGAAAATGAAATTGTTATTAAACTTAATTATAAATTTTTTAATTTGTGGAGAACTGAAATTTCAAATATTAAAGTTATAGGAGAGTACTTTTACAATTTTCTCACAACGCATTCCCGTGAATGCTACAGGAATGCATTGTTGACAACGTTGATAACGGCGTCGCGTGTGTCGTAAGTATCACACCCAGTCCGCTATGAAAATTCTTTGGTGACACATTTGTTGATACCGAAATTATTGTATTTAGTAACAAGTCTATACGATAACTTATTATCACAAAATATTTAAAGGTTAGTTTAAAACTAATTTTTAGAGATAAATAGTTGTTAGAAATATTTTAGACGACTGTTGTCATTTAAAATACACTCCCTCCGTGAAATAAAATTTTTAATAAAAAAAATTACATTTAATCATATATAAGTAATTCTTGAAATAAAAAATTTAATTTTTTTACTTGGAATAAGAAAATAAGACATTGGCAATGACTCTTTTTATGGAATGAAAAGATTATTATTTACGGCGAGATCATTAAAACGAAAAATTAGTAACGACGTACATATTTTCTAATAATGTAGTTGCGACATATTCTTATTATGTGAGTTAAATTTTTTAATTCCAATATATTATATTATTATGTAAAAGGGGATGTTTTTAGTAACTTTATTAGTTGAACATAGGAAATTCCTCCACGAAAATTGAAAATTTGTCACCAAAAAAATTAATTATTATTTGTGCACAAGCTTAATTATCCGGATATATGATTTTGCCTCCACTTTGGACTACAATTGGAAAATGCGATAAATTCAGTTTGACCAGCAGGTCTCGGATTTTTTGCTGGTGTCAACTTTCAAAGTCCTGTCTAAGAATTGCACGATAGTCCAAAAGTTCTTAAATTTTACTACAAAACCCTTTAATTTTCCCATAATAGAAGTTGGACAGAGGATTTCTAAGTATGATCGACTTATTTGATCCATGATGTATTTTTCATGAATGTGGACTTGATTTTTGGATAATGGATATTTGCGTTTTATTATTTGATTAAACTCCTGTCCAATTTTTTTCATTGTGATAACAAAATACATTAAATTGCTGATCTCATTTAACACCGGTTGAAAATAAGAAACAATCAAATAACTTACGCAAGATGAACAATTAAATCACCAAACCACTGGAGATCTAAACTTTTACATATCTAAACACATATATCAGACAACTCGCAATTATACTGAACAAATTGTGTACCAGGATATTTGATCTTGAATTTATCAAGAAGTCCCAAAAAATAAGCAAATTAATGTTTAAAAGCATAATGATAACTTAATATATTTTCAAAATGAACACCAGGACAAATGCTCTCACTTGTCAAGGGAATTGAATTCTCTCCATGAGGGAGCTCAAAAACTCCCATTAAGAGAGACAAAAATTAAAAGAAAGAAAAAACACAAACATCAAAGATAAAACATTCTTCATCCTCTTAGGTCACTACAACAAAAAAGGTTTTTTGTATATCATTTTTTGAGACATAATTGTGATCACTGATAATAATTTATTTGTGATTATTTGTTGTAACAAATCTTTCTACAAATTATTAGATATCGTTTTAAGACTACTTCCAGAGACAACTAGTTGCTGTGAAAAAATATTTGAGACGTATTTGAGACCATGCACTTTTGTGGCCACAAATATATTATTTGCGTCCGAGTTATTGAAACGACAATAAAACTGTGAAAAATACTCAAAAGTTGATAAATATTCATTATTTTGAGATTATTTTTTATTGTCTTAAAAAATCATATTTTGTTGCAGTACGTGAAAAGGTGAGGGGAGAAGACGGCGGCAATAACGTTGGTGTGAATTTAATTTGAAGGAGGGGGAGGGGGAGTAAAGTACTGTTCTGTATGTTGTCATGGTAGTGTTAATGGTTCTATATAATTATTGGAACTGAACCTAATAATCAAATTAATTTTCCGATTTAGTGTTGAATCTTTATTTAGAAACATTACCTCAACCAGAATATTACTTTAATTAATATCTTAGAATGCTTACAGCTAGGTAGCTAGCTTGACACAATTTTCACAACCCTTAAAAAAAGTAGTATATCAAGATCCAATTTCTTATTGAGAAGAAATAAAAATAATAATAAAAAGGACCCTTGTCTGAAATAAAAAAAATGAAAGCAGAAGCGTCCAAGGTGTTAAGTCAACTCCTGCAGAGAAAAATAATAATTTAGATGGGGGCATTCTTACAAGGTTCCTTAGGAATATGTGTGTGTGCCTATTAATGCGGATCTAGCATCATTTCAGAATGAGCATGTCTGTCGTCTTATGATTCCCCTATCCATATTTTAATCATACATACATCATCGTTTCCCAATCCCAATTCCAAATTCCAACAACACACATACATCTACATGCATGCATGCTATCACCATCATCTTCATGTTCATGCAATACAGATGATGCTGCATATACACATATCTAGCTATGCATGTGTGTGGAATAAATATGAGTATTCAACGTGCTTCGTAACTGCTCCGGTGCTTATTGGTAGAGTGTATATATATATTCTTGATCATAACATGTATAATATAAATATATAATATTAAATGAAAGAAATAGGAAAACTCTATGCAGAACTAGTGATTTTTGGTTGGGGCTGGGATGACTGGGGTACTATTGAATGGGGATAGTAGCTAGAAGAGTAAAAAAATAATGTTTGTTTGAGTGGTTGGGGTAATAGTTATAGTGTATGAGATAATTTTAATTGATATGATGTGATTAGTCAAAGTTTGTTAATAATGATTAATTTTATGATTTAAGTGGTATTGAAATGTGTGGTGATTTGTAACGATTGAGCCAACCTATATAAATAAACATAGAAAGAGACTGGACCAACTCCAACCAAAATGTACCTTAGTTTGGGCCATGACTTGTATTGTGTGGAATATGTGAGCAGAGCCCATATAAATATGTTGTTTGGTTATTGGTATTATTTGCCTTTGCTTTCAAATTATGATCATCATATTAATGTTAATAATTTAATGTACACTATAAAATTGTTCAAAGCATATTCAGAAATAAATTATATCAAATGAAAGCAACTCTAGCACGGATATATATATCCATTTCCTACAAAAGGAAAGAGATTATATATATAATTATCAGACCAAATTAATCCCTGCGTCCTAACGCAGCTTTTTAGCTAAGGGTAATCGTCCAGGTGCCAAAAGAATAATAATCTTTTCATTTTATTACAAGAGTCTTATTTTGAAAAAAAAATTGTCAGAAATCTGTACGTTTTAGAAATTAACTAATAACATTCACGTGTAATTCACGATTTGTAAAAGTGAATGAATCAATAATAAGAATTTTATATGTTTATATGATTTTAATATAATAAAATACTACAATCATTGACGGACCTAAATGGGGGGCAAGGGGGGCATTGGGCCCCCTAACCCCGATCAAAATGTACTATTATATAAATGTATTTTAGTCGATTTTAATACAACATAATTAAATAAAATAAATAATTTTATGTTTGACTTGAATATGATTTAATAAAAATCAATCGATGTATTCTTAAGTGTACACAATACAAATGATGAGTGTATATATGCATATTTATAATTTTATGATAAACGTTAATATCTGTCCAAAGTATCTAAATTTTTTATTTTTTCAAATATGATAAAGAAATTTTCGAAAGCTTTTAACGTGTACCAATAACACTACATCCTAATTTCATTAATTTTTATATGTATCACAAACACACTAATAATTAACCCACATAATCAAACAATGATTTGTCTTTAATTTAGTTTAATTTATTTATAAAATATAGTGTCAAAATATAGATCGATAATAGATGACTGATTTAATTTATTATATAGGAAAATCATTTGTTTTAATTTTTTTCTTTATTTATTTGTTTTCCCTTTCTAGGTATGAATATACTTCACCGGATTTTTTTATACACATAACTGATACTACACAAATTAAAGAATACATTAAGTGAAAATAAAATTAAATGGAAGAAAAATGGGTACAATAAATATACTACATAGGATTTAAGAAAAAAACAGCAATTTTTGCTTTTGCCGACAAACTTACTCCCACCTCACTCACTTCCCACATTTTCGCCCCCTTCCTCCATTTTAGATTCTAGAAAATTCTGTTGATATTTCTCACACAATTTTGGCCACACACTCTCTCACAATGTCGTCTCTCTCTGTTACTTTGGTGGGTGGTGATGTCACCTGTCTTCTCCTCAGTTACTTTGGATCTCTTAATATTCACTGCAAATAAAATTATCCAAAGAAGAATAAAATTTGGAAGTAGACACAAAATTTAACTGATTCAACTGGTTAATTAACGTCGATATCTATTACAAAATAAATTGATTGCGCCGAAACAGATTCTGTGAGATGGTTTTGAATCGTTTTTGGAAGGTTGCGTGAGTGCCTCCTTTTCTAGACTTGTACAAATTAAGCTGATTGTTGAGGACTTACTATTGATTTGAGATAATGGTGTCTAAATATATTTTAGGCAAATATATGTAGATTATCTCCAAATAAAAAATTTTATACCAAAAATAATGTTTATCAGAAATAGCAAGAAAATTAGGGCGGGTAATTCTTAGGTTACTATTTTGGATGGATTTTGTTATTATATATATACTAGTTGTCCACCCGTGCTATGCACGGGTCAGATATTAATTTTGTTATATTGTTTTTATTATATTATTATTATTATTTGAATACAAATGAAAATATATTACTTAATTCAAAGCAAAATAGCTAATTGTTGACGATTATAACGCCTCGTGTACGAAATGCTGTAATATAATGAGAAAAAGTTTGAAGTGACAAACATAAACGAAAGATTACTGAACTACACAACCTACCAAATAAAGGAAAACATTAAACACTACAGGTTTTGAAAGACTTCCCTATACACGACGTTGATAGTTGAATTGCCCTGTTTTTTTTCTCCATCGCATATGAGTATCTTCAAGCCACGTCGGTTTGTAACTCTTGACAAAGCAACATACAATTGACCATGGCTGAATACTGGTTTACGTAAAAATAGACCCACGTGAGAAAGTGATTGCCCTTGACTCTTATTGATTGTCATAGCATATGAAACTGTAAGAGGAAACTGACGGCGTTCAAACTTAAAAGGGACTCTGACATCGGATGGAGTCAATGATAATCTCGGAATTAGCACCTTTGTACCTATATTAGTTCCAGTCATAACTTTTCCTTCAAGTACATGGGTACCAAGTCTTGTGATTATCAACCTCGTACCATTGCACAATCCAAAAGTGGGATCAATATTCCTCAGAAGCATTACCGGCGTGCCAACCTTTAAAACCAACTTGTGATTCGGAACACCAGAACACTTTATAGCGTTAAAAAACTCTGGTGTATGCACATTAGTCATTACATCAACTGTTAGATCTGATTTGCTTGCACTGTCAGAACTATAGTATGTATGACTCTCAGCTGTGTTTCTTCCAATCATGTATTGATTAATGGAATCAACAATATCCAAAGTTGGAGCCAAAATTGCTCTTTGCTGGAGATACTCGGGGTCATGAATTCTCTCAGATAATGAAGGGTATGTACTATCAACAATAGTCGCAATAGGATCTCCAGATTGAGGGAGCAACATATCATCGGGAATTTGCACAATTGAGGAACCATCTTCCCATCACCAATTTCTCCATCTCCAATACTTGCAATCCAATCAGAAAATGCCCTCAAATTAGAACACTCCTCCGTCGATGTTTATCAAATCAGAAAATCCAAATAAAATATTTTATACCAAAAATAATGTTTATCAGAAATAGCAAGAAAATTAGGGCGGGTAATTCTTAGGTTACTATTTTGGATGGATTTTGTTATTATATATGTGTGTGTGTGTAGATATAGATATAGTTGTTTTCTTTACTAATCCAAGTAATTAACTATAATATTTAATTTCAAGAATTAATTAGACATGATTGAATTAGTCAAATAAAAAGAGTCGTGTAAGTGAAACTTGATATTTTTTTAGAATCACACTTTCATCATTTTAATCAAAAATAAAAAGTTACATATTTCAAACTTGACTGACATTGCGAGTGGTATTTTTTATCATAATTTGAACCATTAATTATTTAGAGGGTGTTCGGCTAAACTTATTCCAAGCATCTTACAAGCTCCACTATCTTGTAAGTTGTTAAAAGAACTTATAAAATGCGATTTCTCAAGAGTTATTAGCTTACAATTGGATGAAATGATTTAACTATGAATTTGGGGTCTAATTTGAAAGCTTATATGTATCAAATGCACAATTTTATTAGTGTGTGTGGTGTGTGTGACATGTGTATAGTGTGTGAATAGTGTGTAGTGTGTGTAGCATGTGAAATTTGAGTGTAACTTATAAAATTTTAAACTGTAAGATGGACTAGAGGAACTTCTTTTTAAGCTTATAAGTTCTAAGAGCTTATTTTTACATATTTTAAGGTATTCAAGTAACATCTTGTTTTGTCAAACGCATTTCAAGAGCTTATAAATTTCAATCATCTTATAAGATGTTTAGGGTTTATAAGCTTAGTCAAACACCCTCTTACACTACTAGAAAAAAGGTTTTTATTTTTATTTTTATTGATGAATAGAAAAAGGTCTTTTGAGACCACAAAAAGTGGTCTCAAATAATGAGTATTTGTCACAAATTTATTGTCGTCTCAATAACACAGACGCAAATAATATATTTGTAACCACAAAATTTTTCTCAAAACCGTCTCAAATATTTTTGCAACAACTAGTTGTCTCTAAATAGTAGTCTTAAAATTGTCTCAAATAATTTGTAGAGAGTTTTGTGACAACAAATGATCACAAATAACTTATTATTAGCGACTACGATTGTGGTGTAAAAAATGTTATACAAAAGACCACTTTTGTTGTAGTATTAATTTTGGCTGCCATTGTAATTGGTTAATAAGTGTATGTTAATATATGAGTTAGTTAATCAAATTAGTTTGTGTTAAATAGCTTAACTGTTTAATCAAATATTACAAGTCAACAATTGAACTATCTTTCTAATTATAAATCATTATTAATTAATTATATTCAACAAGTATTTTAATGATTTTTTCAAAAAAAAATATCAGTTTTACTTCCCTACCCATTGTGAACATATATATTAATCTCATTACAACAAACGAGTGTCTAGTGATGCTATATTAATTTGTGTCACAAAGCGTTATTTGTGTCACCAAATTTACCGTCATGAAAATATTCATGGCACAAAATAATGTATCAGCAAATTATACCTCGTGATGCTTTTTTGATAAGCGTCATGGATATTAATATGGTGACACAATAACTGTCACAACTAATGATAATCCACAATTATTTATGTGACTTTTTTTGGCAATTGCATCACAAATAAGCACTGTTCACTGCATATTTTACGTATTTTTTAGGCATATATTTATATTTGAAACAATACAAAAATGCGAAGATTTGAACGTCCTAACCCATTTTTTCATATATTCGGCGGATTTCACTTGTGTGTTGGTTTTGTAGTTTTTCAGTATAGAACAACGTATGTTTGGAGTTAATGGTGAAATCACAAGTCCAAATGGATAAAAAGAAGGCTTGAAAGGAAGGAAATAAAGATTTGAGCTCAAAAGAGACTTTAAATAGACCCAATATGGAGTTGGAGAAGCCCCAAAGAAGAGTTAAAAAAAGAAGAAAATAGAGTAGCATTTGCTCGACCGAGTAACCATGTTACTCGATCATCCATCCTACAATAGTGTTGAATGTGCTTAGATGAAGAGTATTCGCTCGATCTAGTATTTAAGCAACTCGATCGTGCAAAATACCATATCAAATGACAGCCAAACACATTTTGATGACTTTATCTGATTTGATCTCCACTTTAACCTTTTGTTTTGTACTCCTATAAATACCTAGACTTAGTAGTTTTCAAACAATAATTTCATAAAATTTTACAATACTTTATATTAGTTTCATCAATATTTTGCTATAGAGTTAGAGCAATTTCCACAGTTAGAGGAGCCGAAGCAAAAGAAGGAGATTCTTTTATCGTCTTCAATCGATGACTGTAGTCCTCTGCCTTTATTTATATTTATTGTTTAGTATTTCTAAACATATTTTTATTTATGAAATTTATTGTTTTTGTTAGTATGTCTGTGGAGTAGTCGGTTTATATCTTAAGGTTTAGAAAGTAGGTTTCAATTACAAATATGAATGTTTATATATGATCCATAGTTGCATATTCTATTGTTATTTGTTGTGTTGAGTATTGATTGTTGTTAGGTTATCCTGATCACGTAGTCCAACACTCATGAATTACATGCCCAAGATACTCGAAGGTGAGGGTATAAATGGTCAAATTAACAACATATAACATAATATATACTGAGACACTAGAAGGCTAAGGGTATATTGTGGGGGTATTTTCTAGGCACTTTTAGGAGTTATAGACACTTATTTCGGGAGTTGGTTTGTTATCTTTGATCCACACATTAGGTGCTCTAAAAAGGGTTTAAGATGCCTAATCGTGAAGTCTCATAATATCATAACTTGTTAATTACATATATAGATATACACACACGCACACACACATATGCATTTGCATGTGCGGTTGCCTATGGTCACACGGTAATTGATTCTGAAATTGAACATCCTAAGATAGTCTTTATCATTATTTGAATCTCGTTATTTGTTTATTTGTTTATTTGTTTATTTGACATTAGTTATTAAATGTTATCCTTTTATTATTGTTTTAAGATCTAGACAGTTAGTAAGTAGGATAACAAACCAAACCAATCTGCTATTGGATGCGCCTAGATATTTTAGTATTACTATAGTAATTTAGTGAGGTCATCTATACTAGTCCTTGTGGGATATGATCTTGTTTATCACTAACTTCTATTACATCATACATTTGCGGTATATCTGGTAGAAATTAGACGATCAAGCATCATGATGTGTCCATTAGTTGATGTATCAAAATTTTATGAAAGTAGTTAATTACCTAATCCAAATATAGGGATAAAATATTTACACATTAGCGGTGGACATATTAACATATGCTCACGATAAGTAGGAGAACATGTCGTATAAATATCACACTGAGAGTATTATCTAGGAGTGAGCATGGTCCGAAACGGTTTAGAGATATAGAAATCTCCAAAACTAAACCAAAACTCAGATATATTCGGAGATTTAAAAAAAAAAAAAAAATCTAGAACCCCTCCGTTATCGGACCTGTTCGGTCCGGTTATTCAGAGTTTTTTGAAGTTTATCTATTTAGTATTATTAACAAACCGGACAAAAGATATATTGGGTTGTCTTTACAGTAATATCATATTCTTGAAAAAATGTAATATTAAACAACTTATAATTTATATATTAAGACAAGCTTCAAACCCTAGCTTATAAAAACAACTACAAGTTACTGAAGTATGTGTCTCATCTGAAAAAGCACAAGAGTGAAATGCAGGACGGCGACTATAAATCGTGAAATAAGAAATTGTGAGAGTGAGTTAAAATGGACATATATTACTATTGGCCAGAAAAAGGGAATGGCATGAAGAAGGTGAGGTGGATGAGTCTGAAATTCAAAAGAAATGAATGGTCACGTACATGGACATTGATATAACGGCGAAGGCTGCTTAGCAGCCCTGCCGATCATCACGTATATATTAAGCTAGAACTATCGCAGGCTTGAGAACTAGGCGACAATTCGGGTCTTGAAGAAGATCCTACTTGAGACGGATCTGATTCGCCTTTCTCATGGAGACAAACTACTAGAGACTTAGATGCAATTACTTAACGCTAGAAAGCTTCGATACAATGGATGTATTTCAGTACCATGTGATGAGGAGGGTTGGCATCGGAGAGGAGAATTATGTTTATTGTGGAAAGAAACCGTAAATCTTCATCACGGGTATCTAGGGCTGGCATGAACCGAATAAAGGGCATGTACTTGACAACTTTTACGTCAGATTGGTCCAGGGGATAATGCATCGTGGGTTTGTGGGGGTGGTACACGTGTTCCGTGCACGCACTTTAGGGCACTTTTAGTGTCATTTTAGTGTCAATAATGTGCATAATTATGTGTATTTAGTGCTTTTATATTCTAATGGGCAAAATAATGAGTTTGAGCTATTTTTGTATTAAGACAGGTGTAAAAAGGGTCGAAATCGAATATTAAATGACCGCGGAGTTGAGGGATCGATCGAGGCAAGAAAAGAAGGGCCAACTGAAGATCTCGGCCGAGACAGGATGTTAATCTCGGCCGAGATGAGCCTCCAGGGGTTTTCTGAAGTTTTGCAAGACTGAAGATCTCGGCCGAGATTCAATCTCATCTCGGCCGAGATGAGGCTCCAGGGAATTTCTGAAGAATCTCAAAGATGAAAGTCTCGGCCGAGATGTAATCTAATCTCGGCCGAGATGAGTCAAAACCTAAAAAGCCCTAGTTTCCCCTTTTTCACGTCTCGGCCGAGATGCAACCCAATCTCGGCCGAGATTGACCTTCGACCCAAAATTCTTGAAAACCCTTTTTCACGTCTCGGCCGAGACACACTCCCGTCTCGACCGAGATTCACTACCCTGTTTTAAAATCATGAATACGTTTTTGCCTATTTTTGTCTAGCACTTTCTCCCTTTATATATATATATATATATATCATCCCATTCGAATTTAACCTAACCTTTTGATAGCTTTTGATACTTGGAGAACACATTTCAGCCACCAAGGAAGGAGATTGGACAAGGGATTGAAGGATCATCTTCTCTAATTGACATCTTTGGATTCATCCAAATCAGTATCATGTTTCTTTATTTTTCCATTTATTTTCTGATTGTATTAGTTAATATGGGTGGCTAGCACCCTTAGTTCATCCTTGATCATTGTGGAACCTTGAGTCGAGACATTGATGTGATTATTATGGTTAATGTTACCGAGATTATTGTGTATTTAAGTGTTTTGTGTTATTTGCTCTTATTGACTCACATTTATGAATTGATTATTGGTTTGATCACCCTTTAAGGGATTTGTGAATGCGTTGCTAGAATAGGAGATTACTATCCATAATTGTAGGATTTCCGATTCCCGTGTAGCAAACAATAGTTATTTATTGGGGATAACACAAAGTTCAACCACTAAAACCGAGCTTTCGAATTTTTTGTTGAATTTATCTCGTTGTCCTAGTGTTTAATGCTTTTGGTGATTGAATCTAAGAGAGCTTGTTCGAGGGTTCGGTTAAACTGAATAGGGTTAGTCGAAGAGCTTATTTTGATTAACTAAGATTAAGGGACAACAAGGCGATTAGAGCTTATTAATAGTCTTGAGATAAGGGCTTAAATCACAATTTAATCGGGCATTAACAATAGTTGCATCAATTGTTCAAGACCAAGGGGAAGCATGATCAAGGGTGACTTGTTTTACTATTTGAAAACTAAAACCGAAAAAGATCTCTTCTAGTGTTTTTGAGTACTTGTTTCTTTTAATTGTGTCTATTTGCTTTTAATTGTCACTAATAGATTGTTAGTTTCCCATCAACCCCCCCCCCCCCTCCCCCCCATTATTGCTTTCTTAAGTATTTATTTCTTGCATACTTAATCATAAACTGCTTGACATCGTCATCAAAACTGTTCGGCCGTTCCCTGTGGGATCGACCCTTATTTACCATTCTACTCAGTAAGATAGTTAGTAAGGTTTAAGTGTATTCTTCATACACATTTAATTTGGTAGTAGGAAACGACGCTACCAGGGGGTGACTACAGTGAAATATTGTGGTCGCATCAGAAAAGAGGGGGCAATTGGTGGACAAAGGCTGCTATGGAGGCCTTTCGGAGTGCTTTGGTTAACTCGGGATTTAATGATTTGGAATATAGCTGTAATAAGTATACGTGGACGAATAGTAGGGAGAACATCAGAATATATAGTGTAGGCTTGACCGCTATTGTTCAAATGAGAGATGGCAACAACACCCTTATTATCAAGTACTTCTTGGCAAGGCTGAGATCGGATAATTATGTGATACTATTGGAGATTCGAAGTGAACCGCTTAATAATTTGAAAAATAGGGTACGAACGGGTGGGGCATTCCGGTTTGAGAAATTATGGTTGATGCATCTACGGGGTGAAGATATGATTAAAACAGGTTGGGATGACATATTGCATGAACCAAATTACATGAGGCAAGTTCAGAAGTGTGCTTTGGATTTATATCAATGGAATTCCACTAAATTTCACAATATTAAGACGAGGATTCAATTCCTTATAGAGCGGCTAGATAACTGCAAAAATAGGATCCAAAGGTGGCGGTGATCATAGAGATGCGTAAATATGAGAAGGAGTTTGAGGATAAGCAGAGGCTGGAGGAGGTGATGTGGTTTCAAAGATCACGAGCAACTTGGCTCAAGGACAGGGATCGTAATACTAGCTTCTTCCATATGAAGGTATCCCAAAGAATGAAATGAAACACCATCGATCGATTGAAGAATGGGAATGTAGTATGGGTCAGACGAGAGGCTGAAATACTAAGGTTTGTTGATGGACTTCTATGGTGATCTGTTCACTTCAAGTGGGCCAAGTAATATGAGTAAGGTTCTAGATTATATTGAAACAAGGGTAACACCGGGAATGAACACAATGCAAACAATCCCTTACACTGAACAAGAAATAAAGAAGGCCCGCAAAACAAATGCATCCTGCTAAAGCTCCTGGACCTGACGGTATGCCTCCACTCTTATTAAAAATATTGGCATTTAGTGGGGAAGTTAGTTGTCTTTGCATGTTTAGATGTTCTTAATAACTATGTTGATCCTACTTCTTTAAATCATACGTTTATTGTGTTTATACCTTCACAAGAAACCCCTAAAGATTTTTTCCCAATTAGCCTTTGTAATGTCATCTTTCGGTTAATCGCTAAAGTCGCTAATAAGAGAAAATCAATTCTTTCAAGTGTTTTTTTTCTATCCCACGTTTATACCAGTAGAATGATATGATTGCATTTGAATATTTCCATCATATGAAGAAAACGAGAAATGGTAGGAATGGTAGGCTTGCTTTAATACTTGACATGAGCATGGCCTACGGTAGGGTGGAATGGGGATTTTGTCGGGGGGGGGGGGGGGGGGGGGGGGAGGGGGGGGTTACAAAAAATGGGGTTTGATTCATCTTAGATTGAATTGGTTTTGCAATGTGTTAGTACAGTATCTTACTCCATTTTGGTGAATGGATCTCCTACAGAACCTTTCTTACCACAAAAGGGGCTCCCAGTAAGGGGATCCACTATCACGATATTTATTTCTTTGTTGTGCTGAAGAATTGTCTGCTTTATTACAGGTGGCAGAAACCAAAAGGAATTGACGGGCTTTTGCAAGGCATCCCCTATCGGTCTTACTTATCTTTTGTAGACGACAATGTCTTATTTCCTAGCCAACAACCTTAAATGCTTGAAAATTAAAGAGATATTGCATGACTACGATATGGCATTGGGTTAACAAATAAACATGGAAAAATTCAAATCGGTGTCTGGTGCAAATATAACCAAACAGAGGAGAGGGGAGTTTGGGGAGCTATTGGGAGTAAGGATGGTTAATCAATATACCAAGTATTTGAGACTTCCGTCTTTAATAGGCCGATAAAAAGGAGGGTGTTCCAAGTTCTACTAGACCGAACCATAAACAGGTTGAAGAGTTGGAAAAAAAAATCACTCAATAAAGCGGGGAGAGAGGTACTGTTGAAGATAATCATTCAAGCAATTCCAACTTATATGATGAGTTGCTTCCTTTTGCCAGCTATGATGTGCCAACAGATTGAGAGTGAAAGTCAAGATTCTGTTGGGGTTCTCGTTGGTAGATAATAACATGATTTATTGGCTTGGATAGAATCGAACTTATCGTGAAAGTCGCTCCAAATTGCTAGGATTGGAACGACCTTCTCAAATCGCAAGCGTGTGATTTATGACAGAGGTAGTATATAAGATATCGAATCCACAGAAAGGATTATCCGTGACAATCGACCTAAGCACTTTCGAATTAATTAGGTTAAATTTAAATTGAGAGTGAGGACTAATCTAGACAACATAAAGCAATAAAAATAAACAAGGAGGGAATTGATCGATGGGGATATATTCCAGAGGCTCGGTTTCACGCAAGTAAGATGGAATTAACAATTTGAAGACGATTAAATGAAATTAGTGTGAGTTCTATGTGACTGAATTCCCTTGCAACCGAAATCCTAATTGGGTGATAATTTCGTAATACGATTGAGGTGTCGTGTTCTCCTAGGATTGGTAAGTAAACATGGTTCTATGTAGACTACCTACACGAATAAGAAGTTATAGTACAACCCCATGTCCCGGGATTCTGGTTACGTAAGACTATAAAAGGATAGCCCGACTTCTCCTACGCTAAAGACCGTCGTAAGGGTGTAGTTCCTACACACGTGACGAAACCTAATTTCGTCCATCCCAACCAATGCCACATAGACTCTACTCCCCCTCTCAGTAGGGCTTCTCCTCCATAGGTCTCCCTCCAACCGAGTGGGTCTTGGTTAATCTAATTTTTCGAGATTAATTCCCCACCGACATAGCAATTAACTCCTAATCTCATTCAAGATCTAATTGGGCAAACCTCGGAAAGGCTAGCAATTCCTAGCCTAGGGGTCAACTATTATTTCCCAAATGCACAATTAATTGAAATGATTCTAAGCCACCAAAAGTCGAGTGATCGTGATGCAAGCCTGTGGTCGAAATCTCATTTTCAATTGACCATCACTATAAATTAACCAAATCATAACCCTAGGTTACCACAACCCACAAAAAATTCAATAATCAATCAACTACATCAACCCCGAAGCTTGGGCTAATCCCGAGCTTGGGGAAATATGAAAACTACTCACAACTCAACAAAGAAATAACAAAAATCATCAACAATCAAGCAATAAAAACTAAAAATAAAGAGAAGAGATAAGAAAATGTTCAATCGATTGAAGAATCCTCGTAGAACTTTGATAAACTTGAGCGGTGTCACAAGCCCTCGAGTAATCCCCGAGTTCTCCTCTAAAGATGGTTTCTTCCTTGAAGAGGAGGAAGAAACCCCTAATGTAAAAGCTAACAATCTATTGAAAAATGTAAAGAGAAGAGAGGAAAGAGTGTTGGAGAATTTTTACACATTAAGGCTTCTTCTTGAAATGAAAGGGGGAAGGGGTATTTATAATTCCCCAACCCAACACATCTAAAAAGACTAAAATCTGCTGAAAATATCGTTTTAGTAATGGAAGAAGGTAAAATTACAAAAGGGAGTGGTTGGGTTCATAAGTTGTTGGGTCGAGCCCCTCGTATGCGCTCGACTCAGCCTTCTCGCAATTTCAGGAAACTTTAGTGTGGAATCAGCTCTCTGCCCAAACATGAAATTTTTACATCTTTGTCTCACGGTCGTGTAGCATCTTGAATCGCTTGAATCCAAGTTTGTATGAGAAAGTTACGTCAGAAACACATAGAAGATGCGTTGAAACGATGGAACCGGGCACGCGCAACACGTTGGTATAACTACCGGCTGGGTGCCGGTCCGGTACCAATCTGGCAGTGCACCACTTTTGATCTCCTTTCTCATCCTATTTTCTTCTGTCGTCGTTTTAGAGTCCTTCCTCTCGTCTTCTTGACCCGACCCCCTCACGACTTTGATTTGTGACTCGATAAACTTCGAGTCGGGCTTTTATAGGATCTGATTTGGGCCCCTTTGTGCCTTAATTTATGGGCCAGAATGGGGAAACATGTGTAATTGACCTTTTTTTTTTTTTTTTTTTTTTTTTTTTTTTTTTTCTGTTTTTTGTCGTTTTGAGGCTTTTCCACCCATTTTCTCAGCTCAAATCCTTCACAACTTTTGTTTGTGACTTGGCAAGATTTAATTCGGGCCTGAACCAGCCCAGTTTGGGACTGTTTGAACCTCAAAATACGAGCTGGAGTGAGAAAACATATGCAATCGGCCTTCTTGATCTCCCGAATTTTCCTGACCTTCAAAACATGGCTAAAAAACACCCAAAAGCGCATCAAATCATATCAAAAAGGAAAATCAACCTGGAAATACACTTAAACATGAAATCGCACTTAGAAATGATAAATACTCACAATTCTCATACAAATATGAACGTGAAATATGCAAGAAAAATAATATTTTTCACGTTCATAAAGAATGAAATGATGTAGTCGATGGTGAAGGTTAGATTAGGATTTAGGAATTTAAATTTTTCAATATTGCAATGCTTGGAAAGCAATATGGGAGGCTCTTCCAAAATACAAGTTCATTAGTAGCTCGAATAATGAAGATGATATTTCCCTCGGACTGACTTGGACTATAGGATACCAACCTAGTTATCTTTGGAGAAGTATACTATAGGCAAGGGAGGTTGTTAAACGATGGATGTGCGTGGCAAATAGGTGATGGGTGAGCTGTACAGTGGAAATTGGACAGATAGATTCCAAATGAGGGGTTTCATAGACGAAATAGAAGGAGGAGGTTGTCTATCAAAAGTCTTGCTTGTCTGATGCTGAAACTATTTAAGAAGAGGAGAAAGGAATGATGTGTATGATCAAATCATTATTGAAGATTTTCACAAGTAGGTTGATCAAATACGAGTGCGCATGTGCATCGTGAAGCAAATAGTTTATCGCACACACACTTCCACATTATTATACGAATATTTTTTATGAGTTTGTGTGGTTAGATGATTATTCTTCAATTGTTCAACACATTGTACTCAAAGATAGTGGTTCTTAGACCACTTAAGTGATTAATAAATTCTTATTTACCCTAAAAAAATAGGCTTCAAGAGAAAAATGTAAGTTTACGAGAAAGATGGAGAATTAAAGAAGAAGAGAACGAGCAATGAGCCACTACTAGTATCTGTGTAAAGTAGTCAGGTGCAGGATAGTATCTATGTGCAGTGAGTTCAAGTCTATAATTTCGACCTTTATATATGGATATAATTAAAATATGACACAAGAATAAATTTTATTGATTAGATTTAAGATTGTAGAATTGAATTCAAACATATCATTTACTTATTAATATATCTATAATATATTTGTGTTTGTTATAAAAATTATTCATTATGAATATTATACTTTATTATTAATCATTAAACTCTTTTATGAAATTATAAAACTATAGTAGTATCATACATGCACTGATAAAATTCACTAGAATATGTGATGATACAATATCATGATATATAATAAATTAATTAATTGATATATAAAAAGATTCTATTGCTAATTGCTTAACAATGGTTCTACTCGGATCTTTTGGTCTATCAGTCGGAATGGTTTGGTTTGACAACACAAAAAATTCGGATTGATTCGGTCTATATAAAGTCAAATAGTCAATGAATATTATTGGTTCCAATTGTTTCCTTTTGGGGGTTCGAATGCGAAGCGAATTATCTTCGAGATCCGTGCTCACCCCTAGTTTAATCTAATACACGAATGACTTTTATTCCCACTACATATATGCATATAAATGTGGGTAATGGATGTAGAATATGGTGAGCATGGTCCGAAGCAGTTCAAAACGAAAATCTCTTGAACTGAACCAAAACTCGAAGATATTAAGAGATTTTCAAAATAAAATCTTCAGAACCACTCCGTAGTTCCTTCTGGAGATCGAACCAGTTCGGTTCGGTTATTCAGAGCTTTTTAAAGTTTTTTCATTTAATCTCATTAACATATGCATGAAAGAATTATAGTGTTTTCTTTATAATAATACCATATTCTCTAGAAAAAAGTGTAATACTCCCTCCGTTCCATATTAATTGACGTTTTATGATGTTCTTCTCTTTTCCAATTAATTGACGTTTTAAATATTTTTCACTAATTCTACCAATTTTTTTTCTGGACTCAATTCTAAAATATTTCTACTTTTTAATCTATCAGAGATATTTTGATTTGGTCAAATCTTTAGCTGAGGATATATCTGTCAAAATATCCAATACTTAATTCTTTTCTTTCGTCCTAAAACGTCAATTATTATGGAATGGAAGGAGTATTAAACAACTTATAATTATATATTAGAGAAGTTTCAACCCTAACTTATATAAATAATTACTTAAAGTACGTGTCGTGTCTAAACGGATTTGCACTAAATAATAAAGTTCCCAACCATTGACATTTTCTCGTTTATTTTCGTCTATAACCTCTATTCATATACATTTTTAATAAGATTTTTCTCATACATTTGTTTTCCTGTTTTCTGTTATAAATAATTGCAAACAATATAAGGGATAAACTATAAAAGTGAAAAGGTAGGATTAATATGACTAACTACAGTGAAATCAAGATGATTTCAAGAGAAAAAATGTGAGTGCACGAGAAAAATGGAGAATCATTCAAGAAGAGAACGAGCAACGAACCAATACAAAATATCTGTCTACGGTAGAATTCAAGTGTATGATAGTAACTATGTGCAATGAATTCGGGTCTAAGATTATGACCTTAATATATGAAAATAGTTAAATATTAGATGTAATATTTAATGGTTGGATTAAAGAATTATAGAATTGAATTTAATCATATCATATAATGTATTTTTTTATAGACTATAAATGTGTTAACTGATTAATATATCTATAGTTAATAGGTTCATGTTTGTTATGAAAATTACTCACTACAAATATTTTACTCTATTATTGATTACTGGACTCTTTTACGATATTTTAACACATTAATAACATTATACCTGCACTGTGAAAATTTACTAAAATTTATAATGATTCAATATCATAATATATAATAAATGAATTAAATGATGTATAAAAAATTATATGGTTAATTACTTGGAATCGGTTCTATTTCAGTTTTTTAGTTCGGAACAATTCGATCTTACAACAAAAAGTTCATATTGAATTTGTATAAGTAAAGTAAAAAAGTCAATGAATATTATTGATTTACAATGCTTTCGATCCAGGATTTAATGTGAATCGGATCATCTTCGAGACTCGTACTATGCCCTGGGATAGGAAGTTCTTGATGCAATGTTTTGCCTTTGCCTTTGTATTTCCACTTTAACTTTATCTTCATTGGTTACAAACGATTTAATCATGGCATATTCATTGATCTTTTATTATATATTCCCTTTCTAAATGAAAGACGTTGGAGAAAAGATATTTTATATTAAAAAATATTACATTTCTTTCAATATTACCTTGAATATGTAAGATTATTGTGGCCCAAATTAAGTCAACAAGATATTTTAAATATCTTAATGGTTTAAATAAATAATCTTCCGGATAATATTTGGTCAAGATAAATCTGATAACATATTTTTTTCACGTTGATAGACCGTGAACTGATAACAATCGTGATTGCATTAAGATTCTAATCTTATCGTCCTCTCTCCACATATAAAAGAAAATAGAGTCACATATATTCTATCACCCAATTGAATCATATACCTACTCTGTTCTAAAAGAAAGGTGAGGAGGGAGAAATCAATTCCTTCTATCAATCAATTTAAATCAATCCATGGTGCATCAATGTTAGTACCCTAATTTTATATGTCAATCGAATGTGAAAATCATGAATTCCAAGATTCATGTTTATGTTTAATCTTATTATTGTGATTATGTATACGTGATTTAAACTTACAGAATATCCCAATAAATTTCTCTGAAAATCTCCGAACTTATAATTAGCTACACTAAGGCTAGCTTGGTTGGGGGTGTAGGGGTAAGGAATGAAAATGAATGAGGACTTATTTCCATTTATGGTGCTTGGTACATAATAAATAAGTTAATCATCACCTCATTTTTATTAACAATTTCCCCCATTTCATTTCTTAATATGATTAATCCCTCATTCATACCCATTATCATTGTCATTAATGATTTGCAACCAAACGAGCCCTAATTATTCTCTCGCATTGGTAAATTGATTCTCTATTATTTTTTAGAGGAAATGATAATTTTGGATAAAAAAGGTAACTGAATGAGGGCCTGTATATTAGTCATAAATTAGTTGTGACTCAGTTGATAGAGCATATTAGTACCCCAAATCATTTATCAGGAATCAATTCTCACGGAGCCTTCTCTAATCAGAATTTGTACTAAAAAGAACAAAAATATGTATAGAAGGTGAGTCTTGAATTTACAGAATATTTGTTTACAACTATTAATGCCATTCCAAGTATTAGTAGCTGTCGAAATATAAAACATGGCAATCCTATCTTCTGGAGATAATAAAAGTGGTGTAGTTGCCATGTAACTTACCTGTGAATAAGACAATTACTGTACCTCATGTAAATCAAATATATTTTGTCTTTATTTCACTGTTGGGCCGCACATTTTGCTGATTCTCTGTCACACTCAATTTTGTTGCTCTCTTTGAATTGTTTCTTCCCAATTCTGTTTTACACTATAAGACATGGTTAACCATTTTATATATCCATCAAAATTTAGCACAAAGAGGTTGTCAACTTTGACTAACCATGTTTGTAATTTGTACTTATGTGATATATATCTTCACTAACGCAACATTTGTAAATTTTTAAACAAGCTTTTGTTGGTCGATCCTGCTAGCGTTGTCAAGTTCATGTTGATGGGTTGGGTCGCAGGGGATTCGTAGATAAATTCTTTGAATTCAAACTCAACTCATTTATTAAACGTATCAGAAATCAAATCTAATACCGAACCCGCTAATTTTATATGTTTATCTCAGTAATCTATTTGACACGCATAAATTATAAAACATATTTGTTTATGTTTAATATTTATTGGTTGTAAAAAGTTGCAGTGCTTATGAAAAGAGGGAAAATTACAAGTTCACCGCCAACCTACATAGGCCATGATAAAGCGCAATCCGTTATCAAAAAAGTACCCACCCAAAATAACAAATCAAAAGGTAACCAGATAATAAGACACAAGGTATACGTGGTTCGATCCGGAGATCTACGTCCACGGGAAAATGATGTCCCTACCGGGATCTTTTTCTTCTCCTTTTCTTTGTTTAGTTTACAAGTGGTTTTTCTTTTTTCAAAGTTCCAACCCCTCTTCTCTCTCTAATTCTACTATTTATATCATACAAATCACAACCCTAACTATATTCCTACAATTAAGGCCGTAAAACCTGCCTTTGTGATTGAGAGAAGATCGTGGGCCAAATCTTCCAGTCCCCCTTGCGCTGCTATCGCAACTTAATTACTAAATCTGTATTTGGACCAATTACTGGGCCTGCAGCCCTAGACAACTTGGGCCGGCCTGCAGCCCTAGACAACTTGGGCCGGGTATTTGTGTTGTAACTTTAGGATACTAGGCCATACCTACCAGATGCCCCTCCCCCAAAGAAGCCGAAGCAAAAGGATTCGGCTTGTAAAGTAGATAAAGTAGACCAGAAGTGATGTGAAATAGAAGACCGGATTCCCGAGGTCCCGCAACCGGAGTCGAGAAAAGGAAACTCCGAGGTCCCTCAACCGGAGTTGAGAAGAGGTAAACCCCGAGGTCCCTCAACCGAGGTTGAGAAGCTTCTTCAACACGAGTGGTGAACAAAATTGAGGCGCGTGACTGACAGATGTACACAGTATTCGAGTAAGCGTGTGTGAAACGTCGCATATTGTGGGTTTCGAGGCGCGTGTATGGCACGTGAAGATCAGGACCGTTGATTTTAAACCATCGAATCTGCATCGTTGCTGAATGTATAAGAAAATGAGGGAAATCGAAACCCTTCACCTTCTTCTCTTGTAGTTAACTGAATCACGCATCAGAGAAATCCACCATTGTGCCAACTGTGAAGATAAAACACCACATCAACCAACCAAAGAAAACAAGTAAGTATGTCTATCTCATCTTCGTCTTCATCTAGGGTGGAGGAGGTAGGCAAAGAGGGGGAGCCTTTTAGAGCACCTCCTATACGGGTCATCTTCCCCTTGAATAGCGAAAGTAGGCAAATTCATCGGGGTGATCTTAGTGAAATCAGAGTGGAGGTAGTAAGTTTTCCCCACTGTGAGGAGGAAGTAGAAGGGTTCGAAGTGGCAGGGGTAAGACCCACTGTAACCGAGACTCAAATTAGGCGATGGATTCCAAATTTTTTCTTACCTTTTGACCTGGAATTTATTATTCCCGAAGATAAGGACAAAGCCTGTTGCCCTCCCAAAGGATTCATATCCATATACATAGATCAACTGGCCGTAGGATTGAGGTTTCCTCTGTGGGACTTTTAGTAAAATTGTTGGAGTATTATGGACTAGCTTTGGGGCAGTTAGGGCCCAATGCTATAAGGCAGGTGGTAGGATTTTTAGTGGAGTGTAGTAAGGGGGGATTAGTGCCTAGTGTTAGTTTATTTAGGCATTTCTTTCAGCTAAAGACGATGGGGAGAAATAAAGGTTGGTATTACCTTAACCCTAGACCAGGTAAGAGATTCAAAGTAAAGAATCCGAGTAAGATTGAAGGATGGAGAAGCAAATTTATTTATGTTAGGCAGGCGACAGTGCTGCCGAAGTGGCAAATGTTAGAGGTAGTAGATAGTGCCCCTGCAGGGGAACCTAGAGGTGTTGACGTATTGAAAAAAGCCGGTGTTCTGGGGTCCAAATTTTCAGAAGAAGTCTTGGACGGAGCTGGGTTGAGCCCGTATTATTCCAGATGGGCTGCTGGGACTTCGGATTCCCAAGAGAAAGATACCCCAACCGAGACTGATTCTGACAAGACGCCAAGCGTATCTGGGAGAGAGAGGTCGAGAGCCGGGGCAGAATTAGAGGGTAGGGCTTTTATTTCTGTACAAATTGTGTAAGATAAAATTGTCAATTCTCTGAACATATGACATGTCGTGTGCAGTGGGTAAGTTCAAGTTACAACACAAATACCCGGCCCAAGTTGTCTAGGGCTGCAGGCCGGCCCAAGTTGTCTAGGGCTGCAGGCCCAGTAATTGGCCCAAATACAGATTTGGTAATTAAGTTGCGATAGCAGCGCAAGGAGGACTGGAAGATTTGGCCCACGATCTTCTCTCAATCGCAAAGGCAGGTTTTACGGCCTTAATTGTAGGAATATAGTTAGGGTTGTGATTTGTATGATATAAATAGTAGAATTAGAGAGAGAAGAGGGGTTGGAACTTTGAAAAAAGAAAAACCACTTGTAAACTAAACAAAGAAAAGGAGAAGAAAAAGATCCCGATAGGGACATCATTTTCCCGTGGACGTAGATCTCCGGATCGAACCACGTATACCTTGTGTCTTATTATCTGGTTACCTTTTGATTTGTTATTTTGGGTGGGTACTCTTTTGATAACGGATTGCGCTTTATCAGGCCATTTAGAAAGGAAATGTCTTCGACCTTTCTTCAAATTAACTTCTTTCTTTGAACTCTCTTCTGCACCATATGAATGATTATGTTTAAAAAATATAGGGTTAATTTCTCGTTTATATAATAATAATAATAATAATAATAACAATAACAATAATAATAATAATAATAATAATAATAATAATAATAATTAAATATTGAATACAATAGTAATTAATTTTTGTTTTATTGCAAGAATAATTAAACAAATGTACTCTTGAATTTAAACATATTATGCATTATTTTATGTAATTCTAAAAAAAAAAAAAAAAACCTAGTCGATTGTTCTCTCTTCAATAGCCAGCGACAAAAATGTTGTCATTGCATACATTCCTTATGCTAGGTTTCTTCTACAGATTCATCTCTCCAAGCCGCCACATCTTTTTTTTGGTGTCAGATCTAGTTTTCTACAATTTTCAACCCTTCATATAATGACTTAACACGACGCTCTTCAGTCATTTACAATGACAATCTCATCCAATTTTCACTAAAGACAGTCCCTTTATTTTTTTGGAAGCACCCGTGCTGCCACTTTTCTTTCGTTATGATTAGTGATGGACCCAGAAATTTAGGTGAGAGAGACCCATTTATAGACGGATCTAGGAGTTCGTCTTATGAAATAATTTTTTTAACTATGCTCATGTACCATAAATGTGGCAAATTTTGAGTAGGCTAGAAACTAAATTGATTTATATAATTAGACCCTAAACTTAAAATATTGGATAAATTATATTAAAAAATAATATATTAAAAAATTAAAGGAGGACTGCCATTGTGCGACCCTTAAATATAATCAACTGTATAAATAATAACTAGAGAAGTACTAAAAATTTACATAAAATCAATAAATTAATTTAATCACGAAAGGAAAAAAAATCAAGATATATAATATTTCTATATTTATTATATTCTGTAAAATCTTTATCATATTGCTTATACATAACAATGCATTCATCTACTTCAAGTTAAATAATAAAATTATTTATTTTATTTAATTGAGTTATATTAAAGTCGACCAAAATACACATATGTAATAACACATAATGACGGAGCCAAGGGGTACACACGTATATAATAGCACATTATGATGGGGCCGGAGGGGCCCAGTGCTCCCCTTGGCTCCAACGTGCGTCCGTCTCTGATTATGATGACAATCCCGTCAAATATTTGTCGATTTATGCAATGCCAGTGATTTATTTTCGCATTGCTAGCCAATTGGCTAGCTATAGCCATACTTCTCCCAATAGCAATCCCATCTTACTTCTTCTATGGAAATTCCATATCTTGCTTGTTCTATGGCAATTCCATCCGTCGATGACAATTTCATCTTGCTTCTCATAAGATGGCAGTACTGTTTTCGTTCCGCCGATGACAATCTCATAATATCTCTCATAGGAGTGTCTTTCTTATTTTTCCGATGGCAATCCATTTGGCTTCTCATATGACGGTAATATTGTTCTCTTTCTGCCGATGACAATCTCATCGTATAATTATTAGTTCCAGTTTTTCCTTTATTTTTCCTTACCCGTCAGCCTGTGTCACAGAAGGAATTTATTTTCTTACTCTTTCCTGATTTGTGAGAGGTCGGCTTATGACCTCCATAATTTCATTTCTTTAATTATTTTCTTTTATTTTTTATATAATAGCACTTATTAATCATAAACATATCAATTAACTAATATTTAAGATTTTTTTTTTTAAAAAAAAACTAATTAATATTTTTATAGTTAATAGATTATAAGTATTTTAATTATTCATTATACATATTCTACGTTATTGTTAATTACTATTTTATGTTATGTAATCTTAGAATAATAGTATATTAAAATGGCATCCAAATTTAGAGCTAATGTAATATCACAATATTAAAAAAAATGAGTTAAATAATATATTTATATATAACTACATTTTGTGAGATCGAATACTTGGTTCTAATTTCTGTTCTTCAGTTCGGAAGTGGTTCGGTTTAACCAAAAAATATTTCTCTTTGATCTTTTTATGCTTGAAGGGTCTGTAGTTGAAGAATCTTGATATTTTCTCAATTGTAACAAATTCTCTCACTTTTTCAAATAGAAATAAAATCCAACTAAGAATTTGACCAAGTTACAGCAACTCGAATAACAAAATCTATTTACCTACCTATCTATCTATCTATCTATATTTCTTAGCAATTTAATATATTGATTTATTAATTATATCACTAAAAAATGTCTTTTGAGATATTAAAAAATAAAAAATGGTATCAAATAATTGTATTTGCCATAACTTATAAGAAGGGGTCTCAACTAATGAGAATTTGTCACAACTTATGAGTATGTGACAACTTTATTGTCGTCGCAATAGGTCGGACGCAAATAATATATTTGTAAATTGTAACCACAAAAGTGATCTCAAATGCGTCTCAAATATCTTTTTTGCAATAATTAGTTGTCTCTAAAATAGTCTTAATTAAAATGGTCTCAAATAATTTCTAGAGAAATTCGTGACAATAAGTTATTGCAAATAATTTATTATTAACGACCACAAATATGCTCTCAAAAGTGTAATACTCCCTCCATCCCACCCTAATTTGCACACTTTCCTTTTCGGTCCGTCTCACACTAATTTGCACACTCTTATAAAAGAAATTTTTCTTACAATCTTCATCCTTAAAATCTATACCATCATTCTCCCCCTTTGAAAAAGTCAACTAAAAACAAAAAGCAATTTTTTCTTAATATATGTATCGAAGTAGGTGTGTAAATTAGATCGGAACGAAAGGAGTATACAAGACCTCTTTTGTCGAATTGTATTTTCACCATTTGCAAATATAAGCTTCATAATATTAATGGTTGTGGAAATGTTCCTCATTATAGTGGACACATGTAATTATGCCGGTCGTTGATGTGTAAATTATATAAAAAAAATTGGTAACGTCTTTTGTAAGTTTGTAATATGTTAACTAGTGAAATTAAGAGTGCGTTTCGCTAAACTTATCTCAAACATTTTGTAAACTTTAATATTTTATAAATTATTTTAATACATATTAGCTTATTATAAGATATAATATCTTATATAAGACTTTATAAGTTAATAAAGTATTTGGATATAAAAAAAATTAAGTTTACTATTTAATGCAGTGATTTAGCTATGAATTTGTGGCCTAATTTGAAAGCTAATGCCGAACAAACATTTTAATTAGTGTGTGTGGTGTGTGTGAACTATGTGTAGTGCGTACGAAAGAAGTATGTGAGATGTGTGAAGTGTGTGAAGTATGTGTAGTGTGTGAAATATGTGAATATGTGTGTGTGAAGTGTGTATGTATGTATGTATGTATGTTTGTTTAATGTGTAAAATTTGAGTGTAACTTATAAAATTTGAAAAAATAAGATGGACTAGAGGGTCTTATCTTTTTTGGAGCTATAAATGACTTTATGTAACATTACGTTTGTAGCGCCTTTAAAATTATAACTTTTATATAACACTTTTGTAACACTTATGAATATGTAATACGTTCATGCAACACTTTTGTACACTGCGAATATGCACCACCTTCACATGACACTTTTAAAATATGTAACGTTTCGGACGTAGCATTTTTAAATAAGAACATTTTATACTTAACACTTTTGAATGAGTAACACTTTTATGTAAGCCTTATAAATAAGTAACACTTTTTAGGTAACATCTGTAATTGATAGAGTTATATATTTATTTTATTTTAAACTAATTAAATATCTTTGAATTTATTTTTCTTATGTGTTACATCTTACCAAATTAGAACATTTATAACATAGGTGGTGAAAACAATCAACTCATGCTTACAAAAACAACAATTTATTGGAGCAACTATAAAGATTTACTTATTTATTATCTAAAATAATTTTTATTAGTGATTTATCTGTGTATGCGTGTGTGTGTGTATATACACATTATATTTTTTTAAACAACAACCAAAGAGTTTTGTAGCTTAAGCATTTTATACATTTCTTAAGTGTGACAACCTGGAGACTTGAAACATTTTGCCATGCCTCTTCATTTTGTAAGGTTTTTTTTTTTCTCTTTTTTTTTTTTTTTTTTTTGTAATTTTATATTCTATAAAACACAAGAAAAGTAATTAATCACCTGCTTTTAAAGGTGACTTGTCCACAACAAGTAAATAAATAAAATTGTTGTAATTGAAATTAATGATTTGTGTATTAAAATTTATATATAATCGTTAGATATAACAAATTAGCATGATATAAAATAAGTATATAAGAGTGCATGAAACGGGAAAAAGAATTAATGAAAACTTTGTATTTAGATATAGAATAATCTAAATAAAATTAATTAAGTTAAGTTGTAGTTTGATGAGAAATTGAATTTTGAGATTAGTTTATTGATGTAACAACAATATATCATGTATAAATATTTTTTCTTATAAAATAAAAAATAAAAAAAATTATTGTAGCCTAGTCGTTTGATATTTGCACTTAAGCTCTTGCAATCTACAACTTGGGTTAATATTTAACAGCAATGACAAAATATTCAATATTTTTCTTTAAATGGTATTACGTAAATGGAGTTATAACCTATATGTAACATCTTTTTAGTATTGCCATAAAGTGAATTAAAATCAGTGGCGTAACCAGGATTTAAAAATCGGGGGTACGATACATAATAAATAAAAAAAATCGGGGATAGGATTGAGATTTGGGGGTACATTTTTTTTTTTATAAGTACCTACTAATATTTTTTTTTTTATTCAAATTAGGGGTAGAAGTGTACCCCCAAATTAGTTAATAGTTCCGCCCCTGATTAAAATCCAATGTAACATTTATCAAAAGTGTTACTAAAGATCATCAAAGTATTACATTAGACTTTAAGTAACACCGACAAATGCAACACTAATAAAGTGTTACCTAATATCTATAGTAACATTTTTTTTTATATATATGTATCATTTTTAGGTGTTGCCTAAAAGTTTAAGAGCCTATTTTTACATTTTATCAATAATCAAACAATTTTATGTTGCCAAATATATTTAAAGAATTTATAAGCTTTCAAACATCTTATAAGATATTTTGGTGAGTTTAGAAAATTAGTCAAACCTCTAACACGTGTGCATGATATATATATATATATTGAAACGGAATTGTGTTTACAGTATCATTGCCATCATCATTTTACCTTAAAAGTGCGCTTATGTATATTGTATGCTCATGGCTGTTACTCCATGTATTATGCATCATTGGATTTGTATATAGATACAAGATGGAAATAATATTAATCTTTCATTCTGTATTTATACATTAATCTAATGATGTATAACTAGGGGTGAACATTTGGTCGATTCGGTTGAAAACCAAACCGAACCGACCAAAACCGAAACCGATTTTTTCTATATTTTTAAAACCGAACCGAACCGAACACATCTTCTTAACCGAACCGAACTGAACCGAAATTTTTCGGTTCGGTTCGGTTTGGTTCGGTTCGGTTATCGGTTTAGGTTTTAAAGTTTTACGTTTTTAATTTTTATTTTTTTATAGCAACAAATCTTGATTTTCATAATATTTTTTTCTATTAAAAAGCCAAATTAAAAAATGGACCAAAAGATAGGGATAAATTTTAATTTTCATGCATGTTAAATGTAGAAATTACTAATGTATATCAATTCAATCAAGAAAAATAGTATACAATAAATATATAATTGAAAATATATAATTAAATATGAGTAATTCGGTTCGGTTCGGTTCGGTTAACCGAATTATTTTTGGTTAAGAACCGAACCGAACCGAATTATGAATCATCTAATATTTGAAACCGAACCGAACCGAACCGAATCACTCGATTTGGATCGATTTTTCGATTTCCGTTCGGTTTTGCTCACCCCTATGTATAACATGTGAGGGTGATATTTAAAGGGGTACGATAGAATTAACCTCTACAAAGGAAGAACTTCTTATTTCAATTAGAGCAACCATTTAACGAAATTGAAGAAAAAAATATTGAATTATGATTTTTTTTTTTTGTGTGTGTGTGTGTGTGATGACTGATGGACTTTGCTTTTGAAGGAAGCATGGAAAAGTCTATCCAAACAGTAGTGTTGGATCAGCCATTATACGTACAAATGCGTGTTGGCAAAAGAACATTATTAAACAAATACATAATATTATATTCACGTCAAAGCTATTTTCAATGCATTGTGAGGTCTCCATCCAATGTTTACATTTCACCTATCTTCTATAATTTCAATTCTTAATTTCATAATCTATATTTATTTACCTTGGCTCGCTATATATATATATATATATATATATATTTTTAATTTCCATTTTAAGAAAGAAAGAAGAATGTGTGTGTGTGGGTAAGAATGTAATTTTCCATGTAAGCCGACTACTTATTTTTGTATGGTTAGGTCGATGAATGTCAAAAAGTAATCAATAATTGAAAATAATGCTGTTGTAATGTTCTGCAGAATGAAATTATATACGTACAAAATTTATGTCTGTCTGAATTGTTTGATGTGGGAATGTAAACCAACTAATTAATAGAATCAAATATGTTTAGATTTGTTTGATCCTTTTTGTCCACTTCCTAAAATAACATATGAGTTCGTTTCAAATATCATTCCAGTCAAGTTTAAATAAATTTAATTGCGTCAAAATCATTTAAACACAGATAGCTTAATTGCTTTATATACATGATTTTCCATATCCTAAATAATTGAGTTTGATCCAATTTACCCCTTGGAAAAAAAGGAAAAAGTAAAAAGAAGAAACAGTTGTATTCAATTTCGAATCTTAATGTAGCGTGGATTTGGGAAAAGACGAGTCTAAATTAATTTCGATGTAGTATGGGTTTGGGGTAAATGAGTTTTAAGGCAAACTTAGACTCAAGTTTGATGGAGCATGGATTTAAGGAAAAACGAGTTTGAAAAACTCACTCAACATGGATTTGGGAGAGAACGAATTTAATTCCAGGCTCAAAACCATGGTCAAGAGATTCGGGGGAAAATGAATCTAACTCAACCTCGAAACTATGGTTAAATGAAGGTTTGCTCTGGTTCATTTATTCAAGGACACTGTTGTATCATTGTTCGATGTGAAACAATCTTTTTAGGGTTACAACAACCACCTAAAAATTTACTTTATTAACTTTCCAAAGACTAGATCGATGTCCCTGCAACATTCGTATTTTCTTATAGACTCAGAACTTATCGAGGACTATACGGATTCCCCTAAATCAAATCTTGCCACACAAATATACTCAAAATGACAAGCCACACTCTAACCTAGCTAATATCAAATTATTTAATTTGATTCATGATTCAACCTTATTGATGTTCTTTTAATTATTTTTCATGATGGACCGATTGTTGAAAGTGCGGACCCATATATATGCGGTCCCAATCCAATTAGGTCCAAATCTGTCCGGGGCCCACCTTGGACTCAAATTTCTCATTTTCACATTGACCCTCATATCTTTTTTAATATAATAATGGGACTGAAAGATATATATGTTCAAATGGGAGTTAACAACATCCCTAAATTACTTTTTTCTTTCTCATTTCAAAGGTCAAATTAAGTTTCACATAGCCTGCTTTAAGAGTGACGTGACGAACAACTGGTAATCAGAGTCAACGTGATATGCCCTGTGTATAAATTTATCAAAATCCTCGAATAGTTCCGATTAATTTTTATTTATGCATTAAACTTTAATTAATTGCATAAGATTCTCTCAATTATTCTCCACCTAAGCATGCCTTTACCATTTTCAGCTTCTCTTAAATTCTGATTAGACGTTAGATTTTAATTTACCGTCAGTTAAACTGCTAGCGACTTTTATAATATTGTTACACACTATATGGTATGAGGTGTTGGCTATAGACGTATAAAGTAATAAACCTTTGCTTGTGTCTGTGTGTAGTTTCCCAATTGTTAAGTCATGAAGATAAATATTAATTATTTTATTTATTAATAATGATATTTTTTTATTAGGAGATATTTTGGTTTCATATAGTTCATTTACTAGGATATTTTTATTTATTTTAATTAGACATAATGCTAGTTGCTAAGGATCCAAGTTATTCTACTAGTATAAGTATTGATTTTGTAATATTCTCCAACAATTGTTTGAACAATGGTTGGAAATTAGGTATTGAACTTCTTAAAGATGATGTTGCAAAAGTATCTAGGTATTAATCGGGCGCCTAATTAGGACCTAGCATCTAAGTAGTGACTAACCAAAGCAAGTTGAATATTTTTGCAAACAAGATCATTTTACTTCTATTTTCAGAGGAATAAGCGGAGACTTGTTATGTTGGGACGGGTCAAATTAAGATTGTTGACATTAGATGGGTCCGATAAGTCACCAGATACACGTAAGGATGCACATAAGCTGGGCTAGACTAAACTTTACATCGAACGATTTTGGATCTAATTTATAAACTTCGGGTCCAAACTTAGTCTATTAATTATAAAAGGTTTTTTCTATAGGCCGATCCGACATTTCACAATCAAGCATGTCGTAGGCCTATTTATAGCCTATTAAATGGCCTACAATAGATATTTATATATAAACATATACTATTAGTTACTACACAATTTAATTACATAAATGGAGTATTGTAATGCTTAAAATGTGCAGATATGTTTTATACATTATGTAATATATACAGTATTGAATCCGTCTCATAAAACGAGTCATGTTTGAAAAAAGTACAATTTTTCTTTTTAAATAAAGGTATAAGTCTCCAAAGACCATCAATACCCACTCGCATGACTTATTTTAATTTTTTATTGGTTTATTCAATCATATCTAACTAACATGTGAAATTAATAAAAAAAATAATAACAAAAAGAAAAGGTTACTTGAACTAGTAAAACAAGGTATTCATATTTGAAATATCACTTTTTTTAACAAGAAAATTTTCAATGCAAAACTCTGTTATTGTATTATATTTTTTATATTAGGTATATTTTATGTATTATATACATATATTATTTATATATGTAAATTCTAAGTAGGCCGATCTGTTAGGCCTTTATTACGTTCGAGAAAGTTCTATTTCTGGTTCCTTTACCAAATAGGATGGCCCAAACTAAACTTAACGTAGTCTAAGTCATAAATCATTGTCAGATAGCTTGGCCTATTTCCATTACTATCTTTCCGTCCAAAGTAGCCCAAATCCACCGCTAATACAAGTCCAACAACAAATGACTTACGTTAGGTGAAAATTCTAGAGAAAATGAACCCAAATAGGATCTCCAGAAACAATAATTAATAATTGGGCCTATATGATTACCTTATAGCTGAAACAAACCTAAACCAGGCTTAATATAATAAACGAGTACATCCATTACCAATATAATGTCACGCAAGAAAAGGCCCATTTATTTACCTTAACAAAAGTGACCCACCACAAAAACCAGCCCAAGCCTCACACTCTTGCGGCCCGATTTGACGGGAATTTTATTGGATAAAAATTGTTATAGCGCAGTCCACCCCATTAAATTTCTCAGGTAATTGGTCCATCAAATTAAATTTATTGTAGGGATGTCGGAGGTCTGCGGATCGGATTGATAGTCTATTATTCCCGACTAATCTTGCACTTGAAGGATTGATATAAGTATTTAAAAAAATATTTTTTGAGATTTTGTTGACTTTTCAAAGGTGAATTGATGGTGGAGATTTTGAGGGTGGAGATTGTGTTATAACTTTCCTTTTTAAGAGGTGTGCAAGTTCACCTGGATGAACGAAAACGAAAAGTGTGCAAGATTAGTTGGGATATAGATAGTATAATTTAGAGATTTTTATATTACAACCATTATATTAATACAATTATATCTAACACCCATTGGATCATCTTATTTTAATCTTTAACCCTTAAATTATGTAACCAACAAACTGTTAAGTTGGTAAGCAAACTCAAACTAAAAAGCTTTCAGCGTGTAAACAGTGTCAATCATATCCCATCATGTTTGACTTTTCTTCTTTTACTTTAGCATTTTACCTTCTTTTTTTTTTTCTCAATTTCCATTCTTATGTGGTGCCCTGCAATCCTACATGTTGGATCCCCAACTCTAATTTCATGCTCTTTTTTATTTTATTTTACCATATTTTTATAATTATATATGTAAAATGTAAATTGTACAAAGTAAAAAAATTAAAAAAAATTGTACAAAGGCATAAATTAAACTAAATAAATATAGCATAAATAAAAGTATTTATGATTTTCTCACAGAACTAAAATAGATAATTAGCGCCTTTATATAAATAAAATAATTTTGTTTACATAATTTATAGTGATTTTGAAAATATTATAGAACAAAAATCTAACAAATAGAAAGTTTCGAGGAACAGTTTTTTTTAAAAAAAAAATCCAAAAAATTAAGAAGAACGGAATTTGGGCAGAAGAGAAACTCTTCTTATTTGTTTATTTTGTACTACTTCATTAAGATAGAAAGATTTAGGAATTTTTACTTATACTTTTTTGGTATATTTTTTGAATTTATATTTTTGGGATTTTTTACTATCTATAAAGAAATTATTTTTCTGCGAGTTTATTTGCTAGAGTTTCTTTTTTTTTTTTTTTTAAAAAAAACATATTTATTTCTTTATATCATGTGATGACTAATATAAGTTGATATAAATTACATGTGGGTTTATTTTTAGATCCCTGATCATGTTGACTCAATATACAAAGATCCCAATTCAAAGAACTTACGTGAGAGAACATGTTAATTTTCCTGCAATTTTTAATTTTTTTTAAAAGAAATACTGTAATTGCTTAAAATTTGAAGTTATGAAACTTAAATTGCAAAACCTTGTTCGACTGGGATTAAAAGTATAAGATACGCATACTTACGGGACAAAAATGTCATATCCCTTACAATTATACGCAAGGGAGTAATATAAATGCTTCCTTCATTTCTAAATAAAAGTTATTTTAGAGTTTGAGTGAGAAGTTAAGAATTCATTAAATGTATAAATATGTCCCCATGCATCTATCTCAATTATCTTAAATTACTTTCTCCAAAAAATATTTCTTTACCATAATGTTAATAGATAGAATAATTCATTTAGTTAAAGATAAACTGAAGAGATTTTTAGAAAAATTTTCTGGAAAGTATTTAAGCAGAATATTGGAAGAATCAGCTGGGTATTTTACTAGATTATGTTATCTAATACGGTTAATTTAAAAATCACAAAAAATAATTAATTTGACATATGATATGTTAAAAGATGTTATCTGTATTTTACAATTTTATTGGAATAACAAAAAGAAAAAATAGAAAAGAAGAAAAATGACTACTACAAAACAACTGAAATTTCAGTAAACATATTTCTCAGAAGGAAGTTTTCCTTTTTCCTTCTTTTTCTTCTATCAACTTTTACATTTTAATTTATATAAGAAAATATAAAATATTTTTAAGATGACACATGGACAATCCTAAAATTTAGCAATGCTTCATTTATATTAATCTGCAATCGAATTATCGAAGTGAATTTGGTGCTCTTGATAGAAGTAATCTATTATGAGTTCTTGTCTATTAACAACAAATTTAGGGTTAATTGCAGTAACTCCACCAACCTATTAACATTTTTTTTTAAATAAATAAATATATATATATATATATATTTTTTTTTTTTGTGCATCGATATATATAAACTATACTTATTTGGCAAATAAACCACCTAACTCATTTTACAAACCCTTTCTTTTACAATGTGTTACAACCACACAACCCATGCCCAACAACATTAATGAAAGAGCCCAAGTTGAAGAAGGAGGCCCATCAAGCTGGTCCAAGTGGATTAGCAAGCCCCCAGCCATCTTGCCGAATATGTGTGGCAAAAGAGGACCATGAGCTGTCCCTTAGCACTAGATTGATATCATATTCATGGAATAGGTTCGGGAATTATGGTTGTCTTTATTTTCCTTACATTTAGTTATGAGTTACATTAGAAATTTTAACCCTAAAAGAAAGGGAGTATAAATAGGGATCAATGTGAAATTGTAAAACATTGAGCATCATGTTATGAAAGTTCATCTTCTTCCTTCCTCAATTCTCCGAGCTTCTTTCCTCCATTCTTCATCTAGGAGTTCACCCTCACCCGAAGAGGACCTAGTCCTAACATTGTGTTTTGATTGATCTGACTTAATCCCTCTTCTATTGGCCTTCCACGCGCCAAGATCTTCTCTCATTCATCTCTTCCTACTCGATTTGCCAACAAATTAAATACTTAATTCAACCTCTCTCTGGCCTACTCCAACCCTTACCGATTCCTTCCCTTGTTTGGGATGCCCTTTCGATGGACTTCATATTGGAATTTTCTCAATATCTAAAGTTTTTTCTATTATCTTTTATTTTTTTCTTTTTTGTGGCTGACAGGTTGACAAAGTTCGCCCATTTCACTCCTCTCCCCCAAGGTTTCACGATAATTAAGGTGGTTGAACTCTTCGTGGAGCTCGCCATCACGATTCGTGGCTTCCCAAGCACGATCATTTCTGACCGCGATGCTATATTCCTTAGCAGATTTTGGGTCTGTCTCTTTGACCACAATGGGACATCCTTGCACCACAGTTCGGGCCTATCACCCTCAAACGGACGGTCAAACTGAGGTGGTGAACTGGGGCCCCTCCGCGCTTTTGCTTTACTGCTTTGGGCAGAATTTTAGTACAATTTGAGCTATCAAAGAAGCATTAAGATGTCTCCCTATCAAGCATTGTTCGGTCGTCAACCTCCGATTGTTCCATCTTTTTAACCCATGGTAAAAAAATATAGGCACTAGAAGAGATTCTCTTGGAACGCGATGAACTGTTAGCCACTTTAAAGCGTAATTTGAAAGCTGCTCAATAGCGCATGTTCACACGCTCACAACTTACTGCATTACTTGATCTTTAGTTAAAAAATATTATACATATATAATTATATATATTCCATATCTAATTTATTATTTTAATACTTTTATTTTAGATTTATTTACTTTTGGCATGTTTTGGGCTTGGTGGTTGTATGTTATAACTTTATTATTCTTTTAGTCTAAAAGATTTGGAACAAAAAAAAGAATAAGGGGAACCCGAATCCCCGTTGGGACACTCTTCCCCGAATGAGAATTCCCCATCCCCGACCCAAGGTCTCAAAGCGGGAAATTTAGTAGGGATGGGAATTGGATTGGAATTGGGAATGAGGATGAGGAGTCCAATACAATCCCCGATTCCACCCATTGTCACTCTCACTCCTACTAAAAGTATATTTAAAATTGTCTCAAATAATTTGTAGAGAGATTTGTGACAATAAGTGGTCACAAATAACTTATTATTAGTGACAATAATTATAGTCTAAAAAATATTATATAAAAGACCTCTTTTATTGTGGTGACACGCCAGTTAAGATAGAACATAAATATATTTTTAGATGAAAATCTAATAAGGAGATTAACACAACTTAAATACAATAATGCATGTTAAAAGAAGAGACCAAAGGGGTGAAGCTTGGTGCGACATATTTCGTTGACTCGCAATTCCATTTCAGAAGTAAAGTAATTCTTCCAATCTCCAACCTCGCCCTTCCTAAAAAAGATATTGTTTGGTGCATTCAAGAAAACAGCTCCATTCTTATTCACTTCCAAATTCTTGAGCCTCTCCAAGCTACACCTACTCACTACTTGATCAACTTCTCCTTCGTCTCCAAACGGCCTCTCCAGAAACTCTGCAATTCTCGAGACATGTTTCTCAGGATTACTCCTGAGTTCCTCATACTTGATAAAAAGCACTTTCTGAGGCCTTTTCTTGCTCTCCTCCCAGTACTCCACCACGTGATCGAAAAATGACCCGTAGTGATGAATACCAGTATATAAGCAATCAACCGTCTTTTCTAGTGGGTAAGGTTCTTGATCCGGCCTAAAAACAGAGTTAAAAAAATGCCACATCGATATGACAGTGTCCTTAGGATTACGGGCGATATACACAATTTTACACTTTGAGTTCTTTACGGAATCTGGCAGTACGGAGTATGGAAGATGCGTATGCAGGAGACGAGGATTTGATGCATCGTAGGGGTCGAATGGTGGCGGTTTAGCTGAATAGCTTATGGCCTCTATAGTAGGGATATGGAAATGGGGGTTCTCGGTTGTTAAAATATCGTGAGAATCTTCTAGAACTTGGCGGTTTTGCATGATGCAGAGTGATAGGGCTTTGAGCCATGTGGTGCCTGTTTTTACGGTTGATGCGAGGAAAACGTCGTCGTCTCGGGCCTGAAAGTTTGATCTAAAGATAATGGCGGACTTCAAGATTTCAGGACTGAACCAAAACCCTTCCCATTTTCGGAGTTGCACGGCGTCCATGAAAACCGCTTCTGGTAGCTCATTGATTAATTTGTTGACATCGTTGGGAGCATTTGGGGACTGCAATAAGCCTTGCATGGTTAGTACAAGAAATAAAATATAAAGTAAATTCAAATAGAGATTAAACTTTATTGATAACACTAATATTATATACACACGAGGGAATAATTGTTATTAATATGGAAGAAATAAGCTTGGGATTTAGGAATATGTTGCAAATGAAATAAAAATGAAAAGCTAAAGAAAAACAAGAGTAGATAGATGGGCATAGAAATAATAGTAACTTCTTTTATGTTTTGCAAAGACATTACAGTAGCATATATATGTGGGTTCTGACCCTAAAAAATGTATATGTGGTTTCTATCTTCTTATCTTGTGGCCTAAAATTATTCGCTCATTTCTGTCGTTTTCAATTAATTTCACCACCCAGCACACGTTCTAATTCCTCTGCAACTTACCAATAATGGAGTCGACATCATATTTTCATCAAACGAGACATGTGTTAAATGATTTTACAAATTAAGATGTCTCATGTATTAAATTCAATATAACAAAAGACGAAATACATAGTATAACATAAGATTCAAACTGACAACATTCTAGCTCATTATTTGATAAATAGAGAATTAGATAACGTGGAAAATGGCAAAAATAGTTAAAACTATAATTTAATTTATGTTTATGAACTTCTTTTTAAATGATCAATATTTTTTTAGTCATTTTATACCCATTATACCCTTATTCACATGGTATTTCTATCTGGTTCCAAGTATTGGAAGAGTATAATTAGAGACTAATCGTTAAAATTATACATAATTAACAACAGCCAAGAACATATGTTTTGTTACAAAACTAGCTAAATTTACCTCCTAAATTAATATAATTTTCTCGTAAAATATTATCAATAATACTTTTATATAAAAAAATTATATTATTATGATTTTCCAAATACTACTTTCCAAAGTAAAGTGTGATATTTATATATCTATTAGTTTTTTTGTCCCACAATAAAGAATTATGTTTGAAAATGTATACTTTTTCTTTGTGACCAATTTAATGGAGAAAGAACTCTCTAAAAATCATTAATTCATACGTAGTTTTTTTGTATGTACAATTCGAGTCAGAAGTAATTCTGCGTGAGGCTCTACAACCAAACTCAGATTCTAAACTAATAAAATGATACCAATAAAATGAAAAATAACGGGCTTTCAACTGTTAGGGTATCTTCACTTTTCGAACACCGATAAATCTTAGGATTTTTAAGAAAATAGTCAGGCCTGAACTCTTCATTTTAAGCACGAACAGTTCGACCAGCTAACTTATAACACTAGTGTAATAAATTGGGACTAGACTGATCGAATTATCATCTCTAGTAGAATGCGCAGTTTCCTTAATAATTCTGGTAAGTAAAACAGCTTGCACACCAAAGAGGACTGATTTTCAATTCCAAGTTTAGTTAAATTAATAAAAATATAAATTGAATAGTAAGTAGTAATTGATCCGGCAGGATCAACAGTTTCCTCCCTTGGACTTTCGAGAAAGAAAATTACGTGTAATTTTTTAAATGATTTGCATTCAAAACTTTATATATATAATTTTTTACCCTTTTTTTTTCTCTTTAAAGTTGGTCCCCTTAATTATAAAATTTCTTCCCAATATTATAGTATTATATAATTAAAGGATTTTACCCCTGGAATAAAATTCTAGATCTGTCTTAAAATATGATGATGCATGAGAGAGAAAGTGTTGCGTCTTTTTCTTTATATGCTTTATGGAAATATATATAATGTTTTTATTTTCTTATGGTGGGAAAAATTTCGTTTTTAGTCATGTAACATAGGATCGGTTTAAAAAGATTATATATTTTTTGAAACATCAATTTTAGTCATCTAAATTAGAACCATGTTCAGTTTAAGGATAAATTTTTCCGGAGAGTTTTATTTAATTTTTGAATTATAACAAATATTTATGAAAAAACAAAAATAATATCTATACTTAATAACAAAATCCGTCAAAAATAGAAACTAAGGAATTTTCCCGCCCAAACAAATATTACTATTAACGGAAACTACGATTTTCAGTTTTTTATTGGCTAGTTTATTAAATGAAACGCGTTTTTTGCTTATTCACTAATTAAGGAATATATAACGGTTGTGCTTAAATTAGAGAATTATGGATCATCGGTATATAGTAAAGATATAATTCCGCTGTAAGAAAATATTCTCCTTTATATGATGAATATATAGGTCATTGTATTTTATTATATACTAATCTTCCCCTAAATTTATAAATTTATTTTATTTACTTAACAAAAAAAAAAAAAAAAATAGTCAATTAATTATTTGATCTTATTTTTATCTTTTAAAATAAATATATATTTTAAATTGTGTATCGCACGATGGGTGATTCTAATCTGAAAATAATAATTCCTTAATTTAAAATAACTCCAAACAAGCATATATACAATATCCACTAACAATAATATATATACATCATCATCACAATTCAAATATCTAATTTAATTAATAATCAATCATTCTCTAACTATTACACATTTCTTATCGTTTTTCTCAATTTAATAATATAAATAACATCAACTCAATTTACAACCAACATCATCACACACCTATTTTCATCCTCAACCTACTTTATCAATCATATTTACATCAATCAGCGATAACTCAATATATTTCAAACTTTAAGTAAACACATCATGAGTTTATGTAGCGTAAGGTGTCACACACTGCATAAATTATTTTAGGAAACTTTTTAGATTAATTTCCAACTAGTGCTTTTCTAACGGTGGCTTCACTATTTTGTGACCATATATCATCTGATTATGTGATAAGGATAAAAGTGAATAAAAGGACTTAATATACAACACTCAATAAAAGAAATATTTAGACCTACATGACAGTACATGATAAGCTAAAACACATTAATTTATTTACTTTTTTAAATTTTCTGATAAAAGAGATAAATACAAAACTTAAATAAAATCTATTATCTATTACTATATACAAAGTGTGAATAAGGAGTTTCTTGTAAAACATGATTTGCCTAAATTACCCATATGTTATTTATGAATTTGAAGGGTTAATATGTAATTATTAGTAATTTGTACTGTTCATTAATTATTTAATTTAATGAGATATATAGTCCATTGAATCTAACAATTTTAAAGCCCCCTTGCATCAGATATATAGTTCATCTTGAATAGGGTTAATTACAACCCCACTAAATTATCAGCGTTTTTACACATAAATTACTAAACTTTCTTTTGTGGCATCGATACATATAAACTATGCAAATTTGGCAGATAAACCACCAAACTTATTTCCTGATCGGCAGATAGACCACCAAACTTATTTTTCGATCATTTTTCATTAGAATTTGCATGTGATTTGTACGTGATTAACTTTTAATGATTTTTTTTAACAAAGAACCTTTTTAGTATGCCACAAGTGTAAAATTCTTTCACACCTTTCTTTTTCATAACAATTTCTTTGAATCATCAATGATTCTCTCTCCCAATATTTAGAACCTTCATTGGTGAAGATGAACAGTTCCTCTACCTACTAAAAAACATGTTTTCATAAAAAAAACCCATAAAATTTTAGAGTGACACTCATGTGCATGTGCATAAGATGCACTTAGTGTTATTGTACACCTTGTGGGGCCCACTTGTAATTTTTTACCTACTAGGTAAAAATAAATAAGTAAATTTCTGGTCAAACCTGATTTAAGTCAAATGCAAAACCCTCACCTTCTTCATCAAGCAGCGGGATTTTTAAGCCAAAAACTTCACCTTCTTCATCAAAGCAGCGCGATTTGTTACGCTCATTCCTCAGGCCGCGTGATTTTTGCAGTTTCTCAGGTCGATTTCACCGATCTTCATCAACATATGTCATTGATCCTCTATCAATTCTCGCAGAAACAGAATTCAGCCAAAATCTGGAAAAAATCAATCATAGTAATTGTCAATTGGCATAAAAAAAATTATGAACATGAGTTATTAATGATTTTCATTTCATTATTTGAACATTAGAATTCTGTTTTCATTACGAATTCGAAAATATTTTGAAGAGGTTTGTTTTATGATTTCTCGTAGATATGGATACTGAAGTTTATGATGATAGAACAGTGCAAGAACATCAGAAAGGTAAGAACCCGACAGTAAATGTTATTCTGTATGACAGTAAACATTAGTTTACCAAGCAGTATACTTTAACTGCTCATGTGTTTTATTCTAATGTGTTCAAATTCTCTTGCTATTATAATTGGTAATGAGCATGAAACAGAGAAGTCAAGTTCTGAAGATATAACCAGCAAATCGATATTGGACGATGGTTTGAACAACAACAATGAAGGTAACAAGAGACAGTAAATGTTATTCTGTATGAAAGTAAACATTAGTTTACCTAGCAGTATACTTTAACTGCTCATGTGTTTCGTTTTAATGTGTTCAGATTCTCTTGCAATAATAATTGGTAATGAGCATGAAACAGAGAAGTCAAGTTCTGAAGATATACCCAGCAGATCTATGTTGGACGATAGTTTGAACAACAATAATGAAGGTAAAAACCCAACAGTAAATGTTATTATGTATGACAGTAAACATTAGTTTACCTAGCAGTATACTTTAACTGCTGCTTTTATATTGCATTAAAGTTACTGGTTTTTAATATGTTCAGTGACAGTGTACTTTTATTCAAATAACAGTACACCATGAAATCCTTAACATTATACTTAATGCTCTTCACTTTTTGTGATTTTTTACAGAAATTCCAAATGAGTCAATAGACATGTCTGATTCGCTACTTGGGGTTAAAAGAAGCACAATTACTAAAATGTATGATTTATACTTCATGCATGCTCGTTATCAAGGTTTCAGCATTCGAAAGTCAACAAATCGATTCTCAACAAAAGGAGAACTTGTGGGAAAATCATTTGGGTGTTCTAATGCTGGGGAAAAAAAGAAGATCAGATGAAAAGAGAAAAAGAAAGCCAATCCTACGAACAAATTGTATGGCAGAAATGAAGGGTTCAAGGACTACAGGAGGGCTGTTTGAAGTTGTGAAACATAATATGTTCCACAATCATGAATTAACTAGGGCAGATTTGAACCACTTACACAGATCAGAGAGGAAAATCACAAATGAAAAGGCAGAGACAATAGCGAATATGGTTGATTCTGGAATAAAGCCAATGGACACCTACAGATACATGGTTCATGAAGCTGGGGGTGAAGAGAATGTTGGCCACACCAAGAGAGATCACCTAAATTTCATAAATCGTATGAAAATGCAACAAATTGAAGGAGGAGATGCAGAAACTATCATAGACATGATGCAAGAAGAAATTCAAGAAGACAGCGAGTTTTTCTACAAAGTGAAGATGAAAGATGGAAGGTTGTGCAATATCTTTTGGAGGGATTCATTAATGATGGAGGATTTTGATATATATGGTGATGTTCTTATATTTGACACAACATATAGAACAAACAAGTACAATTTGATTTGTGCTCCGTTCATAGGCATAAACAACCACTGGAAGAACGTGATGTTTAGATGCATTTTTCTATCAAATGAAAAACTGGAGTCATTTGAGTGGCTTTTCACAACATTCAAGAAGTCAATGAGAGGAAAATCACCAGTAACAATATTCACAGATCAAGATTTTGCAATCGCAAAAGCAATTGAGAAGGTACTGATGACATATACTGTACAAAATATAAACATATACTGTGCATTATATGTTTATATACTGTGAAGTAATAAACATATACTCTGCATATTGCATCACATTCACAGAAATCTTTTTCAGCATACTATAAATAATCTGTTTTATTTTTAATTCAGGTTTTCCCTGATTCAAGACATAGACTTTGCCAATGGAATCTTTACCAAAATGCTATAACAAGATTTGCAAGTTTAAAGGGGAACAACACATTCAAGGACACCTTCAACAAGTGCTTATCAGACTGTGTCGATGAAACTGAGTTTGAAACTTGTTGGAAGAATATGATAACAACTTACAACCTTGAAAAGAATGAGTGGTTTACAAGATTGTATACTCTAAAGGACAAATAGTGCACTGCATTGAGCAAAGACTTCTTTTCTGCTGGAATACGGTCATCCCAAAGAAGTGAAAGCACAAACAAAGTGATCTCATTCAATGCAAAGAAGAAAACAAGTTTGACTGATTTCTATGGTATTTTCAAAAAAACAGTAAAATGTTGGCGAAGCACATAAAAATATGATGAGTTCAAATGTTCAACATCAAAGCCTTATTCAAGTTTACGAATGCCAGGGATCATAAAACAAGCATAAGAGGTCTATACTACAAAAAATTTCAAAAATTTTGAGGAGGAATTTCAGAAATGCATTTCAAGTTACTCAATCATAGTTGGAGTAGAAGACAGTACAATGATCTATCAAGTTTCATCAGGCATTACTGATGCCAAGAGAAGCACAGTAATATATGACAGCACACCCAGTTTAATATCATGCAATTGCAAGAAATACGAAGAGTGTGGAATTCTTTGTTACCACTGCTTGAGAGTGTTACACATAAATTCTGCACAAAGCATTCCAGAAAATTACATCAAAAAGAGATGGACAAAAATGGCAAAATCAAATGTTTGGGAGAGATGGAGCAAGACAGATACAAACAAAGAAGGCAAGCACACAGCCACTCAATGGAAGCATCAACTGGTACGCAACTACTATAACATGATATTGAAAAGCGAAGAAAATGAAGAAACAAGGAGAATCATGGAAGAAGGATATAAGAGAGACAAGCAAGCTATTGATGCTTTCTTCGAAACTGCAGAACCAGTGGCTGCAGTTAATTCATTGAACAACATTCTTGATCCAATTCAATCAACTATAAAGGGGAGGAGGGCGCAAAGGCTAAAAAGTCAACTTGAAAAACTAAGGAAGAAGAAAGCCAGAGAAGTAGTTGAAATAAATAACAATGAATTTAGTTCAGCAACACCAAATGTTCGTATTTTTTAGATATAGTTTGAAACATAATTTTATATAAACCTTGATAGTATATTTTATAAAGCCGGCTAGTATATTCAATATTTGAATGCAGTACATTTTGTGATGAGCGACAGTACAATATACTTTTTTTAGTTAATTTGACACACAGTCGATTATGTCAACCTTGCCAATATATGTCATACCCCTTGATATTATATGTTATAATACAGGATAAAATATTTCACATTTGAGCAGTATATAATATCAAACTTGGCAGTATATGTTATAACCGTTGACAGTATATGTTATAAAGTCTGACAATATATGGTACATTTGAGCAGTATATAATATCAACCTTGACAGTATATGTTATAACCGTTGACAGTATATGTTATAATGTCTGATAGTATAAGGTATCAACCTTGACAGTAAATGTTATAACTCTTCACAGTATACGTCGTGGATTGTACACAACACAAATGTTTATATTTTGAAAATTATTTTCAAGCTGCACAGTATAGTTAATATTTGAACATAGTATATTTTATTATGTAACACAGTATATGTACGATTGTATTATTTTTTCTTGAATATTGACAAATATTTATGTTGCCTTATAAAATAGATCATTTCAAACAATAAAAATAATCAAAAAAACTAGTACAAACTACTAATATTCCAAAAAAAACACCAATTGTTCAACAGAACTTCGCATTCTCACATCTATCCCAAAATCAACCCACATTTTTCATTTCTTTTTACCTTTCCCTGCCTTACGCAACTCACCAAGAGCTTTCCCCCTATCCTGTGCTGCTTTCTTCTTCGTTTCCTCAATTCTTGATATTAGCTCCTTCTTGCCCTTGTTGAAATTCTGCACATCTTGGAGAAGTTCTTTTTTTGCTTCATTAAAACGTGAAATAACAATTTGAATGCAGAATCCCCCCGGAGAGCACGACGAACATCAACCTAAAATGAACATAAAAAATAATAAAAATATTTAAGTTCATCAAATAAATACTATTTAAAAAAAACAAAAAACCAGAAAAATACCTTCAACAAATTTGGTTCGAGATACACAACACCATCAAAATACATCATATGATGCATCAAGTAAATGGCGCAATCCAAATCCGTCTTCCTCGTCTGCCATTTAAATAGCACATTCTCAAACACAAATTGCAAAATATCTTTGGCCTTCGAATGTCGTATTCCACGAAGAAATTCAGCCAAATTATTTTGCTGCAAACAAAGGTATTAAAATAACATCAACAAACTTATAAGAACAAAACCACACAAAAATATCATATTGTTAATATGAACTTACCAATATTGTGGCAGCTTGAGCAAAGATGTTAGGCTCATTGTCGTACTTCCGATTATCCAGGTAGTGAAACTTCTTATCAAAAAAATTTATAGCAACACAAGCATAATGTCCTTTCAGAATAAACGGGACAAAAATCTACAACATAAAAAAGACAAAAAGTAGTCATCATAAAAACAAACTCCTTAAAGAAAATAATTCGGGCATAAGAAATGTATATACTGCATCGGGTAACTATATATACTGCGTAATATACAAACATCTAGTATGCATGTTTTATCATATCACACAGAAAACGTATAAGCAGAAACTAACCATCTCGGCATTCTTCAATAGATTTAAATCTTGTTCAGCCCACAACTTCAATGACCCTATCAATTCTCTCACATTTTCTTTCTCTTCACCGACTTGTCCGATAATTTTTGTCAATGCGCCCTTTTAAAAATAAGCAAGAAAATGTAAAATTACTTAAAAACGTAGTAATAAATAAATATTTAACAACTTACACTGTGCTCGGTATTAAAAATGAATATGCTCCGTCGATTTTCAGCCCCATCGCCTTTGTTAATCATCAAGCACCATGCATCAATAATTGAATTGTAAACTTCTGTCGATGGATTCAAAGAAATCATATCTTGCTTAACAATACTATAACAATCTCCACTCCTAAAACAAACAGCCCTGCAACTAGAAAACACACATACAATGTCTATAAAAAACAAAATACTATAAAGATGAATTAAATATACTGTAATACAAAAAGAATTATACTTACAAATCTGTTTTAGGATCTGCACTGTATAAGGAATAATCAATGATCTCTTTATAGTTTGCATCCATTGAAGTGAACAAATGGTTAAATGATGAAAACAACAGGCAAACATAACCAGCAATCTTATCAATCTTCAAACTCTGAACGTCCAGATCAGGTACAACATTTTTGTTTCTTGCACTGACAAACTTTAGTGCATCCACTATCTCCCTAGCTGAAGCACTCTCATCGTCACCTGGTATTCTTTCACCAGAACTCTCAACATCAGGTGATGGTGTGAGGATGTGAAAAGTAGGAGCATCAAATTCCATCTTCTTAAACTTCATGAAATTATTGACAACATCATCAATAATTTCATGAACTCTCGCATCCGACCAGAATTTTTGTGAATCTGATGATTCTGGTGTCAGAGAATTTCTAGCTTCATCAATTGAACATTTCTTCAACTCCATCAGCTTTGACATATAAAAATTTGAAAGTATTGAAGCATCCCTCTTAAAGAAAAGAAGAGTTTCATGAAGCCGTTGCAAAACAGGAAAATAGTTAAATAACAGAAAAATAATATATACTGTTTATATACTGTACAGCATATATAAACATATACTGTGTATTATATATTTATATACTGCACATTATATAAACATATACTGTATATTTTACAAAACAACAATACTTACATCAGTAGCTACTCTTTCAATCTCAGATTTCTTTGGCTCACTGCTAGGTACAGAAAGCTTAATAAATTCACCCTCCTTAACATTTTCATACAACTTCCCGCCATCCTTTCCAGACCCCACATCACCCCTACCCGGTAAAACTCGGCCATTCCTTGAAATTGGATATGTATCGGTGATTAGATAGCCATCACCGTATCTCTTTGCCCTTGCCTCCTCACAACACCTCTTAGCTATATTATCATCGTTCCAATGACAAATAAGAGGTAGTGAGCACGGTGCAACCACGCCTTGCCACTTGACCCTGTGCAAATACATTATCTGCAATAAAACTATGCAGCCACCTACGTATTTACCATTATGGTTCACATAGTTATCAACAGATTGGCAGAGTTTCTCAACAACATATTTGCACCAATCGAATTTTGCAATCAAAGAGACATCCTTTGTAGCTTTCAAAGCCCCAATAGTTATTGACCTATTGGGTGTTGGGGCCAAGAATGAACACAAAGAATACAACAAAAAAATTCTTTGAAATCATCACCACCGTCAATCAATCTATCCACAAATAAAGACTCCAAGCTGCTGACAAGAGTACTAGCAGCTATCCCATACTCAGATTGCAGTCTTGAAACCAACTTCGAACATTGTATACATAAAAACATTGTATACATCGTCATCCGTGACAAGGAATGTCCTGAAATCATCCAATCTCAACATCCTAGAACTAGGGTCAAAATTGGACACCAACCACTTCAGCATCCCTGCATGACAATTCTTTTTCATATTGATTTGCAGCAAACCACTAAAACCCATATCCTCAACGTCCTTTCTTTGAGCATCAGAAAATTTACTCATAACATTTACAAGACTTGTTGTTCTGCACTGGAAATTAAAAACCCTACAATTTTAAAAGGGAGTAAAGAGCTAATAATAAATAAAAATACTGTAATAAAGTAACACTCCTCACGCACTACCCTATAATCATTCATATACTATGAGGGTCAAAATGACATACTATGAATATAAAATTGCAAACAAAATTACCTTTCTTCTGAATGTTCACCATCATCAATAATTATGTAATTTCCTTTATCTGGTTCTTCAATAACAGGATCATCTTCACCAGATTTCCTCTCACCTCTTCTTTAACTCTTTTTCTTAATGGGTTCATCAACACGAAGACCTTCACCTTTCCCTTCCTCTTTTTATTATTTCCAGGACTATCTTGCTTTTGAGGAGCTTTAACAGCAGTACTATTCTCCTTATTGAGATTTTCTACAACAGTACTAGCCTTCTTGGAAACTTTCTCCTTATTGGGACTTTCTACAACAGTATTAGCCTTCTTGGAAACTTTCGCCTTATTGGGACTTTCTACAACAGTAGTAGCCTTCTTGGAAACTTTCTCAGATTTTTCAACCAGTTTATCCGTACTTTTCTTCTTCTTCTCTACAACTTTTGGTGCAGATTCATCTATTTTCTTATTTTTGGAAGATCTCAGAACTCTCTTCTTCATTCTAGGAGGTTTAAAAATCTGTTGCTTGACACGACTTGACTTACTTACTGATTCACTAGATTTTTTATCCATTTCACTATAAGAAAATGAACCTATAACATTAAAACAATAATGTCAGGACAATTAAAGACAACAACTATAGAAAATTTAAAGATTTAAATACCAAATTATACTCTAACTGTGAAACAGATTGATGTATAAATAAATATACTGCATCAAATAACTACATATACTAAACCGTTTATTCACATATACTGTGCCGGTTATTAACATATACTGCACCGGTTATTAACATATACTGCGTATATTAAATCATATCAACACAACCTGTTCAAAAATAATACATTATCAACACATACTACATCGCATACATATATATACTGTACTGTTTGTCCATTTTACTATAAGAAAATGAACCTATAACATTAAAACAACAATGTCAGGCAATTTAAGACAACAAACAACTATACTGCATCAAACAACTACATATACTGTACCGATTATTCACATATACTGCGCCGGTTATTACCATATATTGCACCGGTTATTTACATATACTGCGTATATTAAATCATATCAACACAACCTGTTCAAAAATAACACATTATCAACACATACTACATCGCATACATATATATATTGTACTGTTTATCCATTTTACTATAAGAAAATGAACCTATAACATTAAAACAACAATGTCAGACAATTTAAGACAACAAACAACTATATTGCATCAAATAACTGTATATACTGTACCGGTTATTAACATATACTGCGTATATTAAAACATGCAAAATCCTAGAAATATCCAGCAAAACAAAAAGCCTTAACAGGTAAAAGAACAAACAAAAAAGCCAGAGCATAGCCAAACTTCACTACAAAAACGCGAAAAAAAAAAAGAACAAAGAAGAAGAATCCAGGAAAATCCACAGAAGAAAAAACACCATAAAACATAACTTACCAACTCCAGCAGCAGCGAAACCCGGACGATTACAGACGAAACGAAAAATCCGCAGACGAAAATCGACAGCAAAACTCACGAAAATCACCAGAGATTAGAGAGATAACACGCAGTTAGAGAGAGAGAGAGAGACAACCGCCTTTTATATGACGGTAAAAAATTTGAAAACAAGCGTCGAAAAAAAAAAAAAAAACAGAGGTAAAATTGGCCGGTTCAGACCGGTCTAAACTGTCCGATTTATGTGGGCTGAACCAGTGGGACCCACAAGGTGTACAATAACATTATGGTACATCTTATGACCCAAGTTTTTGCAAAAATTTTATAATCAGCAAGTCATATGTGGAATTCCGACGAGAAATGATTGAAAAATAAGTTTGGTGGTTTATCTGTCAAACCCCATATAGTACATATGTATGAGGACCACATAAAAAAGTTCAATAATTTATTTATAAAAACGCTGATAGTTTGGTGAAATTGTTGTAATTAACCCTTTAAATATAGCAATACATAAAATACATCGTGTCTATATAGATTCATACGTAATATTGTCACTGTTGATACATAAAATTTGTATCCAATTAAAATGGGCAATTTTAACAAACTAACGTATTGTTCACGATTTGCTTAAAATTTTACGTGCGCTTTTTTGGTAATTAGTAAAGTAAGTGAACTCGACTGTGCCACTTGAAACTGACACAACCACTTGATAAAGCGCGATCCGGTTATCAAATGAACTCGAAGTAAAATTCAACTTGTAACGCAAACCAACGCAAGAAAATTAAAGAACACAAGATGTACGTGGTTCGATCCGGAGATCTACGTCCACGGGCGTAAAATATCACCTGCCGGGGGGTTTTTCACTATCGTCCTTCCAATCTTACACGTTACAGTTTAGGAGTACAAAGTGCGAACCCTAATTCTCAGTACAATTCTGCTATTTATACCACTTAATTCAAACCCTAACTAAATCCCTACAATTACGCCCACCATATCTGCATGGGAGTTGGAAGGAGATCGTGGGGATCTCACTTTCCAAATATGCCGCGATTGGGCTGGGCTGCTCCAAGCTCGTGAGCGCCTCTGGGTCGGCTTGGTTGCTGGGCTCATTCTTCTGGGCTCAGCTGCTTTGGGTCGGGTTGATCCGACCCGAAGTTACTGGGTCATACCTATCAGATGCCCCCCGCCAGCCGGAGCGAGGTAGGAGTTGCGGTTACAAGTAGGGCTAGGTATAACCGATGTGATGTTGAGCAATGCAACGCCGTGGCGAGCAAGAAGGGATGCTGTCTTTGTAGAGCCGAAGTACCCCTAGGGTCCGAGAATCGACCGGAGTCGAGACGATACACCCCGGAGTTGGGGAATTTGTCCACGATTACAGCTTTTCGCTCGTCCATAAGCAACGGAACTAGATCTTCCATTTATGTGTCCATTTCAGTGAAGAAAGAGCGGAGTGTGACCGTGTACTTAGGGTTTACAGAAATATCAGAGTTGTATCAATATGTAGAAGAAGTTGAGCCCAAGCCCAGTTGGATACCCAGGGGCGAGATCTAAAAAAATATTTTTTTTTTTATTTGTTAAACTCGCCTGTGCAATAGGCAACATCATCTATTTGTGCCGTATGTGTAACGACCCGATTTTCATAAAATATTTTTAAGTAGTTTTTAAATAGCAATAATCAATATCTAGACGTTTTATATAATAATAAAACAATTTCTAATCACGGCATTAGATGAACCAAATAAAACGCATCTAAATTCGTTTACGAACACAATTATCTTCAATAAGGCATTATTTAGTATCATACATTGACATGCTTATAATATAATTAATTAACAACACATAATATAACATTGGCCGTATGGAAAGAGACCATACGAGTGTACTTACATTGACCATATGGAAGGAGACCCATACAAGTGTACTTTAATTTATCCTATTAAGTATAAGTGTTTGTAGGTGTGAATGTACAAGCATACCTAATGTACAATCCTATATAAAATGCAAATCAATTCCTACTTAATCAGATTCTAATAACATTCACAACCAAAATAACTTCACAAATTTTAACTAAATTTCATAAGTACCACAATCAAAGAAAGAACTTGAATCATTTAAATAAAAAAATATATATATATTTATATATATATATATATATATATATATATATATATATATATATATATTGTTTCCAACTCATAACAATTAGCAAAATCTAACTTTTAAGAAAATAATGTCTAAGACTAACTTGCAAATAAAATACCAAAAATAAGAAAAATTCAATTTATATTTGGAGCATATGCTTTCGCCGTCCCGCCATCTCCTCTACGTCCAGCCCCTTGACCTGAAATATTAAAAGTAGTGGGGGTGAGCTACATCCAGCTCGTGCTTGTCAAAACTAATTATATCCTTGATAGTATAACATGTAATAACAATTATAAACATGACATAAAACTTGAGGTTAAGTAATAAATACTTACATGACTTATAACTTGAGGGCGGGTAACGAGTATCCACATAACTTATAACTTAGGGGCATGTAGCAAAGTAGCATGCAAAACTTGAGGGATTGAACTAATCAATCATACTTAGGGGTGCAAAGCACAAATCATATAATAAAAGTTACACATGTACACATATCATATAGACATAATTAACAATGACAAACAAGTAGGAAACCCCCACCTTAGACTAGCAATCCTGATAAAACCTTGAAAACCTTGCGTAAAAACAATTCTGATAAAACCTTGAAACCTTGCGTAAATGATTAACCACCGTGTTCTTGATCAGAAAACCCTGTTGTTGCTCGCGAATATAAGAACGACTGACTCCGTTTTCTTTCTTTTCAGCGTATAAAGATGGCGTGGCGTGAATATAATGGTGTATTTATAGTTAAGGATTAATAGGTCTCCAGGTTTCATATCTTATTAGATAAGGCTATATTCTGACAGGATGAGGATTAGGGAATCAATATCTAAGTGTATATCTTAAAAGATTAGGAATGCTAATTCTTGTATATATCGGGATCTGATCAAGAAACACTGTAATCTACGACACTTTACGGATATGTAACAATAAAATAAATTAAATAAATAATACTTATTAAATGGAAATATGATGCATGTTTTGGGCTTTATAAAATGAATTATTTGTGATGCATGCATGTACTTGGGCTTGAAAATTTCGAATGGACTTACTTAACAACTAGTCGGGCCTTAAGTTGCCACTAGGTAATTTGAGACTAAACCTCATAATTGGCCGAAATAAATAATATTTTTATTAAATATATAATATAGTTGTAAATAAATAACATGGAGAAAAATGTGGGGTATTACAGTATGTATACGTAATGTCGCCCCATGGCAGGGGCGAGTTCAGTGAAATTAAAGTTACAGCATGCATGCAAGGAGAGTATTTAATAAAGTGAAAATAATAAATATATATAAACAAAATGCGGTGGGGATGGGTTCAAGACTTATATAAGAACTTGGACAATGTCCCGATTCTTGAGACTGATTTTCAAATAATTTATTATTTTTGTAAATAAGAAAATTATAGAAAAAGATAAGGATAAACCAATTAAATAAGAATTTTTTTTTTTTTTGGGGCTTGTTATGGATTTTGTTTTTTTAATTTTTTATTTAATTGTTTTTTTATTGCGTGTCATGGATTATCGTGTGTCTATATATATATTTCTTAAAAAAGAATAGTTTATTTAATAGACGTTCAATAATTTGACTCGCACCCAACTATATTTTTTATGTAAGATTAAGATTATCGAGTATAGTCGATGTTTAAATTCGATTTTTAGTGAAAAACTATAATATTTAGTTTAATCATAAATACTTAAAATATCAAGTAATCTTTACGCAATTATTACAAATAACTTGAAAAAGACAAAATCTAATATTCATGACCAGTCCCGCATCTATTTTTTTTTCTGTTTCGTTTTGCTCTCCTCTCCGTTCCTCTATAGGGGCATCGGATTCCGTGTCTTGGGCTCGTTGTGATTGAACATCATCTTGTGTGCTGATGTTTAAACTGAATGTTGGCTGATCAGATGAAGATGATGTTTGACCTAAATATGGGATCGGCGACGTATTGAACTGTCCTGAATGACCACCCAAATTTGGATGTTGTGGATAAAATGGTTCAGGTGTTGTATAGTTACCGACTTCCAGGAGCGAAGTGAAGGACTGATCAAACCGCATTGAATCACGATGAGGAGTGAAAAAGTCTTGTTCGTTCACCATTGGAGGCACATAGTAGCCCGACTGCACGTCCACTCTAGGATGCTCATGAACGGTGGAACGGGAAGGCCCGGGGACATCGCCTGACACAGACCTAAATGGATGGGTACCACGCGAGGTAGTACCACTAGCTCGTTATCCGTAGTTAGCACGTGTAGATGTACTACGTCTTCTCCCTTGTTGAGGGGCGTCATGTGGCATGGGCATCTCAGCTGCTTGTTGTTGTGCCGTCGGCAGTGGCTGATGGTAGGCTGCACGGTGATCATGAAAATTTTGTTGTGCTTCCTGATATAACTCCTCAAATGATCTTCGGAATGGCTCTCTCATATAGCCTCGCTATCCGAGAGCTAGTTGATTCATTCTACCAAGAACTATTTCCTAAAAATAAAGGTTGCAAATAAACATATATGAGTTGAATTGTAAACGTTGGATCTATTTATGTGTAAGTCAATAAGAAGTTATTTACCCACCAAATTTTCAATATATGCATTAGTCGACGGTTGAAATCCCTCTTGCACACCTATTCCAGGACTTATCAACCGACGTGTGATCTCTTGATACCAACCCATGTAGCCAACGTCCACTTCGTCACCTTGTGCCCCGATCTGGGGAGCGGTCACAATAGACTGAGCTCTGGTGTTCCAACGCTCCACATACTGTGCGTGTGTCTCAAGCTAATTTTGACTTTAACGTTCACGTCGATCTGTTCTACCATGCAAATTTCTGTGTTCAGCTAAAATCGACGGAGGGATTGATTGTCGCATACCGAATTGCCAAAATACTCGGTCAGGATAATACAGCTCAACGATATAGTGATGGATAAGTGGACATTTCGATAGCCATGTGTACGTCACAGTAATGAGATTGTCATCAAGATATGATTGGACTGTTTGGGGGATTGGCTCATAGGGTCTCCAAATAAACTGTAAATTAACAAATTTAACATTAAATTAGTGCATTAATTTTATTTTAGGAATATATAGAAGAAATCGCAGATTATACCTCCTCCGAGGTTTGTCTATCTAAGTACTCCCGGATAGTCTTCACGTTGCTATTAAGGCTGTGCGTGAAAGTGTGATATTGCAACCATTCAGCTCCATATGGTGCAATAGGGAGCTCACCGTCCACACCATCGGTAGGACCTAAATCGAATCGTCTCCCCACATTTCTGGGACTCAGAAATGTTATACGCGTCCATGCCCAAATCTGAACGACATTTCATAACATAATTTTAAGTATATAATGCAATAAATAGGATCAAACAAGGCAAATATAAAAAGAGCTTTACGATGTACCTGAAGTAACTGCATTGCCCCCCCCAAATAGACTTTCTATCTCTTCGTGCTGCACAACATAATTGGTGGTACAGAAATCCAAGTACGACACTTCCCCAACTATATTCATAGCATTCCGAGACATCTTCCATTTCTATCAGGTACAGTAATGATCCCATATTTCCTGACGTGTCGGGGCACATAATGGATCCCAACATAATCAATGCAATCCCACGCGAATACTGCTCAACTTCGATGTCTTCTGTTTCATCATCAACTGGGTTATCCCTCAAATGTCGTCCAAGGGCTGTCAATGAGAATCTAGAGCCAATAATTTCATTAGTGTCTGGACTCCAACCTAATAGAGCCTCGCATCTACCTCTCCAATAGTCAGACGTGGATTATGTAACTTCGTTAATCACCGGCCTTCCATCTACCCTCAGTCCCCAAATAAAAGCTACATCCTGTAGTGTGACGGTGGCCTCTCCAAATCTAAAGTAAAATGTATGTGTCTCCGGCCTCCATCGTTCCACCAAGGCTGTGATGATAGCTGTATTGATGACGTAATCACCACATCGATGAACTCCATAGAATCCCATCTCATGTAACATCGCTATAACTCGGTAATGCAACCTCTTATTACGCTTCAGTTTCCCATTACTCTCATCATCATCGTACTCATCAGCGTAGTCATCGATCCTCCAAAAAATTCCACTACCATGACGACATTTCAAAGTCTTACTAATCTCTCCCTCGAATACCTCTGCAGAACGGTGTGTTTCTTGCTACATTAATACCCTGATATCGATGGGACCATAATGTCCGAGGTGGTCCATGCTATGAAAATAGAGTTCAAATGAAATAGGGGATTAGAAACAACGATTTGATCAATTCAAAGCTTACAGGGCAAGCTAATAAATAAATCTAAATGTAACGTATAATATTACTAAAATCATGCTGACAAAATTTAATGTACCTAAATGAGCGTTAAAGGAATACGGAACAAATTATTCAAAATTACATTATGCCTTAAAAAATACAGAAGAAATATATCACATAACGGTAACTAACTCTGCAAACTCTCTTGTGTTCATCGCCTTCGGGCTGTAGAAGGTCCCACTTGATTAGTAGCAGCCGCTGCTGACTGATATTGTTGTCTTGCCCGAACTTGGGGCCAATCCATTTCATTCTGATATCTTGAGGTCTTAGGTCTTCCACGACGTCTTGATTTCAGCAACTCCGGGTTATGGCATAACTCAAACGACGGTTCATCCCAATAATATTCGTCTGGCAGGGGATTAAACCTGCCGGTATATGTCTCGATGTAGAAGTTAGTGTTGTAGTATGATCTCATGTATATCCCTGGGTCCACCCCGTAATGACGACATGTTTGCATTGCGTGTGAACAGGGGATCCCATTTTGTTTCCACTTTCTGCACATAGATTCTCTAGAAGACAATTTCACAACATGTGTGAATGTATTGTTTGATCCCGGCGAAAAAGTCTTAACAAAGGCTGATCGTTCTGACAGATCAACTTGGAAGACCGCGTGATGAAGTATTTTTCTCTGTCTCTGATCGTATTGCTTGAATATCTCATCAGGCCATGGCTGACACCTTGCTTGCATTTGACGACCCATTGATAAGCGATCAAAGAAGTATTCCGTCGACCGATAGAACGTGATCTGAACAATTGCACATATTGGTAGTCTTCGTGCACCTTTCAGCACTCCATTAATGTATTCTGATAGGTTGGTTGTTAGTATTCCGCATCTCCATCCACCATCGTGGGAAATAGTCCACTGACATGCCTCAATCTCATTCAAGTAAGCGTAGCCACTTTCACTTATGGCTCTAATCTTTGACATCGCATTCTCAAACTGGCGAACTGTAAATGCGGAACCAGCCTCCCAGCACAAATCCTTGAGTTTAACATTCTTCACTTGGGTGTTAAAATTGGAGCAAACATGCCTTAGACAGAAACAGTGAACCCCACCAGAGGGCAAAAATTGCGCGAATTACTTAGCAGCTGTGATTAACCCAGCGCATCAATCTGATACGAGACATAGCCCATCTACTCCATTGACAACGTGTTTCGTTAACTTCTTCAGGAACCATTTCCAAGCGGCAAACATTTCTTCATCGACTATAGCATATGCTAAAGGTAGAACTTGTTGGTTGGCATCCACTCCGACAACGATCAGCATTTTGTGCTTGTACTTAGTGTACAAATGCGTTCCATCAACACTGATGACCTTCCGACATCGTTGGAATCCATCAATGCACGGTTTAAACGCCCAGAAAACGTACTTAAGCATCTTAACTCCAGGAGCTCTCTTGTCCACGTGACGCCACTTAACTACTGTGCCAGGGTTCCATTTTTGTATTGCCCTAAAAAATTTCGATAATTTAACTACAGAGCTCTCCCACGTGCCGTACACATTCTCTCTTGCCCGTTTCAAACTGTGTCAAGTTTTATGGTACGAGATTTCGTATTAATACCTATCTCTGACTTGCTGTTGTACCAACTTCACCTCGTAGCCTGGGTCTATCTGTACCATCCCTGTGAGCAACATAGCAATCATATTTTTACACAGATTATGATGGTCAACGGACATGACATTCATAAGACATGAATGAGGGCCCGACATCTTAGTAATCTGCCACATATTGATCTTATTCTTCGAGACTGCTCGCAAACCCCACTTACAGCTACTGTTCTGCCCGCTTCTCTTGCACCTGACCTTCCATAACTCTGGCGTACTTTCGACCACTACATATTCCCGACGTGCAATGCGGACGGAAAAATCCTTCACAGCCGATTGAAGATTCTTCTTATCAGTGAATACCATGCCCTTGGTCAGTATTCCCTCATTAGCGTCATACAGTCTACTCTTCTTTGGCCTGACATACAAATCTACCAATATCTCTGGACAGGATGAGTTGAAAAATGGAATGACATGTTGCATTACATTTCGTGTTTCGCCGGCAGCTTCCGAAGTATGCCCCTAATTGATACATCATTGACCGTTTGATTATATATATCATTGAGGTCCTCAATATTCACGTCATCTATTTCATCTTCACTCTCTGATTCACTATCACTCGACTCAGAATCTTCAATTTCATTAGGACCAAAGCTGTCAACCAACGGATCAATCGCATCATCCCCGGATAACTCCGCCACAGTGTCACTGGTAGCATTGACTTGAGTTTCAGGGTTAATGGGAATTGTAGTAGAGGTGCCTTGTGTATCGAAAAGAAGACTGGTTGGACCGTCACCACTTAGATATGTCGCGTATTGGTAGTAGTCATCCGTCAATGATACATTTTGTTCGGTGATCATCTGGAGTACAACACTTTCGACGTGAAAGTGAACGAAACGATTTCCAACACCCGGATCAAAGAAGAACCATAGATCTTCGTCACTATTGATCGGTATTAATTGTAAAATATTATCCTCACAAAAGGCTGTACATACTTTCAATATATGTTGTTCTGCATCAATTTCCAACATTTGGTATAATAGCGAAATCAGTCCAGGGTAGCCAATTAAACGATACACCCTGCGACCACCAATAGGTGGTCCTTCGGTACCACTTCCGCGGTGCACGATTATTCCCACCTTTTCTGACGGCGCCATTTTCTTCAAATTTAAGCATTTTAGCGTACATAGAGTTACTTTAGTTTGAAACATGTAACAGTAATAACAAAAACCAAAACAAAAAAAAATAAAAAATAAAAATAAATACACAACGATAATAAAGAATGTAAAATTAAGGGAAAAAAAATGATGATCGAAATCAAAATAACAAATACAAATTAATATACGATTTTCCGAAAGTTTATGTGGAACAAAAATTTCCGGTAATAATAGTGTTGCTTGATAATTATCTTTATGCTAAAGTTAATAATGAAATGATTAAAGAATTAGTAATAATAATAAATATAACATTTCAACACAAAAATAGCAATAAGAGATTAATAATTCCCCTTTAATATAAAAACAGGATATCTTGCATATGTGTCATCTCCAGAGTATTTCTAGGGCCTTTTTCTTTTTTTCTTTTTTCCCATGTTTTATCTCCACCCTTTTTCTTTTCCTTTTTTAATGTGTGGCAGTTATTTTTATTTTTTTGCAGTTGTCGGTCATTTTTCTGCTTTTTTTTTGTTGCACTTTTTATATCAGCAAGATAATTTTCTATTTTTTATCTTTTTTTTTTTATATTGAAAGTTATTCCGTCATATGTTCTTATCTACAAATAAAAAAAATTCTCTCTCTTCATTCTTCTTATTTTTAATCTACAAGCTTGAATAATTATAACTTTTTTGTATCAATTTTAATTTTTAATGAAAAATATATCAAACTAGTCCTTATTTTACGACCTTCAATTAGATATCCATATAGATATATAAATTAATTAATTTAAATCTAAAATACTTTATGCAAGGTTAATTATGTTATATTTAGATAATTAAATATTTTCATATAAAAATTGTGAGAGTATTTCAGAAACATATAATTTTTAGTTTCTTTTCACAATTTTATATTTTAATAATTATTTGAGTTCCAGAATTAGTTTGTTTTTATGACAAATAGTAAAATGGCAAGAATTTGTTAGATTTACATTAATGCCCAATCGCATAAAAATTATATTAGTGAAAAATGTGGGTTATATATTTTTAATAGAAGTTGATGCATAATAAAAATAATTTAATTTACTTTTTATGAAACTAAGTTTAAGACTCATATTCCCCTACATCAAAAAATAAGTGTTAATATTTACTTAAGTTAAATACATCAAATAATATTGTGTGTATACACACTGTATGTATGTTATAATGCTTTTACAACAATATTAAAATTTAATCACATATTATTAATTAAATAAAATGTTCAATAGTTTATCCCGTGCATCGCACGGGAGGAAATCTAGTAGTAATAATAATAATAATAATGATGATGATGATGATGATGATGATGATGATGATAGTAGTAGTAGTAGTAGTAGTAGTAGTAGTAGTAGTAGTAGTAGTAGTAGTAGTATTAGTAGTAGTAGTAATAATAATAATAATAATAATAATAATAATAATAATAATAATAATAATAATAATAATAATAATAATAATAATAATAATAAACAACGTAATTAAATTATAAAAATAAAAAAGCCAATAATAATAATAATAATAATAATAATAATAATAATAATAGTAATAATAATAATAATAATGATGATAAGAATAATAGAATGTATAATTTTCTAGAAAAAATAACATTAATAATAATAATAATAATAATAATAATAATAATAATAATAATAATAATAATAATAATAATAATAATAATAAACATAATATATTTAAATAAATAAAATTACCAATAATAATATAGATAATAATATTGATAATTATAATAAGGATAATAATACGTAAAATATTTCTAAAAAAATAATGATAAAACGTTAATAATAATAATAATAATAATAATAATAATAATAATAATAATAATAATAATAATAATAATAATAATAATAATAATAATAATAATAATAATACTAATATTGATAATTATAATAAGAATAATAATAAGTATAATATTTCTAAAACCAATAATGATATAACGTTAAGAATAATAATAATTATTATTATTATAATAATATTCCTACACGTAATGATAAAAAGAATAATAAAAGTAAGAAAATAATATTAATAACAATATTGATACTAATTATAACGTTGCTAATAATAATAATGCTAATAATTCACATAACAATAATAATAATAATAAAGGTAATAAAAAAAGATATATATATATATATATATATATATATATATAATGTTGATACTAATTATAACGTTGCTAATAATAATAATGCTAATAATTCACATAATAACAATAATAATAATAATAAAGGTAGTAAAAAAAGATATATATCTATATATATATATATATATATATATATATATATATATATATATCAGTAATCATCATCATAATAATAAAAAATGTCACTAACATATACAATAAACATGTGTAGCTAAATATACACATCTGAGGTAACCATGATAAGATAAACTGTAGTAACGTTACTAAGAGCAACAATAAAATATATGTTTCGTCAACTGCACATACATAAATGTTGAACATGATTCTTTATATTGAATATTCATCGGGAAAAAAAAATAGAATTACATATGGAATTTTGATACCTTAATGAAGTTTGGTACTAGTTGTATTTCTAAGCCTTCTTCCGGGTCAAACGAGAGGGAGCACCGTGACCACTGATTTTTTGTTACCGAATTTTTTACGACCTTCAAAATTATTATCCAATAATTACAAAAAAATAAACCACCGATATACCAAACGAAATTAAAAATATACATTACGGAAAGTGTTTAAATATAAAAATTTGTACCTTAACAAATAATCTTCAATTTCTTTTGAGTCATATGCACAAAAACTGTGATGTTTGGTGAGGGATAAAGAAGAAGAAAAAATTTGAAGAGAAAATTTTTGTAGGAATCTGCATTCTGTAAATTTTTTTTTGTATGAGAAATGAGGTAAGAAGAGAAGTGGGGAGTTGATAAATAAACTTCATCGGTCAAAATTTCCCCCAGTTTATTCAATTTGATTGAGATAACACACTGGCACCACCCCACCGACTACCACTAAACGCCGCTACACCCTCTGCACCCCTGCACCCCTCTGCATGCATGTTGTAACTTTAATTTCACTGAACTTGCCCCTGCCATGGGCGAGTTCACGTAGGCTAAAACAAAAAAAAAATTATATATATATATATAGCAGAAGTCGCCCCTGCCAGGGGCGACATTATGTATACATACGGCACAAATACATGATGTCGCCTATTGCACATGCGAGTTTAACAAATAAAAAAAAATATATATTTTTCTAGATCTCGCCCCTGGCAGGGGCGAGATCACTGTTGCTGTGTCAGTTTCAAGTGAACTCGCCTATGCCACAGGCGAGTTCACTTACTTTACTAATTACCAAAAAAACGCACGTAAAATTTTAAGCAAATCGTGAACAATATGTTAGTTTGTTAAAATTGCCATTAAAATGCGCAATCTAATAAAATATGAGTTGAAAATCAATTTCATATTGATTATTTTAATATTAGAAATTACTTAAATAAAATTCCTAAGTTAAATGATCAATTTAATTGATGATTTACTATATATTTTATTGGCCAATCGGAAGCCGCCACATGTCAAAGATGATGCAAATATTACTATATTAAACTAAATTAAATTAATTTATTAATTATCCAAGAAGATGAAGATAAACATCAAGTCATGGTAGACTAAATCAGAATGTTTCATGTGTCAAATTTTTGCAGTAATTATTAAATTAAATACAATTAATTTTATAATTATCTTATGGATAGTGATATTATGGAGAACCAATCATATTGCTCCATTCAGACTCGAGTCCATTAGGATTTTCCATCCTACAACTATAAATGAGGTCTCATTCTCCACCAAAATCATCAACAACACAAGTCAAGAATCAAGTGAAGAATTCCGGTACAAAGGAATATCAAGTTGGAATTTCGACGTTTTCTTCGACGTTCTTCGAGAAAATGGGCAACAAACGGCGTTTAATCCAAAATTAAGCTTACAAGCTTTGGATTAGCTAGCGTTGTTCAAGTCAACAAATTTGGAGACATATATGAAGAGAAAAATCAGAAGGAAAATAGAGATAAATTCATAAAGTTGTAAATTTTGCTCTTTTGATCCAAATAATCTATTTTGTACATCTTTTCGTGTTTATATATTCTATACACGAAATTAGTGAATTTCTCAGCAACATTTTAAAATTTCAATTTGTTGTGTTCACTGCAGGTATCAATTTATAGTTATACGTGTTCTTAGTAATAATTCATTACCTGATTATATATGACAACGACTTGATCTTTACAATATTGTATAGTGCACTTCAATAGATTAAATCTTGATTGCTATTAACATTTCCTTCAAGAATAGAGTAATCCTATTCAAGACAGCATCTTAGAGAAACTATCCAAATATTTTCAGATTAAATTTACCAAGATTTTTTCCTAAAATGGATGATAAATTTCATATATCTGAATTGTCATAATTTCAATGGTTGCTTCAATATTTTTTATAATTTCAATGGTTGCTAAGATGTAGATATCTTTTTAGTACTAATCTATACCTCTCTTTTATTTGAAGAAAAAAGAAAAAAATGCTGAATGAGAAATTTTATTAGCTGTAATGATTATTAATGAAGCTTTAATTTCTAGAGTAATGTTATCAACTTCTTTGAGCTTCACTTTGGTTAAGAGTTCTTGAGGAAAACGAAAAGGAAAATTAGTAATAAATTATATTTATCACTAAATAAAAATAAAATTTAAATAGAATAATAACGGGAAGTGGCAATAATACTTTTATATCATTAGTATTCGATTACTGACGAAATAACAACTAAATATTAAAGACAAACAATATAATCAGTCTATTATTTGTAAATTTGTCTTTAATTTCATCATATATACAAAAAAATCATCACGTACAAATTGGAGATGGAAAAAATCGATCTCTAAATTTTAGAGACTAAATATTTTATATTAAATACGTAACTGTTTTAATTTTGAGACAAATATCTGGTGATTGAAGACAAATTATTATGTCTCTAATTTGATTATAATGCATTGCAAAATATGGTAAAAGTCTTGTAGTAGAGACAAATATCATTGGTAAAAGTCATGTATTTTAATGCTATTAACCCTTGAAGCATACATGTCATGTGTTACTTCCTCCGTCCCGGTTAAATTTGTACAATTGTCTTATCAATTCGTCCCACTTAATTTTGTACACTCTAAAAATGGAAATTAATTTCACAATCTTCACCCTCAAAATCTCAATCATCAATCTCCGCCTTTAAAAAAATTAAAGGAAAAATAAAATCTGTTTTTCTTAACATTCATGATCGGTCAACCCTACAAATTTAACCGGGACGGAGTCACGAAGGGAGTATTAATTATTTAGCACTATTTTTTTAATTACTTCAATTAGTTATAAGTTTATAACAGTTATGGAGACATTTATGTCATAAATTTTCTATCTCTTACGATCATTGCAGGGCGTTTTTATTAGCTTATGTACTAAAAAGATCAAACAAAAAATTACATATAAAAATTACAAATTGATCTTAAATTTTTGTTTAACTTATACAATATTTTTTTTCTAATTTAAGTTGAATTAAATATATATTATAATAATAAATTTTAACAAAATACATGGTTCACGTGCCACACACGTGCACTTACCTAGTAATGTTAAAAGGAGAGACCAAAGAAGTCAAGCTTAGTGTGACATATTTCATTCACTTGCAATTCCATTTCAAGAGGGGAAAATGCATTTTTGGTCCTCTAACTTTTACTCATTTGCAATTTTAGTCCTCTCCGTTGAGCGTTTTGAACATTTAGTCCTATAATTTGAGTTTTTGCGCAATTTCAGGACAAATTTGACCTGAAATTGTTTAAGTCGCCGGAATTTTGCACATGAGCGGCACGTGACTTATTAAATTGGGGATCTCCGTTCATTGCTTCCACGTGGTTTAATCTGGGCCATTGAATTATTAAATTTCCACATCATTTTTGGAGTAGTACACCTAGGATATCAAATTTCCACCTCATTAATCTCTCAATAGAAAACAAAACCCCAGCCCCCCATTCAGAATCAATAATCTCGTTCCCCCCTCTTCTAAAACGCTTTTAAAACCCTAGCTTCTCTCCCAAATTGTAGAAGGAACTCTGCTTCGCTCCTCCTTTCTTCTTTAGGCCCTTCTAATTTTCCTTGTTTCCAAATTGAAGAACTTGACCTACATTTAAGAATTCCACCCCAAGCAAACAACGTAAGGTGCTTTGTTCGGAAATGGCAAATGTAGATGGATTGTTTGTGTGTGATTGCGGAAATGTTGCGGTGTTGCAAACTTCTTGGACAGACGATAATCCCGGTAGAAGGTTCCTTTCGTGCGCTGAATACAATGTGAGAATTTTACTGATTATTCCACTATTATCGTTAGCTCATATCTTATCTTCTTAATATTATTCTCATTTGTATGAAAGTTTGATACCCGTGGTTGCTTATTTTGTATGTTGTTTGTTTCATGATTGTCTCAGACGGGGGGCTGCAAAAGTTTCCGTTGGCAAGATCCTCCTATGGGGGCTCAGGCGAGGAGCGTGATTCCCGGGTTTCTAAGGAGAATCAATCGACTAGAGACTCAGGTTCATGGCGCGGAAAATATGGGGGTTAATTTCCAAAGGTTGGAAGACAAGAACAGAAAACTATGGATGTTGGTGCTTGTGCTAAGTTGCTTCGTCTTGTGGATGATGATGCATGGTGGAATTGGTGGAAATGAGGCCAATAAGTCCATGATGTTGGCTTAGCTTTCGTTTTTTAGTAGTTATGCAATGTTTATGGCCCAATTTGGTTATCTTGAAATTTGGAGTAAGAACTAATTATGTAGTTTTTGTTTAGTGTGGTCCAGTGACAATGTTATACATGTTCATCTGGTATCTTGTGTTCTAGGTACAATGATAGGCTGCTAATTGAAGTATGTTTAGTAGTAGTAGTTATGCAATGAAGGTTTATGTTTGGTTATCTTGTATTATGTTGTTTAATGGAATCTAGTACTTATATTAAGTTGTGTTTTTGTTGTTTACTCTCAATAAATATAATTGAGACATAAATGGTCTAACTACCATCTTGTAAACAAGACACATTATTCAGCCATTCACGAACAAATATAAATTCATAAAGCATATGTGAACACAATTTCAAAATGAACCTGTTCAATTGGTACAAAATAAGGATATATAGATTGGCAAATGTTGATAATCATTCAAAATTAAACCGTGCAATCGTCCTAAACATCGAATCTGAAGATTGTTTAACAACATCAAAATCGTCTCTGATGTTGTCCAACAATCTAACATTAATAAAGATTACAAAAGACTAGAATAATTCAACTAGTGTTCTAGTTGTACAAAATAAAGGAAGATGTTGATATGTTCTTCTAGTTCTTCTTGTGCTTGCCTTGTCCGATTTCTTCTGTTGATTCTCCCCTACATTAGCCGACAGATCCAGAAACTTCTGCCCTTTCACTCTCACAATATTATGCTCCGGTGGGTTGGGAGCATTTGATGGTCCGCCACCAAATCGATTACTAAACATAGGCATGGCATCACCACCACGAAATAGTGGTGGTGCTCTAATGTTTACTCTCGACTGCAATGCGAACAATTGTGGGGGTTGTGGACGATTTCTGGTAACCTGCTCCCACACCGTAGAGCCCACTTTGTAGAGTTTTTTCTTTGATGTAGATCAAATTCCAATATTCACTGTTGTTATAGAGTCGAAAAGCAACTTTAGGTGCGGAAGTATCGGGAATAGGTGGTAATATTACCCCTTCCTGCAGCGGAATTAGATATATCAATCAAAGAAAAACAAGACTACCCTGGTCCATCACCTAAACTAGCAACAGAAATCTGAATTACAGTTTTATTCCCGAGATTGAGTTTCAAAGTGCAATCACCAAACCTCACATGTATAGTTAAACCAACAACATCAGTGTTTATCAAAATTAAACCACTTCTTGAAACAAAATAGCTACAACTAACAACAGAAATATTGTCAATTTAAAAATGAAAATCGAAACAACCACCTCATGAACTTGGCGAATCACACACTACCACAACAACCATTATAAAAAATGATGAAAGCCAAACTAAACCGAACAAAATTCCGCCAGCAGTTTAGGTGCAAAAAATTCACAATCACAACAAAAAATGTTAACATTTAACCATCCTGAACAAATTAAGACAAGTGGTAGTCTCATATCCATCAAGCACCATCATCGTAACAAAACTAACAAATAACAATAATATTATGAGCTGATAATCTACTTAACATGCCTCAATTATCGGCTTACCTTCTCCACGACTTGACTCTAATTCATATCATGTTGACTTGGTTGAGTGCTTTGCTCTGTCGGGCCATCCATGTTTAGCTTTTGTGAAAAAAGAAACGAGACAGAAAGGCGAAAAAGTATCAATTATCAAATAAACTACCCAATATATTGTAGTGCTCTAATTATTTGTATTATCATAAACAGTTAATGTGTAAAACTCACAACGGTCGGTTCTTGAACTCGGGGCTCACCCGTTTCACCTCCAGCTAATCCATCAGCAATTTCCGGGGTTGCCCCGTCCTTCAAAACACGAGAAAATGGTCAACAAATAATTTGGATACAACTACCGACAACATCAATATTTTCTTGAAGAATTTGGATAATCCTCGGGCACAATCTCTTCTGCCACTTACGTGATTTTTGGGCCCTATCTCGTAAAATAGCATGTCTCTTAACAATTTACTCCTGTATCCACTCTAACATTGTAATGATTGGCTTCTCTCTAGCCTCTAGAATCTTGGAATTGAATGATTCGCAGCAGTTATTTAGTAACATGTCACACCGCGAGGCGGGGCTAAATCCTGATTTACTCCATTGATTAGCCGGTTTGTTTGAAAACCACTCGGTAGCCTCGGTAGATAACTCCCGCATCTTTTGCATATTTGTTTCAAACATGGCTGTTGTCGTTGCTTGAGCTGCATCCAATAGCGCAAACTTGAATGTCAAGCCTCTGAAACCGGCTAATTTGAAGTTGTTGTGGAGGTGCTTCATGCAGAATCGGTGCTCTGAGCTGTGGAACACATCATCCATTGCATTAATTAACCCTTTTTGCTTATCTGACATAAATGAGTATTCCCACTCATTTTGAAGCTCCAAGTCCACCTTTAGGATTGTAAGGAACCAATTCCAAGTCTCACTGGTTTCGTTCTTCACAACAGCCCATGCAATGGGATAAAAATGGTTATTCGCGTTAACACCTACAGTCGACAACAAAATTCCCCCATGTGGCCCCTTTAGCCAACACCCGTCCAATCCAATTATCGGACGACAACCATTCTTGAAACCATCATTTAGTGCCTTGAAACACACGTAGAATCTGCTGAATCTATTACCACCTTCGCTGTCTTTCTCTATCCCTACCACCACCGTGGATCCCGGATTGCTCCTCCGGAGTTCTGTAGCGTAATCCCAAATCATAGCATATTGTTCATCTAGATCGCCTTCACTTCTCTTTAGAGCTCTCCTTTTTGCTCGGTAAGCTTCGTCTTTCGATATTTTGACATTCAACTCTCCTATAGCATCTAACATGAAACCTGTCACCCGCCTAGTTGGGTCAATTTTGAAGTTCTGGAGATAGTTTTCAGCCAACCAACTGCTCTTCATATTTTGGACATCTTTGGATTCCCCAGAACTGTGCTCGGAAACATACTCTCACAGCTGCCATGTCTCTTGATTCTTCACCTTTAAAATGGTCATTTTCCAGCGACAATTGGCATCCCCGCAGCGAACATACATCTTCTTCGCATCGTTTTTTTTTTTAAAATAAGGCTTCTCCTGGTTCTAATTGCGTGCGAATGCACGATACTCCTTTTCTCATCCTTACCACTGAAGATCATCCTCAAACCAAAGTGAAGGATTAAACGACTGTCTCGAATCGAAAATGGGGCAGCCACGCATTTCATCTTCGTCTTCTTCGTCTGATAGCCTAGCTTCATTAAAGTCGGGAACATCATTATAAACTACATTATCCTCACTTTATGCACTCTCTTCATTTTCCACTTCCGGCAGTTCATTTCTGCTCGAAGATGGAATATGGACAGCCTCGACATTAATATCAAATAATTGATCGTCATCCTCGTTATTCTCTTCATCCTCTTCTACGTAATCTGGGTCAACGAACTCGAGTTCTGCATCTTCATTCTCAATTATGTCAGCCACCTCATTAGTGGCAGCATCGGACACGTCATCCCAACACTCATCGGCATCCCCCGACTCCTTCCCCTTCCCTTTGTTCTTTTTTTTCAACCTCTTTAATGCCACCAACCTTAAAAAATAACTCCTTCCCTTTCATAGTTTCCCTGACTAAGACAACGTCATCGAAATCATCGCTGTCACCCCCCCGAGGCATCTCTTTCTCAACATTTTGCCTATCATTCTCTACAACTCTTAGAACAGCAGCCGGGACATCTACTTTGTCCTCGGAATAAATATTGATGATACCCACCTTCAGATGTTCTCTAAAATACCCAATGAGCGACAAGTCGTGCATCATTTTCCATTTACCACCATGAATAATATAGAAGTTCCATCTACCCTCATCCAACAACATTCTACACCAAGCATGAAATGGCCCCACTTTGCAATCAATCCAATCACAGAAGTCAAATATTGCTAACAACTTACCCCCAATGTACATCAGCTGTGGATAATGTTCCAATTTGCCTCCACCATGAATAGCAATTGACAGAGTTTCAGAGTCGGGATCTACAAGAAGAAATTGCAAAAATTTAGAACCTTATAATGAATATTCGAGCTTCAATTTCAGCAACTATTAAAATGCTATATTTAAATAAAGAATCAATTTTCATCCAAATATTCTTAAATCTAACATTCTTTCCCCCGAGACACGTATGCGACAAAATGTTATCCATTGGGACCCAGGACAACATTTTTTAACGGTTTCAGCACTTTAATGTGGTTGGTGTGGACCACAACGACAATAAATTACATAAAATAGAAAATAAGTCATCCAACTGTCCAATGCGTGTCAAATAAACACAACACTAAACTACAAAAACAAAGATGCATCTAATATCGAGAAATCGGGCCGGATACGGGTCAAATATACACTACAAAATTGAATCCCAAATAGTCAAATTTAACTAGAATAATCAAGCAGAGGGCAAATCCAAATGGTGAAAGAAAAAATGAGATACCTTTTGGAGGGGGCAAATCCAAGTATGCTGGTTCTCGTCGGACATAGGTAGGCTCACGGTCGCTGTACAATTTCATTGTAGAGAGATTCACAACATAGGGCGAGAGATTAGGCGGGGGATTCACGACGTGGCTGGGATTTTGCGAAACGGCGATGACGATCTTCTCGCTGCAGGTAGGGTTTCGTTTTCTTTTTTCTTTTTTTTTGGGGGGAGGGGGGGGGGGGATTCTTTGATTTGGGGCTGGGTATTTTGGGTGAATGGGTGGGTAATTGGGTTTGGGTATGGGTATGGGGCGGGGCTGGGGTTTTGTTTTCTATTGAGAGATTAATGAAGTGGAAATTTAATATCCTAGGTGTATTACTCCAAAAATGATGTGAAAATTTAATAATTCAACGACCCAGATTAAACCACGTGGAAGCAATGAACGGAGATCCCCAATTTAATACGTCACGTGCCACTCACGTGCAAAATTCCGGCGACTTAAACAATTTCAAGTCAAATTTGTCCTGAAATTGCGCAAAAACTTAAATTATAGGACTACATGTGCAAAACGTTCAATGGAGAGGACTGAAATTGCAAGTGAGTAAAAGTTAGAGGACCAAAAAATGCATTTTTCCCGTTTCAAGAGTAAAGTAATTCTTCTCATCTCCAACCTCTCCCTTCCTAAAAAGATAGTGCTTGTGCATTTAAGAAAACAGTTCCACTCATTCACAACCAAATTATTGAGCCTCTCCAAGCTACACCTACGCACTACTTGATCAACTTCTCCTTCGTCTCCAAACGGCTTCTCCAAAAACTCCGTCATTTTTGAAACATGTTTCTTAGGTTCACTCTTGAGTTCTTCGCACTTGATAAAAAACACTTTCTCACACCTTTTCTTGTACTCCTCCCAGTACTTCACCACGTGGTCGAAAAATGAACCGTACGCAAGAATCCCAGAACATAAGCAATCATCTGTCTTTTGGGAACGACTCTTGATCAAGCCTCAAATACAAGTTAAAGAAATGCCACATAAATATGACAGTGTCCTTAGGGTTTCGAGCGATGTACACGATTTTGCACTTTGAGTTTTTATGGAGTCCGGAAGAACGAGTATGGTATATGTGTGTGGAGGAGACGAGGAGCTGACGCGTCATATAGATCAAATGGTGGTGGCTTAGATGAAAAACTTGTGCCTGCTTCTATTGAGGGACAAGAAAATGAGGGTTTCTTGTTAAAAATCATGAGAATTTTCTAGAGCTTGGCAGTTTTGCATGGAGAGAGCTAGAGCTTTGAGCCATGTAGTGCCCGTTTTTACTATTGGCTTAAAAATTTATTGGATCGAAAATTAATTGGACACCAAGGCCATCCCCTAAAATATACTAAATTTTTCAAATCAGTCAAAGACACGTCGAGTTATTGCCCATCAGGTCGGGCTTATTAAACTCGATGATACTTTAGGTTGAGATCCATATGGCATAACTTGTCAGAAATATCGAGTCAAAAGGCCCGAAGCCCATAATACCGGGCTAGATTGTACTGAAACACCCATATCGAATACCATACTGAATTAGACTAGTAAATCAAACCTTCAAAGGGAAAATAAAGTTACTCTAAATGATGCTAACAATTTTGCAAACAGACTTTAACAGAAGCTAACTTTACTAATTGTAACATAGCCCAATGGTCCCAACCAAATTGAATTGTTGCTTGACGTGTTGATGAACATTTGTTGGTATAGGATGTGGCTCAACCTAGCTAGATAATGTTGGTCCTCACTATAGGGATTAGGAATAACAGCCTTGCTTCGTTTTCTATATCGAACTAAATATATAACCTTTTCTTAGAAGAAAGCTGTAAATGAACTCAAACTACCATTTCCAATTAAGGAATATGAAATGTAATGGTATAAAAGAATCTGGGTTGGATAGTTTTCGCTGAGAAATTTATATACTGTAAATTTTAAGTTTACGATAACTGAAGACAACTGACGATTTAGTTCAACAAGAGTACTTAATTTATTGATGGAGTTTACTGTAAGATAAAATTATTCATACTATGTCAATTAATTTGTTATAATAAATTTAAATTTTTTTATCCGAATTTACCAATACACATACATAACTAATTATTTTTCAAGCCAAAATTATGTTATAACTTAAACCAGCCACTGAATTAATTTAGACCAAAACTATAAGGGGAAGAAGAATTCAATACACAAATACTAGTGGCGGTGCGAGGGGGCTAGCGGCAGGGCGAGCAAGCCGGTGTCGAAGAAGTCGCGGTGGCGCGAGCAGCGAAGACGCCGAAGAGAGGCCCGGCTAGGGTTTAGAGGTTAAGACCATCTTTATCCATGCCCTCCAAGGGCAAGGGCATGGATAGATGACAAAATTTAGAATTAAAAATAAAAGGAAAAATAGACAATGATTGATGACCTTAGGTTGTGGATAAGGTTGGTCAACCAACCTATTCCACAACCCAACCCCCTTCCACAACCTGCCACATGCCGATACCTCATTTATTGTATTAAATTATTTATTGGCTATAATTTTAATAATAAATAAATAATATAATTTTTATTTTATAAAAATTAAAAAAATTATCAAAATTCTTTTTTTTTTTCTCCACAAGTAGAATCTAATGTTGATATATTTTGAATAAAAATTTGAAGCTCTTTATTTTATTCTTTTTATAAATAGTTGGCTCGTGTAGACCGGTCCGATAGGCCAAATACGACCTGGTCGAGCATATATGGCGAAAACTTGATCCCGCTAATTAAATATATAAGTTGTATCTTTTATATTTGTAATTTAGTATTTCAGACATGTATTTGTAGCTTAATTTATTTTTTTCGATTTCGTAATTCAACTTTTGCAATTTTAATTTGGTTATTATTTTAGCATGTTATTTTAAACGTACCGAAAAAACAAAATCGACTTATTGTAATTACGGAATTCAAATATTTTTTTATTCTTGAAATATATTAGAAAAAGCGCGAAAAATAATATGCAATTATTAAATCGTATCAAAAATATTAATTTTATTGGGAAATAAGATCTGTATTTGGATAAAAGAAATTAATATATATATTAAAATGTTGGGTTGGGTTGGGTTGGGTTGTTGATAAAGTGTGAAAATGTATTTTTTAGGTTGTGAAGTAGGTTGTGTATGTGGAAGAGAGAGAAATGAATATTTTATTGATAGGTTGAGTTGTGAGAGGTTGTGGGAGGTTGTTGATAAAGATGGTCTTACAAAGGTCGAAAGGTTTCTGAATTTTGTATCTGAGTTCTGACCTGGAAGGCGTAAATCGTAATGTAAATGTGTAATACATAAATTCTTATTTTATTTTTACTTAAATTTTAAAATAGGTGTTAGAAAAAAAAAATATTAATTCGGTATTACCGAAATACAGAAAATATGATTTTCCAGATTATTCGGTATGTATCGAAATACCATTATTACCGATATATATCGAAATATAAAAAATATGACATTCCTATACTGATACTGTGCTACGATACCATATCGTACCGAAAATTTTATTATCTTTTGATGGTAAGGCCGATATACCAAAAATTTGATATTTTTCTCTAGACTGAACCAATTTTATCACATTTAATCATATCCATTATAGCCCTCACCTATTTAAAAGAAGAAAAAAAGAGGTATTCCATCTGGCGCAAGAAAGTGATCAAAAATATATTTTTTTATTTTTATTTTTTTTGCAAAACTGGCTAAAATAAAATGTACCCCTTAGATTTGAGTAAGTCTTGTGTGTGACGGCCTCACATGTAACGGAATACACTTTTACAGGAAAGATTAATACTTTTATAAGAAAAAATGATACTAGATAAAATAATACTTTTACTTTCCCTGTCCTATAATAAATGTCACTTATACAACTTTTATTTTTAATCAATTTGATGAAGATACAACTCTCTGAAAATTATACGTTCACCACTAGTTATTTTATACATCAGCTGGTAACTTAGAATTCAGGTCGCAAAGCGAATCCATGCGAGACTCCACATCCAAACCCATATTTCTACAACTAAGGGTATGTTTGGTTGAGGTTGGGACACTGATAGCTTGAGCTAGTGGCTAGGATAAGTGGTTGGGGAAGAAAAAATGTGATTTTTATTTGGATGATTGGAAAATGGTTATAGTGTTGAATATATTATTTTATTGTAAATGATGACTAGCAGTATCCCCGTGCGATGCACGGTTTGTAAATATAAATGAATAAATAATAAGAATTTTATATGTTTATATAATTTTAATATAATAAACTATTGCAATCAATATATAATAAGAGATGAAAAGTTATACGTTAATGAAAGAAGAATCAATGAAAAATATTAAAAATTAAAATATATAAATTTGAATAAGTTACAAAATATTAATATTTGTTTTTCTTATATGTATGAATATCTCTAGGATCCATGCATGGAGGTCATGTTGATCATATTGTACAAATGATGAGTGTATATATGTATATTTATAATTTTATGATAAACGTTTATATTTGTCCAAAATATCTAAATTTTGTATTTTATCAAACATAATGTTCAAGAAATTTTCAAAAGCTTTTAGTGAGTACCAATAGCACTACATTCTAATTTTATTAACTTTTATTTGTATCACAAACACACTAATAATTAACCCTCATAATCAACCGACAAATAATTATTTGTCTTTAATTTAATTTATTTATAAAATATGGTGTCAAACTATAGATCGATAATAGATGATTAATTTAAATTATACAGAAAAAATCACATTAGAAATGAAAAAAAAAATTATTTCAAAAAATTATATTATTCTTTTGAAGAAATATAAATGTTGAAATTATAAACAGAAATTATAAAATATTTACTAAATAATTCAATTTTTATATTTTTTATGTGATTAAAAAATAATTAAAAAAGGAAGCAGAATTCAAATTAAGCTATTTCCAAATAAAATGCTTTATATCAAAAATAATATTTTCAAATGAAATACTTCATACCAAAAATAATGGTTATACCAAAAATAGTGTTTTCCAGAAATGGCGAAGGGATTTAGGCGGGAAAAATTTTAGATTACTATTTTAAGTGGATTTTGTTATTATATAGATATAGATATAGATATGATATGATGTGTGTAAGAGGCTGTTTTTAATGATTGATTTAATAATTAAAGTTGTATTGAAATTTGAGATTGATAAATGATTTTTGATTGTTTATATTATTTTTTATTCTTATTTGATAATTATATTTGTTTCTTTTTAATCTTGCCATTGTTAATATATGTTTGAAAAATAAAAAATTATATTTATAAAATAAAGATGATTTAATCTAGCAAAAAAATGCCAGCTTTTTGTTACTAAACAAATAGTATTCATCTTGAAACTAATTTGAATTACTTGTTTGACAAAAAATACCACACCAACTAAATCAAAACCCCATCAAACCCCTGTATAGTGTGCTCACTCCTAAACTATGGCAGTAATAAAATATAAAAAGAACATCCACGAAGAGAAACACACACCTGCGTGTAGAGTTTTCTTGTATACTGGTAGCGGATCTTAGACCCGTGCAATTAGAATCGCAGATGGATCCACTGGGTTGTGAACAATTAATTTTGTGACATGCACATGTTAAAAATACAACAAAAACCATAAATTCAGAACGTATCCATGTTTATTTAGTGTCAAAATTTGGTACATGACTGAACATAAACTACATTATGGAAAATGATCAAATTTAGAAGGATTCACTAAATTGCAATCTGAAATACATCAAAGAATCAGATCAAATGGAGCCTCAATACTAACTATTTCTTGGCATGCCACTTCTCAATGTTCCCATACCAATTCCATTGATAAACCAACGCAGTTAGACGCAATAAACCCGCAGTCATTACCTCTACGAATGCAATAAAATACGATCTTTGTGGAGACATACCTGCAGTTGTTAAAGATAGTAAGAAGCCCTCAAAGTTGCAGGGGACAATAAAAGTCCCCGACTGAATGCCGTTCAGAGATTTTTCGGCGACTTCATTGGCTTTCATCGCGCCAGAGGAAGCTGCTATTACAGTGGTAAGCTGTGGCCTTCTTTTGTGCTCTGTTAATCGGGAGATATAAATAAAAACACCCTTATTATTATGACAGATTGACAACAAGATGCTGTTTATTTTTATCTTCAGGAGAAGTGTAATATGAAAAATACATAAAGACAGTTGATAGATCATAGAAAGCAAGTAGGATAAACAGATAAAAAAGATGTGTGATGCATCAAAATATTGCAAAAATTGCTACACAAATAGGTAAACAGATAGCAGCGAGTACTCAGATGTTCCGACACTTAAATAGATAAAGATATCGTGTTTGGTTTTGGGATCTCCCAAAATGCAATCGTTTTATTTCCGATCAAGTTGTGCTTTTCCTAAGAATCTATTCTCTTTTAAAGGAAATTATATTTCGGCCCTCTAAGTAGGCTCTAATCGTTTTTTGGTGCACTACGTTCACAAACTGCTAAAATTGCACTCTTTCAACTTTGTGGGAGTTTCGTACTTTTTGCATGAGATTGCTAACCCAGCATCAAAACTACCAACATGGCCATGGTAATTAAGCTGCCGGATTCTGGATGTCACACCAACAATTTCCAGCAAAAAAGATAGTGAATAAAGCTGGAAGTTCACTATTTATATAATTCATGAATTTAGTGCACCAAAATGAATAGGGCCATGCTTAGAGGACTAAAATTGAAAATTTCTCAACTTCACTCTCTGTCTCTCTTTGTACACTACTCTAGTTAGAGAGTATTGTAATTCCCACAGGAGTTGCTTTTGGAAAAAAAAGGCAAGAAGATAACTTATTTGAAAGAGAAACACGACTAATCTAGCCAGATATTTTCCTTAATGTTATACACCACCGCAAAGAATCAGAAGTATAGATTACTGAGATGTATATCTTTGAACAGGAAGAAACCTAGGTTGTCTACCAATGCAAGTAATAAAATCTTTTAGGCAAATGCGCTAAAAACCAGTGTACACATAATTTATAAATTGATCGATGTAAAACCAGCAACTAATAATGCTTGCAAACTAGGATTATTTTAGAGGCGCGTGTTATAATATTAAAAAATAAAATGACTCAGACCTTCAGCAAAACCAGGAGTTTCAGTGTCTGGAGGGAAGATGAGGCTGACATGGATGTTGTCTGCTATAATCTCGTGTTGCAGTGCTTCTGCCAAACCCTTGAGCCCAAACTTACTAGCTGAATATGCTGTATAACCGTAAATCCCAACCTGAAATTTTCAACCAGAAAGAAACCATGATAACGTGAAAAAAGAAAAAAAAGACTAGCTGAAAATTCAGCAGACGCGATTAATTCCTTATATTGTTATCTCTAATTCATTAATTGTATTTCTATATGGGGTCAAAATAAGGATATTAAATGATTTGAGGCAGTATTATCTAAATGACTTAAGAATATTATTGAAAATTTGAAACTAGCTGAAAAGTTATGGGCAATGATGCGTCTATGTTTATTAAGTTAGCTTATTTGTGAGACGAGCAAATTAAGGCAAATACACAGAACATCCACATCAACTTTGTATTCAGTAGATGAAAGAAGGCAATTGCATAATATGATTCATGAAAATTCGATCAAATAAGTTCCCAGCAAATAAAGTACATAAAACTTATACGCTAATCGTGAACAATCACTCGAAAATCAAATACTAACCCCACCCTCCATCTTTTGAGTTACAACTGGAGAAGGGGGCAGGACATTTCACCTATATTGCATCAGAAAAGCCCCTTCACCCTATATGCGACATCATTGCCACATGAGCAAGCGTTTACGTATTTGTGTGCAGCGCAAACAACTCTCTAACATACGTATGTGTGCGCATGTGTGTATTTTAAATATTGATTTTTACTACTTCAATACATGCAATGTTTTAGTGATTTAGCCCCCAATAGTAGTTGCCTAGCTGCAAACCCAGGAAGGATTGTGGGTGCCAAATAAGACATACTTAAGAACCAATTAAACCACAAATTCGTCCATTCAAATATACTTATCCGTTAAAAGAATTCAAGAAAAGCTCAAGATCCAGAAAAACAGAAAGATCAACTGCATTATGTTCATTTAAAACATCAAGAAACACAAGCAAACTTTGAAACACATTGAAAGATTAGAAAACCGCATTCTAGATTAACAGTTTCAGTGGGAAGACAAATATCAGTTTAACGGATTTCAACCCAATACGAATGACTGATAATTACAGACTAACACTTACAGTTTATAATTCAACAAAAATAAGAAATCAGCTAAACAGTTGAACGCTACGCATTACCCAGTAAAGAACATAGTAAATCATTATCAATCTACACTTGCATCTGGTGAACACATTTGAGCAAGCGACAACTCTGTAAGTATACCTGACCAGCTTGAGAAGACATAATAGCAATCGAAGCGGGCCCTCTTTCGGCCCGATTCTTCTTCATACCAGGCAAAGCAGCCTTGATCAAATGAAAGGTGCCCGTCAAATTCACATCGATCATGAACTTGATTTCCTCCATATCTTGCTCCTCCAGTTCCTGCGGCACATACACGCCGTGATTGCACACCAGCACGTCGATCGGCCCCGCCTCCACGACGACACGCTTCACAGCGTCGTAGTCCCTGACATCAGCGCTGAAGACCCTGACGTCACGCCCCGTGGCGAGCTTGATTGATTGCTTGGCTTCTTCAAGCTTGGCGACATTGCGGGCGACGAGAGTGACGTCAGCGCCTTGTTGGGAGCAGAGCTGGGCTAGGGCTAGGCCGATGCCGCTTGAGCCGCCGGTGATGAACACGTGGCGCTTCTTGATTGGGATCCAGACGGGCTTGGGGCGGACGATGAAGTAGAGAAGAAGGAGGAGAGAGAGCGGGACGAGGAGGAGGAGGAGAGAAAAGGAGAAATATAGTTCCGCCATTGGAGAAGTGGGGAAGAAATTAATAAGTGGGCTGGGCAGAGAAGCAGAAGGAGAAGTGATAATCAGAAGTTGCTTCCTTCATTTTCTTAGCTGTTTGATCAATTTGATGGAATTTGGGCTGGTGCCCTTGTCCGCACAGAATCAAAATTTTGAGTCTTCGTTGGTGGGCTTTTTCCTCAAATTTTATATTTTGGCTTTTTGAACACTAAGATGTAAAAATAAGCTTCAAGAACTTATAAAATCCACAAAAAATAAGTTCATCTACTACCTCTTACATTTTCTTTCTAAATCTTATACGCAATATTCAATTTACCAAAATATCCCTAATATCTTTTCAATATAATTTGATTTGCAAGAGGGTCGGGATCCTACCAAGAAGGTAGGAGAGTGGGGGTATGCAACCCCTCGGCCCGAGGGTGTGGGGGTCGGGGTCCTCGAGAATGGGAGTCAGGGGATTAGGGCCCCCGAGTGTCCTGGGGGGATCAGGGCAGCCGTAGGTGGGTGGAGGAGGGAGGAGGCAGGGGTGTCTAGGGTGGGTGTGTGGGATAATCATTGAAATTAATGATTTTTTTTTTTTTTTTTTTGGTAATTACATAGTGAAAATTACTTATAACATTAAACACTTCACCATCTTATATGACTTTAAAAGAACTTTGTAAGCTCAATTGTTCAAACACTTTGACAATTTATAAGTTATTGAGACATTACATCTTATAAATGTTGTGTGTATAACTGTTTAAAATAAGTTTAGTTGGACTAGGGTTGGCAACGGGGCGGGGGGGGGGGGGGGGGGGGGGGGGAGGGGGAGGGGGGGAAGGGGGGAGTCCCCATCCCCGTCCCCATCCCCGCGAAACTGGCGAGGAATTTTGTGTCCCTATCCCCGCGGGGATCCCCATCTTTATTTATTATTTTTAATTTTATTTGATATATCTACTAATATAATTTAAAATAAAATAAATTTAGAAATAATTAATAGACTTAAATTTAACAAAGTTGACAAAAAAAATTAGGATATAATATATTTAACTCATTTTAATATTACAATAATAGGAATATACTCTCTCCGTCCCGAATGAACTCGCACATGGGCTCTGGCACAAAAATTAAGAAAAAATATTTTTTCAGATTTTGTTGACTTTTCAACTCTGATTTTTACTTTATTAGTTGAAAAATAAGGGAGAGATTAGCACACTAATCTCCTCCTTATTTTTCAGCCAAGGGACCTAATCAAAACCACTAGCAGTTTTTCAACACAACAATTACACTGAAAAATCTGGAAATGAATGGTGACAAAAATTTAAAAATTTCATACATAAGCAAATCTCGAATTTTTTTTTTTTTTTTTCCCTCCAATAGATTTGGCTGTCTTAAATATTTTTACACTTCCAATCACTAAAATTTACAAATTTCACTTTCCCACCTAAATTTAAACAACTTTAAAAGCCCTATATAATGAGCATTGAATGTGAACTTACCACATTCAGTGCTTATTTTTACGAAACAACAGAAAAACATAAAAACACCATGATTTGCAACAAAAAAGGCTGGAAGAATATGACTCCATCATATCGCCTATTGATCGCTTAGTTCTTGACGGAGAATAGCACGAACCGAGTTGTACATCACGGCAAGATCAAAGAGGCGGCTACATTATTTGGAGTCAGCCATCGAACCATTCACTACATATGGGAGGCTACAAAAGAGCAAATGATAGCAAATGTTCCGCTCAGTTTCGAGAGAAAGAAGTTTAGCATTGGAGTAGTTAGCAAAAAACTAGATATAGAAATGATGAAAAGCATATCATTCTGCAACAGGGGCTCAATAATGAGACTTGTAAATGAATTAAAGGTCAGCAATAGTAAGGTAGGGAGGTGGGTTAAATCTGGCAAGATAAAATCACACTCCAACGCCATAAAACCTGCTCTAACTGAAGCCAACAAGCTGCAAAGGCTAAAGTACAGCCTTTCTGCATTGCATTTTGACAGCCAAACACAAAAGATAAGGTACGAATCTATGCACAATGTCATTCACATAGATGAAAAATGTTTCTATATGCAAAGGGTAACCGAGGGGACATATAAGTTGCAAGAAGAGCCAGAACCTTATAGATCATGTAAAAGCAAGCGTTTTATACCAAAAGTTATGTTTATGTGTGTTGTTGCACGATCAAGATATTCAAGTCAAGGTGAACTTGAGTTTGATGGGAAAATTGACATTTTCCCCTTCACAACCCAATCACCAGCTAAAACAGGGTTAGAGGCACTTTGGTGACTAAACCCATAGAGTCAATAATAAAAGAGGTCATCAAAGAATGCATTTTGCAACAGGTAATGATTTAGCTATCAGAATATACTCTCATCATTTAGCTTATTACTGCAGTAAGCCTCCATAATGGATTCTAACATCATTTGAGTGTTGTTAGAATTCATCGGTGACATTACTATCAACTGTTTTAGCATTTCATAGATTATATCAGCTATCAAAGCCAAGTGGCCAGCAAACACAAGCAAAATAATCATAATACAACAAGACAATGCGAAGCCACATATCAGCAATTCGGATCCAGAATTTAGGGCTGCTGCAACATCAGATGGATTTCAGATTACTCTAATATGTCAGCCGCCTAAGTCCCCAGACACAAATGTACTGGATTTGGGTTATTTCAGGGCTATTCAATCACTACAAGTGTAAAAGTCATCTAAAACTATCGAACAATTGGTGAACAATGTGTTGCAGCCTTATGCAGACTTAGAGGTAACCAAACTGAATAGTATGTTTTAAGTTTTCAAGCATGCATGATTGAAGTTATGAGACTAAAAGGACACAATAGTTATAAGCTACCCCACATTGGAAAGGTTGCACTAGCAAGACAAGACAGTTTGTCTTTACCTTTGGAGGTGGATGAGGAAGATGTAAGAGAAGGGATAGAGTACTTGATTGCAAATGAGCAATCACCTAGTACTTATGATATTGGGGGTTTGATGACCGAATTAGGAAATATTTAGGACATCTAATCAGATTAAATTGCATTTTGAGTCAGTATTTATAGCATGAACACAATGTAGTGTATGTTTCGCTTAAGCTGTAAACACTGTTGTTTATTTGCTGTAAATTAGTTATTGTAAGAAAGGCTTTACTGTTTATGCTACTTTTTTTTTTTATCCCCACAACCCTCTGAAAAAATTCATCATTGGATACTACAATTAGGGAGCAAGTGTGTTAACTAGCAGCAATCATCATAGCCACCAAGTTTACACACTATAACTTAACCTAAAGTTAACTTGGTTATACCTCTAACATTTTATTTTATCAAATTAACCAACAAGCAAATTCTGAAAATGTTTACACTGTCAGCATACAATAGCATCACACAGTGAAAATATGAGTTCAATTTAAGTGTGCAAGTTCATTCAGGACAATCAGAGAGTTTAGTGGTTTAACTATCAGCATATTACACATCACTTAGTTCAAACCGAGTTCAACCTTCATTAAAGCAGCTGAATAATCAAGCTAATCTTTAACAAAAGCTGAACCCAACAAGTACAAGCACATTTAGGGCTATTTGAGCTATCAATAAATGGCACATCACACAGTACAAACAGAAAGGATACAAATATGTAACCCACAAAATTTCCACATGCCTAATCAAGATTTATTGCCTCTAGACTGTAGCCAACAACAATTAACATGCTTCAAGAACACAGTGGTGACAACTTACAATAAGGTCAAACTGAACCAACACACTGAGCACCGGAAACAGATCACCCAATGAGATTAACAATATTTTCTGGTACAAATATCATTTGTAACACCCAAAAAGAGCACAACTCAACAAAGCCCCACACATTGGGTTAAATCCTCAGGAAAAAAACATCATATAAGAGCACAGCTTCAAAAAACCACAAGTATTATGCAATCAACTCAGATCAAACATCAGAAAATAGCACAGCTCCAAAAAGCCCCATATATTGGGCACATGAATCAGTCAAAACACCATATAAAAGAGCACTGGCTCTAAAAATCCCCAAATATCGGGCACATGCATCAGATCTATCAGCGAAAATAGCAGTAGACCAAGAAAACACGAGGAAAACATAAACAGATCTCAGATCTAGCAGTTACAGATTAACCTTTGCGAAGATCGAAAACCACAGGGTTAAGTGGTACATGAAATGAGCTCCTTTTTCCTTCGTATCCAACCACGAACCCTCAACATCAACATCGCAACGCCGTCCACCTTCGGATACTCCAAAGGAGGGATACAGATCCATATCTGAATTAGGTCCCTTAGACACAAATCTTGCCAAGATCCTCGGAAGATGGCATCTCTAGGACAAAAATTTCCTCAGAATCAGAATAGTAAAGACCAATATTAGGTGAATCTTTCATGGAATCGATCAGAAAAGACATCACAGAATAGCGATCTCAAAGATCTAGTAGCAGGAATGGAGGGGAAAGGCTAAGAAGATGAGAGAGACAAAGGGTTTGTGGGGGTTACAGAAATGAAACGGCTCTGTAATCAAGTTTGGGCGGTTGGAGAAGATGAGAGATTCGTAGGGTTTGCGGGGGGAGGGGGAGTGAGAGTGGGGAAGAAAGTGGATCGAGAATGATCCAGAGTATCAGCAAATTCAATTTGCTAGAAAATAGGTTGGGCTGGTATAATGGTTTGGGTTGAGTACGGGAGGGGGTTTTGTTGTTTGGGTTGGGTTAATAGGAGGGGTTTTAATTAGTGGGTATAAAAATTATGGGTTTTTAATTAATGGGTTAAGTTAGTTTAGTGATGGCATTTCAGTAAATAGATAGAATTGTTGGGGTAGAAAATGTGAGTTTTCTTTCCTTTTTAGGAAGTGTGCAAGTTTACTTAGGACACTCGAATTCGGAAAATGTGCAAGTTCATTCGGGACGGAGGGAGTAATAAAAATAAAACAATAATTTTATATAGCAGGGCTCCGCGAGAAACGGGTCGGGGATCCCCGCGGAGCGAGGAACCCTATCCCTGTCCCCACCATCAGGGCGAAAATTCCCCCCGTCTCTGCCCCACCAGGGAAAAAAAATTGGAAATCCCCGTCCCATCCGAGGTGGATCCCCGTGAGGAATGGGGATTCCCCACCCCACTACCAGCCCTAAGTTGGACACTCTCTAGGTCAACTTTGCAACCTCTTTCTCTATTATCTTCATGGTAGTTAGCATCTCATATTTTCGTCTAAATACCTGATATTTAGGTTTTTTTTTGCCTAATATTATAGTGTTAAACTAATGTAGTATGTGGTAGCGTTGAACAAGAGTGTCATATACACAAGGATCAATGGTAGTAAGTAATGTGATATTAAACAATCTATCTTTTACAAGCATGTCATCAATGTACGCCTCCATATTGTGACCGAGTAGATCCTTAAACACCTTGTTTACCATCCGTTAATATGTTGCACCTGCATTCTTCAGGATGGAAGGCATTTTAACATAGCTAAAGGTACTAAAAGAGACCACAAGGCTGACCTTGGGCCTGTCTGCGAGGTTCAACAAAATTTGATGGTATCCCTGATAAGCATCCATCATTGTTAGATCCAAGTGGTAGAGGTTTAGAGGGGGGTCTGAATAAACCTCAAACTTCGATTTTTCTTTTTGAAATACTTTGAGCTGAATAGGTTGTGTACTGTAAGAATCTGGTTCTTACAGCAAAGCTGATATAGTAAGCAACCTTAAGGCAGTAGGCACGAGGCAGTGAAATTAAGCTACCTATACTAAGTAAAGCTCAGGTAGAGTTTTATCAAGCGGAATATGCAACCGTTTTTTTTTTTTTTACAAAGAAACACAGTAGATGTGTAGTATCCCAACAACCATATAAAAGCAATAAGAAAATAGACACATAGTTCATAGTAGTACGAAGGTGGGGGTAATCCTTCTACGTCCACTCTTCCCTTCCACACAACAAAAATTCCTAAGTTGTTCACACAGTACAAACTTAGCTACGCTGAAGTCTAAGTCCAATGTATCTCCTTACAGTAGTTTTTGTCTATCCTCGGAAGGTCACTAATCTACTACACACACATACCTTAGGACACCTAGTCTACTTTGAATCTCGGATTCAATGAAGACTCCACGTTCAAAAACTGCTCACGAGAGTTGGTTAATGAAACTTTTTCTTCAACTTTTGATAGCCGCCTCTAAACTTGAATATCAATTGAGATGTGGGAAAGCTTCCTTGATAAGAAGGATTAGGACCGACACAAAGCTTTAGAGCTAGCTGGCTTGACTTGAGAACTTGTTGCAGCTTGAATTCTCACTGGTTGATTACTTGTTCGTGCTTGATATATGCTACTGTTTACCAAGGATCACCACTTGCAAGATATCAAAGTGATGTATGCTTTGGAAGCTTTAAATTTGAAGCTCGAGTGCTTGATGCATAGTAATTTCAGTTGTTCACTGTTTCGTTTTTCGTAGTCTTTGCTCATTCTCCATCTCCTTCGATTTATAGTAGTTGTTGGGTTCCTTCTCATTGAAGAGTGAGAAAAGAATCTCATTAACATTTAAGGTTCCTTGTAAGGCTTTAGAATCGTTTGTCCTTTTTGCAAAAAGTAGGTTGGAGTGTTTACGACTTGATGCAAGTGTGTAGCAATGTTTCTTTTGCTTTTACTTTTTGTGTTAGTGACCAAACGTGTTTGGATAGTTCGTACAAGATTTGAACCTTGCATCCACTAGTTATATATTTTAATCTTGAAGATTCTCACTGCTAACATAGTTGCTACTTTCTTGTTGGTTGGGTCATCCTTGCTGCAAGCATTGGTGTATGCTTCGGAAGCGTAAGCTAACCTTACTACATGTTCACTGCAGTCTATGTTCCTTATGGCTTACTTTGACTTTTTGCTGCATGTAACCTTGATGAATTTTCTGTACGCTTGTTGTGATTTTGCCTAAGTAGAACTAGCCTTTTCTATCACAAAAGATTACAGAATATGTGGGGGCACTATTTCTTACTTTTACATTCTGGTTTTGTTATCATCAAAACTATACATAAATTTGCTAACAATTATGCTCATCATCTCACAACCAGAGGTACCAGCTGGTCTTTTTTTGGCAATGGGTATTAATGGTCCATTGGACAAGACTTGTTTGACTCCCAAAATTCCCCGCACATCCTCCTGGCACCATTCCCCTTGGAGACCATTACTCCAGGCACCTCCTCTATATGACCAGCCTCCTTTAGCTTCTCTATCTCCACCTTGATGGACTGTATCTTTTCAGCGCCAAAATGCCGCAATTTCTGCATTATAGGTCGGAATCTAGGGTCTGCGTTTACGTTGTGCATCGCCAATGTGGGATCAATGTTCCCCATCTTGTGGGTGCCAAAAGCGAATTGATCTACATTTCTTCTCAAGCATCCTATTAGGGCTTCTGCTTCTTTGCGCACCAACTGGGTACCTATTTGTGTTGTAAATCATGTTTTCTTAGGGAACAACTCAACATTTAAAAACTCCTCCTAAGCTATACCCTCATCCCTGGGACCTCCTCCTGATCCTCCCACTTCATATCCTCAAAAACCTGTCCCAGTAGCTGTATAGATCCACCCATAAACCCTACAAGATTTCATGGATTGGTTCCTGGCATACAACTCTGAGATATGCCTTTCTAGCCCGGCTAAAGTCACCTCCATCAGGCCCACCCATAATCATACTAATAACCCCCTCTCCCTACCTTGGTGAAGAGGGTTGAGCCTCGTTTCATTACATCTTTACTGGGGCTTTTCCCTTGTCAATTTCTGTGCCATTTCCCTTCTCCTCTATAGCTTTCCTCTTTCGGTCCTGCTAGTCCCTATCCTGCTATACAATTTCATTGTGGTGGCCCACCCGCATGAGGCGCTTAATCTCATCCTTCAAATTAAAAAAATAATCAGTGTTGTGTCCAAACTCATTATGAATTTGCAGAAAAACTTTGTTTTCGACCTTTGGGGGTGATCAGGCTGGCGGAGCGGGTATTCTAATGCCTTATGATTCCAGGCTAGGATGAGTATTTCCTCTCTGTGCTTCCTCAATGAAGTGTGATTCTCATACAGGACACCCTCCTCCCGTGTATGGGGAAAAAGGTGTGACTTCTTCGTTGACACAACTCTGCCTCTCTCAGGATCAGAGCTTCTCTCTGTACGCCCTTCTCAGGTTCCTTTCTCATTTCGTCCATTTCGTCAGTTCTTTTTGTTCTCCTTATTTCTTATAGGTTTATGAATTTTTTAGCTCTTATCAAGAGTTCGTCGACTTGCAGCCAACTTTTTTGCCAAGGAGATAAATAAATCCCAATCCAACAGACCATTAGCCAGAGCATTTATCTCCACTTCTGAAGTGACCATCGGTATCTCCAGAGCCTCAACATTGAAGTGATGAATGAAGTCACTAAGATTTTCTGAGCTTCCTAGCTTCAAATAGCGATAGGGTTATTTTTTGCTACCTCCGGGCACTAGAAAATTGGTGCAAGAGAGAACTAAACTCTCCGAAGGATCGAATGGAGTTGGGTGGTAGCTGCCTAAACCATTGATGGCCAGCTCTTGAAGTGTGGCCAAGAACGCCCTGCATTTCACTTTGTCCGTGTATCCATGCAGTAGAACGAAATTTTCAAAATGCAACATATGATCTTTAGGATATGTGGTCCCATCATACTCAAACGAGAGATTTTGAAATTAGGTGGAGGGCCTCCACTGTTTCAAGGAGTAGACTCCATTCAACACTGTAGGTGGAATCCCCTACCTCATTTCTATCCTCCAACTCATTGGGGCAATTCTTCTTTGTGGGCTTGCAGCGTATTCTTCCACTACCATTGTCCCCAATGCTGCCCTACCAAATAGCGCGGTGCTGCCCTTCATGTGATAACTCCTTCTGAGGTGGAGGAGGTGGAGGCGGTGAGATCAGCGGTGAGGCCGCTGGTAATGGAGGTGGTGGCCCGACCGTCGTTTCGTTAGCTAAATTATTGCGCACCATCACGTCAATGTAAGCCCCCATCTGGCTACCCCGCTGACCGGAGTCTGTTCCACATCCCTGCAGAATGCTTTTGCTGCTTGGTTCATTTTTTCCTCCAAGTTTCTCGCAGCGTTTGGATTATCCTTCTCAGCCTTTCTGGACCATTTGGATAAATTCCTAGAAAAGCACCAAAGTTTGATTGTCTTGTGGAACAATAAATTAACAAAGACAATGACTCCCCTAGGCAAGGATACCCTCCCAGTATATCATTCAAAACATCCCACATGCCCTTTAACAACCAGCCAGGTAATAATCTACAAAAGTGAGAGGAACACAACAACAAAGGCCCTATATCCCAACAATTAATCCTAGCAAAAGCCACACTGAAGACAAGCTGTAAAATACATAATCACTTTCCTTTTTACTCACAGTCCATTAACAAAAGCCACACTGAAGACAAGCTGTAAAATACACAATCACTTTCCTTTTTACTCACAGTCCATAATAGTGAATATAAAGAACTCACACCTTAGACTCATAACCTCTCCTACAAACGGTGCCATTGATGTGTGTGAGAGTGATTTAGCCTTTAAGATTGTAGCAACCCGACTTTTCAATGTATTTTTAAGCCTATTTTATATCAGTAATAATTAATAAGAAGAACAATTTAGAAATGCTAATTGTAGTGTAATGCTTTTGAAGGTTGTTATAACTTTCATAAAGACATAATTAACAGATAAGTAATAAATGATGGGGGTAACAAAACTTTCTAAATATGCAGTGATACACGTCATGCATGTATTTAGGTCGATTCAAGAACGTATTTTATAACATTTACATGCATATTTGGTCGAGAGTTGCTTATATTCATCATATTTGGGCCAGTTAACGTGTTTTCACTTGTTTTGAAGGTTTTGAAGTGTTTTAGGTTAAAAATTCGTGTTTTACGACTATTGGACGAAGGAACAAGTCAAAAAGGAGAAAAGACCGATTTGAACCGGTCTAAGGCGAGTTGAACCGGTAAAGAACTGTCACGACCGCATCACTTTAGTGAGCAGCCACACCAAAAGGTGACTAGAAAGTGGAATTTGCACTGACCAAATCTCGCTGCCGCGACAAACATGTCTCGCGGACGCAACAAAAAGCCACGTTTTAAGCTTGTTTTGAAGAGAAGTATCGCGACCGCGAGAGACATTGCGTGCGGCCACGAAAAAAAAAATTCGATTTTTAGAGAATTCCTACTTCAAGTAGGATTTGGATCCTAATTCCCCAAGATGCATCCCCGAGCTTATAAAATGACCCCAAGCTCAAGTTTAGACAGAAAATCTCATACACTTACATACTCGGAACAACTTGGAGGCGAGAATTGAATATCAAGGAGCAACACGACGAAGATTGGCGATTGAAGATCCGAGTTTAGTTCATTCTTCTTTTGTGTTGTATTTCCTATGACTTTCGTCTATAACTGTTTATTGGATTTAAATACAATTATGAGTAGCCAAACATGTTTGTGTTCTAGGGGTAGAAAGTAGATTACGTTGAATGATGTATTAACTTTATCGTTTAATTCTAGACTCCAATTCATTGTGTTTCTCAATGTATTTGTTTTATCGATTTAGTTTAAATTGATCACTTAAGTTAAATCATAAAGTTTAATAGTTTTGCTCCGGGAGGAAGAGATTGTTAATAGACGTATAACACATAGCGCGATTGCCTATGATCGTGCGGGCATTGGTCTAGAATCTTTTGGGAGTCTTTAGGTTCAGTCCACTCGGGAGGGCGACTAAGTCTAATAGATCTACAACCTAATCGCTTCGGGAGAAGGGTTAGGTTTACATGAGTGTCGTCTAATAAACACTAAAATTGGTTTAAAAGTCTAAGAATTTTAGGTTAAATTATACATTAGGATTATAATTGAAATCTATACCCTAGGATATACTTTAATTCATCTGAGTCATCTTTAATCATTAATTCTCTATTTTTCCAAGTTATTCGCGATTTATTTAGTAATTTCAGGTAAAATAGTATTAAGTATTACAAACAACATTCACTTATCTAGAGTCTAGTTAGGAGCGTCTTAAATTACTCAGAGTATTGAACTACGCTAGAGTCAGTCACCGTGGGATCGACCTTGACTACCGCTACCTACTTCTACACTGTATACTTGCGAAAAATTAGGGTTAGAAAAATCATTGTCATGCAGAACCAAATAACAAAAATAATGTAATAATTAAACCTAATAATCACAAATAGAAAAGTAAAAATATAATGAAATCATTTTTACTTGAAGAAGTTCACTATTCAAGTTTTACAACTTGATAACTTATTGGAGACTAATAAAATAATCCTAGCCGTTCTTTTTTAAATATAAAGTATTAGGTTGGGAGGCAAATCTATAACAAATCTCTTGTAATAAACAATATTTAATACAAGGTAATAGTTTCTACAACCTAATCGCTTCGGGAGGAGGGTTATATAGGTTTACTTGAGTGTCGTCTAATAAACACTAAAATTAATTTAAAAGTCTAAGAATTTTAGGTTAAATTATACATTAGGATTATAATTGAAATCTATACCCTATGATACACTTTAATTCATCTGAGTCATCTTTAATCATTAATTCTCTATTTTTCCAAGTTATTCACAATTTTTTTAGTAATTTTAGGTAAAATAGTATAAAGTATTACAAACAACATTCACTTATCTAGAGCCTAGTTAGAAGCGTCTTAAATTACTCAGAGTATTGAACTACGCTAGAGTTAGTCACTGTGGGATCGACCTTGACTACCGCTACCTACTTCTACACTGTATACTTGCAGAAAATTAGGGTTAGAAAAATCACTGTCATGCAGAAGCAAAATAAATAAAATAACGTAATAATTAAACCTAATAATCACAAACATAAAAGTAGAAATATAATGAAATCATTTTTACTTGAAGAAGTTCACTATTCAAGTTTTACAACTCGATAACTTATTGGAGACTAATAAAATAATCCTATCCGTTCTTTTTTAAATATGAAGTATTAGGTTGGTAGGCAAATATATAACAAATCTCTTGTAATAAACAATATTTAATATAAGGTAATAGTTTCTCAAAATAAATCAATATAAATATTTTTTTAAATGTGCAATTTGATTTAATTCAAATAAGATCAAAACCAATTCTTTTTTTGGTAAAAACATAAGCTATAAGATTAGAAACGTTAGAAAACTTTTATAAAAACTTATAATTTGAGCCATCAATTTAATAATACCACATTGATTATTTAGAATCATCATTTATGTGAATTAAGAAAAAAATCAAATCAACTCAAATCCATAATGTAATTAAGCATATTCCAAATTTGAAATAAAATAGTCAATTAAAGTTTTCTTATATACAACTTAAATAAAATGTTACTTTGATAGGTCACACTATCCACTCTCGCATTCACGCTCAGCTCTGTCAACCAAGAAAGGATTTAAGTAGGGGGTGAGCTGCATCTAGCTCGTGGGGTTAAAGTTTGTCAAAAATAAATATAAAGAAAAATAAAGCATTTCGAGTACATAGTATGCGTGTCTGTGTTACATGAGTAACATTCGTAAAATTTGAATTTTTTTGGCATCATACGTAACTTTCGTCAGCATTCGTAAATATACATATCATCAACTTGTCAGGATATCATATTTGAGATCATATAATGATCACATATTTACATGCATACACAAATACAAAATTCATCTAAAATATTTAAATTTAACAAACTTGAAAGTAAACCCCACCTTGAATCTACATTAGTGTAAGATGTGTGAATTTTATATGCAGCCTAAGTCCGTAGCTCTCACTGCCCGCTCTTTCATTTATAGGTATTTAAAAAAATTAGTATATTGCCAAACTAAATTTCGTAAGGAAATGAAGCTTTAAATAAAGAATAGATCTTTGACGTGTGTGTATACATATATATATTATACATACATACTAGCAACATCAATGTGAGCGCTAAATTAGTTGACACCCACGTCAATCTTTTAATTTCTCTCTCCTATTACAAGTACGTTAATCTTTTAATTTCTCTCTTCTGTTACAAGTACGTCAATCTTTTAGTTGACACCCGACCAATCTTTTAGTTGGTCAGGTTCAAATTGATTATGAGCTGACACGTGTACCTCACGCCCGTTTTCCGGCCCAAATTAGCCTTAAAAACAATTTTTTAATTTACGAGACTAAATTGAAAATTGTGAAAATTACGGGACTAATTGCATCGATTAACATTTCACTTATATGAATCCCTTGGGGTCCGAAGTAGTGTAACCGGTAAATCTATTTTTTAGTTTTTTAGTTTCACTAATATAAAAGGGATATTATAAGTAATCAATGAATTATGTTGATTTCATTATAATTCGGTAAAGTTAGACTAAAAGATCAAATAAATATTAAAAAATATAGTTACTTTAGTTAAAATTTTAAAATATACTTTTTGGGGTTTATTGGTGTCCAAAGTAGAGTAATTTATAAATCTAATTTAGGTTTTTAAGTTTAACTAATCCAAAAGTGATATTATGTAATCGATGAATTATGTAGTGGTTTCATTATAATTCGGTGAATTGGGACTAAAAACCAACTAAATTTTAAAGTTACTTCTGTTAAATTTTATAATATTTATGGGGTCTCTTGGTGTTCGAAGTGGAGTAGGTTGTAAATATAATTTAGTTTTTTAAATTTCACTATAAGTAATCAATGAATTATGTTGCAAATTCATTATAATTCAGTGACTTAGGACTAATGATCAATTAAATATTAATAATTATAGTTACTTTGGTAAAAATTTCAAAATATAATTTTCGAAATTTCTTGGTGCCTGGAGTAGAATTATTGATAAATCTAATTTTCGTTTATCAAAACTAATATAAAAGTGATACTATAAGTAATCAATGAATTATGTTTTAATTTTATTATATTTCAGTGAATTTAGATTAAAAGATCAACTAAATACTTTTTCATGTGTTCTTTTGATAACAACGTCGGCAAAATACTGTTGAAGAAATTGTAATTTATATCTTACTTAATATATCATAAACTAATGAAATATTAAGATTTACAAAATTATGAATTAAGGATATAAATCAAAATATTAATACTAGAATTTTAAATTAAATGTGATTATATATGTATATATTGTGATAACAATAGAAAATAATAAAAATAACGAGAAAATAAATGAATTGTAATGAATATACATTTCTAGTGCAAACAGTTGGAAAAGAAGTGCAGATTGTGCACTAGAGTGGTGCGGGATGTTGGAGAAGTCCCATTTCTAAGAAATTTACCTTATAATTTTGATACATTATCATTAAACAACGTCTAAGGACATTGTTTCTAAGTAATTTACCTATAAAATACAAATATTTTTTTATATGCTTTTATCAATTCTATATTTTTACCTTATTCGATATTGAAAAAGATAAAAATTGACATCCTATACTATTAGAATCCTTATGTGTCAAATGACCTTATAATATTCAAATTATTATTTCAATTATTTGGGAAAAATAATTTTAACTCATCCCATAACTTTTTACTTTTACGTAATTGGTCCCATAATTTTCACATTTTTTAATTTAGTCCGTAAGTTGGAAACTGTTCAATTTAAGGCCAATTTTGGCCGGAAAATTAGCGTGTGGTGCACGTGCCGGTTCGCTCGTTTTTTGGGGCCAAAATTGACCTAAAATTGAGCAATTGTCCAACTTATGGGACTAAACTGGAAAAGGTAAAAATTACGGGACTAATTGCATAAAAGTAAAAAGTTACTGGACGAGTTAAAAAATTTCCCGTTATTTGAAGAGCTTGTAGTTTGGTGTACCTTTGTGGTCCTGGTTGTGCTAAATAAAGGTGTTGAGATCCGACTCTCCTGAACCAATGATACAGTCGATCAACTAATGTAATTTATCAAATACTACCTCCGTCCCGCTCAGATTTGCACGTAGGGATGGGCACGGAGGTTAAGAAAAAATTTACTTTTTGCTTTTTGGTTAACTTTTTTAAAGGTGGAGATTTTGATGGTGGACATTATTTGAGAAATTTCCCTTTTAAGGGTGTGCAAATCTGAGTGGGACGGACCGAAAAGGAAAGTGTGCAAATCTAAGCGGTACTAGATATTCGCCCATGCAATGCACGAGATAAAATATTATAACATTAATACTATGTGGTTATGTGCGTTCTAATATTGCCATGAAGCATTATAAAACGTATATAAATCATTATATATATATATATATATGTGTGTGTGTGTGTGTGTGTGTGTGTGTGTTTGTAGGTGTGTATTTTATGTATTAAAATCAAGTAAATATCATCATTTATTTTTTCATGTAAGCAATATGAGTCTCAAACCTAAATTCATAAAAAGTGAATCAGATTATTTTTATTATGCATTAATTGATTTCATTGGAAACATATACCCATATTTTTTATACGATTGACAATTGTAAATCTAGCATATTTATTGTCTGCAATATGTATGTCTAATTGAAGATCATGAAATAAAAAGAATTAATATTATATATTTTTCTATCAAAAATGCAGTTGATAGGAAAAAGCTATAAATATTTAATATTTTAAGTAAAGAAAAAGAATGAAGAGAGATATTTTTTTATTGGTAGATGAGAGTAAAATGTGGAATAAAAATTCAACAACTTACATCCATAGTCTTTTTTTTTTTTTTTTTAATAAAAAAAATAGGAATGAACTCCTGCCGCCTATATGAATGACACGTGTTTTTCCTAGCAGCGTGCTTATATAGATGACACACGTTTTGAAATTAATTGTAAGTCCCCTTGCTTTAATAATAAAGGAAATTTTTAAATTAATTTAGAGTCTAATGTATAAGAATTTGTTTTCTTTGCCCCCTATTTCGTACAAAATTTGTCTCCTAACTTTTGATTATCATAAAAAAGGTTACCCCGTAAGATGCACATCTAAACTTGCCTGTAGTTCTATATATCACAATTTCGGTATACCAAAATCAACGGTATATACCGATATTGACATAAAATTCAATATAATAAAATTTCGATACGATGTAGATACCGTGCTGAACTTTTGGGTACAATAATGATATAGATATTCATACACCGAAAATTTCGTTACGATAATTGTAGGGACAATTCGATATAGTATGCCTCTACTTGTGATCCACATATACGAGCTTACAATAAATGATATGGCTGAAATATTTAATAGGATCTTACAATTTGGCGAGATTCTGCTCACAGGTAGAAAAACATAAATTATTTTAATTTTTGACAATTTTCTAATTAAAATTATAAATATAATTGATAATTATCACCAGACAAAATTTAAATGTTAACTATTATTTTGAGGCAAAAACTTGTATGCACCCAACTTACAATAGGCTTATTGTACACTTCCCTATTTAATTTAGAAATAAGGATATATATAAGGACCGCGTTTGGATAGATTTTTAATAGCATCATGTAGTGCAATGGTTTCACGTTGCATCTAGAAGCTCTGACGCGCGTGGAGGTCAATGCCCCGTATGTTTCTACTATTTAAAAATTAGGACACTAAATATACCACTTTTTAAAAATGTATTCTAACTTACAGAAAATTGGTGGAAATACCTCGTTATTGGCTATAGGCTGTTACACAACCTGTCATTGATGAGGTGTAACTCTTTTTCTGACTTTTTAAAAATGTATTCTAACTTACAGAAAATTGGTGAAAATGCATCGTTACTGGCTATAGGCTATTACACAACCTGTCATTGGTGTAACTCTTTTTCTGACGTGGCATTAATTTTTGGTTTTTATTTTATTTTTTATGCTAAATCACTTGATAAGGTGAAAAAAAAAATTCAAAAATAATACTACCTCCGTCCCACTCAGATTTGCATGTAGGGACGGACATGGAGGTTAAGAAAAAGCTGTTTTTTGCTTTTTTGTTGACTTTTTCAAAGGTGGAGATTGAAGATGGAGATTTTGAGGGTGGAGATTATTTGGGAAATTTCCTTTTTAAGGGTGTGCAAATCTGAGTGGGACGGACCGAAAAGGAAAGTGTGCAAATCTGAGCGGGACGGAGGAAGTATAAAATATTATTTTGAATTTACAAAAAATTATAACCCCAAAAAGTTGTTTAAAATTGAGGAAAAAAAAATATTTGTGAAATTAATTTTCAAAATTATAAAATTCATTTAAAATTCGAAAAATTTAAAAATTTATTTGTGAAAATTATTTCAATATTATAAAATTTGAAAATTTAAAATTTTATATTTGAAAATTATTAATTTTTTTATAAAATTCATTAAAAATTAAAAAATTAAAAAATTTGTTTCTGAAAATTATTTAAAGAATTATAAAGTTCATTTCAAATTCGAAAATTTAAAAATTTATTTCTGAAAATTATTTAAAAAATTATAAATTCATTTAAAATAAAAAAAAAATTAAAATTTTATTTATGAGAAATAATTAAAAAAATTAAAATTTTATTTCTGAAAATTAGTTCAAAAATTATAAAATTTATTTTAAATTCAAGAATTAAAAAAATTATTTCTGAAATTATAAAAATTATTTTAAATTAAAAAAATTTATTTCTGAAAATTATTTCATAAATTATAAAATTCATTTAAAATTCAATTTAAATTCAAAAAATTTAAAAATTATTTGAAAAATTATAAAATTCATTTTAAATTAAAAATTAAAAATTTATTTTAAAAATTATAAAATTTATATAAAATTAAAAAAATTAAAGAAGATATTTCGGTTCGAATGTTTTTTTATACCCAATTTCAATTCGATTGTCAAGAGGTACGAAAATTACCAAAACCACGTCCATCCATCATTCTTCCACCCATGCCCAGTCCGGAACCTCTACCAGCCAAAGCCATCATTAATTATGGAGAAGTACAATAGTAAGGCTGTCAATCTAAGGCTGGAGTATCGATTAAAGCTTTGATCTTGCTTTCCTCATAATCTTTGATCTTCGCATATTCACCCTCTCCCTGCCGAATTCGCCGTCGTCAAAGTCGATAAGATAATTTCCACTCCTGGATGTAACCGCCCGGATTTTCATAGGCAAAATATTTTGCTTTTTTATAAATAACAAATAAAACTTTACTAAAAATAAATAATAAAAACATTTACGTTTAGGAAAAAAAAATGCACATAAGTTAAGACTAAGACTATTATAATTTTAAATAAAAATATAGTCATTGATATGCTTCAAAGAATAAAGTCATTCCAAAACTTTTTAAAATTTATACGAACAATACTTTCATAATTGTGCGGAAGCAATTTAATTAATTTAACTTAAGAGTCAACATAAATTATAAACAAAATATTTTTACTAGAAATACATTCAATATAGTATTCTAAACAATTTTTCACTAGTAACATCCAACGACTACTTTGATAAATCATGATCGCTCATTAGATAGAAACCATGTATATAATGTCATGGTAATTGTTTAAAATAACCTCATAGATAAGATCTTAATACATACATATATATATATATATATTGTTATTCCTATTATTCTGAATTAATCATAAGTATTTTTTTTTCTTTTAAAAAAATAAAACCTCAACTACTAGAATATTGTTTTCACGTGTGTGTAATAATAGATATGTACTACCTATTTATATGCCATCACATCCCTCTCCTGGCTTCACACACAGCTCCATCAACCTGAAAGGAGTTTTTATAAAGGGTGAGCTACATCCAGCTCGTGGGGTTCAGTTTGCTAAAATTAAATATGAGCAAGTAAATCAATATAATCAAATCACCATAGTATCACCATATCAGATATCACCATATCATCATATCACCATAATAAGATCAAATAAATTTGCATCTTATTTCATCATGTCACCATATCATCATATCATCGAAACAAGCAAATATTTAATTAGAGCAAACAAGGAAAGAAAACCCCACCTTTCTGTTGAATGCGTGCAATTACAGCTTAGTCACGTACTCCTGACCAGAATGACCTAATCAATACGTAGTACATTTTTATTTAATAAAGGAAGAAGTCCTAATTAGGCAAATCGAAGCTAGATAATTTTTGGTAGGAAAGGGTATAAGCTTGTATAGTTGAAATTTTCTAAGTTTGGTAAAAGGTGTAAAGGTTCTGCCAAAAAGGGAATTGAACAAGGGGAAATAAGTCAAATTTTTTTTTTTCTACATTTACTACCCTACATATGGTCCCCCTAACTTACATACACAATAACATAATCCATACATTCCGTACCAACTTGACAAGTCCTATCACACACGCACATCACAAAACACACGCACACTACTATTCACATACTTATAACTTAACACATATTTCACTTATATAATATACAACTCCATACACACACACGTATGCTAATGCTATAAATTTATATATATATATATAAGTCATACTGCATGCATGATTATTTATATACATACTTGCACACACATTTATTTTATATATATATATATATATATATATCTATGTCATGCAGCACACACACACAGAAATCAACACTAACACATTCGCATACACACAAACACACTATAACCCTATATATTTATATATGTCGTACGCGCACACAACACCACATCACCAATTATACATCAACTCACGCATACGCTATACTGGAACACACACGAATACAATAACAAAGTAAATTAATCCCTTAATCACCCTAACTCAAATCAATTAAACCCTAATCACCTATTGATTTAGTAATTTAAACGAAGAAGAAAATTTAATAAATCAACGAACAATGAAGAAGAGGGATTTTGGATTTACCTCCAGAAGAATCAAAAGAATTAACGGCTGTATGTGAAGAGGAAGGGTTTTTCTTTCTTTCGGCGGTGAGCGTATTATGAAAGTGGTTTCCTATTCTTCTGCCTAGTATTTATACTAGGTTATTTCCTACTGGATATTATTCAGAAGCTCCATAGAAAAGTGCTTTTCTAGTAAATATCCGGTAGAAAAGTACTTAATAGATAGGCATTAATCTGGTCAAGATACGTAATTAACTGACCACCCTTATGGATAATTATAAATTATGACTTGGGCTCAACTGGGCCCAAATAACTTGATTTGACCCACATAAATGTGTATGATGCATGTTGGGCCTAATAAATAATAGAAATATCAATAATATTAATAATACGCGTAAAATAAAAATTCGGGGTGTTACACTGGATCTGTTGCGGGTCTTCTAGTCAACGTCGACGACGAGGCTGGATTGCACAGCCCGACGGAGGGAAGGGGTGGTTGGGTGGGATCAAGATTTGGGGATGGGAAAACGGGATTGGAGCTTGACTTATTTTGTTTACGTTTGTGTGTGTATATATGTTTGTATATATATATATGTATTATATGTATATATATATATATATATATATATATATTTGGATTTTTATAATCCTAATAACTGAGTCAACATAAAAGTATAAAAAAAATCATAAAACTAATGATACACAATTTTTTAATTTTAAATTAATTTTATAATTTTTAGAAATAAATTTTAAAAAAATTGAATTTAAAATGAATTTTGTGTTTTTGAAATAAATTTTTAAATTTTAAATGAATTTTATATTTTTTGAATAATTATTAGAAACAATTTTTTTTTTTAATTTTTTAATTTAAAATAAATTTTATAATTTTGGAAATAATTTTCAGAAATAAAATTTTAATATTTTTAATTTAAAATGAATTATATATTTTTGAACTAATTTTAATAAATAAAATTTTAATTTTTTAATTTTAAATGAATTTTATAATTTTTGAAATAAATTTCAGAAATAAAATTTTAAACTTTCGAATCTAAAATGAATTTTATAAAATTTGAAATAATTCTCAAAAATATATTTTTTTTAATTTTAAATGAATTTTTTAATTTTTGAAAAAAAAAATTAGAAATAATTTTTTAAATTTTAAATGAATTTTATAATTTTTGAAATCATTTTCAAAAATAAATTTTTTAATTTTCGAATTTTAAATGAATGTTATAATTTTTAAAATTAATTTCAAAAATAAATTTTTTATTTTTCTGAATTTTAAATAATATTTTGGGGATTATAATTTTTTCTTAATTCAAATTAATATTTAATATTATTTTTTTAATTTTTTTTTCCACCCTATCAAGTGAGTCAGCAGAAAAAATAAATAAAAAAATCAAAAATTAATGTCTCGTTAGAAAAAGAGAGCTTCACCTCATCAATGACCGGCTATGTAACATGTTATAGCCGATTATGGGGCATTTTCACCATTTTTTGTAAATTAGAAGGATTTTTAAAAAGTGGTATACTTAGTGTCCTAGTTTTTAAATGGTGGAACATACTGGGCATTTATACCAATTTTCTCTAGTATATATTATAGTTATATGTTTTTACCTCTTTTTATATTGCATAATAGTATATATTATATTGCATAATAGTATATGTTATGCTGTGTAATAGTATATATTATGTTACAGATATACACATTTTTTTTAATAATATATAATTTTTTTAAATAATATATTACGTTGTTTAAAAAAATATAAAAAGCACTTAATAGGGCTCAAACCCTGGTCATTACACACACAAGCAAGTGTTCATCCATCAGGCCACCACCTCATGTTGTTACAAATGACGTGGCGCAATGTATTAATATTAATAATAATACACGCACATATATAGAAAAAAATTGATAAGAACAAAGGACAAGAGCAAGTTTCAAACTCGTGCCCTAAAGGACAGGAGCACATGCCTTTACCACCTAGACCAGTGCCTCTTATGTGCCATCAAATATGCCTTAATATATATTACTCTCTTCATTTCCATTAATTGACGTTTTAGAATAAAAAGGAAGAATTAAGAATGATTTTTTTTTTACAGATATACCCTTACCTGATTTAGGGCATAAAGATTTGATCAAATAAAAATATGGATCTGTTTGTTTGTGGTTGGGCTCAGCCGTTCAGGATTGAGCCCAATCAATGGTGTGTTTGACAAGTGGTTGTCCGCAATATATTGTGGACAACAAAAGATCAATCATAAATCCATTAACTAACTCTTACACACATCATCAGTCAAACATCATTCACAATACACACTTTAATCAATAATCAATCATTCACTAACTAACTCTTACACACATCAAATCAACTTTAACATATTTTATATTATAATCACCCCACAATCCAATCTCCAACCAATCTAAACAAACACTCACTTATTTACCACAACCTTCATATTCCACATTATTCCCCACAATCTACAGTACTTCAGCCACCCACAGCCATAAACAAACAGAGCCTATGTTTAATAGATTGCAACATAGAGATTTTTTTAGGATTGGGTCCAGGGTAGTGAAAAATATCTAAAACGTCAATTAATAGGAAAAGAGAAGAACTTCCTAAAACGTCAATTAATATGGAATGGGGGGATAGGAAAAGAGAAGAATATCCTAAAACGTCAATTATATGAAATTGAGGGATAGGAAAAGAGAAGAATATCCTAAAACGTCAATTAATATGGAATGGAGGGAAAGTTACTAAAACGTTAATTAATAGGAAAAGAGAAGAACATCCTAAAACGTCAATTAATATGGAATGAGGGATATGAAAAGAGAAGAACATCTTAAAACGTCAATTAATATGGAATGAGGGATAGGAAAAGAGAAGAACATATCCTAAAACGTATGGAATGGAGGGAAAGTTACTAAAACGTCAATTAATAGGAAAAGAGAAGAACATCCTAAAACGCCAATTAAGAACATGGAGGGAAAGTTGCATTGAGTGAGGCTCAAACACAAGACCTCACAATGCAAGCACAAGGTCTCAACCACTGGGCCACCAACATGTTTTGTGTAATCAAACGTAGCCCTTAATATATATTTAATTCCAAAATTAAATTGAAGAGTACACAATAAACCTATTGTATGTTGGGTGCACATAAAACCTACTTTTATTTTGAAGCACTGACATCCTTTTTTTACCCGTAATTAGGGCCGCTCTGTATATGGAGCAAAATAGGCGGTTATATCAGGTCTCATAAAAAACGAAAATATATATATTCTTTAGAGAGTTGGACGCTGGGTTCAAACTTTTTTTATTTAATTGCGCATGCCGCCAAGCCATAATGCTACACCTACCTATTTTTCCTACTAATTTTTATTTTTATTTTAAATATTATATATTGACTTATTGCTTTATATTTATTTACGATGTATACAAAAATCAAGGCTCCCATTCTTTTAGCTCGACTCCGACCACTATAATATTAAGATTCGACTTTGTCTGTAATTGAGCATTATTGTTAAAAAATTAATCACGATCTTCACAAATAATTTTCCATTTAAAATTTTTAATACAATTAAAATAATTAATCCCTTCATTCGCAAATAAGTGTCATTTTAGACTTTCGGTGAAATTTAAGAAATTATGGAATAGACAATACCACCTCTCCATTTTTCTCTCCATCAATATTTTTAGTACCATAAATTTCTCCATCTTTTCTCCATATCTTGTTTATATAATATTACTAGTTGTGATGCACGGGTCTGCAAATGCAGTGTTAATATTTTTTTAATTCAATTATGTTTTTGCTTGCCGAAGAAAATATAATTTATGAGTTTATATATATATATATATATATATATATATTAAATGCATAGATCTTTTCATGAACAATAAGGCAGTGTTTGCAAAAGCTTTGAAAAAGTACTTTTGGACGTTTAGCTTTAAAAAAGTAGATCTCAGTGTTTTTAAACATTTGCTTCTATTTCTTATATTCTTGAAAATTACAATTGCTATTTAAAAACAGTTTTTTTTTTTTTCCAAACGACGCAACTGCTTTTGGTATAAATCACTTATTATTGTAAACACTACCTACTTTTACTTAAAAATAATTTTTCTAGAATCTCTAAATTTAATCAATGATTCTAAAGCGGAAGCAATTGTAAACACTTTCTAATTCTAGAAACATCAGTTTTCTGTCAAAAAGTATCACTTAATCGGCAAAAAGTATTACTTTTTACAAAATTACAAATAAAGTGATTTTTTTACAAAATTGTCACTTATTTTTACGTCATAAAGATAATTGTTAATTTTATATGTCCACTTGCCAAAGACATCTAAAATTCCAACACCAAAAATAAAAAACCTGAATCCTGTACGAAGTAATTACATCAAAAGAATATTAGTTTAATGAATTCTTAGGAGTTTTAAATGCTATTCAACTTGAGCCAAAGTCGTAACGTGTACGGCGTTTTGTATGTTAAAATTCTATATATAATAATAAAGGAATTCGTAGATAAAAGTTATGGCCCTGCAAGATATTTATAAAAACACTCTCAAACTCAAAATAATTCATAAAAATCTGTAGGTAATTTGTAGGTAATTCGAACTATTTAAGGATAAAATTATTTTGATTTTCGTAGCCAATTCTTTAGTTTCTTGTAGTGTAAGGATGAAATATTTATACAGATATACCTCAACTAAAGATTTGACCAAATCAAAATATCTCTTATAGATTGAAAGATAGAGATATTTTAGGATTTAGCCAGTGAGAAAATTGGTAGAATTGGTGAAAAATATGTAAAACGTCAATTAATTAGAAAAGGGAAAGAACATCCTAAAACGTCAATTAATATGGAAAGGAGAAAGTATAATATATTTATAAGATATATAATATATATCTATATATTATATATATTTTAAATAAATAAGGGTCCTCACGGCCGACCTTATCCTAGCCCGGTCCAATCCCTAGTAGGCCCAAGGGCCGAAAAGGGCCGGGCTAAAAGCTTTTAAGTTATAAGGACCTGTAAAATTAAGACTCGGCCCTAGTATTTTTAGGGTCGGATTAGGGCCGGCTTTAAGGACCGGGCCTATTTTGGCATCTCTAGATAAAACGTTAGGTGTGATGGTCACACGTGTTAAAACTGAACCAAAATGCAAAGACACACGCAACACAAAACTGAAACGAATGAAAAAAAATGGAAAAACACGAGTTTATGTGATTTGATCTTAACGATCTACGTCCACGGAGGATGCAGGCACCTCAATTCACTAGTTTCAAAGATCAATTACAACGTATTAATAAGATCTATCAAAATCCTTAAATTAAACCCCTAAGTTGGAGGATAAACCCTAACACTGCAATTTTACAATCTCAATAACAAACTCAGAGGGAAAATTGTATAAGCACACTCTATACATCAAAACGAAACCAGACATATAAGTATCAAGATTCGAACACAAGAAAACGAATCAGAATTGGTTGGAATGAGCTATCCAAGCTTAAAACCGTTGTCATGCTTGTAACAGAAATTAAAAAACATAACTGCCGGTTCAATCATTAACTGAGCTACCGGTTAGACGATCCGGCCCGGTTTGTCACTCCTAAGCCCGGTTCTGAATCCTTGAACCGAAAATACATATATATGTATTCTTTGGTGATGTTGCAACTGATTCTACAATACGGATCTCATTTCGTGTGGACGGATCTATTCTATAAATAAATAAATGATTCAGATGAAATGTCACACACCCACTCTTAGATGAAATGGTAGTTACGGGTTATACGATCATACTTATTTTATAGATGGTAATTTGAGCTTATTTTAGCACATAACAGAGGTGCTATGTTTAAAGGTACAGTAGCCGATCATTATTCCACATATACGAGCTTACACTAAAGGGATACTTGGATTGGTATGGTGCCATTCGGATTGGGCATGCCCCGTCCGCAACGTATTTTACTTTACATCGGATGCACCATCCCTCCACATCCACACCCTATTACCTACATTTCCTTTTACAATTTTCAACACACCTTTTACAATTTCCAATACACATTTTACAATTTCCAATGCACATCATACCCTACTATATCCTTAAACTAAAATACATTTTTGGATGTCCCATCCGTGAATGTTCCCCATCGAACGTGGCACATGCCATTACATCCCAAACCAGGTATCCCCTAAATCTGTGACATGGCAGAAATGTTGAATATTCAATGACCTGAGCACGTTTTTGAGCTGACAACTAATATATATATATAATATAATATAATATAATATATATTCCCAATGAAGCACGTAATTGAGCTGTGTATTAGCGAATGTCAACTTAAATTTGTAGAGTCACCCCAACAGAAATTATATAATATAATAATAAATAAAATATAAAGCTACAGAGAAGGCGAGGCCTGCTAGTCTGTAACTATAAGAGGCGACTCAACAAACATAGTAGAGCACGCCACCTCAAATGGAGAGAATAGATCAACAAGACAACGCTTCCAAAGGTGTGTTTTTATGTATTATTCAATTAAATTACTTGTTTTTATGTTCGGGACACCGTTAATCCATACAAATATTATATCTTTCAAATACTTCTAAATTTAACTTTAATTTTATGAATCTCATATTTTAAATTAAATCTAATTTCGAAGGAATATTTGATCATTGTATTTTCAGAAAAAACACGGGGCTTTGATACCATTTTCATGCTCTTAGTAATTTTGAATTTTTTCTTAGAAAGACTAAAGAACTGTTGACACGAAAATATGGTTCGCTAGCAAGTTTTTGTACATAAACAGTAGGCACAAAATAATTGGCATGAACATACTGACGCAAAGCAATTAGCATGAAAATAGCTACACGAAATAGATTGGCCGACAGTTTGACATAAAAGCCAGTCAAAGTGCTAGTTCTAGTACTCCCTCCGTCCCGATTGAGTTTGCACACTTGAGCCGATACGTATATTAAAAAAAATTGTTTTTTGTTTTTTGATTGACTTTTTTAAAGGTGAAGATTTTAAGGGTGGAGATTGTGAGAAAACTTTCATTTTTAAGGGTGTGCAAACTTAGATGAGACGTCCCGAAAAGAAAAGTATGCAAACTCAATCGGGACGAAGGAAGTAATATTTTACAAACTTGACAAATTATGTATAAAAGCTCTAGAAAGTGCTATTTTTCTACAATTTTCTCAAAATATTACTCCGTCGATCCCGGGAAAAAAAAAACGTTTGTATAATTATTTGTAGGTATACAAACATGTCTGTTTTTTTCAGGGAGAATGAGAGTTTTTAATATAATTACCATATAAAACCTGTATCACAAAATACGAGTCATATTTGGTAAAGGTAAAACTTTTTTGCTTTTTTGTTCTGTTTTGTTTTGTATTGTTTTTTATTTTTTGTTTTCATGGTTTTTTTTTCTTTGTGAGTTAGTCAAGGACACAACCTTGTAAATTCTCACTAATACGACTTTATTTATAATTTTTATTTGACTTATTCAATTGACTTACTTATCAAATTAAAGTGTTATTTTTTTTTTTTTGACTAATAAAATAAGTTACTGACTTTTAGAACATAACTTCTTTTTTAGAATAAAAAATATTCTTGATTTACTGCAAGAAAAAAATGTATTTATCACTACTCTTTTTGCAAATGTAAAAGTGGTAACTAAAAATAAACCTCTTTTGTAACTATTAATTAGTAGTTACATAAAATATTTTATTCAATTTTTAACCAGAATTTGCTACAATATGACAAGTTCTTTTGTAACTACTTGTAGTTACGAATACATTGTAAAAAATAGTTATAAATATATTAATAACTACAAAGTAGTTGCAAAAAAACTTTTTGCATATTACTATAAGTGCTACTCTTTCACATGTGGTTACTAAAAATATTTTTATGACCATTTTTCTCTTTTCTGTAATTATATTTTATAATGATAAAAAAACCTTGATTCTAGTAATTTAAGATTCCTTTATTGTGAGACGGAGGAGGTATTTTTCTTTTTTCAAAAAAGAAAATTACTCCTTGCTTTGACTCAACTAATTTTATAAGTACCAAACAATTGAGATCAATTTCACAAACGGTATTACAAGACGACGGATGCATTTTTTTACAAAGGAGCGAAAGAATGTTTGAATAAGTTTATAATTCTTCAAAATGTTTTATAAGTTTATTAAATGTGTTTAGTTGCTCAAATTTATCTTATTTTTTAAGATTTTATGAATTACACTTAAATTACGCATACTGCACACAAATATACACACTACACATATTTCACATACACACACTTAACACACTTCATTCTGCACGCTCTACACACACTTCAAATACTATTCAAAATGTGTATATATTTTATGGTGAATTTTAAATTCATCCCAAAATTTACAGCTAGATCTCTTCATTTAATTGCAAGCTTATAAATTATTTTATTCAAACATTTTTTTTAACTTATAAGTTATTAAATAAATTTATAAGATGTTTGAAATAAATTTAGCAAGCACCCTCGTAGTCTCAAAAGGTCGATTTTAGGCCACAAATTAGTGTCAATCATCTAGATAAAACAAACTTCCAATAAAGTGCCATTGATATATTTTGTTCATATTTATAGAATATGCCCCTTTTTCTTCGAAATGCAACGCGAAATACTCTAAAAAGTTCAAACTCTCATTATTTCAATAACCGTGCTTAAGTAACCAGCATATATATAATGTGTATGCAAAATGTCTAAGAAATTATATATAATTCTTTGTTTGCCCATCTACTCTAGCTTTTGTGCAGCTTTCCATTAAAATTTCATTTGCAACATATTCCTTATCCCAAACTCATTGCTTCCCGATGCAATATCATTCCCTCAGTTTATGTTATATATAATTTAAAATTTGATGAAGATCGGCTCTATCTCATCTCCCGATCACCCAAATGAAGAAACTTCATAAATTTTTTATGTTATTCAACGCCTTACCAAAATTCTCCAGAGGATGTCAACAAACTAATCGACGAGCTACCAAAAATGATTTTCATGGATAGCACGGAAATCAGAAAATGGGAAGGGTTCTGGTTCACACCTGGAAACATAAAGTCAGCCATTACTTTCAGATCCAATTTTCAGGCTCGAGACGACGATGTTTTCCTCACATCAACCATGAAAACAGGCACCACATGGCTCAAAGCCTTGTCCTTCTGCATCGTGAAAAACCGTCAAGCCCAAGAAGATTGGGATGATATTTTAACAACCGAAAGCCCTCATTTCCATGTTCCCACAATAGAAGCAGTAGCGAGTTATGCAGCTAAGCCGCTGCCATTCGACATGTACGATGCATCAGTTCAACGTCTCCTCCACACGCATCTTCCATACTCGATCCTACCTGATTCTGTCAAGAGTTCAAAGTGCAAAGTTGTGTACATCGTACGGAACCTTAAAGACACCATCATATCCATGTGGCATTTCTTCACGGGTTTGATGGTGAATCAAGAGCCAATTCCACTTGAGAAGATGGTTGATTGCTTCTGTTCTGGAACTCATCTGTTCGGGCCCTTTTTTGAGCACGTAGTGGAGTACTGGGAGGAGAGTAAGAAGAGGCCGGAGAAAGTTCTTTTTATCAAGTATGAGGATCTTAAGAGTGACACTAAGAAGCAGGTTTCGAGAATTGCGGAGTTCTTGGGGAGGCCGTTTGGGAACGAAACAGAAGTTGATCAAGTAGTGAAAAGGTGTAGCTTGGAGAGGCTCAAGAATTTGGATGTGAATAAGAATGAATCTAATTTCTTGAATGTACCAAACTCTGCCTTTTTCAGGAAGGGTGAGGTGGGGGATTGGAAGAATTATTTCACTCCTGAAATGGAACTGCAAGTCACCCAAGCATGTCGCTCCAAGCTCGAGCCCTTTGGCCTCTTTCTTTAACATTATTGTATCATATCTATGTTTTGTCTTAGCTCATTAAAAATAAATGTTGTGTTTTATCTCATCATTACTGCCATGTATTGTGACTTTGTGAGAGAGGATGTTAAAACAATGATTGAAGGTTATCATCACACCATATTGTCAAAAGCATTTTTAGCGACATAATACTACCCCACTTAAAATGAAGTAAAAATAATACTTACGGATACAATTGCAGAAATCTCAAGAAGAAATTCTCCTACTTGTTGTGCCTTGCCAATTCACGAGAGTTGTACTGCAGTGGTGAAAGAGGGGAAAAATCATAATTGTTCCTAAAAACTATTAATTTTTACAGATTTAGTCTCATAATTTGTTACTTTTTTAATATCGTTTTGTAACTTAATCTTTCTTATGTCGCAAATTTCAAGGAAATGGTCCAAGTGGCCATTAGGATCCTCCGTGACTCCTCTAAATTGGCGATATTGAACCATAGAAATCTAGGTTGGTTTTAACTTAAATGTGTTAGCTTGAACCCGCTGGCCGGTGTATTCTCCTGAAGGTTCGTTCTGTTAACCACATGTCTAGACAAGTCTCGTATAGGAGGTTGGACTTGTTCACATGGCTCTACACCATGTTACAAACCACCAGATAACAGTTAAAAACCAAATCAGTAAAATGCTAAGCAATTATAAAAAAATATATATATATAAAAAACGATATATTTTTTTCAGAAAAATAAAATTTAAAGTAAATAAAACCAAGATTACCTACGACTACATTTCATATCATCTAGTTAGCATCTAAAATCTACTTCTCAACAACGGTGCCAAAACGTGATCGCTCAATGTTCTATCTGCTAGATCGTAATTGCACGTTGTATTAGCAACAACCTAATGGCAAGCAAGATCATCCCATAGAAACTAGTGAAGATGATCTAATCGGATTACTACAGATGTGTTAATACTAAATATCTAGGCATGTCGAAATAATAATAATTTTGGTGATTATCCTAATTACCAAAGTCAAGACCTTAAGACTATAGGTAAAGAGAAGAAGAAGAAGATTGCCTGAGGAGATTGGTCAGAAAAAGGGGCAAGATGAGAGGGAAAAAGTAACAGCCAAAGGTAAAGAGGAAGTCTTCCCTTGTGATGGAAACAAGGAGAGGGACTGTCTTCACAACAAGTAGCCAAAACCCTGTCTAGTATGATTGTCATTACTTGGAACGCTAGGGGTTTAGGGAATAATAAAACCAAAAATTGCCTTAAGAATTTGGTTTGGAAATGAAATCCTGATGTTCTTGCTATTCTTGAATCTAAGTGTGTTGATCCCAAACCTATTCGGATTCATAGTTTTGGTTTTCAACATGTGATTGTTAACAAATGCTAAAATTTGGTTAGTGTGGAGAGGCAATGTTTGGGTTAGCTTATGTTTCTCTTCGGAGCAACTTTTGGATGCGGAAATTAGTAATTCTGTTTTGAATTGTGGTTTTTTATGTTCGTTTCTGTATGCTTCATGTGCTAGGAAAGATAGGCTCATCTTATGGGATGAGCTAAGAGCTCGAAACCACTCAGATTTTCCCTGGATGGTAAGTGGTGACTTTAATGTCATCCTTACTGCCGAGGAAAAGAAGGGTGGCGGAGCTCTTAGCTCAAATCTATGGATGATTTCAATTCTATGATTGTTGATTGTGGTTAAGAGGATGCACATTTTGTTGGTTGCCCTTTTACTTGGCACACGAAAAGGATAGATAGAACTTATATGTCCCCTACTTTAGTGTATCTGTCTAATTAGTTTGAGGTGGGGCACTGAAATAAAGGTCCTTCGGACCATTGCCCTTTACTTATGTGTATGTCTTCGTTAAAGGGTAGTAGTAAACCCTCTTTTAGGTTTCTGTATGCTTGGATTAAGCTTCACTCCTTCTTGGAATCAACCTACTGGAAATAGAGGAATGATTAATATCCAATTGAAATTACGTAGGCTGAAAGCTTGTTTAAAAACTTAGAATAAAGATGTATTTGGCAACATTTTTGTAGGGTTACTGAGCTTGACTTAATAGAGCAGGAGAAAGTCTATCATGATTACCCCATTGATACTCAATAAATCATCTTAAAACAAAAACAAGCTAAGTTCATATTTGCTCTTTCTTCAGAAGAATCCTTTTGGAAACAAAAAATCGGCTTGTAAATGGCTTAAGGAAGAGGAAAAGAATATGGTCTATTTCCATTATTTAGTTACGAAAAAGACTTTTAAGAGTAAAATTGCAGAAATTTCTACTAATAATGAGATCATCAATGAACCTGAGGCCATTAGCTCTACTGCTTGTGAATTTTTTAAAAACATATTCTATTCTGAAGGTTGTGTGCAGGGGAATGTATCTTTAGCTCAATTAAGCCACTCATAAATGAGTCTGAGGCTAGGAAGTTATGTGCTAAACCCACTTTAGATAAAGTGCATGAGGCTGTGTTTAATATAGATAAGGATAGCATGGCTGGTTCGGATGGATTTTCAGTTTGTTTCTTTCAGCACTGTTGGAAGTTGGTCAAAGGGGAACTATTGGAAGCTGCCAATGCCAAGAAACTTCTCTTGCACCTCTATTGCTCGCATCCCTAAGAAGGACCATCCTTTGTTTTGTGCTGACTATAGACCAATTTGCCTTTGTAATGTCATTAATAAAATCTTAACTAAAATGGTCAATAATAGGATGTCCTCTCCCCTTCCTAGTTAATTACACCTGTGCGAAGTGGTTTTGTCCCAACTAGAGATGTTTCTGACAATATTATCTTATCACAGGAGATGGTACATGTTGAATAGAAAGAACAAGAATGGTAGAATGATTTTAAAGCTTGATCTTCAAAAAATCTATGATATAGTGGAATGGAAAGCTCTTTACTTAGTTTTGTCTAAGTTAGGTTTTCCTAGTCTATTCATCACGTATGTTGCTAATAGCATCAAGAACTCTTGGTTCACCGTCCTTGTGAACGGCTCTCTTGCTGGTTTCTTTAAATCTTCTAGAGGAATAAATCAGGGTGACCCCCTATCTCCTAGTTTATTCATTTTGTTTACTAATGTTTTGTCTAATGGTTTGGCAGAGTTGTTTAAGTTGTATCCAGGGCTGAAATTTAACAAGAAAGGCATTTATGTTCCTTCGGTTTCATTCGTCGATGATATGGTAATTTTCACTTCCACCGATCTTTCTATGTTCAAGAGGATTTTGGAATTCCTTAGTTTGGTTGAGGCTGCCTTTGGGCAAAAAATAAACTCTTCCAAAAGTACGGTTATCTTTGGCAAACATTCCTCTTCTTATAGGAAAAGGAGAATTCTTGATCTTTCGAATTTTTTTGAGGAAAAACTGCCCTTTAAGTATCTTGGACTCCCTCTTTTTAAAGGTAGGGTTAAAAATGTATTTTAACAAGACATTTTTACAAAAATTAAAAACAGATTGTGTGGTTGGGATGAGCTTTTTCTGAATATTGGAGGGAGACTAGAACTTATAAAGAGTGTGCTTTCTTCGATTCCTATCTACTCCTTGCGGGTTATTGGGCCAAATAGATTTCATAGGCTTTTTAACAGTTTCCTTTGGGGGTCCTTGGAAGAGCATAAAGCTATCCATTGGACCTCTAATGAAAAAATCTGTTTTCCAAAAGAGGGGGGTGGATTAGGGATTAGAAGCTTGTTTGACATCAATAAAGCCTTTGCAGCCCAGGCTTGGTGGAAATTTTGGACTTCGAAGGCTTTACGGTGTGATATTTTGAAAGACAAATACCTTAAGAACACTCACCCTTTACATGCCGATATTGGTCCAAACCAATCTCATTGTCGGAAAATAATTCTTAAGGTTCAAATGGAAACTGATAAGCAAATTTTTTGGAGGATTGGTAAGGATAATGTTTCTTTTTGGTTTAACAACTAGTTTGAGTTTATCCCTCTTTGTCAATACATTGGTGTCTTTAATTGTGAGGAAATTGTTTGTGCCTATTAGGAAGAAAATGGGTGGAATTATGAGAAGTTAAGATTGTTTTTTTTTTCGGAATATATTGTGGCATGCTTTGAGGGGATTTCTGTTAATCAAGACATTGAAGATAAACCCTCTTGGAAACTTTCATCATGCGGTCTCTTTACATTTTCTTCTACTTGGTATTGATACACGTTAATTATGTTTGTATTTAGGTCGAGTTAGGATAATATTTTATAGTATTTACATGCATATTTGGTCAAGAATTGTATGAATTTATGTAATTTGGACCATTTGACGTGTATTGGCTCATTTTGTAGTGTTTTCATAGTTTTCAGGTCAAAATGAAGACTGTGAGATAACACGAGGAAACGGGTCGAAGAAAGCATGAAATGGGCCAAAAAACAAGGTCCAACGATAGAAGCAGGCGACGCAGTCGCGTCGGAGCGTGACTCGGTCGCGTCGAGAGGGCTGAGAAGGCGAGTCCAGAAGCAAGTGACGCGGTCGCGTCACTGATTGACTCGGTCACGTCAAAAGGATAACAAGGGCAATTCCAAAAGCACTTGACGCGGTCGCGTTAGTGCTTAACTCAGTCGCATAAAAAAGGTCGATTTTTGAAGATTTTCCTGTTTCAAGTGGGAATTGGATTCTAAACTCCCCAGGACTATTCTGAAGTCTATAAAAGGACAAGAGATGCTCGTTTTTCAACAGATTATACAGAACTTAGAGAACAATTTGAGAAGCAATTGAAGAACGAGAAGACGAAGATCAACGGGCTGACATAACCGGGTTTAATTATTTCTTTTCTAGTCTTTATTTCTTTACAATGTATTCTTTGAATTATTGTATTGGATTAATACTAGGCATGAGTAGCTAAACTACTCGTATCCTAGGGGTAGAGAGTAGTGTTTTTTATGATAATATTTTATATAAGGTTTTGACTTATAGACTCCAGTTTTAAGTATCTATCTATATGTTTGTTTTATTCCATAACTGAGCATAATTTGATCACTTAGGCTTAGTTTACACGTTTAACAATTCCGCTTCGAGAGGAGGGAATCATTAATAGACATACAACATATAGCGTAGTTGTCTATGATTGTGTAGGCAAGGGATAAGGGTCCTTTGGGAGTTGTTAGGATTAATTGACTCGAAAGGGTAGTTGTCCTAATCAATCTACAACTTAGTCGCTTCAAGAGAAGGATTAAGTTAATTAAGTGATGTATAATAGTACTAAAAAATTGGTTTAAAAGTCTATAAGTTAAGCTTAAATCAATATTAAAGTAATTCACGAAATCGACGCCCTAGGATACATTCTCATTAATTGGAATTTGCTTGTTAGTCAAGTTAGTAATTAGTTGAAATAATTAGTTTATTAAAATTAGTCTTGCAATTCGAGTTGTCTAGTTAGGATAATCCTAGAAAATTAGGGTATCGAACTGCGTTAACCTGTTCTCTGAGGATCGACCTTGACTTTCCCTATACTCATCTACACCCGTGTACTTGCGGTATTTAGGGTTAGAATATAGGCCTGTCAGGTATCACCTGAGCTTAGCTAAGCCCCCAACAGGTTGGCGATCGATGATGTTGCCAAAATCCATTCTTAATACTCATGCTATTTTTCTTTGAGATTACTCAATAACTTTGTGGCCCTTGATGAGAATCTCAAACGGAAAGGATTTGTGATCGTTTCTCGTTTTGCCTTTTGTTTATCCGAGTGTGAAGAGACTTCACATTTGTTTATAAACCGCCCTTTTACCAAAGCAACTTTGGGACTATTTTGGCTCTTTTTTTTCATATTCAAATACCCCCTACGGGCTCCTTGCTTCGATTGATTTCCATGTGGTTTCAGAAAAAGAGAAATCATGAGCACATTTGTACAAATCTCCCATTTCTTGTTCTTCGCCAGATTGGTGTGCTAGGAATGCTTTCAAATTTCAGGATGTGAAGCCAAGCGTCTCCACAATCAAATGAGCTAGAATTGATAGGCTTATACTCGCGTCTGATGCAGATTTATTAACCGTTGGATTTTGAAAGACGCTTGGTTTCTAGGTGCGACTTGGGAGTGTCCAGTGTTGATAAGAAAACTGGAAAAAAAAAAAAAAAAAAAAAAAAAAAAAAAAAAAAAACGGATTTAGTTCATTGGAAACTCCCAGATGATTAGGGGTGCTCACGGTGCGTTATGCGATTTTTTTCACAAAATTTCAATTGCATTGCCTTTTGCGGTCGGTTAATTATCTATATTTTCAACCGCGGTTTATCAAAGAAAATTAATTGTACGGTTTGAAATGGTTCGGGGCGGTTTGGGGCGGTTTGGTGGTTTGAGTAAATGTTAACAAAATCCAATTCCATTTTCACAAAACACCAACCTAATAAAATAAATTTAGTGTCCAAAAAATGAAAACTAGTAGCCTGAATTCTCACTTGGATAGAAATAATATAATTTACCACTCAAAACTTGGAAAAAAATATTACAACTAATTAAGTGGAATAACATAATTTATTGATAGTATGTCGAATACTATAACTTATACTAGTAAGTACTATGTGATCATTCGGCGGTTTGGCGGTTTGGTCGGTGCGGTTATGTACCAAATTTTCAATTGCACCGCCTTTGCGGTGCGGTTTTACTTGAAATAATTAACCACGCTTTATCTTAAAAAAACATAGTGCGGCTTGGGCGGCTCGGGCGGTTCTTAAAAGTTGTTGCCCAACCCTACGGATGATGATTATTTCAAAATAAATACTGATGGGGCGTCACGAGGTAGTCCAGGCCCTTCGGGGGCTGATGGTATTATTTAGTGTCCAAATTGTAACTAAGATTGCAGGCTTTTACAAGTTCTTAGGGAGAAGGGATAATTTTTATGCTGAACTAGCAACTATCCTTGAAGGATTGAAAGTGGGCCTTCAATTGGGAATCCATAAAGTGTGGCTAGAGGTGTGATAAAGCGCAATCCGGTATCCAAGAAACTCAACGAAAACCTATGCAAGAAATATGGAAAAACACAAGATGTACGTGGTTCGATCCGGAGATCTACGTCCACGGGCTCAAAATAGCACCTGCCGAGGTGTTTCTTTTACTATCTCTTTGAGTTTACACGTAATAATTTCAGAATACAGAATGCGAACCCTAATCCTGAGAACAATTCTCCTATTTATCCTCATCGATTCCAAACCCTAACTAACTCCCTATAATTGCGCCTATTTTCCGTTGCATGGAAGTTGGGAGCAGATCGTGGGCCTGGAATCTTGGGATACGCTGCTGTTGGGCCACGCTCTTTTAGGCCACGCATGCTTCTGGGCCGGTTAAGTTACTGGGCTGGGTCGGATCGGAGTGTCAACCCGATCCGAAACTAATGGACCATACCCATCAAGGTGGATGCGATAGCAGTACTTCTCACGATCCGAAACAATGGGAGAGGGGTTGGATCTATCAAGGCTTGTTTGAAGAATTTATGTGCATTAAGAATAAGTTTGATATGTGTATACCCCATATCCACCGTGAAGGAAATAGGGTGGCAGATTTCCTAGCCAAGAAAGCAGCAATGTAGCAACTTAGCTTAACATTTCATTTTGTTGATGTTTATAAAAGGTTTAAGGCTTTTTAATAGTTGATGCTTGGGGTCTCCCAAACTTTATATTACCAAATTAGCCCATTGATTCGTTCTTGTATTGATTAACTTGTAATAGGGTGCTTTGTTTAGATTTCCTGATTTCTTGTAAAAGCTACTTGCGGCATTATATATACATGTTGGGGATCAAGGCTCAATCCCCCCGTCATGCTGGTCGGCGTTTGAATAAAAAGTAGGGTTAAAACTTTTTTAGATTCACTTTTTCCATTTATACTCCTAAATTTTCTTTTTCATTACTTTTAGTCCCAAGTTTTCAATTTTGATTCCAGAGATTTTTCAATTTCATCATTTTAGTCGTGTTTTTCATCACTCTAATCTCATTTTTTTTTTTTTTTAATTTTGGGACTAAAAGTGATGAAAAATAAAACTTGAGACTATAATTAAAAATAATAAGACTAAAAAACTTGGACCCTAAAAGTGAAATTTCTCATTTTGTATTGAGTTTATCAAGTATGGTGCAAGGCCTGTAATGTCTTCCGAAAGGTTTAGTTTATCCTTTTGTTTCTTATATCTATTTTGAGAAGGAAATAAAGAATGCACATGCACAAAAAACCATATCATGTCAAACTGTTATGTATTGGATTTTCTTACTTAGGTTACTAGAGGGTGGGTATTACATTTAGGGCTCATTTGGTAAGCATGTTAAGATAAGTCAAGGTAGCTAATCGTAGATAAGAGGTGATTCGTATTGTAGTTATGTGTTTGGTAGACAAGATATAGATACTAGATATCATAAAGCAAGTGTTTGGTACCTAAAATTATCACCAAGATTAAACTCCTTTTTATTACAAAATTGCCCTTCAAAAATTAAAAAACTTGAGCATTGCCCTTACACCTCATTTCATCGTTATTTTCTCTAAATCTAACAAATAGGGTTATTGAAACAAAGGCAACCCTCCGCTGCTATCAACATCAGTTTGATTCAGATTCCGACCGGACTTTCAAGCGAGTAGAGTTGTATTACCTTGTTTATGATGTTTGCAGGTCTTCAGTGTAGATTACGTAGCCCTAATTTGGTGGCGAGGAAAAATCGAGACGAGAACGGAGAGGAGAGACAAACTCTCGGACCGCTATTTTGAATTTGGTGCAAAAATTGTTGGGGAAAAGCCAAATCTGATATTTGGAAAAAAATTCAGCGGGTTATGTTGGTAATTTCGTATCTTAACCGTAGGCACTATTCTAGCCCATGTTAGCCATCTTGGGTATTTGGCTGGATTCGTAACCTGAAGCTGAACAGTGATATATTGATAGGCCTTAGTTTATGTAGGGCCAATCTGTTTATGCAGGCATAAGCCACGTTTAGTAACCAATTTAGGTCGTATCAGGCCTACTAAACAAGCCCTTAGGGTCCATTTGGTAGGCAAGATAAGGTCAAGATATGATACATATCTCTCCTTAACTAATTGTCTGGTACCATAGATGTGATATCTAGAAAGCCCATGATTAAGCAAAGTCCGAGTGCATTTTACTGTTTCACTTCAGTAGAGAGATCAGGCCAAAAGCCACGATATCAATTCTGGAGGTGAACAGTGGCCACAAATTGCAACACAAAATGGCCAATGAATCTCTTTTGGAATTTCATCAGATCTATTTCTCAATGTTCCAACCCTAATTTATAATCCCCCAAATCACAACTCTCCGCCACAATAGGTCAAGCTCCGCAGCAGCCACATTTGAGCAAGAAGAGAATCTAAAGCCTGAAGTTTCATCAATCGATTTTCTTCGCCGATTAACCCGATTAGATTTTCGTTTTTTCTATTTTGGAGAGCAATTGTGAACAAATTGCTCACCCAAGGAAGAAGATTGATGTTGGAGTTGGTCCGACTCAACCCACTATTAGGAATTAAAACCCACACTCAATCACGAAATCGAAAAAAAGCAAAGAACGAGAATACACAATAATTTGGTTACCCAGTTCGTTACGATGTGTAACTACATCTGGGGGCAATATCAAGCCAAGGATTTCACTAATTTTCAACCAACAATCATAACAATGAGAGAATAACTATCTTTAATAGCTAATGGACCAAAATTCGACCTCAAACTTGAGGCCAAGTAAACTGTCGCGTCTAGTTGTCGCGGCCGCGATACATCAAGCTCACCGTTAGCTTAACTACGCCGAATTTGTCGCGACCATGACCAATGCCTGTCGTGGCCGCGATGCGTCCACAATGCCGAATCACAAACTAGTAACTTATGTCGCAACCGCATGCCTGTCGCGGCCGCGACGCCTTCGCAGCTTTAAACACATTATCCAGCAAGCTTTTGTCGCGACCGCGACTCACCCTCTATCGTCGCGACTCTTCTCGCAAATCAGGCTCCACCACAACACCCATAAGAGTATTTCGCTTTTTTCTATTCTATCTGTTTCGTTTTTCTCTATTTAATCTGCTTGGAGAGAGTGGGTCTATTTGATTTACTTGGAGAAAGTGGGTTAGGGAGATTAAAATATGCAGGAATATTTTACAATTTAGTTGGGTTATAAAAGTAATTGTATAATTTAGATATATTAATATTTTTTATTACAGAAAGCAATTAGTCTAGGTTATAATCATATCAAACACCCAAGTTCTTATCTACCAAATACAAGAAAAATGATATGATACAAATCACACCTTGTCTATAATAAATATCTCCTTTTAAATAATCTTGTCTTATCCTAACCTATCTACCAAATGAGCTCCTTTATACTTGGTTATATTTTAATTAAATTGACAAGAAATTAGACGTTGCACTTTGGACAAATATTAGTTTTCTTCATTTCTTGTCGGACTTCAATCACATTATATAATATGGACTGCTCAACAGGACATAATGAACGTTTAGAAAAATATTATCTCATACAAATAAGAATATGAGACAAAGGTAAAACTTTCTTTTATTTTTGTTTAGTTAGATGAATAGTCACCTCTCTAAAAATCATGAAGCATCAGTTATACCATTCCATTTTACATTTCTTATCTGTCCCATACAAATAAGAATACAAAGAGTCACCTCTCTAACAAGTACTTTTTTCAGGAAACAAATACATTCTCCAGAAAAACGTATTCCATTTTAAACTTTCTTTATTCGTGAAATTAAATTATATTTTATTTTTTAATTTTGAGTAGTAAAATAAAATATTGACTTTTGAAACATAATTTCTTTTTCGGGCAAAACAAGTGATTTTGAAATATGAGTCTTGAGTAGGACCTAAATACCCCATATGCATAAATCTTCTTAATAGAAGGGATCGATTCAACCCAAGATTTTAGGTTTTAGTTCAACTAAAAAGAAAATGAATTACATAGAAAAAGACAAGTTATAGAAGTGATACATTTTTCATGAAACATAATAAATGTTCGAAAAAAGTACAATACTTTTTCTAGAAAATTAAGATTACATATAAATTTGAAACAACTTATGTGTTCTTATCAAGTTCACATAAATTTTAAATGTCAAGATTTGTATAAGTTCTCTATTTATAACTGACAAATTGTATTAAATTAATATTTAGTTAGATCTCTCTAAAAGTATTACTTTCGAACAAAGTAATACGTTTTTCAAAACTAAAAGTATTTGTTTCCTAGAAAAATATTTGTTATTTTTGCTTCTGATAGTAATACAATTTTTGGTAGTGGAATACTTTTTTGTAAACGTCATTTTTTATAGAATTTAAAATTCTTGTTTTTTGGGTTCTTATCAAATTTTATATAATTTTCACCAGCAAATTTATATATTAGTACACCATTTGTAATTCTCCTATTGAGATCTCATCATCTACTTTCGAATATTTTTTACGTAATGCATTTAAAAAAAAAAAAAACATTAATTTTTCTCGACAAAGTATTACTTTCTTTGCCAAAAAAAAAAAAAATCTTAATCCTTAACAATTGTTGGATGTGCAAAATGTATGCTAATTTTTTTTATTTTTTTTTTCAGTTGAACATGTTTTTCAAGTGCATGCGAGTGGGGTCGATAAGGTGTTACTTTTTTTTTTTTATATAAAAGCATCAATGACGTTATATTTTTATCAAAAATAATGTAATACCGTTGAACAATAACATAATGTTTTCCCTAGAAAATTCATGCTTCTATTATCATCCCACCTATTACATATAAGAAGATTCTTACATATAGTTGTATAAATTTTTGCTTTCTATTATGGGAGGGAAGAAGTTTGTTTTTGAAAGAAAAAAATTAATTTAATGTGATTATGGATAAAAAATTAAGATTGCTTTTATATGTACCAAACAATAGGCCCGAAATGTCAGAAGGTAGTACGAGACGGCAGATGCAATTTTTGACGAAGGGTCCAAACGATTTCGGTTCTCAGTTTCTACTTCGAAACCGCAAAGGATACGAATCGAAATCGAACAGCCTCATGGACGGTTTCGGTTACGATTTGAACCGTTATAAAATCGATAATTCAGTTCCTAGTTCAAATCGATAACTCAGTTCCTAACCACCGGTTCTTCAATTATTGATTCATTTTTTTTTTTAATTTTTTACTACAGTTTGTGTATAAAAGAAAGGGGTAACTAGAAAAAGGCCGCTGAACTATTATCACTTTTTTAGTTCGGCATATAAACCATTAACTGTGACCAAACTGTCGCTAACCTATTCGAAAATTACTACTCGACAGCTGTCGGTCACAATACCGGCCAAAGACACGTCACGTGACTTGCACACCCGGTTTTGGGTTCCAATTTCGAATTTTAATATAGTTTAAAAAACTAAAATCCAAAAATATGAAAATGCTGAATTAAAAAACTAAAAACTAAATTCTAAAAACTAAATACTAAAAACTAACACAAATTAAACTTAATTAAAATAACTCCTAACTCATTCAACCTAAATTAGTTTAGGATTGCAGCTTCTAGAAGGCCAAGGGTCTTACCCCACTCCGTCTGAGCCGTCGCGATTCAACGGAGGAGACCTGCTCCGTCACCCTCGAAGGCCTCACTAACGTCGCATTTGTTTCCTCGATTTGGTGAACCCATTCAAGTTGATTTTGCATTATTGAAAAAACAAGCATCAAAATCGAGAGGATAGGGTTTCAAAAAGGCTTGAAGAAATGGGTTGGGTTGTTCGTGGGAAAGCAACCGAGAACGAACCAGAGGGAAACTTATGTCCGGATTATGGTATATGATAACATCCTCTTTCTAATTTCAATGTCTATTATTCATTTTTTGTCGAGGGGAATAGTTATGTTTTTTGCCTGATTGTAGTATGGATTTATTATATTTAAGGGTGGAATATGAGCTGTAAAGAACTGTTAAATGTCCTCTTTGGTGTTGTGCATTCGATGGGAATTGTTTTGCTTTTTGTCTAATTGCATTAGGTGATTCAAGGGTGGAATCTGAGATTTATGACTTTATTCGAATAGTTTATTTGTAGGTGGAATCTGAGCTGTAAAAAAGAATAATTAATTCTAAGTATCAATATGGTATATTCCCTTTTCTGATAAAAATTGTAATAGTTTAGGTGGTAGGTAGACATAAAACTATTGAATATGAATCAAAAACAAGCTTCTGAATAATTGTATCTGAAATTTACGTGTAGCAATGGTTAAAGCTTTAAAGAGTACCAAATTAACACTTTCTAATTGTGGTTATTATCGTATGCGTAGAGAGCTACTTGGATTTGGGTAAAGTGATGTTGGAAATACTTGTTTGACATTGTTTATCTATTCTAAATTCCAAGTGATGCTGACTTGTACATATTATTGTTTGAGACTTTATGGAAGTGTATTAGTCAATAAGGGGTTTATTTGAGAATAGTTTGATTATTTATCCGGTAAATTTTTTTTTTATGCTTATTTTGTATTTTGGCCTTTTTGCTACTTTTCAGGCAACGACAATGACAAATTCACTATCCAATTTTGGCATTCTGAAAAGTTTATGGGTTTTGGTCTAATCGTATATTGTGGACCTCACATGGCTGTCGACTACGTCGATTATGTCGACATTGACCAAATTTCAATTATCGAGCTTCTTGAAATGGTTAACGAGATTGGATTGCAAAAGGTTAAATCAATTCACTGCAGTAAAGGAGGGCCTAGAGACTGTCACATCTTACATGCTTTGGAAACCGACAAAGATGCAATTGAGATGGTCCAATATATTGATGGGGATGGGATGTTAAGTATTTATGTGGAGCATGAAGCTGATATTGGTGAGAATGATGCTGAAAATGCGGAGGTTGAGCATGAGACAGCAACGAAAAATGTAGATCTTGAAGGGGAGGCTGCAGCTGAAAATACATGGGGGGAAAATGATGGTATACGTCCAGTTGCTGCCACTATGGATCATGAAGATGAGGACGCAGCTGATATTCAGTTTCCAGAGCCGTTATACAGCGTTGTGGATGCTGATACAAGCAAAGATAGCGATGACGCCCAAAGCATTGGAGAAGACTCTGATTTTGGCGAAGAATTTGAAGATAGTGATACTGATCAATGCGAGGATGAAATTCTATTTGAGAGTAACTTTAACGATGATGTCGAGTGGGTTGGGATGGGCCAACACAAAGAGGCAGGAAAGGACTGCAGTAAAGATCAAGAGGGGCAAAGACAAGATTCAGAATTACTCGATATCTACTAAGAAGTTAAACATTGTCGCTGCTAATTTCCATCTTGACATGCGGTTTCTCGATGCTTCAAGTTTCAAGGATGCTGTACGAGCTCATTCAATTAAAGCTTGGAAGAGATGTGAGGTTCACTTTTAGTGAAAAGTAGAAAGTTCAAGCCAAATGTAGGCACCCTACCTGCCCATGGATACTCTATGCATCTCGGTTTAGATAAGAGGGCACACTACAGGTGAAGACATTCAACGGAAAGCATAAGTGTCCTAGGCGTCAGAAAATCAGCCATGCCAACGCCAAATGGTTGGCTAATATGTATTGTGAGGGAGGATGTTATAAGATGTTAGAATTCCTAATTATCATCACACAATGCTTCTGGTTGGGATCAAAGAGAAATTTGACCTAAATTCAAGGCCAACTGTCACAAAAAAGTGCAGCAACATGACAACATAAAATGAAGTAAAGATATTACTTACCGATACAATTACATAAATTTCAAGTTCTCCTACTTCTTGTGCCTTGCAGATTCAGGCGAGTTGTACTGCAGTGGTGAAAGAGGCTGCCTTTGCACATTCGCATCACCGAAGTCTATTTTCTTCTCCACTCCACTGCTCGTCTTAGGGCTCGATTTTCTCTTCCCCTGAAACCAACAACAGATCATCACCATCTTCTCGTTAATACTCATTTCTCCTCTTCCCCGATAAATAAATATAATAATATTTGGGCCCTGTACATTCCAATTGTTTAATTAGGCTCTCAACTTTCTTTTGGAGGAGTATTAGGTCCCTAGTAATTGTAAATATATTGAGTCATTGCACCTTCATTTGCCCTATATTTAGGTCCATGTACTTAATAGCTCGTGTGTGTGTTGTGAGTTGGGTGGGGGGTGGGGGAGGGTGTTGGGTGGGTGTTGCCCCTACTACTCCTGATATACCTTTCCAGTAGCAGAAGCACTGCTTCCACCAGACCCACCAATATGCTTTTCCCTGTAGATTTGCCTCACCAACTTTTTATTCTCCTTATTTAGTATGTTGTTTTCTTCAAAAAGAACATTCACCTGAAGGTCAAATAAGTTTGGTATTTGCAGGTTAACTTGAGAAAGAGGTACCTTAAGAACAGTACTTATAACACATATCTATCTGTTCACATACCTCGTCTTCAGCTCTTGAAAGATTTATCGTTAAGTGATCCTTGTCTCTCTCTAATGTTTTCGCCTCTGCTGCTAATGCTATAACCTTTTGAGTTAAAGGCCTCAAGCTAGGATGAAATAACAACTTCAGCCAAAGATTCAACATATGTAGCAACAAATATTTAATAATCTGAAGTTCCAAAAAGTAGTTTCTCCCTGCATTTATAGAACAGCCTGTAGTGTAAATTTTACCTTGACCACATTTTTAGTAACTTCTGGCAAAATTCTACTCCAGCATTTGCTTCTAAAAAGCTATGTGCAGTTGAAGCAATTTCTTCCTTACCAAACATAGTAGTCAACAGTGAATCAAGTAAAATTTGTTCCTCTTGCATGTCATCAGAAGATGCATCAACCTTCAGCCAACAAATGAGAGTAGATGTCAGTCTCAAATAGATAAGTGAGAGCGTAAAACCAATGTAAAGACTGCATATTTTCACGGATTAAAATTGCCCATATTTCTAACATGAGAGAGAGAGAGTGAGAGCATTGTGGAGTTGGAACTCATTTACAATTCTTCAGTTTTAGAAAGTCAAGGTGTACCATATCACGCTAAATGTTAATGCAGATATCAATCATGGATGCGAGCACATTTATAGTGTTAATGGATATCCAAGGAAGTTAATAAGTGTCCTGGACCAAGCAACTCTCTATCATAATTGCTCAAAACAGAGACGAAATTTTCGTCAAACATAAAGCTTAGGTTACACAATTTATGTAGTCTCAAACACCGGAAATGGATGTTACTCTGCAAATCCAAATACAGTTAGATTCCACTTTAGGGCATCTGAAAAGTAATTTTATTATAACAACGATCAGCTAACGGACCAGATGGTTAAAATATTTCCAGAGAAACTGCATTACAGATTGGGGGTAGTGGCAGGTAAGGCTCCAATCAAAAATGCTGGACGACAATTCAATACAGAGAAGATTCCACAGGTGACACAGAAGAGACATTGGAATGTGACAGATAGATAAAAATTGGATATTGTGCTCTCAGATAATTCTTATTTACGCAAGACTGATGATGAAGATATATATATTGGAGATGATAAGGTGTGGACAGATGAAAAGCTGTCTAACTTATATTTCCAGTGATGAAGAGGACTTAATATTTTTATTCATTTGATTCAGTAGAGTTGCCATAATTGAATGATCAAACTTAACATAATATAGTCGTTAAGAACATAGAGATTTGTTGTTCAAATCAATTTAAAGGATTTTCAGTCTAAATGAGATAGACATTATCTGTTCTGCTCTAGTTGCTACCAGATCCCGCTTTATGAGAGTCGCTTTAGCATAATTGTGAAATGTAACTTCCGAGAGGTAGAGGAATTCAGATATGCAACTATACATTGTGCATTCTTCAATACCATGTTCTTTACCAAGGGGGGGAAAATTGATTGCTCTGAAGAAGAATATTGAACTCACGCAAATGAGCATATCAAGAGGGTGGCTCTTTGCAGCAGAACCAACAAAGATCAATGAAATAACTAACAACCGACCTTCATTTCTTCAATAAACAAATGAAACAGAAGCTTATATGGTGAAAGCTTTTTAAGGGCTTTCTACCAAATCAACTTGGGGCGAAGCCTAATGCATCTATGGTTATAAAATCAAATATAAAATAAGAAAAGGAAAAAAATGGTTTTTAACTGCACATCACCTTCAGCAGAACTAAACTTAAGATGTTACTGTTTAAGAAGATAAAAGATAATCTGAGAAGCCATATATGCATTATAGGGTGGAGAAGGGTTTGGGGGGGAGATGAACAAACCATAAAATGGCCCAAACAGTGATAGAGAAGCATCACTTCGCTGTGAAGTGTAAACTAGAGAATAGATAGAAGAACTTGAAGGAGCAGCATGCAAGTTAACCATGGCTTCTAATTGTTCCTGTCATGTTAAAGTTACGCACGGGTTTTATGAAGTAGATATGCTTGTGCGCAGGCACAAAAAAAACAAAAAACCAATTAATTTTACTAAATCAAACTGCAAAAGATACATATCCAAGTAAGCAAAAGAGGACATAAAAGCAAAACAAGTCCTTCAAAGAAAGTCTGTTATTCCATATAAAGTATAACTTGCCAACAACACTGTTGGATAGAGCAGAATCAAGAAGTTGGCAACAAACCAGTACGAAAGGGACCCCAACAGGCGTCAAGGAAGAAGGATGGGGAATGACAGCTGGATGAATATTGTATTGAGCATTCATACCATTGTGCACCAAAACACATGATTATTCATGTAGCTTGGCAATGAGGACAGGAGATTGGAATGAGACAGGCTGCACCTAATTTAGTTATAATTTTGCATGAAACACAACTGAGGAGGTAGAGTAACTGTGATATTGAACTAGACAGTGCATATTTTTAGTTAAATTACTCGTACAGGCTTCTTAAAAAAAAAAATCAAAATATATAAAATAATTTCTACTATCTACAACTTTGAAGGCTATCTAGAAGGGCGACGAACATATACATTCATAAGCATTTCAAGAGGGTAATTATGTAGCACCAGATAGCACACGTCAATAGAAAACAATATGTTCTAATTTTTTGTATGGATTTCTGCAAACTATTAAAGTAAAGCGTTCCTCAAGACATAGTTACCACAAATTTTCACTAAAGAACAAAAGGCTTTTCAGCAGAACCACATTTGATAATAAGATAGCACAGTGACATAGATTAATTCTCAAAAGATACAAAATTCCAGAAAAACATGAACCGTGGATAAATCATAATTGAAAAAGAAGAAACTTGTATACCGACTGGCCAGCAGATCGAAGCTGGTCCATCAATTTCTTCTTCTCCTCTTCCAAATCACGGTTCCGAATCTCAGCTTCCTTGGCCCGCTCGTCTGCCTCGTTTGCGAAATCCATCAAAGCTTCACGATCGTGGTCGTAAAGCAAGCACTCCCTCTCCCACTTGTTGCAAGCAGCCAACAAATTAGAACATTCCGTGGCTAGTTTCTGGTTTTCCTCCATGAATTTCTTCAAAGCCACCGCATTCATGTTTGCTTCGGCCTGAACAAACCCCATTCCCAATTGAAGCTAAAATGGATTAAAAGGAAGCAGAAACAGAGGCCAAAAATAGGGAAAACTTAAAATCAAACCCTGGTTCGCTTGATGACTTCATCTTTCTCTTTGAGCTTGGATTGCAGAGAGAGATATTGATGGCGGAGGTGCACGTTTGAGGATTCAAGAGCGCGAAGCTTATGAAGAAGAGTGTCAGTGGATACGGGAAGGCCTACACTGTGATCGATCGATTCTCGTATATAATCTTCTGTTTCTTGAGGCAATTCCATGTCGATGGCTCTACGTTGTACAAGAAATTAGGGTTTTCACTATCAATATCAAGAAACTCGGAGTACCGGGAAGGAATTCCGATGGGGGATGGGGGTGGGGGTGGGGGTGGGGTGGGGAATTTGAAATGGGAGGGACTTTTTCTCCTTCAAATCTAATGGGTCGATTTTGTGGATCGATCTCCTAGTGGGCTTGCTGCCTTAATTGTGGGCTTTTTCACACTCTGTTTTTATTTTAAAGGCCATCAAAACATAAGATCAAAAAAACATTATTATGGAATAGAAAGACATCATCACAAAAAAAATATTATTATGGGGCAAAGTGTCCTGTACATAATGTAATTCAGGTTGGGTATTACGATTTATGCTTAAAGATATTACTTTTCCGGGTAAATTTAAGATTTCAAAATATTTAATCTCGGTTTTTTTTTTTTATATAATTAAACATTCATTCTGATTTCATGTATACAAAAAGATTACATATCAAAAATCATAATATACCACCATTACAAGACAAAAAGCAGTTTGGTGGTATTTGATCAAAAGGAACAATACCCTCATGATCAACTAACATTGCCTATTTAACTATATTATGTACATCAAAATTCGCTAACCTAGGAATATGTTTAAATTTCCATCTAGGCTTCCTACTCCACATAGTTCTTATATCATTCGTAATAATCTCAATTGTGCATATTTGAAACAGTTCAGGCTCGGTGATGGCCAAAATGAAATTAAGACTATTACTTTCAATAATAGCTTTATCCATATTGGATCGATCAAGCCAATCACAAGCTTCCTTAATTGCAATAGTCTCCGCCACCAAAATATTCATAACCACCACTCGTTTGGTTACAGCCTGAATCGATTTTCCCTCAGAGTCCCTAGCATAGAAAGCAATATAGGCGACATCACCTTGGACAGATGCATTTGTGTTTACTTTAATCCAACCATTTTTAGGTCTTCTCTATTCTGCTCTAAGATGTTGCCCCTTATACTTGTCTTTACTAATTTGAGCTTTTTCATGTTCACTAGCCTTCACTGATGCCTTATGTACAAGTTCCTGCAAGGACATCGAAGGTAAATTATGAAATATTCTATTCCTATTTTGCCATAAGATCTCTAAACCTATACAAACAAAAATTAGAAATTTCTCTTGAATATTTTTCGATTTAAATAGGCACTTGTCATTATATATAACCTTTTCTAACAAAAAGAGCAATGATTTATTCTTAAATGGCCAAACTTTAAAATTCCATTTAGAGGCAAACCAAAAAGCTTCTACAAAAGGACATCGCAAAAATATGTGATCTACATCCTCATTTTCTTTAGCACAAACTAAACAATCCTTATTACTCATATTAATAAATTCCCCTATCCTTGTTTTTGTTGGTAGCACATTTTGTACTATTCTCCACAAAAGTAATTTATATCGCTCATGGATCTTTGCATTCCAGATTTTAATCAACAATTTAGCATGCAAATCATTATAAAATCTAGAACTTTGATCAACAATATAAGCACTTTTAACTGAGAACTTCCCTGACGTAGAATGCGTCCATATCAGTTTTCCGTGCTTGTTGGTAGAGTTTATGTGGATTTTACAAATCTCTCTAACCAAATCATTATTGAAGTTGGTTTTGAGAGCATGTATATTCCACATATTTTTGTCATCTACCATCAATTCCTTAACAAAAGTACTCTGGTTGCTACGATCCCCCTGATCACTCTTACGAGGAATAAAACCTGCCACTGTTGGAATCCAGGGCTCTTGCCAAATTAAAATATTAGAATCCTTAACAACTTGAAAACATGCTCCTTTGGAGATAATATCTTTATATGCATTAATATCTTTCCAAATCCAGGAGAAATTTTGAGATACACGTCTATTCAATAAGAAATTATCAATACCAAGATATTTTGAGGACAATACCTTAACCCAAAGTTTATCCTCTTTATTTACAACTTGCCAAATCAGTTTCGCAATCAATGCCCTATTAAAATCTCTAGTTCTCCTAAAACCAAGCCCGCCCTTTAATTTAGGACAACATAAAGAATCCCAACTTTTTAACCTCAATTTTTTACTTTCATCTCTTCCCTCCCACCAAAAATCCCTCATGATTTTATCCAATTGGTTGCAAATAGAACTTGGCAATAAAATATAGTGAGAAGTTAGCCCCAAAATAGCAGGGGCTGGTTTTCCTGCCAAAATTACTTTATAGTTCAAAACGCATTTTCTTTTTTCTAGTAATAACCTTTATTGAATCTATCAGAATTAGGATATGTAACATAAATCTAAAAAGTTAAAGCAATTAATGAAAAATATATTATTGACAATAATGATTTTACAGTCAATTTTCGATATCACATTATATGAAATTCTAAAATATCTTAATTTTTGTTGCTATGATTATGGTAACAACTGATTATTTTAATATTTACATGTATTAATATTGATTTAAGAAAATTGACAAGAATGGTGGATACATTGTCATAGTAACTCTTATTCTAAATAGTAATATTTTTTTTTTAGTGATGAACAACAATCAATTACATATTAAGTGATAAACTATTAATTTTTATCTCGCTCCCCCTCCCCCCAATCCCGCACCTTCTATAAGCTCAATTTAGGTCTCCTCATGCAAGGGATAAAACATCTTCTACTATTGAGATAATAAATTAATCATTAGTGGTTAAATTTTTTTTTCTCCTAATCTAAGAACAAAGAAAAAAACCCTCCCCTCCCTCCATGGTGACTCGAACCCAGGATCAAAGGCCTAGGTAGTAGATGCTCTGCCACTTGAGCTATCCAACTTCATCTAATCATTAGTGGTTATGTGACACTAACAGTATTACTCTCGCAAATTATGTTACATCATTTATAGGTTCATCCAAATTGAGATCGGATGGGTCCCAACTATCTCTGATTTTGGCTCTGAATCTAGCCTGTCCCTCTTAAAGGTCAATATAATTGGTTTCACATAGGATGACACCAGATTCATAGAAACTATTCACGATATACATGTGTAGAGAAAATTTTGATTATACCTTCTAGTGTAGAAAGAATCTTAGAATCCAAGCAATGCCTTTAATTAGAGTTTTTCTTTCAAATGTTCCAATTGAAGAAATTCATTGAGTCTTAGGTTCCACTTCATTTATATTACCATTTCGTTCTCCGCAACATAATGTTTCCTTTTTATGTGTTAAAAATTTGGAAAACATTCAATATTATGATGAGATGACCAACTGTGATTATAAAGAACTTTTCAATATAAAATTTACACATTAATTGGTGATTTTATAAGGAATTGAACAAGGTCTTGTTTGTAAGGGACGACCATAAAGAAAGTGGGAAGAAGTCTATTAATAAGAACCACTTGTTGCATTCTGTTAATGGCATGTATTTAACCCAGATGCTATGTGATGCAGGCAGAAGCGTGGAAGAACAATGATACGCGGGACTAACTCCTTTGATTCTAAGAATACTCGGAAAGAGACACAAACTAGGAATAACACCCGTTTTCTTATATCAATATATCAAATCCATCATTTAATACGATAGAGAAGATCCCTATTTATACTAATAGATTAACTTGGGCCTTAAGAAACTAATCTAATATAAATAAGAAACTAATATAATCTAAATAAGAAACTAATCTAAACAAATATTCATAAAGATATATTATATCAAATCTAATATTAGTAATAAATAATATATCTAACAAAATCTTCTAATCTTATCTCCATCATTCTCCTCTCTCTGAAAGCGATTCGTCCTCGAATCGTGTAGGTCGTGTATGTACGAAGACAGGCCGAAACATCTTTGTACTCATGCATCCAAGGATCAACAATAATATTTATGAAATTGTAGACCAAATGAGCAAAAATCTATAAATTCAGCATCCACAACCATGGAAGTGATCGAAAGTTCTTTAGTCTTGAAGATGAATCCATCCAAAAATGGATCGACATATTCTTCATTGTCTTTTCATTATAAAAAATTACCGGTAGATCATAACCACCATGAACAACTTCAATACAAGTACCAACAATTTCCTTATAAGAAATTGTATCATCAAACCTCTCGTCCGATAAAATATCCTCATAAAAAATTGGTGGGCCATCATAGTCAACATCACCAATTACATCCAAGAAGGATTCAGAAGATGGGGAAAATAGATCATCAACTAATGCCGTATTGACATCCAATCCTCATTGAAAATTGGTGGTCCATCATAACCACCATGATCAATTGCCAACAAGTTGATTTGTTGGCGGATTTGCATAAAATTGTCTTCATGCAACTCCTCATGAAAAATTGTATCAAGAACTAGTTGACACCTCGGAACCACCATCGAGGATTGTAACTGGTCTCTGATTACCAACTGATGTAGCGAGAAGCGTGGAATAACAATAATACACAGGTATAACTCCGTTGATTCTAAGAATACCCGGACAGAGATACAAACTAGAAATAACACCCGTTTTCTTTTATAAATATATCAAATCCACCATCTAATACAATAGAGAAGATCCCTATTTATACTAATAGATTAACTTGGGTCTTAAGAAACTAATCTAATCTTTATAAGAAACTAATCAAAATAAATATTCATAAAGAAATATTATATCAAATCTAATATTACTAAAAAATAATATATCTAATAAAATCTTCTAATCTTATCTGCATCACTATGACTATTTGAATCCTTACATAGTAAAACATTGAATTTTACATTTTTCCTATTTTCTTCTTTTAACCATTCTTTTTGTGTTTTTTGTTGATCAATATATCACATTATATTTCTTGAAAGTAAATTTTATATGACATCTATATTGTCTCATACCCTTATCGGAATTTGATGAACAAATGCCTACTCATAAACAATCGAATATTGTCATGTCCAAGAAAATAACTTTTTTGTGAGCTATCAAACACAAAAGTCTCCTATGGTGTTTCACACTTGCTAACATGCCTCAATTTCTTCATGCATGTAAAAGAAGTTTTTTTTATAAGAAGAGTATCACTTTGGGAAGTGATCAATAGTTAATTGAATCTAAGGCTTACCAATACTTTTTACAAAGTAAAAACAAACAAAAATTATGTATGGAAAAAATAAATTTCATCTTGATAATAACCTTATGAATATAAAGATTATAACTTTGCACGTTTGTATGTAATTGTTAGCAGTAACATCATTAAAGATCAACAAGAAGTACTAAGGACCGCTGGACCAAAAGCTACAATAGCAACAATTGCACAGTCAAAGACTGATAAGCATACCAATAGGATTTCTTCCGTTGGCCATTAAGAGATCGACACGTGTCCGTGGTCAAAGTAGCAGCGAGGGTTTTTTACTTCAGCTAAGGTTTTGTTTAGACACTATAAATAGTAAATGTACATTGATATATTTATGTATGCATTTCCCGCTTTTATTCAATGAGAAGCATAATGGATTCCCTAGCAATTTACTCTCCATTATCCAACGTTTATTCTTTAGTTCCTTTCATGGTATCAGAGCACAACCACGAGTTGTGGTATGATCCCTACTTTACGGGAAAAAAGTCAAAATGATCCCATAACTTTTTACTTTTTGTGATTTAGTCCCATAAGTTATTACTTTTGCGATTTAGTCCCACATCTCTAGTAATTGTCAATTTTAGTCCAGTTTTGACCCAATTTTGACTCACTGGCCGGAACAGGCCACGTGACCCTCACGTGCTGGTGTGGTTTTGGGAATTTCGACGACTTATGACACGTATGGTCGGAATTCCGAGGTGGAATATTCTTTTGAATTTTTTTTATTAGGAGACACATCAACTTTTCATTTACCATGTAAGTTTATATATATATATATATATATATATATATATATATATATATATATATATTGCGTGAATTAAATTGAACTCCAAAAATACAAATGCAAAACCCATCCCCTAGGGCTTTTGCCCTGGAGCTGCGCACACCTATCCCCTTCGTCAGAAAACTTTTGTCGGAAGTGAAATCGGAGAGTCTCACAGGTCTGAAGCCCCAAAGTTGTTTGTGGGTCGATTTTTTTTGGATCTGCGATTGGATTCCTCCTCTTCAAGCTCTCATCGGAGGTGGGTTTTTAAATCTGCCATTAAAGGCATTTCGAGGTCCTAACTGTGCGTCATCTCGAAGGTCGCATCTTTTCTGAGCTCGAAGTAAATTCACCGTCGAGTGTCATCCAGTCGAGTTCTGGTGGCCGACTTCCAGACACACTTCGGATCTAGGTCCCATTGAAGGCAACTTCAAAGCTTCTAAAAGTTGTAATTTTCAGAGATTGAGCGAAGGTCGCCATTTCCCCTTTGGAGCTCGATTCCGCCACAGTTAGCTACATCCATTCGAAAATCAAGGGTTGCGAGTTTCAGTGGTGGAGGGAAATCCGCCATTGCTACTGAGTTTTTCTTGTAGAAGAATGCGAAAATTGAAGAAGAAGAAGAAGAAGAAGAAGAAGAAGAAGATAAGATATTTCATTCTCTTATTTTGCATTTGTATTTTTGGAGTTTAATTCAACTCAGGAAAAAGAAAAAATATAAGCTTACATGGTAAATAAAGGTTGTCTCTTAATAAAAAAATTAAAAAAATATTCCACCTCGGAATTCTGGCGACACGTGTCATAAGTCACCGAAATTCCCAAAACTGCACCGGCACACGAGGGTCACGTGACATTTTCCTGTCAGTTGGTCAAAATTGGACCGAAATTGAGCAATTACTAGAGATGTAAGACTAAATAAAAAAAAACAATAATTTATGGGTCTAAATCCGAAAAAGTAAAAAGTTATGGGACCATTTTGGTTTTTTTCCCCTACTTTACTTTCCTTTTCCCGTTTTCTGCCTATATAATGGGTGAATAGGTGATAATGCACCCACTACATAAACACTTAAAGTACCAATTCAAATCAACCGTACAGTCCAAGTTATACAACCCCAGGCTCAGCTCATCACCACCAAACTTTGTGAATCAAATTTCTTAGTATGGAAACAGCAAATTCTAGTCTTCGTTCGAGAATATGGGCTCGAAGGATATATTACCGGAGAAACGACCCCTCCACAAACTCCCATGCAGACCAGCATCAGCCTCCAACATGGAGCATGGGTTAGGTAAGATCAACTCTTGGTATCCTGGCTCCTTTCCTCTCTTTCGGAAGAATTGCTCGTCACCACAGTCGGGCTTGAGACGTCCAAGGATATTTGGGCATATTTAGCATGTTAATTATTTTGTTAAGTATGTTAAGTTTGTTCACTTGAATCACTTCTTTGTACATATTAAAAGAAAAATACATTAACTTTCCTAAAAAAGTAAAAACACGTTAATTTCTATGACGTGTTAATTCAGGTTTATTAACTATATTAAAATATGTTAAATGTATGGTATAAATTATAATTTAGATTTATTTAATTTTCATGTTACATGATTTAATTAATCAAAATATTATATACTTCTCCGTCTATATAATAAGAGTCATATTTAAAAATGTACACATCTTTTATTTTTTGTCAATTGATGAATGTATAACTCTCTGAAAACAATCAATTGGAACTTACACAACTTATTTTATTTTTCAATTGCACTTATTCATTCATATATATACAATTAATTCGTGAAAGAAAAAATGAAATTTTAACTTGGACAAATAAGACTAGATATTAAATCTTAAAATAGAATACCCTATTTTTTATTTTTTATACAAGATTTTTTTTTTAAAAAAAATAACTCATATTATAGAATGGATGGAGTAGTAAATATTATATAGTTAATTTTAATTTAGTTAATCAACAAAATAGTTACATTTAATTTTCGAAATATTGAATATACCCAAGGACGAAAATATCGATTTTTAGGAACAAATTGGTGTTTCAATTTTAGAGAGATTTTGGAGAAATTTTGATAACGGTGAAAATATCGGTGCAATTTTTCAAAAAATATCGAAAAACATGTTAAAACCGATAATTTATCACGATAGCTTATATATGGTTATAAACTAAATTAAATTCAAATATTTAAGCTAATATTTGAGTCAAATTCACATATTTATAACAAATATATATATATATATATATATCTAAGAACAAGCCTGAAAAATCTAATACCCAGCCCAAATTTAAAAGCAAGCCCAAATAATCTAAAAAAAGGTATATAAAATAAAGTCCTAAACTTCATCACTACTCTTCGCTGCGTTCACCCTTGAGACTGCAGCAGAATCACTTTTTCACTCTTTAGAATCACTTATGCACGCTCTCCCCCTTCTTCACGAAAAATAATTCTACTTTTTCACGTAGCTTGCTGATCAGCTCTGCTCCCACTTCAGCACTTCTTCACAACCCTCTTCAACAACCCTCTTCTTCTTTACAGCAAAAAAATTGCATACTTTTGTATTTTCTCTAAAAAACGAGAATTAGCGAGAAAATAGCGAGATCTCGTGGAGAATCTCGACAAAATTGGACAAACTCTAAAGCTGCCTTAGCCGAAACGAGATAACAAAATTCTCGTCGAGATTCTCGCGAGAAAATGACAGACTATTTCTTCATTGGTTTTGTGTCTTGCTCGGTGTTATTTCGGAGATTTTTGTCAATGCTAATATACCAACGGACATCAAATAGATGCTTTCACAATTTCTAATTAATGCTTTCTAACTCCCAATAAATGTACTAAATTTATTTATTTCAATTTATGATAATGTATTTTGTACAATTTATATCTTGATATGCATATCAGGGCAATTTTCAGCTTTAAAAAAATTGGTTAGGAAAAGGAACAAGAACGAATGGGAAAAACATGAAAGTGTAATGAATAGTGGGGCTCCGAAGCCGTCAGAGTAATTAAATGATAAAAAAAAATGAGCAAAGAAAAAAGCAAAACAAAAAAATCAAATAAAATGAAAATGAAGGTTAAAAGGTTAGCAGTTTGACTTTGGTGACCACTTTAACAAGTTGTAGGTGATTTATTTAAATCAATAGTCAAGATTAAAAGAAGAAGATTTAATGGTTATTATCTCTAGTTGTATTAATATAATGTCCGTACAGTAGAAGGACCCTTAAATATAATAAGGTGACTGATGCATGTAATCCATCTCCTTATTTACAGATGTAATGTATTTGTATTTTTTAGTCACGGGAAGACGAAAGAAACTCATTTTTCAGGGAATGTGTGTTGTGTGGGAAATTAAGTCTAAAAATATAAGATTCAAGTCGTATGAGGATATGCTTATGAGTAATGGAATGTAGGTTGCATTTATTTGGATTGAAGAATTTGAGGATGAATTTGCAATTCTTAGTCTCAAATCCATTATTGTTATTTGGATTACCATGAATTTCTAAACATATGATTTCATTTTAAGCTATTTCTTAAGGATTTGAGTGGATTTCAAATATCTTCTAACTTGAGTAAATTTGAAATCCATTGATTTTAAATCCCTCAATTTCAAATCCTCAATCTAAACGTAATCGTAGGGAATGTCTATATCATCTAGAAAATTAAGCCAAAAATTATAAGGTGTAAGGCAACGGATCATTATTGCCGTTGCCTTAATTGTGAGTGTTTAAAGCCATCAATTTATGGAATAAAACATATCTCAGAAAGAAAAAAATATTTTTATCGAATAAAAAATTCTAATGTACTCTCATTTGCACACCTGCTCCGGCGCGTATATTTAAGATAAAACTGCTTTGCGCTTTTTAGTTGACTTCTCCAAAGGTGAAGATTGAGGATGGAGATTTTAAGAGTGAAGATTATGAGATTTCTTTCCATTTTGGAGGTGTGCAAAGTATGGTGGAACGACCGAAAAAAAAAATATGCAAATTAGAACGGGACGGAGGGAGTATGATATATGGTCTAGATTCAAGAGAATGGAAAATTGATTAAAACCTAACATAATTAATGCAGTTGGAGCATTGCAAGTTACTCCCTCCGTCCCGCCCTAATTTGCACATTTTTCTTTTTCGGCCATCCCATCCTATTTTGCACACTCCAATTGGAAAGAAATCTTACAATTTCCACCCTTAAAATCTCCACCCTCAATCTTCACATTTGAAAAGATCAACTAAAATGTTAAAAACAGTTTTTGCTTAACATAAGCGCCAGAGCAGGTGTGCAAATCAACACGAGATGGAGAGAGTAATTCTTATGGCAGTTAGTGTAATGTTTGCTTCTAGTTCTCTCAGTCTAGATTCAAGATCTTGATTCCCCATTTATTTCTGACTAGAAAAATAAACACTTGCCATCCATATTCTCTAACTTCTTGTTATCCAATAATTCAAAATTTCTCCACATTTTTACATACTCAAAGGGGGAGGGGGAGGAATAAACACCAATAGAGGCTGTAAATTTAAATACCCCTCAACATTTGTTGCTTATCTACAAATTTACAAATAGAAAAGTTGAACCTCAAATCAAGGTGTTTGTGACACCTCATAGGCTCAAATGGCTACTTGCACATATAAAAATTTATAATTGGGAGAAAAGGGGGATTTTGTGGAAACAGTAAAGCAGATGAAGTTCCATGATTTGCACAATGTTCTTTTCAATCAAATAAATCTTTGTAATATCCACAATAGAACAGTTAGATAAGTTATTGTAAGCCTACTATGCAATACCTATTCATATGGATGTGTCACGAAATCATAATTACATCGATCCATTAAAAAAAGTATCTTTTCCATCAACTTCTCCAACAACAAACTCTCACCATGGGAACACCATTCCATTCCATAACCATTTCATTCTTCTTTTCACCTTCAATTCTCACCCCATATAAACTAACCCCTTCCTTCACCACTTCTTTGGCCTCTCCCAAAATTTCTTCACTCAATGCTAACCCCTCCAATCCTTGTCCAATCTCAACTTCACCACATTGCCTCATCTCCGCCCATTTCCGACCCCACTCGACCGCAGAAACATTGGGCCCCACAAAGAGAGACTCTAACGCGAGTCTTGCTTCGCCAAGATGGTCCAGAAAGTTGGACTCAATCGACTCCAACAAGGCTCTGTAATACACAAAATTTCTGTCCAAGAATGAACTATAACTCAATGGGGACTTCATAGTTTTGTTATGTAATGCTTCTCCATCACCATAAGTTATGATGCCCTTATTAATGCCCCAACTTGTGACATTGTGTAAGAAATCTTTTGCCAACCTTAAAAACTCCAAAACATCCTTCCTATTCCTACCCCTCCCCATGTGTGGAAGTCCCACGTGCGAATTGAATACATACCATATTTTTCCCTTGTCATCTTCTTTCTTAATGTTCATCATCATAGTTTCTAAACTTTGTAATGCCACCTCATCTATTTTTATCTTTAGGCCATATGACTTTGCATGATCACATAGCCTTCTTTTGGTCTCCTCTAATTTCCACCTAAAGCGACAATTTTCATCATCGTCATTGAACTTTATCAATGCTACTCTAATTTCTGTATTGTGATGTTTAAGTGCCTCTATCAAGGATGCCAATTGAAGCCCTTCTCCAATGTCGAAATCAATCAAATGAATGGTTTCGGCATAACTAGGCAAGGCTTCAAGAATAGCCAAATTGGCCACAAAATGAGCAAACTTCCCATATGGAAAAATTTGGTAAAATGCCTTGAAAGCAAGATAAAAATTCTTCATTGATTCTTGTGTGAGATAGTCTACTTCCTTCTTTTGGTGTTGGAACATGTAGTACATGATACGGTCGTTGGTCCCACCGAGTGGGCCCACCTTCTGGATTACGCGTTGCGCAATCTCTTCTGATAGCTCGGTTTCTTGACTATCCATTGCTTCGGCATACGCCTTGAGGAGATGAAGTAGGCAGAGCTGATTGTCAACTTCCATGCCTTCAAAGGGAAGAATGAGCGATGGATGCATGGATGATGATGTTTCATCTACTCTCATGGCATGATCATCACCCCATCCATCTCCATGTGATTGATAAAAATGATGATTCTCTTCATTCTCCTCAACTTCATCCAAAATTTGTGGGATGTCATCATTGAAAACAAGATCAAATTCATCAAGATACATCTGTAAATCATCCTGCATCAAAGTGTTGGCATATAAGTCATCAACATGGATTGGAAAATCCATGTAGTCATCAGACAATATGGTCTCAAGATAGTCCATGGAGGATGAAATATCAGGGGAGTTATCTGTTGATGGAAACGGAGGTGAAAACAAGTAATTATCTGTAGCATTATCCATCAAAAATGGATTAGCATTGTTGAATGGTAACATTGAAGGTTGAAAATTTTCATAAAGACTCATTTTGATGAACTAACAAATTTCCAATTTGAAAAGAAAAGCTGATGATGGTATTATGTTGAATTTGGGTGCAAATATATAAGGGCTTTAAAACAGGCTGGATAACATTTGCCACCAAATTCCCTACTCTTGGCAGTTTGTTAAGGAAGTATGGATAACTGGATAAGTCTTTTAAAATGTTTTTTTTTTTTTTTTTTTTATATTGGATATATATTTTTTCCCTGTCCACATATTCACTGCTTGTCACTAAAGATATTCCAGGAAAGATTTCAACTGATATGGTATATGCCTAAATTACACAAATTACATTATGTTGTAAGAAGTGAACTATAATTTGACCTTATGTGGTAAGATGTTTTATCCTGTGTAATACTCCCTCCATCCCGGCCTAATTGGCCAATCTTGGCCGAACACGGAGACTAAGAAAAAAATAGATTTTGTGGAATTTTTTACTTTTTCAAAGGTGGAGATTAAAAGTAGAGAGTTTGAGGGTGGAGATTGTGAGAGAATTTGTCATTTATGAGCTTGGACAATTAGCTTGAGACAAACAAATATGATAAGTTGGACAATTAGGCCGGGACGGAGGGAGTATTTGATTTACATAACATTTATACTACCAATAATTACAGCATATATTGATTATTATTTCTGAGTTATTACCAAGAAACATGTCCATAATTTGCAGAGTAGTTTCACCTCTTAACTTTGGCCTCTTAAAAAGTTCTCTTCAATAGCAATTTTAATGAAAAAGAGAAGAAATAGAAAACCCAAAAACAACATTTTCCCCTACAAGAAACTAAATTTGGAGGTTTGCACGCTGTCAATTATAGTATTATAAACCAGTATTTGTGGAATCGGATCCATGGTTCAGCCGTTAACTATGTTTAACTATCATGTTACATAATATTTTCGTAAAACATTGCCGTTCTAACCGGTTTAACTTTATTTCCAGTTTTCACGGTTGTACCGGTTGAATTTGTTGTCCCACACATATTGGTAAACCTACTTTCTTTTCTTCTTTTTGTACAAAATGTAGCTGTCTTGCTGAAAATACCATATACTTGCAATCGGCAGGCATATTACTAAAGAAATACTTGTACGAAATTATTACCGGTTCTGATGAAAAGACGATCTACCTTCGACTGACACGTGTCGTCCTAAAGAGATACTGAACCTGAGAGATGAAGAACTGTGTGTTGTCTTTAATGGAGATTAATTAATGTCTTTGACAAGTGATGCAATTTCCATTGAAAAGCCAGTTTTTGGAATGTTGAGTTTGTTTCATTTGTTGACTTCTTGTCTGGTTATTTCGAATTTGAACGGGTGTAAATATTTCCACATAATTGCTTGGTACATGTGTAGAATTTTGCACATTCAATGAAGAATATTTTATGTATTTTATCAAGAAACCAACAGACAACAAACAGTACAGCACAAGGAGTTCCATCAAAGTGTGAAAATTCATTTCCTTGTACTGCAATTTTGTCAACTCTTATTTTGTAAGAGAAACACATCATTTTTTCGTCCTTTAAGTGTGTCCACCTTCCATAAATTGTCCCATAATTCTCAGTTTTTTTAATTTCGTCGTTACTCTAAAAATTGTATAATTTTGGACCTGAAGTCGTAATTGAGAAATTAGACAGAATTATATGTGCGTCTTCTGTGATGCTCATTTGGGATGTTGTTTATGGATGGAGTGTGACGTGGAAAATGTGAAAGTGGAAATTTTGCTTGAATTAATTCTAAGTCTAATACTACCTCCGTCCCGCTCTAACTTTCCTACTTTCCTTTTCGATTTGTCTCAACTTAATTTTTCAGCCCATAAATGACAAATTTCTCTCACAATCTTCATCCTCAATCTTCATCTTTAAAAACGTCAAAGATTCCACAAAATTTATTTTTTCTTAACCTCCGTGCTCGATCAAAGTAGGAAAGTTAAGCCGGAACGAAGGGAGTATTTATATTGGGATAGAATGTGGCAAGATTTATATTATAATATCAAATCATCTCAAAAAAATGATCAAAAAGTATTAGAGACTTAAATAATTATTTGAATTAGAGCGTCACATCTTCAGTTCAGATGAGCAAATTCATAAACTAAGATGGTCATAAGTTATAATGATGTCTCATAAATTAATGTGGCTCAGATATGGATGTCGTATCACCTAAAGACCACAAAAGTAATTAAGACCCTTTGATTCAAAATGGTAATGGCATAAGTAAGGGGTTGATCATACTATTTAATAATATGGGAGTGATTGTTAATAAAATGAGAATGATGATAAATTTATTCATGTGTATCAAGCATAAAAAATGAAAATGAATCATTTTTTACTTCTCATTACCCACCTACATCCCTTCGTACCAGGCAGGCCCTAAAATATTTCACCAAAATACATAAACAGAGAACTATAAATCATTTGTGAAAGAGCGCAAACTTATGTCATGTGATGTCCCATAGTGTAACATTATTTTTTTTCTTTTCTCTAAACTGAGGATTAAAACATAAACTGCATCAATAAACGAACAAGAACCTGGAACATAATCAAGAATTTGATGTGACCTTTACCCAACAAATTAATTAAGTAGAATAAGAAGATTTGTTTTGCATCTTATCTCATCCTCAGAAATTAGGGATAAATATACAATTACTACAGATGGTTGCATTCTATCAGTAGTAGGTCAGTGTCAAAATACTCTGTATCATGAAAATCAATCTGCCTATAATATCATGCCACCCAAGTAGCATAGACATTTTATTTTTATTAATTTTCTAATTTTAAAGGATTATGTGTCACCCCTAATGATCGTAGTTGGTAAGTTTAAATAGTTGCCAAGTACATAATCCTCGAGATATTCATTCGTTAACTCTTACTAGTATTGATTTCAACAACGATTTCATACATGAGGTTAACTAGCAACACTCAAACAATGATCAATTCTGACCAGACAGTGATAACCCCTAAAGTTACTAACAAACTAGAGGAATCAAACACTCTTATTCTCCATTATAAACATGAATAAAAAATGTGATTATTTTTTTTTCCCTTTCATTCTCTTCTAATATCATGTCTTATGAAGCTTAAAGCTAGTTAAGAGAGAACAGGAAAATAGTAAAAGTTAGTGCATCAAACAATTTTAGGTATACATTATACATTAATTCTCTTCAAATTGAGAAATATTAGAGAAATTAAGTACACTATAACAGCACAAGTTAGCAAATCAAACAAGTTAGATGTCCAAAACACACAGTCACACACTGCATTAAGTTGCTTTCAAAAGAATAAAAAATAAAGTGTGTGTATGTGTGTGTTTTATTTTTATTTTTTATTCTTAATATGTGGATGATGGATAATTCAGTAAACCATGATTCCATAAGATTAGGGGATCCTAATTTCTGTCCTTGAAGAAAGGTATCAACTGCACCAAGAGTCAATTATCAATTAAATTAGGAACCAAAAAATCTGTCTTTTTTCTCACAGAATTCAGATAAACAAGTTTTCATTACATGAACTAATCAATATTAACATATGATCCAAACAAATATCTCATAACAGTTCCCAGAAAAATATGTAAGTACCATATATAGTTTGGATTGTACTTACCTTGTAAAAGATGTTACAGCTCATCATCAATTTAAATAATTTTAATAATGAGAGATCATTAGATTGGATGGCTGTTGATAAGAACCAACAAAATTTTCGTCTTGCCTAGTAAAATGACTGAAAACTCCCCATGCCTGTATCAGCAAGCAAACATCAAGAAAGACAGATGAACAGAAATTGTGTTTTAGTTAGTAACAGAATTATTTTCTGATTAAGTAATTCAACAGATAATTAGTCATGGTCTATTGACCAAACAGGCTATAATCTCTAATTCTTAAATAGGATATATAAATATATATATGCTCAGATGATACCAATTCTTTTACCATTAGAATTCTCACATAGAGTTCGACTAAGAGGTAGGGAAGATGGTGAAAACTGCATTCTGGTGGTTCCTTACAAGCATTAAAATTTCATTTACAAAGAAGTCTGCTGGTAAATTTTACTTATGAAGTGGCTATTACAATGAAAGAAAGATAAGTTAAGAATTTGTGTCCAAAAATACTTCAATCACATTGAGTATAATCACCATGAAGAAGACACCTGGGACCCAAATGGACTGCTAAATTCAGCCCTGTAGCAGTGGTTAAAGTCGAAATCTTTACGTGTCGAAGGACATTACCTTGAAAGGTACAGATAATTTTATTTAATCCTCTGTCGATCAACTTAATAAAGCGGGTAACGTAAACATCCAAGAATATTGCAAGAAGGAAAGAAGACTTCTCCAGGAACCTTACCTTACTAATATTATTCTCTATAATATAGGACCAATACAGTAGTCTTTTCCTCTATTTAATTTCATTTTGTGTCAACATCTACTCCCACTTTGATGCATACACAAATATATTATATGCTTGTATAAATAAATGATGAATGCAACCTTTTTTAGCTCATCTCAAAAACTCACCAAAAAAATGATGCAATCAGATCTTCTCCTGCCCACATGGCCAAACTTCAACTTTCCACCCTCAGCCCTCAACCAAAACCCTTCGTTTGATCAAGAACTCGATTTTGATTTTTCGTATTCGTTCCCCTCTCCTGACGATTCCTCTGCGAACTCATACGCCCCGACAATGTTTTTCGATCTGGATGATCAAATCCAGAATTTGGATGATCATATATCAACTGGAGATATTGAGGAAATATGTGAGTGGATAAACATACATGATACAGAAAGGAGTTCATTATCTCCATTGACTATTGAAGGAGATCAATTTAGCCCTGGCCTTTCGTTTGAATCTTTTAGCCACGACTCGTTTTTGTATCCTTCAACAGACATGTCACTTATATTGCCAGGAGACAGTATGGAAGTAGATGAGCAGCTGACCCTGATTCATCTACTAAGGGCCTACGGAGAGGCTACTGCGAACAGTTCTAACGAGCTAGCTGAGGTGATTGTGAAGTCAATAAACGAGAAAAGTAGCGTGGTGGGCAATACGATAGAGCGCGTCACATACAATCTCTTTCAATCCAGGGGAAACCAAGGAGAGTACCTAAGACAGGAGGCAGCCAAGAACGTTCTAGAAGCGTTCAGGCTGGTGTACGAAAGCCTCCCGAATGGGAGGTTTGCTCATTTTGGAGCTAATTCGGCTATTCTTGAATCTATTCCTGATGATGCACAGACGTTACATGTAGTTGACTTTGACATCGGAGAGGGGATCCAATGGCCTAGTTTAATCGAGGCGCTGAGTAAGAAACAGAAGGCAATGAGAATGAGGCTTACATCAATAAGAAGAGAAGGGGAATCCACCTCTTCTTGCTGGGAGTTTGAAGGTACGAAGAGACGGCTTCTAGAACATTCTAGACAGCACGGCGTAGAGCTGCAAGTTGAAGAAAAAAGTGTACATGCTTATTGCAATGATCTTAGGATGAAGAGAAGAGGAGAATGGCTAGTGTTCAACTGTATGGTGGGGCTTCCACACATGGGAAGGAGGCGATCAAGAAAAAGCGTCGACGAATTCCTCAACATAGCGAAAGAATCACGAGGCATCGTGATACTTGGAGATGGAGAAGCAACGGAGAACAGTTTGGGATATGCTTCGTACTTTGACAATCTAGTGAGACACTACCAAGCAGTGTTTGAGTCGTTGGAGACGAATTTCCCGGCTTATCTTGCAGAAGCAAGAACAGCCATGGAAAGCCTGTTTTTAGCACCGTTTATGTCTCCACTTGATTGGTTACAAGAATGGGAGGAGACGACGAAGAGTCCTCAAACGGAGACGCAGTTTGAGGGGAGGAGAATGAGCCTAGAAAGCTTGGTTGAAACTAAGGAGATGGTGAATGAAGGAGAGAATGGTTACAGTGTTAGAATTGAAGGGGTGAGAGAGAATGAGATGGTCCTGCAATGGAAACAGACACCATTAGTGAGAGTTTCCACTTGGATGTAAAGAGTGTATAGAAATTATTCAGTGTGTATAGTAATTAAGGTGTAATTATTGTATTATTGGTAAAGTTAGATACAATAGTGAGAATATAATAGTGATTCATATTGTGTTCTAAACCTTTGTTTCTCTATGAATCAATCTTATTTCATTCAAATCAATTTCCAAAATGACGCTAGTCCCCAGATTAAGATCTAGCGGGTTACGAAATAAGGAAACAATATATATACTTGACGGGATATTTAGAATAGAGATTCCAATAACTTCAAATAAAATATCAAATTGGAATTGACAAAAATGAAATAGAAGTTAATAAGGAAGGTACATGCTTGCTATTTCAAAATTCGGTTTGAGCTGGGAAAAGAAGGTAGAAAAACAGGGGACAAAATTAAAATCGTCGACAGCAGGATTCGAACCTGCGCAGGCAAAGCCCAACAGATTTCGAGTCTGTCTCCTTAACCACTCGGACATATCGACGTTGTTGAAAAAGACCTTCAAGACCTGTTTAAAACACTAAACTAACATGTGCTACAAAGTTCTGACTAATATTTGTCATCATCATTATTCCATTTTAAAAGGCCTGATTATAACATATGTGTATCATATATTAATACTTACCTTTAGGAAATAATGGAGAGATGATATTCCTGAGTTAATAAGTATTGAGCAATCACCTTACTTTGAAAAGAAAAAAATCATTATAATTATTTAATAATACTCACTGATGTAGTCTCAAGTGTAAACAATAGAATAAGGATTTTAGAAAATAGAATGATATGAATATAAACATTATGTATAATTGCTCATTTTTTGTAATTGAAACATTTTATTGATCTTATTAATATTATTAGTACTTTCTAATTTTATTAATAGAGTTGGATATCATTGAGGATATTGACAGATTTAAGGGTGTTCAGTGCCCGAAGCGTTCTTCCTAATTTTATTAATAGAGTTGAATATCATTGAGGATATTGACAGATTTAAGGGGCTCAGACATAATGTTTTTCCTTTTATAATTAAAAAAAAGTTTAATGTGATTTGTCATGATGAGGATAATTCTGTAATTATACATGTTAATCAAGAGATATCACCCGAGGTGTTGCGCAAGACCCGAGGTCCAAGGTCTCTCATAAATAGACCTTGGCCAAGGTGAGGTAAGGGTAAGCGAAAAATAGAACACATCACGTACTCATTTATCTCTTCCCTCGCAAAATCGCTTTCAGAGGCTAACTTAAGTATCGAAGGATCTACCTCGGGATTCTGTTTTGCAGGTCAATACCAACGTTCGACCGACCTCAGAAATCTCAAGTGACGCCAGACCTCGTATCCGACCTTCGGTTACTGAATCATCAATCCAATATTTTAGCCCACTATTTGTTAAAAAAATTGTCTTCTAATCATATGATATAATAAAAAAATTACTCCGTAAAACGAACTTCTAGATCCGCTTGTAAATGAATCTCCTCGATAAAATTTTTGGGTCCATCATTCCACACATACATAGATATGTACAAGAGTGTATACTAATACGAGGTGAAAAATATTCTATGTACTGAGTTCCAAAGAAACTTTGTTATACATGTGGATCTACCTAACGACTTCCCATGAAATACTTTTAACACAAGTGCTTATTTAAACTAGGATTAAGAGGGTGTTTGCCTGAGCTTATAAGCTCTTCAAAATATTTTAAGAGTATGTTTATATATGTATTGAGTGGGGCGTGGCAAATCCTAGGACGCGTGAATCCAAATAATGGTGTAAATCTTATATTTATTCTAAGATGGAATATGGTAGAATTTATAAAAAAAAAATGCAAGCATTAATTATGCCGACAATTGAGAGAGTGAGAGTAATGGAAAGAGAGAGTATAAAGACTTAGAATTTAAGTGGATTAAAGAATCCTAATTTTAAGTCATATCTAAACGTAAGTTTGGATTGACCCGTACTCCATCCAAACGGTTAAATCCATAAACAAACATATCCTAAAAGATGTTTAAGAACTTATAAGTTCATTCAAAGTATTTGGTAGCATTTTAAAAATAAGATTATGTTTCATTTCAAGTTAAGGGTTTAAAAAAGTAATGAGACTCCAACTTATTTATCAAATAAGATTTTATTTTGATTAACTACTTCAAATTTTATGATTTAATTAAAAAAATATCATTATTAACATCTTATACGCTCTACCATTTTATTTAAACCAAACATTTCAATAATTTATTTTTGAAATAAATAAAAAAAAACATGATCCTTGAATTTTTATTTTGTTTTATTTTATTAGTTGGTACTTGACTTTAAACAAGTCTCCGATTATTGTTACCATTTACTACATAATCTATTATTTTCCAAAAAAATAAAACGAAGGAATGCGATTGACGTCAAAATTTAATCTAATATCTACTTCTACCTCTAAAACATTAAAACTCCAAAATAGTTAAAAAAAGTAAAGATCAAGTTTATTTTTTATGTTAACCCTTAAAACTAATATGTAAAATAATTAATATGGAGAGACAACTTACAGGAAATAACCCCGATAATTTCCTTACCCTTTTTCCTTCATTGGATATAAAACGCGGTAGGCCCACTCACCATAGAAATTAAGCAAGTACAGATCCTAGGCCCAAAAATACGAATATATATTCTTCGCTGGTTAGGCCCAAATAACTTATTAGAATCCCGAAACTACCCTTCATTGTGTACCTGCAGCTTATAATAACTGTATACTAGGGTTTACGCTTTCCATCACTTCAGTAGACGAGCGGGAGAGGCAGAGAGGGAGGCGCCGCCGTGTTCTCTATCCACCAACAAGATGGTCAGTCAATTCATGAACCATTTTTGTTTGCCGATTTGATACTGAGTTGATTTTAAAACATTTTCTTATTAATTAATTAAGGATGTTGGTTGATTTTGTTAATTTATATAGATAGAATAGCTTCTGAATCTCATTTTCGTTGGTTTCGTTCCTTTGTTTTGTTTGCCCGCGCTCTTGAACCTGTTTTCTCGTTCAATTTTAGACTGTTTGTATAGGTATTTTGGATATGTCTTTACATCTGCTTTTAGTTTGTTTGTTGTTGTGTTCACTTAGTTGTAGGTATGCTTCGATCGCCTTTACTATTTGCAGCTCAATTTATGTAGCTCTTTTTTGTGCCAATTACTGAAACTTGCATGAAACAAACCTGTTAAATTTCCAAGCAGATGAACTAATACAAGTAAAAACTGCAATGGATAGCCCTAGCAGAAGTGCTATTATTTTCCAAATTGAAACAAATTTGCTATAACATTCCATTATCTTGATTATACTCCCTTTGTCCCAAAAGAAGTGACAGAGGGAGTGTTGTTTTTGCCACCACTTAACACATGCTCTTTTAATTGATAATTATTGCCATTTTGTGAGCTGTGGGATGTGCCTAATGGTTAAATAAATTAGGAGCCTCCAATTGACTTAAAAATTCTGTCAATTGTTTAGTAACTGATTCAACATGTTGGGCTTTATGAGTTGAACGTGTTAGACTCGTTTCTTTTGATTTGTAGAAGTTAATTTTACCTGGTCATGGATTTTTAGAACTAATTTATTATTTTTTTTCAAGTTGAACTTTATTTCCAACCATGAACCTGTAACGGGAATGAGATAATTATTTGTTTGTAATTTTAACTTGTAATGCTCTTACGTTTCTTTTCTTAATTGTACTTTTATGTCATCTTCTTTTTTATAGTGGTCGTAGTTATTTTGTGTCTGATGCTTCACCAAAGCGAAATAGGGATTTTGGGGGTAATTTGAAATAGGCAAGCTTGGTGCATGTCCGGCTGTGTAACATATTTACTGCAGTTCTCTAGAGAATGTGCAGTGATATGGACTACTCTAGTAGAGGGCCTGCACATGTTGCAAAATGAAGTTTAGCTATAAGATATTTTTAGCCCCTCCTTTTACCATGAGAAGGATATTGTTTTAATAATATCTTGTGAAGTGACATTGGTTTTCTCCCCACTTTAATTTTTTCCATGTGTCGTATGTCTGTATTTTTTCTAGATGATGTAGTGGATTTTTTAATTGAGTAATGGCACTTTTAAGATTTTCATATCTCTAACCGTGATCGTATGTTTTGTCGTAAATATTAATCGTTCTTTATTTGTTATCTCTCCAAAAACAGGCTAGAGGTTTGAAGAAACACTTGAAGAGGCTCAATGCCCCCAAACATTGGATGTTGGACAAGCTTGGTGGTGCTTTTGTAAGTAAATTGTCACGATATGTTTTCCTGTTTTATGTTTTATTGCTGAATCTATCGATTATTTATGCTTTGGATCTGTATGCCTAGACCTTGTTGTCTACTTTCCCTAAAAGTGTTATATAAACCTTTTACTTGATGTTCCAAAAAATGTATATGTATGCAGGCCCCCAAACCATCTTCTGGTCCCCACAAATCCAGGGAGTGCTTGTCCTTAATTCTTATTTTGCGAGATAGGTTGAAGTATGCTTTAACTTACGGTGAAGTTATTGCTATTTTGATGCAACGACATGTCCTTGTTGATGGCAAAGTCAGGACAGATAAGACATACCCTGCTGGATTTATGGGTATGCACTTCTCACTTATATTTACTTTGAATGTAATGCTCTTTTAGGGCATTTTTACGCTTGATATTTGGTGATATGTTCATAGAGTTGCTGGCTGAAATGGTACTTGTATTATTTTCTATGCGACGCTGCTTAGCTGAAGTTTGTATACTCTTTTGTAGATGTGGTCTCTATTCCCAAAACCAATGAGAACTTCCGTCTTCTTTATGACACCAAGGGTCGTTTCAGGCTACACTCGGTCAGGGATGAGGAGTCCAAGGTTTGTTTTCTTTACCTTCCTTTTGGTGTGCCTTTCTTGAAGTTATCCCGTATGTACTTAAAACTTTTCTTTCAAACTGAATTGGGTAGTACCACTATTCTCATTTCGCCTGATATGATATCCCATGTTAACAATCTCTTGATTTAATGAATGCCCTGTAATGAGCTCATTTTGTACTTTTTTTGGATATCGGATTCACGTCTTATAATGGTTCACAGTTCAAGCTGTGCAAGGTCCGTCAAGTTCACTTTGGCAAGAAAGGTATCCCTTACATCAACACATACGACGGTAGGACAATCCGCTACCCAGACCCACTGATCAAGGCAAACGACACCATCAAACTCGACTTAGAGAGTAACAAAATCGCCGATTTCATCAAGTTTGACGTGGGGAACGTTGTGATGGTGACTGGTGGTAGGAACAGGGGACGTGTCGGCATTCTGAAGAACCGTGAGAAGCACAAGGGAAGCTTTGAGACTGTCCACATCCAGGATGCTACTGGCCATGAGTTTGCCACCCGATTGAGCAATGTGTTCACAATCGGAAAGGGTACAAAGCCTTGGGTGTCTCTTCCTAAGGGTAAGGGTATTAAGCTTTCTATCATTGAGGAGGCTAGGAAGAGGCTTGCTGCCCAAGCTGCGACAGCCTAAGCTGCCATCGTTTTGCGATTATAGGAGTATCTTTCTTCAGCGAGATATGTTGTGTTCTGTTATAATGAGGTTTTGACATTGTTAACTTATTTCCTGCGAACTTAGTTTTGTTCCTTTGTGTTGGATATTTAAATTGTTGGTATTTGCATGAACCTAATGAGTTGCATTTCCTATGGCTCGGAAAATTAGTAAAGTGATATTTCAACAAATTTTGTGCTCAAATTTCCTCCTTTTGGTCGTGATATAACTGCTAAAGCTTCCAATAGTTTTTTCTTCTGCTCAGGCAGCCAGCTGTTCCTTTAATCTATTGTGGTTATGTTTTGTTGTTTTTCAAGCTATACTCACTAGTCAAGAGTGGTTACTTCGATGCTATATTTCGATGCCCTGTGTTAGTTTCTGAAGTTGTACGTCGCACAGTTTGGATCATCTATGACTAGGGTTGTAACATCTCGTTCAATTAGTTCATCTTTAAAATCTCAAGAAACCTTATTTATTCAAATGAAGCACGTAATAAAATTAAAATATTATAAAAAGACAACAATTTCCCGAGTCTCGAGCATTTTCTTTTACATAGATTATTATGTAATTAGTTATTTCACTTTTTCATTGACTTCGCTTTATATATCTACATATTAATAGTCTCTAAGTACAACACAATTAATAAAGACACCACATTTTAATAATTAAACAACGTATATTTTCTATACGCACCCACATTAAGTTTTGTCTCTTTTTTTTATTTTTATTTTTAATCCTTAATACTACTATAATTAATAATAGAAAAAATTAAAAACAAATTCATAAAAAACAAAAAGTATACGTTATTAATATTAATGAAACAAAAGTAAACATACTTCCTATTGACGCATCTCATTGTTCGTAGAATTAAAAAAAGGCGCAACCCAGTCTGCTCTCTGAGAAAAGTACCACGAACACTGCCATGACTTCTCGACAATAAAATTTCAAACAATAGCAGCAGAGATTTGTCGAACAAGATCATATCCAATTTTTAACACAACACAACAATAATAATCAAGATGTCTTGAGCTTCAAATTGTATTGAACACATCCTGATAGCCCACAACTACATCATGCCTCAAATGTTTGAATTCAGTAATATGAACGTATAGGTGTAACTATTCGAAACATATATTCCGAACAGATACCAAAGTGGAAAAATAGATTACAAACATAATATGTAGTGTTGGGGTTGTATATTCCAAAGACCAGTTCTACGTCCGCACTGTAATTTTCGAACATAGTTAATAAATTTCAGAAGCGAACTTCGATAAACATATTCGGAAAGTATATTTTGTATAATGGATGACATGTTCAAATTCAGTAATATGAACGTATGGGCAACTTTCAAAACATGCATTCCGAATAGCGACCAAAGGGTTCGAAAAATAGATTACGAACACGATATATAGTGTTTGGGTTGTATATTCCAGAGATTAGTTCTACGTTCAGACTGTAATTTCTGAATTTCAGAATGTATTTTACGAACGATGTTTGAGGAGAAACATATACTAAACACCAAAAACATGAATTTGAGCCATGAAAAAATACATGATGACTTACATCGTTCATACTTTTAGACTGTGTATTGTCCATTATCTATTTCAATCGAATTAGTTGTCTTTCACGTAGATGGATACGAAGGGATGTCTCAAGGTTATTTTTGTCCAATGTAAAATTGTGGTGTACTTAGAAAATTATGTGGTGACATTAGCCCTGATTGTATAGATTATGCACACGCATTTGTGACTTAATTTAATTTTTTTTTTCCAAATACATTTCAAATCAAATTTTCAACACTCAAAAGATGATTTTTGATTTTTTTTTTTATTATAAAAGAACCACTTAAAGGATGATAGAATGATGATATCAACGTTTATTTCAGACTAAATTACCACGGAATTTGGTCGAAATATTGTGTAAGTTTTTTTTTCCCTGTCGAAGAATTTAATCGTGATTTTAGATTGTTGGTATTTTCACCAAATTTGGAAGGTGGTAACACCGCAAAAGTAATTCATCACTGAATTCTTTATGTAGTCATTCGTCTGATCAATTGAAGGTCGGGTCTAGTCTAATTGTGGATAGATTTGAAATCCGAGAGATCCACAGTAGTGGGTTCATGTTGGTATGGACAGAAATTAACCATCCTCACTTCTAACTAGCTTTCAAGGGAGATAGACCCCATTAGGGAAAAAACCTTGTGTTGAGAATTTTCATCAAATTCATATATTGTCCATTACAGCAGCATCATGCAATCAGCTGGATTGTTAGAACACATTAGGGGCAGTGGGGGTTGCTTGGATTACACCACGGAGAACAGCCATGGCGTACTTGCTGCTAAAAACGGTTCCTTACGTTGGTCTTTTTATTACACAAAGCCGAAGCCAAAACCCAATCTAGTACTCTCTCTAAACAAGACAGATACAAAGGAAAAAACTAAACACCACCACGTCCTAGCATGTAAACCTCTAAGCTTCATTAAGGAGCATCTGATCGAAGTGCCAAACTCCTGCATGTGTATGTAAAAATTACGAGATTAGTCATCAGAAATGGATGTTATGCAAAGCAAGAGAGGGTGAATCCATATTTAACGAGTCATACCATGTCCTTTCCCAACCCTCCTTAGTTGAGCAACATATTCTGATATCTTCTTAATGGCTTCAACCTGAAAAAACAAGACAGCAAGCAACACAAAATTTCTTTTATTTCTATCAAGGAAGATATGTCAATCTTTCTTACATTTTGCACCATTTTAGAAATAAATTGAGCAATGAAATCAAAGACAACTTATATCAGCTGAGTACCTGCTCCTCTAAGAATTCACTCTCTATGAAATCTGCCAGCTGGGGATCATTGTTTGAGTCAGCAACCTGTTACATCAAAGACAGAGACAAGTTACATGCCAATGCGAATCTCAAGCAGAAACTCTATATTGCTCATTTTCGTACAAATCACAAATACAGCACAATGAAATGTCAAAGAAGCCTTACACTGTGGACTTTCAAAAGCTTTTCATTGGTTAACTTCTCCAATGACAATGCCAATTCCATAGCTGAACCAAGAAACAGTAAACAGTCAGTCCCATTATAGGATCATAACAAATACATATCAATGAAATCATAAGACAAAGAAATCGAAAACAAACTTACCATGAAGCGCATCACCCTTATCAGCATGATCGAACTCTGCAGGGGGCATCTGTATGGAATGCAGCTTCACTCTCCCTCCTCGTTTATTCTGTAATTCGTGAATATTGTAAGAAAACCATCCATATTGTTTTCTAGAGCAAAGAGATTATTCTTGGATTTTCTTTTTAAAGTTCTTGTTAGGTAATAACCTGATATTCCATTAGCTTCTCTGCATGCTCTCTTTCTTCTAGGCTGGCCTCCTTGAAGAATCTGGCCACACATCATCAAACACAGGTTTAATAAACAACAAATTATAAGATTAAAGCTAATGCAAATTCGAGTTTGGTTGTGCTTACTTAGCAAGGCCTTTGAGGGCGACATTATCCCTGTCAAAGTAAGCATATAGTGCATGGTACACATAGGATACACAGTACTCCACACTGAAAACAAAAGTGAAGATCAATATGTTAGTGGTGTTCATATTTGCAGAGGATTGCGATATAATTACACCGTCTTAAGAAACAAGATGTCCTGTTCAAATGAGTACATATTATCTAAGTTTATGCAGTGTATATCAATAATATATTGGTGTAATCTTGGCCAATCTTGATCTGAACTACCCAATGGTTACAAATTACCAGCAAGTTATGGTTAACCTTCAAAAAAGAGTATACTGTAGGCTGAAACTTCACAAAAAATATCATTAATTCTTATAACCCTGAATCAATTTTATTTTATTCTGTATTTAACCTTTAGATCTCAGTTTGTAACATCTTGCCCCTTAATTTGTATTGTTATAAAAGAATTTGCCAGGACAATATTTCAAGATCAGCAAACAGAGTTCGAGTCCTTTTCACAAATGAAATCAAGTACGGAAGGAAAAGAATGCAAACCCCCCATTTTCTTCTCTAATAAATGAGGCCAAATGAGATTTGATTCAGACAATAATACAAACACCACATATACAAAACAAAACACACACACCGAAAGTAAGACAGAGTAAACTAAGAAAAAATGGCGAAGAAGACTCACTTGATCTGCTCATTAACAGCAGATTCACACTCTTTAGAGAACTTCTGTCGAGCAAGTGAAGAGTCAGGAGCAATTGGAACCGTAAGTTCGTCTCTCTTCACCTCCTCAAATGGCTGAAACACGAAGCCTGATACCAGCGGAGTCACGGTCTCAGTAGAAGCGCCGGCGGCAAATCCATTGTCGCGCTTCCTCGCCAAAACAAGACCAGAAAATGAACAAGAACCGGGCAAGAAATTCAAGTTTGGCGAAAACGAAGTTGTGCTAGAATTGGGCAGATTTAAGGGCCCAAGACTTGCAGAAGAACCCTGTAGCGATACAGCAGAAATTGCTTCAAGAAACATTTTGAAAGAAAACAAGAAATCACGAAAATGCAGAGGGATTGAAGAAAGATTAGGGATGATTAAGAAAGGATTGGAGTGTGGGTTTTCTTGAATGTTCAGAGGGGTGGATTATATAGAAGTGGCGAATTTGTATAGGGTTGAATTTGAGCCATTGATTATCTGACACGTAGAATCCATATAGACAGAGGCGTGTGGCGAGCTCGTGCTCTGATCCAAAATCTTGCAGTATCAAAAGAAATATCCCAAAAACATCGCATCACTGCTTCAAAAGGGATCTTCATTTCTTTTCATCTGTTCACACTACGTGGAATTTTTGCGTTTTTACCTTTTCTTACCCTACATTTCATAGGGTTGTTTGAATTTACCTTTCTAAGTCATTTTCGGCTATATTCTTAGAAAGATTATTTTGTAATATTTGCAAAGTCAATTTTTTTTACTTTAAAATAAGTGCTTTCAATATAAAAGTTAAAAAATAAAAAAATAATTATTTTCTCTACTCAATGATACTCCCTCCGTTTTATAAATAATGTCATTTTAGTTATTTTTGGAGAAATTAAGGATTGATATTTAACTCGTATGTTTTGTGAAATAAGAAAATAATAAACTAAATTAAGTAGGTTGTTTAAGTTAATATTGGAAGAATTGTAATTTTTATGGTAAAGTGACACTTATTGTGAAATTTTTCAAAGTGTCTAAAATGACATTCTTTATGAAACGGAGGAAGTAATTTTGTAAATAATATGATACTACCTCCGTCCCGGCTTATTTTGCACACTTTCTATTTTCGGTCGTCCTACCTTATTTTGCACACTCCAAAAAAGAAAACTTCTTCCACAATCTCCACCCTCAAAATTTCAACATTCAATCTCCACCTTTAAAAAAGTCAAAGAAAAAGTAAAAGCTGTTTTTTCTTAACATCCGTGCCCGGTCACCTGTGCAAAATAAGCCGGGACGGAGGGAGTATTTTTTAAAAAACAAAAGGTTGTGTTTAGATAGAAGGATTTGGAAAGCAAATTATTTGATTTCCAATTCTTTGTATTTGGAAATTCACTCATTTCAAATCCCTTAGTTGGATGTTTAGATTCAAATGAGTGAATTTGAATTGTTTATTTTTTTTCGTTTTTTAGTGTTTTCTTAACATTTTTTAAAGGATGATGATAATAAAAGTGCGTGTAGTGTGTGTCTGTGTGTGAAATGTGTGTGATAATGTGGTTATATACATACATGAGATGTAGAATATATTTATAAATGACTATGTTATTCGATGTATTTGAAATTCCTTAGTTTAATTTTTTTTATCCCTCCATCCAAATAGACCCTAAGTAATTTTATAGCAAACACTCCAATTTTTACTTTTATTGAAAATTAAGAAAATTATTTAACACAAGTATCATATACTAATGTACTCCTAAATTTCATATAAATGTTTTACACATTTTGCCTCACAAAAATTATTTCCTACTTCGTCTATTTTAAATTGATTGATCTTTTAGGTTCTTAACTAATTTTCGAATTAATTGATCTTTTATGTATTTTTCATCATTTCTCTCAATTTGTCCATATGTTAATCCTACAATATCTTATACTTTTCAACCTCCCACTAATATTTAATTTTATCAAATCTTATCGTATATTAGCAATATATTTGATTCTTTATTCTTCGACTTTTTCTAAAAGATAAATTAATTTGAAACGAAAGAAGTACTAAATTTCATAAAAATAAGAAAGTTATTTCATACAAGTATAATTTCCTGTTATTACATTTATCATATATGGGGACTTGGATGAATATTACTCCCTCCGTTCCAAAATAGATGATGTTTTAGCTTCTTAAACAAATTCCAAAATAATTGATGTTCTAGGTTTTTTTTACCATTTCTCTCTATTTTACCCCTATGTAAATCCAAAAATATCTTTGATTTTTCTACCTCCCACTCACATTTGATATCATTAAATCTTATCTGCACAAATTTTAGGGGGTTATATTTGGTAATATATTTGTTTCTTAATTATTCTGTTTTTTTCTAAAACATCATCTATTTTGGAACGGAGGGAGTAGGAATTAATATGTGTGTGGATAGAAAAGAGGAACTATATTACATGTTTGCATAAATTGTGGTGAATTAATAAATTTATTTCTGTATCTGTAATTTTCCTTTTTTTGAGTGGAGGATGGGGAAGTAGTTGTTCCTTTTCATTTCTTGAGTTTGGGATGGAAAGTGGGGTTTTGAACTTTGATTTAAGAGTAGGTCTTCTGTACTCCAGTGTCACGGATTTTAGGTTCGTGTAATTTGAATCATGAATAAAATGTATTAATTTTATGTTTAAGGTATTACATGTTTTGGACTTTTTGGTAAAGATATCATAGTGAAAAATTATTTATATATATGTTTAAAGATATTACTTGTTTTGGGTAAATGTATTATAAAATATTTACTCAGAACAAGTAATATCTTTTTAAACAAAAATCGTAATACCCAACCCGAATTGTACCGTACACCTAGTGTAATCTTAAAAGACTTTGACCCGACGTTAATTATAAATTGGTGAGATAATGTCGATAAGCTAGAAACATGGGCTTCATATCTATAAATCTGAGTATGTATTGTAATTTGCAAGGAAATGAAGAAGCTTCTATATTTTTGGAGAAGTTGAAATTTACTTTCTTAAAAACAAAAATTGGGCATGTAGACGTGTGGGAGAAGCTCATATGAGATCATATTTTACATTTTGATGTTTCATATTGTGTTTTATCATACTCACCAATCGATACGTGTATTGAACGATGCCACAATTTAATATGTATCGTGTATTTAATTATGTGTAACGAAAAATGAAACACCAAATATAACAGGAAATTCAGATTGCAATAAGCTAGGCTTGAAATAACGGTGTCAATGCTATTCGGTTCAAATATTTTACTCCATAGGGCGTCACACTCCCTTCTTAGTTTGTCACAGCAAAAATAGTTAAACAAAGCTTTCATTTATTTTGTTTTAAAATATATAATTTTTATTTGATTTAAACATTTAAAAAAAGGACATTCATCCGACTAAAATATACAATTAATTTTCAAAATTGTCAAAATTTTAACCAAAACGGATGATATATCTTTAATCCAATTTTTACTTTTGATTTAAGCATTTAATGAAGAAGGACATTCATCTGATTTGGTTGAAACATCTACTTGAATTTTAAAAATTGGCATGAATAAAAATGTGAATAAATATTGAACGATAGAGATGTGCGTCCAAAAAACATGAAAAGACGTGCTCTATTGTCAATATCATCGTCTCATGAGTCATGGCCAATCCCACAGATAAAGATTGTGGGAAAATAAGCCAATTTTAAATAATCAATTAGAATACGTTTTTTTTTTATGGATATGCACGTTCAGATAGAAAAAAACTTAATTTAATTTTATGTTTGGACTGTAACTTAAAAATTAAATTAAGATAATTTAATTTATTTAAATCCAATCCTATTTTATTATCTTTTTGTTTTTTCTTTTTCTCTCTCATTTTTCAGCATAATGATTGCACATTTTTATAAATCAGTAATACTACATTTCATTTTAGAACAAACACAATATTTTCGTCATTATTTGAATTTGCACGTCCTAGGATTTTCACGTGCGACTTTATTTCACCTCACTCAATTCATAAACAATACTCATATAGATGGGAGGTCAAGCGGGGTGAGGAAAATTTAGGCGTTAAAATTTTGAGAAAGAATGTTGTGAAATTGATATATATTGTCAAATGATCATTGGAAAGTGAACAAAGTGTATTAAAAATTTAAATAATAATTAATAAAATTATTTGAATTAAATCATCACGTCCTCACGTGAACGATATACTCCATAAACAAACCTACCCTTATGAATTTTACTCTTAAAAAAGGCAATATTTATAGAGTATGTTATTAGCTTAATAGAAAAAGTTATCTTTAAAATTTCAAGAATTAAATTGTTCCTTTGTTCTAAATTTCTTTTTATCCCAAGAAAAAAAAAAACTGTACATTATTTTTGTTGTTTTAGTCTTTGACCGTAAAACAAAGTGTCCACCAAATAAACTCTCGTAATCGAAACAAAAACTCGGGTGAGACGGTCGTATAAAGACGGTGTGACGGAAAAAAATAAAAACTTTTATAGCAAAGATTCATATTTATTTGTAAAAATATTATTATAGTAAAAATACTATTTTTATTTATAAAAATATATTTCGTTATACGTGAGACCATCAGAGACAAGACCACGTAATTTATGACATACCAATTACCATCGACATCTACCGACTCACGTGTTATTTATACCGACTCATTTATTTATTATATATTATATTTCGTGAGGATGAAAAGCATTAAAGTAGCACCAGTGGTCTAGTGGTAGAATACAGACCCGGCTGGTGCATGCCCTTTTCTCCTTTTCCCATCTGGTTTTTACACTCACCAATTTGATGCACTCTTTTTTTGGCTACACCATTACAAACTTTGGGTTGCTTTGGCACGTTTTTAAGCTATTTTAGCACTTCATGTAACTTAAGGACAATTGACAACTATTTTGCTCCCTAAGTAAATCGAACTTCTAATCTATATATATATAAAAGCAAAATGGAGGGCATTAATGTAATTTTAGTTTTTCCTCCAAAAAAATTATACCATAATTGGTAACTTTTTCTTATTTTTGGTAAATTCATAACTTTCTTTTACTTTTCTAATATATAAATAACTTTTTCATTTTTAATCCGATTTTTATGCATAATATACCAAATTATTCATCTTTTCACGATCTTCGATTCGACATCCATATTATATATATTATATTGAGATATTTGATTTGAATAAACAAATTGTTTGTTGGTGAATTATTTGTGCTAAAATTGATGTTTATTGTGAATTGGACTATAATATTTTGGTTTTAGTTGCAACTAAAATTAGTAAAATAAATTCTTTATAAAAAATGTAATTGCTTTTTTTAATAAAAATACAACTAATCAATTTATTTTATTTGACATGAATTTTCAATTTTTTTTATTTAAGTCAAGGAGAAAATCCATTGTTTAAATAATGAAAGTCCTACTTTATTAAATCAAAGGCAAAAACAACAATATCTATTTTATAATCAACTTATTAAATCATCAAATCGGCTAAAATATCTCCGTATCACGACTTTGAGCATATATATAATTATTTATTAAAATAGGTACTAAAATTATTTTTAATTACCTATTTATATTTTTAATAACGAGTATTTTGTTAAAATTACTCTTTTAAGGAAATTTATTTTTTGTAGCCTAAATTATGACTTTTATTACATTTGGCAATCTTTTTAATTTTTTACTTTTACTGAAACTTCAATTATATATTTTTAAATTTTATAAGCTAAATAATACTTGGTCGCACAAATCAACAATAAATGCCTTTTTTACTTTTAACAATCTAAATAAAAAATTTCGCATTAATCAATTTTTATCTTCTAATAAATAAACCATTTCGAAGAAGGCTATAACATTTATATAAATAATTTAAAATACCAAATAAAATGAAAAAATATTCAAATATTTTGAAGAAACCAAAGACTTCTCATTAAATAAATTTTGAATTTTATTTTGTTAAAATAAGATTTTATTAAATAAAATTGTTTTGGCATATTTGAAATCATCAAATGAAATATTAAAAGTTGCAAATGAAAATTCAATGTTATAAGAAAAAAATAAAAGCAGGGACATAATGAGAAAATTATTAAACATTACATTACATATGATCCAAATAAAATATCACCGTTCCTTTTATTATATATTTTATGGTATATATATAAGCCACAGTAGCGACAATTCTGTAAGTAACACTTTCCAGCCTAATATTTTAGACTGTAATCGGTAAGTTGTTGTCACATTTGGTAAGAATCAAAAATTATTTTACTTTCTAAAGTTGCAAATATCTTTTTTTTTTTTTTCATTTCTAATCTATTTATTATGTATACTATATCAAATTAATTATCTTTTGACGATGTTTGATTTGACATCTATATGATATATATAATAATAAGATATTCTATTTAAAATATTATATTATTTGTTCGTCGATTATTTAAGTAAGATTTCAGTGTTTATTGTGGGTTGTACAAAAAATATAGTATTAGTTTGAAATACAATTAAAAATCATTCAAATAATTCTCTTTTACAAATTATTTTACTTGATTATTTCATTACAACCACAACTAATCAGTTTGTTTTGCTAATGCTTATTAAATTATTTGAATTTGCTTGATTTATAATCAGTTTGTTTTGCTAATGCTTACATAATCAGTTTGTTTTGCTAATGCTTAATTATTAAATTATTTTACTTCATTTATAATCAGCCTATTAAATTATTGAATTTGTTAATGCTTATTTCATATAATAATTATTTTTGTTGATAAATCACAAAACTATGATTTTCGCTCTTATATAACTTTATATATGATAATTAATCTTAGAATTTTTTTTATTAATTTTTTATGTTTTAGATATATTAATGTTATTTTTCAATAAATAAATATAATTTGCAACCTATACTATGATATTATACAAGTTGCAACTAAACTTCTTTTAAATAAGGAAAATTAACCAACTAAAAATATATGTTTTTTTAGACTTTGCAACCTAAACAATACTGGGTTACATTAACCAATCTCAATTATTTTATTTATTTATTTATTTATTTATTTATTTATTTATTTATTTATTATTTTTTTTTTTTTTTTTTTTTTTACATTTTTCAACCTAAGCAATTTTGTTGTTTACGTTAACTAATGTATATCTTTAGATGAATCTACTATTTACAATATAAATATATAATTTAATTGAAACTTTTCAACATATATATGAACGTATTAAGAAATATTGGAGCACTCATATGTTTTATTTTATTATTCCAACTATTGAATAACTTTTGAATTTTATTTTGTTAATTTTTTATTCTTTGTATATCTGAAATACCAAGTAGAGTACTAAAACATGTAAATAATATTTTTTAAAAGGAGATAGTTATATTTAGAATTTAAAACTTTATTTTGATAAATTTAAATATTTAAAGTAAAATGAAAAAATCTAAAGAAAAATAAATTTCTTATAACATTATCCAGTTTATTTTATTTAATTATATGAGTTGATAGTTAGATATTTATATTTGTTTTAACATTCATAATTAATTAAGCAATTATGCACATAGGTGAAGAATGATGCAGACATACTAAATGTGTGTTTGGATTTTAAAGTTTAGAAATGATCATTTTGAAAAAGATTTTTTTTTTTATATTGAATATCTATCTTAATGTTAATCTATAATATATATATATATATATATATATATATATATATATATATGAAGTAAGTTATATTAAATTCATATATGACGTGCGAGAAACTTATATTTACAAAACTTATAATTTTATTTATGTTTTATCCTATATTTTAATATTATATATATATATATATATATTATTAGGATAAAATGATCACATATTTAAATATTAGATTATATCATATTTAGTTTTATTTAAAATTATTACTTTCTAAATAAACTTCCGTGCATCGCACGGGAATATTACTAGTTTATTTTAATACTACTATAACATAAAATTATATTACCAAATTGTACATAAGTTATTGATAAAATAATAAGGAATTATGTAGATTGATTCAACAAATGATTGCTTTGGTAGAGCACTTTGTATAATATAGGTCATAGATCAGAGATTAAATCCCGCTAAATCTCTCCTAGGATTGTACTAAAAAAGTGACTTAGCAATAATAGTCGATATTTCTTATGGCCGTAATTTATAATACTAAAATGTAAAAGTAACAAAATTATGCATCTCGAATTGATGATAATATAGGGACTACACTATTTGTAAGAGTTCGATTATGTGAAAATTCATGATATTTTGATCAATTATCATTTACAATATGATTTTTCAAACATAACATTAACATATAAATGCATCAACTTTATTATTTTTCTTTAATTCAATGCACCGGGGAAAAAGTTTAGCTCCAATTGCTGACGTAAAACCCGAAATCAAGATTTTGACTATCGTAGCTATAGATGTGCAATCATACAATATTTATAAACTCCTAATTAAATGAAAATAACAACATTTAACTATTAGGTTTAATGATAAAATAATGTCGTCTTCATGTAATTAAGGGTTAAATGAATGCACACAATTACATGGACGTAATTGGGTGGGTTAAAGTCTCAATTTCATGTTACACGTCAACAATTGGAGCCGAAAATTTGCTCGGGTGTATTGAATTGAAAAAATTATAAAGGTGGTGCATTTCTACGTTACAATTAAAATGTAATGTTGTGAATGAGACTTGACCAAAAGTTCGTGATTTTTACGTAATTAACCTTATCTGTAATTGACTTAGTTTTAACAATTACAAATTACGGAGAAAATGATACTCCTAGAGACTATTATTTTTTCTCTCCCCCTTTATTTTTTTCTTCTTGTTTCCTACTCTCACACAATCATCTCACAAATGTCAATAATTATCTTATCATTTTCATCGTTGCAAAATAACTTTTTAACATTTTTCTTGAACACCTACATTACGAATGTTATTATATCCAATCACGAAATAAATATAGAATTTAAGAATTATAAAATCCAAGATTTTTGCGGTCGCTTGGCCCACACCCCCTCCGACCACAAACATACCCGAAGCAAATGTGACATCCTCCAATATATTGAAAGTGACTTAGATGTTTATTGGTTTCTTTTTAGTTCTTTCAGGAATTTTTTTTTTTTCCGTTCGTTATTTTGTACCCATTTCGATTTTCGTTTGACATTTTTTAAATTCATAGTGTATGTTTCAAATTTTATCAAATTTGTCATGCGACCGTCTGTAACATGTAAGCTGGCCGATTTTAAACCATTGGGCATGTTGTTTAATTTTTTTTCTCCGCGTGGCATTTGGGTCATGTAGTTGGCAAAGTTGATGTATTGGAAGGAAACAAAAACACATTTCCTTCGAAATCTCATCGTAAAATCAGAAACCCTTCCCAACCTACATATATTGACCCCAACGGCAATAAGCTCCAAAAAATTAGAAGTTTGGTTGTGTTTCGTCGTCCCCTCTTAAAGCCAATATTGCGTAGAAGCTCAACTAGCCCAACTAAAAGGGCAGTTTTTATCGACTGCGGGAAAGAAGGGAGGATTTTGCACCCCATGCACCGGCGAGAACCTAGCTCGTTGATATTACGGATGTGTCGATTGGAGGATTTCCTTAACATCATGTTCTTTATCTTCTTTGCCAATTCGACTTCTGTAATTTTTGGTTTAGTATTTTTCAGTTTTCTTAAATTTACCTTACATGTATTTTCCAGCGAAGTGGGAGTGGTTGCAACTTCTTTGCAAGGATCGATCTTTTGGTGGTGAACGCATGTCCAAGGTGAATAATTCTGGATTTCCGAAGGCAAAACAGGGAGCTGGAGGCCGGGCTTCAAACGACTCAAAAGATGATTATGTTGCTCAGAGTGACAACTACTGTATATTGGTTGTTTGTGTAGGGAAAATATTTGCTTCAGTCTAAGGTTTGTAAATCTGGCATAAACTGATGTAGGTGGGTTTAGTTTAGCATAACTTTGATGGTATTTTGGCTAGTATTTTGATATGTATTTCGGAGGCACCTACTGTAATGATCTTTTTGAAGTATGATTTGAAGCTTATGCAATGTTTGTTAATTGATGAATTTACTTTGGTATCCATTAATTATTTGTTAATTGCGAAAATATGTTGTTTATATGAGTTGTAATTTTAGTAGTGCTCTATTTTGTAATGGCAAAATATATCTTTGTGATAAGCTTCTAGTAGTGTTTATCACTTGCTTTCACTGGAACACAATGGCTCATCATCTTCACATTTATGTTGATTACCTTCTGAATTCTAGGACACAACTTTCCTTGCCATCTCCTACCCCCAACAACCCTTATCTTTGTTGTCACGGTGTCTTTTCATTAAGTATTCCATAATCTATTCAAGCATGCTAATGATAGGCTTAGAGCGGCCAGACATAATTAAATCATTAACGGACACACATACGTTATCTATCATCAGGTCATATCTAGGGATGCAATTAAAGAAGACCCTGCACCAATGTTCTGATGGCTTATCGCCCAACCATTACACAACATTCTATCTAATTCGCCTATCTTATACATCCTAGCATTAAATCTACGGTGGCAGCTAATTCCACCACAAATACTTCTAAGTACACTATATTTTTATAGGACAAAAATAACCTTGTATTAGATGACTAAGTTACCCTTCATAATAGATAAAAAGACTAAAGATACAACAGAACACTCTAAGTACACCATATTTTTTTGACATATCTGTTAAGAGTGGAGCCTGAAATACGAAGAAACTGCGACCGCGTAGGGGATGGACGCAGTTGCTTCAATTGGTGCCCAGGATGGGCTGGCGGAACAGTAAGTTCAACGCGACCGAGTCGGGGTCAGGTGCAGTTGCGTTGAGCAGAAGCGACGAGGTCGCATTACCTTGAACACGGTCGTGTCAGGAGAAGCAGCAACATGGTCGCATTGGCTTTGACGCGGTCGCGTCGAGTAAGCCGGCGGTTTTGCGTGGGTCTCAAGCTGAGGTTGAATTTAAGGTCCATAGAGCTATTATAAATAGTTGTTTCCTTCATTGTATCATGTAATCCAAATATTGACATACAAGAGTGAATCTCTGGCTTTGTATCGCCCCTAGACGTAGTTACACATCGTAACGAACTGGGTAACCAAATTATTATGTGTTCTCGTTCTTTATTTTCTTCAATTTCGTGATCGTCTGTGGGTTAAATACCTAACAACTGGTATCAAGAGCTCCGGGTCCGAAGGAAGCATCACGATGGAAGGAAATGTGTCGATTGAGAAGTTTGATGGTTCTGACTTTGGATTCTGGAAGATGCAGATGGAAGATTACCTCTACGGTAAAGATCTGATCTTGCCTCTAAAAGAGAAGCCCAAGAAGATGGAGGGTGGAGTGGGCATTATTGGACAAGAAGGCGATGAGCGCGATACGTTTATCGGTGTCCAAGGAGATTTCCTATCACATGATTGTAGCAAAGTCCATAAGGGAGATGCTTGCGATTTTGGAGAGTTGTATCAGAAACCATCGACGATGAACAAGGTATATCTGATTAGGAGACTGTTCAACCTAAGGATGTCAGAGGGTACACCGGTGCAGCACCACCTGAATGAGTTCAATATGATTACCTCACAGTTGAGCTCAGTGGAGATTAAATTTGACGATGATCTACGAGCCCTGATCATGCTATCATCTCTGCCAGACAGTTGGGCCGGCACAGTGACAACAGTTAGCGTTGCATAAGCTAAGCTGAAGTTTGACAAGGTCAGGGATCTGATGATTAGCGAGGAGATTCGCAGGAAAGAATCGGGATCCACTTCGGGGTTGGCACTGAACACCGAGAATAGAGACAGACCGACGTGAAGACAACAAAATCGGGGAAGGTCCAAATCCAGGGAAAGAGCCAATCTAGAAAGGATACGAGCTTAATCAAGTGCTGGAATTGTGACGAGTTTGGTCACTTTCGTAATCAGTGCAAGGCACCAAAGAAGAACAAGAAGGGTCAAGCAGACAAGGGGACAGCGAACGCAACCACAGAGGAAGATAACGGTGATGCGTTGGTCCTGAGCATGTCTAGTCCCATAGAGTCTTGGGTGTTGGATTTTGGAGCGTCGTTTCATTCATGTGGTAATATTGACATTATGAATTATTATGTTTCTGGCGATTTTGGACAGGTATATCTTGCAGATGATGAAGCCCTGAAAATCGTGGGAAAAGGAAGCGTACAAGTTGCAACCTCGAACGGATCCACTTTGGTGCTGAAAAAAGTCCGATACATTCCCGAACTGAAGAGGAATCTTCTTTCAGTTGGGCAGCTAGATAAGGAGGGTTACGTGGTAACACTCGGGGTAAGAAGGAAGGTACGTTGTACATGGCAACGAATTCTAAAGATCACATTGATCTTGTAGACGCAACATGTAATGTGAATTTGTGTCATTGTCGGTTGGGCTACATGAGTGAGAAGGGGACGAAACTGATGTGCTCGAACGGTAGACTACCTGGCCTGAAATCTGTGGAAGTTGGCCAATGTGAAGACTGTGTGTTTGGGAAACAGAGGCCCGTGAGTTTCTCAAGAGTCAGCAGAGTCTTGAAAACTAAGAAGTTGGAGCTGGTCCATAGTGATCTATGGGGACCGACACCTATGGAGACCCCGGAGGAGCACTATACTACATGACCTTCATCGATGATTCCACGAGAAAGGTATGGGTTTATTTTCAGAAAAGTAAATCTAATGCGTTCGATACTTTCAGAGAGGTGGAAAACCATGGTTGAAACCGAAACGGTGCTGAAGGTAAAGTGTCTGAGGTCTGATAATGGAGGAGAATATGATATCAAGGAGTTGAAAGATTATTGTGCTAACAATGAGATTCGCATGGACAAGACAGTGCGTGGAACTCCCCAGCAGAATGGAGTAGCAGAACATATGAACAAAACACTGAATGAGCGGGCTAGATGCATAAGGCTGAAAAGTGGGATGCCAAAGATGTTTTGGGGCGAGGCTGTTAACACAACTGTGTTTTTTTATCAACAGAGGCCCATCGGTTCCACTAGAGAACCGGATACCGGAGGAGGTATGGACGGGAAAGGAGGTAAACCTGTCATTTCCACGTATTTTTTATTGTATAGCTTATGTCCATGTTAGCTCTGCTGATAGAAATAAATTAGATGCTAAGTCTGTTAGATGTACATTCGTTGGTTATGGTGGCGATGAGTTTGGTTATAGGTTCTGGGATGAGCCGAACCGAAGGGTGATTTACAGTAGAGATGTGGTGTTTAATGAACAGGTGATGTACAAAGACAGATTGAAGGCATTGAGCTCTGACAGCTCAAATCCCAAGGTAGTTGAGTTAGACATCTCAAACTCGAGTGGGAGTAAGGAGGGTCAGGCTGAAGAGGAGGTTCTTGAGGATGAGCCAAGAACTCCACCACCTTAGGAGGTTGTTCAGCTGCACAGACCGGCTAGAGAGCGATGTGCACCTAATAGGTATTCGCCCTCTAACTAAGACTTGTTACTTACTAACGGTGGTGAACCTGAGAGCTATGCAGAAGCATAACATATTGTTGATAGACGAAAGCGGAGAGCTGCCATGGAGGATAAAATGGCATCACTTCGTGTGAATGACACTTGGGAATTGAGTGAGCTTCCCAAGGGTATGAAGGCTTTGCATAGCAAGTGGGTCTACAGAATTAAGAATGAAGCAAATGGTAGCAAGCGCCATAAAGCTAGGCTGGTTGTGAAAGGGTTTGAGCAGCGATTCGGTATTGACTATACTGATGTATTACTCCTGTTGTGAAACTGACGACTATTCGCATGGTGTTGAGTATGGTTGCTGCAGAGAACTTGTTATTACATCAGATGGATGTAAAGACTGCATTCCTTCATGGTGATCTGGTGGAGGAATTGTATAATGTTCAGCCGGAGGGATTCGTGGCCAAGGGAAAGGAAGAACTTGTGTGCAAGTTAAGGGAAAGCTTGTATGGGTTGAAGCAAACTCCAAAGCAGTGGTACAAGAAGTTTGACAGTTTCATGGAAGAGATTGATTATCACAAGTGCCACGCCGACCACTGTTATTACTATAAGAGGTTTGACAACAGCTTTCTTATTCTTCTATTATATGCTGATGACATGTTGATCGCAGGAGTTGATCTAAAAGAGTTGGATAAGTTGAAGAAGCAGTTGTCTGAGCGGTTGATTATTTTATTAAAAACAAAATTAAGTAATTTATTTAATTTGACCGCAAATTATCTTCATTTATGTGTTGAGATAAAATTCATTATTTAAATAATTACGCATGTAATTTCTTAAATTTAAAATAAAAGTTAAAGTATAATATAATAATCGGCTTATTAAATAATTATATTTGCAAATATTAATGTGTAGTTTGTTATAATAATAATTTTGTTTGGTTAATCACAGGACTATGACTTCCACACATATTTATATACTTATATATGAAAATTAATATTGAATATTTTTTATTAGTTATTCATTTTTTCACAGTTTATATTTATTATGTTTAATTAAAAATTTACACTTTGCAACCTAAACTGTGAGATTTTATACGTGTTGCAATCTAATTTTTTTTTTAAATAATATTAGATTAATCGGCCAGATCTTTATAATTTTTTTAGATTTTGCAACCTAAACATTACTTTGTCGCATTATTTAACCTCAACTATGTCTATTTTCCTCATTTTTCAACCTAATTTATTTATTTATTTAAATTAATAAATCTATATCTTATATATCTAATATTTATAATAAAAATATAGAATTTATTTGAATAAACTTCAACATATATGAAATTCTTAAGATATATTGAAAAATTCATATATTTTATTTTGTTAGTATCAAGAATCATTCAAACCTGAAACATATTTGAGTATATATTAAATCTATAAAATTATTATTCTCTTTTTAAAGAGGAAGTTAAATAGGTATATTCAAAATTTTAAAATTATTTAGATAGGTTAAAATATCTAAATAAAATATATTAAAAAAAACACTAATTTACATATAACATTATTCAGTTTATTATATTTAATATATTTTGATGGGTTCCATGATAGCTAGATATTTGTGTTTGTTTGCATATTTTTTATCACTTAAGTTCTCGCCGATTTCTCGCGAAAATCAAGTCACCGAGACGATATTGAGCTGTAATCAGTTTTTGTCATTTTATCGCCGAGATCTCGCGATTTATCGCGAGATCTCGGCGAAAGTCGCTGCTGAAATCTCGCACCTCTTGTTCTGCCAGTTTGTGGCGAGAAATTCGCCCGGACTTGGATTCGAACTTGAGACCTCTTGAACAAGGCTCCAAGCTTTAACCACTAGACCAAGTCAACAACTTATTATTATATCTACATAGAATTTATATAACCTATTTAGTAAAACCTACTTACAATTATATGTACCATAATTAGTTATTAAAATGAAAATTAGAAAAATAAAAACTAAGTATAAAATAATAATTGGGCATTTCTGTAAATATTTTGTTTTCTTTATAATCTTATGATGAAAAAATGTTGTAATATTTAAATTTGTTATAACAATTTTAAAAATATTATGTTAAATTAGAGTTAAAAATTGATATATTTCCTAATTTATTTGTGTTTAATTTTTAATTAGTGTTGCCTTTGTATAAAAATGGTTATTGGTCAATCAAGAAATTTTTTATATATTGTAAATATTCTCAATGCTTTTAACTTACATATTGCTGAAATAATTTTAATAAAGACTTTAATTTTCTTACATAAATAGATAATATTTTTTAAATCAAAAAAGAAAACAAGAAACCAAACTTTGTTTACAATACATTTTAGATAATAACTAAAAATTCATGTTAAATATTCTAAGAGAAAAGGATAAATCGAACGTATGTATTGTTTTTTATTTACCAACTAGTTGTATATGCGTGAATTGGGCTCAATTTTTAGATTAAATATTTGGATTTAAGTAGGTTTATAACAATCTATAAAATATATATATCGTGATAAATTAAGTATTTTAATATATTTTTCGGCATTTTTAAAAAAAATTCACCGATATTCCGATATTAATCGATATCTTACCGATATCTCCGTAAATTGAAAGACCGATATCTCCGCGAATACCGATATTTTCGTCCTTGGTGTCCACACATATCAATATGGATACAGACACACTAAATATATGTTTGCATTCAATATTAAGATAATACTAATGTTTTTTAGAATATTCATTATCACTTAAATATATGATCACACAACAATTTGATGTTATTAAATATTTTATTTTATTTGAATATTCATTTCTTTATGTTAATTCATAAGATAATATATTTATAAAACATTAAATTCATATAACATGTAAACACAAATGAATAATTACATTACTTATAATTTCCATATGTTTAATCAAAACTATTCAAATATTTATTTGGTTCAGTATGCAACAACTCCATTTTATAATGTTAGATTATATAATATTTAAATTATATTAAATTATTATTATTATTTTTAAATAAATTTTCGTGCATCGCACGAGAGTGTTACTAGTAAGAACAAAAAGCAAAATAGAGTACAACATAAATGGACGAAAAAAACCATCTGCCAGCATAAATTTATGGTAATATGTGACCCTTGACGGAGATGTTATGCCAACATTCCCCCTTTTATTTAATTAATCCTAAATATTTGTTCAATTTGATTCAGTTTTTAAAGTGAACTGCATTTGAGATTCAACATAGCCATTTTCTGAGCCCCATTTATTTTGGAATTATAGTCGATACTATGATTTACTAGATCACAACAATTACAAATAACCTAATATCGCAAATAAGCTATTTATAAATCTTTGCATCCAACACAAACAATTATTTACCACATTAATCAGGCTCAACCTTGCAACATCAAACAATAGCGTCTTAAACGGGTCAGAATCCTCTTGAAGGTTATTACAACACAATATCATTAAAACAACGGTCTTAAAACTTCTCTACACTTACTCCATCTCGAAGAACCTCGTAAGCATCTCTGCTTCTGGATTTCTTCATTCCAGCAGTGAAATTGAGCTTCGATTTTTCAGACGAAATACAAGTTACTTTGGCCCAAACAATCACCTTAGTCTTGATTCCCTCTATGTCAACTAGCTTGCCTTTCTCTAGATAACCTGTTACAGTGGTTGAGAAACGCAGTACTGATGAATCCCTGTAGCCCACTTCACAGATTGCTGGAATGTAAACAATCAGCTTCCCTGTCTCCTCGTTGAATTCATAATTGGTTGCATCACGAGGAAATATGCCTATTGCCAGGTCATACTCCTTGAGGAGATCAGGCAATGGTTTTTGCATTTTACCTGCAACAATAGACAGGTCACATATATGGTATTAGTTGATTGCGAGACACGGTCGAAGCAGTTGTATGGATAGTATGATTGTACGGTCGTGCCCAGAGAGTGTTTGACAACCTAACATAAGACACTAATCATAGATTTTTTCTCAAGATCAAGGCAAAGCTCATACTGGCCTGAAAATGAAATGATGGACTATGAAGACAGACGTATGATGAACTTTAAGAATCATGATATTGACTAGGATGGGAGAACAAGATGCGTAAAGATAAGAATGATCCCTCTTCATCTTTGACGTGGCTAATGGGAAGGTGCACATGACAAGCTGGTGGAGCACGAAGATGCAACAAGCCACTAGAAGATAAAAATGCGTCTTAGGGCCGTGTCAAGACATGTCAACAATTGTACCAGCTGTATGAACAAGCTAAGTGACTCAATAGTAACACTGCAGTAGAGGAGGCTAAGAAGACGACATATAATGATTCGTATAACAGGGGAAGGTACAGATAGAGAAAAGGAAAGACACATTGAAGTAATGAAAGCCAGAGATCAAAAGGCTAAAGACTTGAATAATGTCAGATGTATTACGCATGAAAGTGGCATTTTGTTAATGTAATGTAAAGCTATACAGACAGCTCAAACCATACAGGAGTGCAACTTACGAGGAATATAATGATAATCCAGAAGCAGGATATAGAACAACAAACTAAGGTGTATCGCCATTGCACCAGAGAATCAGTAGGCTTACGATGATAGCCATTTATTCTCAGAGAAATAGAGATAACATTGGTATTTGTTGATTTAAAGAAAGCTTATGATAAAGAATACCCAGGGATTTCATCTGCTAGGTACTTAAGAGGAAGAATGTGTGTCAATGTTATATTGAGGGTGTTATGGATATGTATGAATGTATAGTAACTAGTACTTAGGCCAATTTGAGGCATGTACAGGCAGTTCCTTGTTGCAATCAGACTTCAAACCTATTTGAGTTGGTTACGGATGAGTTGTCAGTGCACATAGGAGAAGAGGAATATGATATGATGTTTGTTGGTGTACATTGAGAGTAACAATCTTAAGACTAACTTTTCCATGACTTTGGTTCCGATTCTTGAAGGGGGAACCCTATTGAGATTGACGGTACGAAAGACTCAGCGTGCAATTTTACCCTGACCCATCATTCAAAGGACTCAGGATATTCAATAAGATATAGATCATAGGACTAAAGCAGGTTGATGAAATGGGGAATGACATAAAGAGTCTAAATTGTAAGAGGATGCTGAGATTGAAAGGATGGAAACAAGATTATCACTCAACAATTATGCTATATGGCTTGAGTATTGGGTTATTTAAAAAATAATATGTACATAAGCTGGCAATGACAGGATGCATAATTAAAGATGTGGACAAGAAAAAATGCAAAAACCATAAAATTAAGACGTCAAGGATTAGGAGATAATAGATATTTACATATCCATTGAAGATAAAATGAGAGAGGTACAACATAATTTGGTCGTGTGCGGAGGATATCAGATATGGTTCCAGTTCAACAAATCATGCATTGTAGGTATAGCGGGAGGCATAGAATGAGGTATAGCCATTGACATCCTGGATGAAGGTAGTTAAGGAAGACATCCAAGATCGGATTAAGTGATTGCACGTACGAATATATTAGACAACAAATATCCACGTCACCGACTCCACAAGCAGCAGAACTGGCTGATGATAATGATGATTGATACCATTTAAAAAGGAGATATTCTGTTAAGAAACCACTAAATGTCAATAATTGTTCGTAAAATTGTCATGCCTAAAGGCCCTAAAGCCTCATTAATTTCATTGTCATGAGGGCATAGTAAGATAATGTCTCGTATCAAGTAATACCAATTAAACATCAATTCACATAGATTATAATTATCCCCGTTTGCCAAAAAAAAAAAAAAAAAAACTGATGCTTTGAACTATATAAATCTCTTCACAGGTGAAAGGGCATAGAGAACATCTTGTGGTATTTAAATTATTATAAAATATGAAGCAATAAACTGAAGTGCGTTGAACTGTAATAATTATTTTCCACAAGCAAGAATATGAACTATAACATTAGATGCACAAAGCAGAGAGGAGATGGACGCTGACCTTTTAACTTGTTAACCAGCCATTTAGTTCCTCCTTCAATACTGCTTGACAATGACTAGCCATAATAAAATGAAAACACAAACAAAGGAAATAAATTAGAATAGACAGAAAATGAGGACACCAAATACAATTATGGTAACTCATACACAGTGATTCTTGAAAATTGCAAGCACATCATGACATGCAATTCACATAAAACTCGGTAAAATGTATTCATAATTTAGTATTATATCTGATGCAAAGCGCATAGCCTTGATTGAATCCAATCTCCAGGCCTTATTCACTGATATAGAGAAAGCTAATTAGGATATAGCTGGCACGTAATGCTTATAATTACTGACTACAGCTACTGATCTAATCCATCAAACCATTTTTAATGATCATGGTCATACAAAAGCGCACACAAATAAAAAAGATCCATATTACTCAAAACAGACTTTGCATGAAAACCCTGACAGTTGTTGCAAAGACAAAAATAGAGCAGAAATAAGTCAACTTCCTTTTCTCCCCCCATTATATCATGACCAATTTACATAGTTCTCACTCAGCAGTACAAATTTACATATTACTATAGCACTCTCTGCAAACAAATCAAGAAGTGAAAGTCTCGTAATTGTATATGGAATGTGGAAACCGTATATAGCCATCCAGAAGATCTTATAGTGTTATATATAATTTGCAAACATGGTCATTCAACAACCAAAATTCTCAGATGATATGCACTAAATGACTGGACAGGATCTGGAAAACTCAATCCGCATAAATTCTAAGCAAACATGGTAGGACTGCAAAATTGGGTCGCTAAACTTCCAAAATAATTGTGAATGTCAAACTAACATGGAAATATAAGAAGACATAAATGCAACAAAATGACTACTCCATAAGATTCCCAAATTGAGCATTTCCATGAAAGCCATAAATTCAAAATAAAAATCCAAATTTTAGAAAACCTTAATGCAGCTGGAAATTACTATAAAGATCAATTCCAAAATAAAGTTATTATTTCCCCAGATGAAACACTAAATAAATACCAAAACTCCATTAACGTTGCAGATAAAAAATAACCAGAATTCCTGCTGAAGTTAAACCTGCAATCAGCAAATCGAACTCATAAACATTCATAAGCAAAAAGATCAGCGGACATCGAGTCTTACGTTGATATCATCGCCGACAGAGTTCAATTCCTTGTTGGCTTTTTTACCCAACCAATACGAACCAACTTTATTCAAAATTTGATCCATGTACCGAACCCAAACAATCACTCTGTACAATTTCCAGATCAAATTCGTCAATACTTCAGATCTGAAAGATAAACTTTTGATTCTCTGTCGTGGTCTCTGTTTTAAGCCCTAATTCCCAAGCGACGAAGACTTGGTTATCGTCTTCGTGATACTGCAGTCTTTATCTTTGGGCTTAAGTTTTATCTATTTTTTTTCGCGGAAAAAGGTTTTATCTCATTGGGTAAATGGGAAACGTGTAGCTATTAGCTTATTATTACTCTTTTAATAATGGTTAAATCATAAATGACCGGTTCAAGAACCGATTATCAGTTCGATTAATTTAAAACTTGAATAACACCAGATTTGGTTCAACTTATTTAAAAAAAATCATTTGAACTATGTTTAATTGTAAAAAAGATTAAAGTTAAGTAATCGAACAAAATAATTAAATATTTTATTTTTTTGTTAAATAAAACAATATTAGGTAATCTAATAACATTTAACTTCATTAATAATTATTATTTAATTTATTTTTATTTACAACTCATATCCAATGTAAATAGTAAAGTCACAATAAATATTTAAATATAAGCACAACAATCAACCAACAAACAATTTTCTATTTTATATTTATTATATTATATCAAAGTATTCAATATCAGTATTAGATTAAATAATAAGAAAAGAGGTTCGTTTTTTTTATCTATTGCAAATAAAAGAAATGGATTCAAAAAAAATTATTAGTGCCTTTAGGATGTTGAAAAAATCAAAACACTTGAGAGAGGGATACACAAAATAAAGCAGATCTTTAAATTGTATATATATATGTGTGTGTGTGTGAGTGTGTGTGCGTGTGTGATTTGTGAATCTGGAAACTAAAAATGGTTAGTTTTTACTATTTTTGAAGAATTGTAATATTGTAGGATATATACATATAGGGATTTGTTCATAAAATAAAAATAAAGTTTTAAAAATACAAAAATATAAAGTAATATTTAAACAGATTAGTTAATAGGAGTATGTATTTATAAAATAATTCTTGGCGTTTATTTAATTTTTATTTTTATCTCAGACCCAATTAAATAATTCAACTCATATTACATAAACAAATCTAATCTAAATAATCGATAAACATTAATTACATTTCTTTAATATAATTTATGTTTGTGAATTTATGTATAGTTTTGATTTTGCTGACGGCAAAACCATGCTTGTAAGGTAGTAACTAGTGTCTCCAAATACTTTATAATCTTTGTAATAGATCATAGAGCTAGTTATAATTAGGCAGAAGCCAAAATAAACAATACAACAAGATCATGAAGGATGCAGGCTTTTGGATTGTGGATCGTGATGGACTTTCATTCGTGATTTTCACCCCGACCGAGAGTATGAATCCTTGAGGTGAGGCCGTGTTCGACCGTATACGATCCGGGGTTCAAATCTGCTAATCAAGGTACCCCGACCATAAATCCAAAAAATGTTAAGAAAGAACTGAAAAATGAAAAGTTTAAACAATTAAAATCCACTCATTTGGATTTAAACATCCAAATAAAGAATTTGAAATGAGTGGATTTCGAAATACAAAGAATTAAAACCAAATCTTTTACTTTCCAAATCCTTCCATCCAAGCACAATCTTAATTTTTACTCAATTACGACTCACTTAAATCAGCAAACAATTTTCATCACAAAAACTACATTAAGTAATTTCAGAAAAAATACTTCCTCCGTTTCAAAAAGAATGTCGTTTTACTATTTTTTTAGAAATCAAGAATGAGTAAAATTGGTAAATATATCTATATAAAATTCCTTTAATTAGGAATATTTTATAAAATCAGGAAATAGTCAATGAAATTAAGTAAGTTGTTTAGAGTAAAATTGGAAGAATTATATTTTTTTTTGTTAAATCAATTTTTATTTTGAAAATTTTCATTTTGTCTAAAACGACACTTATTTTGAGACGGAGGGAGTATAAATTTTTGAAACATCTTGACATTAATTTGGTATTTGAGCTCGATAATTCTCTTTCGTGATTTCGGTTTTCGACATCAAAATGAGTAAAGAATAAAAGTGAGATTGGATATAAAACTATGTAGCTATTATGATCGACGTGATATGTTATTTTATATTGGTGTTTCTCTTGTAAATAGGTAAAACGAGTCTTTTACTTTATAAATATAATTATTATATCCTATTTAATATAAAAGTGCATTTATTTATAGAAAAAATTAAAATATCTCGCTTAAAAAATATCTAAAAATAAATTGTAAGTTAAATTAGAGTTTAATATCGTATTTAATTTAGGTTTTGACTTATATATTGATTGCCATAAATAACTCCTTGATTTTCACAGAAATAAATTAACACCAATCACAATAATCAAGAGATATAATGAATATGTTCCTTATCTAAGTGAAGACTCTATTACTGAGTCGTAACAATTATTTATATTAATAAAATTGTGATAAAAAAATGTAAATTTTTATTGGTTAATATTTCTGGTTAGATTCGAGATATTCATTTCACTACATATTTGTTAGATTAATATAATTTTTTTACTATCATAAATTTAATTAATACAAATTTGCTAAAATTAATATATATATATATATATATATATATATATATATATATATTAAAAGTTATTAATCTTCCATTGACCTGTCAAATCTTGATGTATAATGAATTGTAGTTATCAATATATAGGGAAATCACACATTTCATTTTTTTTTTTTTCAATATGTTGTCATATATTGAAATTTTTTCCTTTTTACTTTTCTTTTTGGGAAATTTGCTAGAAAATTAATGGCGCGCGTCTAACGCTCCCCTTATATAGTAGACGGATTCTTGAAAGGCTTTGCAAAAATGATAAAAATCCCGCAACTATTAATTATTATTTGTTACTAAAATATTTTCTTTTCCAATTTCTTAATACATTTATTATTTTTGTTCATAATTTGCTTATAATTTTTCATATTAATTATCTTTTTCATGATGTTTAATTTGACACTCAGTTGAATATAATTAAAATATAAATGATATTAAAAATGCAATTACATTGGTTTTACTTGAGTTAGTTTATTGTGGACAGAACTGTACATTTTATATTGTGACTGACTGCAAATAAAATTAATAATAAAAATAAATATATTTTATTTTTGTATTTATGTTTCTTTAAAATTTACGATATCAAAGATTTTTTTGTTAGGCTAATTGTGATATATTTTTGGATTAATATTATTTTGCACCCTAAACTTTGGGGGTTTTTAACCAAAACTATGTTTTGTATCAAACAACCACCTATAGTTCACTCCGACGAAGAATTCCGGCGAGAAAAATATAAAAAAATATTAAAAATATTAAAAAATCATAAAATTATGGAATTATCAGAAAAATTTATATTTTAAAGTTCATTTAAAATATCATAAAATTAACTGAAATTTTTAAAAGTAATTTTCATAAAATTTAATTTTTATAAAAAATTTCAAATTCTTTAGAAGGACTTTAAAATTTTGAATTTTCTGAATTTAAAAAAAAATTAATTATTTTAAAAAATTATATTTTCTTAAAAAAACTATTTTCTGAATTTTAAATAGTTTTTATTTTTTTCATAAATTAGTTTAAACTCTTTTAAGAAAAATGACTTTTTTTTACAAAAAAAAATACTTCCAACATTTCATAGATATTTTTACGTATATTGAATGAATTATTTTAGATTTCAAATAATTTTCAGATTTAATAAAATCATACGATATTTAAAAAAAAAATAAACATAAATAATTATAGGACAATCCTATTAATTTGAGATTTTCCTAAAAATGTTTAAAACATTTGGAAGTTGGAAAAAATATTTAAAGAAACCATTTGAAAAATCCTTAAATAATTTGATTTTTTTTAATAATTTATATAGTTTTGTAATTTCTTTTTAAAATAATTTAAGGATTTATCATAATTATTACTTTCAATTTATTTAATTTTTTAATTTTTTGAAAAATCCCGATCATCTCCTAAAATTAGATTTTGAAAATTTTATTTATAAATAAGTAACTTTTTTAAATTCATAAAATTTAAAATTTTAAAATCCTTTTAAAGAATTTAAATTTATAAAAAAATTCAATTTTATGAAAATTAGTTTTTTTTTATAATAATATTTTCAGTTAATTTCTGATATTTGGAATGAACTTTCGAATTGAAAAATATTTTTCTTATTTTTTTTTATTTTTACATAATTTTATGATTTTTTAATATTTTTAATATTTTTTTATATTTTTCTCGCTGGAATTCTTCGCCAGAGTGAACTATAGGTGGCTATTTGATACAAAACATAATTTATGTTGAAAACAGAAAAAAGACCCAAAGTTAAGGGTGCAAAATGATATTAACCCTATATTTTTATATAAAACAATAATGTGAGATTAATCAAGATAATAAAAATTATGGACAAAATAAAAGAGATTGGTGTGTGTAATACATCGCCCCATATGTGGCGAAGTAGCTCTGGACGATTGTTCCAAAGACGATTGAAATTGACAGTGTAAATTGGTTTATATATTTATTTAGGAAAAGTTATTCAATTTCTTGAAAAATATAATATATTTTTTCTTAGTCTATTTCAAATTTTCTAAGATTACTCTTCTTTTCACGATGTTCGATGAGACACCATGTTGTATGTATTAAAATTAAATATTATAATAGAAAAATATAACTTTTTAATATGTGATTATTGTATGGTAGACGTAAGCATTTATTGTGACTGATAATTTGTATGTGTTTGGTACTTCATAATCAAATATATATTAAGTGGTGCTCAATTTTGACATAAACAACTTTTATTAGCTTAATCGTTACATGTTTTAATGTTTAAAATATCATTACAAAAAGTAATATTATTCAAGAAAAAATGTATATATTCTGAAGAAGATAATGTTATTAGTTCAGTTTACTTTCTCGAAACTGAATATTTCTAGATTGCTTAAAATATTATGTTAAAGATAAATTAGCAAAAATATCATAAATCTAGTTTACATTAATACAAATGTAAATGATAGCAAAATTAGTCAAGTGTTTTGTAAATAATTTTTTTTTTTTTTTTTTGTCTTTTTTTTAGTTTTCACCCAATACCTATTTTAAGGCAACATACATCTTTTAATCCTTTCATTATCCATGAATATATGTTAAGGTCTTTTACTTATCCAAAAGGATTTCATAAGGTCTCGCGATTCTAAAAAATATTTGTAAACCATGTAAATCGGCGGGTTGCAAAGTGACAGTTTCGTGTAGTTCAGACACAGAAGTATCATTGAAAATATCTTTTGTATCACATGTTGGGCATGTGATATACTTTTGGCTAGAAAAGTCATTGACGGATTGCAAATGACGGTTTCATGTTGTTTAGGCACTGAAGTGATATTAAAAAACGTGTGGGAACCAAATTGATAATTCGACCATAGTTTAGGCTGATATTTTTTTAACCTTAATTTAAATTATATTTGAATACTATAATTTGATAGTATTTATTGTGTTAATTTAATGGAACAATCTCATAATTATAATTCTTAATAAGTGTTGTTGTTTAGTAGAATATATTAGACAAGATTCTTATTAGATTGACATTCTATATTGCTTATGAATTATGTTCTTTCTTTAAAACCAATATTTTAAGCCTAGAGACCATATAATTATCTATATTTATCTATACATGTTATTATTGATTATTTTAAATATACACTTTAAAATATAATTAAAATATATTTTACTGGACAAGTTCATTATTTTAATAATTATCCTTATTTTCACGAATTTTTACAATATATTACTATGCAATTAGAAATTAAAAAAGATATAAAGAATAAATAAAAGAACAAACAAAATTTTATATTTTGCGGGAACTATGCGGATACTATTCGCAAAACATTCTTATATGTTGGGTATTAATCGGTATTAATCATATTAAATATGCGAGTTACTAAATGAGAAATAAATTGGTATTAATCATATTAAGTTTATTGCTTTGAGAATTTTTTCTTGAGTTAAAAAATCTCAAATTCTTTATTTCATATGGCTCTCTAATATCGTGTTTATTTTAAAATATTACATGATGTACTATATTTTTAAAAAAGTAAATAATGATATATTATTTCTTAATGTTTGTAAACAATAATTTGTACTGATATTATTTAGGATATAATTGTTGTTTTGTTGCTGATTTGCTTTTAATTAACAGAGATTACATTTCACAATAATATTATTTTTTTATTGTGAAAGTATATTTATAATAAGAAATATTTTCAAAATAGTTAAATATATTATTTTTTATAATATATTGTTTATTTTATTAAATTTTTTTATTAGTATTTAAATTTTTATATTGGTTGCTTCTATTTCTTAAATATTATTTTGTTCATTTTCTTATAATATATTATTTATTTAAAGAATTTACATATTTCTTTATTATTATTATTATTATTACTATATAACTTTTAATTTATGATTCTAATTATATACCCATTATTATATTTATAAACCGTGCATCACACAAGTATATTACTAGTTTATCTTACAATAGATGAAATGAGACATTTTATGCGTAGTCAAATTTGCGAGAGATTGTGATTTTCAAAATTTATTATTTATCCGAAATTTGTGTTCAATTTTATTTTCAGATAGAAAATGTTAATGATTTTAAAATTTGTTGTTTTATTTAAAAATAGGATCAATGGAACATATATTACGCATCCTTAAATTTGGGAATTTAGGAGAAGACTGTGATTTTCAAAATTTATTACATATCTGAAACTTGTGTTCAACTAATGGTGAAAAATAGTGTCAGATTCTATCAATCAATCAGTGTGGGTTGATTCCAATAATAAGTAATACAAGTTATTTTTAGAAAAAATGTTAGGCTCCATTTGGATGGAGGGATTTGATTTGTTAGGGGATTTAAAATGAATAGATTTCAAAATCCTTAGATTTGAAATCCATGGACTTGAAATCCCTTGTTTGGATTTATGGTGGATTTGTGAAAGGATTTTGAAATCCAAAATTTTGAAATCCATTATTTGGCAAAACACTGATACAATATTTGTAAAATTCAATTTTTTTCTTTAAAATTTAAACTAACAATTTATATTTTTTATTAAATAAAATAATATTTATCTACATCAAAATTAACCGAATAATTTTTTTCTAAATATATATATACACACATATATACATATTATGTATTTTATATCCCAAAAAATTATTGGGAGCATTTAATTGGAGATAAAAGGAAAAAAAAGAATTAAAAAAAATATTATGAGCATTCTATTGGAGAACGAGAGGAAGAGATAGCGATAGGGAGAAGAGAAGAACAGAGAGAGCGGGGGAGGAGAGAGAGAGAGAGGACGAGAGAGATAGAGAGAGAGGGGGGGGGGGGGGAGGAGAGAGAAGTGTGAGTCAGGATGGATTTGTAAATGACTACCTTTGTCAAAGGATTTGAAATCCACCCAAATATAGTGTAAAATGGAGAATTTCAAATCTTGGATTTGCAAATGAGTTGATTTAAAAATCTGGATTTGAAAATCCACTCATTTAGTATTTTATCCAAACACATGGAGTGGATTTGACAATGGATTTATAAATCCATAGCACAAATCCCTCCATCCAAATGGAGCCTTAATGATTTTAAAATTTGTTGTACAAATTTATATTGCACAATTTGTTTTTATACACATTCACATAGAAAAAGGAAAAAAAAAAAAAACAACCAGCAGTGACACCCATTGTTTCCTTAAACAGTGTTACTACAGTATAAGGAGGGCCCATATGTGTAAGCCCATTTATTAGGAATACAAGGAGGGCCTAGGTTGTGCAGGCTACTAATTTGGGGGTCCATTCTTCATCACATCTGAAAAATGTCATCTACAGTACATCTCCCATTGGACCCTCCTATCCCATCACAATAGGACTTCACCGTTGGCATACAGAGATTACTCAAGGGGTTCTTACACTGTAGCCTGTCAGATTCATGTTTTGTGCATAGTTTACATTTTTACATGTAAAAGTAGTCAAAGTTTGTCGGAAAGAGTTTTCATTTCGTGTACACGATATAAAATTATCCTGTACACGATGTAAATTTATCCTGTACACGATAATTTTACACCGTGTACACGATAAAAATTGGTACATGTACACGATAATATTTTATCTGTACACAATATAAAATTATTGTGTACACGATATTATTATCCTGTACACGATAATTTACTACAGCTCCTGACACATGCTGGCTACTTTATCAAATAAAAAGTTAAACTATCAAAAAAACATTTCACTATGTCTCTAACAGGTCAAAACACACCATTTCCACTTACTCCAATTATTCGCTCACAAATTTACACCATCTCATTTATCCATTATTTAAATCTACACATTCACACAGTTTTACACTAATACATATAATCGTATAATATTTTTGATGGACAAAGCATGGTATGTTATTTTAGCGACCTCAATTGACTGGTAACATCTAGGAGGATAGTAAGCTACTCAATTTTCACGAGTCATGTTGAGATTAGATTATTACCAATTTTTCATTAATAAGAATCAAACCCGTCAATCCGAACCCAATACGTTTAAGTTGCAGATCGACCCATCAATCCATTTCTAACCCGAATTTATAATTTTCTGTTATAAATTTCTACTTTTTCATAGGAACCTAAATTGGTAGTTTTAAGCCCTAAAACCTAAAAACGTCATGTTTAAATTTTCAAATTACATTTAAATCATTACAAATCATATATTCATGACAAAAAAAAAATTATAATAGACTAAGTAGGCAGTACAACTACAAACCTACAACATAAAATTCACATTGCACATGTCCACAAAACAAGTTAGGAATTCAAAAAATAAATCCAAAATTATAAATAACAAACCATCATTAAAATATATTACAAAGATGTCTAACTTTATAAATACCCTAATTTTTTTATTTTTTAGAAAAACGGGTTGCAGGTATACCCGACCTGGTTTCCTTATGGGTCATTGGTGTTCGACCCGCTTCTGGCCCGAATATGTTCAGGATCAATCCTAACATTCAGTTTTCTAATTCGATCGTATTGAGTTATTTGAATCGTGTAGGAAATTGTCACAACTATACCCAACACTTTTAAGGAATGGAGAAAAAACTAATACTTGATCAGTAAATCTCCTAAAAACTTTCGCAAGCAAGGGACTAAGGACTAAAAAGACAAAATATTCTAAAAATTCAAAATCTATACTGAAAAAAATGGACTAGAAAATAATTATTTAAATTCTGAAAATTAAAAAAAAAAAAAAAAAAGGCTATTGAAGAAAACAAATAAATATAAAGGGGACAACACCATAGCTTGCCTTTAGGATCAAATATGTGAATAGAAGCAAATAAAATGTTCAAATTCACAACTTGGGAAAAAGAATAGTATTTTACAGGTGTAGACTCGGTCTTACTTTGTTTATATATTATAAGTAGATATAAATTCATTTTGAAACAAAATGAAGATTATTAATTAAATAAAATATATTTATTATCATATTAAAAAAATCGACATTATTTAATAATTTGAAAGAACAATATTTAATGTATTTATATTTCGAGCAAAAATACGATACAACTAGTCAACCAGAATAACTGCTTAAATCTACCTGAAAAACAACCAATAAACAATTATATTATTAATTTAATACTTATATATTTAATGATAAAAAAAAAATTCATTAAAACAAAAAAAAAAAAACAAAGAATTAAATAAAGAAAAAGAAAAAGGCCAAAAGAGAAGGAAAAAACAAACAAACTGCACGCCTATTGTATATATATGTCAAAGTTGCAAATTACACAATAATATTGGACTGGAAAATGCATTTTAAACTTAACCCTCCCTCTTATGGGGCAAATTTAATAAACTAAGGTACTGTTCACGAAACTGTTAAAATTGTACGCGTGCTTTTTGAGTATTTTAAAAATTAAGTGAATTCGCCTATGCTACAGGCGAGTTCACAAAAAACTGACCACCACTGTTCAATGTGGCCCCTGGCAGGGGCGACTTCTATTAATTAATTAATTAATTAATTAATTTATTTATTTATTTTTTTTATTTTTTTCAGAAAATGCCTCTCCCACAGGCGACATACGTTATGTACGTATTCTTATACGCAAAGTCGCCCCTTGCAGGGACAACTTCTATTATATATATATATATATATATATATATTTTTTTTTTTTTTTTATACGCGAAAATGCCCTTCGCATGGGCGAGTTCTGAAAAGGGTGTTGCAGGGGTGCAGGGAGGCAGCGTGGTGGCGTGGTGCAGTGGGGTGGTGGCAGTAGTGAGTAGTCTCAATCACATTGAATAATTTGGAGCAGATTTTGACCGAATGGAGTTATATATATCATCTCTCCACTTCTTCTTCTTCTTACCTCACTTATCTACCTTATTCTTAAAAGTAAAATCTTTGAAAAGTCAAACTGCTTATGTGTCTTTTTCTTAGTTTTTTGAGTTTTTTTAAATTCTAATTCATTGATAATTTAATTTTCTTCAGCGTAAAAAAGAAAGAAGAATGGAAAAGAGAGACATATGATGGAGTTGGTTAAAAGCCAACCAATCACATTTTTTTGCTTTTTTTTTTTTTTTGCTTTGCCCCTTAATATTTAAAAGTCGTATAACTTTTTCGATTCAACTTCGTTTTTTGTAAGAAATATACTGAATTAATCTCCGTTTCACGATCTTCGATTTGACATCCATTATGCATATATTAAATATTAATTTTTAAGTATAAATTACTTTTTTTATGATTATTATGATACATTTCAATTAGAATTTATTTTTTTGTATATAAAATAGAAATGTCAAATATTATCAAAATAATATTTTACTTGAAAAATTATCTACTATTTTCTAGAAGATTAATTTCTTTTATTTTAGTTTTTCCTATTATAATAATTTTGGTGAATCATTTTGTTCTTCACAAATTTGATAAAAAATGGGTCGATTTTTACAAATATAATAGATTGATTTTTTTTTTTTTAAAATACGTCACAGTGTTATGTACTTTAGCACCATTGATTAATATACTAATACCATTGTGCAATCTCATGCTAATATTACTAAATACGAAATATAATACATGTGACTTCTGGCATTGTTTCGCCTTATACGAATATGTAATTGCATTAGTATATTATTTAAATATCACAAATATACAATTATCACATAACCAGTGTCATGCAATATATTTTATACTTCCTACGTCCCGCCTAATTTTGCATATTTTCTCTTTTGGCCCGTCCCACATAATTTGCACACCCTTAAAAAAGAAAAGAAATTTATCTCACAATCTTTACCCTTAGTCTCCATCTTTGGAAAAGTCAACTAAAAAGTAAAAATAACTTTTTCTTCAACCGTGCAAAGTTAGGCAGGACGGAGGTAATATCAAATTTTTACCTATTATAGAACAACATTTAGTACAAGTCATATCTAATATATTTTATTCATTACTTATTTTAATTTTCATTATTATACATATTTACCTTTATATTTTAATAATAATTTAATAAAAAAATTATAACCCGTGCATCGCACGGGTGGAAAACTAGTGCTCTTAAAAAAAAAATATACAGAATGCATTTCTCATTCCAAAAATTTCTCTTCAAATTTTCTCTTCATCTCTACCCCTCACTTAATTCTACAAGAAGGTTTTCAAGCATCACATTTGTTGTGTAGACGACTCAAACGAAATTGAAGATAATTTGTTAAGGTACAAATTTCTATATTTAAACGTTTTCCATAATATATATTATAAATTTCGTTTGGTATACCAATGTTATATTTTCTGTAATTATTTTCTAATATTTTTGAAGGCCGTCAAAGTTCGTTGACAAAAAAATAGTGGACACGGTGCTCCCCCTCGTTTGACCCGGAAGAAGGCTTAGAAATACAACTACAACGTATCTTCATTAAGGTATCAAAATTCTATATGTAATTCTAATTATTTTTTTCCAGTGAATGTGAATTATAAAGAATTGATCGAAAAAGACTGCCCAGATTTTTTTTGGTTGACATTTATGTATGTGCAGTGGAAGAAATATATGTTTTATTGTGGCTCTTAGTAATGTTACTATGGTCCATTTGTCGTGGTTACCTCAACTGTGCAGATTAGTTACATTTTCATTGTGTATGTTAGTGACAATTTTGATTACTGATATTTATATATATATATATATATATATATATATATATATATATATATATATATATTTTTTTTTTTTTCGTAATTTTTCTACCTTTATTATTATTATCGTTATTATTATTATTATGATCATTATTATTATTATTATCAATTATTTTATTAATATTATTTTTTATTTTTATTAATCTTATTATTATTACATTTAATAATATTATTATAATAGTTATTATTATTATCATTATTACTAATATTATTCTTAACGTTCTATCATTATTTTCTATAGAAATATTATATTTATTATTATTCTTATTATCAATATTATTATTATTATTGGTATTTTTATTTTTATAATTTTATTACGTTTGTTATTATTATTATTAATCTCCTATCATTATTTTCTTTAAAAATATTATATTTATTATTATTTCTAATTTTTTAATCAATATTATTATTAACTTTATTATAAATATTATTATCAACCAACATTATTATTACTATCATTATTATTCCACATCAATTGACTATATTTTTTTTTCCTAATTTTACATCCTTTATTATTGTTATTATGATTATTATTATTATTAGTATTTTTATTTTTATTAAAAATATATCATTATTTTCTTTAGAAATAGTATATTTATTAGTATTTTTATTTTGACTACTGTCATTTTTTTTTACAATCTTTATTGTTGTGTATTATTATTATTATTATTATTATTATTATTATTATTATTATTATTATTATTATTATTATTATTATTATTATTATTATTATTATTATTATTATTATTATTATTATTATTATTATTATTATTATTATTATTTTTTTTTTTTTAATTTGTTATTATTGCTACATGTTTCAACTAGAGTCGCTCAATGTACGCTAAAATCCTTAAATTTATAGATAATGGCGCCGTCTGAAAATGTGAAAATTATCGTGCACCGTGGAATTGGTACCGAAGGACCACCTATTGGCGGTCGTAGGGTGTCTTATTCCATTGGCTACCTTGGACTGCTTTCGCTATTATACCAAATGTTGGAAATCGATAACGATCGACATATGTTGAAAGTATTTGCAGCGTTTTGTGAAGATAATATTTTACAACTAATACCGATCAATAGTGACGAAGATCTGTGGTTCTTCTTTGATCCGGATGCTGAAAATCGTTACGTTCACCTTCACGTTGAAAGTGTTGTACTCCAGACGACCACCAAACAAAATGTACCCTTGACGGATGACCACTACCAATACGCGACATATCTTAGTGGTGACGGTCCAAGCAGTCTTCTTTTCAATACACAAGGCACCTCTACTAGAATTCCCATTAACCCTGAAATTCAAGTCGATGCTACAAGTGACACTATGGCGGAGTTATCCGGGGATCATGCGATTGATCCGTTGGTGGACAGCTTCGGTCCAAATAAAATTGAAGATTCTAAGTCGAGTGATAGTGAATCAGACAGTGAAGATGAAACAGATGACGTGAATATCGACGATCTCAATGTCTATATAATCAAACGGTTAACGACGCATCAATTGGGAGGTAAACTTCGGAACCGACCGGCCAAACAAGCAATGCAATACAACATGTCATTCCATTTTTCAACTCAGTACGTCCAGAGATATTTGTAGATTCGTATGATAGGCCAAAGAAACTTAGACTGTATGATGCCTACGTGGGAACATTGTCCAGGGGGATGGTATTCACTGATAAGAAGAATCTCCAATCGGCCGTCAAAGAATTTTCAGTTCGCATTACACGTCGTTAATATTTGGTGGTCAAAAGTACGCCTCAATTATGGAAGGTCAAGAGCAAGAATAACGGTGGGAACATCAGCTGTGAGTGGGGTTTGCGAGCAGTCTTGAAGAATACTATTGGGATGAACCGTCATTTGAGTTATGCCACAACCCGGAGTTGCTGAAAAGAAGACGTCGGGGAAGGCCTAAGACCACAAGATATCAAAACGAAATGAATTGGCCTCAAGTTCGCGCAAGACAACAATATCAATCAGAAGAAGCTTCTAGGGATCAGCCGGGATCATCAACAGACCGAAGACGTCGAAGTTGAGTGATTAGACAAGTTACTTCTAGTTTATGTGGAACATTTCTTCTGTATTTTGTTTAAAGAGCGTCATGATAACCTGTGTGTGTGAGATTTTTGTAAGACATAATATAAAATATGTAATTTTGGATCCTTCGATCCTTATTCTTTTTTAATATTAAACTTGTGAAACCTTATTAGCATGTTATTTTTAATATTTTGTGTTACAATTAGCTCTATTTATTGTCTAGAAGAACATTATTGCAATGTTCAAATCGTTATTTCTAATCTAAGTTTTGATGAACTTTATATTCGTAGCATGGACCACCTCGGACAATATGGACCCATTGATAATAGGGTATTGACTGAGCAAGAAACACATCGTTCCGCAGAGGTATTCGATGGAAATAAGACTTTGAAATGCCGCCATGGGAGCGGAATTTTTTGGAGGATCGATGACTATGCTGACGAGTACGATGATGGTGAAAATAGTGGGAAACTCAAACGTAATCAGAGGTTGCATTACAGAGTTATAGCAATGTTACATGAGATGGACTTCTATGGGGTTTATCGATGCGGGGGCTACGTCATTAATACAACTGTCATCACTGCAGACCAGAGACACATACATTCCACTTTAGAGTCGGAGAGGCTACTGTCACACTACAAGATATAGCCTTTATTTGGGGATTGAGGGTAGATGGAAGGCCGGTAATTAACGGAGTTACAGAATCCACGTCTGACTATTTGAGAGGTAGATGTGAAGCTCTGTTAGGTTGGAGCCCAGACATAGGTGATATTAGTGGTTCGAGATTCTCATTGACAGCCCTCGGAAAGCATTTGAGGGATAACCCGGTGGATGATAAAACAGAAGACGTCGAGGTTGAGCAGTACTCGTGTGGGATTGCGTTGATTCAGTTGGGATCCATTATGTGCCCAGACACGTCGGGAAATCTTGGATTACTACTGTACTTGAATGAAATGGAAGATATCTCTGGATGTTATGGATACAGTTGGGGAAGTTCCGTATTAGGGTTTTTGTACCACCAATTATGTTGTGCAGTACGAAAAGATAGAAAGTCCATTGGAGGGGCTATGCAGTTGCTTCAGGTGCATCGTCATCCTCTATTTATTTTTATCATGTTTAATCCAATTTATTGCACTTTATTCATAAATATATGTTATGAACTTTCTTTCAGATTTGGGCCTGGATGCGTATAACATTTCTGAGGTCTAGACATGTGGGAAGGCGATTCGATTTAGGTACGATCGATGGAGAAGCCGGTGAACTCCCTATTGCACCATATGGAGCTGAATGATTGCAATATCACACTTTCACGCATAGCCTTAATAGCAACGTGAAGACTAAGTGCTTCTAATACTAGATACAATATAATCCTCACAATAAATATATAAATAATGTATAATGATGTAATAATAAATAAATTAAAAAATTGAAAATCTGAAAAAATAACATTAGATGCTTCATATCTATTTTAAACTAAAATTTGTCTGGTGAAAACCAAACATGCTATTTTACGAAGGTTTATTTTTTGGGTAACCATAGTATATATTATAGACATTTGAGGATTTATCTTTTCTTTTTTTCTTTTTCTCTTTTGTTGGAAAGATATTGTGGACTTGAGAATGTAGCTAGGCCGGTTTAACCCATGAGATCATTTGTTATATTTGGTGTTATATTTTTTGTTTTATTACATTCACCAACCGACACGTTTATGGCATGATGTCATAATTTAATATGTGTCACTATAAATTAAGTGTAACAAAGGATGAAACACCTACTGTAACAAAAAATTCGAATTATCGATTTAATGAATCTTTAGATTTGCGGCGTTATAATTTATTTATTCATTTATATTTAAATATTGTGAAGGGCAAAATGCTTCTAATCTCTAACACACATGGCTAGTGGAATGGTAAATTGAAAATGAATTCTTTGGCATTAGTTGTTTTTTTTCTCTAATTCCTTATAACTTAATCATGTGTTTAGATCCTTCTTCTAAGTGACCAGATGTTTAACTAGTCATTTTACAGCATTAGTACACATACAGACACAGAGGGGGGGGGGGGTTGGCGACCGCTGTCTCCCTCAAATTTTTCGGTGAAACTATTATGTATATAGTTATAAAGTATAATTATAGTCAAATAGATTTTGCCCCCCACTTCCCCTAAATTCTAAAAAAGTTGATAAATATCTTAAAAAAAATATTTCGTCACCTTTATTATAAAATTCTGACTCCATTCCTGCACACACAAAAATTGGAGTGAAAGGGTCAAAATCAATATATGTGTTTGAAATCCGAAATGATCCCATACATTGGGGATGATAGTGAAGGTCCACAGGAAATCACGGGAGATATTGTTACCTATCTCAATCCAATCTAAGATATGTAGTAATAAATCCTATTTCACAAATATCATGTGTTCATCCGTACATCACAACACAAATAGGCATTGACTGTTCTTCTACTTGCACGCTTACTGTAGATTCCCGTGTACCCCCAAAATTTTCAACTTTCTACATCTATTATGTTTCACCTATTCAACACGTGATTTTTTTCGTACTTGCTTCAAATTGGATTCTCTTTCTTTTCTTCCTTTTATTTGCTAGATGTAATATTCATTTGGATATTTTATATTTAAATAACTATCGTTTAAAAAAAGTTATTTTTTTTTAAAATAAGCGCCGTTTTAACAAAAAAATCATAATTCTTCCAATTTTACACTAAACAACTTACTTAATTTAGTTGATTATTTTCTTATTCGACAAAACATACCAAATTAAATGAATTTTGTATGGATATATGCCATTTTAATGAATCCTTAATTTTTACAAAAGAAAAATTAAAACAACACTTATTTTGAAACGGAGGGAGTAGATAACAAATACTTCAACAATAATCAAAATTTACCATGTAAAAAAATAAAACTAGTCACAAAATTTATCCTTTTCATAGAAAATCCTCCATATTCATAACAAATAATACATCCTCTGATCAATGCATGCAAATTGCAAAGTGAATAAAGAAAGTGTTCCAAAATGCGAAGTTATACGTTCAGGAATAATTCTATATATAGAGAAAAGTCAGAGGTAACAATATTTAAAATTACTTTTTTTATATTAAATTATATATTTTTTAGTAAAGATATTAAATCATAATTGATTACGTATGTCTCGATTTTTATAAAGAATATTATAAAATAATAAAACTCTGTAAATTTATGAAAATACTGGCAGGCATATGGCATGTATTTTTGGAAAAAGCCGCCCATACATCTTGAAATGGCCATGCCAACTAATTCCAGTTTGACTCCAACTATTATTATAATATACAATTGTTTATGGAGAATATATATAATTCATTTTTTAAGTTGTTTGTAAGTAATAAAAACTTTGAAAACAAAAACAACCACAACAAGGTATACTATCTCTATCTCAGGAAGGTTTCTACGAAATTAGGATAATGTTTTTTTTCTCTTAAATGTCAAAATCCAAACAGCTCACCCCACACCTACATTGACCCCCCAGAAAAAAAGAAAAAAAAAAACCAATACAAAGCTCTTTGAACAAATTCTTTTAGACGATAATTGTTGTTTTTAATAATAAGTTATCTTACAAAAGCATTTAAGAAAGAATAATTTAAAGTCAGCTGTAGACGTTTTTTATAGACAACTAATTGTTCTTTAAAAAAATTGGTACACATTAAAGTGATCTCGGATAATATTATTTGCAACAAGTTATTGAAGCAGAAAATTAGTAAATTTTTTATTATTAATTTTTTTATAGTGTTGTTTAGACAAATTCTTATTATTTGAAAATACCATTTAATTAGCAAACATGGGTCCATCCTAAATTTGTGTAGTAATCTATGTGTTAATTCATTATTTAGCAATCTATTTAAGTCTAAATGAAAAAATAGTAGCTAGTGCAATAATGACAATAAATTAAGGTGGAAGACTCCTGGAAAGCATATGTGATATTAGAAGAATGATACACACTCTAATAAAATATAATTCCACGATGTATATATATGGGTAGTGTGCATGTTACCAACTTATGGTCAAGCAAAGTTTTAATAAGTATTGTCGTTTTCAAATTATTAAATTAAAACAAAACTATTGATTTGTATAAGTCAATAGAAGATATTTGATAATAACAAGCATAACAGTACTATATAGTACAATATCAATTTAACTATAATTAGTTTGACTGCACAAGTTGTAATTTACTGTTTTCAGAATGAAATATTTCTCGATATAACTAGTTAAAAGAGAATTGCATTTTTTTTCTTTCAAAAGTAATCGAATTGTATTAATAAATTTATAACATTATTTTTGGAATAGAACCAAGAGGTCTCTTGTTCTAGAATCGAAATTTCAAAATTGTCAAAATTTGAATCTGAAAAGGAATATGGTTCCCAAAAGATATCTCATAAAAATAGTTGCATATGCACTCCCATCACTTAAAAGAAAAGTAGTTGTTCCCACAAAGAGAAAAACACACTTCTCTTTTTGAATAGAAATATGCTAAACTCGACGGAGGCCTATAGCTAGGATTTTTATTTGGCATATTTATTTATTCAAGTGTATGGATTACTCCCTCTGTCTCACCTTATCTTGCCTAATCTTGCACAGGGGAAGTGACACAAATATTAAGAAAAACTGAATTTGAGATTTTGTTGACTTTTCAAAGGTTGATTGGGGGTGGAGATTGAGGGTGGAGATTTTGAGGGTAGAGATTGTGTTATAACTTTCCTTTTTAAAAGGTGTGCAAGTTCGCCTAGGACAAACGAAAACAGAAAGTGTGCAAGATAAAGTAGGACAGAAGGAGTATATACAATAGCCAACATATAAATCATCATATTTATATATGTTATGTAGAATATATATATATTTGTATACTTTAATTATTATAACTACTCCGATTTATATAGCTAGATTGTATAAGAATTAATGTGTAATTTAGATCTTTTATAGATCTCCAATAGATTTTAGATAAGTTGTAAAAAATGTTAATTAGACTTAACCTGACTTTTAGTGACAATAGATCTTACTTGGCCTGATGTTTATAAACAAGGTCCAAATCGTTCAGTATAAAGTTCAATCAATCTTATTCCCCAGCATATAGTTCTCATAGGGTGTGTTTACTTAAGGTTTGACTCAATAAATTTAGGGGTCTAAATCCCGATAAAAAATACTCATTAACTTCCTCAGCTAAGTTTGGACCAGCACTCCTCAACCTTAAGTAAATGCACGAAATGGAGGATAGTGAGGAGAGAGAGTATTAATGTTGATCTCAGCCGGCAATGGAGAGGGTGTAGTTCATTATTGGGGAAAAGAAAATTGAGTTTGAAATATGGGTGTTTTTTATGATTATTTAAAAGTTAGTGTCTTAAATTGTGAGCAAGTTGGATAGAGAAGAGAATCAGATCCTCCATATATCACATGCTGCCTACTGAACCAAGTGGCTCCATATGTCTAGATCAGATCCATACTTTGTTGATACGGTTACAGTATTTCGATTCCAGTACTTAACCATCAAGTACGGACTTAAATCAACTTTTATATTAATTTTGTTGTTCCTTTTAGAGTTTTTGTTAAGGGTTATGAGTGTGATTGTTTAAAGTTAGAGTAGCACGCAATAAACCTATCTCCGTAATAAATTATAAATATTGTGAGTCATTTATCTTGTATTTGTTATGGGTTCGGACATAGTAGCATTTTTGAAATAGGCGTAAGAAAATGAAAAATGTTAAAAAATATTTTGTAATGATTGAATAATTAAATAACACTGGAGGTAGTTGGAGTTTGTAAGATGGTTAAGTTTTTTTAATCAAAATGACGTCGTTTTGATATTCCAAATTTAAACCGTATTGCTTTATGAGGGTGCTGAGCTGGTGCCTTGTTGAGAGTCGAGATACTTTATTACCAAGGTCCGCGGACATGGCCGGGCAGAGACGGACTCACGTTAGGCCCAAGGGGGACACTGGCCCCCCGACCCCATGAAAATTTATTATTATATATGTGTAATTTAGTCGATTTTGATACAACTTAGTTAAATAACATAATCACTCTATTATTTAACTTCAATAATTATTTAATAATAATAACAGATGTATTTTTAAGTGTAAGCAATATATTTAAAGATTAAAAAAATAGACATCTTTTTAATTTTTTTTTATTAAATCAATTTATTGATTTTATAAATATCGTCAGTACTTTCTAGTTTTATTATAGAGTTGATATCACTGAGGCTTATGGACAAATTTAGGGGGCACAGAGCGGTTGTCCTTTCTTTTAGATTTTTGAATGTTTTACTTTTAATGTAATTTATCCAATATTTTACATTTAGAGCATACTACATAAGATTTTGCTTTTAGCCTTCTTATAGTTTGCCCTCTACTTGGTATAAAATTTGCCTCATAATCTTAGTGTATATATAATTAAACAAATTACCCCTGTAAGACGACTAGGTCCGCCTGTACATATGCCCCCTCGATAAAAATTTTAGGTTTATCACTGTGGCTGGGTATGAGGTGTTGAGATAGTAAAATAATTTAAGGAGAAAACGCAAAAATATTATTACAAGTTTGACACATAACGGACAATATCATATCAAAGAGGAGATTGAGGTTCATCGAGTCCCAACAAGTGATATTAGTTCCATGGCCCTAGAATGGGTCGATCTTGCGGAGATTCTCGAAGTACCAAATGAATGCAGTAGTGCAAGAATGATGAAGGACGACTACTAATATCTATAAACTAGATAGAGTTGGACTTAAAGTGCACTGATCATCGATCCCTAAAAAAAGAGATGATAGAGCTCTAAAGACCATGTGGAAGGTGACCTGGAGCTCCATTGACCAGGCGGAAAGTGACCTGGATAGAGCTAATTTTGAGCTATTGTAAATGTTGACTTGATGAAGATAGTGTCAGAGGGGAGACTTGGTCTCAAAGTAAGGATGGGTAACGATATCTATGGATCAGACATGTGTGACCTTGATAGAGTTGGATTTTGAGTGCACTAATTGTGGAATTGAGCCCGAAAAAGAGATGCCGAAGCTCTATGGACCAGGCAAAAGTAACTAGGATAAATCATAGTACTGAGCAACAATAAATGTTGACTCGGTGTGAAAGGGTCAAGGGAGCTCTATAGAACACGAGGAAAGTGATTTGGAGCTCTATGCAGCTTTGATAGAGCGGAGTACCAAGCTCTTTGGACCAGGCGGAAGGTGACCTAGATAGAACGAATTACCGAACGAGGATAAGTGTCAACTCGCTCAAATAGAACGGAGTGCCGAGCGAGGGTAAGTGTCGACTCAATAGAAATGTCTTCGGAGGAGAGATTTGGTGATAGTAGGTGTTGACTCGATGGTGATTGTCGCTCGAGGAGAGACTCGGGGGTCTTTGTTTGAAGGGAGGATTGTTGAAAAGTCAAACAAATATAAGTGAATGATAATGAGCATATAAGAAAATGTATGAATCCTCATTACTATAAGGTCTTTTAGGAGGAAACCAATATAAAAAGAAAAAGAAAAAATCTGTACGGGTTACACTTAAAGAAAACAGTGTTATATCAATATGAAATTTTAGGATGATCGAACCCAATATGGAATGCTCCATGAATTTTCTTAAATTTTACTTTAGTAAGTAGTTATTGTATATGATATTTTTATCTAAAACCTATATTTAGAAGAGTGTGCCTCTTATTTAGGGAATCATTCATAAGTTAGAATCAGCCAGCAGTGATTGATAAAGAAATTGGGGGAACTGAGCCCCAGATAGAATGTGACAAATTGCAAGATCTCACATAAGAAGACACAACATGTGTTAAACTATTCTCAATTCTGCTAACCCAGAAAAGAACATGACAAGGAAAAGAACGTAACAAAATTTTAATATCAAGCATTATAGGCACACAAACAACCAAGCAGTCCGCTTCCCCAAGTGGAGCAAGAATCGCCGTACTAGAGTCCCCAAAAATCTAAAAATCCTGCAATTCAAGTTCACGAGCTAATGAAAGGGCTTCTCGTAAGGCAAGGAACTCTGCCACTTCCAGATTTGAGATACCTAAAAAAGATTTACTAGCAGCCCGCATAAAATTTCCAGAGGCATCGCAAACTACTACACCTGCATAAGAAGAGTGACGAGCAGCTGAAACTGCCCCCATCAAAATAGATTTTGGGGCCATGTGAGGCTGGTACATGAGATTGAAGAGGATCAGTAGACATCTAGATTTCGGGCCAGGAATTTGCATTACGATAATAAGCATGAAGGCGTGCTGCGAGAGTGAAAATCATGGAGGAATCGCCCACTGGACCACCGAATAGAAGGTCGTTTTGATGGTACCAAATGAAATTGGCAATAACCGCTAAATATTAGATCACATAGTTGTCTCCCGAAAGAATGATGGACTGAAACCAGAGGTCGGCGCAAGGTTGGGCGAACTCCAATACAAACTGACAAAGACCAACCATGTCCCATATTTTCACAGAGCAAGAACATAAAAAGAACAGGTGAGTAGTGGACCCATTTATACAGTTACAAAAAGGGAAAGTTTCAGATGCTAGAAGATGGTGAAGTAGCAGGTTCTCGGTCGTCGGAAGCGAGTTTGTAGTGCAGCGCCAAAGGAAATGGAGAATGCAAGAAGGAGGCTTGAGACTCCAAAGATTTTTCCAAACATGATTCACACCAAAGCTTGAGCTAGAGTGAGAGTGGGTGTCAAAAAGAGTAGAAGCTGAAGACATAATATAATTATAAGCAGACTTGACGGAGAATTTACCGGAATGGTGATGATGCCATATCCATCGGTCTGCTACAGAAATATTGCCAAGAGGCACGCCAAGAACAAAGGCCGCAGCCGGATGAGGGATCACGTAAATCCACGACTACTGCTGTTGGTGGCAGAATTATGCAAGAGATGTGCACCTTGAAATTCGATGAAGAGGCCAGCCAACGGTCCGACCAGATTCGGGTCTATAAACCCGAGCAAATCAATTTGCGAGCTCCAACATCAACAATACGTCTCCCTTCAATTATGCTTCACCAAGTGTAGGAAGGACGACTACCCAATAGCGCCTCAAGAAAATCATAACGCGTATGAGATTTTGCTTTAAAAAGATGAGCGACAAGAGAACGGAGTTGAAGCAAACGCCAAGCTTGCTTTCCAAGCAAAGCGATATTAAAAGCTTTCATTCGGCGAAAACCAAGACCACCGGATTTCTTGCTACAAGCCATGCGGTCCCATGCACCAACACATCTTACGAGAGCCATCACCATCACCCCACTAAAATGAGCTCATAAGCCTCTCAATATCTTGCAGAATACCATCCGGAATTAAAAAACATGTCATAGCAAAAGATGGAATAAATTGAAGAACAGGTACCTCCTTGCCACCTTTACTCAAATGTTTCTCTTTCCAACCCGAAATACGCTTCCAGATTTTATCCTTCAAATTTGCAAAAATCTTCTATTTTTTTCAACCCACGACCGATGGCAGACCCAAATATTTTACATGGGAAGTGACCTAAGGAATACCAAAAAGAGAGCAAGTGGACGTGGCTTCCTGTTCCGTGATATCTGGGCTAAAATAAATGCCCCATTGTTCATAATTAATGTGTTAGCCCAAGACATACTCGTATAGATGGATGACATATTTCAGATATTGTGCTTCCTCCAAAGTGGCTTTGCCAAAAAACAAAGTGTCGTCCGCAAAGAATAGGTGTGAGATATAAGGAGTGGAGCGAGCAAATTTTACACCACTAATTTTACAACAAAGTTGGAGGTCTTGTAGAAATCAAGATAACACTTCCACACAAATAATGAAAAGATAGGGGGACAGAGGATCGCCCTGTCTGGTTTCCCTTTCCGGCGTTAGTGCACCAAATTTCGAACCATTGAGAAGGAAATTGAAACCCACAGAAGAAATACCAGAAAGAATACGATCACAAAAAAATTGTAAGAAACCCATAACAAGCATAATTTGATAAACAAAAGACCATTCAGCCCTGTCAAACACCTTGCTCATATCTAATTTGATATTAAACTAGAGTTACCCGAACACCTATGTTTCATAAAATGGTGAACCTCGTAAGCTACTAGTATATCGTCTGTAATTAGACGACCAGGGATAAAAGCCGATTGCGCTCATAAATAAGCAAAGGGAGACATGGTTTCTGCAAGCTTGTAAACTACATTGCACAAGCTAATGGGCCGAAATTGAGTGATGATGTAACAATCATCAAATATAAATTTAATTATATTTTAAGGGGGTAGGATTATAATAACTATCAATATAAATTTAATTATATTTTATTATTTTATCTCCTAGTTCTAGAAAGTATGTGAACCATCACTCCACACCCCATGATCTTCTTGTAACTTAAGCTTTTAAGATCCCTAATAATTCTAGGGGAGTGAAAGGTTGGAAATGAAAGGTTAGAGGCCTTAAGTGGCATTTATAGGTCATTTAGTCTAGGATGTCCTATAAAAGGGACCTAGAATTTGTGTTATTTTCATTTCAAATTATTTGCAACAAGCTAGAGGTGAGATTCTAGGGAAAATTTATATTCTTTACTCTTTTCTACACACTTTACAGAAACTTGAAGAATGTTTTCAAAGAAACTTCAATTCATCAATCATAAAAAAGTTTCAAGTTCTTTTTGCTTCTTTCAAACCTCTATCAACTATTTTTCAACAATTTCTTTGTTAGTTCAATATCTAGCATTTTTCAAAAGATCTTGACAATTCAATTTGCTTTATATATTCTTTTGAATATTTTCAATTTATACATATAAATATACACATGGCATCATTTTAATGTAGTGGATAGTCAATCTAAGATAGGTTACTCTTTCTAGGAGGCGAGTCTTCCGAGGAGGAGTAGAGGTCGAGTGAGTTTTCTTGCAACGCGTTGGTAATTATCAAGGTGGGAACTTTATTCTAATTATTTGTCAATTTCGGATACTTTTGTGGTTAAATGTGTTGTTTACTATGCGATAATGTTCAAGGTGTATGCAAATTCTCAACTATAACTATGTTTAACATGGGACCGTCTATGGTCCGGGATCCTAGCTTAGGACCCTCGGGAGTGCCCGCAAAATGTTAATCTCGAACGGCCATGACAATTTCTATCTCTACTTACTATACACGAAATTAAACATGTAATCCATTTGTATTCTATTTTGACAAATATGTTCCCACGGAGTTTTGACAACTCACCCCATTTATAAATTTATGTTTCAGGTGGTGAAGCTGACGGGTTGTCGTGGAATGATTAAAGGCGTAGCAAGATAAAATATTACATCTAAATAACTATTTACAATTGGTTTGCTAAACAGTTAGACCTTGAGAAGATAATGTGTTATATGTTCCGTTTTATGAAGTTTGGGTTCTTTGTCCCTAAAATTTTGGTAGCTTACACAATATTTTGGGATTCCAACCTGTGAAGTAAGGTGAGGTAAGAAAGAGTTTCCTAGTTTTTTCCCAATAAATCTTATTTGTCTATTTTCAAAAGTGGGGGATGTTACATTTGGTATCAGAGCGATATCGATTCTGTATACCTCCAAAAAAAAAAAAAAACTTGCTACGCAGTTCGTTCCGCCACACCGGTTCAGCTTCATCAAGGTATGTTAAATTCGACTTCAATTAATAATGATAATGATTTATAAATATTTAATGCAAAAAAAAAAAAAGAAAAAAGAAAAAAAAAATAATTTTAAAATTTAAAAACCTATTAACAATGGTGAAGTGTTTATATATATATATGTTACTAGATGGCTGGTCTTCGACTTACTGCCAGGAAATCAATCCCACACCCGCAACAACTTTCGGTACGGTTGAGACAAAATTTTCGTAATTATACCATGCAAGAGGGACATAACGTGACTGAGCACTTGAGAGCTATGTATAAAAGGTGGACAGAAGCACAAGGATATGTTTCCGCTTATGTTGCCTCACGTAAGTTAATTGAGACATTACCGGGTGTTTGGAAGGCTAGAGCCGAGATGTTATATGAAAAACTAGTGATTTACGACTCAGCATTTGACACACCGTATATAAACTATCCACGGTTCAATACGGACCTATACACCTGGTTTGTGACCGAGGAGCCACCCCAATACATGGATGAAGCAGTTGGGGGAAACAGTGTTTCGGAAGGTAGCAGCAATGAAGGACAAAAAGTGGAGGAAGACCCCGAAGAGGATTCCGAAGAGGAGGTTCCACCAGATTTTGAGATTGGAGAGTCATCCGCTAAACGAGCAAGGATTGGTGAACAAGCATAGTTTACTAGTGCGATCAAATCACACGCACTAATTTCATATGTTTTAATGTAGTTGTGTGTTTGTTTTTCTTTTTCTGTTTATCTTATTTTATTAAGTATTGTACAAGGGAGAAAAATTATATATATATATATATAGGCCTCTCTCTTTTCCCATTTCTCGCAACCTACTAGTCTTAGATGAGTTATTGTCCGTGAAGTTTGCTTTGACAACCAACAATAGAGTAATTAAAGATCCGTGTGTATTTTGAGGTTACAGAATGCCTCCACGGAGAGATAATGGAAACTTACCTCAAGCTGAGAATGCAGCTAATGGTAATGCGGGACAAAACATATTGGTGGAATTACTTTAAGCTATGCAAAACATACAGCACCAAGGGAATCCTCACAACAACTTCCAATTAGTTGAGCAGTTCCGTAGGAATTAGCCTCCTACTTTGAATGGAAGGGAGGATCCCGCGGAAGTTGAGGAATGGTTCCGATCTCTAGATCGCATCTTCTCACTAATGGGGTGCAATGACGCTCAACGAGTCACTTGTGCTGCACATCAGTTGATTCAGGATGCCGACCACTGGTGGGAAGGATATTGGAGGTTGAAAGCTGAAGAAGAACGAGAAGCATTAACATGGAATGGATTCAAAGAAATCTTGATGGAAAAATATTATCCACAATCCTATCGCGACCAAAAGGAGACTGAGTTTCTGGAATTGAAACAGGAAGGAATGACTGTTATTGAGTATGAGAGGAAATTTAATCAATTGTGTCGCTTCGCTACTCATTTGGTGGATACGGATCGTAAATGAGCACAAAGGTTTAGGAAGGGTTTAAGTGCGGGAATTCGCAATATACTGGCAGGCCATGGTGAACTTTCTTATTCCGAGTCTGTGTCAAGGGCTCTAGGGATCTCTGCAAGTTTAGATATGGACCGGAGGCAAACTGATAACACGGGTAAGAGAAAGTGGCAAGGACCACCTCCAAACAGACACGAAGGACAAAATAAGCAAGTCAAAGCTGGAGATAGTTCAAACTCTAGCGGACGGGGGGATAAGCCACAGTGTCCTAAGTGCAACAAAAACCATCGGGGGGAGTGCTTGATGGGGCAAGGAAAGTGCTATAGGTGCCACGAAGCAGGACATTCCTCGTATAATTGTCCCAAGTATCCACAGAAAGAGACGGAGAAGAAAAGGCAAGCACCCGGAGGGAAACCAGGGCAAGCTACAGGAGGAAGGGCTCGTATGTTTGCTTTGTCTCAGCAGGACATAAAGCAAGAATATGATACAATGTCAGGTATGTTAACGGTCTCTAACATACCTGCTTTAGTGCTATTCGATACAGGAGCCACACATTCGTTTGTATCTATGAAATTCTGTAAAATGATCGGAAGTAAGATAAACAAAGTTGATGAGTCCCTTGAGGTTAGTCTACCATCAGGAAAGACTGTACATACGAATTCAGTAGTAGGTGATGCAATCATAGAGATAGGTGGAAGGAAGTTAGAGGCCGAATTATATGTTTTAGGAATGAAGGATTTTGATGTGATCCTAGGTATGGATTGGCTCACTAGGTATAAGGCGAACATTAAATGTCAAGAGCGGGAAATAAACATTAATTTGCCCAATGACGAAGCAGTTACTTTTTATGGAGCAAAAAGAGATCCCTTACCACGAGTGATAAGAGCTATGAAAGCGGTAAGGATGTTGAGAAAAGAGAGTTGTCAAGGATACTTGGTGAGTATAGTAACTGCCCAAACTTCAGAGGTTGTCGCAGCTGATGTGCCAGTTGTACGTGAGTACTTGGACGTGTTTCCTAAAAACCTACCGGGAATTCCACCCGATAGACAAGTGGAATTTACTATTGATTTGATACCTGGAGCGACACCAATATCTAAGGCACCTTATCGCATGGCACCCAAAGAACTACAAGAGTTAAAGGTTCAATTACAAGAACTGTTGGATTCGGGTTTTGTGCGACCTAGCGTGTCTCCTTGGGGTGCGCCGGTGTTGTTTGTAAAGAAGAAAGATGGAACAATGAGGATGTGTATCGACTATCGAGAGCTCAGACTCACAGTGAAGAACAAGTATCCACTCCCAAGAATCGAAGACTTATTTGATCAGTTAAGGGGCGCCGGTACTTTCTCCAAGATTGATTTAAGGTCTGGCTATCACCAACTAAAAATCAAGGAGAGTGATATTCCAAAATCGGCATTTAGAACTCGTTATGGACATTACGAGTTTGTGGTGATGCCATTTGGGTTAACTAATGCGCCTGCGGTGTTTATGGATTTGATGAATCGTATCTTTCACCCATTCTTGGATAGGTTTGTTATAGTTTTTATAGACGACATATTGGTATATTCGAGAGATGCAGAACAACACGAGGAGCATTTAAGGACCGTGTTGGATACACTTCGCAAAGAGAAATTGTACGCAAAATTTAAGAAGTGTGAATTCTGGCTTGAACGGGTAGCATTTCTCGGTCACGTCATCACAGCACAAGGTATTGAGGTAGATCCAACGAAGGTGGAAGCGGTCAACAACTGGAAGACCCCGTCGAATGCAAATGAGGTTCGCAGTTTCTTAGGATTGGCTGGTTATTATCGGCGGTTCATCGAAGGATTTTCCAAAATAGCAGGTCCTCTAACTCAGTTAACAAGGAAGGGGGGAGCCATATCGATGGTCAAAACAGTGTGAGGAAAGTTTTCAAGAACTCAAACACCGTTTGACCTCAGCTCCAGTATTAACCATACCGGATCCCACAAAGGAATTTGTCATCTATAGCGACACATCAAAGCAAGGCCTTGGGTGTGTTTTGATGCAGCATGGAAAGGTGGTGGCCTATGCGTCAAGACAACTGAAGACTCATGAGAAAAATTACCCAACTCACGATTTGGAGTTGGCGGCAGTTGTTCACGCTTTGAAAATTTGGCGTCATTATCTTTATGGGGTAAAGTGTGAAATATACTCGGATTCACAAAAGCCTAAAGTATCTTTTCACACAAAAGGAACTTAACATGAGACAAAGGCGATGGTTGGAACTGGTGAAGGATTACGATTGCACTATTCATTACCATCCAGGTAAAGCTAATGTGGTGGCTGACGCTTTATCTCGTAAATCAAGGGAGGAATTAGCCGCTTTGGGGGTTGAAGAAGAGAGTTTAGCTAAGGAATTCTCAAAGCTGAAAATTGAAGTTGTCAGGTCACCGAAGGGCGCCAAATCAATATTGGCGACCTTGGTGGTACGACCTACGTTGCGGGAAAGGATTAAAGAGGCTCAATCGGAAGATTTCTTTTTACAAAGAATGAGAGACCGAGCACTTGCTGGTAGCATCAAAGGATTTCTTATTGCCAGTGACAACACCTTAACATACGAAGGAAGGATATGTTTTCCTTACAACGAGGAGCTGAGGAGGGAAATTCTCGAGGAAGCTCACTCGGCACCATATCTAGCTCATCCCGGTGGAACAAAGATGTACCATGATATGAGAGAGGTGTTTTGGTGGCGAAGTATGAAGAGGGATATTGGAAAATTTGTAGAAAGATGTCTAACTTGTCAACAAGTCAAAGCCGAGCATCAACGGCCTGCAGGAAAACTACAACCCCTTGAAATTCCAGAGTGGAAATGGGAACAAATAGCGATGGATTTTGTTGTTGGATTACCAAGGACAGTCAGTGGACATGATGCCATATGGGTTATTACTGATCGTTTAACGAAATCTTCACATTCTCTGCCTGTGAGAATGACATTTAAGATGGAGCAGTTCGCACACATATATGTTCGAGAAATAGTGAAGTTGCATGGAGTACCCATTTCAATAGTGTCCGATAGAGATCCTCAGTTCACTTCTCAGTTCTGGAAAAGTTTACACAAGGCTATGGGTACAAAATTGACTTTTAGTACGGCTTATCATCCACAAACTGATGGACAATCTGAAGGAACCATTCAGACTTTAGAAGACATGCTGAGGGCTTGTGTGCTTGAAATTGGGGGTTCTTGGGAAAAGAATTTACCATTAATCGAATTTGCGTATAATAATAGTTTTCAGGCAACAATTGGAATGGCTCCATATGAAGCTCTCTACGGTAGAAAATGTAGATCACCGTTATATTGGGATGAGGTTGGAGAAAGAAAGGTGTTGGGACCCAATATTGTGGAGGCAACGGTGGAGGTAATTGGAAAAATCCGGGAACGCATTAAAGCAGCTCAAGATAGGCAAAAGTCATATGCGGATAAGCGCAGAAGGGATCTACATTTCGATATTGGTGACAAAGTTTTCTTGAAGGTGGCACCAATAAAAGGAGTTTTGCGTTTTGGTAAGAGGGGAAATTGAAACCGAGGTTTGTCGGGCCATTCGAGGTACTCGAGCGAATTGGGGATTTGGCCTATCGTTTGGCTTTACCACCGGAATTCTCATCGGTTCATAATGTATTCCATATATCAATGCTTAGGAAGTATGTCTATGATCCGAACCATATTATTAACTACTTAACTCTCGAGGTCAATAAAAACTTGACCTATGAAGAGGTGCCGGAATCCATTTTAGAGCGTAAGGTCCATAAGTTAAGGAATAAGGATGTGTATTTCGTCAAGATTCAATGGAGTCATCATGGTAAGGATGAGGCTACATGGGAACGAGAGGATGAGATTCGGGCTAGATATCCGACCTTTTTCAGTGGTAAGTCTAGGTAATTCCGAGGACGAAATTAATTTAAGGGGGTAGGAATGTAACAATCATCAAATATAAATTTAATTATATTTTAAGGGGGTAGGATTATAATAACTATCAATATAAATTTAATTATATTTTATTATTTTATCTCCTAGTTCTAGAAAGTATGTGAACCATCACTCCACACCCCATGATCTTGTTGTAACTTAAGCTTTTAAGATCCCTAATAATTCTAGGGGAGTGAAAGGTTGGAAATGAAAGGTTAGAGGCCTTAAGTGGCATTTATAGGTCATTTAGTCTAGGATGTCCTATAAAAGGGACCTAGAATTTGTGTTATTTTCATTTCAAATTATTTGCAACAAGCTAGAGGTGAGATTCTAAGGAAAATATATATTCTTTACTCTTTTCTACACACTTTACAGAAACTTGAAGAATGTTTTCAAAGAAACTTCAATTCATCAATCATCAAAAAGTTTCAAGTTCTTTTTGCTTCTTTCAAACCTCTATCAACTATTTTTCAACAATTTCTTTGTTAGTTCAATATCTAGCATTTTTCAAAAGATCTTGACAATTCAATTTGCTTTATATATTCTTTTGAATATTTTCAATTTATACATATAAATATACACATGGCATCATTTTAATGTAGTGGATAGTCAATCTAAGATAGGTTACTCTCTTTCTAGGAGGCGAGTCTTCCGAGGAGGAGTAGAGGTCGAGTGAGTTTTCTTGCAACGCGTTGGTAATTATCAAGGTGGGAACTTTATTCTAATTATTTGTCAATTTCGGATACTTTTGTGGTTAAATGTGTTGTTTACTATGCGATAATGTTCAAGGTGTATGCAAATTCTCAACTATAACTATGTTTAACATGGGACCATCTATGGTCCGGGATCCTAGCTTAGGACCCTCGGGAGTGCCCGCAAAATGTTAATCTCGAACGGCCATGACAATTTCTATCTCTACTTACTATACACGAAATTAAACATGTAATCCATTTGTATTCTATTTTGACAAATATGTTCCCACGGAGTTTTGACAACTCACCCCATTTATAAATTTATGTTTCAGGTGGTGAAGCTGACGGGGTGTCGTGGAATGATTAAAGGCGTAGCAAGATAAAATATTACATCTAAATAACTATTTACAATTGGTTTCCTTAACAGTTTAGACCTTGAGAAGATAATGTGTTATATGTTCCGTTTTATGAAGTTTGGGTTCTTTGTCCCTAAAATTTTGGTAGCTTACACAATATTTTGGGATTCCAACCTGTGAAGTAAGGTGAGGTAAGAAAGAGTTTCCTAGTTTTTTCCCAATAAATCTTATTTGTCTATTTTCAAAAGTGGGGGATGTTACAGATGAGGTCCGGTTTCTTAATCTTAGGCAGAAGTACAATAAAAGTTTGATTAACACCCTGCGGGAAGTTCTTGGAAGACAACATATGAAGAACAAATTTTGTGACATCACTACCTAAAATATGCCAAAATTTTTGGAAGAAAACTGGACTCATACCATCGGGTCCTGAGGAATTGAAAGGGTGCATATCCTTTAGTGCTTTTACAACTTCATCACTAGTGAAAGGCCATACAAGATCGAATTGCATTTCCGGAGTAGCTTTCAAGCGAACAAGGCTAAGGGCTTGGAGGATGGAACTCTGATCAGGTTGAGAAGAAGTGAATAGTTCACCAAAGAAAGTGGAGATGAGATGCTCTATTTAATTCTTTTCGAAAAGTTCGGTTCCAGGCGCATCTGTAAGGGATGTGATATGATTAATATCCCTTTCTTGAACTATCATGAGCATGGAAAAAGGAGGTATTCCGATCGCCCTCTCGGTGGCAATGTTGTTTGGCCTGTTGTTTCCAGAGGAGGTGTTCTTTGTCCAAGAGAGAGTCGAGTCAGATTTTGAGCATGGCTATTTCAGCGTGGATAGCCGGTGTGATTGTACCCAAATGAAACTATTCTAGTTTGGAATTAGTAAGCTTGATATCATCAGTAACTTGGTACGAGAAGAGCCCCTCATTGAAGGAGACCAAAAGAACATGCCTCTATTTTTTCTGGTACCGAAAGTGTATTTGAGGCCCAAGCTTGCTGAATAATACTTGCGTATTCAGAAGACTTAACCAAGAAAGCTTCAAAATGGAAAGGCCTATTTGCGCGAGAATACGGGACGACTGATATTTGAGAGTTGATGTGGACTGAGAGGATGGAATGGTCGGAGGAGTGAGTAAGAATGTAGCGAACAGTTGTAGAGACGAAAACACTTCGCCATTCAGCATTTATACAGCCCCGATCAACACGACCTCGAAGTGAGCTCTAATAGCAATACCTTGGAATTCATTTGCCACAAGTACTTCGTTGAAATCGCCAATACAAACCCAAGGTAATTATGGAAATTTAAGGATTTTTTCCAAATATAATTCAATGATGGAATTATGGAAATTTAAAGATTACAATTTTATACAGTTTAATAATGATAACAATAAGGGAGACAATTATATATATCACTTTCTGTAACAACTATATAGATTTTGTCAACTTTCTAAATTTATATCAAATCTAGCACCCTATACCAATTTTTCCTTTTATATCGTTTACTATTCATCCGACAAGGTACTGTAGCAAACTGACAAAAAGCACTGTTTCTGTCAGACAACAGTATTGTGGCACGAACATCTGACATGAAATAAAGTTCCAGGCACGAAGTTTAAATCTTGGCAAGAAGTTTTAATTAGTCACGACACAAACAGGGGACGAAGGTAGTGTATAATTATAACAAACATAAACCCTAATTTACAAATAGTTCTATCAATTAAAATAGTTCATTACGACCATACCAGGCCTATTATACTTCCGTAAACTAAATTTTAAAATATAAAATAAGTTTTATACCTTTGAGCGAATTATCGTCGGATCGTATCCATCGGTTTTTACGAACTGCTCCTCACAGCCCAACCACTCGATTGTAACCGATGGTTCCAGACTTAGACTCCTTCAACAACAACCAAAACAACCTCGTTTCGTTTCCTACCTTGAGACGTACAATATTCTACTTGGTTGATGAGCAGAAATAAAACTTTTGGAAGATGATGAACAAAAGCCCACTTTTATTGAGAAATTAAGAACTTATTTATACATCTATACATCTCCTTTTGGAAGGAGATGACTTGTTTAGCTACCTATGGTAGCTATGCTCTCAGCACACATACACTCAAATGAAAACTAGAATGGAAGAAAACTGCATACTAACTATTACAATGTTTATTTTTGTGAGAAAATAGAGGGGAATGAGCGTTGCCTTCTACTTCCTTCTACCCTACTTTTATAGAGGTTTGAGATCCTCTATCCTTGAATTGTTGCGTCCAGTTGTTAATCTCTCATTGGTCTTACGGCTTTTCTGAATGCCTCTCTTATCCGGATCACATTGATGTGGTCCAGTCTTCACATGGTTCACATGGGTGTGGACCCCTGCATCACATGCATACTTCAATCATTCTGTTATGGATGCCTCTTTATTCTCCACCTTTTGTCGTTTTTTGTGGATGCAACTCTCGTGACTCAACCCATCACTGCTTGTCGGGGATTGATACACGTTAATTATGCTTGTAATTGGGTCGAGTTATGATACCATTTTATAGGAATTATGTGCATAGATGGTCAAGAATTGGATGAAATGTTATATAAGTGACCAATTAATGTACTCGACTTGTTTTAAGGTGTTTTTGAGCAATTTCAGGATAAAAGGTTGTGATTTACGACTACCGGACGAGGAAATAAGTTGGAAAAGAGTGAAAACCGGCCCAAAATAGTGAAAACTAGTGGAAACCGTTCAAGAACCGGTCCAAACCGGCCCAAACCGACCTAAACCTGTCCAAGAGCAAAACGGGACAAGAACCGACACGGCCACGTCAAACCTTCAACACGGCCGTGTCAAAAGTGATGCGCAACATTCAAAACAGCTCTGGAACAGAACACGGCCGCGTCACAATTGCAACACGGCCGTGTCAAAGAGTTGCTGGAAAAGGGAGTATTGCAAAGCAACACGGCCGTGTCACTTAAGCAACACGGCCGTGTCAAAAAGGCCGCCGATAATGAAGATCCTGTTTGATAGGGGATTTGATTTCCTAATAGGATTTGGATCCTATCTTCTCAAGGATTCGTCCCCAACTCTATAAAAAGGACCTCAAGCTCTAGGAAGAAGGAGATCAATTACATTATTCTACTTAGAAGAAATCTTGGAGGACAAAGAAGACGAAGATCATCGAGACGGAGTCATCCGGGTTTAATTATTCTTTTCTAGTTTAATTCTTTACAATGTTTTTATTAGAATTTTGTATTGGATTATTGCTAGGCATGAGTAGCTAAGCTATTCGTGTCCTAGGGTTAGAAAGTAGGGATTATTATGACAATGTTTTGATTTATGGTTTAATTTATTAATTCTGTTCTTTACGTGTTTTATCTCTATGTTTATGCTTAAAACTGAATTTAGCTTGATCACCTAGATTTAGTAATTTAGTTTAGCAATTCCGCTTCGAGATGAGGGAATTGTTATCAGACTTAGAACATAGAGCGCAGTTGTCTATGACTGTGTAGGCCGTGGCTTAGGATCGTTTGGGAGTTATTAGGTTTAATCGACTCGAGAGGGTAATTAGCTTAATTAATGAACGGTTTAATCGCTTCGAGAGAAGGATTAGATTATTGTCGTGCCGCCTAATAAACATTAGAATTGGGAAATTTATAGGTTAATTATAGTCAACATTGAATTAATATCCTGAAATCGATGCCCTAGGATACCCTTTCTCATTGATTGTTAGTTCTCTTTGTTTGCCAGTTATTAGTTAAATTCCTTAATTCTTGTTAAAATCAACCTTTTACAACTTAGTATCTAGTTAGGACATTCCTAGAGTATTAAGGTATCAAACTACCTAAAACTATTCCTTGTGGGATCGACCTTGATAATCGTTACTACACCTATATCCGTACACTTGCGGAACACTAGGTTAGAAACCGACGTGTCAGGGATCCCTCTATTATTTTTTTCTGGGTGGTCCTCTTAGCTTCTTTTTCTTTCTCGATGGTTCTTTCTCGTTTCCTTTCTAATTTATGACAGGAAACGATTGCCCGAATAGTGCCTTTTTGTGTTCCGGGCACCTAGGACAGATTCGGCTCGTCCACCATCCATTATGCGCCATATTGCCATACTTTCTGGAGATTTCTGAACTTTCTGGTAGCTTGTTCTTCCATAACATCTCTCTCTTTTGTTCAAAGATTGTCTCTGTGTATGGAGAGGTTTTGGATGTCATGGTGTTGATCAAAGTGATCTATTCGCCATCTTGTGAAATACTTTGAAGCTCTCTTTGACCTTTCTCATTTCCATGAGGCAAACCCGTAGGCCCCAAGCTCTCCTTGTGGTAATATCATTCTCCGTAAATGTTGATACTAAGGGGATCTTGTGATCTGGGGCATACATATTCTTGTTTGCCTGTCTAATATCGGGTCTTTGTAGCTTTATAAAATGAAAAGTTGGGTAAGACCCATTCTTGTATGGTTCCGGGGACGCTGATATAAAATTCAGCTCCAGAAAAATCCCCACGTTCAGGGTGATTATTGTTTCCCCATGTCTCGGACACGACATTGTATATCCATCCCGGTATTTTTGAGATTTCTGGGAAACTTGTTGCCACAGTATGAACCGAAGCTAGAGCTCCAAAATCACACCATTCTTTTATGCTTGTGGATTGGCTCCTGGGATTATCCACATTATTGAATATTTACCAGATCAATCAATCTGGCATTTTGCTGGGTTAACCCCAGCCCCTGTAAGAATTTTCTCCCATGTTCGTTGATAAACCTGAAATGGAGAAACTTTAAGCTCATTAGTCTCAATCTTAGAGGTGCCAGCCATTGGCCTGAGATTGATCTCTCCCTCTTTTACCCAGAGGTGCTGGGTTGGCTTGAGACAGCAGGAGGAGTATCCTCCGTTTGCTCAATTGCTTCTTCAGCTAGATCCGTGTAAGGAACCAACCTAGAACTCGTGCTCACAATACTTGAATTTGTGGCGACCTGGTTAGATGCCCGTTCTAGAAAATCGACCTTTTAGTTTAATGAAAAAGCTTCCCGTTGGATAGGAATAATCAGGCTGTCCCAAAAGTAATTGCCTTCAAATTTGGTAGCCTTCAGCACGCTTCGTACTTTTGACTAGTCCCTCTATTGTACTCGACCTACTACATTGGCTTGAATATCCAGGTCATTGATCCTCTTGTCAAGCTCCTCCAAACGGTCCTGGAGATGCCTGTATCCTGTTAGGATAGAGTTGGCTTCACTGAATTTCATCTCGTTAGAAAGTCTGCAAGAACATTTTTGTGAGACTTTACAACGACAACTTCATAATCAAAATATTGACAATCAGCTTGTCATCTAAGTAATCTAGTTTTATCTGATTTAGATTCAATCTTTTTTGTTAAGAAAGCTTTGACACTTGTGTTATCAATTTTAAGAATGAATTTCTTAGGCAATAGGAATAAAGGCCATTTTCTGAAAGCCTTTCGCACTGCAAATAATTATTTCTCATTGATATGCCATCTTCCTGCTTCGTTTTCTGCTAAGAGACCGCTGCAGTATCGACATGACACTTCTCCATTTGGGGTTGCATTGGTTAGCACTTCCGCCCACCAATGATCATTGGCATCTGTGTGGAGTACCAATTCATCTTCATCATTCGGTATTGCAAGCTTTGGTAGGTCTTTATAGATATCTTTAAGCTGTAACACCGATTCTTTTGTTCCTTTCCCATTTGAAATCAACATTTTTCTTTGACAATGGACTTAACACCTTCCTTTATTTTGTCAGACTTTTTATAAACATCCCGAAAAAATTAACAAATTCAAGAAAACTTTGTATTTTTTTCTTGTCTTTGAGGTCCTCCAAAAATCAAATTTAGAGAATACCTTTGCATCCTTGATGCAGTTCACCAGGTTTTCTCTACTCGAAATATAGTATCCGTCGAATTCCAAGATGTTGTTGATTCCTTTGTAATTGATCACCAACCTTGGCTTTCCTCTCTTCAGTTCTCCATGGTTTCTTACCAGAAATCATGAGCTACTATATTGAGAGATTCCTGCTAATATTAACTAAAGGTCCAAATGTTCCTTAAGTATCATCTTCATGTCCTCACGACCTGCTTGATTCATAAGGATTGGCTTGTACCGAAAAAACTCATTTTCTTTCCCGACTTTCACCTTCAGAGATGCCTTAAGTTCATTCTTGTCCCACCATGCTAGAGGATCTTCTTGAAATTCCTCTGTATCTTCTTCTTGACATCTTCTAGAGATATTTATTCTTCAATGGTGATATCAAGTTGTAGACTTACCTTCATAGACACCTTGAGGAATTGGATTGTTTCATTTGACATTCGCTCATCCCTATCTCCTCCTAGTGTATCGTCTCGATATTGAAGGAGTGTATCTCCATATCTTCGATGATCCTTCATTTTTGGGTGACTCAATTTTCCTTCATCACCACGCTTGCTGCTAAAATTAATGGGCATTTTTCGATGAAATGCCTCCTTAATCTGTGAACAATAATCTTATGATCACATAGGGTTGTGAAAATAAGCCTTCAGGTTTCATTCTCTTGAGTGAACCTCTTGAATGTCTGTAGGAAATTGTTTCCTAATAGAATATCTGCACTTGTATCATGGAAATAAATTAGTGGAGTCTTGACTTTGTACCATGGGGTATCTCCTACTCCTCCGATCATTTTTTCTACTTGTTTAATTCCTCTTTTGAGGATAAGAATCCTCTTCGAGTAATCTTTTCCTGCAATAGCCGGTAGATCTTCTCCCATTTTTGTAGGAAAATTTTCTGGCTTGGCTGTGCATATTCCTGCACCTGAATCAATGTAGGCCGTGAAATATTATGCTCGATATTTTTCATATAACATCCCTATGGATATGTATCTAGAGAATGGGCTAGTGACCATTAAAGGTTGTAAAGAGCCCCAATCATATCATAGGATATGATATGTTCTGTGAGTGACCATGAACACCACTCGGTCAGGCTGTCTCTCCCAAGGTTTGTGGTCCTCGAGAAACTCTAATCCAAGAATGAGATACCCTTTATCTCGTCATGCTATTCCTTGGATTATCTACTCGTTTTCTCATAGCTGGAGGAATCCTTCATATCTCTCCAAAGAAGGTTGTTGTAAATAATACAAGACATCACAAGGAAATATATTATCCTTTTACATGATATCAAATACTATCTCTATTTCATTCCAACCTTCTGGACATTTTAATTCACATTTGGTTGTGAATTTCAAGTATGAGGTTTAATTTAGACAATAGGCAAGCATATGGTAGACGATGCATGTGATTCAATGTGAGCGCAAATACTTTCCATATCATACACTTGAGAGATGAGCGATACACTTATCCGGTGAGGATTGTTGTATTAAGTTTAATGTCTCGAAAGTAGTTGAAACCTGCCATGTCACTAATGCTCAAATGTTATGTTGTTGGTTTTGAAAGGAAAAACAAAAAAGAGAATTTCTGAGACCGGAAGTGTCATTTAATTTCCCTAAAATTTTGTGGTCATTGTGATGTTATGCTTTTTGTTTCTTGTTCGGGACGAACAACGGTTAAGTTTGGGGGTTTTGATACATGCTAGTTTTACATGCATTTTAGGTCAATTAAAGGTCGTAATTTGTGACATATGCATGTGTATTTGGGCTTAAAGGGATTAAAATCCATCTTTTGAGCTAGATGATGTATTTCTACTTGTTTTAGTGTTATTCAGGTATAAAAAGGCCAAAAAGTCCGTTTGGGCAAGGTTCAGATGAAAAATGAGTAAGAAAAGTCGGAAATAGCAAAGAGGAGATGAAGCATGGTCAGAAAATATGACTCGGTCGAGTTGTTTATCAACTCGGTCGAGGGCTATTACAACTCGATCGAGGGCATTTATGACTCGGTCGAGGCAGCTTTTCGAGTCCAAAACTGAATGTGCGCGTTTTATGATTTTGAGCCCATCTTGGGCCCAATTTTAGCCTTAATTATATAAGGAGGTTCCCAAACTCGAAAAAAGGAGTTAGAGATCATTACAGGACATATTGAAGAGGAAATTAACATCAAGAGATCAAGATCAAGACGACGATTAAGGTGCTTATTCATTTTCTCATTTCTTTATTTCAAATCATGTTTGTCTATGAACATATTTGTATTATGAATATGAACATGAGTGAGTAGTTCTTTATTAGTCTAGGGTTTTGAAAGTAGGTTTTAAAGGTGTTTGATTAATTGAAGTTTTCTATTCTAGTTAATGATTGTTATTCGTTATCTATGTGTTGTCATTTATTTTCATGAATAGTTAACTTGATCACTTAACTACTTCTACATAATTCATAAGTTCACTTTGAAAGGAGGAATTTGTGAATGGAAAGACAACGTATAGCGTATTTGTTGAGCGCTCTGAAAGGAGGTGAGATAAGTGCGTGGGCATTGGTCTAAGATCGATTGGGAGTTCGTTAGGTCTAGTCGACTTGAAAGGGTGGCTAGGGATAATGAATCTACAAGTTAATTGCTTCGAAAGGAGAATTAATGTATATAAGTGCCGTCTAATAACGATAATTATCATTGCTAGTTTAGAGTAATTCGATTGTCGTACTTAGTTAATTCTGAAATAAATTCTCTAGAATTTGTCTTCCAATCTTGATTATTTGATAAAGTGTTTTCTTATTCTTGAACTTAAGTGTTAAGTAATAGTTTAGTAAAATTAGTTTAATACTAAAATCAATCTAATTGAGAGCCTAGTTAGGAGTGTTTTAGGATATTTGGAGTATCAAACTAGTCATTAAGTCAGTCCTTGTGGGATCGACCTTACTTGCCGTTATATATACTTGTACTCGTACACTTGCGGATCGTTAGGTTATAAAATAGGCGAACAACAACCTGTTCAAAGATATCTAGTATTTCGATGAACTCCTTTCCCATGAATAATTCTGAGTGGTGGGTATTGGAAAGCGCATACGAAATACTATAGGTAATAGAGTATGGTCTATTCCCTTCTCTCATCAATTCCTTATTTTTGAAATCTTGATGGAGAGTTAGAACTCTATTAAAGTCACGATCTGCCAAGTTATAGGCAATCCTTGGATAAATATAGGACATCGATTTCCTGGCACAAAGACTACCTGATATTCCTCCCAGAATTGCCTCCCACAAATGCTTAATTCTCTTGTCGCAGATAGAAATATCCATCGGAGAATTAATCCCTTCCTTGAATGTTGATTTGATCAGAATTCTGATGGCTTCGATATGGATCCACTGCATCTTATGAGTAATTTCTCTATTCATTCTGCTGAGTTCCTCTCTAATTTCTCTCATTGGAACTAGCTGCATCTCCATCACATTACTTGTCAGCTCCATGAGGATTGCGAATTTCCCTGCTATGACTTTGTAGAAGATATGATGCTTTCTCTTCTTTAAGAAATGTCCCAAAGTCTTGTCTAATCTCCCAATGAAAAATCCATCATAGATTTGAAGTTTTGGGTCTTCTCTCTTAATTTTCATAAGAGTCTTCTGAGAAATTCACATCTGTGAGAAGAATCCCGAGAGATCTTCTCATGTCTCCTGTCGGAAGACGTCATCTTCCTCAGTCTAATTCTGATTCTGATTTTGAAGATTCATCTTCGCTGTAATCTTCTTCTTCTTCGTATATGCTTTCATCCGAAGGAATATCTTTGAACATATATACTTGAATTAGATCCTGAAAGTAGACAGCTTCCTCTATCTCTGGAGTTATCTCAAACTTTCTAACTCCTCGTCTTTGATTGTCTGGACAATCAGTTGATAGATGGCCTTTAGCGCCACATGTCCAACAATTGCAATCTTTGAAACTTTCATTAGCTCTTTATGAGCTCTTTTAAAAGTTCTTCTTGTTGATGATGATCTTTTCATGCTCCTTTGATTTGAGCCCGAGGAAGAAGCTCCGCTTCTACTTGGTCCTGACCTCCGACCCATTTTATAACTTCGGGCCTTTTGTTTAGACCAGAATTTTATGGGTCTCCATGAGGCCCAGATTTCTTGATACCATGTCTTCTGGCATAAGGATGACTCACTTCTTCTTCCGCCTAAATGGTTGGCCCCCAATGACAATAGGGATGTCGTTATCAAAACAGCACAGAGGAACACTTTTGTTTATTCCTCTGAGTCTCTAATTATTCTTGTGAAGCGCCGCTTGATAACATCACTCTGCAAACTTTACTTTGAGAAACAACATTCTCCTGGCCAAGGTATCAAGTGAATTATCGGAGGCAACTGATATTGTTTGATAAGAATTTCCCTCCATGGACTTGAGATCTTGGCAAATAATAGAGGATAAACCTCATGTTCCTCCCACTTTGACTTCCATCTGTACTCCATGAAGAGTTTGATGAACTCATCTACGTGACAAATATCACGTTGCTCTAGGCTATGAAGTGCCTGCTTGTATCGTGTGGCCTTTTCTTCTTTTGGCTCCTTCGAAGTAACCGATTTCGATAAAAATCACTTTGATGATTTTGGCCATCTTCTGAACAATATCGGAGAATGATTCTCCAGCCCAACTAATTTCTTTTATTTCAAGCTTTGTTTGATCCCAAGCCACTTTCACCGATCCTTCGAGGCTCATCTTTAAAAGTGGGATAAAATCTTCTTTGTTTAGATACGTGTTCCAGTTGTTCTCTGTTCTTGAAGTCCAATATATCCAGATTTAGCACTAACCCATATGGATGAATTTGATCCAATTGAGATTTTCCATAAGGCGATCGCATGAAGTTTGGCCTTTGGGTTCTCCTTCTTGTTCCGGCTAGATCACTGTAGTCACCAGTGGTGAAATTTTCAGCATGTGGCATATTCTCGTCTGGTGGTAGATCTTGGGATCCCATACTTTCTGCCGCATTAGTTAGATTTTGAGGTGTATTTCGAGGAACAATTTGTTGCCCTACCAATGCATTTTTCCGTATTTTTAAATGTACAAGACCTAATCCCGCAAAGGATTGTGCAAGGTCGTGTAAATCCTCCAAATTCACTCTATCCATATTGATCAGGATATATCCTTCCGGTTTAGAAAAGTAATCATCTTTTTTATTATCTGTCAGTTCCTTTTTTACTTCAGTAGTTGTCCCCTTTTGGTGTAAAAGAGGTTCTGTATTGAAAGCAGTGTTCTAAAAATCGTTAGACACTAGTTGGTCGGTTCACTGGGGCCTAGCGCCTAGAGCGCCTAGGCGGCGCCTACACGGCACCTAGGCGGCACCATGTTAGACGAATAATTTAATTATTTGATAAATATATAATACATACAAAAAATATTAAAAATAATAAAATAAACACCACCAACTTCAAATTTTAAAAGAGTTAATAGTGGGTGGAGGGGAAATTACTAAATTAGGGGTGTGAAAAGAAATTAAAATTTTACAAGGGCTCACCTAAAGTTAAACACACTAACAAGATAAAAAAATAAAAAAAATAAAAAAGAAATAAAAAAATTATAAAATTATGAAAAAATAGAAAAAAAAAATATTGTGCAGTTAGGCGGCGCCTAGGCGGATTAGGAGCTGCCTAATTGGGTTAGGCGGCGCCGAACTCGATGACTGCCTAAAACGACCGTTTTTTAGAAAGTCGGATCGGCCTGCGCTAGGCGGCCGCCTAGGCCGATTTTTAGAACAATGATCGAAAGATGGTCGTAGCAATCCTCCTTCCTTTCTTCTTGACGGGCTTGACTTGTTCTCTAAGATGGTTAATCTTCTTTAAACATCCTTGAGTGTTTCAAGGATCTCCCTCTAATGGTTGAGGAGGATTTCTCCATAATCTGAACCGTCTTCTGGATTTCTCTAAGATCAGTAATCTTAGATTTTTCCCCACGGACTTCTTCCCAATTAGGCCCAATCATGCTTTCTTCCCGAAAAGTAAATGAGGTTTCTAGATATCCGATGGGGATTGGTTGGGACGCCTTCTCCAGATTTTCTTTGTTGGAAATCTTTCTTAGATGCTGGCAAAGTTGATGAAATCAGTTGCATTCCCTTCTACAGGTATTTCCTATTCAAAGGTCTTCCTTCTGATTCCTTCTCTCATTTCATCATAGCTTGGCATCTTGAAAGACTGTTGTAGCTCGTGGCTGAGCTTCTTAGTTCTTTCAAGAGTCTTGTCACATTTTCGGATGAATCCATCAAAGAAATCTCGTTTTTGTGTTTTCAGAATTTGAAAATATTCCCTGTTACCTGAGTTTTCACTCAAGTATTCCTGTGAGTGTTTTTTCTCAAACTTTCGCCCGGATTCATATTTTACTCCAATGTCTCATCCGTTAGGATAGTACATAACAAAATAAATAAAGTTTATGTTTTTTTAAATAAATGATAGGGATGACCCGGTTACCTCGGGCCGGGTTACCTCGGGTCGTCCCTATAGCATGCCAGCAACCGCGAAGGCCCAGGCCCAACAGGCCCAGCAACACGCATTCGGCCCAGCGAATGCGAATCTGTCACGTAAATCCCAACTGCCATGATCTTTTCCCAACGGCCATGCAGATTTGGGAGGCAAGATTATAGGGATTTAGTTAGGGCTTGGGTTTAGTAGTATAAATAGAGGAAAAGAACTCTGAATTAGGGTTCGGACTTTGTATTCTGCAATACTCCTTGTAAACTCAATCATCACGTGAAAGATACACCTCGGCGATTGCCGTTTTCTGCCCGTGGACGTAGATCTCCGGATCGAACCACGTAATCCTTGTGTGTTTTTACATTCTTTTCGCATTAATTACTGTTCGATTGGGTGTTTTCCGGATTGCGCATTAACAAATTGGCGCCGTCTGTGGGAACGACAAGATCGCATTCAGTAATACCATTGCCTTCTGAAATCATGGTGACAACCCGTCAGAACCAATCCCGCCGCGGAGATCAATCTAACCAGGATCCACCCGTGGACCAAGTGGCGCCTCCGAGACAATCGCCGGCAAGAAGCGCTTCCGCTCATCAGGGTAATCAAAACCCTCCACCCCCTCAGGATCAGCAAAACCCTAATATTGCTGCCGCTCAACCACCGGTAAACGTCCAAATTACCCCCGAATTGCTCCAGGCTTTCCTAGAAGAACATACACATGTTCTCCAAGATTGGGCAGCCAACCGCCTACATCCATCGGAGCCTGTCGCAGAGCCCGCCAATCACAATGACGATTCTGGAGTGCCTCTACCCCGTCCCCGTGGTCAGCGGAACCCTGGATACCGGGGACATCAGGATCGACGAAGGGAACGACCCGGTTCTTCCGAGGACCTTGGGAGTTCAAATAGATCACGACCTCACAACGAGGAACACACCGATGTGGATCGCCGCCGTCCACTTAATGCGGCTAAAAAAGTTCGCTATGCAAATGCTCATACTCTGGACCTTCAAGAGTACGAGCGAGTTCAACGCAATGTTGAACTGGATAGGATCCTGGGCATGGATGCCAATGGAGAGATCATCACACCGTTCTCCCAGGCAATCATGGACACCTCCCTTCCCGAAGGGTTTAAACGGCCAGCCATACCTCCTTACAATGGCACTGGAGATCCGGCCAATTTTCTGGGTGCTTTTAGGCACAGCATGCTTAGTCATGACAACATCACATCTCTGCAGTACTGCAGGATTTTCCCGGAGTATTTACAGGATGAAGCTCGGGTATGGTTTGATTCTCTCCCTCGAAACAGCATATCCTCGTTCAGAGAACTTGCCGAGCACTTTTGGGCAAGATTTGAAGCCCGGGTGAAGCCCGCGGCCACCATGGCCGACGTCATGACTATGGAACAACGGGACGGTGAATCCGTTACCCAATTTCTGGACCGTTTCACAACGGTAAGTCTCAAGGTGGGAGACTGCCCCGACAATGTGGCCATCGGCGCCTTCATGAATGGACTCCGTCCCGGAGCGTTGCACACCGAGTTAGCTCGGAACACACCGGTCACAACTCGAGCACTGTTCCAAACAGTGTGTAAATTTGCGAAGGCTGAGGAGCAGACTCGTCAGAAGCGTGAAAAGCACGCGGCCAAGAGGCAGGCCGACAAAGCCCAAACTGGGCCTAGCACCCGAGCTAGTGCATTTTCCCGTTTGACAACGGGGCGCTCAGAATCCCGGAGTGAAATTCCGCAATTGACTCCGCTGACGAAGTCACGGGCTGAAATTCTTTCACTCCACAAAAACGACTTCCGACCTTGTCCACGGATGACTGCGCCTCCTGAAAAGAGAAATCGTGGCAAATGGTGTGAGTATCACCGAGATCATGGACACGAAACGGATGAGTGTCGGGAACTCGGCAAGGAGATTGAGGAATGTCTCAAGAAAGGATTCTTGCGGCAATACGTCGCACGAACTGGCGACCAACCTCGGGCAAACCATAATGGAGGCTCGTTTCATACCCGAGGAGGTTACCATGACCGAGATACTCAACAAAATCGGCCGCATTGGCAGAATAATCGGCAGGGGCCCAATAATCATGCGCGACAAGATTCTGGCAATCGCCGGCCGCCACATCTCCAACTTCTACCTCCTCCTCCTCCGGGAGGACCCCGGGACGACGCACCCCCTCACGTGATAAACGTGATATACGGAGCCCTACCCACCGGGGCTTCGCGACATGCTTTGAAAGCAGAAGCTCGACGTCCTCCACCCGAGGAGCCACGTCACAAACGTCTCCATCAGTCCGAGACTGTCAGCTTCACGGATAGGGATCCGGTCCCCGAGATAACACCCCACACTGACGCTATTGTCATCGACATGGCTGTAGCTAACATAACGGTACGGCGAGTCTTCGTAGACAATGGGGCCGCAGTGAGCATCATATTTGCGGACTGTTTCGAGAGGATGGGGATTTCCCGAGATCAACTCAAACCGGCCCCCGGGCCACTACAGACTTTCACCCAGGGTGAAGTTCGACCAGAAGGTATCCTCACCCTCCCAGCGTCGTTGGGAACTTATCCGAAGGTGAAAACAATCTTCGTGGATTTCTATGTGGTGAATTCCCCATCACCATATAACATGATATTAGGCCGGGACTGGCTCACCCCGGCAAAAGCCATATGCTCCACGTATCACCTCGCGCTGAAGTTCCCCACCTCGCATGGTGAAGAAACCGTCCGCGGGAGCCAGCGGATTTCAAAAGAGTGCATGTACGTGGCACTCAGAAAGACTGCCAAGGTTCCGCCCAAACAGCAACTTCAGGTAACATCACAGGTCCTAGAACCCCGGGACTGTACCCCACTGGGAGATGCCACTGTCCAAATCCCGCTAGATCCGTCTAAGCCGGAACAGACAGTAACAGTAGGAGCCGTGGATGTGCCATGGCTACATCAGGCCATTATTCAGATCCTGCGAGAATATTCCGATGTTTTCGCATGGTCTCCTTTGGATATGCCCGGAGTTTCTCCCGAGGTGATTACCCACAAGCTAAATATCGATCCTAGTGTCAAGCCCATCCAGCAGAAACAGAGAAAATTTGCCCCGGAGCGAAATGAGGCCATTCGAGTTGAGGTAAAACAACTCCTGGACGCGGACATTTTATTCGAGGTATTCTACCCCTCTTGGTTATCCAATCCGGTAATGGTTACAAAAACCAGTGGGGCCTGGCGGATGTGTGTCGATTTCTCCGATCTCAACAAGCACTGTCCGAAGGACTGCTATCCTCTACCTTCTATCGACCAAAAGGCCGAGGCCATTACGGGGTACGTGGCACTTTGTTTCTTGGATCTATATAAAGGCTATCATCAGATCTTTATGGATCCACAGGATGCCATCAAAACGGCGTTTATCACTGCCTTCGGGTGCTACGCTTTCAAGAAACTGCCCTTCGGGCTCAAGAATGCCGGGGCCACCTACCAGCGTCTAATGGACTCCGTCTTCCATGACCAGATAGGTCGCAATGTTGAGGTTTACGTCGATGACTTAGTCATCAAGAGCTCCTCTCATCCTTCATGCGTGCAGGACATCGCCGAAACCCTGCGCACTCTGCGGCGCTATAATTTGCGTCTCAACCCTACAAAATGCACTTTCGGTGTTGGCTCCGGGAAGTTTCTCGGATACATGGTATCACAAAGCGGCCTACAAGCCAACCCGGCTAAGCTTCGCGATGTGTTAGACCTACAGCCACCGAAGACATTCAGGGATGTTCAACGCCTTACAGGTGGCCTAGCAGCTTTAAACAGATTCTTATCAAAAGCAGCGGAGCGCCAGCTACCATTTTTTAAGATCCTCAGACAAGCGAAGTCCTTTGAGTGGACTCCAGAATGTACCGAGGCCTTCGAGGCCTTGAAACGACATATACAGCAGCTGCCCACTTTGTCAGTTCCTCTCCCCGGAGAGCCGTTGTACGTATATCTGGCTTCTGCCGAGGAGGCTGTTAGCGCCGCCCTTGTGCGAGAAGTGGAAGGGGTTCAGCACCCCGTATATTTTGCCAGCCGGGTACTTCATGGAGCAGAGACGCGATATTCCGAGCTTGAAAAAACCGCCTTGGCCCTCGTTATGGCAGCTCGACGCCTCCGACCATACTTCCAGGGACGCGAAATACGAGTCTTGACAAATCATCCTGTGCGCCAGATCCTTGTAAAACCCGAGGTGTCTGGGCGCCTCGCCAAATGGGCCATCGAGTTGGGAGAATATGACATCCAGTTCCTTCCCCGCCGAGCCATCAAGGGTCAAGCCCTCGCTGATTTCTTGGCCGAAGCTCCGGTGGACAGTCATGAGACACCCGCAGACAAAGATACACAACACCACGACACACTCGCCCCTTCACCTCGGAAGTGGCAGCTATTTGTGGACGGCGCATCCACGGTCCGAGGAAGTAGCGCCGGACTACTCCTCATCGACCCCGAGGAGGCTGAGTTTAAATATGTCATAAGGTACAAGTTTAAGGTAACCAACAATGTAGCGGAGTACGAGGCAGTCCTCGCCGGACTCCGGCTCGCTCAATCTCTAGGTGTTCGGCACCTAGATCTCCTCACGGACTCCGAGATCGTGTCTAAGCAGATTCAGGGGACTTATGTCGCCAGGGAAGAAACCATGGTCAGGTACCACACTCTAGCGCTTAAGCTCATCTCAACTTTTGATACAGTTATTATACAGAAAATCCCGCGGACCCAGAACTCCAGGGCAGACGCACTCAGCAAGCTGGCCTCCGCGGTCCAAACAAATATATCCCCGGATATCATGGTCGAAGACCTCTTCCATCCGTCAATTCATGAGGCTACAGTTTCTGTATTAACCGACAGCGATCCGAACTGGATGACTCCGATCATTCAGTACCTTCGAGATGGGACTCTGCCCGCTGACAAGCTACGAGCTCGGCAAGTTGTGCTCAAAGCCCCCAAATACTCCCTTCATAACGGAGTCTTATATCGACAATCGTACTTGCAACCAAACCTCCGGTGCTTGCCACCTACCGAGGCCATTGAAGTTCTGAGGGAAGTTCATGAAGGGGCCTGCGCTAGCCACGTCGGCTCCCGAACACTAGCAAAGAAAATCCTTCGCTGGGGATATTATTGGCCGACTTTGTTCAATGACGCTCATGACCTAGTGTCCAAATGCAGCAAGTGTCAACTACACTCCCGTGTAAAGCACCTACCACAAACCGAACTCACGGGAATCCAGAGTGCGTGGCCGTTCATTCAGTGGGGAATTGACATTGTCGGACCCTTCCCTGTTGCTCCGGGGGGGTTGAAATTCCTGGTAGTCGCCGTAGACTACTTCACTAAGTGGGTCGAAGCCGAACCGCTTACTGCTATCACTGGTCAGAATATTCTGAAGTTCGTATGGCGCAATATTATCTGCCGCTTCGGTATCCCGAGCACTATTATCTCAGACAATGGCAAACAGTTTGCCAATGATCCATTCCGCTCATGGTGTGAGGAACTCCACATCAAACAGATATTCACCTCGGTCGCTCACCCTCAAGCAAACGGGCAGGTTGAAGTCACCAACCGAACCCTCCTCACAGGAATAAAAAAGCGCCTGGACAGCGCCAAAGGCCTTTGGGCTGAAAACCTTCCACAAGTCTTATGGGCCATCCGCACAACGCCACACACCTCCACCGGGGAAACTCCTTACAGCCTTACCTACGGCTCCGAAGCCGTCATTCCAGCCGAAATCAGTGTGCCGAGTCCTCGCCTACTTTCCTTAGTTCCGGACGATAACGACGAGGCACTTCGCGCGAATTTGGATGAGCTTGAGAATCGCAGGGAACAAGCGTTCGTCCAGCAGGCTAAGTGCAAACAGCGAGCTGCACAGTACTATAACCTCCGGGTCCGAGGTACTCAGTTCAATGTCGGGGACTTGGTTCTTCGACTCAACTCGGCCAGCAAGGCTGCCCCCGAGGGCAAACTACATGCTTCTTGGGAAGGTCCATACCGAGTCGTTGCCACGCATGACTCCGGCTCTTATCAGCTCGAACATCTCAACGGGGCCCCGATCCCCCGAAGTTGGCACGTCACAAACTTGAGACGATTCTATCTATAAAAGCTAAATCACAAGTACTTTCTCTCCTTTAATTTCCGTAATAGTTGTTATTCCTATTTGTACTCTTCAATTAGCTCCGGCATTTATCATTGAATAAAATTTTTCTGTTCATACACCTCGCTGTGTTTTTCTTTACGTTACGGGGACGCCCTAACACATATATACTATCATTACTAGTCTCCGGACAATTAAACCTTACTCTCGGTCCGCCCGAGGAGGTTCGCATACTAGTCCCCGGACTCACACTACTTTCTCGTCTGTTTAACCGGAGAAATGCTAACTCCCGCCTGATCCGTCCGGGGAGGAAATTTGCTCCCGCCCGATCCGTCCGGGGAGTTTTTACTCCCGCCTGATCCGTCAGGGGAGATTGGCTTAGCCCATACCGTGTTCCCGAACACCTACTTAAAACAATTAGCAGGTTTTATATCATGTTCCCGAACACCCAATCAAAATGATTTGTAACAACTTATTTTCACCACAAACTATTCAAATCACATGGTTTTTTACATAACACAAAAAAAAAAAAAAAAAAACAAAAGTACTAAGGCTAACGTCTATGGCCCCCGAGCCAATACTGCGCACTCCGGTGCTGGGACCCACCCCTCGGTCTACGCTGGGTCCTTCGGGATCTTGAGGACCCTTGACCTCGGGCTCCGGCCCTGTTACCCTCTCGGAACCTGGTTCGGTCATCTCTCCTAGGCTCTCTTCGACGAGGACTTTCCCTAGGCGCTGGCCTCGGGGTTTCAACTCGGGTCCGTGCCCGGTTACCGGGATGTGGTGCTGACCTCGGTGTCTCAGCCCACTGCTCAGGGTCCCACTCCTCCGGGACCATAACTTCGATTTCCTGGGCCAGCTCCTCGACTATCTCCTCGGCAACTGCTGGAGGTTCTTCAGTTGTGGCCACCGAAGCTGGCTCCCTAATGACTATGCCTTTGCTCTGCACGGAGGGTTTTTTCTGGCCTTTAGACTTCTTATCCTTTCGAGGAGCTCTCTGAGTGCTTCGGTCCTGACTAGTGCTCGCAATAAACTCCTCAGCAGTAGGCCTTCGCCTGATTCGGCCCTTTAGCCCTTCATACATGCTGAGCAATAGTTCGAGGACCTCTCTTTTCCTCAACAACTCCGCAGGCTCTACTGAGCTCCTCGACATCAGCGCCGCGATGTCACTCTGGATTTCGACGGTCCGCTCTTCTACTTCCTCAAAGGTTAGCAGACCGAACTCGGACAGGATCCGTTCATATTCCTTATGGTGAACGCGGACGCGGCTCATCTCGGCAGCAGTGGTTCGATACTGCATCTCGAAGTCTTTGGCCCTTTCATTGGCCTCAACCACCTTCCTCTCCGCCGAGGCTATCTGCTTTTGCAACTTGGGCACTACGTGCAGCTCCAGGCGATTCTTCTCTCCGCGGAACCACTCAAGTGATGTCATTAATTTCTTTATTGTATCGTGCAGCTCCGCGGTGTTCTAGACAGTTGGTAAAAATCAAACAGAATTACTCTCAAACATAGAAGAGTTGATACAGCTCGGCAACACACAATGGATTATGAAAATGAAACGATTGCAAGGGTTTGAAAAGAGAAATTGTATTTCACAGTGACAGAATACAACGGTTCATTTACATCATTCCTATCAATTCTACAGATTTACAAATTTAAATTTGCGGGGATCTACTGACCTCCCGCTCAAGTGCCTCTGTTTCTTCGGGCAGCTCTTCTTGCTGGCCCTCAGGCACTTCGGTATTTCCCCCCTCGGCAGCAACGACAGCTTCGGTTTCAGCGGGGACTTCGGATTCTACCGAGGGAAGGGGCTCGGTGTTTTGAGGCGCCGGGGCCAGTTCACCGCGGCAGAAGGCCAAGAATTCTTCATCTTGGTCCACTATGCAGTTGGCCACTTCTGCGGCAGTCAGAAGCTGCCTCTTCCCCCCGAGCGCGCTCACCAGGGGCCATTCCGGCAGCTCCGCCAGCGCGGCGTAATACGCCTTCTCCACCTCGGCCGCCGCCTCGGGATCATACCCGAACTCTGGACGATTGATGTCCACATCCGGGTATACCTCCTTCACCTCCTCCAGCACCATGGCCCGCGTGGCTTTGTCCCCTATCGCCACAAACTTTGTCTGGAAGTCCAAAAAAGTGCTGGAGTGCAGCAATTTCTCAGCAAACGCCCTCAGTAGAGCTCCCTGACCTATAACCACGGCGGCTTCCCTTGCCTCCATTTCGGCCCGCAGTTGCATCAGTTCACCTCGGAGGCTGTGGTTTTCCATCTCTATACTGCGCAGACGCGCAACCTCGGACTCGACCGCGGCAGCCCTCTTGCGTGCCTGGGTCAAGTCGTATGAGAGTTTGTCATTCTTGGCGCGAAGCTCTCGCGCTGTCACAGCTAGCTCCTCCCTGGCCTCTATTTCATTCTTCAGGCCGACCTCGATTATACCCTTGGCCAGCCGAAGAATCTTCTCGGCGTCCGCGCTATCGAACCCCAGCGTACTGGGGATCACCTGCTCCCCCTGAAATAGTTAATACACACCGAGGCGCACGGGTTAAACCTCTGATACACACCTCGTGTAAGATAAACCACTGATCAGCATTCTTAATATTACCTCGGTACTTGCCCCAACCCGGGGTCTTTTGGCTGGTGCTTGCGGAGCCCCAGTAGGCTCCGGCCTCTTCTTCGATGACACCGGAGACCCCGCCGGCATCGCCCTCTCCTCCGACCCCGATGACGGTCGGACACTCTGAGACGTCTTCTCTCGGGGAGTCACCTCGGTGGCTTTCCCCTTCTTCTTTGCCGCTGCCGACGCTGCAGGGCTTCCCGATGCCGGCTGCTTTCCGAAGCGTCCCACTGCAAATATATATATATCAAAGGTCACTTTGCGCACAACGGCAAAATTGAATAACAGGACAAAAAACTCCTACCCTCTTCGGCATTTCCGTTCCCTGAATAATATGGGCTAAGCCCAGCCTTCTCCAGTTCCTCCTCGGAACAGAGGGTTTGGAAAGTTCCCACTTGCAGGAATATGTGCCTCATCTCGGCCCCTGGATTCTCCACAGGAGCGGAATCCTGCACCTCGTCACTCCTCCACTTCGGGAGGGCTATTTTATTCCTAACAAATATGAATCTCTCCTTCCACCCCTCTACTTTGCTCGGGTTTTGAACCTTGAACCCTCCGCGGGCTCGAGGACTAAAGGAGTACCATCCCTTGGACTTCCCGAAGTTCTTAAGCTGGTAGAAAAACCTAAAAAGTTCTACCGTTGGTTCTACCCCGGCCATTTTACTTACAACAGTAAAACCTACCAATTGCCTCACCGCGTTCGGTGCTAACTGGCAGAGGGCAATGCCGTAGTATCTTAACAGCTCTACGACTATGCTCCACAACGGCAATCTCAATCCTACTCTAAGGGGGTCAATGTACACGGTCATAAACCCCTGCGGTGGGCAACAGGCCCTATCCTCGGGGGTCGGAATTATGTATTCAAGGTCGAACGGAAGATAAAAGGATGGGAGTTCCCTCTCCAGCTGCCCCCGCGACATCCGTAAACCTATGGAGGACACCTCAAGATCAACCGCCGGACATTCGTAAAACGATATCGTCCGGGTATTACACTCTACACCGTCGACTCTCTCTATGGTTCTTATGGAATCCTTCTCCGGAAAAATATACGATATGGGGGGGATATCTAACGGAGTGTCCGCATCTCCAACTACTCTGACCGAGGCCGAAGAAGGGGCAGAAGATGAAGCAGATGAAGAGGATGACATACTTACTTGATTTGAATTCGAAAGGATGGAATTGAGAAATTTTTGATCTCTGATGAATCACAAACGCAAGGTTCCTCTTTTTCCCGCTTTCTATAACAGATGAATCGCAATAGAGAAGATGAAAAGTTACTGTGCAGTTATTCCTTATATAAATGCAAAACACCGACGGCTCTGATGCAGCCTATTCAAATTCAGTGATGAGGATTCATGCGTGCTTCTCACGCGCTTTACAGTTACCGAGGCGCGTGGGGAACAGCTGTCTTGGAACTCGCAGAGCGTGTCACTTCACGTTCCTCTCTCTCATTATGGCGCCGCCAGTCACACCAGCCTCACCCTTCTTCAGGAAGATTCAAAATACACTCCGGTGTACTTTTCGCCTCGGCCATACCACTACACTCCGGTATTCCAACCACTTCGGCCCACTATCTCACTCCGGTGTACCCTACACCTCGGTCAGACTGTCATGTACTTCAGACGTGTTTTACGCCTCGAGCAAGTTCGGTAACTCATTACAAGTACCAAGCACTTCGGCCTACCAGGGACCCCGGTCTTTGCTTAAGGTTCCACCCCGGTGACAACCGAAGCTCCTACCTTGCTTCGGCTGGGGGGGGGGGCAACTGATAGGGATGACCCGGTTACCTCGGGCCGGGTTACCTCGGGTCGTCCCTATAGCATGCCAGCAACCGCGAAGGCCCAGGCCCAACAGGCCCAGCAACACGCATTCGGCCCAGCGAATGCGAATCTGTCACGTAAATCCCAACTGCCATGATCTTTTCCCAACGGCCATGCAGATTTGGGAGGCAAGATTATAGGGATTTAGTTAGGGCTTGGGTTTAGTAGTATAAATAGAGGAAAAGAACTCTGAATTAGGGTTCGGACTTTGTATTCTGCAATACTCCTTGTAAACTCAATCATCACGTGAAAGATACACCTCGGCGATTGCCGTTTTCTGCCCGTGGACGTAGATCTCCGGATCGAACCACGTAATCCTTGTGTGTTTTTACATTCTTTTCGCATTAATTACTGTTCGATTGGGTGTTTTCCGGATTGCGCATTAACAATAAACTTAGGGCTCTGATACCATTTTAAGGCTCTTAATAATTATATTTTTTTTTTCTAAAAAGACTCAAGATTATATATATATATATATATATATATATATAGGCACGAAACATTAATAGTATATTAAAGTGACTGCAATGACATGCACGAAGTAAATAGCCACGAGATAGTAGAATTAAAATGACTGGCACGAAGAAAAGAGCTGGCATGAAACTGTCGACAGACAAGAAAACAAGTGACCGACAAGGCAACAACTCTAGAAAGCAAACAGTATTTTGACAGAGTAACAGTTTTGTCTAGAAAAACATTTTCGTTCAAAGACTAGTCAAAGTGCTAGAATTAATATAATTTTACAAATTTGACAAAATTAATATGTTTCTTAAAAAAAAAATGTTAAGTTTTGGAGATTTTCTCTAACAATAATGTTACTATTATTATTTATCTATTAAGGAAAAATGTGGGACTAGTAGTATGTAGATAATATATTCTAGTTGGGAATCCAATTAATGCATCAATGTAATGTTCACTTCAACGCGCAAGGGATGAATAGTTGGAATTGAGAGCAAGTGGCAGATAATTTTCAGACCAAGTACAAATTGTATTGTACTAATACTAATTCTTGGACTATTTTTACTTCATTTAATTAAACATCAATTGTCGGGTCCGCCTTCTGAATTAATTTATCAATAAATATATATAGTCGTCTTGGCGCTTTCATTTTGTACCTCCAGCTTTCAACAAGAATTATATATATGTAAAAAAGATTCGTGCAAGGTTTGACAGACTTCGACATATACATATATATAATATATACAATTTTTTTTTTTAGTAATTCTCGACTACATCTAATGTATGCAGCGGAATAATAAATTGAGAATTATGATCGTGATTTATAATTGAATTAAACGTTGAACATAAATTACGCTAAAGTTGGAACAACTTACTTGTTGCGTAATTAATCGGACTGAATTGAGCGATTAATACACCACTTCAGGTATCCACGCGTATATCGTCCACTGCAGGAACTATCCTCGGTACAATTGTTTAATAATTGATCGCTAGGAAATCCCTTATTGAACTATATGGTGTTTCTTTTTGACAAGATTAATTTTCCCTACAATAGAGAATAGACATATATATAGCGCATATACCTTAGGTATATGAGCCTAGTATTCTGGTCTGCTTTAATTAATTAATTAGTATAATTTATTAATTAATTAAAGCCCATATCCTAATCTAGTCTATTACTTTCATTTTGGCGTGTAATGTATAAGTTTCAATGGATGGAATTCATCTTTTTTTTTTTCAAAATTCAAACATCGATGGTCTTTGATTAATCTCGTATATAAAAACAAAAAATTAAAAAGGTTCTGCAAGCTATAACAATATATATATATATATATATATATATATATATATATATATATATATCAATGTTGAACAAGTCAAATATTATTAGTCTGAAGATTTAGAACTGCCTAACGTCTAGGCTGTCTAGGCAACAATTAGGGCCCCGCCTAAATTTAATCACTTTTATTTTTTATTTATATTTATTTTCATGGTTTATGTTCTAACTTCTAGTTCTACCTCTAATATCTTTAAAATACTATACAATTTAAAGTGACATCATAAAGTATAAATCTTAAATTAAAACAATAATAAAAGCTATCAAAACTTTTTTTATTTTATAAAAAAAACAAAAGAATAAAAATGATTTAAGCCGCCTAGGCCGATAAATTGCCCAACTAGCTTATCCAAGACTAAAAAATACCTAGAGGTGCCTTTTATCACGTAATCGGATCGACAAAATATCGTCTAGCGACTAGACGGCGTGTAGGTCAATTTCTGAATATAAGTGTGGGTGCGTGTTTTGATGTTTCTCAAATTTGAAATCATTTAATCAAATAGTCATCTTCTCTTCTTTCTTTCATGATTTTGACTTCAATAAATAAATGACATGCTTCAAAGAATGTGTTAGGACTTAGACATGTAATGAAAGTTGACCCTAGTAGTTGAACTAGTTTACTGGTTTAGAAAGACAATACACTACTAAAATTAAACATTTTTGCCATTACAAAATGTAGTTATAAAAAATGAAGAGTGGTCACAAAAATATTTTTAGTAACCACATTCTATATGGTAGCCACTTATAATAAGATGCAAAAAGTTTTTTTTGCAACTACTTTGTAGTTACTAATGTATTGTAACTACAAGTAGTTGCAAAAGAGCTTGTCATAGTATAGTAAATTTAGAATACTCACTTTTTGACGAAGTTGGATAGCACAAGTGGCAAAACATCTACTACCTAGACCTTTGGTCCTGGGTTCGAGTCACCGTGGAGGAGGGGAGGAATTTTTCTTTGTTCTTAGATTAGGAGATAGTGTAGTAAATTTAGTTAAAATTATATGAAATATTTTATGTAACTACTAATAGTTATAAAAGGGTTTTTTTTTTTTTTTTTTTTTTTTTTTCTGTAATTACTTTTGTAGTTGAAAAAGAGTAACGACAAATATCATTTTTCCTTATAGTGATGATGATTAAGTGCAGACCATATATATCATACAATTCCCCTATAGAAAGAAATAAGAATGTCGAATTATTATATAGTGCGTGGATGAAAGATCTTGTTATAGTCTTAACGATTTGGGTGCAATATAATTAAAAGTTCTATTTAATACTACCTCTGTTTTTTTAGATGTTTTTTTAGTTTTTTGCGTTTTGTTTATAATTAAATGTACATTTAACTTTTTTTTCACAAGTTTTTCAATACTACCGCTTTGATTATTCCTAAAAAATCTCCCATTATACAACCTACCATATTAGATAATAATATAGTAAGGAAATGTGGAGAAGGGGTGAGAGAAATTTAAAGAGGGACTTATTTGTCCATCTCCCTGTCCCTTAATTTTCTCATCCAAGACTAAAATGACTTCTAAAAAAACAGTGGTAGTATATAATAATAAGAAATACAAAAGGTCCAAAACCATTAGACAAAGATGAAAACTTAATATACATAATATGCAAGAATCTTTTTATATATAATGGTTGAGACTGATTCTAGAAGTACCACTTTTCTAATCACTTAATTGATCAAAAGTATTACTTTGGCGAATTTCAAGTGATATTTTCCGCCACCTTATTGAGTCGGACCTCAAAAAGTGCTCAATAAAAAAAAAAACAAACTTTGGAGTCCATTCATTTGATATCAATTTTCCAGCGATTAATACTTTTTCGAGAAAAAAACTATTTATTTTGAGAAACTGTAGTCCTTTATTGTTATTATTTTTTGTTAAATGTATTATTCAAAAGTGAATAATGAGATTTCAATATAGAAGTAATAAAGGTGAAATTTTATATAAGATTTGATAGAAACACATAAAGTTAATAAACACAAGAATTATAAAATTTTATTAAAAAAAATATTGTGTTTCACAAAAAATGTAATTCATTATTTAGGAAAAAATATTACTATCGAAAATAAAAGTAATAAATATTTTTTCCCAAAAATAGAGTAATTTTTTTTTTCTAAAAAACGTAATACTTTTTCTACAAGTAATTTTTCTAATGTATTCCAAGTAAATAATCATTGAATACAATTTGTCAGTTATAAGTAAAGGACTTATATAAATTTTGATATTAAAAAATTATATAAACTTGTAAAAACATGAATTGTTAACTTTTTTGAAAATGTATAATATATATTTCGAAAAAGTATTATGTCTTCTGGCAAAAAAAAATCACTTAACAATTTCTTTTGCATGCCAACTTTCTTTCAATTGAACGAAAATTTAAAATACGCTTGAATTGGATTGTTTGGTGTACATAAGAAGATCCATGCACATGATGTACACATGTCCTACTCTTAGGCCAAAGTTCTGACTCTTACAAGCTAGCCCATTAGAGCTTGTGTATAACACCTATATATACCCCTTAGTAAAAGGTGTATCAAATCAACACATATTTTTATGTACATTAGATGCATGAGTCAATCCAGAATATGCACGTAAATTGACAAGTTGTGTGGAGTTTGTTATGATAACGTATTATTATTGGCGAGTTGTGTGAATGCACTATTTATAGTTAAATGTAGAATTCAAGGAACAATGATTGCGTTTCAGCATATTACATTTCTTCAGAATAAATAATATCTTTCATCATAAATACTAATATTTTTTTCTTGAAAATCTACACACTACCTACGGATCCACCTGCAACACGAATTGCATAAGATATGTACAATTGGTGTACAAGAGAACTACTCATAAATAAAAATATACCTGTGTATGCTAATTCAGAGTAATTGTTCTAGTAACATTTATTTCTTTTTGTTGGGAGTACTGAGTTACCTCGATTGGTTTCAGTAGAATGGGTTCTCAGATCGTATATGGGTTGAACCACGATCAGATCTCGATGTTCTTTACTCTAGTTCGGGTGGAAATCACAAACGAAAATCTACGATATCTACGAACCAAGGGCCATCTTGGCGGCTGAAGAACCATGCTAGGGCTTCTCACTTGCTCACTATTTATTAGTTCGAAAACTATACTACTGAATTATATACTGTGTACGGGTATATTAAGTGAGATAATGGGGAAGTAGGTGAAATAATTATGGGATATGAGCCTCCCATAATTATCCACTTCTATAATTGGGTCTGTCTACTTGGGTCGCCTTTGGTCGGGTTCATTGACCCGCGTCATTCCAACATCCCTTACTCGCCCATGGAGGCTGAATCTTAACCCACTGTGATCTTTCCAAATTCCCTAGCAATTATACTGGCAAATAGATTGTGTGATCCTAATGCCAAAAATCAGCATACCTTCTTGTCAAGTTAGCTTTGAAGGAGTGTATCCGATTCAACACTTATTTCGCATTCACTACTATGTTGCTTGAACATTGTTGAGGAAATAAGGTTTTACAAAAAACACTAGTAGTATTCCCCTGTGATGCACGATTTATAAATGTAAATGAATAAAATAAGAATTTTATATGTTTATATAATTTTAATGTAATAAAATTATAAGTCGATAAATAATAAGAGATGAAAAGTTATATATTAATGAAAGAAGAGTCAATAAAAAGTCTTCAAAATTTTATATAAGTTTGAGTAAGTTGTATAACATTCATATTTGTTTTTCTTGTGTATGAATATCTCTAATATCCTTGCATGGAGACCATGTTGATTATCTTGTACAAATGATGAGTGTATATATTTATATGCATAATTTTATGGTAAACATTTATAGTTATCAAAGGTATCTATATTTTAATTTTTTTATATACAATGTTCAAGAAATTTTCAAAAGCTTTTAGGAAGTACCAATAACACTACATTCTAATTAACCCACAAAAACACTAAAAATTAAACGACATAATCAACCAACAAACAATTATTTATCGTTAATCTAACATTTTATTTTAAAATATATACAATATGGTTTCAAATTATAAATCGACAATAGATGACTAATTTAATTTATCATACAGGAAACTCAACATTAGAAATGAATTTTTTTTTTATTTCCAAAAATTAGATTATTTTTTGAAAAAAAAAATAAATTGTTGAAATTATAAATTATAAAGTACTTACTAAATAATTCAATTTTTTTTTATATGTTTAAGAAATTAATAAGAAAAATAATTAATAAAAGAATGAAAAAAAATTCAAATTAGTATTAAATATTAAAAAATATTATTAGGGGTTTATTTGATGAAACCATACTAAATCTATTTTTTGTTTTGATTTATTTTTCCTTTAAAGGTATAAATGTACTTGACCATAAATTTTTTATATACATAATGGATACTACATAAAATAAATGACACATTAAGTGAAAATAAAATAAAATAGATGAAGAATGGGCACAATAACAAAACAAATAGGATTTTAGAAAGAAAAAAAATAGTTTTGCTTTTGCTGACAAACTTCCTCCCAGCCCACTCCCTTCCCCACACTTTCGCCCCCTCCCCCCATTTTAGATTATAGAAAATTATGTTGATTTCTCTCACACAATTTTGGTCACACACACACACTCTCTCACACAAAGCCTCTCTGTTACTCTGGTGGGTGATGATCTCGCTTCTCTTCTCCCTCATTTACTTTGCATCTCTTAATCTTCACATCAAATGAAATTATTTAAAGAAGAATAAAATTTGGAAGTAGACACAAAATTAGGTTGAATCAATGGATTGATTAATGTTAATTTCAATTAAAAAATAAATTGATTGTGCGGAACAAATTCTGTGAGATATAGGTTCGGATCTTTTTTGAAAGGTTGCATGCGTGTCTTCTTTTATAAACTTTGGCCAAATTAAGCTGATTGTGGGGAACTTACTATTGATTTGAGATATTGGTGCCTAAATATTTTTTAAGGCAAACATATGTTGGTTTATCTTTAAATAAAATGTTTTATACCAAAAATAATGTTTTCTAGAAATAGCAAACAGATTTAGGCGAGAAAATTCCTAGGTTCCTATTTTGGATATATATATATATATATATATATATATATATATATATATATATATATATTTCAACACCTTCTGTAACACATTATTTATGTATCAACACCTTCTGTAACACATTATTTATGTATTTTATTTTTTATTTTGTTTTACTGATCATTTTCATGTTTTATTATTTTAAGCTCATAATTTTATAATATATATATATATATATATATATATATGTTGTCAGTTTTTATTATCCAGAATCGTGGGGAAGTTATTTTTCTTAAGTAACTTTCATGGGAAGTTTCTATCCAAAAATAACTTCCAAGGGAGATTTTAATCCAAAAATAACTTCCCATCCATGATCCTATAACTACAAATCCGTCTCTCTCCCTCCCCCCCCCTCCACATTTTTTTTTCTCTCTCTCTCCTAAGGGGATAAGATCATGGAGAAATTATATTTCAAATATAATTTTCTTATCCAATGATTTTTTCACCGTCATTTCTCTTTCTCTCCCTCTCTCTCTTCCACGTTTTTCTCGCTCCTTGTAATCATTTTTGCAGGTGTGGAACAATCTCTATAAATACAAGTTCCCACGAAGATAAACTTGAACCCCTTTCGTCAAGGTTCCTACGACTTAACAATTTCTTGCAACATCTGCAACAACACATTAACTACACACGCATGCACACCCACTTTTCTTTGTGGATTGTGAGATCCTTGGTCGGGATCTTTGTGGGTATGTGTAGATTAGTTCTAGGAATTAGACCAGTGGTAATTTTCTCTTCATCTTGGTCTATGTCATTTTGGGAATTATTAGCAATGTATTTTGTTGATTGAGTATTAAAGTTTGGCTCAAGCTTTTGAATTGTTTGAAATTAAACTTATTTTGGTTTTCCTTGTTTTTGCTTTTTGTTGTATTTTTTCAATTCCATTGGTGTTTGTTTGCTTTCGCTATTTTCTGCACAAACGAACCCAAAGTGCTGCAACACCTTGCGGGATACTTCACGTTTTGCCTGGATCATATTCTATCAAAACATAATTGCCGCTAGCGAATCGCTAAGCAATGACAACAATAATGGTCTTCTTCTCTCCTTATATCTCCTAATTATTTATCTAGTTACTTACCTAGACATGTCGCGCATGACCGTATCAAAGCCTGGTCATTGGGAGTATGTCAAAGTAGCAACACTAAGATAAAAATTGATAATACAGGAAAAATCCCTAAGGGCATACTATGAAGTAATCCAAACCTTCGGATCTCACACAATGAGGAGGTATTGGACTCATTTCTTATTATCTGTTTTTATCACAAGCACACGCAGTATGAAAGACATGTTACAATGTGTTATTTTCCTCAAGAAAGCATATGTCATTTACTTTACAAATTGTACACATCTTGGTTGAAGTTCTTTTCAATACCTAATATGAGTTTTCCCCGTAGATGCCCTCAAGTCAATATCCAACTCGAGAAAACCCATATATGGATATAAAACAAGTTATAACTGAATATCGATATATGATCAAATGTCACCAAACATCAATCTCATCTTAGCAACACGTATAGTCAACTAATAAATCATGTACCAGCCTCATCTCATATGTCACCCGCCATTAGAGGAAATTTCTCATGTGAGAGAGAGAATTATTTCTTAATCTGTCTGTTATATTTCTATCAGAATCATCTCTGCATAAGTGTGCATAAATATATCATAATCACCTCCAACCATGTGACAATTATCCTAGATAAGGTCAAGTGATGATATCCTTGGTCAGTATTTGGAGTCTCTCATAAGCAACGTCTCATTTATGGACTATGAGTTGGCAATGCCCATATCAAACCACTTATCACTCCAAAATTACTCAATTTTTTTAACCAAAACTTATTTACATTGTAGAGGCAAAAGCTCCAAGCTTTTATTCGATTGCAGAAATTATACATTGTCTTTAATACTCGTATCTTCCCAGATGGTCTTGCTGATACACGTCTTTTATGCATGCTTTTAGACTCATATAAATGAAGAATGATGTAGCAGTTGCATGTAGTATTGGCCGTTTTGTGATTAATGGCGTTGTCTTGTGCCAAGTGACGTGTGTGCTCGTTTGTAGTGAAATGTGTGCTTTTAAGGTTAAAAGCTCATTTGGATGAAGTTTTGAGAAGAAATGAGCAAGAAAAGAGGTGAACCAACGAAAATAGCAAGATTAACGTCAAATCCCATCCCAACACATCTTCAGTGTTTAGTTCATATCTCAAGATATATATGTCCAAATAAGGTGAAATCAGTGACATTGGAAAGCTAAGCCAAAGAGCTACAATTTTTTCGAAATATCCAAAGCAAATTCGGACTAATAGATCTCCAAATATGGCTTTGATGTTGGACAAGAAATGCAGTTTTGGACCATGCGTCCAATTACTTGGCCTATTCGACTTAATTTTATCCATAAATGCCTTTTTTGCCTATTTTTGGAGGATTTTCACCCCTCAACTCATATTTTTAGTCCAACTATAAAAGGGGGCCAAGAGAAACAATTTTGTGAATCAATTCTCATATTTTATCAGCTTTTACATTATAGTTAGTTTTATTCCCTTGGAGCAAAAAGCAAGCAACAAGAAGAGAAGATCAGAAATAGAGCTAGAGTCAAGTTTATACGAAGATTCTGGGTTTTATAGTTATTTCTACTTTGCGATTAGATACAATATGTTGTCCATGAATATTTTATGTTTTAATTAAGAGTATAAGTGGCTAGTCGTTACGTATATTCTAGGGCTATAAAGTAAACTTTGATGACTTTGTGATTATTATTTTGGTTATTTAGACATCCGTTCTTTATTTTATCCGGGTGTTTGTTTTAATTGTAGGTTTAATAATATAATCAATTATTAAACTTAATTAGGCTTAATAAATCGACGCCCGAGAGAGGAGGATTGTTAGTAGGCTTACAAAACATAGCATAGATAATCAATAATAACCGAGAGGTTTGAGTTATTTGCGTAGGCATTGGTCTTCTTTGCGTTTAGGAGTTGCATATATAATAATTAGTCCGAGACGATAATTATTTAAATGTAACCTACATATTATTCGCTCCAAGAGGAGGTCTAATGTATTTTTTATCGCCTAATAAAAACTAAAATCAGGTCTTAAAAGTCTAAATATTTAGGATAATTGGTCTAAGTGAGTTGTAGTTGAAATCGAATCATAAAAAATATCTTGTAATCTGATTTAATCCTTAATTGTTTTTCATCTACTGCAACTTAGTTAACTAGTAGTTTAATTTTAGTCTTATAACCAAAATCATAATTTTCGACTGTCTAGATAGAGTTGGATTATTCCAATTAGGGTAATTAATTGGCTTAGTTATCCGATCTCACTGGGATCGACCTTGCTGATGTACGTCGAAATTGTCATATTTCTTGCATTAACTACGTTCATATTTGATTATGAAAAGCAGGTGTTTACTATGTTTAAGAGCAAATACTGTTTAGTTGCATTTTTTGGTTTAATTTTTTTCATATGATTTGATGCGCTTTTGGGTATTTTTGAGTCGTGTTTAATTTGCACTCACTTTCTCACTTTGGCCCGCGAAACAAGGCACAAATAGGCTCCTATTAGGCCCAACTCGAAGATCATCAACTTACGAACAAAAGTCATAAAGAAGTCCGCCCGAGAAAATGAGTGGAAGAGCCTCGAAATGACGATGCATGAAGACGGCGCGTGAGACGGAAGAACAACGTGCTTAGCGATCCAACGCCGCACAAAAGGAGCAATTCGGCCATGTTATGACTTCCAAGGGTGCAGCTCCACCGGCGGTACCGTGGGTATGGATGCGGTTCTGTGCGACAGTTCGGTCTAGCTCCCATCGATCGTCATGTGTTCGTATTTCATCCACAACTTCCTCATACGACATGCAATCGAGGTGATTCAAGTTGCCAAGTTAGCCGAGACATAGATCTACAACTTTTTAATTTAAGTAAAGAATTCCTAGAATTGCTGAGAAGCTCGCGTCGAGAGTTTTTAAAGAGTTCGACCTAACACTTAAAGGATTCGAGCATGCTAATTAGCCAAATTACCCATTTACCCTTACTAAAATGTCATTTTCTGCAAATTTATGTCTTTTCACATTTGTAGGATTGGGGTATTATAAATACCCCTTCCTCCTCTCTTTGTAGACACACTTTAACGTTTACTCTACATTTTTATTTTACTTTGGCTTAGACTAGAATTTTGAGATTTTCTCTTAGGATTGCTTCTTCTTCAAAAGGGAAACTTAGTCTTTCGGTTGAATCTTGTAAAAATACTCCAATGAGTGTGACAACCTTGAAGATTATTGAAGATATTCATAGTGATGAATTTCTCTTTGAAGGTACTAGTCATACATGAGAAGGACAAGAAGTATGGACACTACGCTTGTTGATCTTGACCTTGAGATAGACCGCACTTTTCAAGAGGAGTTTGAAGGCTACTTGCCAACAAAAGGAGGCATGAAGAAGAAGAAGTGAACACAGAAAATAGAGAACACAATAGCCTACCTCAAGATGTGGTGGAAGAAGTCGTTTCTACGTTGGCCCCAACAATCATGGCATGTACTCAAGTATAGTCTGATTGAGAGTTCAAGATAACTCCTTTGAACTCATGTCGGGCTCCTACAAATCAGTCAAGTCAATTAGTTCATCTACAATTGAGCGAAGAACGAAAAACCCCACACATTTGTCCACATTTCTTAGTTTTGCGCACTCAAAATAAACGGATTACCACCGGAAGCTATTAGACTAAGGTTCTTCCCCTTCTCACTTTGGTATCAAGCCAGTGTATGGTTAAACTCACTTCCTACCGACTCAATCACTTCGTGAGATGACCCAATGGCGAAATTCTTGCAAAAGTTCTTTCCGCCAAGTAAAACTGCTAAACTCCACCATAGGATTACCACATTTTCTCAAGAGCCCCGACGAGTTGTTTTTCGAGTCATGGGACAAATTTAAAGAAGATTTGAGAGGTTACCGCCACCATGGCTTGGAACGTTGGATGTTGCTGGACATCTTCTACAATGGGCTTTCCTACTGGTACACGTGTTTCGTGCACGCACTTTAGGGCACTTTTAATGTCATTTTAGTGACAATAATGTGCATAATCACGTGTATTCAGTGCTTTTATACTCTCATGGGCAAAATAATGCATTTGTGCTGTTTTTGTGTTAAGACAGGTGAAAAAGGGTCGAAAAAGAACATCAGACGACCGCGGAGTCGAGGGATCGATCGAGGCAACAAAAGGAAGGGCTAACTGAAGATCTCGGTCGAGACAGGATGCAAATCTCGGCCGTGATGAGTCTCCAGGGGATTTCATGAAGAATTGCAAAATTGAAATCTAGGCCGAGACAGATAATGCGTCTAGGCCGAGATGAGTCTGCAGGGGATTTCAGAAATTCAAAAGATGAAGATCTAGGCCGAGATGCAATCCAATCTCGGCCTAGATGAGTCAAATCCTGAAAAGCCCTAATTTCCTCTTTTCACGTCTCGGCCGAGATGCAACCCAATCTCGGCCGAGATCAGCCTTCGACCCACCAGTTGAAAATCTCTTTTTCACGTCTCGGCCGAGACACACTTGCATCTCGGCCGAGATTCCTTACCCTGTTTTAAAATCCTGAATGCGATTTTGCCTATTTTTGACTAGCACTTTCTCTCCTTATATATATATCATTCCATTCGAATTTAACCTAACCCATCCCTCACACATAATCAGCCACTTTTCTCCATTGAAAGCAAAGGAATGGAAGGGGGTTGAAGATCTTGATCTTCAACCCTAACTTTTGGTTCTTTCTATCCTATTTTCATGTTTTCTTTAATTTTCTATTATTTTATCTTTGTATTAGGTAAAATGGGTGATTAGCACCCTTTTATTCATCCTTGATTATTGTGGAACCTTGAGTTTAAGACATTTATGTGATTATTACGGTTAATGTTACCGAAAATATTGTGTATTCAAGTGTTTTGTGTTATTTGCTGTTATTGACTCACATTTATGAATTTATTATTGGATTGATCACCCTTTAAGGGATTTGTGAATGTGTTGCTAGAATAGGAAATTACTATCCGTAATTGTAGGATTTCCGATTCCCGTGTAGCAAACAATAGATTTATTTATTGGTGATAACACAAAGTTCAACCACTAAAACCGAGCTTGCGAGTTTTATGTTGAATTTATCTCGTTGTCCTAGTGTTTACTGCATTTGGTTATTGAATCTAAGAGAGCTTGTTCGAGGATTCGATTAAATTGAATATGGTTAGTCGAAGAGCTTGTTTTGATTAACTAAGATTAAGGGATAACAAGGCTATTAGAGCTTGTTAATAGCCTTGAGATAAGGGCTAGAATCACAATTGAATAGGGCATTAACAATAGTTGCATAAATCGTCCAAGACCTCGGTGAAACATGATCAAGGGTGAATCATTTTGTTATTTAAAAAAAAACCAAAAACCTATAAAAATCTCTTTATTTGTCTTTGTTTATTTAGGTGTTAGTTGTTATTTCATTAAAATCCCCCCACTTCTTTATTGTTTTCTAGCTTATTTACTTTATGTTTCTCGATCATAATAGCTTAATACATAATAAAATTGTTCGGCCGTTCCTCGTGGGATCGACCCTTACTTGCCACTCTACTAGTTAGAGTAGTAGGATAAGGTTAAGTGTACATTAATTTGGTAGCAAGAAACGACGCTACCAAATTTGGATGTTGTTGGACATCTTCTACAATGGGCTTTCCTACCATGGTAGAAGTGTCGTCGATGCTGCTTCGGGAGGATGCCTCATGAACAAGGCGATTGAAGAATCCTTTGAGCTTATAGAGACTATGGCCAAAAATCATAATCGGTGGAAAAAGCCACAAGGCAACCCAAGCTCATCCTCCAATGTCCAAAGGCAGGTACAAAGTATGCACCAAGTGGATAACCTTGATTTAATAGCGTCAAAACTTGAGGTTTGAACCAAGAAGTTTGACATGAAAGCAGTGAATACTACATCCACCCCATCCCACCCCAGTCCCTCAATTCTATTTTCTGTGACATTTGTGGAGGGGAAGGACATTTAGCGAGTGAGTACACTATAGTGACATACGTTGAGAATGTTAGTTTGCTTGAGAGGGCAAGAAAGGTAAATGGATCCCATATTCTAACACCTGCACTTCTGGTTGGAGGCATAACCCAACATTCTCCTATGCCAATGCCCAAATACCCTAAACCCTCCTCAAGAGCAATATTGCCAAAATTAATCATATTCCTCCACTTAAAATCCTTCAGGCTTTCTTCTGAGAAATGGTAATCCTAACCCTCCTAACAGGATTAAAGCCGATGTTGCTATTGAGGAAATAAAATCCCAAGCTAAGAAAGATAGGGATGATATGAATGCCATATTTGAAACCCTCATGAGTCATAACAAGATGATAAAGCAATACTTCATTAACCAATCCAGTGGCTCATCTATGCAAGCAGATAGTCTTCCGTGACACTCCGAGTACAAAGCTAAGGAACACCTTAAGTTTATGGTGAAGAAGGGTGAGAATAAGGAGAGTGTGACTAGTAATGAGGATAGGCTTGGACTTGTGGAAGAATGGAAGGGCAATTCGAAAGGAAAGGAAGTTCTTGAGAAAATGGCGAAACAAGGGAATGAAATAAGTGAGGAAAATAGTGGAACATCTTTGCTACCCCCATCCCAACCCCTCACATGAACCCTTTTAGAAATGTTATGATGTTGAGCCAAATGAGTTAAAAAAAAAAAAAAAAAAAAAAAAGTGAATGAAAGCAAGGTGACTCGGGGTTGTGAGAAATTATTTTCCAATTTACTCTCTAAGGGCAAGTTACTCTTTAGTGGAGTCAATTTGCAAAATGCTCCACCCATCCCCAAAAACTTGAAAAAAAATCTTCGGTAAGTGAGAATTTACAAGTTTTTGAAATTCACTAGAATTTTAAGCAAAATGAAATCATGAAAAATGAGGGGTTAACAAAAAAAACTTGGTGATACGGGATGCTTCTCCATTTCTTGCAAAATTGGAGAAATTATTTTAAGAAATGCTTTGTATGATCTCTTTGCTAATATGAACCTGATGAGCCTCAAAGACTTTGAGAGTCTTAGTTTTGCAAACTTGAACCACACCACTATATTTGTGAAATCAGCCGACTACCGGAGGCCAAGCCTACCGGAGTTGCAAAACATGTGATTGTCAAGGTGGGAAAATCAAAGTTTCCAACCAACTTTATAATTTTGAACATCGAGCGGGGACTTACATTGCTGATTATACTTGGGCGACCTGTTTTAGCGAGAGGAGGAGCACTAACTAACGTTAAAGGTGGCTGAGTGGTCCTCAACACTAAGGATGAGTCCCTAAAATTTTAAATGATAAAACTCTAGCATCTTAGTGTTGGTGGTGATAAAAAAACCCTTATGAGCCCAAGATATTACCGAGAATGGATGATGAAGCTGAGAAACTCGAAACTCTTGAACCAAACTCTTTTCTAATGAATGAATGTGGAATGATTGAAAAGAAAATGGAAGATGTTTGTGTGAAAAATGAAACCAGAAAGGATGAAGAACCCATTTTTGAGCCCCCATCATTGTTCAATTTTTCAAGTCAAGCTAGTGACCTTAAAGAAGCGCACTTGGGAGGCATCCCAAGTGCTTTTAATTATTTTCAGTAAATGTAATTAATTAGTTAAGTTCTGTTGATTTCAGTTTCGGGTAAATGTGACGTTCTTGTTTGAGATGATATGTAGCAATTGAAGGAAATTTGTGAAGAAAAGGGTGAAGGAAGGAATTTCGTTGGAAAAATTCGTGCTCGTGCACAGAATTTTTGTAAAATTAATTTCCATTTTTTTCGAAAGTCGAACTTGATATTGGAAGAAAAATTGGAAAAAAAAAAAAAAAAATCATTTTTTTAGGCCAATAGTCTTCAGAGGCCACCCCTACCCTCTTTCCTACAAAATTCTTTCTCTCATTTTCTTTCTCTCTCTAAAAGTGGGTTTCTCTCCACCTTCTCTCTAGAACTCAAAGACTTTGCAACTTTGATTTCAAATTACTCAAAAACCACTTGAAATGAGCTCAAGTCCTTCAGACGCATTGCTACCCAGAGCAAGGGGAACATTTTGTACCAATCACTTTTATGCGGAACTCACCGTTATCCGGTGCCAAAATTTCAAAGGTAAATTTTTGGGCCCTCTTTTGAGTAATTTTTCGGTTTCTCTTGCTTATTCCCCTTAACGTCCCTTATTGTGTAAACTTTCCACACACGGGCTACATTTTCCCCATCCCGGGCATATCTTTTGCTCTTGTTGTTGCTTGTTGAAGTGTAGGAACTATTGAAAATGAAAGAAAAGAAGGGTGAAAAAAGGAAAGGGAAATTGACAAAATCTCCTAAAAAGAGGAATCAAGCAAGAAAGCTAAGAGTAAGAAGGTTATCTTAGAGACCTCGTCAGATAAATGGGACGAGTATGATGAAAACATGCTTAATCCTTCAAAATATATCCTTCCAAGTAAGAGGATAAGGACAACTTCTTAGTTGTGAGCAACAAGACTATTGCATGTTCAAAGTTCATTTGTTTGATTGAGTTGAGAGCTCTACCTTTTAGGGAAAAGGTGGAAGGATGGCTATAGAATTTGGGTTTGTTCAATCTCCTAACAAAGAAAATGCCGACTTATAGAGATGTGATAATCCAATTCTTTAGCACTCTTTGATTGAAAGAGGTTAAGTTAGGCATAGCGAGTGGAGAGACGCGCTTTGTAGTAAAAGGAAAAAGCTTTTCATTCGATGTGAACGAATTTAAAAGCAAGTTGTGTCTAATTGTAGATAAAGACAACACATCGAGGGTGACGATGATTCTAAGGCCGAAGCCATTTGGAAAAGCTTAACTGGAGAGAGTAAATTTGATGATTGTTTCAGATTTTGATCCACACTACCTTAGCAAAGAATGATGCGTCTGGAGTGGAAATGCATGAGCTTTACTTCATATGGGCTACAAAGAACCGATAAAAGATAAGATTGGCATCCTATTTTATAGCATATTGGTTGAAGGTTCAAGGAGGGAGCTATCACACCATGCATCTAAGAGGGCATTTGACGAATGTCCTCTCAAATTTGCCAAAACTTTTGTTTGAGTCCCATGATAGTGTGGCAAGGGCATAGAATTCTACATCTAAACGAGACAAAAGAACCGCCGTCAAGACAAGAAAACGGAAGGAAAGAGTCGAAGAAGATGAAAGGTCACCAAGAGGGGGAAGGTTCGAGCTTGAGGAGCTCTTGGAACGAATGGATGCTTGAATATTTAAAACGAATATTTGAGGAAGCAAAACGAAAAGGTTCTTGGAATCCTAAAAGAGATGAAAGGAAGGATCGAAGTGATTGAAAGACAAGGGTGCGAGAACCATTTCTCGCTTAACTAGTTTTGCAAGAGAAGGGTAACGACATTTGTGTACCTAAAGAACATGATCAAGAAGAGCTCGAATGAGTAGGATCGTGCAAGGGTAGAAAGAGAGATTGATGATGTGACAAACCGATACACGTAGTGTATGCATGGATTTAGGGTGATTGATCCTAGTATTTTGGTAACATGTGCATACAAATTCGGTGATTATATGCTTATATTGACAATCTTGAGCAGGATAATGTGTTTGCTCGGATTTTTAGTAAAAAGTTACTATTTTGGGCATAAAATTCCATTAGGACGAAGTTTCGAGAAGAAATGAGCAAGAGGCAAGGTGAAACGGCAAAAAAAGGCAATAATGTAGAATTCTAGCCCGACACACCTCAATATTTTGCTCATATCTTGAAATCTACATGTTCAAATGAGGTGAAATCAGTGGCATTGAGAAGCTAACTCAAAGGGCTACAACTTTGCCATAAATAGCCAATCCTTCCCAACTTATATATAGGGGTTCTCCAAGTCCGAAAACCATCATCACATATCATAGAATTCACCTTGGACGCTTGAATTGAAGAGCCAGAAGCGTGAAGCAAAGAAGATCAAGATTCAAGACGATTTCACGTTTTTATCGTTTTTGTTTATTTTATTGCTTTTAGAATGTTTGTCTATGAATTTTTTTGGTTTTAATTATAGACATGACTAACTAAACATGTTTGTGTTCTAGGGCTAGAAAGTAGGTTGCGATTGATTATGCTTTGATTATTTCATTTTATTCTAGACTCCATTCTATGTGTTTATCTTATGCACTTGTTCTTAGTTTATGAATTAATTGATTTGGTCAATTGATTATATTCTACTTGCATAATAATTTGACACCCGATAAGGGAGGGTTATTAATAGGCATACGACATATAGTATAGGTATCAATAGTCATCCGAGGGGAGTGAGATATCTGTATATGCACTGGTCTGAGGATCCCTTTGGAGTTGCATATGCAATAGTTTGCCCGACAAGAGAGTTTTCATTCGTGATCAACACGTTAGTGCTGATGTCATTCAAGACCATTTAATTGTTTAGTACTTTCTTAATTGTTATGAGCTCCTAGTCATAAGTGTTTTCATCTACTTATTACTACAAATAAGATTAACTAACTCACTGTGTTTTATGCTATGGTCTAGGTATAAGGAAGGTAAATGCACACATTTTTGCTTCCTAAATATACATAAAATTTTGTTCTTAGAATTAACATTATGATAACTTAATGGAGTGTTTGACCTTGAATGTTTACTATGTTTTCAATCATCACCCATACTCCAATCGAATCACAAATTAATCCTTAATCACCAATCTCCAACTGTTATGAGTGAGAATACAAAGATTCTCCCAATACATAACCCCCACTGAAGTTACCAATCATGTTCTCAACATGATTTGCTATGTTGATCACACTCAAGTTGTATTATTAATTTCAAAAAGCTTATCACATATAATGTAGGGTTCAAAACATGGTTAAGTATCAAGGATTACAATGCATTCACTATTCCCATGCTTCCAAAGAAAATTAATGCTCTTAACTCAATCTCAAATATGACAGATGACCTTCCGTTACATGCTCATGAAATATCTTGAACTCTAAATACACTTGTATAAGCAACGAATTAAAATCCATCTTCATCTATCGGATGATCTCACATCTCTCTGAATATTGATTTTGCCTTCTGATCAATATGATATAAGCATAAATGTTGGTACGTTTAACATGTCAATAATGCGTGAAAGGTAAAATTAGACATATTCAAAGTAACCTTCATAAATGTTTAGAATACTCATTAAGGAACGACTAATAAACTTGCGTGATTCATTACTCATCAGTTCCTCTTGTATATTCTAACAAGTTTAAGGTCAAGTAGATGTATCGCCACATGGCACCTCGTGTGCTAGCTGTTTGGCGTTGAAGTGTCACACATTGCGCCACATTACTCGCTCATGGGCGCTGACATGGTGGTACACGCGTTTATTTATGCACTTTAAGTCTGTTAGAGTGATGAATTGTGATGATTGCGTGTAGAATGGAGAGTATTTGGATTGTTTTAGTGCCTTTGGACTATTTGACGTTTGTGTTTTCATTTTGAGCTTAACAGGTGATTTAAGGCTAAGTATTCGTACTCGGCCGGATGCACAACGAGGAAATGAAGTCCGGAGGTCAAAAAGATGGAAAAATCGCCGGAAAATGAAGAACAAAGCACCGCGACCGCGGCAAAATGGCGCGGCCGCGGTCCAAGTGAAGAAATAAGCAGAAAATCTCTGGACAAGTAGCGCGGCCGAGGCATACTTGCGCGGCCGCGGCGTGGTGCTGGATCAGGAGCGGGCGCGGGCGCGGCCCGTAAGCGCGGTCGCGGCCCATTAAGGCGGTTAATTAATCCTTGGGCCACAAGAGTTCCGTTTTAAAGCCCAGAATCGACCTAAATTGACTTTCTCTATAAAAAGGGATTCTTATGCTCGGAAATAGAGGACGAGAACATTACGAGAGAGCAAGATTGAGAGATTCCGAAGGAGACGGGCAATCAAGATCGGCAATACTCGGGTTTTCTAGTCCTTAAGTCTTTACAATTATGTATTTTCAGTTTAATTTGTCTTTTGTCACCGCCATGAGCGGCTAGTAGGTTATTTCAGTCCTTAATCGAGTCGAACCCTAGTTTTGCTATTCTGTGATATTTACAGTGGTTATTAATCAGTTGATTCCTTGAAACGTTGTTATACTATTTGTTTATCCTTCAATGCTTGTGCGTTTATATGCTAGATTGATCACCTAGGATTATAATTGCATAAGTAACGCTAGGTTATAATCGTAATCCGTAATTGTTACGAACCTATAGCCACTTAGTAGCGAATAGCGAGTGATATCGCTAGGATAGTATATAGCTCGGTCTGAATGGGTCCGAGCTTACGAGGTCCACACCGTGTCTATCCCGTTATCCTAGTTCTCTAGGCGTCCGGTTAATGAGATCCAGAGAGCTTATTCTGAGGTCACTCAACTGGATAGACTAACCAAAGAGCTTGTTTTGGTTAGTTAAACATAAGGGATAACGAGGTTAGCAGAGCTTGTTGTTAACCTCGGGGTAGGAGTTTTAAGGATAAAATTGGTTAATAATTGCATCTATCACAGGGTAGTAATAACTAGGGGGAGATAAGATTAAGGGCTGGGATTCGTTATTTTATAAGTAGACCAAGTCATAGTTAATTTGCTTAAATTCTGTTTTAGTTCTTTAGTTAATATATATCAAGTTACAAACCCCCATTATTTATATACTTATATACGTTGCTAGTATTAGGATTTATTTAAACACTAAGAGTCTTCCTGCTCCCTGTGGGATCGACCCTACTTACCACTTCTACGAGCTAGAAGGGTAGCTAGGTTTAATTAATTTTACCGCATCGCGACAGTGCGGTCAAATTTTGGCGCCGTTGCCGGGGAGCGGTGCAAGATTTTAAGTGTTTATTTTTATCAGTTCTATATTGAGTCTCGTAATTTTATTTTTTTATTTTATTTTTGCGATACACTTGAACTCACCTAAGTTTCTTTTTGTCACCGAGAAATCTTCCGCGTCTGAACCTGAGCCAGCAGCAATGGCAACCGAAAGGACTATGCGGGAATTGGCCACCACTGGCACTACTCACCAGCCTCTATGCATCACCTTCCCCGACTTGGGGGAGGACACCACTTTCGAACTCCGATCAGGGTTAATTCACCTGTTACCCTCTTTCCATGGGTTAGCAGGAGAAGATCCGCACAAACATTTGAAGGAGTTCCACATCGTCTGTTCGAGCATGAAGCCGACGAAAGTCACTGAAGAACAGATAAAACTGCGGGCATTTCCTTTTTCTCTGAAGGATATGGCCAAGGATTGGCTCTACTACCTCCCCTCAGCATCTATAAAAACTTGGGAGGAAATGGAGACCCAATTCTTGGAGAAGTACTTTCCGGCATCTAAGGCCACGAACATCCGGAAGGAAATCAGTGGAGCGGTACAACTGCCCGGAGAAACTTTGTACGAGTATTGGGAACGCTTTGAAAAGCTGGTGGCCAGATGTCCCCAACATCAGATCACAGAACAGTTGCTCATCCAGTACTTCTATGAAGGGCTGACGCAGTCAAACCGGAACATGCTGGACTCTGCCAGTGGGGGAGACCTATGTGACAAAACCCCGACAGCTGCTAGAGCACTCATTTCGAAAATGGCGGCTAAGACTCAACAATTCGGGACACGGGATGTTTCAACACGGATAGTGAGGGAGGTGAACGATTCTCAAATGGATGCGAAGATTGATCAGCTTACCAAAATGGTCCAGAAGGCTGTTTTGGGGGGGAGCTCAAATATCCGACCCTGCCGAATATGTGATACTACCGATCACACAACCGATAATTGCGAAGTTCTGGGTAATGAGTTAGAAGCACACGCCAATGCTGTCGGAACTGGAAACTTCCAAGGCCGAAAGTACGACCCATATTCCCAGTCGTACAACCCAGGATGGAGGGATCATCCGAATTTCAGCTATGGTAATCAGCAAGGTCAGTCAAGTGGGCAAAACAGACCTCCACCACCTAGAGGTATGTATTATACAAAGCAGCCAGCCGAACAAGTACCCGACTCATCATTGGCGGATATTGTGAAGACTTTAGCAACAAACACTGTGCAATTTCAAAAGGATGCAACATCAAGCATCAAGAATCTCGAGACACAGATGAGCCAGATGGCAACTGCTATAAGTCGACTAGAGAATATGCAGAGTGGTAAACTGCCATCACAACCTGAAATAAATCCTAGAAATGTCAGTGCCATCACATTGAGGAGTGGTAACCAGCTTGGAGAGCTTAAGAAGCCCGGGCAACCATTGGAAGATGACAAAAACGACACTTCGGAGAGAACAGCCGCAGACAGAGCCGCGACCGCGGCAGACCTGCGCGGCCGCGGCCAACTCGACGTTTCTGAAGAGAAAATCTCTGTAGAAGTTGCGCGACCGCGGCAACCCAGCGCGGCCGCGGCCCCTGTTCAGCAGAAATCAACACATTCTGCACCTATTCCGCCTCTGCCACTTCCTTTCCCCAGTCGCATGATCAGATCGACACGACCTGACAAAGAGAAGGAGATATTAGAGGTGTTTCGAAAGGTTGACATCAACATCCCCTTGATCGATGCTATCAAGCAAATTCCCAGATACGCCAAGTTCCTAAAGGAGCTATGCACCAACAAACGTAAACTCAAGGGGGATGAAAAGGTCCTGATGGGAGAAAACGTCTCAGCAATCTTCCAAAAGAAGATGCCACCAAAATGTAAGGACCCAGGTATGTTTGTCATTCCTTGTAGAATAGAGGGCATAAACATTGAACATGCCATGCTAGACCTAGGAGCATCCATTAATGTAATGCCAAGAGCGATATTTCATGCATTAAAACTAGGACCACTGAAAGAAACTAGGATAGTAATTCAGTTAGCAGATCGTAGTAATACATACCCCGATGGTCTAATTGAAGATGTCTTAGTAGAAGTAGGTGACCTAGTATTCCCCGCTGACTTCTATGTTTTGGACATGCAAGGAGATTCCTCTACATTTTCTCCAATTTTGTTAGGGCGGCCGTTTCTGAACACCGCCCAAACAAAGATTGATGTCGGTAAAGGGACTCTGACTATGGAATTTGATGGCCACATCGTTAAGTTAAATATTTATGATGCTATCGGACATCCTGAAGATGCTAATTCTGTTTTCTCACCAGATGCGACTAACCCATTTGTTGAGAATGATTGTGAGAATAGGTGCAGGAGTAAGCTGAATTGGTCCGCATTGGTGCGTCATCGTAAAAAGGAAGATGAAAGGCGGAATGGGGTAAAGTGCCTGAATTGGTCTGGGCCCATGTGGAAACCACCTTGGCGCAAACGCTGAGGGAAGATGCAGCCGTCGAGCCAACGACGTAAAACAACAGCGCTTGTTGGGAGGCAACCCAATGTTTACGGTTTTTTTAAATTATTTCGTTTTCTTTTATTCAGCATTAGATTAGTTCTCTTTCATATTTTTGCATTTTTACATAATAAGGATTACCATAAAACACAAGACGGAGGATGATCGTCGGGCACAGATGCAGACGTGGTCAGAGCAACAGCAGGAATGGCAGAGGCAGCAAGAAACTCAGTGGAAATACATGTAGTCCTTTTGGGGACAAGGGGGCATCCACCCCCGCTGCCGCCTCAGTAAAGCACTGTAAGTACGTACCAAGCCGCACCACTTTTTCTTCCCTCAAACTCTGGTTTTCAACCAAGTTTGGGGGAGGGGGGTGTGACGTGGGGCGACTTGGCAGCGTTTCTAATATGCTGTTTGTTTCTATTTTGTTTGTTGGGCCTGTGAGCCATTAGTTGAGGATTGGGCCTGTGTGCCATTGATAGTATGTGGGCCTGTGAGCCGTAGTCATCTGTTTCGTTATTTTGTTTTGTGGAGTCTTTATGATTTTTTGTGTTTATTTTGGTAGAGTCTAGATCGAGTCTAGGAAGGGAAAAGAAAACTGAATTGTGTTGTAAAGATAAAATTAACACATTAAGGTGATGATAAGTTGGCAATGAGTTTATGAGGATTGTTGTTAAAACTTGTTTTGAATAGCATATGATAGAGCATGACGGGTAATGGATATGAAATTGAGCTGTAATTCGCAACATTGATCAGTAAAATTGCCTTGAGAGGACTTGAGCCTATTTTGTACCTCCAGTTTTGGAGTAACTTGTACAAATTCTTTCGGTGTGATTTCCATTGATTATGTGCATATAGACCCTAGAACTTGCCTTGCATGTCTGTCGTGAATAAGTCAATGTGTGTTGTGGCTTAGAAAGTGATCTTAGGCATTTCTTGATTAGCCTATTTCAGACACTCAACATAATTACCTTTTTGACCGCGAACTTGAAAAAGTAATTTCCCTTAGTTAGCCCAGTTGAGCCGTGAGCCTATCACTTGTTAGCCGAATATTACAAGCCGAATATCTTTTCAATTGGCCTTTGACCTTATTGGACTAATCTAGTTAAGAGGGAGGCGAAAGGAGAGGTAGTTGGGAATGATATTTGGGATTCCTATGGGCTGAAAAAGGGGAGTGAAATGAGATATGAAAAGGGAATTGGTGATAGAAAATTCAAGAAGGTTCCCCTCCTATGTGCTAAAAGCTTAGACTTGTTAATATGTACAATGCAAAAGCAATGCAAAAGCAAGAAAAGAAATGAGGATGGGAGTAAGAAAAGTGCTTAAAAAAAAAAAAAAAAAAAAAAAAAAAAAATCGGGTAGTCCCAGGAAATGTGGTACCCACATGAAAAAAAAAAAAAAAAAGCACTTGGTTGTAAAAGATGCGGACGTGGGTAGAAGAAGTCATCCCTTGGGGTGATGTACTGAGATGTACTGAGATTGGGAGAGTGAGATGGGAGTGATTGTTTTGAGGGGTGGTTGAGTAGGAATAATCGGTTAGTCCACATTTTAGTCATTTTCATCCAAATTTTATCCTACCTTACCTAAGCCTTTATTACAACCGAATTAAAGACCTTTTTGATTCTTTGCCACACGTGCTGAGTACTAGGTCCGACTTAAATAATAGGCAAGCATATGGTGGTCGTTGCATATAAGTCAGTGCGAGTGTAGTACTTTGCATACCTTAAACACTTGAGAGAAGAGTGATACACAATTCCGGTGAGGATCAATTGTTGAAAATTATAAGCAATGAAAGTAGTTGAAGTTGCTCTGTCAAATATGCTCGGTTACATCATGTTGCTATGTTTTATTGGAAAACCTTTCTGAAACGCGTAATTGCCACTTAAAGTGCCTTAAAACCCGTGTCTTGGTTGTTGTTTGATTTAGATTTGTTCGGGACGAACAAAGGGTTAAGTTTGGGGGATTTTGGTACACGCGTTTATTTATGCACTTTAAGTCTGTTAGAGTGATGAATTGTGATGATTGCGTGTAGAATGGAGAGTATTTGGATTGTTTTAGTGCCTTTGGACTATTTGACGTTTGTGTTTTCATTTTGAGCTTAACAGGTGATTTAAGGCTAAGTATTCGTACTCGGCCGGATGCACAACGAGGAAATGAAGTCCGGAGGTCAAAAAGATGGAAAAATCGCCGGAAAATGAAGAACAAAGCACCGCGACCGCGGCAAAATGGCGCGGCCGCGGTCCAAGTGAAGAAATAAGCAGAAAATCTCTGGACAAGTAGCGCGGCCGCGGCGTGGTGCTGGATCAGGAGCGGGTGCGGGCGCGGCCCGTAAGCGCGGTCGCGGCCCATTAAGGCGGTTAATTAATCCTTGGGCCACAAGAGTTCCGTTTTAAAGCCCAGAATCGACCTAAATTGACTTTCTCTATAAAAAGGGATTCTTATGCTCGGAAATAGAGGACGAGAACATTACGAGAGAGCAAGATTGAGAGATTCCGAAGGAGACGGGCAATCAAGATCGGCAATACTCGGGTTTTCTAGTCCTTAAGTCTTTACAATTATGTATTTTCAGTTTAATTTGTCTTTTGTCACCGCCATGAGCGGCTAGTAGGTTATTTCAGTCCTTAATCGAGTCGAACCCTAGTTTTGCTATTCTGTGATATTTACAGTGGTTATTAATCAGTTGATTCCTTGAAACGTTGTTATACTATTTGTTTATCCTTCAATGCTTGTGCGTTTATATGCTAGATTGATCACCTAGGATTATAATTGCATAAGTAACGCTAGGTTATAATCGTAATCCGTAATTGTTACGAACCTATAGCCACTTAGTAGCGAATAGCGAGTGATATCGCTAGGATAGTATATAGCTCGGTCTGAATGGGTCCGAGCTTACGAGGTCCACACCGTGTCTATCCCGTTATCCTAGTTCTCTAGGCGTCCGGTTAATGAGATCCAGAGAGCTTATTCTGAGGTCACTCAACTGGATAGACTAACCAAAGAGCTTGTTTTGGTTAGTTAAACATAAGGGATAACGAGGTTAGCAGAGCTTGTTGTTAACCTCGGGGTAGGAGTTTTAAGGATAAAATTGGTTAATAATTGCATCTATCACAGGGTAGTAATAACTAGGGGGAGATAAGATTAAGGGCTGGGATTCGTTATTTTATAAGTAGACCAAGTCATAGTTAATTTGCTTAAATTCTGTTTTAGTTCTTTAGTTAATATATATCAAGTTACAAACCCCCATTATTTATATACTTATATACGTTGCTAGTATTAGGATTTATTTAAACACTAAGAGTCTTCCTGCTCCCTGTGGGATCGACCCTACTTACCACTTCTACGAGCTAGAAGGGTAGCTAGGTTTAATTAATTTTACCGCATCGCGACAGTGCGGTCACATGGTCCTTTGTGTATTAGCCTTGACCCAGGCAAAGCCTACTCTCATCGACCAGAGAGTAAAGTTCACATGCCGCTTTACCGACGTCTTTGGCTGACGGTGCTCCAGCTATCCCCCATTCTCGACTATTCAGAGTTCAGCTATGCAATCGATTTTTAGATCCAACGCTCCTAACAACATGTTTAGATTAAAAAGTTTATCTTCGAAGAGAGGAAAACATTGTTCATCAACAACATCTCTAGAATTTATTTTGACCCGTTTTCATTTCTTTAACATTGGTATCTTAATCTGATTTACACATGCAATATATGGAATTGAAGCACACCCAACAAAAAAAAAAAAAAAAAAAAAAATCAAGCATACCATATTCATGTATCAAATTAGAAAATATGTTAAAATTAGGTTCTAAAAAAATATTTACATATTCAAGTTTCCGGAAAACTTTGCAGAAATATATATTTTTTTGTGCAAACTTTAAATGCACATATCTTACTCGTTAATAGAAAAAATATGCATAATATGTCCATGGAAAGCCCTTTCATCAAGGACTCTATACATTTAATTTTCACAAAATAAACAGAATAGTAAACGAACATAAATCAAACCCGAATCAGACTGAAAAATACAATTTTGCCAAAAAAATTAGATTCACGTGTGCAACTTCAAGAATCTTAATTAACTAATATTTTTCAAAGTTCAAGGATTCAAGTTGCAGATTAAGCTATAAACATGTAGTATTTGATTCTATCAATTGCATGCCAAAAATATAAAATTAGACAGGCGAAATTGAACCTCTGATCTACTGCACTTATTTAACCTTACATATTATCATGTAATGCATAAAAAATCAATTGAGACCGGATTCTAACCTCTCCGGCTGTGATATCATTGTTGGAGATTGTAATACCCGAGTCTCTCACAACTCACTGGCCAATATAATTCTTACATTCCATGCATTCATTCTTTCACATGCTATTTACATTTGTATTTATATTGTAATTTATATTCTATTTCTCTTGTATTCCACGATTAAATTTTGAAATGTTTACTTTGGTAATCTAGAACCCCTTAGTATAAATATCGGAAGAGTCTAAATAATGTAAGACTACGTACATGTGATAAGTAATTGAAATATAGAACTGACTAAGTAGTACGTGTAAGTGTTAGAAGTGTGAAGGGTGTCATTGACATAATAATAATAATAACAACGACAACAACAACAACAACAACAACAACAACAACAACAACAACAACAACAACAACAACAACAACAACAACAACAACAACAACAACAACAATAATAATAATAATAATAATAATAATAATAATAATAAAAATAAAATGAGAGACTTATTAGGTTGAGGAAGGAATAGGCGGTGGCTTTCCCATTAAGATTTTAAAGTCCCAATTTTCATAAGAAATATTATGTTCTTATCAGTTGTTTTAATGTATCTTGCACATCATATTGTTTTATATTAGGTTCACTTTGATACAAGAAGTAGGGTGTTTCAGGTTGACGTTTTTGAAAACGAGGTAAGTAGAAATTCATCTGCAACTAAAATACTTGAACATAGTATTTGTGCTTATTATTTGTGATAACTTATTACAATATGTGCAGTTGTATATTTCTGTACAAAGTTTTATTTTGCTAGTTAAAGTGATCGTGTTTCTACTTATGAGCATATCAATCATGAACATTAACATCTGCAAGGATTTGCATGTGTACATGAAAGAAGTCAAATTATTTCAGAAATTGAAAATGTTTTGGGGTTTGTCACCACTAGTACATTGAAAGTCTATATTATGTATATACGGTGACTCTAAGGAGGCTTCCGTGACAGGCGTAGCATCAGAGAGAATTTCTAGAGATCACCTTTATGATGATGGGTACGAGAAGGGATAAACTTTCTAGAGGACTGTGGGGGGCAGACATGAGACGAACCCCCGATGGTCTCTGAAGGATAGCCCACTTGGTCGTACCAACCATCATAGATGAGTCGGGTGGACTAAAATGGAGAAGGAGGTGCCCTTGGTAGTCACGAGTATGGCCAATGGGTGATATTTTTTGTGAGGTTTGTGCCGGTGGCGGGAGCCAATTCCCACAAAGAGAATTCCTTTTGAGGAAAGCGAAAGAAATGATTTTATAACTCGCATCTTATCATTGCATCTCAGACACGACATACACTCAGTTGTAATTGTGTACTACTCATGCATGATTTTTGCTTATTGAGTCTTACCTCACGTAGTTCTTGCATTGTAGGTGAGTTTAACTATGCATGAGCTCTTGGACTGATCTGGCGTGCTGTTGGAACTTCTGCAATGGTTGGAGCCCCGTGTACATGAATGACGACCTGTGGGGCTAAATCGTGGACTCAATATGCTTTTGCTAGTGTTATAATGGTCTTTTTGGATATTTTCATATTAAGGAACTTCAATGTGTATATTTCGATAAATGTGGTGATGAATAAAGTGTGATACTTTTGTACTTGACCTGGATCTATGTGAATATATGTAGGTGAGATTTTGGTGTTGGAGAAGTGTTCTAAATTTTTAATTTTGGAAAAAAAAAAATATATACATATACACATATATATATATATATACAGGTTTTGTAAGGTTAAAATTAATACTCCCTCCGTTCCATAATAATTGACGTTTTAGAAAAAAAGGGAAGAATTAAGAATAAATTTTTTTGACAAACTTATCCCTCACTTAATTATTTATCTCTCTTATATGACTCCTAAAATTTAGCATCTTTAAATATTTATCTTTTCTCTCTCTGAAATTCCATCTTCTCTCGTCATCGTTGGAGAGTGAAACTACGGCATCTTTAAATATTTATCTTTTCTCTCTCTGAAATTCCATCTCCATCCTACAACTAATATACACTAAAATCTCATGGATGTACTAGATAATGTCTAGCTTTTAGAGCATCCATTGTATGCTTCTCAATACTAGACAATTCTGGATAATGCTATTAGACATATATCCAAACAATTCCATAAGGCTATATTTAACTTTCCTTATTGTATCATTAAATCAAGCTATCTGTTAGAAATGTAGACTAGGGAAGTCCATAAGTAACTTAAGCTATTTCTTTTATTCAATTTAAATTGGGAATGAAGGAGGAAGAGGGGAAGGCGCTATAATAAGTGGAAATATTTTAGGAGATAAAAAATTAACCAAATAAAGATATTTCTGATAGATTTAAAAGTAGAGATTTTTAAGGATTGAGTCCAGGGAGAAAATTGGTAGAATTAGTGAAAAAAATGTAAAACGTCAATTAATAAGAAAAGAAAAGAACCTCATAAAACGTCAATTATTATGGAACGGAGGGAGTATAAAATAAGTTTATAAGGGTGGGTTTGTTAGAAATTCTCGACTACATCTAATGTACGCAGCGGAATAATAAATCGAGAATTAAGATCGTGATTTATAACTGAATTAATCGTTGAGCATTGATTACGCTAAAGTTGGAACAATTTACTTGTGCGTAATTAGTCGGACAAAGTTGAGCGATTCATTCACCACTTCAGGTATCCACGCGTATATCGTCCGCCACAGGAACTATCCTCGGTACAATTATTCGATAAGTGATCGCTAGGAAATCACTTATCAAATTCTATAGTACCTCCAATTTTTATCTGATAAAACCCTTGATTCTCTACTATAGAGAATATGTATATATAGTACCATATAACCCTAGGTTTATGGGCCTAATATCCATGTCCACTTAATTAATTAATTAGTCTGACTTATTAATTAATAAAACCCACATATCCTAATCTAGTCCATATCTTTCAATCTCCCACTTGGACTAGCATTAGATATAATTCGAAGCACTAACCTTGTACCCTTGAGCAGAACAAAAATATCACATAAAGTATGACCCTTCAGGCCCCCATTATCGACGATAATCTAATTAAAGTCTGCACAAAACTCCTAGACTGCGTTGCGCAGCGAACTCGATATATGAAGGACGTTTACGTGAATCTAGTAAACAAACCTTTATATGAAGTTTATGTAATATTCCTTCATTCACGAACCACCTGATTGAGCCTAGGATCTGCCATGTGTCTATCCAAATAGCTCAATCATTTTTCTCATCTTTATTATATGACACATTCGATCATATTCAATTACTTTAATTGAATATATCTTTTGCATTGGTCAATGACTTTATTGTCAAATAATATAGAGAAATATGAGTGTTCTCTCGAGTTTCAATCGAGGAATGAATCTCATTCTTGGCTCAACTACCATTTCCATTTGCCTCATGATGAACGTAACAGTAGACGTGTCTTATCCTCCTTTGGGAGGCAAGCGTTGTACTTGGTCAAAGTTCATCACTTAACAAACAAAATGAGTATTGACCTCAGGTCAAAGGATCATTACATACTCCACACACTAATAAACCGTAGACACTAAACAAACGGTTTAATAGTAGGGTATACCGATACTCTTCAAAGTACCCATGTGTCCATCACGGATATCTAATATCTCGTAGTCGTGAGACCTACTACATTCTCTGAGAATGTGATGCAGACCACATGCTAACCTATCGCGTGTCATCAATATCCCATTCTTGATGACCATTGGTTATGGCAATTTTAGAATCATACTATATCATTTATGTCTCACACCATAAGTAACAGTCATGATTCAAGGGAACAGTTATAAGAATAATAACAAACCATCAAAATAATTATTCTAATAAATGCATAAACTCAAAAGACAATCAAAATGTCATAGAATGCGATCAAGAATGAATGTCTCAAACGAAAAGGTTTCTAAGACATACAAACTATAAACTGCCACTGAATCAAGACCAACTGCCAACGTGTCTAACACCCAAGCTCTCAAAGTGTTTGTTGTGTCTAGCTATACACAACTGTTTGTTTGAAGGATTAATCAAGTTATCATCAGTGGATACTCTATCTAACTTCACATCTCCCTATCGATTATTCTCCAATCAGATTACATCTACAGGGAATATACTTATTTCTGTTCGTGGCTCTCGGTTCCTTTTGCTAGAGCAACCGCACTTACCATTGTCACAATACAACGGTATTGCACTGCTGGCACTTGGAACGACACCTAGTTCTTTTACGAACTTTAACAAAGCAACAACCTCTTTTTTTGGCAGCTTTAGATTTAGCAATATACTCGGCTTTACTGCTGGAATCGATAGTTCTACTCTGTTTGGAACTATTCCGATTCACTGCACCACCATTTAGAACGAAAACATATCCAGACAAAGACTTGAAGTCATCATGGTCTGTTGGAAGCCAACATCAGTATACCCAGTAACTGATGCCTCTAGCTGCCCACCATAGACTTTAAGAAATATTCTTTAGTCCTTCTAAGGTACTTAAGAATAGCCTTGACAGTTCTCCAGTATTCCTTACCGAGATTTTGCTGAAATCTGCTCTTTCACAGATTGCAACATGGAATGATTGCTCCCATTATCAGTATATCGTCGACATACATGATAAGGAAGACAACATTTCATTCTTACGTTTACTATAAACGCATAGATCCTATTTGCTTCTAACAAAATCAAACAATTTGATAGCTTTGTCAAAAAAAATATTCCAACTCCTAGATGCTTGCTTGAGTCCACAAATGAACTTCTTTAACTTGCATACTCCATTCGGTTTTTCTTTGGATACAAAACCTTCAGGCTGTGACATATACACAGTGCCTTCGATTCTCCATTGAGAAACGTGGTTTTAACATCCATTTGTCAAATGTCAAAGTCATAGTATGCAGCTATTGCAAGTAATAACCTAATGGACTTGATGTTAGTGACTGGCGAAAAGGTTTCATCATAGTCAATGCTCTTGCGCTGACTATAACCCTTTGCCACCAACCTAGCCTTGTAGGTTTGTACCTTGCCACCTGCATCTCTCTTCTTCTTGAAGATCCATTTGCAGTCTATGGGACGAGCCCCAACTGGCAAATCAACTAGTTCCCGGACTAGTTGAGGTACATCGAGTTCATTTTAGATGTTAAAGCAACCAGCCACATCTTCGAAACGGTGCCCGACACCGCTTCGATATAGGTCTTAGATTCGTCATCTTCTGAATCAACTTCATCATCTTGGTTCTCAACCAATAGATTTAGTCTTTCAGGTGCACGACGATTCCTTTGAGGCCTATTGAGTTGGTTTTGCGTTGGTTCATTCGGTTTATTCTGATCGTAAGTTGGTTTTCAACATTTTAGAATATTCTCAAGAATTTCACTATGATTCTCTTGAGGTGGGACTGATACAATATCTTGTCTTTGATGCATCTTATTGTCTTGAAGTGACCCTCTAAGAGTTGTTTCCCCTCCCAATAGATCATCAAAACTCCCACTGAGTTCTTGTCCACTCCATTGGACAAGACTTCATCCTCTATGTTATCTTGCGGGTTTGATACAATATCTTGTTTTGATGCATCTCATTGTCTTGAGGTGACCCTCTAAGAGTCATTTCCCCTCCTAATAGATCATCGAAAACTCCCACTGAGTTCTTGTCCACTCCATTGGACAAGACCTCATCCTCTATGTTATTTTGTGGTTCTTGAATCTTTTCAAGATCTACCTTGTTGTGACCTTGTTCCTCGGAGATAATAAATATCTTCAAGAAACGCCACATTCTTGGAAACTATCACCTGGTGATCTCCAGGGCAGTAAAATTCATATCCTTAGTTTCCTGAGGATATCCACAAAATAGCATTTCTCACTTTTGGTCTCCAAAATCAGTTGTCATCTTCTTAACAAAAGCAGGACAACCCCAGGTCCGCATATGATTAATACTCGACTTCTTGCCACACCATAACTTATATGGTGTTTGCGTGACCGATTTAAGAGGAACTCTATTCAGAACATAACCAGCGGTTAGTAAGGCATAACCCCAAAGGAATAAGGGGAGACTTGTGAAACTCATCATGGATCGAACCATATCTAATGAAGTTCGATTTCTCCTTTCGGATACTCCATTCATCTGTGGTGTACCCAGAGGTGTCCAGTCTGACCGGATTTCATGTGATTTCAAGTAATCAAGAAAATCTCGGCTGAAGTATTCCCCTCCTCGATCTGATCGGAGAGTCTTAATACTTTTCCAAGTTGTTTCTCAACTTCTAACTTAAACTCCTTAAATTTCTCGAAGGCCTCAGATTTGTGTTTCATGAGATACACATATCCATACCTTGAAAAATCATCAGTGAAAGTTATGAAGTACGAATATTTGCCTATTGCTTAAGTTGGAACGGTCCGCACACTGCTGTGCGGACCAACTCGAGCACAACCTTGGCACGTAACTCTTTTCCCAGAAAGTGGTTAACTTGTCATCTTTCCTTTGAGACAAGATTCGCAAGCACCATATGATTCGAAATCAAATGATGTGAGATAGTCTAACTTTCTCAATCTTGCTATTCTTTTCTCATTGATATAACCAAGTCTACGGTGCCACAGGTAGGTTTTATTATCCGTATTACTTAGCTTGGGTCGTTTGTTCTTGTACATTGAGAATATTTTGTTCACATTCAAGCATATATAATCCATTCGAAAGAAAGACACTTCCTTAAAATAATCCATTAAGCGAAACAAGCATTTAATGTTTGCAAAACAGAAAGAAAAAGTCATAAATGTCTAATATTCGAATGGAAATAATATTTTTTGAAATCTAAAGAACAAAATATCAATTATATAAATCTAATTTATATCACGAAGGAAGATCTAATCTAGTCTAATTTTAATGTACAAAACAAACTACCTAAGCTCTCATCCAATGCACCATGTGCTTTGAACTTCGGGCAGTCTCTCTTCCAGTGCCCCTTCTCATTGCAGAACAAGCATTCATCCTTTGGTATTCTCGGCTTCTTTTGAACCCCTCCACTCTTAGGCATCAAGGTTGCATCCTTAGATGCTTTCTTCCCCTTCTTCTGCTTATTCTTCTATTTGAAAGATCTCGCAGAAGAGCTCACCATGAGCACAGAGTTACCTTTAGAAGTAGATGATTCGTAGGTCTTGAGCATGTTTTGAAGCTCTGGCAGTGTTGCCTTCGTGTTGCTCTTGTTGAAATTCACTATGAAGTTTTCAAATGAACTTGGAAGAGACTACAAAATCAGATTTATTGAGACACTTGAGGGCAACTTCGTTCCAATCGATTTCAACCTCTCAATCAATCCAATCATCTTCAGTATATGTTCAGAAACCTGGCCCCCATCATGAAGCTTACACTTGAGGAGATTTCTGAGTATCTCATACTCCATGGTCTGAGCTTCTGAAGCGTACAGACTCTCCAAGTGTTTCAACATCTCATGAGGGAACATGCTCCAATGTTGCCTATGCAGTTCAATACTCATAGAGGACAACATTAAGCATTGAGCCGATGTGGCATCCTCAATATGTTTCCTATGAGCTTCTTCATCAAACGTAGCGTACTCAGGAGAATTCTTGTCAGGGATGACACTGATTAGTTTGTCCAAGACATACTCAATCTCATCTTGCCTTAGCACCAATTGCAAACAACGGAGCCAATCCGTAAAGTTTGACCCAGTCAACTTGTTTGTTTCCATCAAACAATTATAAGCCAAAAACGACATTTTATCTGACGAGAAAATAATAAAATGGGAAAATAAATCAGAATAAAGTAAACAAAGATCACATTCGTATCAGTAATCAAAACAAGAGTTTATTGTAATGATTAGCTCCTACTAATTTTAACATATTTTGCGCCCCCAAACACAAAATACGGATTTCTAACAATTATAAATCTTAGTGGTCCAAGATCCAAGTTTATATTACTGCAGCCTCTGCTTTGGCTGATGACTACAATAATATCACTAGGTAGGCCTCTAAGCCAATTGCAACAACAATTTGCAATTCTTGGTTTATTAATCCAATTAATATTGCGTCCTCAAACTATTTTGGTTGCTTTGGCGTCTCAAAATAATTTAAGCAAGTAAATTCCATCACACGATGCCAACCATGCATCTATGAATGAGCCCGAGTCTTGTCGATTTAGAGTAAACACTTTGGTGTAAAACTCGTGGTCGAAAAGATTAGGAATTTCAACCAATTATGATGGACGACGCATTTTGTTTCTAAACAAGACTTGGTTTTAGTGGGGATTTTATATGTGATACTAATTGTTAAATTTAATATCTAATATTAAATTAAACGCAATTACTGGGTGCCGCCTACCCAGGCATAAGAAATGCGGACCACACATATTGGCGCCGCCTACCCATACATAATGTCGCGGACTACATGTATTGGGCGCCGCCTACCCAAACATAAAAGCGGTCTTAAATTACTATAATTTAAATTGAATAAGCATAAAATCAAATAATAGCTTATCACATCATATCAAATAAAGCTCAACGAATAAAATTATTAATTAAAATTTTATTCTTTAATTAAATGTGGATTAAAATTAAATATATTAATTCCAAATTAATATAAATATACATTTAATATTAATTCTAAATTAACATAAATATATAAGTCTAGTATTATTCTTTCAAAAATAATAATACTATTAAAATTATTAATCTAATTAATATTAGTCAATTAGATAAATATATATTAATTCTAAATTAATATAAGTATACTTTAATGTTAATTCCAAATTAACATATATGTATAATTATATTATTATTATTTCAAAACAATAATAATTAAATACATTAATCTAATTAATTTTTATTTTTATTTTTATTTTCTGAAAATCTGGAATTTTTTTTTATTTGGCCCAAAAGGGCCCAATTTAAAATCAGCCCAGCGTATTTTATTCAGTCCAGAATTTAAATAGTCCGGCCTAACTTAAATCTACAGTGGCCCAGTGAATCAGGCCCAAATTCAAACCAGCCCAAAACTAAAATTAGCCCACCCCAGCTTAGCCCTAGCCCAGCCTAAAACCCTTTAGGGTTTGGACTGAATTCAGCCACCACCGCCCTGACTGGCCGACGCGTCGCCACCACTCGTCGTCGCCGACCCACCACCACGGTCACCGATCAGCACGAGCGAGTCACCGCCGATCGGCATCGCGCATTGGCAGGTTGCGCAGCAGCAAGTCGTCGACGACAATCGCGCAGCAGTGGCGCCACCGTCGAACACCGTCATCGTTAACAAGAAGAGTAACAGCGAAGCAGCAGCGCCGTGCGCCGCCGCCGCTGGTTCGACCATCGAGCCCGAGCAGCAACGCAGCAGCAGTACCGTGCACTGCTGCTGTCACCTATATCACCCAACAAAAGTAGATCGGTGGTCGCCGAAAACACCGCCGGCTCGCGCAGCAGTAGCAGCGGCGAATCGCCGCCACCGCCGCCCGCACAGCGGCAACAATTTGATGGTGGCAGTTGGGGTACAACTTCAATATTTTCAAAATTGAAATTGGGTTTTCATACACTGATTTCAATAACTTTGAATTATTAACAAACAATTTATTAATGGTTCAATCACCAGAATCGTGTTTCCAAAACAGTTTCATCAATTTACTATCTAAAAATCAATTCAAGAATCTTGATTAATTTCAACAGTTTCGTAATTATATCCAGAATTTCAATTTTGTTAATCTTAATCCACAGATAATTAAATCAATTATAAATCGAGCCCCGGGCTCTGATACCACTGTTAGAAATTCTCGACTACATCTAATGTACGCAGCGGAATAATAAATCGAGAATTAAGATCGTGATTTATAACTGAATTAATCGTTGAGCATTGATTACGCTAAAGTTGGAACAACTTACTTGTGCGTAATTAGTCGGACAAAGTTGAGCGATTGATTCACCACTTCAGGTATCCACGCGTATATCGTCCGCCGCAGGAACTATCCTCGGTACAATTATTCGATAAGTGATCGCTAGGAAATCACTTATCAAATTCTATAGTGCCTCCAATTTTTATCTGATAAAACCCTTGATTCTCTACTATAGAGAATATGTATATATAGTACCATATAATCCTAGGTTTATGGGCCTAATATCCATGTCCACTTAATTAATTAATTAGTCTGACTTATTAATTAATAAAACCCACATATCCTAATCTAGTCCATATCTTTCAGGGTTTGATAGAGATACTGAGTTACCTCTATTGGTTGCAGCGGAATGGGTTCCCGGATTGTATACGGGTTGAATTACGGCGTGAACTTGATGTTCCTTACTCTAGTTCGGGTGGAAATCACAAGCGAAAATTCATCGCTCTTGTAGGGTTTCTTACTTTCTAGTTTCTCACTCTATATTAGTTAGAAAGACTATTTCATATATTCTGATATTGTTAAATTGTATACTGTGTATATGTATATTAAGTGAGATAGTGGGGAAGTGAGTAAGATAAGTATGGGACATTGATATAGACTTCCCATAATTATGCACTTCAATTAATTGAGTCAACCCACTTTAACGACTTTAACCGCGCCTATTAACCCAGTTATCCCGACACTTCTAATTTTGAGTGGATTGAAAATCAAAAGATATCGAAAATTACGATTCATCATCGGATATTACATTACTTATTGGAACATGCATGTTGTTGCATCATTTATCACATGATTTCAGTGGTATATGACCGTGAGAAGAAAAGCACATAATAAAATCTTATATCAATAATAAAGTGGCAAATCGCCCCCACAACCCCTCTCCCCCTCCTCCCCCACCCCACCACACCACAAATAAAAAAAACAAATAAAGTGGTAAAAGTACCTAAAAGAAAGTTGAAGTTTTATTTTAATTTAGTCCTTTATCATAAAACAAGAGATAAAATTATAGGTAATGGGAAGAATATGTATTCTTGCGTTGTAGTGGCCTAGTGAAAATGTTGGAAATTTGGGAACCTTCAGCTGGAAGAATAGAGCAATCACTTAAAGAACGATTCTTTGTGCACAATAGTAACGATGTTAGAAACTTAAGATTTGCGAGAAGCATATTCCATAATTTATATAGGATATTTTTTTTAAATCAGGACTACCTCTCAAGAACAAGCCTAAAGCTTCAATTAGAAAAGCAACAAAAGAGGTTTCCTTTGTCAGTTGACAGGGTCATAAGAAAGGATAATTTTTTGTGAATTTCGAAAATTCTGCAGATTGGAATGTATCCAAGTTGTGAATGTGGCTGTGATCAGAGAGAGGGACGACAAAAATTAATGTTATCTTGATTTTCTAGACCAACTTGATCATGATCACTTTAAAACCAATTGATTGTAGGGGGCAGTTCAGACATTTCCTCCTTTTATTTTTCATTATCCTTCAAATTGGGCTGGTGGGAAAAATAAAAATAAAATGCCACTTTCATTTAAAGAAACGACAATCTCATTAACCCCACTTGCCTCTTAAAAAACCCTATAAATTGTTGCATTTGATGTGGATGGAGACTTGCACAATTTCGTTAAGTAAATTACTTGATTGCAACATCAACTTTGATAACAATATAAATGTTTCTAGTCTCTTCTAGACTTTTTTATTTTTTTATTTTTATGAATATTGTTTTCAACTATGGTAAATAAAAGGCAGCCCACTAGTTAGACTATGTAATGTTTTAGATCATAAAGAAGACAGAAGTTTGAATGAATTATCAAGGTATAGATCTAAACTTAACAAATTTTGTAAATAGGGAATGCATAGTGGGTAGTTACTATTAAAAATTATTATGAAATTGTTTTGATGTTGGATGATTACCCACAGTTTGAGATAGGACAAGTAGTATATATAATTGATTATTCCATGTTATTATCGACGTAGGCTGTCAGACAAAACGTATGCGTTAGCATAAGCAAATTTAAACGTGTGTACCGTATATTACGGGTGGGATCCTGAAATCGAGAAACTTAATATGCACATATAATGCGGGCCGTTTTAGAATATACGTCGGATCCGTCCAATTTTATTCCCACCTCATATGAGACCCCTAGTATTTAAACAATACAACTTGTTTAATGTTATTTTTGCTGCTTTTAGAAAATATATTGAGCAATATATAGTAGGATCGAAGTACGGGAAATATGACTAGAATATTTTTGATGAAATTTTTCAAGCTAGATCCTGTCAATACTGTTTAATGTCTCACAAGAAATTAAAAAAAAAAAAGAAAATAAGAAGCAGAGTGAATAAATTTTTTTTAGAGTGAGTCACCAGAATTAGGGTGTGTCATTCATTAAAACCTTTTATAAAATTTTTTACAAATGCACCATTTATTTTCTGAAGAAAAAAAAATTATAAAATTGGTTTGAAAATAAAAACAAATAAAAAGAATAGAGTGGGTTGTGTATGTCATGGGTTGGACTTTACAAGGTTGTTTTGGTAACTTGGTTCAAGCAACTAGATCCTATTTTTATTGCCCTCACATGAATCTTCACACACTCTCTCTTGAAAATCCAACTACCTTCCTCTCTCTCTCTCTCTCTCTCTCATTGATGTATATATTTAACCCATCTTCAGCTCCAAGACTTGTAAACTCTCCCTCTCTCCTCACTCTCTCTCCCGCAGCCAATATATAAACACACCACTCTACATCACAAAAGCCGAAACTAATCTAATTTTCCACATCTCTAATCAAAATCGGCGAATCAAAAGAACAATCTAAACAGAACTACGAAAAAATGCCTGCAAATCACTCAAAATCCTCCCTCCTCCTTCAAAGAATCAACGAAACGCCGATCACCACCGCCTCCGCCGCCGCATGTAAACAGGCCTTCCGCCACCCCGCCGCCGCGCAAGTTCCCGACCACGTCGCAAGGTACCACACTCACGCCGTCGGCCCGAACCAGTGCTGCTCCTCCGTCACTCAGCACATCTCCGCCTCCGTCTCCACCGTCTGGTCCGTCGTTCGCCGTTTCGATAATCCCCAAGCCTACAAGCACTTCGTCAAAAGCTGCCACGTGGTCGTAGGAAACGGCGACGTCGGGACTTTACGGGAAGTCCGCGTTATCTCGGGGCTGCCCGCGGTCTGCAGCACGGAACGGTTAGAGATCCTTGACGATGAGCGCCACGTCATGAGTTTCAGCGTTGTTGGTGGGGACCACCGGCTGGCGAATTACCGATCGGTGACGACGCTGCACGCGGCGGCGAACGGCGGAACTGTGGTGGTGGAATCGTACGTTGTTGACGTGCCACAAGGTAATACTAAAGAAGAAACGTGCGTTTTTGTGGACACGATTGTGAAATGTAATCTCCAGTCTTTAGCTCAGATCGCTGAGAATTCTGACAGACGAAAGCATTCTCCATGAAATCACCATTAATGATTTTAACAAAACCTTTCACATCAACAATTAGACATGATGAGAAATTACATTAATACTGCATCAGATTAGTCCAAGAGTGAATCAAATTTGTTGTCTGTAATGACATTTGTATTTTCGGATGTAATTTGTTTTTTGATTGTTCGGAAAGTATAATGATCCATGTTTTTGCTTCTGTGCAAAAAAAATTATTTACCCTCTTTCTCTCTCTATTTTCTTGATATAGAATCTTGATGCAGTTAGAGTTTGGTACCAAGAAATATGTACACATGAACACAAATAAATGCTTTGATCATATCAACTAAATAAGTTTCAAATTAATAAAAATCTCAATGAAAATGTTCAATGTTTTTGAAAAATAAAAAATAATTTCCTTCTGTGTTTGTCAAGCAGCAATATGATCATGTAAGAGAAGACCCGAGTCGGTGTGTTGCCGCCAAATTAAACATGAGTTAATTAAGATTTATTAATTAATCACCCGAACTTGCATAGTCGGTAGATCATATTTATCTAATTAATGTAGGATTAATATTTCAGTACGATGTGGGCATTGATTTTCCTGACTAATCCATTTTTTTAATATAGTTTAATAAATCAGTCCTTCAAATAACCTTGTAAAATTGCATGTCCACGGTTGGATTATTCTATTTTCTGTTTTTTTCCCTTTTATTTTCCAAATACAAAATTTGAACTGTATTAGTTACAAGATAAAGAAAATAGCATAACGTTCAAATTCTAACATTTCAATCGACTAGGATAATACGGGTTTACAGTATTTTTAAACTTGAATTTCTTTATAAATTTTTAAATCTTTTTACAAATTAAAGAAATCCACGCTCCTACCTCAAAAGCGAGCAAGCTTTAGGGATAGATATTGTTTCATTTTCAAAAACCTAATCATGTTAATAGACATCAAATTAATTTTTTTAATTCAATGACCTCACTTGAGAATTAAACTTCATGATCTTATGTATTATATTAGGGTTTTTTTGCAAATTTTTTAGACCTAAAAACCACAATAATTAGAAGAAGAAAAGGGAACAACTTGTGCAGCTAGAAAAAGCACTACCTCATGCAATGCAGTTAACAAAACATAAAAAAAATTTACTTTTATTTAGTAATTATGCAATTCTATGTATATGGCTTCAAGTTTTGGATATATAACAAATTTCATTAGTTTTTGCTGGAATCCATGGTTACTGATTGACAAAGAAACAAGGAAAGTAATACAGAAATTATAGGATTTATTTAGCAAAACTTGGGTAGAGAATGAGCAATAAAATTATCTTGCTGTAATTTGAATAATCTTTAAATGTTTATTAATTTAGTGGGGTTGAATAAATAAAAGATGTGGTCCAAATATAAAATTTGGAAATGCATGGGGGGATGGATCTTTGTTCGATGTTGGTAGAAAAAGAAAGATGATTAAAAATAGTATAGTATAGTATTAATTGAAAATGAAGGAATGAAAGAGGATGCAAGTTGTGGTGAGGGCAACTAGGAAAATTAGTAGTTGTACCGTACGTTATAGGTGGTGCAAGTTGCACAACTTGCTTGCCGCTTTCCCTTTCTCTCTCTCCTTCACACCATATGCATGCAAGTTGGCATTTTATTTTTCGGTTTGTTGTTTTCTGCTTTTTTTCTCAAATAATAATACACCCAAATTAGTTGGTAGATCAAACAAGCCGGCTCCTTTAATTTCTGCCTTATCTTCTACAAAATCATTTCAATTCTCTATCTTTATATATCCATAATTATTCTAGACACGCTCATATATATGTGCTGCAAGAATCACTACTTGCTTCGCTCCCAAATATTTTATAAAATACTACCTCCGTCCCAACTAACTTTGCATGGTTGACCTGGCACGGATGTTAAGAAAAAACAGATTTTGGGGAATCTTTGACTTTTTTAAAGGTGGAGATTGTGAGAGAAATTTCCTTTTTAAGGGTGTGCAAAGTTAAGTGGGACGGACCGAAAAGGAAAGTATGCAAAGTTAGCTGGGACGGAGGGAGTATTATTTTTATAGTTCAACCAAGAAAAAAATGGGACCCCAAAAACCGGTAATTTGCCTTTTATATATTTTTTTTTATTGTGTTCCTTTTCCTTTTTCTTTTTAATTTATAAATTTCTTTTTACTTTCTATTTGTAAGTTTATAAATTTTAACAGGATACATATTTTTATTATTTACCATATATGTCAAATTCAGAAAGTAATAAACTAGAAATTATTACATTTATAGAAGACATGTACTCCCTCCGTCCCGGCCTAATTGGCTTACTTGTCAAATTTGTGTGTCCCAACCTAATTGTCCTAACCCATAAATGACAAATTCTTTCAAAATCTTCACTCTTAATCTCCACCTTTGAAAAAGTCAAAGATTCCATAAAATTTATTTTTCCTTAGTCTCCGTGTCCGACCAAGGTTGATCAATTAGGCCGGGACAGAAGGAGTATATTTTTAAGTAGTTTATTGACTTATAACTATTTTCATTTGATCTTTAATATTCTCTTTAGTCTACAATACTAAGGGTCCGTTTGCTTATAACTGAGGGAGTTAATGAGTGTGCTTTATTAGGATTCGGTCTTCTAAATCTACTGAGTGAAGTCTTAAGCAAACGAACTCTAACTTTGTTAAAAATTTAAGTCATTCTATTTAGCAATAAGAAACCTACAATTATTCCAATATTATCTCCCAACAACTGTGATATGAGAGGAGAAATTAAGAACAAAATTGTAGGTAAGTAACAATTTATTAAGAAGAAAAAAGGAGATTTAGGGTGAAAGAAATAGAACTCATAAGGATGTATTTGTGGATTCAAATTAATCTTAATTTCACATAAAGTTTAAATTGACTAACATTTTAGATCAGATGCTGTAGATAATTTTCTATGATTAAATTACATAAAAGAAAAAAGAAAAAAAATAGGTGACTGTGTCGGCTTTCCAACTTAGATCACTAATGAGATCGATTTAATGATCAATTAAATTATAGTAGATATAATATTACAATTTATGTGTATATATATTTTAAGGGAATGTTACATTAGAATTTATATTAGTATTAGTATAGGTAAGAAGGATCGAAAAAAGTAAAAGGATTTAAAAAGAAATTTGGAGCGAAGTTAATCCTGGTTGCAAGTGGGCATTAAATAATCTCGTGCCGTCTTGTCTACTTGTTCAATGCCTTCACGTTATCCCACTCCCGATTTTCCTCCTTTTCTTTTTTCTGCTTTTTTATATAAAGATAATAATAAATTCGTGCAACTTGCAATTTTTTTTATTACTAATTCAACTTAGTCCTCGCCATTTCATTGGCCCCTGTATGCCATAAAGGGCTAGTAGATGTTATAGGACATGTTTGCTTATATTTCAGATTATTTATTCCCATTGGTGCTTCGTTTTATGCTTTTTAAGATAATTATAAAAACAACGTATATTAAATGTCATACAATTAGGATTGCTTGAAAAGTCCGAAACTGTTGAGCCAGCCTAAATCGTTATAAACCATTCCGGTTTAGAATTAGCATATTATCGGCCCGTTAAAAATATTCCAATTGAATTGAGGCCCGACAAAGTTAGACCGACTAAAATTAGGTTGGTACGATAGTTCGAATAAATTGTATATATGTTTTAATTATTATGTACTTTTTTTAAAAAAATTAAAATCGTATAATATGGATGTAATATTAAATAAATATATAATGTATTGTTACTGTAAGTCATTATTCAGTTTGATGATTATATTAAAACATATATATTTAATAATTTAAGTGATAGTAGCATCCATTAATATTATTCTGATATATTTATAATATTTTGGACTATGATTATCATTGATTAATGTTATATTATTTTACAGTTGTCGCAGATGATGATACATAAGTCGACGTTATGTTGTAATAATTTTCATGAATTAATGTTTTGTTATGTTCATGAACTCAATGTTATGTGGTAATAATCTCTATATTTTGATGACATGCTATTTTTAACACTACAATTTTCAATATTTGTAAAATACATTTCTTATAACAGCTATGAATTTTCAATATGTTTGTAACGATGTTGATATTTTGGAGACTCTGGAATGTAGATCTCCTAGTCTTAGGTGTGTTCACACTCAGTAATAATGTGATTCATGATCTTGCGGATCCTAAATGACCAAAATCAATTATGTTTTGTGAAGTTTTTAGTTAAATAATTTCTTTTAAAAATTTTGGGATCATTGCCCGATAGTAGCATGGCTAGCCCGAAAACGGTAGGGTTAAAGTTAAGTACACAATATTTTAGACCTATTAAGATGGCCCGACTAAATTGAGGTTCGATTAACCCGAAAGTCGCTAAATTTAGCCCAAAATTGATAGGGTTGATCTAATTGACATCTCTACATGCAATTTACTCTCTCTCTCTCTCTCTCTCTCTCTCTCTCAAAAGTAAGATCCTCTATTCCAACTATTCATCTTATATTTAATATGCGCCATGTTTATTTATGATGTCACTATGATATCATTGCACATATGTAGCGTGTATTTAAATGCTGAAATATGAGATGCAACTCTAAGTGGGATAGATGATCTTGTCGCATAAAGGTAGTATACTTTATTATTTTATGTCTGAGGAATAGTCTTATTTCCTTAATAAGATCGTATCAAATGCTAACTTTATAATATTGTATAACATTTTTTGACATCATAATTGTGGTCACTAATAATAAATTATTTGTCACCACTTGTTGTCACAAATATCTTTACAAATTATTTGAGACCATTGTAAGACTATCTTTAGAAACAACTAGTTGTTGCAAAAAAATATTTGAGACGCATTTGAGATCACTTTTATGGTCACAAATATATTATTTGCGTCCGAGTTATTGAGACGACATAAAGTTATGACAAATACTCATAATTTGTGACAAATATTAATTATTTGAGATCACTTCAGTTAAGTTGTGACAAATACTTATTATTTGCGATCACTTTTTGTGTTCTCAAAAAAAAAATTCTTGTGGTGGTATTTTATGAACTGTGTAAAATTTGGAACACTTGAGATGGAAGGATTATAATATTCTCCCTCCATATAGGTTTATTGTATTTTACATAAGATTAAGTTATTGGAAAAGACAAATATATAATTAATTTCTAAATATGTCCATATTTAATCAGCATAATACTACTATTCAATATATTATTTAATGCACATATGAATATGAGTATATTATTAAAGGTTAAATATATAAATCCTAAGATATATAGAAATTGAACAATATATCCGAGACATTCAAAAAAGAAACACTTATTTATATAATTGGGACGATGGAAAAATAACTTTATGTATTGTTGATACGTAAATTTTGTATCAAATTAAAATGGCGGCACGCAATAAAATATATGTTGAGAATCAATTTTATATTGATTATTTTAATAATAAGAATTAATTAAATAAAATTTATATATTAAATAGTCAATTTAATTGATGATTTGTAATATATTTTATTGAGCTATTGGATAACTGTCGCTTGTAAAGAAATGCAGATATGTCCTCAAATTGAATGCGATTAATTCATCACATCTAATTATATATGGACATGAAATCATGAATACGAGTCCATAATCCCAAGTGAATGTATCCTCAAATTGGGATTAATTTATCACATCTAGTTATAAAGGTTTGGACGAGGACAACTTTTAGTTGTTAAAAACTCTACGGATTAGTATTGGAGTGGGCTTGAAGGATATGTCAAGATATGAGTGATTATTAAATTAAATAATGGTTAATTATTTGATAATTATCTCAATGATATTTTATATTTTGAAGAATCGATCAAATTGCTCTATTTGGATACTAGATCTATTAAAGTTCTTCACCCTACAACTATAAATAGGACCTCAATGTTCCACTAAACAACATCAACAATACAAGTCAAGAAACAAGTGAAGAATTCCAAAGCAAAACTTCAGCGTTCTTCGGTGTTCATCGGAGAAAACCACTGCAAAGTGACGTTTGATCGGCCATCGTCAAAATTCTTCGACGTTCTTCGGAGAAAACCTCTGCAAAGCGACGTTCGATCCGAGATCAAGGTGTCAAGCTCTCCGATCGACGATTCCAATATAATTTTTCGAAGAAGTTCGTCAAGATCTTCGAAGGATTTCTTCGAATATTCATCCTAGAAGACCGATTGATCTAAAATCAAATTTTCAAGCCTCATGGATTGACGTTACTCAAGTCAAAGCTCAAAATCGGATAAGATCAAAATCAATTCCGAGTCTGTAGATCAATCAATCAAAGAGAAGAATTAAAGGATATATATTAGAGATTGTAATCACATAAATTGTTAATACAATATATAATATTCTAAGTTATGTAATATTTTTCTTGTTACTTCTTTATTGAAGACAATAAATTTGTTGTTATATGTATATGTAATCAAATCGGCCACTTTAAATTTAAATACATGCTTAGGTAAAGAACGCTTATAAATGAGACTTGTTAGCATTTATTTTGAATATTCACTTTTTCATTGAAACTTAAAAGTTAAAATTAAAAATAGTTTTTATATTTAGATTTAGCACTGTTAATGAAAAGAGCGTTCGGTAAAAAGTTCGTGTTCAAGTTCGGTTATCGTTTATTCGAACAAAGTTATTTTTGTTCGTTAATTAACAAATAGAGCTCGAACACTGAAGGGCTTGTTTGTTAACGGTTTCGTGAACATGATTTAGACTTGTATAAAATGATAATTATAAAATTAATAATATTAATTATATTTTTATATATGCAACTCATTTATTTAAAATGCCCATGAATTTATTGTTGAAAGAATTAAACATATTATTTTTATTTAGTAGAACTAGAATAATATATAATATTCGCATTTACGAATACAAAATGTTAACAACCTTGGTGTTCGTTAATGTTCGCGAACATTAACAAATACCAAATCACAGACTCGGCTTGAGCTCGGTTCTCTTAAAATTTAGTAAACACTACTCGAACAACCCAAGGCTCGGCTCGACTCGATTCGTTAACAACCCTATTTAGATCAAAGGGTATATGTACAAATTTGTTCCTCAATTTATTCCCCAGTTTAAATTGGACCTTTGATTATTCTTTTGTCCAAATAGTCAATTGAACATTTTTAAACGGGTCAAATAAGTCCCTGAACTTTTCAATTTTAGATAAACAGGACCTTCCTAATATTAAAATAACTAAATACATTTGAAAAATATTTAATGAATCTAAAAGTAACAAATTAAATAAAAATGAATATGAAAAATCAAGAAAAATATTAAAAATTATATAATAGAATTCTGGGAAATTATTTAAATAAAGTAAAGAAATTAAATTACTTAGAATCCGTAATTTATTAAATATTTTATACATTTGTTACATTATTTTATACTTTATTTTAAGTTATTAAATAATTAATTATCTTTTGTACGTCGTTCATTTCTTGATTTTTAAAAACGATTTTCTATTTAGTTTGTTATTCTTTGTATTTATATAGTAAATATCTTTAAAATTTATTTAATTATTTTAATATTTCAAAGGATCCTATTTGTCTCAAATTTAAAAGTTAAGAGGTGTATTCGTTCTATTTAAAAAGTTCAAATGTCTATTTGAGCAAAAAAAAAAAAAAAAAAAAATTCACAATCTAATTTAAACCTGAAATATAAGTTTAGAGGCAGGACATTACAAATGAAGTCAAATTATTTTTTGATGATTCTTTTGAGAAATCGAAGGGTTTTTTCTTTTTTTTTTCTTTTATATCAATGAACATATTGTCAATCTAATTGTATTTGGTGTTGTTACATAATTTTTTATTTATGATGTGAAAGGTGCTAATTGGACAATTGGATAAGCTTGGGTTTAAAAAAAAAAAAAAATTCCTAATCTAAGAAATAAAGAAAAAATCCTCCTCTCCCCCCATGGTGACTCAAATCCAGGATCAAAGGTTTAGGTTGTAGATACTCTGCCACTTGAGCTATCCAACTTTGTCAGCTTGGGTTTAAATGGAATGATGCAGATTTGTAGTGAAAGGAAAAAAGTGCTAAAACAAAACTATATAGTCTAATTACTAAGTGAGGCCTAAACGAAATGAGAAAAAATATTTTGTACCATGCCAACGTAGAGAGAATTGAGTCCTCCTGCCTTGCCATATATTGTTAATATTATTTGAAAATTTCTTTTAATATGTTTGCTGTTACCGTATTAAAGATAATTTGTAAAACTTAAACATAACAAAACTGAATAATTAGTTAAAGTATAAAAATTATGAATTAAAATATCATTTCAAGTATAATAGGTTTGACATGCCTGAATCATGCCTGTCTCTTTAGAGACTAGGGATGGGATATCAAAACCTAACCCCGACCCATCCATTTGTCACGGATTCTCTATCCTAATTTTATTCTGTTTTACTTGTGTCCCTCTCTAAAATCAAACCGCACTACATATATTGTGAATCCTGAACACATGAATTATGAGCCGTAAAGTATGAACAACTAAATTAAAAATATTGAACTATTAAATCATGAGCCAACTGTAAATCGTAAAATCATAAATCTAGAATAAAATGTATCATAGTCCAAAAAAATAAACCTTGGACTTATTGAATCTAAATATAAATCATGAATTTTAAACTCACAAATCATAAAAATAATTATAATTAATTATTTTTTTAAGATGAAACACAATTAAAATAAAGAGCATGTCGATTTGCGACTCCCAACTGCAAGTCAGTGGTGATGGTGCCACTATTGTGTACAACTAAAGTGAAATAGAGTTACGGGGAAATATCTGTTCAATGGTATGGAACTAACTACGTATTGGTAACGAGGTTTGAAGTTTGACCGCATTCAAACTAAGTGCATGGCATGCACACCGCCAAATAAGTTGCCGTATAAAAGCTTTTTCCTCTGAAACTGACAACTCTCCACTTGCCTTTCAGCTTTCCATACTTTAGATTTACTAATAAGTGTATCATCTTTCACTTATATAACTTGGAGTGATCTACAATGTCCAATTTGATTGGTTAATTTACTAATTTGCTATAATGATTTGGATGACTCAAGATCATAAATAAATTCAGATTTTGGTTTACTGATCAGTTCCAGCATGAATGTTCTTTGGCATGTATTACAATTTAGCATTTAGCTTACATATTTGACTCACTCCCGTACTAAATTATAATCAAACAAAAGCATAATTTGACCTTGTCTTCATTGTATATGACACTGTGTATAACTATAGCAATTATGAAATTTTGCACAATTTTATCACTGTTGGGCTTTAGACAGATTGAGAAGGATTTATTTGTACACTTAAATTTTATTATGTACAATTTTAGCAATAATGAAATTTTGCTTGGTTAGATGATATTCGTGGAGTCCAGTTATGTTTGATCTAATTCTAATTCTCATGGAATTGAAAGCTATAAATCAATTATGTATGTCTTAGATGATTTCACAATTAGAAATTGTAAATATGTTTATTTGCACGATTTTATGAGAATTGATCATTGTTTTATCTACGAGTTTGATTAAGCTCAATAAGCTGTATATTTCCATGATAATGAAAATTCATGGGCATTATCAATTAATACAAATCAATTGCATGATAAAGTATTTTCACTAAGTATCAGAAAAAAAGATATGTGACGTATGATCTTAAAATCTAATTCAAAAGAAAATGATTATACCAACTCGATCCAAAATTTAAATTAGTAGACTAAAAAGGAATTGAACTACTACAACTGATATTCTTAATAGAAAACTATTTCATAGAAAAAGACTACACTTCCGCAATCAAACCATCTACCAACCCCAAAGACAAAAAATCATCTAACAAAGTTAAAGTCTATGCCCTAATAAACTGAGGGGGCACGGTAATCTTAACTCAGTCTGAAAGTACTCTTTAGTTAAAGGATACCTCGATGAACTGCGTTGCCACAAAAGCAATTTTGGAATAATAGACAACTCTCTACTTTCAGAATTAATTATTTTGTGGAAAAAAAATCCACTTACTAGACTACAAAAGGGTCAATGACTTTAATAACGACATATTGTGTCTAAAAATAAGTCTCTCTTTATGTGTAAAGAAATCACGGAATATGTTACGATACATAAAAACCTCTCTACTTTTCCTCCTCCAACACTTATACGAGTGAACCAGTATATGCTAGAGTATGAAAGAAAAACAAAAAAAATGTTAAGTAAGTAACTATGAGGTGTGCATTGTGTCTATCCTTACAAGCGTGGTCATGTTACAACAAAAGGTAAGGGACGTAGGAGTTCATAGTGGTTCTCCCAATATACCTATCCACCAAACAGAGATGGTGGTACTAGACATGTTTGCTGTGACACCAAGGTGCAAAAGACACCTCAAACTCCAACCAAAAAGGAAGGAGTTGTTAATGAACTTTGCTATAAGTGATAAGATACTACACATTTTTATAAAAAATGCTAAAGCGGTTAATTACAATGATATGGAAGTACAAAGAAAAGAACCTTGCTATAAAAGATGAAGATCATTATGTCTACCTCATGATTGTGATTTCAAATGGTAATAAGTACTTTGCAATATTTATGAAAATGCATTTCTTAATGTTTCAAGGGAGCGTTGAGCATACCATATGCATTTGTGAGTACAATTAATAGACCATCATTGTCTCAGACAAGAATTGATGCATACATTGGATTTAGCCTAAATTTTTTTTTTATTTACCCATATTACGCAGTATATGTGCTTAATGCGCCCTCATAATGCATCAAAGTAGGTCTTTAAAGACGATTAAGTTATGTTAGATAAGGATTCCCAATTATTACCCACTATTTGAAACCTTTGACAGACGAGATTTCTTTACTGCTAGATTGACGAATTATTACTTTAATGAGATAGTATTCCCGTCATTAGAGGAGATAAGAAAAAATATTTTCTAAGGGAACGACAGGAAGGATTCTCCAGTATGTCTCATTAGGAACCACACACTTCATAATGTGAAAGTGAAATATAACGAACGATCGATCTTCAAAAGTATAGAAGATTTGATTGCTAATGCATTTGTCAAAATTGCTAAAATGACAAGATCATATATACCGGCTGCAAATGTGTCTGTAAGGTAAAAGGTCCCTAGAAAATAGCATAACACCTCAGATAAATGCATTGCAACCACACTTAGTGGAGGTGTGGGTGAGGTCGTGGCTCCCAAAAGAAAATGGAGGATGCCACTTGGTTTGATAAACATCTGCCAAGGAAGATAACATTTATGACACAACTCGAATCATCAATGTAAATATTTAATTTCATGTCTCTAGTTAATTATGTCCATGAATCATTACTAGGGGACCTCCGAAGTTCAATATGATTCTAGAGATAATGTGAGTGCATATGAGTTAATGGAAAAATCTTTCACGTACATTGATGGTGTATACATTGTCGCTCGATGAATTATAAAGCATGATAATATTGAACCACACTCTACGGTAAGATATCAACAAAGAGCATGTTGACCTATATGAAATCAATCTAGGTAGAACTTGATTCTATGACAAAACGATAGGTATTTGGTTTGGTAGTACCCTCACCAAGTGTAAAGCATGTAGGAGATAAAATATATTTTGTCAGTAAATGTAGTGAGAAAAATAAAGTCCTGAAATACAAAACTTACCTTAAAGCACAAGGTTTTCTCACAAAACTCTGGAATTGACTACAAGGAGACATATTCCCCCGGAACGAACGTCATAACGTCTTATTAATAAGTTTTCGAAGGGTTGAAAATGCAGCATCCTAATATGGTTACAACATATATATATATATATATATATATATATATATATATATATCTTTGGGGATCTTGTTCTTGAGATATGTGAAAGTGTCTAACGAACTTCTGTTACCCAATTCAAGTGACTCTAGACCACGAAGTTCATTTACAATATTAATAAAAATGCTCACTTTGAGTGAAACAATCCTCACGAAAATGGTATACCCGTCTGAGTGACTACTTGATTGGGAAGGAAAAAAATAATTATCTTTCCGTTTGCGTACATAGGAAACAAGTGTCGAATTCGCCGCTATAACAATATATGTCGATGTTATGGACATAATAGGTACTCTTATAGAAATAAGAGAAACCGTGAGTTACTTGATATCCAAATTTGAGATAAGGGATCATGCAAAACTAGATATTATCTATGCCTCGAACTAGAAGACTGAGTTTGTAGAATATTAATACCTCAGTTTGCATATATCCAAAAGATTATCAGGCAACTTAATATGGATAAAGCGCAATCTGTTAGCAATCCTATGATTGGTTGTATGGACATAAGGAAAGATTCATTTGAGTTTAAAGGAAATGACAAAAGAGCTATTGGGAGATGAAGTTCCATATTTAATTGAAATGTGCGCATTACTGTACAAAAAACTTAATGCACTCAACCATATATTATTTTCTCAAAGAACTTGGTAGTTATATTTTACTCAGGACAACACAATGTCAGTGGAATGTTATCAAACATTATTTTGATATCTAAAAGAAACCATTGACATGAATTTTTTTTTTCCATATTAGAGACTGAGAGTTTACAAATGAAATTGTAACCTCTAAAGAAAATGTCAAATGCTCTCGTACATTGAGACAACAAGGATTACAAAAGAATATGTAACTCCTCAAGAAAATGTTGAAGTTATCCCTACTCAAAAATACCAAATACTACCTTAGTTTGTTTTATTGATGTTGGTTATCTCATTGAGCAATGCAAAGGTCTTTACTTAACTAGTTATATATTACGATGAGGAATATGATGAAATATTGAAGATTAAACAAGCACGACTTCTCAAGTTACCTTATCAACTAATCAACAAGAGATCATTATTCTACATATAACAGTTTATAAGTGTATGTGATCAAAGATCATCATCACATAAATAGAAGAGACTGATGAGTTGAGTCCTACCATAGAAGACCTACCTGAATTTATGATAAAATGCAGTTTGCAACAAGAAGATGAAAGTAGACTAGCTACATGGGAGGTGATAATACGAAGCATGCATTATTGAAGTTTTTCTGTAACCAACAACCATATACTTTCCTCATGATTTATATAAGATCAAGGATGTGGAAATTTACAAAGTTTTCTTGATAGATACACATATTAGGAGAGAGGTGTAGACTTCATGGGGAATCTCAATAAGGGTGTGTTGCACTCAATAAGAAGCACGACCAATACATACAAGAAGAAAATTCAAAGACCAATGATGAAATCATTCTCGAGGTCTTAGACCATGAATCAGGTTACATAAAAGGCCTCGGGTAGGGCCCGAAGTCACCAAGCAAACGTAACACAACATGGGCTTCAAATAACCAACAATTTCAGCAGGAACTTCAAGAGACACGGGAGAAGCTACGAGATTCTGAATTACAAGTCGATGAGCTCAAGGCACAAGTGAATGAATTTCAGAATGAGGTGACCGGTTTGAAAGACAAAATGGCTCAGCAAAGTGCAACTGTGGATAGACTTATGACTTATTTGGAAAGTATTGGAGCAGAGATCTAAACTTGTATTTTAGCTACTCTCCTGTTGGAATAATGACATTTTTTTCCCAAATACTACTAATATTGAACAATCAATTTTATATATTATTTTTTGACAATTTTTTTTTTTTTTTTTTTTTTTTTTGTCTTTTTAGATTTGATGCATTAGTGAGGAAGCTGAAGGACGAGACTGTTTTGATCTTTATCAATTTAGAGTTTGGAATGAGGGATGTTTGAAGATTTAGTTTCTATTTTTTAGACAATCATGTTTATTTCATTAAGTGATGTTTATTTTGGATTTTTATGTTGGATATTTTGAACTTCTCGAGCCTATTAAATAATTTCATTCTACTTAGTATTGTTTCTTACTGATTTAATTTTGTTCCCTTTTAGCGTTGTTTAATTTAATGCATATAATTTTTTTATAAAGTAATACAATATTATTAATAAACGTTAACTATGGAACTATGTCACCATAAGAACCAGTTAGTGAGATTCGATATTTTTGTCGCTAGAACTATATTTTATGATGAATTGAATTGCTAAATATAATTCTATTTTACGTCCTAAATGAATTTTTATAAGACAGTTTGAAAAAAATATCTCTGAATATTAACCAAACGTGACAACTAGTGCGTTATTGTAGATATTTATATTGGCACGAAATGTAGCTTGTCACCATAAATCGCTTAATAATGACCAAATATATCGTCATCAATCATTGGTGACAGTTTATATTACCGTTAATAATACAACTAAATGATGACACACTTCGGTTGTCACTACATGTGCTCATTTAGTGACATCAACTTTTTTTTTTTGGTCACAAAATGTGACTTTACAATGACAAAATATAATGTCAGCTTATCCAAGTCTTCAATGACAAAAATAATTTTCGTTACTTAATGTAAGTTTATCGTGACACAACATTTCATCACCAATTGTATGTATTAATGACGGTAAAAGTTTGTCACTAAATGTTAACCATTCCTGATGAAATTAATTGTCATTAAATATATTTATAAAACGATGAAAGGAATTTTGTAACTAAAAACTACCTCTATTATGAAGAATTATTATAAACATGATAAAATAATAAATATAGTTATGACGATGAAAGCGTCACCAAAATTTAATATTTTGATGACAAAAAATGCAATCGTCATATTACATGTTCACTTTCAATGACGAAATATAGTATTAGATGACGAATTTTGGATGAACTAGGTGACGAATTATGCGTCACTATATATTATAAAATATGGCGACGATCACATTTACCATTATTAAAAGTCATATTTTTTGTGACGAATTCAAATATTGTCACAATATCTAATACCACGGACATACCATGACGATCGTTACGACGCTAAATTTTCATCACCCAAAACTTATAGTGACGAAATATGACTTTTATATGACGAGTTTTATCGTTGTGAAAACTCATATTTCTTGTAGTGTGTGTGTGTATTTTGTAGTTCTACAAGTTGTATATAAATACTAAAATAGTTATATTAAAACAAAATACACTAATATAAACTCACATATATATATATATATATGTATATATATTGTTAGAGATAATCAATCAAGATATAACATTTTTCTTAAGGATGTACTCTTTCAATATTTATCTAATTAAAGTAAATATTTTTAAATTATGAAAGTACCCTACAAAATTTATTGAAATTTGAGAGGACTCATAGACCCTTGGCCACCATGTGTCTCCATCCATGTGTGTGTGCATATATATATATATATATATATATATATATATATATATATATGTATATATATATATATAAGTTTTGAAAACCTCATTTCATAAATAAGTTATATTTTTCCTTACTTTTCAGAAAAACAAATAGAAACTATAAGCTCCTATCATTGTATCTGGAAGCCCACTCATTTCAGATCACCTGTTTAAATGTTTGAATTCAAATGATTAAATTTGAATTGTTCAAACTTCTTTTTTAATTTTTTAAAAAATGATGATAACGAAAGTGTTTAGTGCGTGTGAAGTGTGTGTAAAATATGTGTGTGGTGTTTGAGTGTGCGTGCACGCGTGTGAGGTATGCGTTTAGTTTGTGTGTGCATGATAAATATATATAAAATTGTATATGTAGTGTGTGTGTAGTATGTCTTTGTAGGTACTCAATATATATAAATGTATAGAGTTTGTAAAGAATATAATGTGTGAAATGTATGTTGTGTGCGTATACGTGAAATGTTTGTAAAGTGTGTAGTGTATCTATGTTATGTGCGTGTAGTGTGTGCGTTAGTGTAATATGTGCAGTTAGTATATGTGAAGTGTGTGTGTGAAGTATGAACTATGTGTGTGTAGTGTGTGTGTATGTGTAGTTTGTTCATGTGCAATGTATGTAGTGTATAAAGTGCGTGTAGTACGTGTGTGAAGTATGCATAGTGTGTGCGTGTGTGGTAATGTGCCTATACATATATCAAAGAGAAATGATGAATTTCATACTGACTAGGTTGTGAGAATGATTTCAAATCCATCAAAATGAACTAAAAATTTATGAGAGATTCAGAGTCTCAAGGAAGGAGGCAGGTGTGGCACAATTTGAATCATCAATGAAAAGAAATACTCTCAAATTATCTCTGATGAATTATGTCCATGAATCATCACTGGAGGACGCTCCGAAGTTTAATATGATTCTAGAGATAATAAGAGTGCATGTGAGTTAATGGAAAAATCTTTCACGTGCATTGGTGATGTATACATTGTTACTCAATGAATTATAGAGCACAATAATATCGAACCACGCTCTATTGTAAGATATCAACAAAGAGCATATTGGCCTATATGGAATCAATCCAGGTAGAACTCGATTCTATGACAGAACAACAGGTATTTGGTTTGGTAGTGCAAGCCTTACCAAGTGTAAAGCCTGTAGGACATAAAATATGTTTTGTCAGTAAGCGTAGTGAGAATAATAAGTCCTGAGATGTAAAACTTACCTTAAAGCACAAGGTTTTCTCACAAAGCCCCGGACGTCATAACGTCTTATCGATAAGTTTCCGAAGGATTGGAAATGCAGCATACTAATGTGGTTACAACGTATCTCTTTGGGGATCTTATTATTGAGATATGTGTAAGTGTCAGATGGACCTGCATTGCCCAATTCAAGTAACTCTAGACCACGGAGTGCATTTACAATATTAGATTGAAATGCTCACTTTGATTGAAATAAATCTGGACGGAAATGGCATACTCGTCTGAGTGACTACTTTGGGAAGGGAAAGAACAAATAGTATTGCCCCTATGCATTTATAAAGAAAACAATTTCTATATTTGCAACTATAGCAACTTAAGTTAAGGACATAATATGTACTCTTAAAGAAATAAGAGATACTGTGATGTATTTGAAATCTAAATTGAGATAAAGGATCATGGGAAAACTCACCGAGTTTGTGGAATATTAATTCCTCAGCTTGCATATATCCAAAAGATTATCAGACGATTTCACATGGATAAAGTGCAATCTGTTAGCACTCCTATGGTTGGTTGAAGTGTGAACAAGAAAATATCCATTTGAGTCCAAAGGAAATGACGAAAGAGTTATTGGGAGATGAAATTTCCTACTTAATTGAAATGTGCGCATTATTGTACAGAAAGCTTAATGCACTCAACCATGTATTACTTTCTCAAATAACTTGTTAGTTATATTTTACTCAGGACAATGCAATATCAGTGGAATGATATCAAAAAGTATTTTGACATCTGAAAGAAACCCTTGACACATATTTGTTCTTCCCATATTAGAGACAAGAGAGATTACAAATGAAATTGTAAACTCTAAAGTAAATGTCAAATGTTCTCATATAGAGAGATAAAAGTATTACAAAAGAATATGTAACTCCAAAGTAAATGTTGAAGCTACCCCCTACTACGAAATACTAAATATTATTTTGGTTGGTTTAGATATTGGTTATCTTAGTGGCCAATGTAGAGGTCATTACCAAACCGGTTATGTATTACCATGAGGAACACGACGAAAACTTGAAGATCAATCAATCACAACTACGCAAACAACCTCATCACATCACTCACGGATGATATCTCACGAAGTTCATCAACCTATAGAGTTAAAGCATTAGTGACTTGAGCTATACCACCGAAGAGCGTACCCGAAGTTATGAAGATGAAGTTATTTGCAACAAACAGATGAATTATGCTACACATCAAAGGTGACGAGACCAAGCATGTACTGCCAACACTTTTCTATAACCAACAACCACATAATATCCTCATGATTCATGTAAATCGAGGATAAAGAGATTTTCGAAACTCTCTTGATAGATGTACGTATCAAGGGAGAGATGTAGACTTTAGGGGGAGTCTCAACAAAGGTGCGTTGCACTCTTTTTTCCTTCGACCAAGGTTTATTTTTTCCCACTGGGTTTTGTTACTTGGCAAGGTTTTTAATGAGGCAACAAGTTATGCACCAATTCCCCTTTGACTTGGCACAAGGGGGAGTGTTGAAGGAAAAACACAATTAGTGTGCCTTCGTCAAAAGTAATTGATGAAGGGGTAATTTAGGTATTCACTAAATAATATGTAACTGTGAACCCTTGTATTTGACACCCTGTATAAAGGGGATCTGATGAATAAGAGAACCCTAATTATTCCGTGTCTCTCTTCCGTCTCTCTTTACTATTCTTCTTTTCTATTTTCCTACAACAATATATATATATATATATATATATATATATATATATATAAAATTTTTGAAAACCTCATTTCATAAATAAGTTATATTTGTCCTTACTTTTCAGAAAAACAAATAGAAACTATAAGCTCCTATCATTGTATCTGGAAGCCCACTCATTTCAGATCACCTGTTTGAATGTTTGAATTCAAATGATTAAATTTGAATTGTTCAAACTTCTTTTTTAATTTTTTTTAAAATGATGATAATGAAAGTGTTTAGTGCGTGTGAAGTGTGTGTAAAATATGTGTGTGGTGTTTGAGTGTGCGTGCACGCGTGTGAGGTATGCGTTTAGTTTGTGTGTGCATGATAAATATATATAAAATTGTATATGTAGTGTGTGTGTAGTATGTCTTTGTAGGTACTCAATATATCTAAATGGATAGAGTTTGTAAAGAATATAATGTGTGAAATGTATGTTGTGTGCGTATACGTGAAATGTTTGTAAAGTGTGTAGTGTATCTATGTTATGTGCGTGTAGTGTGTGCGTTAGTGTAATATGTGCAGTTTGTATATGAGAAGTGTGTGTGTGAAGTATGAACTCTGTGTGTGTAGTGTGTGCGTATGTGTAGTTTGTTCATGTGCAATGTATGTAGTGTATAAAGTGCGTGTAGTACGTGTGTGAAGTGTGCATAGTGTGTGGGTGTGTAGTAATGTGCCTATACATATATCAAAGAGAAATGATGAAATTCATACTGACTAGGTTGTGAGAATGATTTCAAATCCATCAAAATGAACTAAAAATTTATGAGAGATTCAGAATCTCTTGATTTAACTTTCTTTTATCAAACAAATTTGATAGATTTAATTGCGAACTTAAAAAAAAAAAAAAAATCACTCAAATTCCTCAATTCAAATGTAATCTTAAAGAATTTATAAACTCATAAACATCTGATAAAAAATATTAATATGCTTATAAGTTTAGAAAAGACCTCGCATCCTCTAGTTGACCGACAAGGCTCCGAAAACTGTAATTAAGTAAATGTTATCTATATTTTATTTTAGATGTGCATGTATATACACTTAGGATGTGTTTACTTAAGGTTCGGGAGTGCTGAGCCAAACTTAACTGAGGAAGTTAATGAATGTGCTTTATCGGAATTTGAGCCCCTAAATCTACTGAGTCAAGTCTTAAGTAAACACACCCTTATACTTTGTATGTATATTCAATTAAATTAACTATGTATAAGATGATACCCCTTCCGTCCCACAAGTATTTGCACATTTTTCTTATTGGTATATCCCAAATGAATTTGCACACCTTAAAAAGAAAAAATTCTCACAATTTTAACATTTGAAAAATTAATAATAAAATAAAAAACAGATTATTCTTAAATATATGCACATTTATGTGTGCAAATTTCTATGTAAAGGAGGTAGTATAGGATAGTTTCCTGAAAAAAAGTGATATATAATAATTTCATATATCTAGGTTCGTATGTGCTTATAATTTGTAGGTCTGCTCATTACCCACCTAAAGTGCGGACCATTGACATAAGTACAATAAAGACATTTCTCTAATTAATTTGCTTCAAATTGACTTGCACCATAATGCCCATCAACGCATTAAATTGTGTTCATAATACTCCCTCCACGAGTCTTTATGCAACTTTTTGAAATATAACTTTTATTTTAATTTTTTTTTTTTTGAAATATGATTATTTTTATTAGACGGAGAAAATAATAATTAAGTAGGATAACATATTAAACAATTTGGTTTTCATTAAATTGAAAATGTATAATAGCTCAAGAGATGTTATTGGTAATATGCTGCGAAACGGACTTGGCTTATTGAAGAAACTAGTAGTATCCCCGTGCGATGCACGGTTTGTAAGTGTAAATGAATAAATTAATATTTTTTTATATTTTTATATAATTTTAATATAATAAAATATTATAATCAATAAATAATAAGATATGAAAAAAGAGTGCAATGAAAAGTATTAATGACTAAAATATATATTAGAATGGATATTTATTTTTCTTAATATATGAATATCTCTAGCATCCTTCCGTAGAAGTCATATTGATGATTGAGGCTGGAATTGCAATATGCGGTTGACAGAGGATATATTTGTAATGTTAAAAATTAGTTACCGTCTTCATAAATAATTTTTCATTAATAATAGTCAATAAATTTATAAAAAGAAAATAATTTTAAGAAATATGTTTTTTTGGGCCCAGACAAAATCAGCCCAAATAGCTTTATCATTTTTATTTAGGCGAATATATGGCAAGTTATTGCCAATAATTGTGTTTTATATTGGGTTGAATTTTATATACCAAAAATTGTGATTTTCAGAATTGGTAATAAATTTTGGGCGGGAAAAACTTCAAAGTTACTAATTTCAGTGGATTTTGTTATTATATTAAGTATAGATAGTTGTTTCTAAATTCTAATCATAAGACCTCCAAATATGACGACATTGAAGTTGGAGAAGAATGCAGCTTTGAGTCACCCAACCCATTACACGGCCCATGCGATATGAGTCGAGTCTTACATGCGTTTTTTCCTAATTTGTAAGGATTTTCACCTTTCAACTCATATCTTAATTCTCCAACTATAAAGGGGGACCTAAAGATAAAATTTTATACATCTTCTGTCATAATATAGAGTGTCAAGCAAGGGATTCAAGGAAGAGTTCAAGAATTCAAGAGCAAGAAACATTCAGTTATATCTTTTTAATTGTTTTGTTCTTAGCTACTTATGATATTTTTGAGGATTCATTTTTTACTACAGAGAGGTTTATTATTAAACTCTGACACTAAAAAATACACAAATTGAAATATAATGGTTCCTGGAGAAAAATACTTTCCTGGAGAAAAATCAATTAGGCTTCATTACTGAGCCCAGAATATGAATACTTATCAATCACAAACTTGGAAATTATAATATGATATACTGCCTTGAGTTTGAGTTGAAAATGTTATGTTGCGAGATTTGTGTAAATCAATTGTAACTTATTACCAACTTTAAATGCAATTCCGGAATTAAATGGTTTGAATGTTTTAACATATATAAGGTAATATCAATTAATGCAGCCAATTATACCATATATAATGCTTAATCAATTAATGCAGCTAATATTGAAGTTTTCCAGAATTAGCAGTGCTGTTTTAGGCGGAAAAATGTTGATATTACTATTCTTGGCGGATTTTGTTATATTATATAGTATATATTTTAGAAGTAGAGAGGAAGATTAACTTGAGGGTGATTCTGTTGTGCAATAATTGTATCAGTGCAATCATGGGGCATTTCTGTCTTTTTATATACTTAGTGGGTCCTCTTTCATTTTTTAACACAGCAATGAACGGTAAATAACGCTTTGTCATTTTGTTTCTGAAGTTTCTTCTCCCCTACCAATTACCATCATGTCTTTACCATATCAACGTTATGAGAAAGAAGGGGAGATGAAATTTGAAGACATGGTTAGTGTAATCAGCAGTTTTTCATTTCTTTGTTCTTTGTTCTTTGTTCACAGAAGGGGGCAAATAATTTAGTGATGAAGATGAACCCTAATGGCATTCTTTCGATTCGCGATTTGGAATTGGGGACCATGCCCGTGAGAAATGCCTTTAAACAAGGGGAAAATAAATCAGTGGCTCTTGATGAATCCTAAAGAACGAGTGGATGAAAATTTCAAAGATCATAGATCAATAAATCGTCGAATTTCTTCTACTTCCACGAGTTTGGTGTTTAACTTCTGCAAATTTCTTTTACTTCAAATCTTCCTTCTTGTAATTACTTTCTTTAGTTTCTTTTATTTATTTTGGCCAACTTTCTCAGACTTACAGACCCCGATATTCTATAAAACTTATCCAAACAAGAAGAATTGGAGCAGAAAGAATGGCGGGTCAAGGGGAGGAGGAACAACGGTGGCACAAATATCCACAAGCTTTGGACAAAAGCTGAGAGCATGCATTCACTGCAGGCTTCTGAAGACTTATGACCAGTTTTGAGACTCGGGGTGTGAGAACTGCCCCTTTTTCCAAATGCAGGTTAGTTTTCTTGTGTTTACCTGCTCCACGTTAAATCAATAATGAAGTGTCATAATCACCAAATTGATAGTCTTATGCAATCAGGTTTAATTGATGCCTCCATCCTTGGTCTTGAATCTGAATCCTATCTTCTAATTTTACTGCATGTCTCCATTAATGGGATCTGTAATCAATTCTTAATGGATCACACATATCTTGGATCTAAAATGAAAGGAAATTATGTAGATATCCCACATTGATTAGATTTCTGTTGTTCCTTAAATTAGTTTTGATATATAATTTGTCATGGTGCAGAATATTTGTGAAGAGCACAACCCTTTACTATTCACCGAAACGTGTTGGTCGTTAGTTGAATGTTCCTCTCAATGGCCTCTTAACTTGTCATGAAGATTAGTAGTAATGCTTGAAACTTTCCGGTTTCATCTTGCTTGGTGTTTGGAAAAGTTACTTTATATTTTCTTTGGACGAGAAAGAACAAGAAAAGGTTATGGTAGTTTGCCTTTTGAATGGATTAGATTCTTTCCTGAAATAGCTTTATTTATTGGAATCTTGTAAGTGTAATGAACTAATAATAAGTGTTAGGAATCTCAAGATTTTTATGGGCCCTTGGGAACGAATACTGGTGCATATTGTCATCCCTTGTTAGTCCTTTGATATTTTCGCTGATGAGTGATGGAAGAACAGTAATAGCTCCAACCACATAGACAATGTTTGCAAAAGCTTATTCTAAGCACTTATGCACTTTTGGCTTAAAAAGTATATTTGAGTGTTTTTAAAAATCTAGTTTTTGCTTTAATAGTGGTTTAACATAACTTGTTTCTAGCAGAAGTTGGAAGCAGGTCATCACATGTTTTTTTCTGCTTATAAGTACAACTTCTAATTAAAATCACTTTTTTCCTAAACAATACAACTTCTACTTTGTGTATAAATAACTTATTATTACAAACACTCCCTACTTTTTCTTAAAAGAAATTTTTCCATAATCTCTAAATTTAATCAATTATTCTAAAGTAGAAGTAATTGCAAACACTCCCTATAAAGATTACAGCTTCTGTTTATCTAATAGTGTGATACTCTTTGTTTTGATCTGATCTCCAGCTTTTGGCCATTGATTCACCTCAGTTTTTCAAAGACTCGCTTTAATCATAGCATCCTTGTTAGATAAGGAAATTAAACCATTTTCTACAAAAATATTAGCAGGAATTCAGAGGTGCTTTTGTCTATGTCAGGATCAGTTAGTAGATGCAGAAGCAGTTTGTGTTAATGCACCTACCATGAATAAATGCCCACAAATGTCTGGGGAAGTTGTTGAAAGTAGTGTCTCATGTTTGACAAGTTTTTTTTCTTTTCTGTAGGGCAATGTTATTCTTTTTTCTTTTCATCATCTTCTTCCTTTTGTTTCTTTCCCCGCATTTGGTTTATCCTTTTCTTACACCTCTTAACATAGAACTTCTAAGTTCTACCCAGATTTGTGTTTTAGTTTGAGTTTCTTTTTTGGATTTTTTTGTTTGTTTTGCATCTAAGGATTTTTTTTAGCTGAGTTTTTCTCTTTTCTCGTTACATTTTGCATTTCCTATTGAAGCCTAGCAAAGGTGTATCCAATTGATGTTGCAAGAAACATTGCAGGTTTGGATCCTGAAATAACGTTAGGTATATCTGCCCTATTATTTTCTATAGTTGGAAAGATGAGATTTTTATGAAGTCATATTTGATATCAATCGCACGACATGGTTGTTTTCTTGTTATCAGTTGTTGTGGTCTCAAAGACTTTCACCACAGCTGAGACTATGCTTAAGCGACCTTAAGGGAGTGAATCTCGGCTGCTTTGGGGTGAGAACTTTACAGTGACCAGCTAGATGATAATATTCTTTGCAATGTGTGAAAAATAGAGTAGGCATATAGTTGCTGATGATTAATTGTAACTAGTTTATGCTATTTTTTTATCTTGTGATTTTTAATGTTTAAGCTATTTTTCTGACCTTGTTATTTTCAATTCCATTGAGGTTGTAGAAGTGGATTATCCAAAATATTTTAGACATGGTATGAGTAGTATAAGGAAGAAGATAATTATGCAAGATTGGAATATTTTTCAATCAGTATCATCAGTACTGTTAGAATAGCTATGGAAACGAATAGAATAAATGCAAATGGATTGACTTAATTATTTTGGAATCTCTCTGTTTGTTTCTAGTGATTTATTCTATATACTAATATTATGTGCTCTTATTCCTGTTTTTTGTCTGATGGCAATGGTATTGTTAGCCACAGTAGGATGACTGTGTTCTTGAATGCAATAAATGCAAATGGATTGACGATTTTAATGTTAATTAGGATAATTAGCGGGTTGTATTTTGTATAATTTTTTGCTAGATGATATTGGCTCTTTTACTGTCCTATCGTGATTGCAAATGTACACTTAGTAATACTAGGACAACTTATAGAAAATAATCAAATAGATGTAAACGTAATTGACATGGTTAAATAGGATATGAAGCAGATTGTTTTTATTGATTTATGCTCAATAAATTAGCTCCAGTTTACTTAATTTAACAACCTATAATTATATTTTAATTAATTTTTTTTTTCTATTAAAACAAAAAAACGTATATTTTTTTCTAATTTTCTGAATTTTTTGTTTTTATTTAAAAATCTGTAATTATGTTACCACATCAGCAAAAAAAAAAGGCTGCCACGTTAGCAATTATCAAAAGGTTAATCTGCTACATACAATTATGGGGTTAATTTGTCAAATTTTGGAATATAAAGGACATTTTAAAAACGTAAAAAGAAAAAGAGAAAATCAAAATGAGTATAACAGAACGGGCAAAAAAACTAATTTCCATTTTCGTTATTACTTAAGTACGTTTTCATTCAATTATTCCAATACAATGAAATTTCTTTTAATAGTTAAGAATAAAAAAAAAAAAAAAAAATCCTAAACTCAAGTGCAATTAGAAGTCTAATTGTAAGTGTCTACAATTATATTGCTTTTATACAATTATTTTGTGTAGACTAAAAAAATTGAATAACTAATATTTGTAATAGCTTCTATGAGTTGCCATCTGTTTCATTACCTATTAAAATAAAGTTATAGTTTTAACAAAACAAAAGAAAAGAAAAAAAAAACTAAAAGAAATACACTTAATTAAGTAAAAAGGGCTGTCAATTTGATTTATTGAGTTATATGAAATGGTAATTGAATAGTGATTTCATAATTATAAGTTCAATTTGACACTTAAGGACTTTAGGAATAGCTTCTAGGTATTAATTACTATTTGTTTCAATATCTATAAGGTAAATTATTAATTTTGATAAGAAGAAATATAAAATAAAAACTAAATTTTAAAAAATATTCTTTTAACACAGAAATTAAGTAGAAGGGGTGTCATTTTGATTTATTGAAGTTTATGAAATGGTAATCGAAATAATAATTTCATAATTATCAAGATTGTAGAAATCGAAAATCGGTAGTCGGGCGGAGAGTGGCCGACTACTCGCCGACTAGTCGGTCCGACTTTGTTTCCCTGCCCCTTTAATAAATCAACTGGCATTCAAAATGGCGAAAATAAAAAGTACTTTCAAATGAAAATATACTAGTATAGATATACACTGGTTTGTGAGAAATGAGAATTAAACTTTTATTTTTTTATTTAAATATTAAAATGACGCCGTTTTATAAAAAAATAAATCAATAAAAAATAAATTATTAAAACCGACTTGGCCGACTAGTCGGTGTCTAGCCCGACTAGTCGGCGATTAATTGCAACGACTAGATGGGCCGACTAGGGTGAACTCGGGCCGGTCGGTGGCCGACTAGCGACTAGGTGCCGACTAGTCGGCTGAGTAGCCCGAGTTTTGCAACACTGATAATTATGAGTTCAATTTGACACTTAATGACTCTAGTAACAACTTCTAGGTGTCAGTTACTATCTGTTTTCGACATCATGTAAAGTAAAATCATAGTCAACATGAAAAACGTATGAGATAAAAATTAAAATTAAAAAAATCATTTGTTTACGCATAAACTACTTACAAGATACCATCCCTCGATATATTGAACTTAATGACATGGCAATCGGAAAAAGATAAAGTTTTACTTTTTGTAAAATAAAAGAAAAATGTAGGTAAATTACTTCGAAAGGTGTCCTTTTACGATTTTCTATCTTTTTCGATATTTTAAAAGATAAAATTATGTTTTTTTATAACAAAAACACAAAAAAAAAAAAAAAAAAAAAGAAGAAATCTACATAAATCTTTAAAATGGGAGTCTTTTTACGATATCCGCTTAGTGATATGGTAATCGAAATAATAATTTTAATATTATAACGTCATTTGACACCTAAAGACTCTAATAATTATAAGATGTCAATTTCTATCTTTTTATATTCTAAAAGATTGCTCTAAAAAAAAAAGAGGGAAAATTGGTATAAATGCCCAGTATATTTTCCCTATTTAGAAACTAGGACACTAAGTATACCACACTTTTAAAAATGTATTCTAACTTACAAAAAATTGATGAAAATGCCCTGTAACCGGCTATAGGCTGTTAACCTGCCGGTCACCTATGACAGTCTTTTTACTTTCGAAAAAATTGGTAAATGCCCAATATGTTTCCCGTATTTAAAAACTAGGACACTTAATATACCACTTTTTAAAATGCCTTCTAGCTTATAAAAAATTGATGAAAATGTCCCGTGATCGTTTATAGACTATGACACAATCGGTAATTGATGAAGCGGAGCTCTATTTTTGACGTGGCACTAATTTTCATTTTTTTTCCCGCTGACTCACTGTTTAGGGTGGAAAAATAAAATAAAAAAATTAGTTTGAATTTATAAAAAAATATAATTCCCAAAAAATTCTTTAGAATTTAGAAAAGTAAAATTTTATTTGTGAATTTTATTTTAAAAATTATAAAATTTAAAGATTTAAAAATTTATTTCTAATGTTTATTTCAAAAATTATAAAATTCATTTTGAATTCAAAAATTAAAAATTTATTTCTAAAATTTATTTTAAAAAGTATAAAATTTATTTAAAATTCGAAAAATAAAAAAAAATTATTTTTGATATTTTTTAGAAAATCTATAATTTATTTAAAATTCATTAATATTTTCAAATTTCTTTTTTACTTTTCTCATGTTATTATTATTTTATTTTAAATTATAAATTAGGATAATTATCTGAAATATAAATAAATAAATTTATATTAATATTTTAAAAATTTAAAACTAAATTGTTCCATTTTTCTTCTCTAATTCCAATATACTAAACGCTAATATTTATGGATGTCTTGCAATCTTACAAAGACACCAACATGGAAGATGAAGAAGAAGCCAACAATGCTTCACCCAGCCCACCCATCCACTAACTGATCGAAACCTGATCAATCATCCGATTCTTCGCCTATTCGCCTCCTCCCTGTCAAATCCGCCACTGCCAAGGTTGACGACATATTTTTTTCCGCGCTAACAAGTGAGTCAACAGAAAAAATAAAAATAAAAAACGAAAAAATTAATGCCACGTTAGAAAAAGAGTTTCACCTCATCAATGATCGGTTGTGTCACAGTCTATAAACAGTCACGGGGCATTTTTACCATTTTTTGGTAAGTTAGAAGGTACGTTTAAAAAGTGATATACTTAGTGTCCTAGTTTTTAAATGATGAAAACATACTGGTCATTTATGATATCCGTTTAGAGACATATTAATCGAAATAATAATTTCAATATTATAAAGTCATTTTAAAGTGTTAATTTATATCTTTTTTGATATCCTAAAAAATAAAGTTATAGGTTTTATGAAAAAATACAAAATAAAAACTATAGTTGAATGACTTAAAACAGGTGTCCTTTTACGATATCCTTTTAGTGATATGGTAATTGAAATAATTATTTTAAAATTAAGAAGTCATTTGATCTTAAGGACTCTAATAGTTATGAGGTATTAGTTTCTATCTTTTCGATATATTAAAAGATAAATTTTACTTTTTGTAAAATAAAAAAAATGTAGGTAAATTACTTCGAAAGGTGTCCTTTTACGATATCCGTTTAGTGATATGGTAATCGAAATAATTATTTTAATATCATAAAGTTATTTGACACTTAAGGACTCTAATAGTGATGAGGTATCAGTTTCTATCTTTTTCGATATACTAAAAGATAAAATTATACATTTTATAAAATAATACAATTTTTTTTTAAAAAAAAGGTAAATTACTTACAAATAATGTCCTTTTACGATACCTGTTTAGTGATATGATAATCGAAATAAT